>CM038215.1:218647709-219930834 GCA_021442155.1 Cymbidium sinense | reverse complement strand
TTGAATTTTTATTAGAAATCTAGGGCTTACAATTCCATAATATTGTAGAAATGCTAAGAGGTGAGGATTTATGCTTGTCAGAAAGGAAAGAAACAACTCATCCTAAATCTAGGGAGCTTTGGTGAGGCCAAAGCACACCTAAATCTAAGGTGAAAAATGGGTATATGGTTTACCTCCAGAGAATAAACCCATTTGTTGGACTTACAACCGAGTGGTACCAACTAACTCCTCTATGATTTTAAATACATGTAGGCAAGTCTTATGCTTTGCAAGATGGCTAGGTTGTTTATTTAGAAAGGAGACTAAGTCCTTAAACTCACTCCCTAAGAGACTAGATCATGAAGGGCATGAATAATGACTTAAATCTAATGCAAATTTTGTCAAGTTTTATTTTGATTTTTGGACATTTTTATTTGACACAGGCTATGGGATTTCATATGCCTAATGCATGAGAAATTGGTTATGGGCCAAAATCAAAAAGAAAAAGGTGTATTTCCATTATGGCTCTCAAAGGTCATGCCATTTTCTCTGGCAAAGGTGGAAGCCCTCCATTAGCAAGAGTGAGATAATATGATTTATGCATGATATGAGACATACAACATTCAACTAATGGGTTGCTAAATCTTTTATTATTATAATTTATGTCCTAAGGTTTAGGTGAGGTTATGAATTGTTTAGTTTAATTTTGAGTGGATTAATTGGAAAGAAAATTTATTTTTCCTAAGAGTAATCGCATCCTTTCAACCATCAAAACAATTAAGAAACTAGAAAATCATGCCATCTAATTGCAATCATAAATATCAATCAATTTATAAAATTAGCATAAAAGAATAAGAGGTGGATGTGGTGGGTCCACTACAACAAAAAAAATGTGGGTAGAATACCCTTATACAACCCATATTATAAATGAATAATTGCAATTAAAAGGAATTCATGTTATGAGAGTCTTCATTCTTCATTTCTTCATTTCTTCATTTTTTTTTTATTTGCTTCTTTTCTTTCTTCCTTTTGGCTTAACTTGGGATGTGGTTGCCCCAAGGCTTCACATGGTACATAAGACTTGGTCTTATAACCAATGTTCATCTTAATCCCCCATAACATTAATTCCAAATCTTAATTGAAAATTTTACAACAAAATGGGAAAGGTAAATCTAACTAAACTTGCAAAACAAAGGTTAGCTAAACATACCACACAACCAAGTTATATGAATAATTTGGACTTAGCACCCACACATGGGTAACCAAGTCCACTGTCTAATTTGATTATGCTTAGGGTATAAGCAACTTACAACAAAAGCATTTATATTTTTTATTCTGCCCTTAAGCACAACCCTAGAAAATATGATTAGGCTAAGATCACTAACATCAGACTATCACATACATCTAACATCTAGTCTAAAATTACATCAAAATAAAACATTCATCAAACCATGCACCACAACATAAGCTAGAAATGGTGACTTAGTTTAATGTGTGTGCCATTTAAGGCTTGTGTGGCATGTCTTAGCTAGGCTTTAAGGTTATAATTTTCTAAGTGTGAAAGATTCAATTTAGATGGTGGTTTCATTTCAAGTGATTTAGTTGACTTGTCAATTTTAGTTGGTAATTTGATTTGGTTTGAATGAACTACAGTGACTAAATGTTATGAAGAAGAAAGAGAAGAGAGCTCTCTTTCATCCCTACCTTAAAACATTTCTAAGGTAGATTGATGAATTTCTTTAGTGAATGGTTTATTATGTGTTTAATTGGTCCCAGTTTGGGATTCTCTTTAAATAGTCCTATTTAATAAGAAAG
Organism: Cymbidium sinense; assembly: GCA_021442155.1. Taxonomy (NCBI): domain Eukaryota; kingdom Viridiplantae; phylum Streptophyta; class Magnoliopsida; order Asparagales; family Orchidaceae; genus Cymbidium; species Cymbidium sinense. Next base: position 219,929,040 of record CM038215.1, on the reverse strand, counting down.
GCATCTAGGATTAGTTAGGGTGGATTACTATCACATAACACACACCCCTTCATTTCTTTTCACCATGTATACCATGCATATGAATAATCCTAAGCATACCTATACATGCAATGCAAATCTGAGCACACTTTGATGATGAATGCAAAGAGATGCGATTTTAAAATTTGGATATTCCATGTGTTAATTGGATCATTGATGCGTGTCTTTATTATGTAGAAAAGAGGGATTTCTCATCCATTAACTAAATGCACATCCACATGTATAAAAGTTATAAGTGAGTATGGACCATTATTTTCTACACTAGGGGCGTAAGATACAAGACCTACTTAGGGCTACTTAAACCCTCGCAGCCCCGGGATGTATAGATTGGTATACCACTTTTCTTAGATACATGTAAATGTACAAAAAGAATCAAATAGATAAGGAATCAAGCAAAAGATTATGTTTGATTTGGTTGTATAATTTACATGTATAATATGAAGATCCTTCTTAAGTCAAAATATAGAAATGCATAGGAATAGATTTAAACAAGTATGGTATTCTTTTCAAATGAACTATACACTTGGAAATCCTATGTAAATCCATATTAAGAGAAGGAAAGAAAACTTTATAATACACATCTTATACTATAATCACATGCAAGCCTATAAATATTTATAACTAGCATCACTTCATTCATAATCTTTGATTATAGGTTTTGAAAATAATTTTTGGTTTTAATAGTGATAATAGCCACTCATATTCTTAATTTTAACCAACACATGCAATTTGACATAAAAAAGCATTTTATTTAATTAATTTTTTAAAAGAAATAAATGCATGATTTCATATGACAAATAATATTTAGCATGATTGAAAAAAAATAAAATGATGTAAGTACATAACTTCATTCACCCTAATTAACTCCTAAGGACAATCATATAGAATAAGATCATTTAAAATGAATCAAAATTCTTTAAAGAGATTTTTATCTTTGAATTTGATTTGATTTAGGAAATATGAAAAGGGTTTGCTGGTCCTAACATATTCCCCTCCCATGTATGAATTGATTTGGTTTAATTTAGGACAAGTAGGTTGATTTTATATATTAGGTTAATGTATAAATTAAATCCATTAATTACCCCTAGCCTATACCACTTTAACATAATTAACCTAGTAATTATGAGCCAACATATGATATGCAACCACATGGAAATTAAATCAGCAATGCACCTAAGAAATGAAGAGGCCTAATGCAATTGGCTCATAATTATTGATTAATTAAGCTAAAGGGTTTAATTAAGTACTTTCAAAATCATCTTACACATGTAGTTTGATTATAATTTCCTTTGGAATTCTCTTAAGTTATTGAACACCTAAGAATCTACCCAAGAATTGAATGATTAAGTTCTGGAATGATTTGATTTTAAATTTGATTAATAGTATTTAATGAGGTGATTAAGCCATTAATTAATTGAAAATTGATTAAGTGTTTATCCAAATGAAATAAACTTAGGGAAAGATTGGAAAAGTGGTTCTCATCTCATTCCCTATTTCCATTCACTGTGTCATAACTAGTGAGTTTATCATAGTTTAACATGTTAATTAATTATTTAATTTATTAAGAGAGGGATTAAGGATGAAATAAGCAATTCCCCTAATTAATCTAGCAATAAATTCCAAAAAGATCTTGGGAGGCAGAGGTCATCCCACTAATGAACCTCAAGAAGTTTGGAATTAATTACTAAAGTAAGCAAGAAGTAATTAGCTTAATTATATTTCTAATAAAATCCAAATTGAGTGAAAATTAATATTTAAAATTAATTTATTTTAATTTTATATTATTCTCCTCTGAATTATCTTTAAAATGAGTGTTTATTTGTATTTTTCAGATTTGTCTACAATTAGTTATGAATTTTGGAAGTTTCATCATTAAAATAAAATTAATTAAGCCTAATTAAACCCCTAATCCTGTCGGGCCACGTGGCGGCTGATGCGGCGCGCTTTCCACGTGGCGTGATGGAATAGGCTATTTAAGTTGTCACATCTATCAGCTTAGTCAGTTGGAGACGAACGCGCTTTCTCTACGGACCGTCCGATCTTAGATCGAACGGTCGAGATCAATCCCACAGTTTAAGAAGGAATCAGAGAGGATCTAGCGTGATTTGATCACAGTCATCCATTCCAATCACGCGAAACAGAGGGCGTATGATCCATCTCCTTCGCGAGCGATGAGAGACGAACACCGTTTGTCTTTTCACGTTCAATTCGAGCTCACACGAGCTCGGATTGGGATCAAAATGATCCCACACCTTCAGAAGAAGAGATGCACATCCAACGGTCAAGATTGCATGGGGTGATAATTTCCTTCAAAAAGGACCAATTGAAATTTCCTATAACTACAATTTCAAGCAATTACCTCATCGGAGGCTATCACCGGTGCTTCCAATGGAGGAGGTAGCTTCGTCTGGTAGAGACGAATCCCTGTTGAAGGAATCCGGTCTTGACTTGAAGTGGTTTGCTCGGTCGACCAAGTTCCTCTTTAATGGTGATCAGCCTTGATCGAAGTGGTGCTTCCCATGGCTTGGAGACTTGGGAGATGATTCGATTGAGCTCACCTTAGTCCAATGATGGTGTGTGCAAGGTTAATTTGATTTTGGTTGAGAATTGAATGAGTTGGATTTGGAATTGATCTCCCCTATTTCGGCTTTGAGTAAAACTAAAAATGGGAAATGGGGTGATAATTTCCTTCGAAAAGGACCTATTGAAATTTCCTATAACTACAATTTCAAGCAATTAACTATCAGGTGCTTCGGAGGAGGTAGTTTAGATGCAGTAGAGAAGCCACGAAAGGAATTAATCTTGACTTGAAGTGGTTTGCTCGGTCGACCAAGTTCCTCTTTAATGGTGATCGGCCTTGATCGAAGTGGTGCTTCCCATGGCTTGGAGACTTGGGAGATGATTCGATTGAGCTCACCTTAGTCCAATGATGGTGTGTGCAAGGTTAATTTGATTTTGGTTGAGAATTGAATGAGTTGGATAAACAAAATGAATATCATCACTAACCTTTGCATACAATGAAGAGAGAGAGAGAGAGAGAGAGAGAGAGAGAGAGAGAGAGAGAGAGAGAGATCATTGTTATGAAATATCACTATAGACCAAACACAGATGTTGGAAATAAAGAAAGCACTAAGAAGATGAAGAGTCTAGGAACTCTTATGATCAAAAGCTCTTATATTCAAAAGATCATATAATTAATCAATGAGAGTTTTGGCTATTTATTAAACAACGAAGGTATTATGATTCAAAATGAACATTCATGCATATTTATTTAATAAATAAACATTGGGAATGTTTGTCTATAGGATTATCAAAATAGCTTATCATTCGTGAACAACTTGTGTTTGGCTAGATAATAAGGATGTGTTCAATTTGCCAGTTATACTAATGAGACGAGCACAAACAAAAATTCTGAGCTCAAAATGTAAATTTAAGATTTTTGGTTTCATTTGCCCATTGCTCAATCATCTTCATCTTCTCTCTCACTTCTCTCTATGAATCTCTCGGTCTCTTCACTATCAGTCTCATGTATTTTAAGGCCCTTAGTAGCCATTAGCCGATCTCTCCTTTCTCATGTTCATATCTCATAACGATTATTGACAATGAAATTTTATTTTATTTTTTACGTTAAAACCAATTACCTCATCTATTTTCTTAGTGTATGTTCTTATTTTAGGTCAGATTTATTCTAATGCTTACAATAAATATAACATTAGATTATTGATTTTTGTCAATTTTTTGTTAGGTTTTATTTTTGTTTGTTTTGATATTACTAAAGAATTGGAAAGTTTTATGGTGCTTTGATATGCTGCGGTGGGGTTGTTGTCATAATGGTAAATATTGATGAGTTCCCATACTAAGGCTGCTAGGGTTTGCCATGGGGTTATTGAGAGTTTATTGACTTGCTACAATGGGGTTGATGAGAGGTTGCTATGATGGGGTTATGGTAGTTGTTATTTTGGGGTTGCTAAGCTTATTAATCTGCCTAAGAAATTAAATCAGATATTTGTGATTTTTCGAGCTAAATTCAAGCAGAAATCACACTAAAATTTAGCAATAAATAAATAAATAAATAAATGAACTTAATTGGAGCCAAACACGAGCTAGTTTGAATAAAACAACTAATATCAAGCCATATATAAACAAACTTCTTGAAAGCCTATTTTAAACACGAGTCAATTTCAAACAGGACTTAATTCATTAGTTGAATACGAACATAATTTCAGCTTGCTCATGTTCGGCTTATTTATACCCCTATTTGGTTAATATCATTTTTATGGGCCATATAAAATAAAATTTTTTTATTTGTATGAATTTATTTGATTGCACCACTCTTTTGTTAGTACTTTTTTAATGTAAGTATAAAAAGATTTTTCTATCATTTATTTTGGTGATCTACAAGCATATCAATTATTATATATTTTTATATATTATATCTAATTTTTATATTTAAATATATAACATTCTAATATCTAAATAACAGTAACATTTATGCATAATACTCTATATTTTTATATTAAATAAATTAAAATTAATAAGAATTTTATTTTATTTAAAGATTAAAAGTTTATATAAATAAATTAAAATGTTAGATTTTTGAAAGAAAAAAAAAATATAAAATGTCTATAGTGCGTTCCCAACTTACGATTATGTTTTCAGTTGCCGACCTGATCCGCCGAACGCGGTCTTTGAGTATGTTTTTTCCTCGCGATGCCTTTGCTAACGTTAAAAGCCACAACCACCCTCTCGTGTCCGTATTGGCCGAAGGTAGCCGAGCACTCGCTTCGTCAATTGATCAACTTCTTCCCTCTTTACATTTAAGGTTCCTTATTTTCTTATATCAACTCCATTATTAACTTTACTTGTTATTTAAATGAGCCGAATGTCTTCCTTTTTGTCCTTTTTGAGAGTAAGCATATATGTATCGTGCGGGATGAGGCATTTCGTCGAACATTACGTGGTCAGTATGTCAGTTAGGCTGTTTTCGTTGTTTTGGATTGTATTTTTGGATCATTCTGTATTGATTAGTAAGAGCCGAGCGAATTTGACATATAGGTTTTATTCTTTTGTTTGACAAAGAAAGGGGGTTATTCTAAAGCTAAGCGAGAATAACCTTGTTTTTCAGGACCGGAGATTTCGTAACAAGGTGTAATTTTTGTTGACTTAATGTGGGGGGATCACTTCGGCCTAGGGGCTCCTTATTAGTCTGTCTCTCATAGCAGCTGTTGGTTCCAGACAGCTGTTCTTTAACTGTATATTTGCTTCCTGTTAGCAATGCTGCCTTCAGTGTATGGGCTTACTTTCTGGCTTGGAAGCAATACAGGTTAAACATTTTTTGCATTATGGAAATGATTTAGAATTAATCATCGTTGCAAACATCAATTGCATGATTAGCGTTAACTGTAACATCAAATTGTTGGGTAGTGGGATGTGTTAAAGGTAGTCAAATTTGTGACCGTGTTACAATCCATTCATAATGCCATATTCATTTTACATATGCTTCATTTACCTGTTACACCAGCAGATGATTCATTTGGATATGCTTGAATCATCCTGTAGATCAGTTTTGCATGCATATTCTTTTCTTTTTTTTACTGAAATTCTTCCTCTACACCATAAAGGTGATCTTATTTTCCTTATTATTATACAAATTAATTATATTCAGAGAGAACATATTGATTATAATGCTATTGTGAGCTTCATTGGTCATCTTGAACACCAAAAATACACCAACTTGATTTGATAAGGCTAATGATGATGACTAATTATCTTTCTTTGGATGATGCTCATCTATGTATCTTTCTGGATAAATAACATAAATTTTGTTGCTGTATTTTGGTTGATTATATTAAATGATTCTTTGTTGATGATTATTCTTTCCTTGATTATCAAAAGTGATAATCTAAATATTTAACATATTATCTATGTATAGAACAAAACATATAAACTAATCTTAATGAATATGCATCTTGTATCTTTTCATTACTTTGCTGTTTAATGGAGCTTGGGATTTTTGCCAATCCATTAAATAATTCTTGTTAGAGTTTCTTCTCAAGATTTCTTTCTTTTTTAATCCAATATTTTTGCCCTACAGTTGGACAACAAAGGTTGAGTGTTGATGCTATTCAACAACCAATCATATTACTTATACCAAAATTTATGAAATGAATATAAATGTGATCTTACAATAGTTAAGCTACCCCAAAGGATTGTGACTAGGTTATTTATTGTACTAAATACATGCAGTCAATAGAAAGTTATTGAATTTGACTTCATTCATGTTTGTATTCAATATAAGAGATTTATTTATGTGCTTGGCTTTTCTTTGATTTGTCTAGAGATATGTATGGATTTTTTTTATTTATGTAAAAGGAACTTTTATTTAGCCGACCCCACCTAGTGGGATTAAGGCTTGTTGTTGTTGTTGTTGTTGTTGTTGTGAACTTTTATTGATTACTTTGGAAGTCACAAGGAATCCAAAATACCAATAAAGATGAAAATTTACACATACTTTGTTCTAATGTATGGAATGTAAAGATTGTTACTATGCACAAAAAAGGCTAATTTTGGGTCCATCTCCTTGGTAATGTGAAATGATTGTGTAATTGCACCTCTTTTTACAAGTATGTCCGCTGGTCTATTCCCTTCTCTCCAAATGTGAGTAATTGAAATGGAGAGTTTGCTGATCAAGTGCTTAATGATCTTGCACACTTGAATGAGGTACCACTATATGTCCAAGTTGGATTTTCCAAAGAGTATTTGGATGAGTATTTCAGAATCTGATTCCAGCAATATCTATATTGAGGTTTGGTTATAACTAGTTACATCTAGCACTATATAAATACTAGGTTTTAAAGAGCAAGCAACCTCTTAGAATACTTATAATAATTTTGTACATCTTGATTTGGATGCATCTTTAGCCAAGTTATGTTCTGTATTTTGTTTTGAATGTGTGGACCATGTCAATCAAATACTCCTTTTTTTCTTGGTTATCATTCGAGAGAACCTAGAGCCTTTATCAAATATTCCTAAGGTCATGCTTTTATAATTTTTTGTATGAGTTTATATTTTTCTCTATTCATAGTTGTTTGCCACTGTTGTAAACATATTAATAGTTCTATTCAAGGTTTTTTATGCTTTGATGAAGCCTATGTAGCTGATTAGATGTTTTTGTTATGCTGTATTACAAATTTAGATATGATGTTAGATAAGCACTTTCATTGGTTCTTGGAGCTTTATTTTCATAGATATGCACTGAAAAGAGTTAAATTCTAAACTAGTTTTGTGACTATTTGCATGTGGTCAATTAGTCTACAGTCTCATATTTCTCCAATTTAGCCTTTCATTATATAAAATTGATCCAAAATGGTCCCTCGAGGATTAAATTAGGATCAATTTTGTATGATTGAGGAACTAAATTGTGATCTATTTTATTTCATTATTTTTATATCAGGGATCATTTTGGATCAATTTTGTATAATCAAGTACTAAATTAGAGAAATATGATACTTTTGAACTAAATTTGCCATATGCAAATAGCTGTGGGTTTTTTTTACATTGAAAATCAATATGATATGTCGATGGGTTTTTTTTATTAAGGAGCATTGAAAAAAAATGGGTAGTCTATAGGTATAATGTTGTAATTGTTGTTGTGACTCTTGAATTCTAGGATTGAATGAAATATTTATAAAACATAGTTGGCTTAGAAAAAACATCAAGTAATGTGAACATTTGATTGATATCATTTGATAATTTTATGAAGTTTATAATATTTATATACCTATTTAACTTTTAGACACAGGAGGACATGTATTGAAGTACACACTCGCAAAGTACACATACGTGTATTTTACACTCATTGATACAAGGGAGCTTAAATGCCATCAGACGCTGCAGATTGACTATCAAATGCGATTTTGCAGGATATGATAATGGGTTAATGTGTTATGAATCTACTGCCGTGGAGTTTGATTCTTAGGATACTTTTATAGCAACAGCATTTTACCCTTAAATTTTCTTCCATTCAATGCTATTCTGTTGTTACTAGATTTTAATGGAATTGCTATATTTACTTTATTATGATTAACAACAGCATTTGACTCTTAGGCTGCGCTTAATGCTTTGCTTTCCAGGGCCATTTTGACCGAACCAATGTAGAAATCTGTCTCTGGAAAATTGAGATTAGTTTAACTTCCTCCTTTTAGAAGGATTTTATTGCTGATTTGGATCTTTCCTCACAATGTCTTTTGCTTCCATTTGGTCGGGAGAGTTTCATCACATAAGGAGCTATGTAGGGAGCAGTAGTAGTTTCAGAATTCTGAAATCCCATGCTGAATTGTTTCCTGGAAAACAATTGGAACCTAGGATATGCCGTCTATGGCCTTTAGCAACAAAAATAGAAGGATGGAATCAGTGGTCAAACAACAGCGATGCTTGTGATATCAGTCAAAGGATTCCTGATGGTACTGCTGAAATGTTGAAGAATATTAGTAACAAAAAGTCAGATTTTCTAGGGTACAAGTCTGCGCAGCGTTGTGGTATCCAGAAAATTTCAAAGGACAAAGTATATGATCGACCTGCTACTGTTTTAGTATTTGATACTGAAACCACTGGTCTTAGTAGAGAATGGGGAAGGATAATTGAAATTGCAATTCGAGATCTCATTGGTGGTAAGAATAGTACATTTCAAACACTTATAAATCCTGGAAGAACTGTACCAAATACAGATGTTCATGGCATTAGCTCTGATATGGTTACCAGGCCCGGGATTCCAAGGTAGGGTTCTGATTTGGATAGATTATACATTTATTTTCTACAACTGTTTATTTTCTACTATGTTTGCATCATGGAGTTGTCACCGTAGCACATCTTATAATTTTTGGCTTGACCTTTGCACTTGGATGGAATGTCAAAATGATGATTCTAAGCAGTGCTATAACTTACTATTGGAAATGTTCTATTTTTTGATTCTTTTAAAAATTTTTAGTTATTCTTTAAGGTTATAAAAATAAGTTTAAAACTAAAGTTATTAATTAGTTTGTCATTGTGGAAAAATAATGCATCCAAACTTAGTTTTACCTGAAAACATTGAACAACACCAACAACAAGCCTTTATCCCACTACATTGGATTGACTACATTAATCCTTCACCATTATGTCCTATTAAGTGTCAAATTTTATTTAATTCAAATAAAATAAGATCATTTTAATACTTTCTATTAACAGAATTCGAATCTAATGCATTTACTCTCCTAATTGGATTATCGAACGACCAACATTTTATGTGACTAAATCATCTAAGATGACTCTTTCTAATCTTATTTGTCACTGGAGCTATTCCAACCTTTTCAATTATATATTTGTTTTACATTGTCTCTTAGTATAAAGCCACTCATCCACCTAAGCATCCTCATCTCTACAATCATCTCTACAATACTTAACTTATTTTTATGTTTCTCTTTTATCGGCCGACATTCTGTGCCATAAAGCATTGCAGGTCTCACCGCCATCTTATAAAATTTTCCCTTAACACAATAATCATGTATACCTCTACTTCAATCTTCCAACTTGAATTTTACTAGTAACATCCCCATCTATACCCCCATCACTTTGAACAATTGACCCGAGATATCTAAAATGTTCACTCTTTTTAATAATTTGATTACCCATTGTCATAGCCTCACCACTAGATATTTTACAACTAAAATGACACTCTATGTGTTCAATTTTAGATATACTCAATCGGAAGTCTTTAAACTCTTAAGGTTGGCCGCCATAATTCAAGTTTCTCTTGATCTCCTTTTATGAACAAGTAGAATATCATCTACAAAAAGCATAAATTAAGGTACATCTTTATGTAAATGTCTAGTAAGAACATCTATAACTAAAGCAAAATGATATGGGTTAAAAGCTAATCATTGATGTAATTCAACTGAAATAGGAAAATGCTTGGTTAATCCTCCTTGTGTTTGTTTGAACAAGTAACAACTCTAATATACATATCCTTAATGAGTTCAATATATGTTAACTCTTTTCTTTTTTAGAACTCTCCAAAGCACTTCTCTTGGAGCTTTATCATATGCTTTTTGTAAATCAATAAATATCATAGGTAGATCCTCATTACTCTTTTTATACTTCTCCCTCAAACATCTCAACAAATGTATATTATCTATTGTAGACCTATAGGGCACGAAATTGAACTTGAAATATATATACTTCCTAAAAATATTCATGTTAAAATATCTTAACCTAAGAATATGAAGCAAGTAGCATTGTTCGAAAGATGTAGCTGTTTAAATCCTATTGAACAACATCGATGATCATTTAACATCATATCTATTAAAATTTGTGTCAACAATTTCTAGGAGTGAATGGACATAATTGCCAAATTCAAAGGACTGGGCATGTTTAGAGATAGTTCCTTTATTGATTGGAAGAGATGAGACGGGCCTTAAAATCAATGAAATTTAAAGAGCACACCACATTCATATATAATATATTAAAGATAAGTATGCAATTACTATTAACTAACTTATGATTACTCACGATGAAAGATAAGGTCACAAATTTTCTTGTGAAGCTCATCAAGGAATAATCCTTTTGGCAAGACTTGCATGAAAATCATTGACCCAAAGGAGCAAATATCATGTACAATCTGAAGCATTGCTTATGCTATGTGCATACTCAACTTCTAAATTGATTTTTTCCATTCAAAGACAATTTGAAGCAATAATATGAAGCAAAGATAGTTCATAAGCCAAATGCTTTTGTATCCGTAGTGTGGTTGATGATATAGATCTCAATACAACCTCTCAAATACTGACATTCTTGGAGACCTAACAAAAATATCACTTCACTTCTTAAGTCTTTCTAGAATTCCCCACAATAGATGGGAGGCATTTTAGTTTAGTTCTTATATAGATTCCTTTGCCTGTATAAGCCATGTTTATGTTCCCTTGTAAGATATGTGGGACTTATTTTTACATATTTTTTAGCTCTATCTATCAAATATGAGGTGAAGCACAAGTTTGCTCTTCGAAGAATGCTCAGTTAAGTCTTTCAACTTTAATATCAATGCTATTTAAATGCTAGGAAAAGCCTTTTTGCCCCACTAAAATTAAATTGAGTCGAGATTCAGTTATGTCAATCCAAGCTTGCCCATAAGAAGATGGGGACATCAAATTCAAGCAAGTAAGGTAGATGGGGACATCAAATTCAAGCAAGTAAGGTGTGGCCCTGATCGGCCATTCAAATGCTGAAATTCTCATAAGCTTACAACTGGAGGTTAATATGATGTGACATTTATGTTATCTCACATTCCAATTATATTAAGTAGGGTGACACTTTCTATTTATTTGATTAGCTCCTTGTAGGAAGAGGCATATGATGTTAAGCTAGTAGGGCACAATTTTTCCCTACTCTCTACAAGTTGCTCAACAAAGCTATTCAAGTGTCTTATAAGTCATTCTAATATCACACAACCAACAAGATTAAGCATCATAACCCTTGTGATCCTCAGTGGAATTAGCTTTATCAGAATGACTGTATACATCCTTAATCGCTCTAAATTGTATGAAGTTTGAGTAGTGGACCATAGGTCATGCAAATTTTTAACTCAAACTTGTCTTTATACCTCAATAAGTGTCTTGCAAGTTCTAATTATTGGCTGATTTGTCGCCTACAAACAGATCCGATGACTTGGATATCATATGATGGGAATCAAAGTGCCTCTTTTGATTGTTTGGGTCAACACTGAATGATCAATCAAATTTCTTAGTAAAAATTCATTCATATGAGCTAGTATTGAGTTTTACATTGGAATCCTCATTGGAGTTTCTTTGAAGTCCAAAAAAGAAAAAAAAAGAAATTTTATCTCACAATTTTCAATACTATTGACACATCGGGGAAGTTAGTAATGGCCATCCTATCATCTCTGAAGAACATATAATATGTAAGATGTAGTTTTGGGCTTCTTATAATATTTGGCTTGTTGTTAACCTTGAGTAGTGGTCAAACACTAAATTTCCAAAATGAAGCACCTGATATTGAGCAAGATAAATTGATCCACAATCTTTTTATTTGTGAAAGGAGATGGATTTAAATGTCTCACTATATTGGAATGTGTGATGTTATTTATCTTTTCTTTAACTTTCTTATAACATCAGTGAATTCAACATCCTATCCTACAAATTTTGACTATGTTCATCACAAACTTTGTAGATTGCTGATCCAATCATAAAAAATTAAATGCTTGATGATAGATCATCCAAGAAAAGGGCATTTAAATCCTCCATCATGAAAGGTGATCTCCAACTCTAAGCTAAAAAAACCAATGCTTTCTCATACAGGCAAGAAGAACATAATTTGGCTGTCATAGCTTTGATAGGAAACTAAAAAGGATTTTAGGACTTTAGGTTCACGAAGCTTCAATAAGATGAACATAAAAGGCTAAATTATCTCTAGATATTTAACTTGTGGTCTAGTGGGATAAATAAGGCAAGGCTTGACAAACCTAATAATAGCTTTGTCAGTGACAACCATTTCTTGCCAACAAGCCAAAAGACCATTGTGCAGGTTATAGGTCCTATTCGATATGTTAGAATTGAGACTTCCAGAACTTCTTGTGTTGAACAAGTTACAACATAGCAAACTGAAGAGAATGACTATGATGTGACTTTAAAGAACTCAGAGTTGTTAGAGGAGCTTTAAAAGAGACATTAAGCTAATGTTGAGGTGATGCCCAAGGGTATTAATGGAATTTATTCGAAATCATGGCATAATTATGTTGTATTTTCAATTACTTAAAATGGAGGTCGTTGATAACAATATAAATGATTAGAATTTAAAGTTTTTTTCATGAAGTTAGTCATGGTCAATTCTTAGTCGCTCTCATGCTTTCTTTTTTTAACACAGCCATTTTAAGATACTGTGCATGGATACAAACAAATCTTGTTCTTCAAGGCAAATCAATTTCTTTTAAATATCTTTAAAGCTGCATTTCCTTAGAGATTTCTTACTAATGACTCTTGAGTCACAAAGTAATTAGTGTGTGTACTATCACGAGCTATCTCGGGAGCTATGATGAATTGAGACAGGAATAGACTGTCATTCGGAAGTGGTGAATTGTTCATGGATGCTTGATATATTGTTAGAAAAATTTAACATACTTAAGGATAGAATAATCACACATTGAAAATTCATGACTTCATACATACATTATAAACATTTCATATAATATTTAATGTTAATATATAATCATTAAAAATCTCTCCAAAAGTATAAACAAACTATTTTGATATTTTTATTCAAAAAAACTGTAAGATACAAAGTTGTGCTAGTTTATATAACATTAGATGCATTATCATTTGGTTTTCATTATAATATTCATTCGCATAAACATTGCAGTTTTATGAATCTAACAAACCTTTGAATAATACATCTAAAGTGTCCAACACTAAACTTTACTTCTCATATTTTCACATGTACCTAACTGTAGATGCTTCTTGGTGATTATACACCATCATTTTTTGGAATCATCTACTCCATTGAAGGCTTTCTTGAAAAATGGTCAACTAATAGTGGTCAGTTATATATGTGAATGTATAATTTATTTGGTGCATCTGATTTTAAATGATCGTAAACACAATATGAGAAGTAAATAGCCTCTTGAATATTGAACAGTATGTGCTTAGTATCACTTGTAAGAAACTTCTTATTTACAGTTCATTTACTCTATGAAAGACATTCCTGAAAATGATCAGTATATATATATATATATATATATATATATATGTCTATATATATATATATATATATATATATATATATATATATATAATGTCAAAATTAATTTAACTAAACTGTTTAGTTTAACAATTTAATTTCACTGTAGTTGCAATTTTGTACTGTAGCAAAACTTTCATTCCACTAAGTGGAACATGCAACGGCTGTGATGAGGCGGAAGACTCTGATGTTTTAGCTTAAAGAAAAATGATTTATACAAGTTAAACACTGTTATATATAAAAACCTGCAGCTGCAAGCCATCCCCATTCGCTCATTTTTCTTTCTTTAACTTGCTGCTGGGCCTTAAACAGAGAAGTGCTGTGAGGTAAAACCAAAGAAAAAGATGAAGGTAAGAAGAATAAGAAGAATAAGAAGAATAAAGGAAGAAGAGGAAGAAGAAGAAGGGGGGTGATGAGAGCTGGGGTTTAAAAGGTAAATTTTGATTTTTTGCTTTTCTTATACAAATTGAGTTTGTTTTTGAGTTGTGGGTTTAAAAGGCTTTAATGATAAGAAACTTTTTTGAGGTAAAGAAATATTATGTTGAGGTTATTTGGTATTGCTTTGTATGGTTAAATTAAGAAATGAATTTAACTGAAAGAATTGTTATTTAATTAGGTTTTTTATAAAAGAACTTGATGTCGAGGCAATAGAAATAAGAAATTTTGTTCATGGAGGATCTAAAAAATGTGACGAGATATAAAAAAGAAAATAATTCATAGGCCTAATGATTATAATTTTTACTATTACATTAGATTGTTATATGTATCTGAGTAGAAATTTTTTTATGCTAAGCATTTTCATAATGCTTGATATTATCATAAAGTATAATGCATTGAACCTGTTCTCCTATTAAAAATAATCCAATGTTGTTTCATACAATGCGTCCTATGAAACACGATGCATATTCAAATATTCATATGTTATTTCAATTGTTGCATATTGATACTTCAGTTATAGGTTAATATAGTCTAATGATTGCATGTGCATTAAATTACTAAAAATATTTGAATACAAATGATAATGAAACTCAAAACAAAAGAAGTCCATTAATGGTCATATTATATGGAATAAGTTAACAGACTAATGAAAATCTAATAGGGAAGGAGAAAATTTTGTTGGGATGAGCCTTAGTAGTAGCCAAATGGGTTATCTGACTCTCAATAATAGAAAATTAGTACAATATAGTCTAATCTTGATCAAGGAGTTATTGATAAATGCCATATTGGATTAAGTCTATACTTTTCTATTGTTTATTATGATTGATGGGCTAGATGACTTCCAAATGATGTAAATATATCACACCAACAACAACAAGGCTTTATCCCACTATGTGAGGTCGGCTACATGAATCCTTCTCTATTGTGTCGTAAAGTGTCAAATTTTTATTTAATTCTAATAAATTAAGATCATTTTTTATACATCATAACCAAATCTTTTTAGGTCTACCTTTATCTTTCTTAACATAAGTCAAATCTAGTACATCTATACTTCTAACTGGGTCATTGGATGGTTGATATTTTATGTGACTAAACTAATCTTGTTTGCCACTAGAGCTACTCCAACCTTTATAGCTCAAATTATATAAATATTATATGCATGTCATAGACAATAAAAAATAAGAATATGAAAAAAATTGAAAGTAAAGAAAGGAATTTGATGCCAACATCTGACTATTCTAGTATATTTAAAAGATTGGATACTTAATAGTTCAGGATTAATTTCTTGCAAACATTTATACATATTGCTTATGATTTAGTCGTATTTAATTATCAATACATGTTATTAAAGTTTATTGTGCTAAGCTAGTTATATCTATGACTATTAATGTTTATATATAGTTTTTTTTGGCATGTTTGAACTTTATATTAGATATTACTATGTTATTTTAAGCAATAAAAAATGAGCAGTGTGGGCCTTAGATAGGTGACCCAATTTTGAACTTATTCTAAAGTTTTAAATGTATAGTCTTGGTTAGTTTTTATGCTTCCTAATCAAGCTTTTATCCCACTACGTCTACATGAATCATTCTTCTTTATTGGGTCTTATTAACCATCATGTTCTCATTTAATTTTAATAAAATAAGGTTAGTTTTTATGCTTCTTAATCAAGTCTTTTTAGGTATATCTTTGTCTTTCTTAACATAGGAATCTAATACATCTACTCTCCTAATTGGGTCATCCGACGTTCAACGTTTTTTGTGACAAAACCATCTAAGGCAACTTTCTCTCTAATCTTATTTGCCATTGGAGCTACTCTAATCTTTTCACCTATATATTCATTTCACATTTTGTCTCTAAGTATAAAACCACTCATCTAGTTGGGCATCCTCATCTCTACAACACTTAATTTTATGCTTCTCCTTTATTGCCTAAAATTCTGCACCATAAGGCATTGTAGATCTTATCACCATCCTATAAAATTTTCCCTTAAGTCCAACCATTACTTTTTTATCACACAACATACTTGATGCATTCCTCCACTTCAAACATCTATACTATTTAATTTTTTTTCATAACTCTTTTTTAATAAAAGTTTTGTGTAAAATTGTTATTTCACATTCCTTAGAACACACACTGTAATCATAAAAAAAGTCCAAAAGAACTTAAAATCTTAAAAAAAAAACCAATCCAACACACCTCTTAGGTTGTGTGATAGCCTTCATTTTGCATGTTGGCAAATTAAATCATGAATTATCACCTAAAGTTAACAAAGAAAGTGGTGTTTCTAGGTGGAATGTTAGAGACCAACGCAATAGAGATTCCTTTATGGTTGTGAAGAGCACGTGATGTCACACCTCAAATGATCCATTTTTTCAGGTTAGCCAGAGGTGTAAAAAAGAGGACAACCCAATCAACATAGCTTCCACCAACTCTTCCCGACTTGTATGAATTCGAGACTAGTAGATGAAAATTAAATCTCACATAGTCATCATGAGCAAACTCTTATATTTCTAATCATTCTAATAATTTTTTCATATTTAAATAACATAACTAGAAGTGTGTAAAATTAAATTTCACTAAAAAAATATAAAACATTTAAAAGTACTTGAACATAAATTTCCCAAAAAGACTTTACAAACTTAAAAATGACATACTAAAATTTATACAAGTTAAAAGGTTTGTCTAGTTATTACATTTCTCTTTATTCTTGTCTAAAAGTTAACATGTAATATCATAAGCTAGCAGTCTAGTGAGATAAGTAATGTTAAAGTAAAATTCAATACACGATAAAAGAAATAATGTACATGTAAATTTGAAGCTTGCATGAATGTTAATAGTAAAAAAAAAGACATGCTTTCATGAGTAAAAACTAAATAATAATATGCAAGGCTGCCAAATATAAATAATAATCAGTTGTGATAATATACATGTATGCAATTCATTCGATAAAGCCTCATTTTCAATTCTAAGTCAAATTATATGTTAGAAATATCACTTATATTTGCATAGCTTCATTTTCAATTCTAAGTCAGATTATATGTTAGAAATGTCATTTATATTTGCATAGGCTTAACTCCTGTCATATCATAAGGGTTGTCATCTGACTCATTAGCCAAAACTATTGATAAGGCTGGCTATCCCAACATTATATATAAACAACCCTTCGTACACTAATTGGTCAAATTCAATCTCAATGCCAAGAGTTATAAATTCTAAGATTTACTATAAAAACTCATCTCGTCAGAACTTTTGCCTATAAAACAATTTACGTATAACAACTTTCATGACATTTTTTGTATGTCATAGACATTAATTTCATTTGCACATTTACATATATCTACACTAAATCATTTATCATTATGTGTAGCAACATTGCATGAAATCAAGAAATGTGACTTTATTTATTATAAATTAATTAATCAAGATTAATAAAGTTGTGCAGATAACCAATTAAATGTATTCATATTATGAAAGAAAATCCTAAATGCAACACATTATATCAACGTAGTAAATAATTAATGACAAACATCAGTCCTATAGAGATTCTGAGCTTTTGGGTCTATTTGGTTGCCTACATTTGGAGTGTAAATTAAACCAAATGCATGGATTATAACCTTTTGAGTGTTTGGTGTGGTGCAAAGTAAAATTTTAAAGCATTTTTAGTGTATTTAAAATGCATTGGAATGATGATTTGTTGTGTATTTGGAATTCGCTCAAATTCAGCGAATTCTAAATACATCGCTTGGTGTAAAGTGAGAATGACCACCTTGTTCGCCGCCCACCACCACCATCGTTGCCGGCTCACCATCGGACCCCATCTGGACAACTACTAAAGGTCTGCGCTTTCTCTCCGCCACCTCCATGCCACGCACCGCTGCACCCCACTTCACCGCGCCGCTGGCGCCACATCGCCGGCTTATCACGGCTCTACTTCACATCCGGCCTCACTCGTACCGCAGTTCGCCACTCACGCCGGTTGCCATGCCGCTTAACCCGCACCGCAGCATGACGCTGGCTGCCACTGCCGCCGCATTAGCTCCACGCTACTCATTGCTAATCACTACTACCTGATAATTACTGCCATCACCACCTCTAGCCCCAAAAAATGTTTTATATTACATTCATTTTACCAAAGAAAAAAAACAAGCTCATATAATTATAGGGTTTTCAACCAAACAATCTAAAATAATCCAAATACATTATATTTACTTTACACTATATTTCTTTTATATTGCACTTCTTTTTCAGGCAACCGAATAGCCCTTTAATTTAACAATCGCATATCTCATCTCAGTATTTAAGCTAGCCTTGAGATGCGCTACTCAATGCGAGTATACAACATAATATTGTATTTCTTTTTAAATCATGAAATGCTTACAATACACTTAATTTACTGCATTTATATGCTCAATTTGCATTTTACCTGAAGTAGATTTTTTCTCATATAAACATTCATACTTAAGCTAAACTTCACCCAATGACTCCTAATGATATCAATTGATGAGTACCTGATTAAAATAAGGTAATGTTACAAAGATGTCTTAATTATATAAGTATGTATATATAACGTATTATTTAAAAATTTAACAACTCTACTCAAATATTAACATATTTACCGTAGGTTTGTATTAATTTGTTAATTCAACAACTACACATATAATTTTTATATAATTACATATTATTTACTTTCATTTCTAAGTTTCTTTACTATTTTTAAATAAATTCTAAGTCTTCAGACTTGCTATAGTGGATATTAGGGAAAAATAAGTTTAATATTAATATATATTTGAATGTATTTATATACATATAGGTATACACTTATATGCATACAACAAACAACAATAACAATAACAACAAGTTTTATCCCACTATATGGGGTTGGCTACATGAATCATTCTTCTCCATTGTGTCTTATTAAGTGTTAAAATCTCATTTTAACATAGTCAAATTTAATAAATCTATTCTCTTAATTGAGTAATTAGACAATTGATGTTTTATGTGACCAAACTATCTAAGATGTCTGTCTTTAATCTTATTTACTATTGGAGCTACTCCAACTTTTTCATATATATCTTCATTTTGCATTTTATCTCTAAGTATAAAACCACTCATCCACTTAAGCATTCTCATTCTACAACACTTAATTTTATGCTTCTCTTTAACTGGCCAACATTCTGCACCATAAAGCATTGTAGGTCTCACTATCATCTTATAAATTTTTTTCTTAAGTTTACGTGGTACTTTCTATCACACAATAAGCCCGATGCATTCCTCTACTTCAACCATCCAACTTGAATTATACTAGTAACATCCCCATGAATAATTGACCCGAGATATCTAAAACGTTCTCTCTTTTAAATTACTTAATAATTATCCACTGTCACAACCCCACCATTAGATCTTCTATGATTAAAATTAAACTCCATCTATTAGTTTTGGATGTACTCAAATGAAAACTTTTAGACTCTAAGGTTAGCCTCCATAAAACAAGTTTCTTCTCAATAAATAAGGTTAGTCTTATCAACAAGAAGAATATCATCAACAAAAAGCATACACCGAGGTACATCCTCCTATAAATATTTAGTTAGAACATCCATAACTAAATCAAAAGGATATGGGCTTAACGCTAATCCTTGATGTAATCTACCTGAAATAGGAAAATACTTGGTCAAACCTCCTTATGTTTGAACATAAGTTATAGCTCCAATATATATATCCTTCATGACTTTAATATAAGCAAGATTAATTCCCTTCTTTCTAGAACTCTCCATAATATTTCCCTTGAAACTTTATCATATTGCTTTCTCTGGAAAATCATGTGTAGATCCTCCTTATTCTTTCTATACTTTACCAAATCTCTCAAAAAATTTAAAGCATTTATAGTAGACCTATCTGGCATGAAACTAAATTAATTTTGAGAAACTTTTGTATGTTCAATTACTCTCTCATAATTTTAATATATGATATATTAATTTAATTCCTCTATAATTTGCAAATTCTTATGCATCACCTTTATTCTTAAAAATAGAAACCAACAAACTCTTTCTCTATTTATCAGACATTTTTTTAGTTTTTAAAATACTATTAAAAGGATTAGTATACACTTATTACATATATACATATTAAATGTTACTTACCGTTCACCTCAGTTTTCCTCCCCACAGCCACTGCAGTCCCCTAATTCCTCCAATTTCCATGGTTTCCGTCTCGTTTATTCGTGATTCACGTGACACAACCCCATTTTCGTGAAACAGAGAAACGCAACAGCATATATTAGGAGGAAATGAGGTTAAGTTCAGGTTATATATCTAATATATATAATATAAGTAATTTAATACCTTGATACATCCCTTACAACGTTTTCCACTAAACCATCAACCCATTGCATGCTGCTTTAAGTGGAAAACCAGATTTTGCCAGTGTTTTAAATGGAAAGAGTAAACTTAATTAAATAGGTGCATCAAGGTATTAATTAAGTTTAATTTATTAAAAATTTAAATCAATTTATAATTATGGTTATAAGTAAATATAAGCTTTTATATATCATAACGATCAAATTGGAGAGTAGAATTTTATAAAATTATCTTTGATGATTTTTGAAATGTACAAAGCATTGGGTATATTTTAAAATGTAATTTATATTATCTTTTTAAAGTCTTTTGGTATTACACAAGAGACTTTAGCATCACTGACAAAGAGGTGAAATATAGTTGATTTGAAATGAGTTATAGAGTCATTAGAATGTGATCTCCTATTTTCGTGAATTAAACTTTGTTTGAGAGTGTTCTTGGGAAAATAAAATGGATAAAGTGATGGTTGATTGAGCTACACACTTTTGATAATGCTTTACACAGAAGATAAGGGTCATGATCCAGAAAGATGAGGATGTGATATAATGCATCAATGATGTTTGGGAGACATCATGGATTCTTAGGACTAGTGCTCTCTAAGGCAATTGTGTGTGGACATTTTGGATCGTCCTAGGAAGATGATCTTCCATGTTCTAGAGCTATTTTTGGGTAACTTAGTCATCATTGCTTCTCACTCCTAGGAGTTTGTTCTCATGCACCATTATGGTTGTGATCTAATTTGTAGTTCTAGTCATGATTTTATTCTCACTAAGCATATAAGGATGTTCAATCCAATGTTAATTAGTGAAAATTTGTTGAACTTTATTAGTGACCTGATTGATCATTAAGATACAATAAAGAAAAGGGATCATATCTTTTAAATTTAGTCACTAGGATGTTACTGAGATCTCAATTAGACCCTTTTAGCAAAGGGGCAAATTAAACTAGGCAAGAATATAATTTAAAAAAATGAGAAGAAAGTTTTATAAAATTTAGAAAAATCTCATATTCAAGAGTTTCATATTGCTTGAAAAGATCCAATTGACATTCCTTGTACTTGAAACCTCAACCTCTACTTAAAGTAAGGATTATGATTAATGCTATAGGTTGAGCTAGACATAAATTAGTCTATGTTGAGGTTAACTAGGATTAATTGCATAGCTGATTTGCTGTTGAGCCTTACATGAGAATCTAAGATAAATCTCAAGATGGTTCCCCTGGCTATTTGAATGTGGAAAATTTAGTTTCAAAGTATCGCATTACTCAAATTTAGTCCCAAACTATATAAAATTGATCCCAATTTAGCTCTCTCTCCAGGGATCATTTTGGATCAATTTTATGTGGTTGGAAACTAAATTGGATAAATATGATAGTCTGGGACTAAATTGGCTACATGCAAATAGTTAGAAAATCATTTTAGGATTTAGCCATGGAAATCTAGATCAAATTCTTTTGGCTAGTTCTAATAGTTTTTTTATTTTTTATTTTTTATTTATTTATTTTTATTTTTTATTTTTTTTTGGCTAGTTCTAATAGTTGATTGTCTACCAAGTTTTGCAAGATGAATGCTACTTTAGATTGATTTCTTTTATAGAATATCATTGGCCGAGCTTTATTAGTTAGCCATCAACAAGCTCTTTCTCAAATGATTTGTTTTCTCTGATTGATTTATTGTTGTGGTCATGTAATCATAGACGATCTTTTATGATGATTCTAGATAATTCGTTACTGACTTGTTCTTGCATGGTTCGAGCAAGGTCAGCTATCTTGACTCAAGTGATTTCTCCATGTTTAATTAACTTTGTTAATCAATTAATTGATTTAGGGATCACATTTCCTTTTTTTTATTTTGTGTTTTAGCTTTTATTTTGTTTTGTTTATACTTTAATTTGAAACAGAACATGTTTTGGTGGTGATAGTGGGTTTTAAAAAAACTCAAAATATCTAAAGATTATTTTGAGTGTTTTTAAAAATAATGTGATTTGTTTTCACAACTAAAAATAAAAAATAAAAACTTAAAAATTCACTAAATAAATATGTTTTTAAAAATGACAAACAAAAACACAACACAAAATAAAATTGATCTCAACAGATCCTAAGCTTTAGGTGAATATGGCTGCACAACTTCTGTATGCATTTTCTTGTAGACACATACTTCTGTTCTTTATTGAGATATGGTAGTGCATTATTTTATGTAATCAGTAGTATGATATTTAATCAAAAGCTTTAGAGATTTTAAAAATGTTCCACAACCAGGTTGCTCTCTCTTGATAGTGAGCATCTTAGCCCACTCATCGGTGATTCCTATAGTTTCTGTTTTTTTACTACGAGAAACCTTGTTTTGCTCAACTGACACAATTGTAGTCTCCTATAATTGTCCTGTTATGACGGTGCTTGCATGAACCTTTTATTCTTGCCTTTTGTCATGCTATAGATTTCTCATGGTCTTGCTTCGTTCGGTTAGAACCAGTGCATTGGCTTCTGCTTTGTTAGTTGAAGCAAAAATTCACCTTTGCAATTCAATGTGTACCCTGTTTAAATTCCAGTGATCATTAAAATCTTATGAATTATGCCAAACAATGTTTGAAATGAAAAGTTACAATCTGTTTTAGAAGCACATGAATGGTGGAAATGGTTCACAAGAAAAACCAAAATCGAATGTTTGAATTTTAATGGTTCTATAGTAATGGCTTACTCTCAGCTCTGCTTTCCCTTTAAAATTCTCTAGTTTATATAAATTAGGTATTAATATTCTCTTATGTTTGTAAGTGTGTTTCCAACGGAGGAAGCAATTTCGATTTAAAACTCCCCAATCAAGTTGATCAGAGGGGATGATATTATAGTTATTAATAATCTGTGGGATGGAGCAAGCTTACATTTTAATTATTTGATATTGCTATAATTTTGACTGTTCTAAATGTATGATATATTTTTCATTTGTTTAGATTTAACCCCTTGTGAGTCCTTATTCTTAATGCATATGTTGTCCAGAGTTGTTTGTGGCTTGACTTCATACATTAAATGAAATAATGTGATTAAATATCCGTGTGAAATATCTGGGACACATAGGGGCTGTTTGGTTGCAGGATTTAAGCCAGATTTAACTTAAATCCAGCCAAACGGTATTTTTGGACAAGTTAAGGCCACTTCGTATGATCTGCTAAAGCCATGGTTAAATCCAGATTTCCTAAATCCTGTTGGTAGGCGAATTTACAGGATTTAGACAAAATGAAGCGTGCGCAAATGGGGTAGAGAGGAAATATGATGGTTACCTTGGCAGATCATCGCTTGTTTTATTTGATGGTTTCAGGTAGAAAGGGAGCGAAAGCGGAGAAAGATGAGGGTTTCGAATCCCGTCAATGTCTTCGCTAGCGAGAGCTCCCGTCGCTTTTGATTTTATGGGTTTCAGTTATAAGTGAAAAGGGGAAGCGGAGGAAACTGAAGTAAAAATATTTTAAAGATATTAAATTACTTAAATTAATATTATTTTAGGATTTAATTTAATTATACAATACTTTAAATATTATATTAAATTAATATTATTTATTTTAATTAATGTAATCACAAATTTTTAATTTTAATTAATTTTATATTTTATTAAGTAATGATTATGAATGATATTATTAAATTAAAATTAATTTTAACTTAATTTAGTTTAGTTTATTTATTTATTGATTAATAAATAATTAATATTATTATGAAATATATCAAATAAATATATTAAAATATAATTTTCATATACTTATTATTAAAATATTACTTAGCCTAAGTAACTTGATACAAGTCTTATTATTAGGTAAAATAATATCATTTGATTAATCCTATTGTTTGATTTAAATATAAGTATCATTTAATTAGTCTTATTAATTGTGCAAAATAAATATCATTTAAAATATTATTTTATTAACGAATCTTTTAAAATATTATGTTAAAATCCCCAGAAGCGATATTTATAAGAAAAGTGCGCAAGGTGTCAGATCGACGCGGTGTTAAATAAACAAGCGTTCACATTATGGATTAAGCGACAAGAAAATGAAATTAGGTTAGAACTTAGAATATGATATTCTTACGGAAATTAATGGAATTACTATGGGAAGATAAATATTTTATGTGTTAAAGAAAGAAATTGGGAGAGAAAGCCAAGGAGATTGATAGTTTAGGTTTTAAATTTAATATTCGGTAGAATTAGAAATGGCAGGTGTGATTATAGATAAAAAATTAAGGATAATGTTATAAATGTTAATAGATGATAGAATTATAGTTTTAAAGATTATGTTGATACTAAGATTATCAAGTGTTGCTACGCCTCAAGTAAGTTTGGATGTAGGCTTAAAAGAAAATTTTTGTTATGAATTAGAGGAATTAATACAAAAGATTCCTCTTGAAGAAAAATTATTTATTAGAGGAGATTTAAATGGACATATTGATAGAGTGATAGAGGATTTTAAAGTATTTTTGGTTATTATGGATTTGGAGTGACTAATGAAGAAGGTAGGATTATATTATATTTTGCTTTAACTTATGATTTTGTAGTTGCTAATACTTTATTTAAAAAAATATATTAGTCTAATAAAATTGATCTAGTAAAACATTGATTATTTTAATAGAAAAATAGATCGTTTAGATTATAAAGATTGTAAAGTTTGAAAGTTTACCCATATCGATTATTAGTATTAGATTTTAAGATGAAAGATTAGAAGATGAAAAATAAATTAAATTATTATCCCAGGATTAGAATTTAGAAACTCTAATAAAATATTTTTAAGAAAGCTTTACTGAATTTGGGATGTTCAAGGAATAATATAATGTAAAAGAAAGTAAAAAAACAAAGTTGTTAAAAATGTGCTTGGAGAATCAAAAGGAAAAGCTTCTTTTAATAAAAATAATTGGTGATAGAGTTTGAATGTGCAAGAAAAGATAAAAAAAAATAAGAAGTGTTATAACACTTGGTTTAGATGTAAAAACTCAGAGAATTGGGAAAAATATAAGGTGTCTTGTAGAGATTCTAAGAAAGCAATATATGATGCAAAAAATTAAATTTTTTAAAGATTAGATATTGAAGAGATATAAGATATAAGCTTAATCAAAGAGATAGAAGAACTAAAAGATCCCACAAAGAGAAAATAAAAAGTCTTTTTCTTAAAATGATATTGAAAATAAGTGGATGAGGTATTTTGATAAACTTTTCAATAAAGGATTTGAAAATCCGATTGATTTTAGCAACCTTAATACCTTAAACGAAATAGAGAATTTTATTTTTATCGTTGTATTAGTAAATCTGAAGTTAGAGAAGCCTTAAAGAAAATGAAATGTTGAAAAACACTAAGACCTGGTGATATTCCAATAGAAGTGTGGAAATGTTTAGGAGATCAAGGAATTTCTTGGTTTACAAATCTCAGTGGGATAAAGGCTTGTTGTTATTGTTGTTGTTGTTGTAATTTACCATAATTTAAATACTATCTGGTCTAACTAATTTAAATCCTTAAGCCAAGATTTAATTGTATTTAAACATCAGCATATCAAACAATTTTCAAGATTTAATTTTCATAGGATTTACTAAAACCTATTTGAATTAAATCTTGCTTATAGCCAAACAGCCCCATAATATTTCCTTTGACCTTTTCATGTGTTTGCATGGTTATTGGTAATTTCAAAATATTAGAATGTTTGATTTACAAATAAACCATGCAAACCCTTTTCAGAAGTTTTTTCACGTTCCACATGTGAAATAACATGCAATCCTATATTTGGTGCATACTTTACACTAGTTATTTTTTGTTGGATGTGCGACTGTTTTCTTTGGTGGATGCCGGTGAACTCCTCTAATGAGAGAACTATTACTACCAACATTATGTACTGGACACAATGATTGAAAAAACTTAGTTGAAACTTATATCTTCATTTAACAATGGTGATCAATGCAATGAAACCTAGATTTCAGTCTTCTTTCATGAGGATGGAGCATGGTAAGATTGGCATGTGTCTATACGGTGAATAAAAATGCTATGTAATTATACTTTTGTAAGTGGAAGGAATAATAGATTTTGAGATATTGCATCTGATTTGAACGAGTCTGTTTCACTGTTCTACCGTGGCATTCAATCTGAAATATTCAAACTATAGTCTTGTGATTGATTTTCCTTTCATATTATGTCTGTTGTTTAATTTTCAGCAGCTTGAAGCTTTCGCTTTGCTTTCACTGAATCGTGTTTTCATATTTTGCATTATAGTTTTGAGGAGCTTATTCCAATCCTGTTGCAATTTGTAAGTAGTCGTCAAAGGAGTGGTAGACCAGTCCTGTGGATTGCTCATAACGGACGGAGATTTGATGTGCCTTTCCTTATACGGGAATTCAAACGTTGTTCTGTGGAAATTCCTGAAGATTGGTACTTTTTAGATACACTTTATCTTGCACGCCAGTTGAGAAAGCCAGATGGTATGCACTGACTCTTTTTTCCTATCCTTCTATTAGTTTTTGTTTCCTTTTTTTTTTGCCCAACTTCTATGCATCTAGCTTCAAAACCCTTTGTTTATTTGGAGAATACAGGGCTGGTCATAGAGAACATGTAATATTATTAATGCAGTATGTTCATGAATCATCAAATTGGTTTATGATAATTTAATGTTTTCATTATGCATTAGGACATTGTGTTTTATTGTTTCTTTCTATAAATAGAACTGTCATTTGGATGTAAGGATGATAAATGATGAATGATGATTTGCTCCAAAGCCTCCCGTCTCCTCTCTTTCTCCACCCTCCCTCTCTCCTTTCCCAACCAGCCACATCTTCCTTCTATTCCCCTTCTCCTTTCTTCCTCTCCTACTTTCATTCTCACCTTATCTAATCTCCTCTCCCTTCTGACCACCGCCTAAATATCGCCACCTCCAATTCTTGGCCACCCTTAACTTCCACAATTATCCCCTAGGAAGGATCAAGTCGATCGATCATCAATAAATTGCAAGTTCTCCCTTAGCCATGTCTTCATTCATTCGAGTTTCCTCGATAGGATTAGTACTAAGATGACTCAATGATGCGTACAAACTCCAAAACCTTAGAGCACAATTGCATCAGTTATGCAGAGTCTTCAACGACCTATATTGCGAAGATTGGACTTCTTTACCACTTCTAATTGATAATTAACATGACACTTATGTGCACCATTTTATTTTACTTAAATAGTGGTGTTTTGGCATCGCCTGAGAGATGAGAGGAATCTTTAATGATCATCCAGTTTATAATAAACTGTTCTACAAAATTCTTGGCGAGTTCATCAAAGATATGGATAGATTCCCTTGGAAGAAAGTAGAACTAAGTGCGAGCTTGACCTTTAAGGGTCACTGGAAAGACCTGACAAAGCAGTGTGTCAGGAGTTCGTTGGATGTGCATGATAGTTCTGTAATGGTCGATGTGCTCATATGGGTTGATTGCCCCATCATAGGAGTCAATGCTTGGAAGCTTGAAACTCACTGGAATAGGATGTTGAAGAATTGTTTCAGTTAAAGGGGAAGACTCCTGATAGCCGCGGTGAGAAGGAAGACGATTTCTATCTTTAAGGTGAAATTCTTCTCACATTAAGCATTGTAATTTCGCACGTATAATATGACGGGTGAGATCAACAGGGCAAGAACGTGTCAAGCCATCGGCGATAATTGCTGGGTTAGCGATCGGTTGAGCCGCAAATGATGAATGAGTAGAACTAGTAGTGTCAAAGAGGTCGGCATCACGGCATGGAAGCGGAGGAACTTCAGCCTGATGGTGAAAAGGCCCCGCGTAAGCATTTTGATCTCCCCTAGCTAATGATCGATCTTAGGGGAGATGCGTTTGTTATAGTAGTGGCTGTCATATTTCTCGTAAAAATTGAATTATCTTATTTTGAGACTCTTCCATTCGGCGAACACGATCTTCTAGAGAGGTTCTTGTTGCACATTCGCCGATAGGGTAACGCTTATCCAGGGGAAATGAGGCAGAAGCGTAACGTCCTTGGTTTAAGGATTGGTTTTGGGAATGAAGGGAGTTAGAGCGGGAGACTCCGTTGTTGCGAGTATTACGCTTGTCGGTGTGTTCAGAAGGTTGCACAGGGATTCCCTTCCTTGACGGCCAAACCGCTTGTAGGAAGATTTAGTCGAAGTAGGAGAATTTGGTGTCTTGCAAAAAAAGCGCAATGAAAAGAAAGTTTGAGACCTGGATTTTACATGAAAAATCCGAGAAGGGAAAAATCATGGGGCCTCTTAGAAACAATTTCACTATATCAACTTTTGTTATAATTATTATTTTTTTTTCAAATTTGGAGAAAGACAGCTTACAAGGATAAGTTTTGTGACAAGTTTCATTGGATTAACGACGAAGACCTTGCTTGAGGTGGTAGTCTGATGATCCGATGACAACAATCGATATGGCGGGAGCAGTATTGATGGTGAACTACGTTAATCAATAAGTGGCCGGTGATCCGGCGATTGTCGGTGGTATTAACGATGGTGGCGGTGGCCAATGATCGTGCGACCAACAATGGTGGCGACGGCGTTAGCCGTGACGGTGATGTAGCGGCGATGGCGGTAAGGTGAGCCGGCGCAGATGATCGGGAAGCCAGTGACCGGCGATGGATATGAGCGGTGTATGGCGCCGCGGCCAGCGTGGTGGCGATAACCGGCGGTGGTGTCCGACGGCGGCGGTCGGCGATGATTTGGCGACGGTCGGCCGGTGTCCTGATTATGCTTTGAGATTCTTCGAGTTTCAGAGCTCTCTCCTTTCTTTAGCTTGGGTCCCCTTCATGTGAAGAATAGATTATGAGAGTGACATTTCTATAAATATAGGTAAATTCCAAACCACTCTTTTCCCTAACCAGGCCCTTCGATAACCTTTAGCATCGAAAATTTGAACTTTCGAGATGAAGAAGTACCTTAGAGGGCTTTGCCTATAGAAGATTTGCTTCTTGTTTCATTATTAGATGATCAGCCTCTACGAACAGTGCAAGTCGAATCTCTACTCTTAGACAAAAATAGGGTAAAATATATAGACGTCTTGCGTAAGAATCATTACATCTTTGCTTGGGGTTGACCCTAATGTAATCATGCACTCCCTTAAGATTGATCCAATATTCAAACCGGTCATCCAAAATATGCGGAGTTTTGCACCTGATCGCCTTCAAGCTATTGAACAAGAAGTTAACAAGATTTTAGAAGTGAGATTCGTACGAGAAGTACATTATCCTACATGATTAGCAAATGTTATCATTGTTAAGAAAGCAAATGGAACTTGAAGAATGTGTGTTGATTACACCGATCTTAACAAGGCTTGCCCGAAAGATGATTTTTTTCTCCCCTGAATTGATCAATTGGTTGATGCTACGTCTGGGCATAAAATGTTCAATTTTTTAGATGCTTACTCAGGTTACAATCAAATAAAAATGGACCCAGCGGATGAAAAAATCACATCTTTCCAAACAAATAAAGGTTTATATTATTATCAAGTTATGTCGTTCGGGTTAAAGAACGCTGGTGCTACCTATCAACGCCTCATGAATAAGATTTTTAAAGACCTCTTATGACACACAATGGAGGTATATGTGGATGACATGTTAGTGAAAAGGTTGGAAGAATCACAACATATTTTTGACTTTAAAATATGTTTTAACCTTCTTCGACGTTATAACATGCGACTCAACTCAACTAAGTGTGCTTTTGGTGTTACATCTGGAAAATTTCTTGGGTTCATGGTCACCCATCGAGGGATTGAAACTAATCTTTAGAAAATAAGAGCGCTTAAAGATATGGCTCATCCAAAAATATCAAGGAAGTTTAACGCTTGAATGAACAAATTGCTACCTTATCTCGCTTCTTAGCTCATTATGGAGATAAATACTTGTCATTCTTTAAGATATTAAAGGGAGCTAAAAACAATAATTTTTAGTGGACTGATGAGTATCAAACTGCTTTTGAGCAATGAAGAGAATATTTAACATCTTCACCCTTACTTTTCAAACCTATCCAAGGAAAGATATTATTCTTATATCTGTAGTCTCCTCCGAATAAGCTGAGAGAGAAAATGCGATACAACCATCTAATCTATTAGCAAGAAAGTTCTCTTTGATATTGAAAGTCGTTATCCACTAGCAGATAAGATAACTTTGACTTTTGTTTTCTCAGCGCAAAAATTGTGTCTATACTTCCAAGCTCACACAATCGGTGTTTATACCCATTTACCGCTGAGGGCCATTCTACAGAAATCGAAATTGGAGGCGTCTGGAAGGTTAATCAAGTGGTCCGTAGAATTGGTAAAGTTAGATATTCATTTTCTACTCAGGTTAGACATAAAGTCTCAAGTACTCGCAGACTTTATAGTAGAGTGCACTGTCCCTACTCCAAATGAGCTATCTACTACACCCCTTCATATCCTCAATGGACCTTCTATGTTGATGGAGTTTCAGGAAACGCTGGTGCCGGAGCAAAAATCTTACTTATTTTCCCCCAACAGGACACCTTGGAGTATGAATTTCGCTTAAAATTTCTTATAACTAATAATGTGGATAAATATGAGACTCTCATTGCAGGGTTAAGGCTTGACATCGATTGTGAAGCTCAAATTTTAATGATCTACACTGACTCTCAGCTTGTCACCCATCGAGGGGTTGAAGCTAATCTTAAGAAAATAAGAGCGCTTAGAGATATGGCTCATCCAAAAATATCAAGGAAGTTTAACGCTTGAATGGACAAATTGCTACCTTATCTCGCTTCTTAGCTCATTCTGGAGATAAATACTTGTCATTCTTTAAGATATTAAAGGGAGCTAAAAACAATAATTTTTAGTGGACTGATGAGTATCAAATTGCTTTTGAGCAACAAAGAGAATATTTAACATCTTCACCCTTACTTTTCAAACCTATCCAAGGAAATATATTATTCTTATATCTCGTAGTCTCCTCCCACGCAATAAGCTCAGTTTTAGTGCGAGAGAAAAATGCGATACAACGACTAATCTATTATGTTAGCAAAATTCTCTTTGATATTGAAAGTCGTTATCTATTAGCAGATAAGATAACTTTGACTTTTGTTTTCTCAGTGCAAAAATTGTGTCCATACTTCCAAGCTCACACAATCGGTGTTTATACTCATTTACTGCTGAGGGCCATTCTACAGAAATCGAAATTGGAGGCGTCTGGAAGGTTAATCAAGTGGTCCGTAGAATTAGTAGAGTTAGATATTCATTTTCTACTCAGGTTAGACATAAAGTCTCAAGTACTCGCAGACTTTATAGAGACGTCCCTACCCAAATGAGCTATCTACTACACCCCTTTCATATTCTCAATGGACCTTCTATGTTGATGGAGCTTCAGGAAACGCTGGTGCCGGAGCAAGAATCTTACTTATTTTTTCCCAACATGACACCTTGGAGTATGAATTTCACTTAAAATTCCTATAACTAATAATGTGGATGAATATGAGACTCTCATTGCAGGGTTAAGACTTGCCATCGATTGTGAAGCTTAAATTTTAATGATCTACACTGACTCTCAGCTTGTCGCCTCCTCAGGTTGAGGGAGACTTTAATGCTCATAATTCCCAGTAGCACAATACCTTAGCTTAGTGAGGTCACTTTTTGCTCATATCAAGACATATCAAATCATTCACATATTTCGAGAGAAGAATACTCGAGCTGATCTTCTCACTAAGCTCGCTATCTCTATTACTAGAGATCTATTTAAGAGAAGGTGTGTTGAGGAAATATATTTTCCTAGTATTCAAGAGTCATGGATAATACAAACAATTAATGAGACGAAGGAACCTTCGTGGTTGGACCTCATCCTATCCTTTCTACAAGAAGGGACCCTTCCTGAAGACCTAACTGCTGCAATTCGTTTCCGAAGACAAGCAACAAACTTTATTATTATCGGAGGCGAACTACACAAACGAGCTTTTTCTGGATCATATCTTAAATGCCTCTCACCATCAGAGGCTGATTATGCATTAAGAGAGGTTCACTCTGGAATATGTCGAGAACACCTATGAGGAAGGATACTAGCCTTTAAAATCATGAGACAAGGGTTTTATTTATCTACGATGAGGCAAGATGCCTTAGATTTCATTAAAAAATATACGAGTTGTCTTGCACTCTAACTTCTCTTATACACCACCTATAGAGCTCTTATCCCTTCAAAGCTCATGGACTTTCGCTCAATAGAGAATTGATATCATGGGATCTTTTCTAGTGACGTAAGGGCAACGAAAGTTTATCGTTTTAGCTGTTGACTACTTCACTAAATGGGTGGAGGCTGAACCACTCGTTAAAATCACGGAGGCAAACGCTAAACAATTTGTTTGGAAAAATATAATATGTCGATTTCATTTTTTCTGCAAAGGTCATCACCGACAATGGAATCCAATTTACTGTAAAAGTCTGTCTTTTTGTAAAGATCTTCATATTCAGCTGCTGCATATGGCTGTAGCCGATCCTCAAACTAATGGATAGACTGAAGGTACCAATAGGACTATACTCAAAAGGTTAAAAACGTGCCTCGAGAAGGCTGTGGGGAAAATGGGTTGAAGAGCTCTCTAGTGTTCTTTAGGCTTACCGCACTACTTCGCGAATACCGACTGGTGAGATACCATATAATTTATATTTCGGCACGGAGGCTATTATTCCAGTAGATATCGAAATTCAAAGTCCAAGAGTTCAATCATTCAATCATAATAACAATGAAGAAAAACTCCGACAGAATTTAGACCTACTCCTCGAAACTCATGACATGATCCTATTTCGGACTGCTTCCTACCACCAAAAAGAGTAGCTCGTCACTTCAATAGAAGTGAAACCCCGTCCCATCTCTGTCGGTGACTTGGTCTTGCGAAGTCTTGAAGCTGCTGGCAAAGACCCTCAACGCAATAAACTCTCACCTCTTTGGGATGACCCTTATATGGTTACAACTATGGTCAAGCCAGGAACATTTAAGCTCAAGGATTTAGAGGAAAAAATCTTGCCTCGAACTTGGAACACGGAGAATCTCCGAAAGTATTATCAGTGATTTTTACTGCAGAAATATTGCAATATTTATTTTGTCTCATTTGTCATTTCCTCTTCACCCTATGTCTTTTGTTAACTCTCATTCCCTTTGTTAAGTGTTTTTATGATAATATTGTATCACTGATTTTATCAAACTAATGAGTTTATGACTTTTTCTTTCAAGTAAATAATTTTCTTCATTCAATCCCCTCACTTGAAAAATGCACAACTCATGTTGAGTCTCAGTCGGGGCATGATCAATCCCAAGGGGATTTGATCGGACCTCTTCCATACAGGTAAGAAGTCAAGTAACACTTTGACTAATACTTAGGATATGTCAAAAAATTTTTGATAGACATCCCATGACCTCTTCCATATAGGTAAGACGTCAAATAATATTTTGACTATAGGTCAAAAAGTCTTTGGTGGGCTTCCCACAACCTATTTCATATAGGTTAGTGTCCTCGAATAATATTTCAACCAATCACCTTGGATAAATAAAAAAAGAAGAGAGCAAATCACTCAAAATTTTTAGTTTATTAATGTCATTAACAGCTCCAATATATGATGATATAAGAAAGAATTAAAATTTTGGATACAAGAGAAATAAAAAATAAGAGAGAAAGAAATGCATCCTCAATTAATACTACATGATATCAACATCCTTCTCACCGCTGAAAGATGCTCCCTTAAACTCACTTTCAACCCCTTTATCTCCTGAATCTGACGAAGAATCTTCAGATATTTGGCTGCGAGACAGATTTTCAATACAAACTCCAGTTTTGCGATGTACTAAGCGAATTCCTTTTAGGAATTCTCGGATAAAGCCTTCCTCCAAACATTGGCTCTCCAAGTCCTTCACTTCAACATCAAGAATATGATCACGAGCTTCTTGGATATGATTCTCGATAGCATCACGATAAGTTACGGAGTTCTTAAAGTCTTCCACTGCCTTCAAGGATATGACATTTGCTTTCGCTTCTGATATAATAAGCGACTTCTTAGAAAGACGATCCTATAATGCTTTCTTCTCTAGTTCAAGAGCCTTCTTCTCTACTGTAGATGTTTGGAGTCTTTTCTCTTTCTAGCGAGTTTCTGCCTTCACCTTTACTCATCATGAGTATCCACCTCTTTGGAGAAAGTTGACATGTTGAGCTTTACTCCTAGTTGATCCTCCAGAGCTGTTACTTTCTTGACCTTAACACTCATTATTCGCTCGTACTCGCCTTGCAAGTATTTTATCTTCACAAATTCAATATTTCACTCATCTAAAGTAACACAAATGAGCCATAAGCACTAATGTTTTGGTTACCTATAATAAAAAAATCACAAATATACTTAAAAAAAAAGGGAGAAAAAAAATAAAGAGAAATTCACTTGTTGATCCAATACATGCTTTAACACCTCCTCTGAATATGCGATTTGAGAATTTCGAGTTGAGATAGCTAAACTCTAGCCAAGCTGGGAGAACATCTTCTTCGCAACCTCCACAATTATTTGACATAATTACTCCAGCACGTCTTCTTTATCTTTAGAGAAGAAATATTGTTATCACAATGACTTCGTAACGGACTTCTTGAAAGAATTCTGTGAATATGAGGAGATCTTTCATTACTTTTATATGATCTCTTCAGTGAAAGAGCATGAGATCTCCCTGCCTGAATAGAAATAACAATATTAAAATTCCATCTTCAATTATATACTTATCAATGTGACGTAATTCATGCTGCAAGCTTCCTACATCAAGAATATTGAGAGTTATGATTTCATTCTCTTCAATTAATAATAGATCTGGAAGGTCATTCAATCTTCCTCATCTCTTAAGGAGATCCTACTCATTTTTCACAAAAAAGAACCCATTAGACCAACTTCTAGATGGATCCCGTGCTAAAAATTCTATCAATTTTTATACCTCGATATGAAACACGTCCCTGAGATTCACATGTGAACCTACACATTCTGCATAAGTACTTGATGTTCAAAGTCACACCACGCTCTCTAAAGAAGATGGTCAAAGCAATCTTCAATATTACATCAAAAATATCATCATAATTCACTTTTTAAAAGTATATTTAAATACTTTCAAATTTATTTCTAAAA
Organism: Cymbidium sinense; assembly: GCA_021442155.1. Taxonomy (NCBI): domain Eukaryota; kingdom Viridiplantae; phylum Streptophyta; class Magnoliopsida; order Asparagales; family Orchidaceae; genus Cymbidium; species Cymbidium sinense. The sequence goes on along the minus strand of CM038215.1, from coordinate 219,893,334 downwards.
TTTATTCTCTTTTTGCCCTTATTGTGGAACTATAAAAACCCCCCATTGGGGTCAAATAAGGAGACATAATTTTCTCTCATATGCTCTAATGTTCTCATGCGTTAGATGAAATTATCCAATAGAAGTTTAAGGGGCTAAGAGTAATAGAAAAAAAATTTCTTTTGTCAGCAAGATTCTAACTTTCTTCTAAAAAGAAGGTCATTTGCTTTGTTGATTAAGACCCGTAGTTTATCATTCCAATTTTTTTGTAGAGAGGCTTCTCGTCATCGCCGGACCGAGGGTTTGGTATCAAGACTGGTTCATGACGAGACTCATTTTCCCTTGGAAGAGGCGTCAACTTTGCTCATCGGACCGATCGGGTTTGAAGGCGATCAAAGCCCGTAGTTTATACGGTGAGGCTCCGATTTTCCCTCGGAGGCGTCAGCTCCTCGTCAGGCGGACCGTAGTCATCTGAGCTCACGGTTTTCTCTGGAAGAGGCATCAACCGGGATCGGCCGGTTGGAGGAAATCAAGACCCGTATTTTCTACTTTTTCTTGTAGGAAATTGATTTTCTTGACACTCCATTAGATTGCTCAGCAGTTGACAACTGTTAAGGTGGTGGAGAAGTATTGATTAAGAATCATTCCTCAAAAAACTCAGAAAATCTAGTAGATAATTTTAGAGTATCATTAGAGAGAAATAACTAACACTACCATTGTCGGTCCCAAGTCCGGATGTGAAAAGTGGAGGGTTGCGTTAGGTAGTCGACAGCCAGCGTAAAACTTGTCAAAATAATCATGACATGAATCCTTTATATCATTGTGTTAATGTTAAGGTGTCCCAGGCAGCTTGAATCTGATGAAAAAATGTATAGAAAATGGCGCGGAGTCTGTTAAATAAGCAGGTTCCCACATTATGGGTGATCGGGAAAAGAAGTTAGTCCATGAAACTAGAATTAGGTTAGGATCTTGGAATATAGTACTCTTACAGTAAATTAATGGAATTAATAGATATTATGGTTCATAGAAAGATAAATATTTTATGTGTTCAAGAAACTAAATGGGTTGGGAGAAGACCAAGGAGATTGATAGTTTAGGTTTTAAACTTTGGTATTCGGTAAAAGTCGTAGAAATAGTAAAGGTGTGATTATAGATAAAAATTTGAAGGATAATATTATAAATATTAATAAATGTGGAGATAGAATTATAGATTTAAAGATTATTGTTGATACTTAAGTTTATCATGTTATAAGTGTCTATCTCTTAGTAGGTTTGGAGGTAAGCATAAAGAAAAATTTTGAATTAGAGGATTAATATAAAGATATCTCTTGAAGAAAAAGTGGAGGAGATTTAAATTGTTGGTAGAGTGGTAAAGATTTTAAAAGTATTTATGGTGGTTATGGATTTGGAGTGACTAATGAAGAAGATAGGACTATTTTAGATTTTGATTTTGCTTATAATTTTGTAGTTGCTAACATTTTATTTAAGAAAAAAGATGAACATATTATTACTAATAAAAATGGATCTAGTAAAACACATTGATTTTTTTCTGACAAGAAAAATAAATTGTTTAAATTGTAAAGATTGTAAGGTCATTTCAAGTGAAAATTTAAGTACCCAACATCGATTGTTAGTTTTAGATTTTAAGATGAAATGCTGTAAGAGAAAAAATAAATCAAATTATTATCCTAATTAGATGGGACACATAAAGAACACAAATAAAAATATTTTTAAGAGCAAGCTACAAGAGATTAGAATTTGGGATGTTCATGAGGAAGTTAATATTATGTGGGAAAAAATAACAAGTGAAATTAAGCAAGTTGCTAAAGATGTGCTTGGAGAATCAAAAAGAAAAGTTTCTTTTAATAAGAATTGTTGATGGTGGAGTCAGAGTGTGCAAGAAAAGATAAAAAATAAGAAGTATTGTTATAAAACTTGGTTTAGATGTAAAAACTCGGAGAATTGGGAAAGATATAAAGTGACCTATAAAGATTTTAAGAAAATAGTATATGATACAAAAAATTTAGCTTTCAGTGATTTATGTAATAGATTAGATACCAAAGAAGGTGAAAGATGTATGTATAAGTTAGCCAACCAAAGAGATAGGAGAAGTAAAGACATAGTTCAAGTGAGGTGTATCAAGGATGAAAATAATAAAATGCTTTTTTTAAATAAGGATACTGAAAATATGTGGATGAGGTATTTTGATAAACTTTTCAATGAAGGATCGAAAGTCGATTGATTTTAGCAATCTTAATACCCAAACAAAATAGAGAATTTCATTTTATCGTCAGATTAGTAAATCGAAGTTAGTGAAGCTTTAAAGAAAATGAAATGTGAAAAGCAGAGACGATAATATTCCAATAGAAGTGTGGAAATGTTTAGGAGATCAAGGAATTTCTTGGCTTACAAATCTTTTAATATCATTTTAAAGACTAAAAGATGCCGATGAGTGGAGAAAGAGTTTGTTGGTTCTATATTTAGAATAAAGGTGATGCACAAGAGTGTACAAATTATGAGGAATTAAGTTAATGTGCCATATATTAAAATTATGGGAGAGTAAGTGAGCATAGGTTACGATGTGATCGAAGTTTCTCACAATCAGTTTGGTTTCATGCCGATAGATCTACTATGGATCTATACATTTGTTAGGGGTTTGATGGAGAAGCATAGAAAGTAAGGAGGATCTACATATGATATTTATTGATTTAGAAAACTTATGATAAAGTTTCAAGAGATGTTCTTTGGAAAGTTCTAGAGCAGAAAGGAGTTAATATTGGTTATATTCAAGTAATTAAGGATATGTATACTAGAGCTGTTACTTGTGTCCAAACACAAGGAGGGTTGACAAAATATTTTCCTATTTCAATTGGATTACATCAAGGATCAGCTTTAAGCCCTTATCTTTTTACTTTAGTTATGGATGTTCTTACTAGGCATTTACAAGATGTACCTTGGTGTATGCTTTTTGTGGATGACATTCTTTTTATTGATAAGAGTAGAGAGGGAGTCCAACAGAAACTTAAATTGTGGAGGTCAACTCTAGAGTCTAAAGGTTTTCGTTTAAGTAGATCTAAAACTGAATACATAGAGTGTAATTTTAGTTGTAGAAGTTCTAGTAGTAGTGTTGTGACATTAACTGAACAAGTCATTAATAAGAGTGAAACGTTTGATATTTAGGCTCTATTGTTCAAAATGATGGTGAAATAGATGGAGATGTTATTAGTAGAATTCAAGTTGGATGGTTGAAGTGGAGGAATGCGGCTTATTATGTGATAGAAAAGTTCCACTTAAACTTAAGGGAAAATTTTATAAGATGGTAGTAAGACCGTGACTTATGGTGCGAGAATGTTGGCTAATAAAAGAAGCATAAGTAAGTTAAGTGTTACGAGAGATGAGGATGCTTAGGTGGATGAGTGGCTTTACTCTTAAAGATAGAATGCAAAATGAGTATATTCGGGAAAAAGTTGGAGTAGCTCAGTGGTAGAAGATTGAGTCGCTTTAGATGGTTTGGCCACATAAAGCGTCGGCCGTCCGATGACTGATTGGGAGAGTAGATGCATTTAGATTATGTTAAGAGGTAGAGGTAGACCTAAAAGACTTGGTTAAGATGTATAAAAATGATCTTAGTATACTTGATTTAAATGAGAATTTGACACATAATAGGACCTGATGGAGAAGGATTCATGTAAGACCCACTAGTGGGATTAAGGCTTCTTGTTGTTATTGTATTAGAGAAATAACTTCTTTTGCGAACTCATACATATATCTTTTTTTTTCGTCGGATCGTAGGTGAAAGATTATATCCAAAATTGTCCGTGAAAAACAAAATTAGGAGACGATGTGCCCAAGTATTGAGGTAAGTGAGTTACTTTACACATTTCTCAGACCTTTGTTTTTCTCTCATCTTTTTTATTTCATATTTATTATGCATTTTCACAGGATGATGGACGGAAGAAAATTAATAGCATGATAGCTACAAATGATATATCATCCATTATCACAGCTGACAGTTTAATGGTGCTTTGTAGGAAATTTTATTTCCCAAATGAGTTGGTGGCTCTTGTTGCCAAAAAGTCTGATCGAGCACATTTTTCTCCGCAATGATACATTACTATTTTTGAGATGATTCTTCGTGCGGGACTGCAATTCCCTTTGGCTCCCGAATTGATTAAGATTTTTTTTAAAATATGCGGTGTAGCTTTATCACAATTTTTATTTCGAGCTCTAGTGATCATTGTTGGTTTGACTGTCTTCTTTAGAGAGCGTGGTGTGACTTTGAACATCAAGTACTCATGCATAATGTGTAGGTTCATATGTGATATTCAGAGACGTGTTTCATATCGAGGTATTAAAAATTGGATAGAATTTTCAGCACGTGATCCATCTAGAAGTTGGTCTAATAGGTTATTTTTTGTGAAAAATGAGTGGGGTCTTCCTGAGAGATAAGAAAAATTGAATGACCTTCCATGTCCATTATTGATTAAAGAGAATGAAATCTTAACAACTCTCAATGTTCTTGATGTAGGAAGCTTGCAGCATGAGTTACGTCACATTGACAAGTATATAATTGAGATAAAATGTTCAAGATTAGCCTTTCTATTCAAGCAGGGAGATCTCATGCTCTTCCACTGAAGAAATCAAGTAAAGGTAATGAAAGGTCTCCTCATATTCACAGAATTCTTTCAAGAAGCCCGTTACGAAGTCATGAAGACAACAATGCTTCTTCTCTAAAGAAAAAGAAGACATGTTTGGAGTAATTATGCCAAATAATTGTGGAGGTTACAGAAAAGTTGTTCTCCCTCAACTTGCCTCTGAGAGTTTAGCTATCTCAACTCATAATGGGGATTAGTCTCGAAAGCATATTCTGAGGTATTAAAACATATATGCTGGTCAACGACAATTAGTATCTTTGTGTTCTCTTTCTCTTTCTTCTCTTCTCTCCCTTTTTTAGTCTAATATTTGTGATTTTTTTATTGTAGGTAACCCAAACATTAGGGCTTATGGCTCATTTGGGTGTCACTCTAGTGAGTGGAATACTAAATTTATGAAGATAAAATACTTACAAGGCGAGTACAAGCGAAGAATGAGTGCTAAGACTAAGGAAGTGACAACTCTAGAGAATCAACTAGCGGGTGTAGAGGCGACGGGAACATGTCAACTTTCTTTCTCCAGTATAGCAGTGGAGCGTACTCGTGATGAGCTGATTGAGGTGAGAGTAGAGATTTGCCAAAAAGGGAAAAGACTCAAGACATCTGCAGCAGAGAAGAAGACTCTTGAACTGAAGAAGAAAGCATTACATGATCGTTTTTCTGAGAAGGAGCTTATTATGTCAGAAGCAAAAACAAATGTCATATCCTTAAAAGCAGTGGAAGACTTTAAGAACTCCCTAGTTTATTGTGATGCTATCGAGGATCATATCCAAGAAGCTCGTAATCATATTCTTGATGTTGAAGTGAATGACTTGGAGCGCCAATGTTTGGAGGAAGGCTTTATCCGAGGATTTCTAAAAGGAATTCGTTTAGTACATCGCAAAACTGGAGTTTGTATTGAGAATCTATCTCACAATTAAGTATCTGAAGACTCTTCGCCAGATTTAGGGGATAAAGGGGTTGAAAGTGAGTTTAAGAGAGCATGTTCCAGCGGTGAGGAGGATGTTAATATCATGTAGAATGTATAGGCATCCAGTATAAGAAGAGTATTAAGATATTTCAAGATATTTACTCTTCTCCAAATTTGTACAATATTTAAACCTTTAAAATTTATCAAATTAGATTAACAATTAATTTTTAGGATGAAAGCTAACTTCCATAAAAACTCAATCTTCCTTTCAAAGAGAACCATCTATAGAAAATAATTGCGTTAAGAACTAAGATTTTTCACATAAAAGATAGTCTCTCTCTCTCTCTCTCTCTTTATATATATATATATATATATATATATAAAATTAACTAGATTCCTATGATTCTAGAAATTATAAGCTACATTATCCTTTTAAATTTTAACTTGTTCTCCTTGCCACATCTTTTTTAAGGAAGACTTATATACATATCACACAATTCTTATATATTTACATATATAACACCTAAAGTTAGATATTTACTTATCTGATACTTTCCTATACTTAAAAAGGTGCATTTCACTTTTAAAAAGTGAATTATGATGGTATTTTTGATGTAATATTGAAGATTGGTTTGACCGTCTTATTTAGAGAGCGTAGTGTGACTTTGAACATCAAGTACTTATGCAGAATGTGTAGGTTCACATGTGATGCTCAGGGACGTGTTTCATATCGAGGTATAAAAAATTAGATAGAATTTTTAGCATGAGATCCATCTAAAAGTTGGTCTAATGGGTTCTTTTTTGTAAAAAATGAGTGGGGTCTCCTTGAGAGATGAGGAAGATTGAATGACCTTCCAGATCCATTATTGATTGAAGAGAATGAAATCCTAATAACTCTCAATGTTCTTGATATAGGAAACTTGTAGCATGAGTTACATCACATTGACAAGTATATAATTGAAGATGAAATTTTCATGTTGGCATTTCTATTTAGGCAGGGAGATCTCATGCTCTTTCATCGAAGAGATCAAGTAAAGGTAATGAAAGGTCTCCTCATATTCACAAAATTCTTTCAAGAAGTTCGTTACGAAGTCATGGTGATGACAATGCTTCTTCTCTAAAGAAAAAGAAGATATGTGCTGGAGTAATTATGCCAAATAATTGTGGAGGTTGCGAAGAAGATGTTCTCTCTAGTTGGTCTTTGAGAGTTTAGCTATCTCAACTCGTAATAGGGGGATTCGTCTTTTGAAACCGCATATTCCTGAGGAGGTGTTAAAGCACGTATGTACTGGATGTCAACAAGCAGACAAATTAGTATGTTATCTTCTCTTTCTCTTTATTTTTTTTCTCCCTTTTTAAAGTCTAATATTTGTGATTTTTTTATTGTAGGTAACCCAAGCATTAGTGCTTATAGCTCATTAGTGCTTATCTTCTCTTTCTCTTTATTTTTTTTCTCCCTTTTAAAGTCTAATATTTGTGATTTTTTTATTGTAGGTAACCCAAACATTAGTGCTTATAGCTCATTTAGGTGTCACTCTAGATGAGTGGAATACTCTATTTGTAAAGACAAAATACTTGCAAGGCGAGTACGAGCGAAGAATGAGTGCTAAGGCCAAGAAAGTGATAGCTCTAGAGGATCAACTAACTGGGTGTAGAACTGAGCTGGGGAACATGTCAACTTCTGTTTCTCTCTAACGTCAGGAGGTGAAACGTACTCGTGATGAGCTGATTGATGTGCTAGAAAGAGAAAAGACTCAAGACATCTGCAATAGAGAAGAAGGCTCTTGAAATGGAGAAGAAAGCATTATAGGAACGTCTTTCTGAGAAGGAGCTTATTATGTTAGAAGCGGAAGCAAATGCCATATCCTTGAAGGCAGTGGAAGACTTTAAGGACTCCTTAGTTTATCGTGATGCTATCGAGGATTATATCCAAGAAGCTCGTAATCATATTCTTGATGTTGAAGAAAAGGACTTGGAGCGCCAATGTTTAAAGGAAGGCTCTATTCGAGGATTCCTAAAAAGAATTCGCTTAGTACATCACAAAACTGAAGTTAGTATTGAGAATCTGTCTCCCAGTCAAGTATCTGAAGACTCTTTGCCAGATTCAGGGGATGAAGGGGTTGAAAGTGAGTTTAAGGGAGCATCTTGCAGCTGTGAGGAGGATGTTGATATCATGTGGTATTAATTAAGCATGTATTTCTTTCCCTTTTATTTTTTATTTCTCTAATATCCAAAATTTTAATTCTTTCCTATATCATCATATTAGAGTTGTCAATTACATTAATAAACTAAAATTTTGAGTGATTTGCTCTTTTTTTTATCATATCCGAGGTGATTGGTTGGAATATTATTTGGCACACAACACATGCATGTGGTGAAGTCCACTAGACTTTTGACCTATCCTAGGTATTAGTTAAAATATTATTTTACATCTTACATATATGAAAGAGGTCAGGGGATGTTCACCAAGGATTTTTGACCTATCTTATGTATTAGTCAAAGTGTTATTTGACTTCTTACTGTATGGAAGAGGTCCGATCAAATCCCCTTGGGATTGATCATGACACAACATGAGTTATGCATTTCTCAAGTGGGAGGATTGAATGAAGAAGATTATTTATGTGCACAAGCTTGAAAGAAAAAACTATAAACTCATTATTTTGATAAGATCGGTGATACAATATTATCATAAGATAACTTAACAAGGGGAATTAGAGTTAACAAAAGACATGGGGTGAAGAGCAAATTACAAACGAGACAAAATAAAGGCTGCAATATTTATGCAGTAAGAATTATTGATAATACTTTCGGAGATTCTCCGTATTCCAGGTTCGAGGTAAGGTTTTTTCCTTTGGACTTAAATGTTCCTAGGTTGACCATAGCTGTAACCACATAATGGTCATCCCAAAGAAGTGAGTTTTTTGCATTGAGGGTCTTTGCCAGCAGCTTCAAGAATTCGCAGGACCAAGTCACCGACAGAGATGAAGCGGGGTTTCACTCTTCTATTGAAGTGACAAGCTACTCTTTGGTGGTAGGAAGCAGTATGAAGTAGGGCTATGTCACGAGTTTCGGGGTGTAGGTCTAAGTTATGTCGGGGTTTTTCTTCATTGTTATTATGATTGAATGATTGAACTCTTGGACTTTGAATTCCGATATTTAGTGGAATAATAGTCTCTATGCCGAAACACAAATTATATGGTGTCTCACCAGTCGGAGTTCGTGAAGTAGTGTGGTAAGCCCAAAGAATACTAGAGAGCCCCTCAACCCATTGCTCCCAGCCTTCTCGAGACGCTTTTTTTACCCTTTAAGTATAGTCCTGTTGATAGCTTTAGTCTGTCCATTAGTTTGAGGATGAGCTATAGTCGTATGTAGCAGTTGAATGTGAAGATCTTTATAAAAAGACGTAAAGACTTTTCCAGTAAATTAGGTTCCATTGTCGGTGATGATCTTTGCAGGAAGACCGAATCGACATATTATATTCTTCCAAATAAATTTTTTAGCATTTGCCTCCGTGATTTTAGCTAGTGGTTTAGCCTCCACCTATTTAGTGAAGTAGTCAATAGCTAAAATGATAAACTTTCGTTATCTTGACGTTAGTGAAAAAGGTCCCATGATATCAATTTCCTATTGAGCGAAATGCAATGAGCTTTGAAGGGATGAGAGCTCTGTAGGTGGTGTATGAGAGAAGTTAGAGTGCAACTGACAACTCGTACATTTTTTTGTAAAATTCAAGGCGTCTTGTCTCATCGTAGGCCAATAGAACCCTTGTCTCATGATTTTAAGGGATAGCGTCCTTCTTCCTAAGTGTTCACACATTCCAGAGTGAACCTGTTTTAATGCATAATCGATCTCTGATGGTGAGAGACATTTAAGGTATGGTCCAGAAAAAGCTCTTTTGTGTAGTTCACCTCGGATAAGAATAAAGTTTGTTGCTTGTCTTCGAAGACGAATTGCAGCAATTGGGTCTTCAAGAAGGGTCCCTTGTAGAAAGGATAGGATGAGGTCCATCTACGAAGGTTCCTTCGTCTCATTAATTGCTTGTATTAGCCATGACCTTTGGATATTAGGAAAATATATTTACTCAACACACATTCTCTTAAATAGATCTCCAGTAGTAGAGGTAGCGAGCTTAGCGAGAGCATCAGCTCGAGTGTTCTTCTCTCGAAGTATGTGAATTATTTGATGTGTCTTGATATGGGCAATAAGTGACCTAACTAAGCTGAGGTATTATGCTAGCTAGGGATTATGAGCATTAAAGTCTTCCTCAACTTGGGAGGCGACAAGCTGACAGTGTAGATCATTAAGTTTTGAGCTTCACAATCGATGACAAGCCTTAACTCTGTAATGAGAGCCTCATATTCAGCCACATTATTAGTTGCAAAAAATTTTAAGCGATGTCCATACTCCAAGGTGTCCTGTTGGGGAAAAATAAGTAACATTCCTGCTCCGACACCAATATTTTCTGAAGCTCCATCAACATAGAGGGTCCATTGAGGAGATGAAAGGGGTGTAATAGATAGCTTGTTTGGAGTAGGGATAGTGCACTCTACTATAATGCCTGCGAGTACTTGAGACTTTATGTCTGGCTTCGGTAGAAAATGAATATCAAACTCTCCCAATTCTACGGACCACTTGATTAACCTTCCAAACGCCTTCGGTTTCTGTAGAATAGCCTGGTACATGGGTATAAACACCGATGGTGTGATCTTGGAAGTATGGATGCAATTTTCGCGGTGAGAAAAATAAAGTCAAAGCCATCTTATCTGCTAGTTGATAATGACTTTATATATCAGAGAGAATTTTGCTAACATAATAGATTGATCGTTGTATCATATTTTTCTCTCGCACTAAAACTGAGCTTATTGTATGGGAGGAGATTGCGAGATATAAGTATAATATCTATCTTTGAATAAGTTTGGATAGTAAGGGTGGAGATGCTAAATATTTCTTTAGTTGCTCAAAAGCAGTTTGACACTCATCAGTCCACTGAAAATTATTGTTTTTTGCTCCTTTAATATCTTAAAGAATGACAAGTATTTATCTCCAGAACGAGCTAAGAAGTGAGATAAGGCTGCAATTCGTCTATTCAAGCGTTGAATTTCCTTGATATTTTTTGAAGGAGCCATATCTCTGTGCTATGATTTTCTCGGGATTAGCTTCAATCCCGCGATGGGTTACCATGAACCCAAGAAATTTTTTCGACGTAACCCCAAATACACACTTGGTTGGGTTGAGCCACATGTTATAATGTTGAAGAAGGTTAAAGCATATTTCTAAGTCAGAAATATGGTGTGATTATTCCAAACTTTTCACTAACATGTCATCTACATATACTTCCATTATATGTCCTAAGAGGTCTTTAAAACCTTATTCATGAGGTATTGATAAGTAGCACCATCGTTCTTTAACCTGAACGACATAACTAGGTAACAATATAAACCTTTATCTGTTTGGAAAGATGTGGCTTCTTCATCCACTGGGTCCATTTTTATTTGGTTGTAACATGAGTAAGCATTTAAAAAACTAAGCATTTTATGCCCAGACGTAGCATCAATCAATTGAGCAATTCGGGAGAGGGGAAAATTATCTTTCGGGCAAGTCTTGTTGAGATCAGTGTAATCAACACACATTCTCCAAGTTCCATTTGCTTTTTTAACCATGGTAATATTTGCTAACCAGGTAGGATAATGTACTTGTATGAATTCTGCTTCTAAGAGCTTGTTAACTTCTTGTTCAATAGCTTGGAGGCAATCAAGTGCAAAACTCCTTCTTTTGGATGATCGGTTTGAATGTTGGATCAATCTTGAGGGAGTGTATATGATTACATTAGGGTCAACCCCAGGCATATCTATCGGACTCGAAGCAAATATATCCTGATTCTTGCGCAAGAACTCTATATATTTTACCCTTTGTTCATCTCAGAGTAGAGATCTGACTTGCACTGTTCGTAGAGGTTGGTCATCTGATAATGAAACATGGAGCAAGTCTTCCACAGGCAAAGCCCTCTGAGGTACTTTTTTATCTCGAAAGTTAAAATTTTTGATGTTAAAGGTCATCGAAGGGCCTGATTAGGGAAAAGAGTTGTTTGGAATTTGCCTGTATTTATAGAAATGTTACTCCCATAATCTATAAATAACCCCTCATTCTTTACATGAAGGGGATCCAAGCTAAAGAAAGGAGAGAGCTCTGAGACTCGAAGAATCTCAAAACATAATCGGGCCACTGGCCGACCGTCGCCGAATCATCGCCGACCATCGCCAGCCGCCGCCGGTCATCGCCACCGCCGGTCATCGCCGTCGCTGGTCACCGCCCCTTGACCACCGCCGGATCATCGCCGGCCACTACGGTTGGTCACCGCCGATTGTCGGTCACCGCATTTGCCGGTCACCACGCCCGGTCCTGCCGCCCGTCACCTGCCCACCTCACGATCACCACCGATCAACGCCGGCGGCGCCGTCGATACCGTCGACCACCATGTTGCTCACGCGAGCCACATACGATTACCACCGCTACCATCGTCGATAGTCGCCGGATCCGCCACCAGCTTTAGTTCTTCTATTCACCATCGCTGGTTGCTCCAGCGACCGCTCGATCGTTGTCGTCAGATCATCAGACTACCACCTCAAGCAAGGCTTTCGTGGTTAATCCAGTGAAGCTTGTCACAAAACTTATCCTTGTAAGCTATCCTTCTCCAAATTTGGAGAAAGGATAATAATTGTAACAAAAGCTGAATAGTGAAATTATTTTTAAGTGGGCTAGGCTCCATGATTTTTTCTTTCTCAGGTTTTCCACGTAAAAATTTTGTGGTCTCTCAAACTCTTTCTCTGTGTGTACGAAATTTTTGTGCAACGCTAAGGTATCGAATTTTGCTACTCTACCGACCCGAATCTTCCTGCACGTAACAAGTGGAATGCTGTGCCTACTTGTGAAGTCACATCATAGTACTTCGTCCAATGTTTCATACCTTACAGTATATTTTTGCTGGAATTGCTAGAAAGCTTTTTAAGAAGTAATTTTCCTATTGTTTTTTCAATCACGGGATAAAGTTTTTAAAATTTTCAACCAAAGGGAGCCATGAACTGCGTTCTGGAGCCAAAGCAAATCTGCACATATTAGTATCGTAGAAAACCATAATTCTAATGCATTTCTACACTTTTAATGCAAATTGATTTGGGCAAATGAGTATAAATATATTCTACATTTAAGCAAAATTACCATTGTTATTATTTTTTTCACCTTTAGGTTCTAACTTTGTTCTGAGAGAATATTATGTTTTTTTTTCTACGTTTAATCAGTGTGTTATTGCTTGTGGCACTGAATATCATGCTTTCAAGTTGCCATCCAAAGCTCTCCAATTAATTCTTTGCATTTCAAATTCGTCCTCTGTTAGTCACTCAACTTAAACTATGGACCTCTTCCTGGTCTTTCAAATCAGTTCTGTTATTAGATTCATAGTTTCAACAAGAAATTGTTGTTTTTCTTGTACATTATATGTAATGAGATCTATAAAGTTTGGGATTAATCCATGTATCAGTTGTTATATGTATGAAAGTGCACTTATGATGCAGACTTTCTCTAACCCACTGAAGTTTGCTTTTTTTTTTTAATTTAAATTTTTTGATGCAGGCTCAAAGCTTGGCTCCTTCTCACTAAATGCACTTCGTGAACATTATAGGATTCCTTTGGAAGGTCCTGCGCATAGAGCCATGCATGATGTTAATGTATTGGCCCATGTTGTCCAACATATAACTTATGATCTGAGAATAACCATTCTGGAACTTATGCAAATTGCTTTCCGGCCTTCCGACATTTCAAAATCATCTTGACAGCAATACCTTCAGATTGGGCTAACATCTGACCATTGGTTTAACCCTTTTTCAATCTCCTTTGCTTTCTATGTCTAATTAATCTTTTTGATAATTCCATTCTTTCCAGAGAATCCTCTGTTGAAAATTTGCATGCTTGAGGAATCATGATACCTTTTATGTATTTCAAAGATGTGTAGAAGCTGCAGGTGTTTGAGATTATATTGTATTAGAAAAATAAGCTTCATTAGTTCTTGTGCTTGTTATTCTGCTCTGCCATCAATTTATGGAGGTTGAGTTAGTCTCCTTCTGCAATTCTTGCATTTTAAAATGAGAAAGCATAAAGATTCCATTACCTGATTGATGTAATTATGCAAAAATCAAGACAAATAATCATTCATGAACAATACATCATGATTAGGCACCCCAAAAACAAAAGTTGAAAAAAAAAAAACTGTGCATCATTATACAGATCTAACCACATAATTTCGCTATGCAAATAATGTGTTAGGCTTGGCTATATACAGCCATTGAAGTTGATGCAGAGTTACATGTGCAAACATCGTTATGCCACATACATCGTGGATAGTAATACAAATTATATGCAAAATTATGCATTATTGAATATAAAAACGGCATCAGTAAGTAATCAAACTTCACATTGTCAGATACATAATATACAATTGCATGTGGCAGCCAAACTGATTGATGCTTTTTTGATCTGTAGGCCATTTAGGTGCCATGTATGTGAAGGCCTATATCGCGTATCAGGTGCGGCTCATTATACCAGCTATCATGGCCCATCAACAGCTAAGAATAAGTGGCCAAAAAAGGGTATTCTATAGAAATTCTAATTTTATGTGCAATTACATCACTCCTAGAAATTCAAAAACTCATCTCCTAGTTCTTACTGTAGATTCATCCATGCTAAGTCACCATAGAAGACTCATCCTGAACACTCGCCTTTGATAACTTACCTTTGATGCTCGTCTGAGTACTTACCTTAGGCACCTAAGCCAGATATCCACTCATAGCAATCAACTTGAGAATTTTCCATTTTCAATTATCTCAGAGAGGTTATGCATGCATCTATTAAGAGTGTTCCATGTATCTATGATCATCAATTATTAATTTTTTCTAGAAATTTACTTGACAACCTCTTAGCTTAATTATAACATAGTTAAACATGGATGTATAGGGAGAAGAAGAGAAGAAGAAGAAGAAATTTCAAATATCTCACCAGGGATAATATTTAAGGAAAAGTACATTAGGTAGTGAAGGATAGGAGAATTAAGAGCTATCAAGGATTTTCCCCAACGGCTAGGGAGGAGGAATCTAAACCTTAGGATGGATATGATCATGGAATTTCTTATGAAGAACTTAATAAATATTTACTAATTTACTTGAGGAATACATAAAACCTAGGAGAAAGTATTTATCTTTACAAATGAACAACATAAAAACTTATATAAGATATCTTATGATATTAAGAATGTATGTGAGTTGTGTGATGAACTTATATTAACATGTTGATGTGGGCTTCATATAAAATATTTTACAAGCGTAGATGGGTTCTATATCTAATAAATCACTTTAAGTAAAATATAAATTAATTCAAATCTAAATTGGCTTGAACAATCTCATTTATTTTAATCATAGCTTGATAGGATTGATTAAGCCATTATCTTTGCAAATACAACATGTAACTAGAGCTTGAACTTAGATAAATAAATTCTAAAAACCTTAGTGAAATATCTAAATTCGATTAGGATCAATTCATTAATGTTTTGTTGAATCAAATTTTATTAGAATTCAATCAAATAAAGTTTAAAATTAAATTGAATGACCCTTAATAATAAAACATTTATAGAAAATATAAATCTAATTAAAACTAAATAGAATTTGAATTGTTTATGAACCCATTGAAATGAATTATGAAAATTATATCCATTTGAAATGAAATTTGGTTAATTCTTTTTATGAGCTCAAATTAATTTTTTTAACTAAAATGCAAGTATGAATAAGTTTAAATTCACCTAAAATGGTTTAATCACTATGACCTATTAAAGGTCATATCAAATCCAATTTACATGAATTAATCTAAAATAAGATAGAAATTGGTTAACTTCATCTATGAACATAAGCTAATTGCTTAAATCAAAATCAAAATTTAAGTTAGCCTTTGAGCCCAAATTCAATCTAGCCTTAATTGTCTTAATTACCATTAAGATAAATTCTTTCTTGATGAGAAATTTGATCATATTTTTTTATTTTTTATTCATTATTTCAAATATGATTAGAAAGTACTTAATTAAAATATTTATTTAAAATAATTTAATTATGATTTAATTAATCGATTCTGCTTCAAAATTTAATAATTTTTATCATTCTACTTTTACTGTTTAATATTATAAAATTTAAATTTATTATTTTAAATTATTTTTTTATTTAAACTTTATATAAATCAGTTTGATAATAATTTCTTTATAAAATAAATTCATAAATATTTTTTGAAAAGAATGAATTTAATCAAATATGATTAGTTTATGATTACACTTATTTCAAAATTAGTTATTAACACATTTCTAGTTTACACAAAGATGAATTTATAATTTTCAAGTAAGAAAAATGTAAACTAAATCTAGAATGTTTTTTTAATATTTATTTATAAATTTATTTTATGGGAATTTTAATTAAGTTTTATAATTAATATTTAATGCAAACTTAATATTTCATTCTTCTCAGCTTTGTAGACATTCATCAAAGAAGTATATATATTTTTACTATGTTTCATTTTTTGATGTGCTGTTTCACAATATTGAATCTACTCAAATATTCTATCATTTTATTATGGCATCAAATACATAAATAAATTGAATGGTATATAACAACGAGTCTAAAATATAATATTTTTGTATATAATTACAAAAATATGTTGTGGATTTTAGATTTCTTAATTGCTAAAATATATCTTAAATATGCATGAAAATTTTATTCTAAAGCTTAATTTAATTTATAAAAATTCTATAATAAAATTTATGAATAAATATTAAGAAAATATTTTAAAACTATGTAATTTTTTTCATGCGAGAAAATTATAGTTTCATCTTCCTATAAAATAGAAATGTGATAATAAATAAATTTAAATAAGTGTAATTATAAACTAATTATATTTTAATTAAATTCATTCTTCTCAAAAAAATATTTATGAGTTTATTTTATAAAGAAATTATTATCAAATTAATTTCTAGACTTTAAATATAAAAAATAAATTAAAAATGTATAATATTAAACATATAAAGTAGAAAGAGCAGAAAATTATCGAATTTTTAAATACCTTTTTCTGGTCAAATTATATCGAGCAATATATAAATATGAAACAAATGTAATACCAGTTAGAGAAAATAAAAATAAAAATTAAATAGAAATTATTTAAATTATTAAATTTAATAATTCATATTTACCAAAATAAAATTTTAAGTTAAATTGAATTAATTCTAAAATTTTATGAATGATCTCAACAGTTGATATTAACTTTAGAAAAAAATTCATTATATTTAAAATTAATTTAATATAAAATTTAAAATTTAACTTAATTAAATAAATATGAATTAAATTATAAAATAAATAAATATTATTAGAATATTTTTGAAAATTTTATGGTTGGTTCCCCTTGTTGTTCAAGCCTGAGAGAAATTTCTCATATTTTAAATAATTAATTAAATATTTTATTGAATTTTCTAACTTAAAAAATAATTAAAATTACAAATTATTCTAAAATAACTTCAAAATTTAATGATAAATACAATTTCATCTTTTGTAATCATATGAAAATTTTATACAAAAATATTTTGAACCTTTTTCTTAATTTTTCTTGAAGAAATACCATAAAATCACAAATAAAAATTAGTTAAAATAATAATAAAAGCTAGAAATTTTACTTAGGATGATTTGAAAGTATTATGAAGTGCATGTTCGTTCCTCCTTTAATGAATGTGTTTCAGCACACTTAGGATATTTAGATGGTGTGGTTCACCCACATGGTGAATCTTATTACTTTTGTGCATTCTTGAGAACTCATAAATAAATAAAACTTAAGAAAAATGAAATTCAAATAAAATCTTTTAAATCATTAATGACTTAAATTGAAACCACCCATGATTAAATTAAACATTAAATAAAAATATATAAAATTGAAACATAATGTGCAACCTAGTAGGAAAACATCTGCACAACTTAGCACACATTAGATTTGTTTGATAGTATACTACCCTTACCTTAAGAGAGGCAATGTGTGAATGTGATAAATATTTAAACTAACGAATTTTTATGCAAGTATCACTTAAAATGCTAAAAATTGTTAAAGCTCATTGAGCATGACTAATAAGACATATGACTTGGCACTCAAATGTACAATGCATTGTGTGATGAATGATTGAATGATCATTTCAATATAAATTAATGGATTAACATTTATTTGAGCCACTCCTAAATTGAGCTAATCCCATTTGAATTTCTAAATAATTGAATCCTTAAAATAAATATTGAATAAATCATAAGGTTATCGACAACTACTTAAATCTAGAGTCTTATTAAGAGTTCATGCTCCCAAGATATAATTAACTATAGGGACTTGCCTCTATAGAGTTCATGCAATAAAAATAAGAATTGAGACCAAAAAAGATTTTGAGAACGTAGATCAAAAAAACTTGAAAATCTTTTTTATTATTGTAATTGAATCCATAGTAAAATGATATTTCTTTCTCTCAAAATAGTATGTCATTCTTTATATCTTATTTAAATAAAATAATAAGAAGATTCTTTTTATTTTACTCTTTGAATTCATTATAGAATAATACTTCTAACTTCCAAGGTAGTATATTATTCTTATTGTTATATTTGATCACTTAAATAAAGTTAATTTAAAAGTTTGCTAGTTTTCTTTATATTTTTTTACACATCTCCATGAGAAATTCTTAATAAGCAAGAATAACTCTTTATTTTGATTTTATTTTCTAAGGTTTAAATAGGAGGAGTCATCATTTAATAATTACCATAATAATAGAATAATTTATATATCATGGGTATCAATCCTGAAAGTATAGTGTTAATCATTAGCAAGGTGATGGTATAATATACTAAAAGCTATGGGATAATAATCATTGAATCATTAAGTGTTCAATAAGGAGTTTGTTGGAGTTAAGATCGTAAGTGGGTAAGGAAAAGATGTTAAGAAAAATGTATAAATAACCATGATCTAGATTTTATGGATCCATAATCATAGGCTATTATGCTCAAGTTCATTTTAGCTTGGGATGGTATTTTTAGTAATCATGAAATGCATCTTTTAAAGTTTATCTCATAATGAAAAGAAAATAGAGAATTTTCTTAAATTAGAGTGTTAATCACATGATATTCTAAGTTTTGATGATCACAAATATTTTTGGTTGAACATTTATTTTCACTAATTAGTTGTATGTGCAAGCTTTGATAAACCTTTGATGCAGGAAATATAAAAAAAGAATCTTATTAAAGATTCATTGTGAGAGCACAAATAATGCCTAATTTGTAAAAGCTTGATCAAGAAGTTTCCCATGAAGACTATAAGTAAGGAATGGTGTGTGCAAGAAGATCCAAGTCAACTTCACATGTTGTGTTGTCATATCTGGCATTTATACTTTATTTTGTCTTCATGTACTTGGCATATTAAAAACAAAAAATAATTAAGCACACACATCTAAGAGAACATAAAATAAAAATTTAAAATTAATTTTCTTTATGAAAATCATAAAGTATTATTCATATTATACTAGACAATTGTCGATATTTATTAATTAATTTTAGCTGTTATCATTAAGTTAGTTCTTTGAAATATACCAAATTTAAAAAATCATACTAAACGATCATGATAGTAGTATATGATTATCCATTTTTATTAATTGTTTTAGTCACTAGATTTGAGTTGATTAATTATAACTTATTCCTAGTTTGCTTGATCATACAATATAATTTTTATTTGATAATTACTTGATTTTAATCCATAATTTATGGAATTTAATTTTAAAAATTTCTTGATATGTTTTTATTTATGATGTGATCGCACATGAATAACAAATTAAGATTTAAATTTTTAGTTTGTACTATTCATACAATGAAATTCTTAGTTGAATAGTATGAATAGTAATGGCTGATGAGATGATCGTATCATCTAGAGTTCCTAATCATAGTAAAATGAATTGATCATACAATACGATGTTTGATCATATAGTAGGATTGAACCATTTTTTTAAATTAATTTTTCTAAATTTTATTCATCTCTCTCTTTAAAAATACCCTTTGTGGGGAGCCTAACTTGAAGTTGGAATATGAAAAATCTTAATGAAGGTTTAGGAAAGAGTGTTTAGCTTAAGAAATAAGTGGAGAAGTTTCTCTCTTCCTCTTTCCTTTAAGGAGTTTTGTGTTGGTAAGGTTGCACTTTCATTTGGTTGTTCTTTTCTTTCACCTAACCATTGAGTCTAGTGTTCTAATTTGAGATTTTATTTGAGTTGAGAATTATTTAATATTTTTATTGTAAGAAGTTTTTCATTGTACCATTGCCTTCTAATAGAAAGGGAGTGTGTGTAGGGTTTCTCCATTACTTGTTAAAAAGAGAGGCATTTTTGCATTAGCATGTTATGCTAAAGGAGAGTTAGTGGATTTTTTTGAAGGAGATTTGAAGAGTGGATGTTAGTTAGACCAAAATAGTTTAAATCTTTGTTCTCTTTTATCTTTCTTTTCTTATCTTTCTGGTGCTCTTTTTTGTATTTTGATTGTTGGTTTTATGTTATTAAACATTCTCTTATTGATTAATAAAGTTTTGCTTTAATTTTTTATTTAATTTTTTAAAAAGCACACTAATTCACCCCTCTCTTGGGTGTGCCAACTCTTACATGTGGTATCAAAAGGCGTTGCTTATTTTACATTTTGACAATTGCAAGTAGATCCATCAATGCAAATTTAATAAATTGAAACATCATGGAAGGATACTCTATTACTTGACCACTTCTCTTTGATGCTATTATTTTTTTATTTTAAAAAAATTCATATATCAAATATCATTCAATAAATCAATTTTTTGAATATGAAAAATGATTGAAATTGGATATTTATCTCCACACAATGTTATAAATGGAAAATGAATTAAAACACCTTTTAATTCATTCCCATTACAAGAAAGAGAATTAGCCCAATTAAATTCAAAATATTCAAACTATTTTCTCTATGCTTTAAAATCTAAAAATTACATGCATGTTTCTTGATGTAGCACATAAAAGGATGAAAGGATCTATCAAAAGGTCTCAAATCAAAGTTCAAACTTAAGAGAACTTTTAGTAGACTTTATGTGTTGTATTATATAGTAATGAATGTATTTGATAATATTTAAGTATTATATAAGAGTTGTGATTGAAAACATATCAATTCATGTGTAAATTCAATAGGTGTTAGTCTGGTGCCTTGACGCTGCATTATGTAGTATTTAGTGTTTGAGGATAAAGAAGCTAACACCTTGGCACCAATCTATGGCACCTCAGTGCTAGATTTTGACACTGTGGCACTAAAATGTGGAGCTTTAGCACTGTGAAATGAAGATTTCAACATATTTTCAAAAATTTTGGTAGTTTTTTTCCCCAAGGGACGCATCCCTTTAAGTATTGTACTTATTTAAACACTATTTCTAACATAATGAAGGAATTTTAACTTTTGTTTGTGAAATTTGAGTCAGAACTCTTTAGTTAGAACATGATGGCTGGCCGTCCAAGGGATTCAGTGTTCTCTCACTAATATTCTACTTTAGTGAGCAAAATTTCTTTTGTATCTCCACTTTGGCGAGTGGAAGATCCTTGGAGCACTTCTTTTTCACTATCCACTACGACACCTACTCTCCACAATTCATATCCCATTCCCATCAATTTTAGTATTAGAGCCAAAAGCTTGAAGTTGTGAAAAAAGTGCTCATAAATAATCCATATCAAATCCATGCAAGTTAGTTATGTATTTTACTTCTATGTAATTTTCTTTATAGAATTAGTGAATTCACTTAGCAATGCATGCTAAGGGAGAGCTCCATAAATAGCCTAATCTAGTATACAAACCTTACATAAAAATCAAAATCATATCCTTAAAGATCTTATGTTTATTTTTTTCTTTTAAAGTTTGTTTAATATTTTGTAGTACCACAAGTAACTTTGTGTTTATTGAAGGCTAATTATTTTCAAATTTTGTGCTTCTCATTAGTGTTAAATTTAGTTCACATATCACATATTTAAAAATTTCATTTGGAGTGCCATACTTGCATCATTTTGTTAAACATCATGCCACCCAAATCTATTAGTTTAGACCAACTAGAGGACTTAACTAGATGAGTAGATGAAATTAATATGCAAAATGAAGAGAAATTCACTAGGGTAGAAGACGTCCTCATGGACTTGGTCGCCCAAATTAAAACCTTGAGTACAAGGCTTGAAATCGTACCGACTATTCCATGTCTAGATAACTTAGAACATGTAGGAGGGTAAAACATTGAACTTTATTCTGTTAGCACTTTTGACCAAATTTGATCATATTGGGTTAATAATATTAAAATAGGATTAAATGCTAAATCATTTGACACAAATAATAAACTAATAACTAACTAATAATAACTAATAAATAAACTAACTGACTTTTACCATATATTGCCAAAATTTAAGAAATCAATGAAGAAGAGTAATTCTGCTTAAATCTTATCTACTTTTGAAGATCTCAGTGATTTTATTCTCATTGATAGATCTCCAAGTCATGATAATAATAATCTAAATAATTTTGATCAAATCCATTCTGATTCAAAAATAGATTGCCCTTTTCTGAATCTTCAGGGTTCACAATTCAAGATAGCTATGGAGTCATTCAATTCTGATGATCGAAAAGCTATATGTATACCTGATGAGTAGGTAGAACTTTCCATAAGCTCCTCATCACAAGAAACCATTGAAGTTAACCTCCATAGTGATAAAGTTTTATCTCCAAGGGTAGCACTTCAATACAAGGGTAAACAAGTCATTGGTTCCGGTGAGCAGATAGCCCTCCACAAGATGCTTCACCCTTGGATATGCTTATAGAGGACCAACTTAAAGTTGACTACAATATCCTAACATACCTTATAAAGTTGCCAGCTAAGTTAAGCATATATAATGCCCTTATTTTATCTAAAGAAATGAATGAGTCACTAATTAAAGTATTTTTGACCCTAAAATATGCTTAGCTTAGTTGGTTGCTATTAATCTGATAGGAGAGGAGGCATATTTTTCAAAGAAGTACTAGGAGTTATATTCTTAGATGAAGACCTACTACTGGGACAATGGAGCACAACCGCCCCCTCTACATCACTTTGGATGTTGGCAAGTTCAGGCTCTCCAGAGTGTTGGTTGATCCAGGTGCATCAATGAATATTATGAGTCTATGAACCCTTGCCTACTTGAGATCAACATCTCTAAACTCCAATCTAAAAATATGATGTTGAAAGGATTCAATGAATAAAGAGAGTGGGCTTTAGGCTCTATAGTGTTGCCATTGAAGATAGATGATTGGAAGACTGAGCTAAGTATCACATAATAAAATTTGATATTTCAATGCTTTGCTAGGGTGACCTTGGATTCATGAGAAGAACATGGTTCCATCCTTTTTACATCAGTGCATCAAGTTCATCAGGGATGGGATCGAATATTGAGTCAAAGGAGATCTCAAGTTATTTGCAGTATATGAGGTTGGGATTTACGAGGATGTGGCCTATTACCTTCCTAAGAAGAAAAATATCTTCCTTCATGAACTTAATCAAAATGAAAAAAAAAAGAAAGAGAAAAGAAAGAAAAAGAGAGAAAATAAAAAGAAAGAAAATAAAAAAGAAAAGAGAATGAAAAAGAAAAGAAAAAAAGGAGCAAGAATAAGACATTAGGGAGGAGATAGAGCCCAAGATTTGATTCCACCCACAGTTTGTTACTCGATTTAATCAAATGGGGAGGATGACCTGACCTCCACTAGGATGAGGAAGAGGCAAGTCTTGAGGAAGTCCCAGGGGTGGTAGACCTCCATACCTACAACCTAACAGGAGATTCATATAGAAGTACACCCGCCATCTACATAGACTTTGATTCTAATTCAGAGGATGATTCTTATGTAGTGAGTGCCCCGACTGCTTCTCTATGTCAGCAGATCTTATTGGAGGTGACACTAGAACTTGAAGATCGGGTCCCCAAGCTAAACATAAGTGTATCTAAATCTCCTTTATGTGAAACTGTTAGATAATGTATGGCTGCTTTAGCTCTAACCCCACTTTCCTCACAGAAATTTGAGAGTTTGGTAGTTAAGGAAGCTCCCAAAACATGTGTAAATGCTAAACCTTAGAGGTTTTACCCAGGAGAAACATTCTCAAGTTGAGAAGTTAATGTAGAGCTTAAGGATGAATCATTCAAAGAATTAATAGAATTACCATTTGATTGGTACTCGCCTTGCGTTCTTAATTTAACAAAGAAAGGATTAATTCCACATATATGGTCTAAGCATAGGTTAGAATATTTTGAGAGAATATGGGACAAAAAGTGCAAGAATTCTCAATTAAGACCTAAACTAGGCTTTGGTATAATAGGTCCAGTGGATGATGATGATTACTGTCTCGTCATTATTAATCATTTGAAATCTAATAGATTCTTCTCAAACCACATTACTCATATGAAGAGGTGTGTTTAGAAACTTCAGATAACCTATATGAGCTCTAAGTTAAATGCATCCCCAGAATTCAAAAAATAATTTAAATTAACCATCGATAAACTTAAAGAAATCAATTTGGGGACTGAGGACAATCCACGTCCAGCATATGTCAGCTCCTTGTTGAGTGAATCTGAAACCAATGATTTAGTTAGGCTACTCATTGAGTTTAAGGATTGCTTCGCATGGAGTTATGAAAAAAAAATGCTCGTATTAGCTCCTAAAGTAGCGATTCATAAGCTAGCGATACAACCTGATGCTAACCCTATCAAACAAGCTCATAGACACATGCGATTGGACATTGAACAATAAATCATTTTTAAAGTCAAGAAATTGATCGATATTGATTTCATCTGGGAGAAAAAACACCCCACCTAGTTAGCTAGTTTCATTCTAGTTAAGATGAAAAATGGCCAAATCTGCATATGTGTCGACTTTAGGGATCTTAATAAGGCATCTCCAAAAGTTGAATTTCCACTACCAATATCAGAACTGATGATGGACAGCACCTCATCTCATGTAGTCTTCTCCTTCATGGATGGTCCATCTGGGTATAACCAAATAAAGATGGCACTTGAAGATGAAAGCAACACTACTTTCAAAACCCAGATCAGATTTTATTTTTATAAGACCATGCCTTTCAGCCTAAAAAATGCTGGCGCCATGTACCAACGGGCCATAACTTGAATTTTCAATGAACTCATTGATCACCAAGTTGAATACTACATCGACAATCTTGTGGTCAAGAGTAAAGAAAATAAAGAACATCTTTTTGACTTGAGAGTAGTTTTTGAGCAGTTAAAAATATTGCCTTAAAATGAATAATCTAAAGTGTGCATTTTGAGTGACTTCAGGGAAGTTTCTAGGGTTTGTTGTCTGACACCACGGGATTGAGATCTACCCAAAGAAGATCAAAGTGATATTAGAAATGCCACCCCCTCAAAGTCTAACCCAACTCAGATCATTCTAAGAGAGATTGGCATATCTAAGACCCTTTATATCTAATATATCAGACAGATGTCAACCATTCTCAGCACTAGTCAAGAAAGATGCCAAGTTCAAGTGGGATGAAAAATGCAACATGCATTTGAAAGCATCAAACAATATCTTATGATGCCGCCAGTCCTAGCTGCTCCTATCCCAGGCAAACCCCTCATACTTTACATCGCTGTGCTAGATAACTCCCTTGGCACTTTGTTAGCCCAAGCCAATGATGAGGGTAAAAATAATGCACTTTACTTTCTCAATCATCATCTGATACTTACTGAGGTGAACTATCCACTCATTGAGAAGCATTACCTAGCTTTAATTTTTACAGCCCAGAAGCTATGACATTATATGCTCTCCCATAAAGTGAACTTGATTTCTATAGTCAACCACTATAATATCTCATGACACAGTCGATGCTATCTGTATGGTTGGCATGATGGTTCATGATTATATCATAGTTTGACATCACATTCATGCCTCTCCACACAGTGAAGGGATAAGCACTCGTGGACTTCTTAGCGATGCACCCACTTCATATAGATTCCCTGCTCAGTGATGACCTCCCTGATGAACAAACATGAGCTTAGGGGATACAAACACTCATCATTGAGAGATGTACTTTGATGGTGCATCTTCCTCTCAAAGAGGAGAAGAACCATAATCCACTCTCCTAGGTAATGTAGGGGTAGGGATAGTTCTCCTCACACTAGACCGTGATATGATGAGATTCTCATACCATCTATCCAAACCTTGCACCAACAAAAAAGCCAAATATGAAGTTCTGATCATCGTTTGGAGTTATCCATCTCATTAGGCATCAAAAGTATTAGCATATTTGGGGATTGTCAACTAGATCGCTGGGTTTTATAAGGTTCTAAAACCCAAACTCCATGACTATCATAAGTACAACATGGAGTTATTAGCCTAGATCCTAGAGGTCACAATTTATAAAATCCCCCAAGGATAAAATGCTAATTTTGATACCTTATCCAAACTTGCCAAAGAGTTGGCATGTTTGGAAGATGAGTCCATATCAATAGAGGTTCATAACAGAGAACTCATGCCTCTTATTGATGTTGAACTCATCAATAATTACAATCTTGAAGGAGAGGTTTCTATTGCTAAAAAAGGATGAAGAGTTGGATTAGAAGCAACCCTTTATTGATTAACTGAATAAAGACAAACAACCTCAAGAGATCTCAAGCCCATAAAGTAAAGCAGATGACACTTTCCTATGCCCTCGTGGATGGCATCTTATACCGATGGTCTTTCGATCACATGTGGTTAAGCTATTTAGACAAACATAAAGCCCATAAGATCGTGACCGAGGTGCACTCAAGATTATGTAGAGCTCATCAATCTGGTCCCAAGATTAAAGCCAAGATCAAGAGACTTGGGTATTACTGGCTGATGATGATCATGGATTGTATTGGATATAGCAAAGTGCTGCCACCAATGCCAAGTACATGGAGTGGTTCTACACCAACCACCCAACATTCTACATCCAACTTTAGCCTCATGGCCATTCTAGTGTTGAGGTACTAACATAGTGGGTCGATTGATCCTCCTTCATCTAAGGCCCACCATTTCATTCTAGAAGTTATGAACTACTTCTCCAAGTAAGCAGAGGCAATTCTGCTCAAGGATGTCAAAGCTTAGCACGTGCTCCAATTCTTTAAGAACCATATCATGTATAGATTTGGAATGCCACTCTGAATCATATCTAATAATGGTACCATTTTGAAGAGTACCAAGATCAATAACTTTGTCCAAAGACACAACATAGATTAAGGTACTCTACCATGTACTATCCACATGCGAATAGTTTAATAGAAGCCTTCAACAAAGCTCTCATCCAAATACTCAAAAAAAAAATTGCTCTAAGACAACAAATAATAATGGCATGAGTAGTTAGTTGAAGATTTATGGGCTTATTGCACTACATACAAGACTCCAACATAATCTACCTCATTCTCCTAAGTGTATGGGTTTGAGGCCGTTCTACCCTTAGAGGTTCAACTCCCATCACTACAAATAGCTGTGGGTGGCAAAATTATGATTGAACAAAATGCTAAACTACGATTGGAAGAACTCAAAGGCTTGGAGGAGAGACACTTGAGAGCATGTCAGAACCTCTAGTTATATAAAGCAAAAATGGTTCAAGATCATAATAAGTTGGTCCACCCTAGAGCTTTTTGATTTAGTGAGCTTGTCTTGGTTTTAAGACAAATTATAGCCCATCGTAAGATGGGAGGCAAGTTTGAACCTATTTGAGAAGGTTCTTTCGCCATAGAAAAGGACTACCAGGGTGGTTCTTATAAACTCATCAATCATAAAGGCGAACGCCCAATGCTCTCCATCAATGGGCACTACCTAAAGAAGTATTATGCATGAAGAATGTCCCAAATAATCTTTCATCAATAAAAATTCCATTTTGATCAAATTAATTTTCAAGTTAAAATATTTTCAATTGCCAAACTCTCGATGTATTTAGGGTAGATGTAAGAGAACTCGAGTGGCATCTTAGCCCATATCATCATAATGCAAACACAAAATTGCACATGAACAAAAACAAGTCAAACATAAATTCTGTCACCTCAAACTACTTTGAGTTGACATAAGACCCAATACCCGATGGCTTTCAAGGTCTCGATTCATCGTAGCTAGTGAATCACCCCAGCAATTATCCCTACCTAGAAAGATGTGAGGCCCCACAATTTCTTTCTAGCCTGACTATTATAAACTAATGTGCCACCTTTGTTAGCTTGATGCACTTCACTATATAGCTAATGAGTAATTTTTGTAGCTAATCATGTTCATGGATATGTGAGTCCTAGAGCTTTCTCCTCGAGCTAGCTATCGTATACTAACTAGGTTTGAATCTATATATGTCTGAGGATTAGGGTAAGACTCCAAGTGGCTCCTCTTCCTCTTATCTACTTCAAGCTTGGGTTCAATCCTCCTTAGTAACTCCCTACTTGATAGTTGCCCTAGGTCGGATGGTAACTGTCTAACTGATGATAGACTATATCGATGGTCAGTTCCACTTAGGAAGAAATGAGTCCCTGATGCTTTCTTTTTAAATTGATCACAAATCAATGGGCCCTTAGGTTGGCTGGTGTTCGCCTTGCTAACAGCAACCCACCCAGTGGATAACACCTCTCAGATAGATGTGAGTCCTTGCACTTTCTATCTATGTCGACCACCATATATCTATAGGCTTTATACTTTAGGGATTATGATAAGACCTGCATAGGCTCCTTCCTTGTCGGTATACTATTTGGATCATGTATTCACAATCTTATTTAGACATGACCCAAGTTACTATCGGATTGGACAGTTCCCCTTTCCTTGTAGCCACCCCTTTGGTTGGAAGCTCTGTAATGTGGATGTATGGACTATCCCTTGGGCCAATAAATCTGAGATAGGTCAAAGCCCTCATGACTCCTTCTTAGTGTGTCCCATCACAAACCAATAGGGTCCACGCTAAACAAACAAATAAAATTAAACAAAATAACATCTCTTGTGGATTAAGATAAGATCCCTAAAGGCACCTCTCCCCAAACAAGCATCCTATCTTTTAGGTAGTGTCAGTAAGACTCCCTATAAGAATTGCATCGACTATTTAAAATGAGATAAGACTCCTAGAGGTCCTCACTTATTGTCACCCTAGGTCGGGTTTGACTTGTTGTACGATCAATGAGTCCTCGCAATGGCTGATTCTACTTTAGAAGATGCAAGTTATTGATCTTTCTTCCTAGTTTAACCATCGCAAACTGATGGGCAACCCATAAGTGGGATAGTCTCTACTATACGTCCAATGTACTGCCCCTTTGAGTAAATAAGTCTAAGGTAAGTCCAGGCTTTTGTAGCTCTTCCTTAGTGTGACTCATCGCAAACCAACAGGGTCCACACCAATGCAACAATTGAACATAAGTCTAAATCAACACAAATCACCAAAGTTAAATAAACAAAAAATTATTAACTAAACTAATTAACTAAAATAAATCAATCAAACCAAATCAACTCTAATCCATATCTCATTCACCTTTATCAAGACCCTCACTCATGCCCTTGGCATGATTCAATCTCCAACAAACCCATCTTTGAGTATTTGACGCAAAGACAAACTCTAAATCATCATGCTTAGCGAATCCACACTCATGCCCTCGGCATGACTTTATCCCTGGCAAGATCATTCTTTATGTCCTTGATACAAAATCAGACCATAAATAAATTAATAAAATACAGATAATTCCTCTCCCATTCCCTTGGCACAAAATGAAATGAACCGAATCGCATTAGGACCTTAGTTCCACTTACCTCTCCACTTAGGCATGGACAGCCTTCATTAATGTTCACAACTTTCCTGAATGCTTTTTGATCATCTCGGTTAATGCCAATATGTGCGGTGTACCTTGCCAGTTACACCACACCTATTTAGGGTTCTTTTGTTGACCTCACTTTTGGAGTGGGAATTAATCCTCCCCATATTAGATCTAGGAACCTTTTAGGAACTTAAATTTCTTTAACATTAGGACACTTTTAGTGATTAAGGGGACACTAAAATTTGAGCATAGAACTTAGAAGGGGTGACCCTAAGCTCAAAGTCCACCATAGTACAAATAGGTTTCATCCATCCTATGGCCTAAACCAAGACTCATACCTATTCACTCATCCAAACTCAAGCTCATGTAGATGAATTGTTGACCTCACTTTTGGAGTGAGGATTCAATTTTACCATCTTAAACCTAGGAGTCTTCTCGAAACTAGGATCTTTTTAGTCATAGGACACTTATAGTGATTAAGTGAACACTTAACCTAAACCTAGAGACTTAGGAGAACTTTCCATAGGTTTAGGCTATGTCTTAGGGTTTAAAGGTAACCTACCCACCCTATGACCTAAACTAGGATTCATGCCTATCCCCTTAGACAAATCCAACCTTAAATTAATCCAAACTAAACCCAATTGAATTCCATTTCATACTCAAGCTCTAAGCCAAAATGATTTAAACCTAAATCCATCTTGATCCCTTAAGCCAAGCATATGGACTTAATCAAAATTCCTTCAATCAATCCTAATTCAATTGATTTTCATAAAAGCACTACAACCATTCAAACCTTCATTCCAAACTCATTGATCAAAACCTTCAACCAAAATTTATAATCAAACCCATTGATCAAAATTAATTCAATCAACCCAAGCTAGCCCATTTGAACCCAAAATGTCCAAATGAGCTAAAATCTAATTAAACCTAAATTAATTATAATCAAATCCATCGATCAATGCCAAATCAATTATCAAACTTAATTCAACCTAATTCAGCACAAAACCAACTCAATTGACTCGTTAGGTTCACTTAACCTAAAGCCTAAAGGACTGATTAGAACCAAACTCCAATCCAACCAAAATTGGATTGAACCAAACCATCCAAAATCTCCTATATTGATTATTGATCATCCTTGATTGATCAATTGCAACCAATTGGGTCAAACTAAGCTAATTTGATCATTTAACCCAAGTTGACCCAATTGGCCTACATGAACCAAAATGAACCAAATCCCATTCAAATTCAAATCAATTGAAACCAATGATACCTACTAACCCAAAATTGATCATTGAATATGACTTACCATCAACTGAGCCAAAACTAATCCAATTGGCCCTTTGACCCAAGTTGATATAATTTGACCTAAAAGGCCAAATTGGGCCAAATCAAATCCTAATCCAAATTGATTAAAATAAATGACTCAAATCCATCATAAATTGATCATTGAAGATGAATTGATCATCAATTGAGCTAAGCTAAATTCAATTGACCCAATTTGACCAAGTTAACCCAATTGACCCATTTAACATAAATTAATTTAAATCAAATTGGTCTAAATCATTTATAAATCCAATTAATTAAAATAAAAATTTGAAATTATCTTCAAATGATCAATTGAACCTAAACTAACATCCAACCCAAGCCAATTTGGCCAATTTGACCAAATTAGTCAACTTAGCCCATTTGATTCATATGAACCCATATGAACTCATATGAGACAAATTAAAATCCAATTTAAATTAAATCAAACCAATTGAAACCAAACATCCCAAATCATCATTTGAATTTATTTCAACCCATGGTTTGACCCAATATGCCAATTGGTCAACTTAACCCAACCTTGTCCAATTTGACCCACATGGGTCAAATTGAGCAAAAACCTAACCAAACCAAGTCCAAACCCATTCTAACGTGGCATTACCCATCCTTGGGTCACTATGGGTTAGCCCAAATCAAACCCAACTCAAAATAAACCTAAATTGACCCATTACCCACTGGATAAAGCACTGCATATAGAACAAAACCACTTTTGGGTGGTCAAACCCCCTCCTTCGCATTTGACAGCCACCCTTAGCTTAATTTGGACCCTTGACCCTATGGCTAATCTGACCCAAAGCTGGTTGGATTAGTCATAGGTCAAGGGAGGTGAGATAACCCACCTCATCCCATTGGCACACTTAGGAAAGCAAGGACACTCCACCTCAACCATGGTTGCCCACCTCAGGCCCTCAGCCACTCAAACCGAGCCACATCAACATCCCTCTGATGTCCCCAACTGCCTGTGCTGGCCGAACATCTGACCAAGGCAGAACCAATTCGAGCTACCATATTTGAGGGTGAGGAGAGTATACTCCTCCCCATTCAATCAAAACAAATATCCAAGCTTTCTCAGAGCACAAGTGAGTCAAGATGAGCCTCCCGAGCATTTTCCCAATTTTCCTTGGCCTCCACATCGCCAACGAGACAAACTTGAGAGGAATAGAGCATCCACTCCATTCCACTACACTTAAACTTAACCATTTTCAAATTAACTTTACCCATACCTTTCCCTAACTTTGGCGATGAAGAACAAATTGATTCCCAATTAATTCGAGCACCGAAGATCATCCCAAGACCAACTTTGGTGAGGATTCCAGTGATGCTTGGTCCACAAAGCCACTGGTGAGGAATCAAGGTGCGAGCTTCTTAACAGGGCTTTGCCTCTTCAAGATGAAGCTACTCATTCGATAAACCACCGGTCCTGAGCTCTGGTGAGGTAAACTTTGGCAAACTATAGAAAATGTCTTAGGAGTTGGTCATTTGTAAAACATTTTTTTCTCGCATGATTTACACCATTAAATCCCTCTAGATTTTTTCCTTAAAGCTTTTGGAGTTGATCCTGATCTGGCGAGCTCGGATCGAGCAGAAGAGGGCGAACGGTGTCCATCTTCCTTCCCTGGGGAGATGACGAATCATCTACCATCTATTCTATGTGATTAGAATGGATGACCGTGATTACTCTGCTAGATTAATCAATTTAATTCTGATAGATTCCATGAGATTAATCCCCACCTTCCGATCTTAAATCGGACAGTAGGGATGAAAGCACGTCCGCCGCCGCTGACTCAACTGCCACATCGGATGATTTAAGTGGCTAATCCCACGACGCCACGTAGAAAGCGCTGCCATGTTAGCCTCCCACATGACATCGTTGGGATTAGGAATTAATTAAGGTCTAAAATGTGATTAATTTCTTTGAAACTTCATAAAATTATAACTAATTCTACAAGAACAAAAAATATATAAATAAATACATTTTAGAAAGGCTAAATATAGGTGATTTTAATAAAAATTTTTCTATTTAATTTTGAATAGTAATTAAGGTTTAATTAGGGTTTGAATGTTTCTTTAATTAGCTTAATTAAGTTCCAATTTTTTGGGAAATTAATACCAAACTTGGCATATTGATTCCTTGGGATGTCCTCTACCTGCCATATGTTTCTTGGGATTTATTAGATAAGTAATTAGAGGAATTTAAAATCTTAAGCTTAATCACCCTCCTTAATCAAATTAAATTTTAATGATTAATGATAATTAGTGGCTATTATTAGTGAGATTGATTGGGGTAAATGATTAAGGCCTCTTCCTTAGCCATCTACCTAATTATCTCTACATGGAGGGTTTAATCAACTTATGACTTGATTAAGGGATTAATTAAGTAATTAATGGCTAAATTAAATCAAACTAAAATGATAATGAGATTAGATAATTAACATTAAAATCAAGGGTTCCTCTTTATGTGTTCAATAACATAAAGACCCTTAAGGAAATTATGATTAGCCCATAAGTGTGAGAAAATCATAAAAGTACTTAATTAGATTCTTTAATCTAACTAATCTCAAATCATGAGCCAATTGAATTAAGTCCTTTAAAAGTATTGCAGTTTTATTTTCCTTATGTGCATATCATTTGTGGCTCATGATTAAATGGTTAATTAAATTAAATAAGCATAATTAAGGGTAATTAAATGGATTTTCTAATGGTTCAACTTAATTAAATTATAAAAATCACTTAATTATCTTTCCTTAAACAAATTAAAATCATCAACATGGGAATGGAATGGAAAACAACAAATGATATCAAAATCTAAAATCAAGTTAATAAGAAGCTTTGGTTTTCTTTAAATGATTTTATTTAATGTGATTGTCCTTAGGAATTAGTGTAGTTGAATGAATTATGTGGAGATGTTTGTCTATTCCTTTTCAATCACCTTAAATGTTGTATGTTATGTGATATCATGCATTCATGTTTTCAAAATCAAATGAAATTAATTTATGTAAAATTGCATGTATTGGCTTAATCTTATTAGATGTGTGCTTATTATCATTAATAAATTCAAAATTATTTTTCCAAGGGTTATAAATTGATAATAACATTTGGAGTGATAGAAGTTATGAATATATATAAGATTTCCATGGGTTTATAGCTTAAACATGTGAAGGTAGTGCTTTCTTTCCTACATTCATGTATGGATTTACATATGTTTGAATGATAATAAGTATATAGTCTGGACTACCCGATAATATGAGGCTTTAAGTAGCCCCAAGGAGGTCAATTGATTGGCTCACTTTCTTAGTTAACAAAGGCACATACTTATTTAATTTCATTCTTATGTATATATGTGTTAGAATTTAGATATAACTTTACCTTACATGTATAAACAATTCAACCAAAAATATAATCTTTTGTATAATTTTCATTCTTATGATTGTATATACATTCATATATATTTAAGATAGTATGTATATAGTCTAGAAATTCTGAGAATATGAGGCTTTAAGTAGTCCTAAGGAGGTCATTTGATTTTCTTAATTCCCTAGTTTAAACAATGTCACACATGTGGTTACATCTTTTATACATGTGTGTGTGTATTTGATTAAAGAATGAGAGTCCCCTTTTCTATTAAAAATACATGCATCCATAATCATTTATGTATGTCAAAATATGTTGCATGTTTGGGTATATTAAGTGTTAAATCATATGCATATTATGGGTGATGAAAAGGAATGGTTCAACATATTCTATGTGATGGTAATTCAATCACATTAATCTTAATATGCCTTTCATGTTGAATAGGATTCTTTAAGGTTAACCTAAACTTAAGATTAATAAAACATTTAATAAATCATTCACTACAAAAAACTAAATCAAAAAAATGTGCTCTTAGGAAATAACTTAAGATAGGGATGAAGGAGGTTAAGCCTTCTCCTTCTCTTAATAACACTTAGATGCGAAGTGTATATCAAATTGAAAAAATAAAATACAAATTAAAACTCACTAATCTCTAAAACAACTTAAAATAAAATCATCCATCTGTTAACTTAAAATAATTTTAGAACTTAGAAAATCATAATTCAAAGACCTAGCTAAGGCATACCACATAAAGCCTAAGCATACACATTAGAATGCTAAGTCACCACTTCTAGCTTTAGATTAGGATGGTGTATGTAATGATGATGAGTTTTATTTTATAATGTAATGTTTTAGACTGGATGTTAGAGATGTGGATCATAGATTGGATGTTAGGCTGTTGATAGCCTAATATTATTTTTTATAGGAGATTGTTCTTAAGGGGTCTCTCAAAAATAAATATAAATGTTTTCTTGTAGGTTGCTTATGCCCTTAAGCATAATTCACATTAGGCCAGGTGGGCTTGGTTACCCATGTGCAAGGTGTTAAAGTACAAATTATAAAATATAACTACTTGGGATTGTATGTATGATTAGCTAATATCTATTTTATAGGTGTTGCTAGATTTATTTTTCCTATTAAAAAAATGTAATTTTACAAAAGGAATTAGGATTAATGCTATGAGGATTAGGTTGAGCAGTGGCTAGAAGGCTTAGTCCTAGGTGCTCTGTGATACCTTGGGGCAAATCAAATCAAAAGAAAGAAAATAGGAGAAAGAAGAAATGAAGAATGAAGACCCCGATAGCATGTATTCAATTTCAATTGTAATTATTTTTTTTGTAGTTCGGATTGTGTAACGGTAGAGCTCGGCTACCCAACTATTTTTTTGGGTGTACGGTGGTACCCGACTACATCGGCCTCTTATTATTTCATGGTAGTCAATAAAATGATTATTGTTGTGTTTAGCTTGCGCACTAGAATAACATGGTTTTCATAGTTTCTTAATGATTTATGTTTGAATGTGTAGCCTAAATGCAGCAGACTCTTTGGGAAAAATTGATTTTTTTACCCAATTAATAACTCATAAATAAATTTTAAATAACTTTCAACCTCCTTTTTAAAACCTAGGATATAATTAATATAATTAAAAGGTTTAACAACCCCTTAACTGTATGTTATATGGCTAACATCATGCATGTCATATTATACCACTCTTGAAAAAAATGAGGGCCTCCATTTCTGCACTTTAGGGACTGCTTGACATATGAGAGCAACCCCTTATGATGGAGATTCACCCTCTTTCTCTTCTAATTTGACCAATAACCAAATTTCATCATGCATTTAGGCATAAAATATCCTAAAGCCTTTGTCCAAAAATATCGTGTCAAAATGATAAAAAATTTATAAAGTTTTTAGATTTTAGACTAAGTCATATGCTCATGCTAGTCATGCTCTTGTCTTTTATGGAGTGAGTTTAGGACTCTAGTCTCTTTCCAATTAAATAACAAGCTTAGCCATCTTGCAATTTCATATGACCATCCTACATGGGTTTAAATCATAAGAGGTGTTAGCTGGCGACCACTCCAAGAAGTTATAAGTCTAGAAGAGTTAGGTGGCTTTATCCTCTCTTGTGGAGGTAAACCCTTATGTCCCCTTTTTTCTTAGATTTAGGTCGTGCTCTAGCTTATGCTACAGCTCCCTAGATTTAGAATCCGAGGTTGCTTGTTTCCTTTGGGCTACGAGCACAAATCCTCACCTCTTAGGCATTTCCATAATCTTGTGTTGATGGACTATAAGATTTAATTTTCTAATAAAGTTTTAACTCAAATTAAAATGAAAGCTCTCTCATTCAAACATATAAAGCCTCACCATAAGATAGGTTGGAGTGCTCACTAGGCTTCCTAGTATCATTAGTGCTCCCTACTTGTCTTCCTTTGGAATTTAAAATAAGTCTTTCTAATTAAACATTCCCACTTGATTTTTTAAAATGACTAATTTATTGATAGTCTTAACCTTGAAATATTTGGTGAAAATTGATTAACTACTTTAATCCAGAGTTTTCATAAGAAATCCCATTTCTTAAGATGTAATTAACTGTAGAGGCTTGTCTCCATTGAGAATTAAAGAACTTAGCTTAAAATAAACCCTACTTTACTTTTTCATATAAAGTAGGGGAAAGATCTCTGGTATATACAAAGAGTCATCATGCCTTAGGAGTCCTTATTAGGTTATTAGGTCTATTGTTGGGTGAAGTTTATATCTTTCAAGATAGTACATCATATCTTAATATCATACCCGATCACTTCAATAAGTTCCCCCTAAGATCTACGTGGTGTCCAAATGACATCCAAATTAAAACATCACATGAAGTTAAACCAACTCCAACACATTCAATTAATCTTACTTGAATTTAATTTTCTAATCCAAGCTCCAGGCCAAATTAACTTGGCCTTAACCCAAGTTAACCTCACAATAATCCTATAACTCAACTCAAGCCCATTCAAGCAAACTGAATCCAACTTAATTTTCTTAATCACTCTAATTATTTAATAGATTATTTTAAACCATTCTAATACTTGTAATCAAGCCAATTGAACTAAAGGAAAATGAATAACCCAAGTTAGCCCATTTGACCCAAAAGTTTCAAATGAGCCAAAAAAAACTAATTAAAACAAAATTAATTACAATAAAAGCCATCATCAATCAACTTTGAATTTATCATTGAACACACCCCAACCATCCATAGCCCCAATTTCATCATGCATTTAGGCATAAAATATCCTAAAGCCTTTGTCCAAAAATATCGTGTCAAAATGATCAAAAATTTATAAAGTTTTTGGATTTTAGACTAAGTAATATGCTCATGCTAGTCATGCTCTAGTCTCTTATAGAGTGAGTTTAGGACTCTAGTCTCTTTCCAATTAAATAACAAGCTTAGCCATCTTGCAATTTCATAAGACCATCCTACATGGGTTTAAATCATAAGAGGTGTTAGCTGGCGACCACTCCAAGAAGTTATAAGTCTAGAAGAGTTAGGTGGCTTTATCCTCTCTTGTGGAGGTAAACCCTTATGTCCTCTTTTTTCTTAGATTTAGGTCATGCTCTAGCTTATGCTACAACTCCCTATATTTAGGATCCGAGGTTGCTTGTTTCCTTTGGGCTACGAGCACAAATCCTCACCTCTTATGCATTTTCACAATCTTGTGTTGATGGACTATAAGATTTAATTTTCTAATAAAGTTTTAACTCAAATTAAAATGAATCCTCTCTCATTCAAACATATAAAGCCTTGCCATAGCATAGGTTGGAGTGCTCACTAGGCTTCCTAGTATCATTAGTGCTCCCTACTTGTCTTCCTTTGGAATTTAAAATAAGTCTTTCTAATTAAACATTCCCACTTGATTTTTTAAAATAACTAATTTATTGATAGTATTAACCTTGAAATATTTGGTGAAAATTAATTAACTACTATAATCCAGAGTTTTCATAGGAAATCCCATTTCTTAAGTTGTAATTAACTATGGAGGCTTGTCTCCATTGAGAATTAAAGAACTTAGCTTAAAATAAACCCTACTTTACTTTTCCATGTAAATTAGGGGAAAGATCTCTGGTATATACGAAGACTCATCATGCCTTAGGAGTCCTTATTAGGTGATTAGGTCTATTGTTGGGTGAAGTTTATATCTTTCAAGATAGTACATCATATCTTAATATCATTCCCGATCACTTCAATAAGTTCCCCCTAAGATCTACATGGTGTCCAAATGACATCCAAATTAAAACATCACATGAAGTTGAACCAACTCCAACACATTCAATTAATCTTACTTGAATTTAATTTTCTAATCCAAGCTCCAGGCCAAATTAACTTGTCCTTAACCCAAGTTAACCCCACAACAATCCTATAACTCAACTCAAGCCCATTCAAGCAAACTGAATCCAACTTAATTTTCTCAATCACTCTAATTATTTAATAGATTATTTTAAACCATTCCAATACTTGCAATCAAGCCAATTGAACCAAAGGAAAATGAATAACTCAAGTTAGCCCATTTGACCCAAAAGTTTCAAATGAGCCAAAAAAAAAAACTAATTAAAATAAAATTAATTACAATCAAAACCATCATCAATCAACTTTGAATTTATCATTGAACACACCCCAACCATCCATAGCCCCAATTGGTCCAAGTTGACTTGATTAAGTCACTTGACCCAAAGTGACCAAAAAGGGGTAATTGAACCAAACTCTAATTAAATTATCATTGGATCAAATCAAGCCATCCAATCATATCATTAATGATTGTAGATCATTATTGAATACTCCACTATAATCAATTGGACCTAATCAAGCCAATTGGACCCTTTGATCCATGTTGACCCAATTTGGCCTAAAGGCCCAAAATGAACTAAATCAAATCTTAAACCAAATTTATTGAAGCCAATGCTTCCAAAAAATTACTAATTAAGTATTAAACATAATACAACGTTCAATTGGATCAAATTTGCCCAACCTAACCCAATTAATCAACTTAGCCCAATTTGGCCTAAAGGGTCAAATTGAACCAAATCACTCCATAATACAAATTAATTTAAATAAACTCTTCCAATCAATCACAAATGATCAATTGAATATATAACTAACTCATTCTCAAGCCAATTTGGCTAATTTGGTCAAATTGATTAACATGACCCATTTGACCCAAATTGAACCACATGAGCCAAATTCAAATCTAATTCAAATTGAATCAAACTAATTACCCTAATTCATTCCAAATGATCAATTGAACTAAGCCAAACCCCTACTTTGACCCAATTTGGTCAAATTGGTCAACTTAACCCAATTAAACCCATTTGACCCAACCCAACCAAACCAAGTCCAAACTTAACCAAACTTGACATGACTCATCCTTGGGTCCCCATGGGCCTGCCCAAGTGGGCCCAACCCATGGTCAACCCAGTTTGGGTCAAACCCATTGAACCAACCCACCCAAATAGGATAAAATCCCCATTTGGATGGGTTCTCCACCTTCTTATCCTATGTCAGCCACCTTTGGCTCTTCTTGCATAAGAAGGCTAATGATCCAAACTTACCCAAAGCTGTTGGGCTCAACCTTTGGCCAAGAGAGGGTGAGTTCACTCATGGCAACCCATTGGTCCACCTAAGGGAGAGGGTACACCTCATGCCGAACCCTTTGCCAGCCCACTACACTCACTTAGCTTCTCACCCTCAGCCATCTTAGCAGTCCCGTGCCATCTTCAGCCACCTACCCTGGTTAGAAAACTGCCAAAGGCTGAACCAATCCCAGCGCTTGGTTTAGCTGGAGAGGAGGGTATATACCTCCCCATGGATTCAAACCAAAGACACACCTTCCCCAGAGCATTCCACACTATCCCTTATCCTCTATCGAGCTCTTCATGCACTTCATCGTCGACGAGACTAGCTCCTGATAGAACTTGAGATCTCTGTCCGTCCAAGTTCAAAACCTCCACCAAACCCAAATTAACTCTCCCAACACCTTTACCTCACTCTGATGAACTGAAATGAATCATTTCTTGTTTGGTGAGCTTTACGACAATGTTTGGTCCACATACATCTCTTCAAGACAAAGCTACCTCTGTTGGCAGACCACTGGTCTATAACTCCAACAAGGTAAAAATCTGATAATTATAGCTTTGGCCAATAGGTGTTGGTATTATTTAAAGTGAATCATATTTTCACGTGATTTCCACCATAGAATTTCTTTAGATTCATTCCCTGATCATTTTGGAGTCAATTTTACCATCGAACATACTCTGGTGAGCTTAGATCGAGCAGTGAAAGGCAGACGATGTCCGTCTTCTGGCGCTCATGGGACGACAAATCACTGGTCGTCCATTCCACATGATGAGAATGGACAACCGTGATTGACCATGTTAGAAAGTTTGATTTAATCCCTTTGGAATCATGGGATAAATCCCATCAATCTGATTCAAAATTGGATGGCCAAGACAAGACTGCATCCACCGTTGCTGAGTCAGCTGCTGTATTGGAGGATATAAGTAACCAATGATGCGGCGCCACATGGAAAGCACATTCGTGTTAGTGTCCACATGACACCGATGGTTTAAAGGGTTAATTAGTCTTTAAAAATATAATTAAATGGCCCAAATATAAAAAATCATAGCTAATTATAAAAAATCTAAAAAATGTAAATAAACCCATTTTGGAAATGTTAGATAGAAGAGAATTTAAGAAAAATAAAATTTTAATTTATGTTCAGTGAGCAGTGCTTAATTAAGATTTGAAGCTTAGTCTAATTGCCTTAATTAAGACTAATTACTTGGCTAGTTAATTTCAAATTTGGTGGGATGATTCATGGGATGTCCTCTACCTCTCATAATTTTCTTAGAATTATTTGCCATGTAATTTAATAAATTTGGAATTTTAATTCTAATTATCTCATTAATTAATTTAGTAATTATAAAAATTGATAAATAGTGAAAATTAAATAATTAATAATAATTAATCATTATGTGCATTGGGAATAGCGAGGAGAAGTAATTAGGACCCCTCTCCTAATTATGTTTCCAAATATATTTTCTTAAGAAATTTAATTAACATATGTAATAATTAGAGATTAATTAGAAACATTAATGATAAAAATGGAAATCAAATAAAATTAATGATTAGTTTAGATAATTCAAATATAATCCATTTATTTCCCTTTATGTGTTTAATAATATAAAGTTATTACAAAATTATGGTTAACCCATTGGTATGGAAAAATCATAAGAGTACCTACTTAGATTCTTTCATTCTTTAATATAATTAACTCTTAAACGTGAGCCTAATTGCATTAGATTCCTTTAGGTGCATTGGAAATTTTGCTTTCCTAAAAGCATTTCACTAAAGGCTCACGATCAAGTAGTTAATTAGACTAAAGAAGCTTTGGGAAGGGTAATTAGGTTGATGTGCTTAATAGTTTGAACCTAATCATCTCATAAAATCCATTTAATTGCTTTCTATAAATATATGTCAAATCACCAACATGGGATGGGATAAATAGTAACTATCATCTCTCTTCTTTAGTTTTTAACAATTTAAACATCAAAATAAAATCTCATAAGAATTTTGGTTAGTCTTTAGGAATATTTATTTGGCTTGATTTTCCTTAAAACTTAATGTAATTGGATATATTATGTGACAATGTTTAATTACTTATTTCCAATCATCATAAATGTGCATGCCATTTGTTTCACATGTTTATGTTTAAAAAAAAAAGAGAAACAAAAGAACATGGTTGCAATTAAGTTTCATGTGTTAGATAAATATTATATGATGTGGCTATTATCATTAATAAATCCTAAATTACTTTCAAACTCTATGCTATTATTGACTATAAATGTTCAATAAAGTTTATATTTAGTTATAATTTAAAGATGGTAAGAGATGGTTATATTTTCATGGTTCATGTGTATGTTTACATATGTTTGAAGTTAGCAAGTATATTGTCTAGACATCCTGGGAACATGGGGCTTTAAGTAGCCCCAAGGAGGTCTTAAATAATCTCACTTCTCTGGTTTAACAATGGCATGTACTTGCTTGACCTTATTCATGTGTATGCATATGCTAGAATTTGGGATTAAACTTTGCTTTATAGGAATAAAATATTTGCTTTTATATAACCTTTGTATGATTTTCATTTCTATGTTTGTGTATATGTTTACATGTATTTAGGTTAGAAAGTATATAGTCTAGACATCTAGGGAACATGAGGCTTTAAGTAGCCCAAAGAAGGTTTTAGATAATCTCACTTCTTTAGCTTAACAATGGCATATACTTTTTTAAATCTCTAAAACATGTCTACATATACTTAACTATGTAATATAATCTTTCATTTCTACCAAATTTGTGCATTAATTATCATCAAGTGTGCAAAATATTAATATGTATTATGTATATAAGTATATGCATTAAATCAATTATCATGAATAATAAAGATGAAGAAGTGTGTATGCTATTGATGATGGAAAGAAGTGTTGGAATGTTATCCATGTGATAGTGATTCCATTTTATTAATCCTAAGATGCCTTTTATGTTTGAATAAAGTTTCTTAAGACTAACCGAAACTTAGGCCTAATAAAAATATTTAATAAATGGTCTACTAAAAAAACCAAAGTCATAATAATATACCCTTAGAAAATAACTTCGGATAGGGATGAAAGGGGCGGGGGGGTGCTTTAGATAATCAAACTTATAAACCTTAGTTAAGACACACCACACTAAACCTTAGAACACACATTAGAATGCTAAGTCACCAATTCTAGCCTTAGGTTAGGCTTGTGTATGTTGTGGTGTTATATTTTATTTTATAATATAATATTTTAGACTGGATATTAGAATTATTTGTGCGTAGACTGGATGTTAGGGGGGGGGAGTGCTTTAGATAATCAAACTTATAAACCTTAGTTAAGACAGACCACACTAAACCTTAAAACACACATTAGAATGCTAAGTCACCAATTTTGGCCTTAGGTTAGGCTTGTGTATGCTATGTGGTGTTATATTTTATTTTATAATATAATATTTTAGATTGGATATTAGAATTATTTGTGCGTAGACTGGATGTTAGGTCGCTAATAGTTTAATGATATTTTTTTTTGTATGGGATTATACTAAAGGGGTCATTGTAATAATAAGTAAATATAAATGTTCTTACTTGCAGGTGTTACTTATGCCCCTAAGAATGATCCAATTAGGACAGGTGGGCTTGGTTACCCAAGTGTAGGGTGCTAAGTCCAAATATATGAAATATAATCGCTTGGCTGGTATGTTTGTTTAACTAATGTCTATTTTGAAGGTGTAGTTAGATTTTATTTTTCATAAATATGTAATTTTTGCAATAGGATTAGGATTAGTGCTATGGGATTTATGATGGGCAGTGGTTAGAAGGCAAAGACCTGAGAGGCCCAGTGAAGCCTGGAGTAAACCAATCCAAAAGAAGGAAAGAA
Source organism: Cymbidium sinense (assembly GCA_021442155.1). NCBI lineage: Eukaryota > Viridiplantae > Streptophyta > Magnoliopsida > Asparagales > Orchidaceae > Cymbidium > Cymbidium sinense. The sequence goes on along the minus strand of CM038215.1, from coordinate 219,849,728 downwards.
GGATAAGAGATTGAAGACCCCCATAACATTCATTTTACTTGTAATATTCTATTATAATCTGGGTTGTATAAGGGTAGAGCTTAGCTACCTAATTTCTTTTCTTTTACAAGGTGTACAGTGGTACTTGGCTGCACCAACCTCTTATTCTTTTATAAAATTCATATGTTTAATTATGCAATAAAAATGCCATGCTTTTCATAGTTTCTTAAAGTATGATGATTTGTTGTCTGGCCTGGATGCGGTAGGCTCTTTAGGATAAAATTAAAATTTTCACCCTCACTAAAGCTCATAACTAAATCCTAATGCAACTTATAACCTCATCCTAGGCTTTTAATCAAGATAAATAAAAAATTTAGAAACCCCTTAGCTTAATATTGTATTATCACACTATGCATGTCATATTATTTCACTTTTGAATAAGCAAGGTCTCCACTCTTGCACGATAGAGGATATGCTTGACCTTTGAAGGCTTCCCTTGCAGTGGAGAACACCTATTTTTGCTAATTTGGCCCATAACTCTACTTTATCATGCGTGTAGGCATAATTGTCCCAAACATTGGTCTAAAATGAATGTGTGAAAATGATTTAAGAAGTTGTAATTTTTGCATTAATCTAAGGCATGTTTTCATACCAACCATGATCTAATTTCCTAGGGAGTGAGTGTAGGACTCTAACTTCCTTCCCAATTAAACAATAGCCTAGCTATCTTGCATCTACATAAGATCGACCAACATGGTTTTAAAGCATAAGAGGTGTCAGTTGGTAGTCACTCCAGGTGGCTGTAAGTCCGGAAGAATCAGGGTGTGTTCATTTTCCCTTGTGGAGGTGAACTATCATATCCCATCATTCTCGATTAAACTTAGGTCATGCTTTTAGCTTGTACTAAAGCATTTTAGGTTTAGATTATGAGACTACTTATTTTATTTGGGCTACTAGTATAAGTCCTCGCATCTTAGACATTTCAATAATCTTGTGTTGTTGGACTATAAGCCCTAGCATTCTAATAAGATTTCAACTTAATCAAAAGTATATTCTCTCTCTCAAATATATAAAGCATCACTATAGGGTAGACTAAAGTACACACTAAGCTTCCTAGTATCATGGGTGCTTGCTACTTATTCTTCTTTGAAATCCATAAATAAGTCTTCCTATTTGAACTCTCCCCTTTGATTTCTATAAATACCTAATCCTTTTATAATTTAGCTTTGAAATCTTTGGAGATACTTATTTACTACTTTAATCAAGAGTGTTCTTAGGAGATTCCCATTTCCTAAGATGTAATTAACTATATAAGCTTGCTTCCAAAGGGAACTAAAGAACCCGACATAAAATAAACCCTACTTTACTTCTCCATATGAAGTAGGGGAAAGATCTCTAGTATATACGTATACCTGTCTACCTTAGGAGTCCTTATTAAATGATTAGATTGTAAGGTGATGTTTCCATCTCCCGAGATGGTACATCATATCTTAATGTTACACCTGATCAGTTCAATAAGTACCCCCTAAGATCTATGTGGTGTCCGTAGAATTCTAGATTAAAACACCACATGCATATTTTAAGAAAAGTGCTCACAAATTTAACTATAAGACTAATATCATTCATTAATTAACCTTTATTTTATTTTATTAAATATTGATTTAAATTTCTCAAAATTCACTTATTTTAGCATGCATTACAATTTTCATACAAGGTTTTATTTATTTTTATTTTATGCTAACATAATATGTTGCAAGACTCCATTTATTTAGATTATTAGTGATTTATTAAAACAAAAATGCTTAAAATTAATTAATTATATAATTTACATTTATTAAAACTAGTCTTATACATATAATTAAATACTTAAGAAAAATTGAATCTTAATTGAGTTTTAAATATAACCAAACTTCCAAATTCATGCATAGCCCATTTTTAGCTTCATTTAATCTTTATTTTATTCTGTTTTATTTGAAATTTGATGGTTATATTGTTGTATGTGTGTGTGCACCCATATATACATACTATTCTTATTTTTCTAAATCACTTAATTTTTAGTTTGGCCAAATTATGTTCTGAAAAATTAAAATTTTTTTTAAAAAAATATTCATTAAGATCCCCATTAATTTAAATTTTAGATTGCTTCTTAATTATTTCCTTAGTCAATCAAATTTTATTTAGCTTCCTAAATCAAAACAATTGATGGAGGTGGCCACATATTAAGGGATTTTAAGTATTTTCACATAAAATATTTCTTTCTTTCCTTGTCTTAGACATTGGTTGCCTATAGGAAATGTTTTAATTTGTTTTAATAATAAAAATTATACACTAAGTGGTGGCTAGAAAAGAAAAAAATCCATCCAAAAATTGAGAGCTTGAACTAGGGAGAAAAACTCCAATTGTAATTTATTTTTTGAGTTATTTTAAAGTAAAACTCCAAAAATTAAACACTTTTTAATGTAGCACATCAAAGGAGGAAAGTACTTATCACAAGGTCCCAACTCAAAAGATTAAACTTATGAGAACTTTTATTATACTTTATCTATAATTGTATTTTATATTGATATCCCATTTGTTGTGTTATGTAGTTATGGCAATATTTGATCATGTTTAGGTGTTGTATGAGAGTTGTGACTGAAATAATTTAGTGTTTTTGTGTCATAAGTGCATAGCACCTAGCGCTATACGCTTTAGCTTCTAGATTCCTTATAGGTATCACGGACAGAAGTCGATTAGGCACTAGCCTGTGGTGCATTGACACTGTGAAATGATAAGCTTTGATTTATTTTTTTTAGTTTTTTTTAATGGTTTTTCTAAAGGGAGACATCCATTGAGTTATTGTAACTTATATAAATGTCTTATTTTATGTAATGAAGAAGATTAAGCTAGTTTTCTGTGAAATGTTTGAGTGAAAACTCTTTGGTTAGAGCTTGGTGCCTGACTATTTGAGAGATTCGATGAACATTTACTACCGTTCTACTTATGTGAGTAGAACATTCTCGCATCTCTTCTACTTTGATGAGTGGAAGATCAAAAGCACACATTCTTTCTTTATCAATTGTGATGTTCCCTCTGTAACTGCACCACCAATTTTGGTATCAAAGCCCAAGGTTTGGAAGTTTAGAGAAAGTGCCCATAAATAATTCATATCAAATCTAAGTAATGTTAGTTTTTTATTTTGATTTTTGTGCAATTTCCTTTACAGATTTAGTGATTTTGCTTGAAAACTCATGCTAAATTTATATGGTAGGCAAACTTATAAATATTTATTTTACTAGCAACTAGTTGTCTCTACTTATAAAGCCTAGGCTTTTCTTACTAAATTACAAGTCATAATACTTGAGTGGCAACTTGAGTAAGGGAGAGTACACTAAAATAGGTAGACCTAGTATATAAATCTTACATAAAAATTGAACTCATATCCTTAAAGAACTTATGTTCACTTCTTTGCATGTTTACTTAATATTTTGTAATATTCACAAGTTACTTTATGTTTATTGAATGCTAGTAATTTTCAAATTTGTGTATCTCATTGTGTTAAATCTAGTTCAATTAATGCATATTTAAATTTCATTTAAAGTGACATATTTTCATTCCTCTGTTTACATCATGCCACCTAAATCCGTTAGCTTGGACCATCTAGAAGATTTAACTAGGAGGGTAGATGAGTTCACTATGCAAAGTAAAGAAAAACTCAAGATGGCAGAAAACCTTCTCATGAACCTAGTTCCACAAGTTCAAATCTTAAATATTAGGCTTCAAATGACTACAAGAAAATAATAGATTTTTGGTAAAATTTCTATCAAAAATCAAGTAAAATATATCAGTCTCAATTTTCGACAGATTATGCCCTCACAGTAAAACCTTAGTTGGAAATAATTTTCCTCGGACACAAAAATTTGATGTAATCAGTTTTTGATGAATTTTATGTCGAAAATTTATTCACAAAGAACTGGAGGAAAGGACAACTGGAAATCTGATTGAAAAAGTGAGCTCTAGAAAAATTTTGACAAGGTTTTCTAGTGGCATTTCTAGTGGCCAATTTCGCTAGAAATTTTTGGCAAAAAATTGCTGTTGAAATATTTTTTGTCAAACTTTTTTTCCCATTGGTAACCCCTTAATGCTTCGTATCGAACTAACTAATGGAAAATCTATCAAAAACTTATATAGAATTAAAAAAAAAGTTGAAGTTTCACATATGATCTAATTTTTGTACTTATAGAAGAATTACATAGTAACTCCATAATTATTTTATAACTAATTCTAACATATCCACTATAGTTATATAAGAAGTCAAGACTAATAAATAGCTAATTTCAAACACTTCTTTCATCCTAGTACTTTAAAAACATTAAAATTAAATAATGATTTTAATACATTCAAATGAAACAGTTTGAAATCATTAACTTCTCAATAACTTGTCTACAAAAAATAATAATAAAGTACATATAGAGGTTTCCTCATCATCTTCTATGTTATCATTATTCACATCCTCCTCCTCCTCCACCACCACCACCACCACCACCACTAGCTCCTTCCTGTGGTGTTTTAGTTTGGAGTTGTAGGGACTCCACACAAATCTTAGGGGTACTTATTGAAGTGATCAGTGTGACATTAAGGTATGATGTACTATCTCAGTAGATAAAAATATCACCTCCTGTAATGGACCTAATCACCTAATAAGGACTCCTAAGATAGATGGGTCTACATATAAACTAGAGATCTTTCCTATACTTTACATAAATAAGTAAAGTAGGGTTTGTTTTATGCCAAGTTCTTTATGGTAGCAAGCTTCCATAGTTAATTACATCTTAGGAAATGGGAGTTTTCTAAGAACATTCTTGATTAAAGTAGTCAATAAATATCTCTAAAGATTTCAAAGTTAGAGTATTAAAGAATTAATTATTATTAGAAATCAAATGGATTGTTCTAATATAAAGACTTCTTCATAGATTCCAAATGAGAATAAGTAAGAAACACCAATGATACTAGGAAGCTAAGTGGTTCAATCTATTTTACAGTGAGGCCTTATATTTTTGAAAAAGAAATTTACTTTTATTTAAGTTAGGATCTTATTACAATGCTAAGGCTTATAGTTCAAGAACACAAGATTGTAAAAATGCCTAAGAGGTGAGGACTTATACTAATAGCCCAAAGGAAATAAGCAGTCTTAGAACCTAAATCTAAAATTCCTTAGCATAAGCTAGAAGCATGACATAAGTTAAATGAGAAAATGAATATGATTGTTCACCTCCAAAAGAGAGAATGAACACGTCCCAACTCCTCTGGACTTACAACCACCTGGAGTGGCCGCTAGCAAACACCTCATACACTTTGAAATCATGTAGGCCAGTCTTATAGAGATGCAGGATAGCTAGGCTATTATTTAATTAGGAAAGGAGCTATAATCCTAAACTCACTCCTTAAGAGACTAGAATATGATTGGGATAAAAATATGACTTAGACTAATACAAAAATTTACAACTTTATAAACCATTTTTAACATATTCATTTTGCGCCAAGGGCTTGGGATAATTATGCTTATATGCATGATGAAATTAAGTCATGGGCTAAATCAATTAGAAGATGTGTTCTCCACTATAAGGGATTGCCCTCAAAAGTCAAGCATATCCCCTATCGTGCAAGAGTGGAGACCCTCCCTATTCAAGAGTGGCTTAATATGATATGCATGGTGTGATAACATACAACATTCACCTAATGGGCTTCTAAATCTTTTATTTATCTTGATTCTAGACCTAAGCTTTAAGATGAGGTTATGAGTTATATTAAAATTTAGTTATAAATTTTTAGTCAGTGCAGAAGATATAATTTTATCCTAAAGAGCCTATCGCATCCAAGGTACACATCAAAATCCCAAACTTTAAGAAACCTATAAAAACATGCCATTATTAATGCACAAACTAAACACAACAATCAAACATATAAATTTCATAAGAGAATAATAGGCTAGTACGACCAGGAATTGCCGTACAACACTAAAAAGAAAATAAATTGTGTAGTTGAGCTCTATCTTTATACAATTTTGATTACAATAGAATATTATAATTATAATGAATGCTCTTCAACCTCTTATTCTTCTCTCCTTCTTTGGATTTATTTTTCTCCAGGCTTCACAGGGCCTCTAAGGTCTTTGCCTTTTAGCCACAGTTCATTCTAAACCCCATAGCACTAATCCTAATCTTATTACAAAAATAGTACATATTTATGAAAAAAATGAAATTTAACTACACCTGCAAAATAGATGTTAGTTAAACAAACATACAAGCCAAGCAATTATATTTAATATATTTGGATTTAGCACCCTGCACTTGGGTAACCAAGCCCACTTATCCTAATTGAATTATGCTTATAGGCATAAGAGACACCTACAAGTGAGAATATTTATATTTAATTATTATTATAATGACCCCTTTAACATAATCCCCTGTAGAAAACATCATTAGAGTATAAGTGACCTAACATCCAATCTATGCACAAATAATCATAACTTCATAAAATAAAACATACAACATACACTGGTCTAACCTGAAAGCTAGAATTAGTGACTTAGTATTCTAATGTGTGTGCTAAGGCTTAGCATGATGTGTCTTAATTAGGCTTTAGAAGTGTGATTATCTAAAGTTAAAAATTGTTTAAGTTAAACATTAAGGGAAGTTCCAACATTAAGGGAAGTTCCATCTCAAATCTTTAAATGAATTGATTAATTTTAATTTACACTTTTTTGTTTCATTTGATGCCTACTTAATATCTAATTATTATGAAGAGAAGGAAGGGGGTTTGACCCCCTTCATCCCTATCCTAAATTATTTTCTTAGGGTATATTATTATGACTTTGGCTTCTTTAATGAATCATTTATTAAATATTTTTATTAAACATAAGTTTGGGCTAGTCTTAAGGAATTTTTTTCAATCATGAAAGACATCTCAAAATTAATAAAAAAGAATCACTATTACATGGATAGCATTTTACCACTTCTTTCCATCATCAATAGAATACGCATTTCTTCATTTTTATTATTCATAATATTTGATTTAATACACATATTTATACATATGATCCATATTTGCAATTTTTTGCACACATGAATGATCATTAATGCATGCATTTTGGTAGAAAAGAAAGATTCCATTCCTTAGTTAAGCAAATGTAGACATGTATTAGATATTTAGGCAAGTACGTGTCATTGTTAAACCAGGGAAGTGAGGTTATCTAAGGCCTCATTGGGGCTACTTAAAGCCTCGTGTTCTCGGGATGTCCAGATTATATACTTGCTAAATTAAATACATGTAAACATATACACCAGCTTAGGGATAAAAATTATGCAAAGATTATATAATAGAAAATCTTTTTATTCATGCAAAACTTAGTGATACGAAGGGCAAAGTTTTATCTCAAGTTCTAGCATATGAATACACATAAATGAAATTAAGAAAGTATGTGCCATTGTTAAAATAATGTGGTGAAATTTTTATGAGAGAATTTCTAAAGGATAAATATACTTTCATCTTCACTCTATGCGGGATAAAATGAAGGTGGAGATATACATCTCCTTTTTATGCATTTTTGACACCACGTAGATCCGCAGATGTTCTTATTAAGGGTGATCGGGTATGACATTGAGGAGAGGTGTATTATCTCAAAAGATAGAGGTCACCACCCTATAATGGACCAAATCAACTCAATAAGGACTCCTAAGGACAATGGGTCTGCATGTGTACTAAAGATTCTTCCCCACTTTACCTGAAAAAGTAAAGTATGGTCTATTTTAAATTGGGTTCATTACGTTTCCTACAGGGACAAGCCCCAATAGTTAATTACATCCTCTGGAATGAGATCCATTAGGAATACTCTTGATTAAAGTAAATGATCATTGTCTCCAAATATTTCAATAAGTAGGACTATCAATCAATTAGTTCATTTTGGAAGATTAAATGGGATTGATCAAAGAGAGGGAGTTATTATCAAAGCCAAAGAAAGATAAGTAGGAAATGCTCATGATGCTAGAAAACTTAGCGAGCATTTCAAACTATCCTATGGTTGGGCTTTATATTTTGAAATTAAATTATTCATTTGAGTTAAATTTTTTTATTAGAAGTTTAGGGCTTATGATTCTATAACACAAGATTATGAAAATGCCTAAGGGGTAAGGATTTATGCTTATGGACCATAGAAGGGTGAAGCAACCTCAGAACTTAAATCTAGGGAGCTTTGGTGAGGACCAAATGCACGGCTTAAATCTAAGGCAAAATGGGTATTTAGTTTACCTCTACAAGAGAGAACAAATCACTCGACTGCTTGGACTTACATCTGCCTAAGGTGGCTGCCAAATAACAGCTCCTATAATTTTTAAATTCATGTAGGCAAGTCATTTGCTTTATGTAAGATATCTAGACTGTTGCTTATTTAAAGAGAGACTAAGTCCTTAAACTCACTCCATAAATAGATTAGATCATGTAAGGGTATTCTTTAGATGACCTAAATCTAATGCAAATCATATTACATGTTATTTTCATTTTTGGACAATCATTTTACTATGCCTGTAAGATTCATATGTCTAATGTGTGAGAAGTAAGAGTATTGGCCAAAATCAATGAGAAGGGAGGAGGTGTGTTTCCACCATGGCTCTCAAAGGTCAAGCCAAGTTTTTCTGGCAAAGGTGGAAGCTCTCCAATCAAGATTGAAAATAATATGCATTTGTACATGATGCTATAAAAGAAATACTCATCCAGCTAAGGGGTTGCTAATTCTTTTATCTTAGTTTTTAGCCTAGCTTTAGATGAAGTTATGAATTCTTTATTTTAATTTTGAATTGATTAATTTGGTAGAAGATTTATATTTTTCTAAGAGCCTAATTCACATCCAGGCCATACATCAAGCAAAGAAAAAATTAGGAAAAGGATGCCATCTTAATGCATATGTTAAACAAATCATCAATCAATTTATAAAGCTAACACAAAAAGAATAAGAGGCCATTTGGGCTCAGGCACCATCGCACAAACTCGAAAATAAATTAGATAGCCGAGCTCTGCCCTTATACAACCTGGAGTACAAATGAATTATGTGCAATTAAGCATGGAATTCATTTTTATGGGGGTCTTCAAGCTTCATTTCTTCATTCTTCTTCTTTTCTTCTTTGCTCTTCTTTTTTTCTTTCTTCTTTGTCTCCTTCTTTTGAATGGTTGGAAGGTGGTTGCTCAAAAGACTTCACATGGTGCATAAGATGAGATCTTAAGACCAATTCTCATCCTAATCCCCCATAACAATCATTCCAAAATCCTAATTGCAAAAATACATGAAAAGAAAGAGTAAATCTAGCTAACACCTACAAAATAGAGATTTGATAAACAAACTATACAAATCCCAAGCATGTATATTGGACTTAGAACCCCACACATGGGTAACCAAGTCCTAGCTTATTGGATTATGCTTAGGGGTATAAGCACCTGTACAACAAAAGAAATTATATTTTTATTACAGTGCCCTTTAAGCACAATCCCCTGCAGAATATGATGATTAGACTAGATCATCCTACCATTCATTCTACGCACATTCACCCTAACATTTAGAATAAAATATATATAACTAAATAAAAGCAAACATCAAACCATGCACCGCCCTGACCTAAAGCTAGAAGTGGTGACTTACTCTAAATGTATGTGCTTTAGAAGGTTTGTGTGGTATGCTTAACTATGGCTTTAGGGTTTGGATTTTCTAAATGTGAAAGTGTTCAACTTAGAGGATGGTTTCATTTTAAGTTATTTTACTAATTTGGGTTGATTTTATTTTGTATTTTTATTTGGTTTAGATGAATCCTATAATAATTACTAGGTTTTAAAGAGAGGGATAAGAGAAGGGAACTTCTCTTTCCTTCCCTACCTTAAGTAATCTCTAAGATGGATTCATGTTTAGTTTTGTTTAGTGAATGTTTTATTATGTATTTTAATTAATCCTAAGTTTAGATCAATTCTAAACAAACCTATTCAAAAGGAAAGATATTTTAAGATTAAGTAAAGTGAACTAAATTCACAAAGCATACATCACTTTCATTGTTTCCCAACATGTATAATATGCATATGAATGAACCCTAAGCATATCTACATATACAAATGAACTAAATTCACAAAGCATACATCACTTTCATTATTTCCCAACATGTATAATATGCATATGAATGAACCCTAAGCATATCTACATATACAAATGAGAATGTTTAACATACTTTATAATAATTGCTAAGTAGTTTACTTAAGAGAATTCGAATGCTTATGATGCATGATTTTCATTAAGTAGAAAAAGGGGGTTTCTTATCCAATTTTCACATGCACACATGAATGTATGAAAGGAATAAGTGAGTACGACGCTATTGTTAACCAGGGGTGTAAAGTACAAGGTCTACTTTGGGCTACTTAAAGCCTCATATCCCCGGGTTTGTCCAGACTAATATACCACTTTCCTTAAATACAAGCATATGTACAAAACAAATAAATGGAAAGGAAAGATGCAAAAGTTTGTACTTGATTGTTTATTTTGTTTATAAAATTTATATGTACAAGTGTAGATGTCATTCTTAAGTAAAAGCATAAGATTGAATAGGAAATGGAATTAGGCAAGTGTTAGGTTCTTTTCAAATGAACTAAACACTTTACCCAATCCTATTCAAAATTATACTAAAAGAGGGGAGAAGGAAAACTACACAAAGTACATCCTAATATTTTACTCACATGCAAGCTTATAATTAAAATATAAGTAACAAACTTTCAATTTTGGTAATTGGTTCATATATTTTGAAAATAATTTGGATTTCATAGTGATAATAGCCACTCATATTTCTATTTTTGCCAAAGCATGCAATTCAACATAAAAGAAACATTTCACTTTCATTTTTATTTTTAAGAAGAATGAATGCATGAAATTCATATGACATACACATTTAGCATGTTGGGAAGGAACTAAAATGATGAAAGCATGTAAACACATTCAACCTAATTAATTCCTAAAGACAATCTTATGAAATACGAAAGCTTAAAGCAAATCAAATTAATTTTAAAGAAGGTTTGGTTTTATTTTGAGTTTGATTTAATTTAAAAAATGTGAGGTGAGTTTGCTATTCTTGTCCCATTCTCACATGTGTATGATATTTAAATTCAATTTTTAGATGATTAGATCCATTTTATATTTTGATTAGGTTAAGATATGAATTAAGTGTCTTAATTACCTCTTACCTATACCACCTTAGCATATTTAATCAAGTAATCATGAGCCAATGAGATGACATAAAATCTTACAAGGAATTTAAATTTGTAATGCGCCTAAAAAAGGGCCTAATGCAATTTAGCTCATGTTTAGTGATGAATTAAACTAAGAGGTTTAACTTAAGTAATTTCATAACCACTCTCACACATGTGTGTTATATTTTGATTTACTTAATGTACTTAGGCTCTTAAACACCTAAGCATCTATCCAAGATAGATTAATTAAATTCTAGATAGTATTAGAATTTTATGAAATTAATTAAGGGGTAATTAGTGAATTAACTCTTAATTAAGGATGGATTAAGAAATAAAAGAGAATTTAAGGAATATCTTAAGGAAATTATCCCAAAATTGTTTTCTAAACCTCACATTCACTTCATCAAAAAATTAATTGACTCAATCAGAGGGTTAAAGCACTTATTATCCTCTTAATTAAGCTTAATTACATTAAGGGAGTAATTAAGCAATGAACTAGAAATTTCCTTAATTAAGCCACCAATAAATCCCAAGAAAATTAGGGGATAACATGAGTCATCCCACTAATTAGGCACAAAAAGTTTAGGATTAATCAGTGGAGTAATTAAAGGGTAATTAGAAAATTAACATTCCTAATAAAACTTAAATTCAGAGAAATGAACTACTCAAAATCAATTAAATCACTTTTAAAATATTCTATGTTTAAGTATCTTTCATATGCAATTTATTTCATATTTTTCTAATTTTTTTTCATTTAGATATGAATTTTAGAAAGTTTGGTGATTAATTAGTAATTATTTAATTCCAAATTATATTATTAATCCTGTCGGTGCCATGTGTACCGCTGACATGGCATGGGCTTTACATGTGGCACGATGGGATTGGGTATGTAACCTGTCACATCGTAGTGCTGCGTGGCGGTGGCGCTACGCACTTTCTTCTCAGCCATCTGATCAAGGATCGGATGGCTGAGATTAAAGTCACGGATGTGATGGAGGAAAATATAGATATTATGCATTTTAATCTCGACCTTCTATCCAAAATGCGTGGATGAATGGCCAGAGATTCATCCCTGCTGGATTAAGCTCAACTAAGCTCGGATTGGAATGAAACTCAACCCACACCATCAACAGGCAACCCAGATCACATCTAATAGATAAAATTCTATGGGATTAACATTCACTTCACAAAGATCCAAACCATAGCTATATTAAGCTCAAAAAATAGCTAACCTCATCGGAGCTGATCACCGACGCTCGATTCCCTTGGAGAAGCTTCATTTGATTAAGACGAAGCTTTGCTGAAGGTTTGAGCTCTTGAAATTGAGTTGATGCTTCTATGGACCAACTCCCCTTTGCCTTGAGCTTGGTCTTGATCAAGATGGCTCCTCCCTTGCCTTAGGAACTTAGGAAAAAGCTTGGGTGACTTCGATTGGGGTCCTTGAGGGAGTGTGCAAAGGGAATTGTACTAGTTTTGAGTGTGGAGTGAATTTGGTTTTTGGCGGAGCTCCTCTATTTTCACATTGTGAAATCTGAGAAGATGAATTTTGATTTCACTCTAGAAAGCTTGGGGAGGCTGAGGAATTTCTTCTTTGACTTTCCTAGGTTTAATCAAATTGAGGAATGTGTAATTTGAATTGAATTAGTATATCTCCCCTTTTGAATGGCAGACAAGAGCTTGCCATTTTGATCAATTGCGATTTAGTGGGTTTGTTGTTAGATGGGTCATTGAATTGAATTTAGTTTGGCCGGGAGGAATGGTGAACTCCCCAAGTGCTCAAAATAAGTGGAGGCATGATTCCCATGTGGCCATTTCAAGGCATGTGGTCAGTTTAGCCAATGGGTTGACCCAAACCCATTGTGCACCACCCTCCCTAGTGTTCTCTTGATCCACTAAGAGGGTGTCAAGTTGTTATGGAGAGGATTTGACCAAATTCTAAATAGATTTAGCCAAAATTTACCCTATAGCCTAGGGGTAAAATGATCATTTGATCTTGATTTCAATTTGAGTATGTTTGATATGATGAGAAAATAGGTTTGGCCAAGTTTCATTGAATTTGGAGTTGGTTTGATGTGATTTGGCTCATGCTGCCCCATTTAGGTCAAAGTAGGTCAACTTGGATCAAGTTGACCAAATGATGAAATTGGGTCAAGTTCATATGACCATTTGAAATATTTTGATGCCTTTGGTTTGATTCAATTTAGTTTAGGTTTGAATTTGGTTCATATGATTTCATTTAGGTAAAATGGGTTAAGTTGACCAATTTGACCCATTTGACCTATTTGAGCTAGGTCATGGATAGGTTTAGGTTTGGTTGGTCATATGAAAGGGATTTGTATCTTTGTTTCCAATCAATATTTGTTAAGTTTGAATTTGGCTCAATGTGATCCTTTAGGTCAAGTTGGGTTCATGATCAATTGGGCTAGGTTGGGTCTAGTTAGCCAATTGGGGCTTTGGTCAAGTTCAACAATCATTTTGGAATGAACTTGACCCATTGGTTTTACTTAATTTGGCTTAGATCAAGTTTTGACACATTTTGACTTTTTAAGTCAAGTTGGGTCATCTTGGGTCAAGTGGCTAATTGGGCTAAGTTAGGCTCAAATGTTGACTTGGTCAAGTTCTCACATTGATCATGAATGAACTTAGATCATTGGTTTCAGTCAATTTGGCCTATGGTGGATTTTGGCTATGTTGGGTTTTATTTTGGCTAAGTGTTGACTTGGTCAACCCTTAGGTTTGACTTGGTTTGACCAAATTTAAGTGATTGATCATCTCATGATGATTGTTGATCATGATGAGAGGTTTAGGTGAGTTTGATCCAATCTAAATTGGTTAGGATAGAATTTGGCTTGTAAGAGTACTTTAGGTCACTTTGGATCAAGTGACCCTAAGGGGGTCAAATGGCTTGGTCAAAGCTTGATTTGAGTTTGATTGAACTCACATATGGACTTATGATTGAAATATAAATCCATTTGCAAGTGGTTTGAAGTTAAATGGGTTTTGATTCATTTGACAATTTCAAGTTCAAAGGGTGAACATGAAATGGGTTTTGGATTGATTTTTGAATTGAATTTTGGTTAAGTGATTGAAGTTTGTACTTATATTTGGATTCATGATTGAAAGATTGATTGAATCATGAAGAAAAAAAACAAGAGTTTGGCTTGATTTGAGGTTGATTTGGCTAAGCTCAAGATTTGACTTGAAAGGCTTATGTTGGATTTTGATTGAATTTGAGTTTAATTTTTGGAGTTGGTTTTGGTTGTTTGAATTTATATTTCATTTATATATGTGATTATAAATGAGAATATAAATGGGTTATGAGAAAATTTCATAAATTTGAAGTGATTTGAACATGATCTAGGCTAAGTCCTTAAGAGAGAATCAAAGTGATTAGGAAAGATTTATGAATTTGGATTTGACTTTTGGATTTAGTTTGATTGATTTGAATTTATATTTCATTTATATATGTAAATATAAATGAGAATATAAATGAGTTATATGAAAATTTTATGAGTTTGAATTGATTTGAAGATGATTTAGGCTAAGTCCTTAAGAGGGAATTAAGGACTTAGGAAGGATTTTGAACTTGGAATTTCAATCATGGGTTTCAATCATGTGGCATTGATTTGAGTTTGGAGAAAATCAATTAGACTGGAATTAATTTAGGTTTGATGTTGATTTGATTTGGAGTTTGACTTGAAGGAAGGAAGTGAGGAATGTGGTTCAAGCTATAGGGTAGGAAAATTTTCCTAACACCCCTAAGGTATGACCTATTCCTATCGCTAACTCATCTAAGTCTCTAGGGCTAGTTTGAGTGTCCACCTAATCACTAGATGTGTCTTAAGACTAAGGATCCCTTAAAATCTTAGAGAGGTCCTATGTCTAAGATGGAGGGGTTGAGAGCTCATCCTAAAAATGAGGTTAACAAATGGTGCCCAATAGGTGTGGTGTGATTGACAAGGAACATTGTATTGTGTGATCATGATCAACAATGCAAATAGAAATGGAGACAATCTACTTCTAACTTGAGGTGTAGAAGGAATCTAGAGCTTAGTGCAATGTCACTCTACTTATGTCAAGCACATAAGAGAGGGAAGGAGGGATCCACTAGGGATAGAGTATGTGAACCTTCCACAGAAGCAAGTTCAAGTCATCCACAAGTGGATGAGAGGTTTGATTTGATTTGAGTCTCGCTAGGATGAAATTTGATTTGATTGGTTTAATTAAGTCCTGTTGGGGAAGAAGGTTGAATTTGTTTCAATTTTTTAGATTTGGATTTTTGAGATGGACCCTATTGGTTTGCAATAGACTGCACTGAGTAGGAGCCATGGAGGCCTAGACCTAGTTCATATTTACCAATCCAAAGGGGTAGTCTACTAAACACATAATAGGACTAGCCAACCAAAGGGAATGTCTTTTGGTGTGTAGCAACTGTACTAGGAAGAAAGTGTAGTAGACTTACATCCTCTAAAGTAGGGATGACTAATGAGTGAATGTCGCTGGGGAACTTAGATCAACTCAAAGATAGTCAAGATTCATTTTATTTTTAGATTTATTTTGATGGATTCTGTTGGTTTACGATGGATCATACTGAGAAGGAGCTTATATCAGCTTAGACCTATCTCAGATTTACTGAAATAAGTGAGTAGCTTCCTGGTCGATGGGAGAACTATCCGACCAAAGGAGTGCCTTTCGATTTGCAATGATCAATTAAAGGGAAGGAAGCTCAAGGACTCACATCTTCCACTATAAAAGACCACTGGGGTGATTGGTTGCTTTGGGCAACAAATCAAACCTAACCTAAGGCTGCCCGTCAGTTTGCTTTAATCATGCTAGAAAGAATGCATCATAGTATTACATCTTCCAAAGAGGAATGACTGCCGGGGTAACTTGATTTTAATAAAATAGATTGAACCGACCTAAGGGTGACTAAGGAGTGAGTACCGATTTGGGGATTTATCTCAACTCAACTAGTCAGGAAATTCTTATAGGGAGTTCTATTGACACTGCTCTAAAGATAGGATGTCTGCTTGGGAAAAGGGGCCCTTTGGGGGATTGAATTCCTAATCCATAAGTGAATATTTTATTGTTTTGTTTAGTTTGTTTATCGTGGACCCTATTAGTTTGTGAGAGATCAAACTGAGAAGGAGCTTATATCAGCCTAGACCTATCTCAGATTTACTAAACCAAGGGAGAATCTGCGCATCCGTTGAACAAATTCTCCAGCCACAGGGGTGGCTACTAGGAAAGGGGGACTATCCAATCTAAGAGGAACCCGATTGGTATATAAATAGGGTCACAAATGATGTGATCCAAATAGAACGCCCATAAGGGATGGGCCTCTAAGGGCTTAATCCAAAACCCTGAAGAAGATGGCATGGCTTGTCATATATCAAATAGGTGTTCGATGACCAACTTAAGGAGAAAGCTCAGGGACTGCTAAGAGTGGTGTATCCACTGGGTGAGTTGCTGTCAGCATAGCGAGCATCAACCAACCTAAGGTGCCCATTGGTTTGCAATAATTAGCTTAGGAAGAAATCTTGGGGACTCACATCCTCCAATAGCAGAACTGATTGCTGGGATAGTCTATCTTTGGCTTGATAGATGCCATCTAATCTTGGGCGACTACTGAGTGAATGCCACTAGGGGACTTATATCAACTAAAATGTAGTCAAGAGGAAAGGAGCCTCTGGGGGACTTATCTTAAGCCTCAAATATACTCGACCATGTTAGATCAGGATGATTAATTCAAGAAGAAATGGTGACTCACATCTTCTTAAACAAAATCAACATGAGGTAGCTTACTAGCTGGGCAGTGAAGTTTAACATACTAACAAGGTGCTTGTTGGTTTGCAATGGTCAAGTTAGGAAGAAAGCACGGGGACTCACACATCTTAAATAAGTGATCCTTTGGGGTGACATACTGCAGGTAGCATAAAACTAACTAGAAGCGACTAATGAGTGAGTGCCATAGGGGACTTGCTCCCACATCAAAATAGCTCGAGACAAAATATATGTGTTTGTTTTTATGGATGTGTTAAAAGGGAATAGGATGCTTCTGGACTCTTACACCTACTTTAAACACGCTTGAAGATTTTGATGAGATGGTGTCACGGATGGCAAAATAGAATTCCCACTAAGAAAGGATGTCGCTTGGGTTTTCTTACACCTAACTTAGGTATGCTAATCGAAATAGGATGCCTTTAGGGTTCTCTTACACCTATTCTAATAGCACCGAGAGGTTGTGTTTGTATTGTGAAAGAGGGATAGGATGCCACTGGGGGACTTCCACACATACCATAAACATGCCACAGCGGATTTGCAAGACAAGCAAACAATGCTTCGAAAGAAGAGAAGATTTTGATGAAATGGAATCAAATTTTTGTTGATTGATAGAATTATTTTCAAACATGATTTATTTCATGGGTAATATTTTTTTAGATAGAGCCCATTAATTGGAAGCATCGGGTGTTCCCCTTTATAATCAATAAGCTGATAAGTTCCTCCTTAGTAGGCATTCTCTATGATATAGGGGCATTCCCAAGTGGGTTTAAACTTGCCTCTCATCTTTTGATGGGCAACAATTGGTCTCCTTAAGACTAACATAAGTTCTCCTACTCGAAAAGACCTAGGGCGGACCAGCTTGTTGTGCGCTTGAATCATTTTGGCCTTGTAATTCGAGGTTCTAGCACGCCCGTAGGCGACTCTCCTCCAAACCTTCGAGCTCTTCTAACCAAAACTTTGCATTATGCTCTGTAGTGATCTTGTTACCCAATGCTATCCTTAGTGATGGAAGTTGAACTTCTAAAGGTAGAACAGCTTCAGAACCATACACTAAGGAAAATGGGATAGATTGAGTTGGAGTTCGGTATGTTGTGCGGTAGGCCCACAAGGTTTCAACCAACTGCTCATTCCATTGCTGCTTGTTGTCATCAAGAGTCTTCTTTAATATTTGGATAAGAGTTTTATTGAATGCTTTTGCTAAGCCATTTGCCCTTGGATAGTGGATGGTGGAGTATTTCCAATCTATATAGTGTCTTCTGGTGAAACTGTTGATCTTGGTGCTTTTGAATGCAGTACCATTATTGGATATACTTTATCAGGGCACCCTGAACCTATATATGATATGGTTCTTGAAAAGTGAAGCACATGCTGAGCTGTGACCTCTCTGAATGGGATTGCCTTTGCCCACTTGGAAAAGTAGTCAGTGGTAGCTAAGATGAACCGATGACCCTTGGAAAAGAAAGATCGATTGGACCCACAATGTTAGTACCTCAACACTCAAATGGCCATGAGGCCAATGTAGGGTGTAAAATGTTGGGTGGTTGGTGGAGGACCACACCGTGTACTTGACACTGATGGCATCTCTTGGCTACATCCATGTAGTCTGTAATCATCGAAGGCTAGTAGTATCCTAGTCTCTTGATCTTTGTCTTCATCTTTGGACTAGATTGATGTGCTCTACATAGACCTGAACGTACCTTAGTTACAATGCCATGGGCATTATGTGTCTAAACAACGTAAGCACATCTGGTCAAAGGACCATCAGTACAGGGTGCCATCAATGAGAGCGTAGGAGAGAGATCTCTGTTTCACCTGATGGGCCTATAACTTTTCTTAAGGTAGTTTGCCAGTGTTCAAATAGTATATGAACGGTTGCCTCCAATCTAGCTCTTCGTCCATTTTGGTAACGACAACCTCCCCTTTAAGAGAAAGTCTCTCGATGAGTTTAGCATCAATAAGGGATAAGACTTGTCTATTATGGACCCTTGTTGAAATGGACTCATCTTCCGGACATGCCAATTCTTTGGCAAGTTTGACCGAAGCATATGTTATTGCATTCTCTGCTTGGGGAATCTTGTAGATGGTGACTTCAAAAATTTGGGCCAACAACTTCATGGTATACTCATGGTAATGATGAAGCTTGGGTTTGAGAACCTTGTAGGACCCAGCAATCTGGTTGATGATCAACTGAGAATCCCCAAAGATGTTGATGCTCTTAACACTGATAGTGATGGTTAACTCCAAATTGAAAATGAAAGCCTCATACTTGACTTCATTGTTGTTGCAAGGGTTGGAAAGATAGTATGAGATTCTCATCATGTCGTAGTCTGGAGTTAGGAGAACTATTCCTACCCTTGTCTTTCCTGGAAGAGTAGATTGTGGTGCTTCCCCTTTATGAAAAGAAGCAGAACCATCAAAATATATCTCCATCGGCAGTTGTCACCTCTCTTAAGTTCATGATTTGTTCATCAGGGAGGTCATCACTAAGCAGAGAATCAACAGGAAGTGGGTGTGCTGCTAAGAAATTTGTTAGTGCTTATCCTTTTATCGCATGGAGGGGTATGAATGTGATATCAAACTATGAGAGAATCATGGACCATCATGCCAAACGTCCGGATAGTGTTGGCCGTGTCATGATATACTGTAGTAGATTTATTCAGGAGATCAAGTTCACCTTATGAGAAAGTATGTAGTCTCATAGCTTCTGAGATGCAAAGATCAAAGCTAAGTAATGTTTCTCAATAGATAGTAGTTTGCTTCAATAGGAATAAGATGGCGAGGTAGAGAGCATTCTCCTTCCCTCATTAGCTTGGCCAGAGCAGAGAGAGTCAATCTATGTGAGAGGATGAGGCCGGATAAGAGCTGTTAGAACTGGTGGCTTCACCAAATATTGCTTGATGTCTTCAAAGGCATGCTGACTCTTGTCATCCCACTTAAACTTGGCATCCTTTTTGACAAGTGCTGAGAATGGCTTGCATCTCCCTGATAGGTTGGAAATGAAGCATCTTAGAAATTCTAGCTATCTTTGGAAGGATCTGAGCTGAGTTAAACTCTAAGTAGGTGACATTTTTAAGATGGCTTTGATCTTTTTTGGATCTATTTCTATTCCCTGGTGTCAGACAACAAACACAAGAAATTTCCTCAGAGCTACTCTAAATGCACACTTCAGGGGATTCATTTTAAGGTTATATTGTCTTAACCATTGAAAAAATACTCTCAAGTCAAAGAGGTGGTCTTCCTTTTCTCTGTTCTTAACTACTAGACCATCAACATAGCACTCGACCTGATGATGGATGAGTTCATTGAAGATCAGTCAATTGGTATGTAGACATTTTTTGAAAGCATGACCTATAAGAAGATTTTGATGGTTAAAGCAATGTTTATTTCATCTTCAGGAGACATCTTGATTTGGTTGTAGCCAGATGACTCATCCATGAAAGAGAAAATTGCATGAGATGAGGTGATGCCTACCATTAATTCCAGTATAGAAAGGGAAAACTCATCCTTAGGACATGCCTTATTTAAGTCCCTAAAATCAACGCATATGTGAATTTGTCCATTCTTCTTCTTAACCGGGACAACACTGGCTAACCAGGTAGGGTATTTTTTATCCTGATGAAACCAGCATCGATCAATTTCTAGACTTCAAAAATGACCTGCTATTCAATTTCTAATCGCATGCGTCTAGGAGCTTGCTTAACAGGGGTAGCGTTAGGATCTATTGCTAGCTTGTGGACTGCTATGTTAGGAGATAATTTGGGCTTCTCTTTATAACTCCATGCAAATAAATCTTTAAACTCAATCAATAGCCTAACTAAGTCACTAATTTCTTCTTCATTCAGCAACGAACTGATTTACATCAGGCGTATATTTTCTTTCATCTTGAGGTTGATTTCTTTAAGCTTGTCAATTATTGAGTGGATCTCTTCTTCAAATTTTGGAGGTGCATCCTTGATTTAGAGATCATTTGGATCATCTGAGATTTCTAAACACACATTTTCATAAGAGTTGTTTTTGTGTGAAAAGAACCTATCAGACTCCAAATAATTGGTAATAACTAAGCAGTAATCGTCATCATCGACTGGACCCACTGTACTGAATCCTAGTCCTACACTTGATTGTGCTTCCCTGCCTATATTGTTCCATAGCATTTCAAAGTACTCTGACCTATTACTGGACCATGTATGAGGAACTAAACCTTTCTATATAAGATTATGAACACAAGTCGAATAAAAATCAAATGGTAATTCCATTAATTCTCTAAATGTATCATCCTCAAGTTCTACATCAACTTTATGACTTGAGGATGATGATCCCAAAAAAGAATCTCTTCAGCTTCATATCACTGGAAGACTTAGGGGCTTCTTTAACTACTAAACCTTCAACTTTTTGAGATGAAAGTGAGCTTAGAGCTAAGGTTCCTAGTTGCTGCCTAATAGTCTCACAAAAATCTAATTCAAATACTTTGCTTTGTTTGGAGGCCTGATCTTCGTCTCTGTCTGGATCAAAAGTCACCTCCAATGGAACTCGCTAAGAGGGCTTGGTTGGTATACTAATCACATTAGACTCATCCTCTGAGCTAGATTCCAAGTCTATGTGAATAGTAGGGGTACTCCTATGAATTAGAACATAAACTCTGTTGGTGGATGGGGTCTTCCACCTCTGGCGCCTCTTCTACCTCTACCTCTGCCTGGTGGAGGTTGAGTCATCCTACCCACATGTCCATATGATGGAATGAACTGTGGGTGAATGATATGTAGATCTATTTCTTCTTCAATTCCCCTTTCTTGTTCACTTAGATTTTCATTTTTCTTTTCTTTTTCTTTTTTCTTTTCTTTTTCTTCATTTTCTTTTTCTTTTGATTTTGAATTTTATCCAAGTTTCGAGAAAGGGTGTTTTGAGGAAGATAGTAGGTTGCATCCTCATAAATCTCAACCTCTAACTAAAATGGCTTTCATCTCCATTGACAGTATTCAATCCCATCCTTTCAACTTGATGCACTGATGGAGGGAGGATGGAATTATCTCATTCTGATGTTTCCAAGGCCTACCGAGCAAAGCAGTGAATGAAGTATTTGAATCAATGATGTAAAACTTGGCTTTAGTCTTCAACCACTTATCTCAAAAGGTAACACTATGGAACCTAAAGTATGCTCACCTTGTTCATTGAATCCTCTCAACATCATCCGATCTCCTCAAAGTGTGGAGATGTCGATCCTCAAATAGGCAAGGGTCTTTAGACTCATAATGTTCACTAATGCACCTGGATCAATGAGAACTCTGAGTTTGAATCCATGTCAACTATGTAGAGGATGGTTGTGCTCCCAAAAAAGGTCTTCATCTGTGAAGGTGATCCCAGCTTCTTTTTTTTTAATGTGCCTCCTCACCTATGTCTAAGCTAAGCATATCTTAGATCAAGGAGAGTCTTTATTAATGATTCCCTCATCTCTATGGATAAGACAAGGGCATCATATATGCATAACTTAGATGATAACTTTCTTAGATGAGAGAGGACATTGTAGTCCACCTTGGGCTGATCCTCCATAAGCATATCCAAGGGTGGAGCATTCTATGGAGGGGCTTCTCAATCCTCTATACCAATGACTTATTTCCCTCTTTCTTGAGGTGCTACCCAAGGAGGTAGAACCTTGCACTACAAAGGTTGACTTCGATGATATCTTGTGACAGGGTAATGGAAGGTTCTACCTACACATCAAGCTCACATACAACTTCTCCTATGGGACCCTTGAAATCAGGATTCCAAGTCTATCTCAAGAGGTGAACCTATAGTATTCAGAGTAGGAAAGTTCAACTCTGAATTAGGAAGAGGAAGATTAGAATTATTATAGTTATTTTGACTTGAAGAGTTATCATTAAGAATAGAAGTAGACAACCCATCAGAAGTGACAAAAATGTAATTCAAGCTAACTTTATTCTTTAATTTCTTGGATTTGATAGGAGGTACAAAGTAGAAATCAAGTAAAGTATGTGGGGTATGAGATTTGATGCCCTTATTCACCGATACAAGAGTTCTACTAGTAAAAGAAGAAGAACTAGCTGAAGTAGAGAAAGTCACCATTATGGTAGCTACAACGGTAGAGTGGAGGATGGACTCGATGGTTGGTTTGCTTCTGGCTATCCGCACATCTTTGCTTATTGAGCTCCTCCTTTCCCCAGTTGGCAGCAACAAACCTTCCTTGATGTTAGGTTTGAGTTGACTCACTGAGGAAAGTTTCTTGATCTTCAATCTTTTAGAGGTTTTGGATAAAGAGATATCCCAACCTTCTTTGGTTTTGGAAGGATCACAAGTATCCCCAAAGATTATCCTAATGGAACTAGATGGTTGTTCCACAAGGTATTACTTTGGGATAACTACAACACTAGTCTTGAAGCTATGTTCAAGCTAGTCCTTAAATGTGAAGCAATCATCCAAAACATGACCTATCATATGGTGGTAGGGGCAAAAGTTAGGATCATGGCTTTCGCCCACTTCCTCGATCTAGGATGGGTAGCTAAAATCAGCTTCTTTAAGAGATTCTTAAAGATCTTCTGATTACCTCCCTCTTAAATGAATAAGGTTTGTTAAGTTTATCCAAAGAGTAGGTGGACCATAGCATAGGCGGTGGGTATGTGTCTTGTACTGATATGGATGAGGAGGCGATGGTGTCATGGAGGCGCATGGATTGGTAGGGCTACCTCGGTGGGGGCAGAGGAGGTGAAAGTGAAGGTTCAGGTGGGTCTCTTAGACTAATCTAGCTGTTGCTTCCCTTTATCCCACTATCCTTCTTCTTATAGCGGCTTTTCTTTGGGCAAATCTTGAAGGCAAATGTTTGGTCTCTCCTTGTAGACTAGCTACCTTATTGATTAGCTTCTCAAATATTTGATAGTGAAGCCCTTAAGCATGAAGGGAGGGCCATGGATATTCTTTAGAAGAATCTGGCATCTTTGCTTAGATACATTGTTATATTTCATATTCATGTTACGCCATCAGAGAATATAATCAATAAGGGACTCACTTGGGTGTTGTTGTGCTATAATGAAATCGCCAATAGTAACCCTTTGCTGAGCTCCAACAAACCTCTTGATAAAGAGTTGCTCCAACTGATCAAATGTCTTTACTGAACCATTGGGAAGTTCAACATACCAATTGAAAGCTATCCTATAACTGTGAAGAGGGTAGAATAGTAAAGCATCACTACACATTATTGCAAGCTCACGAGTGTGCAATATGCTGCCTCGGGTTTCCACTGCCATCAAAACTTTTGAAGGAAGTTGACATGAAACCCTTGGGATATTGGATTGCATCAAATTTCTCTGAGTAGGGTCTACCTTTTGGAATTGATGATCCTCCCCGGGCTTGAGCTAATGCTTCATTTACCTGCAGACCAACCATAGATCTGATGTCTTTCTCCTATATGGAGGTACTTTCCACTACCTCCCTACCTTGCTCAATGGGAGGTAAGGTCTTGGCTGGGTCCAAGACATGGACTAACTCTAGCTGACTAATATTAGTTGTAGTAGGATGAACTATTGGAGCTTATTTCTGAAGTACTAAGATTACTGCTAACAATTTTTCAAGCTACTTCTCCATCCTATCTATTTGTTCATCTTTCTGCTTTAATTGATATCAAAGGTGTTGAGCTAATTGGGCTATGCCTTCCTGCTCAACTTCATCACCTTCCATAGCCTGCTGATCTCTAAGGAGGGATCCCTTGGTATCTAACATGTAAACTTCGACTGAGTCTCCCAACAAATCATCTTCATTAAGTCAAAATTGATCTTCTCCTCATCAGACCAATCATACCCCATAATTTCTTTCTTTTCTATAAGATAATGTGCCACTATGTCCTCAAGAGAACGATCAATCTGAATGGGCACAAATAATTTTGGCTGACCAGTGTGATCACTATCATGTACTAAGAGGCAACAGACCTCCCCTGCTGCTACAGGATCAATATTTTAAGGATTGTACTCACTGGAAGAAATGCACTCCTGGCTGTCACTAACTCTAAAATAGGTGACACTCTAGGAGGCTCTACTATCATGGGTACAACTGGGCTATCATCTCCCCCCTCTGCAACTGCTGCCACGATCTCTTTATCCTGCTGAATTGGTGGTGTTGGTGATGGGATAACCACTATGCTTATCATTTCTCACCACGGGGGTAAGGTTGAGAGAGAGTTCAACCTTGCCATAGTTGGCGGTGTAGGTGGAATGAGATCCTTTGGCCATAGCTGGCCATAGTTGGCGGTGTAGGTGGAATGAGATGTAGCCTTCATGGTATTCGGTAGAACTGGAGATGCTACAATGTGAACGGGTGACAGTGGCGGGGGGTAGAGCGGTGTGGTGGAGACACCACCGACCCTCTCGGGACAAGGACCCTCTTCCTATGATGGGTCATTCCTATAAGAAAAATACTATCTGTGTGATTAACGCAGGTAGTGCACTGATCAGGGAAATTAATGAGTGCGGAGGCCGCTGACTGCCGACCAAACTTTTTCCTCTCTCGGCTAGTGATCTATACTAGAGTGCAAGCCTCTCTGGACCCCTCTTATCATAGGTGTTTCTCCATGCTGCGGGGAATGATAGATCTCAAATTGAATTGAACTCTAGACTCAGAACATTTGTAAGATCTGCCAACCTGGAGTAGAATTGATCGGAGGCTGGCATACGACCTCCAGCTTTGGCTAACTAGGGGCTGGTACTGAACCACTAGTGTAGATGAAGTACAGATCCTCCTAGCATCCTCTCTATCAAAGATGAAATGGGTTCGTTGTATCCAGTAGGGAAATTAGAGTGGACACCTCCTCCAAAATTGACTGTGTAGTGGCCTCCATCTCCCTGGAAATATGTGTATGATACAGCTTAATCATGCAATTTTTATTCCTCCTTTGAGTCCTGGTAGGATGAGTGGAGTAAGAACTAGACTCAACCTCAAAGGATGGGGAGGCAATCTCTGGGATCAGAGGAGCCTTTCCTTTAGCGGGTGCCGATGAGTGGGTGCTAGCCCTTACTGTGGTAGCACGGGAAACCACGAGGCATGCAGGCACTATCACTATCACTAGCACTGAGAGTGTTGGAACTGATGGAACTACAACTGCTTTCCTCTTTAGTAAGGGGATGTCAGAATCTGATGGCAAATCAATCTGAATGACTGGCTATTGTTCGACCATTGCGGTCCTGCTAAAGGTTGTGAGGGGAGTGCCCTCACTTGTGATCCTCACCCCTCAAAACCTCTACTAAAATGTATGAGATGGGTGTGATCAGCTCGGGGGAGATTGGCCTGATCCAAGGCCAAGTCCATGCCATAGGGGAAAGTAAACACAAACTTTTATGAAGTTTCCATTATAGTCAACTGAAAATTGAAAATTGAATTGTAGATGTAATTGAGACTGATGTTGAGAATTTGCAATGTTTGAGACAAGCTTGGATCAGATTTCTATTTTGTTGGTTTCTGAATTTGAATTTTAAAATTTGAACCCACATCCAACATCTTGGAAGTGTTAAGTGGTGTTCAAATGGATTTAGAGATTTGATTGGAAAGAGGAATTTTGAATATGAATCCAATTTCAATGAATTTGGGTATGCTGAAAATGGGTTCAAATATTTTTAGAAAGATGCTTCCATAGGTTCATGTTTGAAATTAGATTTTGATTTGAGATCCCTTTTCTTTAACATATTTGGGTATGTTAAAGGTCAATTGGTTTTATTTTTGATTTGGTATTTTGGAATCCACTCACTTAGCAAATTTGGGTATGCAAAGTGAGGTGTTTGAAAATAATTGTTTCTTTTTTTCTTTTTTTTCTTTATATTGTGAAATAATGGTGATTTTGAAAATTGAAATTCCCACTTAGAAAATTTAGGTATGCTAAGTGAAGAACCCAAGTGTGTTTTGATTTTTGAAATATTTTTGAAAATAGGATTCTCAGCAAATTTGAGTATGCTAAGAAAATCCTAATGTGTTTCATTTATTTTGGATATTTTGATTTTTGTAAAAGTAAGATCCTTAGCAAATTTGGATATGCTATAGAAATCCTAATGTGTTTCTTTTTGATTTTGAATTTTTTTTTTTTGAAAAGTAAGATCCTTAGCAAATTTAAGTTTGCTAAGGGAATCATAATGTGTTTGTTTTTGGTTTTGATTTGATTTTGGTTGAAAGTGGAGAGCTTATTTTAGCAAATATGTCATGCTAAAATGAAGTTTCATTTAATTTTGTGAAATGGAAATTTCACTTAGCAAATTTGAGTATGCTAAATTAAATTCTAAAAGATGTGTTTAAAAGTTTTGTGTTTTAGTTTTATTTTGAAAATGGAAGCTTCACTTTAGCAAATTTGGTATGCTAAAGAGAGAAGTTCCAAAAGTGCTTTTGGAAAATTTGTGAAGTAGAAATTTCATTTAGCAAATTTGAGTATGCTAAATGAAATTCCAAAGGTATTTCAAATTCTTGTTTTGGATTTTGAGAAGGGGAGACTTCATTTTTGCAAATGGGATATGCTAGAATGAAGTTTCAAATGTATTTTGAAAATTTTTATTTTTGTTGATTTTTGAAAAGGGAGAATTCCATTTAACAAGTTTAGGTATGTAAGATGGAAATCAATTATGTTTCATTTTTCAAAGATGTATATTTTTTGTGTCATTATTGCTTTTCGAAAGAGGAAATCCCAACTTAATGATATGTAGAATATGTTAAGTGGGATTTTAAAGTGATGTCATTCTATTTGGAAATAAAATTTTCATTCAATAAATTTGGGTATATTGAATGGAGATATTCATATGTGCTTTTGAAAAAAATTAGTTTTGTTTGAAAATGAATATTCCATTCAATAAATATGGGTATATTGAATGGAAAGGTTCATATATGTGCTTTTTTTGAAAATTTTATTTTTGATTTTGTTTCAAAATAAGACCTCCACCCAATAAGTGTGGGTATATTGAATGGAGAGGTTTCATATGTGCTTTTTGAAAAATATGAAGATCCCATCCTAACATATGTGGAATGTATTAGGTGGAAGTTCAAAGTTATGATTTTGCTTGAAGAGGTAATATCCATTCAATACATTTAGATGTATTGAATGGAAAAGCCCATCTTCAAATTTTATGCTTTTGAAAATATCCATTCAATACATTTGGATGTATTGAATTGAAAAGGGAGATTTCCATTTAACAAATTTAGGTATGTAAGTTGGAAATCAATTATGTTTCATTTTACAAAAATGTATACTTTGTGTGCGATTATTGCTTTTTGAAAGAGGAAATCCCAACTTAATCATATGTGGAACATGTTAAGTGAGATTTCAAAGTAATGTCATTTTATTTTGAAATGAAATTTTCATTCAATAAATTTGGGTATATTGAATAGAGATATTCATATGTGCTTTTGAAAAAATTAGTTTCATTTGAAAATGAAACTTCCATTCAATAAATATGGGTATATTGAATGGAAAGGTTCATATGTGCTTTTTTTGAAAATTTTATTTTTGATTTTTGTTTCAAAATGAGACCTCCACCCAATAAACGTGGGTATATTGAATGGAGAGGTTTCATATGTGCTTTTTGAAAATATGAAGATCCCATCCTAACATATGTGGAATGTATTAGGTGGAAGTTCAAAGTTATGATTTTGCTTGAAGAGGTAATATCCATTCAATACATTTGGATATATTGAATGGAAAAGCCCATCTTCAAATTTTATGCTTTTGAAAATATGATTGTTGGGATTTTATTTTTGAGAATGAGGTCTTCAACAAAAAAATAAATTGAATGAAGAAACTCATTTGTATTTTTAGAAAAATGTAATTGTTGGAATTTTATTTTTATAAAGATGATTTTACATATAATAATCATAAAGATTGTTAGATGAAGATGACTTAGGAAAGTTTTTGTGCAAAATATTTTATTATGTACATTTTTTGAAAGAGTTCTTTTTTGAAAAGCATAATTTTTGATAAGGATTTATTTTATCTTTATTATTTTAGAATGAACCTTTCCTTACCATAGAAATGATAAGGAGGAAGTCTTTAAATGTTTTCTTCTTATTAGATGTTTTTATTTTTACCCATTGGAGAACCCAACGGGGCTTTTAAGACCAACACGGGGTGAGGTCCTTAAACCTAAAGATGTTGGCTAGCTTAACTTAAGAAT
Organism: Cymbidium sinense; assembly: GCA_021442155.1. Lineage (NCBI taxonomy): Eukaryota > Viridiplantae > Streptophyta > Magnoliopsida > Asparagales > Orchidaceae > Cymbidium > Cymbidium sinense. Next base: position 219,820,575 of record CM038215.1, on the reverse strand, counting down.
AAAATAAGATAAGTGCCAATGGAATGAAAGATAGTCTTGGATTCATACCAAAGTATAAATCCACTATCGATACTTGGAGACAACAATCATTTACCAAAGATGGAGAGAGGAACCTTCCCCAGTGGAGTCGCCAGAAAAATCTGTGATGAAATTTTTATGAGAGAATTTCTAAAGGATAAATATACTTCCATCTTCACTCTATGCGGGATAAAATGAAGGTGGACATATACATCTCCTTTTTATGCATTTTTGACACCACTAGATCCTGATTTTGAGGGGTGATTGGGTATGACATTGAGGAGAGGTGTACTATCTCAAAAGATAGAGGTCACCACCCTACAATGGACCTAATCACTTCAACAAGGACTCCTAAGGATAATGGGACTGCATGTGTACCAAATATTCTTCCCTTACTTTACATGAAAAAGTAAAGTAGGGTTTATTTTAAATTAGGTTCATTAAGTTCCCTACAGGGGCAAGCCCTAATAGTTAATTACATTTTAAGGAATGAGATTTCTTAGGAATACTCTCTATTTAAGGTAAATGATCATTGTCTCTAAAGATTTCAATAGGTAGGACTATTAATTGATTAGTTCATTTTGGAAGATCAAATGAGATTGATCAAAGAGAGGGAGTTATTATCAAAGCCAAAGAAAGATAAGTAGGAAATGCTCATGATGCCAGGAAATCTAGCAACCATTTTAAATAATTCTATGGTTGGGCTTTATATTTTTGAAATTGAAGTATTCATTTGAGTTGACTTTTTTTATTAGAAGGTTAGGGCTTATTATTCCACAACACAAGATTATGGAAATGCCTAAGAGGTGAGGATTTATGCTTATGACCCATAGAAGGGAGAAGAAACCTCAGAACCTAAATTTATGAAGCTTTGGTGAGGACCAAAAGCATGGCCTAAATCTAAGGCAAAATGAGTATTTGGTTCACCTCCACAAGAGAGAACAAACAACCTAGCTGCTTGGACTTACAACCGCCTAGGGGTGGCTGCCAACTAACTCTTTCTATGATTTTTAAATTCATGTAGGCAAGTCATATGCTTTATGCAAGATAGCTAGGCTGTTGTTTATTTAGAAAGAGACTAAGTCCTTAAACTCACTCCCTAAAGAGACTAGATCATGTAAGGGTATGCTTCAATTCTAATGCAAATCATATTACAAGTTATTTTCATTTTTGGACAATCATTTGACTAGGCTTGTAGGATTCATATGCCTAATGTATGAGAAGTATGATTATTGGCAAAAATTAGTGAGAAGGGAGGAGGTGTGTTTTCACTATAGCTCTCAAAGGTCAAGCCAAGTTTTTCTGGCAAAGGTAGAAGCTCTCCAATCAAGAGTGAGAATAATATGCATTTGTACATGATGCTGTAAAAGAAATACTCATCCAGCTAAGGGGTTGCTAATTCTTTTATATTGGTTTTTTACCTAAGCTTTAGATGAGATTATAAATTCTTTATTTTCATTTTGAATTGATTAATTTGGTAGAAGATTTATTTTTTCCTAAGACCCTAATCCACATCCATGCCATACATCAAGCAAGAAAGAAACTAGAAGAATGATGCCATCTTAATGCATAAGCTAAACAAATCATCAATCAATTTGTAAAGCTAACGCAAAAAGAATAAGAGGCCATTTATGGTCGGGAACCACTGTACAAACCTGAAACAAATTGGGTAGCTGAGCTCTTCCCTTTTACAACCCAAATTACAAATGAATTAAGTACAATTAAGCAAGGAATTCATTTTTATGGGGGTCTTCAAGCTTCATTTCTTCATTCTTCTTCTTTTCTTCTTTCTTCTTCTTTTCTTCTTTCTTCTTTGGTTCCTTCTTTTGGATGGTTGGAAGGTGGTTGCTCCAAAGGTTTCACATGGTGCATAAGATGAGACCTTATGACCAATGCTCATCATAATCCCCCATAACAATCATTCCAAAATCCTAATTGCAAAAATACATGAAAAGGAAAAGTAAATCTAGCTAACACCTACAATATAGAGATTAGCTAAACAAACCATATAAATCCCAAGCATGTATATTGAACTTAACACCCACACATGGGTAACCAAGTCCACTTGGCCTATTGGATTATGCTTAGGGGTATAAGAAACTGCACAACAAAAGTAGTTATATTGTTATTACAGCACACCTTAAGCACAATCCCCTACAAAAATGATGATTATACTAAATAATCCTACTATTTATTCTACGCACATTCACCCTAACATCTAGACTAGAACATATATTATAAAATAAAAGAAAACATCAAACCATGCACTGCCCTAACCTAAAGCTAGAAGTGATGACTTAGTCTAAATGTGTGTGCTTTAGAAGGTTTGCGTGGTATGCTTAATTATGGCTTTACGGTTTGGATTTTCTAAATGTGAAAGTGTTCAACTTAGAGGATGGTTTCATTTAAGTTATTTTATTGATTTGGGTTGATTTTATTTTGTATTTTTATTTGGTTTAGATGAATCCTACAATTAATTACTAAGTTTTAAAGAGATGGAAAAGAGAAGGGAACTTCTCTTTCCTTCCATACCTTAAGTAATCTCTAAGGTGGATTCATGTTTAATTTTGTTTAGTGAATATTTTATTATGTATTTTAATTAATATTAATTTTAGATCAATAACAAACCTATTCAAAAAGAAATGCATTTTAAGATTAATTAAAGTGAACTAAATTCACAAAGCATACATCACTTTCATTCTTTCCCAACGTGTATAACATGCACATAAATGAACCCTAAGCATATCTATACATACAAATGAGAATGTTTAACACACTTTATAATGAATGCTAAGTAGTTTACTTAAGAAAATTTGAAAGCTTATGATGCATGATTTTCATTAAGTAGAAAAGGGGTTTCTTATCCAATTTTCACATGCACATATGAATTTATGAAAGACATAAGTGAGTACAACGCTATTGTTAACCAGGGGTGTAAAGTACAAGGTCTACTTTGGGCTACTTAAAGCCTCATATCCCCGGGTTTGTCCAGACTAATATACCACTTTCCTTAAATACAAGCATATGTACAAAACAAAATAAATGGAAAGGAAAAAGAAAGTTTGTGATTGTTTATTTTGTTTATAAAATTTATATGTACAAGTGTAGATGTCATTCTTAAGTAAAGCATAAGATTGAATAGGAAATGGAATTAGGCAAGTGTTAGGTTCTTTTCAAATGAACTAAACACTTTACCCAATCCTATTCAAAATTATACTAAAGAGGGGAGAAGGAAAACTACACAAAGTACATCCTAATATTTTACTCACATGCAAGCTTATAATTAAAATATAAGTAACAAACTTTCAATTTTGGTAATTGGTTCATATATTTTGAAAATAATTTGGATTTCATAGTGATAATAGCCACTCATATTTCTATTTTAGCCAAAGCATGCAATTTGACATAAAAGAAACAATTCACTTTCATTTTGATTTTTAAGAAGAATGAATGTATGAAATTCATATGACATACACTTTTAGCATGTTGGGAAGGAATTGAAATGATGAAGGCATGTAAACATATTCACCCTATTTAATTCCTAAAGATAATCTTATGAAATAAGAAAGCTTAAAGCAAATCAAATTATTTTTAAAGAAGGTTTGGTTTTGTTTTGAGTTTGGTTTAATTTAAAAAATGTGAGGTGAGTTTTCTATTCTTATCCCATTCTCATAGGTGTATGATATTTAAGTTCAATTTTTAGATGGTTAGATCTATTTTATATTTTGATTTGGTTAAGGTATGAATTAAGTGTATTAATTACCCCTTACTTATACCACCTTAGCATATTTAATCAAATAATCATGAGCTAATGAGATGACATAAAACCTCACAAGGAATTTAAATTTTCAATGCACCTAAGAAAGGGCCTAATGCAATTTGGCTCATGATTAGTGATTAATTAAACTAAGGGGTTTAACTTAAGTAATTTCATAACCCCTCTCACGCATGTGAGTTAGATTTTGATTTTCTTAATGTACTTAGGCTCTAAAACACCTAAGCATCTATCCAAGATAGATTAATTAAATTCTAGAAGATTTTAAAATTTTATGAAATTAACTAAGATGGTAATTAGTGAATTAACCCTTAATTAAGGATGGATTAAGAAATAAAAGGGGATTTAGAGAATATCTTAAGTAACATATCCCAAAATTGTTCCCTAAATATCACATTCACTTAATCAAAACTTAATTGACTCAATCAGAGGGTTAAACTACTAATTATGCTCTTAATTAAGCTTAATTACATTAAGGGAGTAATTAATGAATGAACTTGTAATTCTCCTAATTAAACCACCAATAAATTCCAAGAAAATTAGAGGAGATAGGAGTCATCCCACTAATTAGGCACAAAAAGTTTGGGATTAATCAGTGGAGTAATTAAATGGTAATTAACAAATTAATATTTCTAATAAAACCCAAATTCAAAGAAAAACTATTTAAAATCAATTAAAATTAATTTTAAAATATTCTATGTTCAATTATCTTTCATATGCAATTTATTTCATATTTTTTTGATTTTTCTACACTTAGATATCAATTTTAGAAGGTTTGGTGATTAATTAGCAATTATTTAATCACTAATTATATTATTAATCTCATTGGCACAACATGCGCCACTAATACGGCATGCGATTTACACATGGTATGATGGAATTGGGTACCTAACCTATTGCATCGTAGTGCCACGGGGCGGCGGCGATACGCACTTTCTCCTCAGCCATCCGATTAAGGATCGGACGGTTGAGATTAAAGCCGTGGATCTAAGAGAAAAATATAGATATTATGCATTTTAATCTTGGTCATCAATCCAAAATGTGTGGATGGATGGCCAAAGATTCATTCCTACTGCTCTCTGTGATTCATGGAGATTATCCATGTTTGAAGCCATGATCCGAGCTCGATTGAACACGGATTGGAATGAAACTCAACCCACACCATCAACATGCAACCTAGATCACATCTAACAGATAAAATTCTATGGGATTAACATTCACTTCACAAAGCTCCAAACCATAGCTAGATTAAGCTAAAAAAATGGCTAACCTCACTGTAGGTGATCACCGATGCTCGATTCTCTTGGAGAAGCTTTGTCTGGTTGAGACGAAGCTTTGCTGAAGGTTTGAGCTCTTAAAATTGAGTGGATGCTTCTATGGACCAATTCCCCTTTGCCTTGAGCTTGATCTTGATATAGATGGCTCCTCCCTTGCCTTACGAACTTAAGAAATAGCTTGGGTGAGTTCAATTGGGGTCTCTGAGGGAGTGTGTGAAGGGAATTGCACTAGTTTTGAGTGTGGAGTGAATTTTATTTTCAGTGGAGCTCCCCTATTTTCACACTGTGAAAATTGAGAAGATGAAGTTTGATTTCACTCTAAGAAGCTTGGGGAGGTTGAGGAATTGCTTCTCTGACTTTTCTAGGTTCAATTGAATTGAGGAATGTGTAATTTGAATTGAATTATGGGGAGTATATCTCCCCCTTTGGCAATCGAATGGTAGAACAAGAGCTTGCCATTTCTGATCAATTGCCTTGATTTAGTGGGTTCGTTAGGTTGCTAGATGAGTCATTGAATTCAGTTTGTCCAGAGGAGTGGAATGGTGAACTCCTCAATGTGCTCAAAACAATTGGAGGCATGATTCCCATGTGGCCATTTTAAGGCATGTGGTCAGCTTGGCCATTGGGCTAGGTTGGGCTGACCCAAACTCATTGGTTTGGTTGCACCACACTCCCTCGTGTTCACTTGATCCACTAAGAGGGCACCAAGTTGTTATGGAGAGGATTGACTAAATTCCAAATGAATTTGGCCAATATTTACCATATGGCTTAGGAGTAAAATGGTCATTAGACCTTTATTTTAGTTTGGGTATGTTTGATATGATGAGAAAATAGGTTTGTCCAAGTTTCATTGGATTTGGAGTTGATTTGATGTGATTTGGCTCATGTTGACCCATTTAGGTCAAAATGGGTCAACTTGGGCCAAGTTGACCAAATGGTCAAATTGGGTTAAACCAAGGGTTGGGACAAGATCATATGACCATTTGAAAGGTATTGATGGCTTTGGTTTGATTCAATTTGGTTTAGGTTTGAATTTAGTTCATATGATTTCATTTAGGTCAAATGGGTCAAGTTGACCAGTTTGACCCATTTGACCTATTTGAGCTAGGTTATGTGTAGGTTTAGGTTTGGTTGGTCATATGAAAGGGATTGGTATCTTTGTTTCCAATCAATTTTGGTTAAGTTTGAATTTGGTTCAATATGACCCTTTAGGTCAAGTTGGGTTCATGATCAATTGTGCTAGGTTGGGTCTAGTTATCTAATTGGGGCTTTGGCAAGTTCAACAATCATTTTGGAATGAACTTGACCCAGTGGTTTTAATTAAATTGGCTTAGATCAAGTTTTGACACATTTTGACATTTTAAGTCAAGTTGGGTCAACTTGGGTCAAGTGGCCAATTGGGCTAGGTTAGGCTCAAATGTTGACTTGGTCAAGTTCACACATTGATCATGAATGAACTTAGATCATTGGTTTCAATCAATTTGGCCTATGGTGGATTTTGACTATGTTGAGTTTTATTTTGGCTAAGTGTTGACTTGGTCAACCCTTAGGTTTGACTTTATTTGACCAATTTAAGTGATTGATTATTTCATGATGATTGTTAATCATGATGAGTGGTTTAGGTGAGTTTGCTTCAATCTAATTTGGTTAGGATTATAATTTGGCTCATAAGAGTACTTTAGGTCACTTTGGGTTAAGTGAGCCTAAGTGGGTCAAATGGCTTGGTCAAAGCTTGATTTGAGTTTGATTGAACTCACATATGGACTTATGATTGAAATATGAATTCATTTGCAAGTGATTTGAAGTCAAATGAGTTTTGATTAATTTGACAATTTCAAGTTCAAAGGGTAAACATGAAATGGATTTTGGCTTGATTTTTGAATTGAGTTTTGGTTAAGTGATTGAAGTTTGTATTTATATTTGGATTCATAATTGAAGAATTGATTGAATCATGAAGAAAAAAAAAGAGGTTAGCTTGATTTGAATTTGATTTGGCTAAGCTCAAGAATTTGACTTGAAAGGCTTAGATTGGATTTTGATTGAATTTGAGTTTGATTTTTGGAGTTGATTTTGGTTGTTTGAATTTATATTTCATTTATATATGTGAATATAAATGAAAATATAAATGGTTTATGAGAAAATTTCATGAATTTGAAGTGATTTGAACATGATCTAGGCTAAGTCCTTAAGAGAGAATCAAAGTGACTTAGGATAGATTTATGAATTTGGATTTGACTTTTGGATTTAGTTTGATTGATTTGCATTTATATTTCATTTATATATGTGATTATAAATGAGAATATAAATGACAACAACAACAACAACAACAACAACAACAACAACAAGCCTTAATCCCACTAGGTGGGGTCGGCTACATGAATCCTTCATCTCCATTGTGTCCTATTATGTGTCAAATTCTCATTTAATTCAAGTATACTAAGATCATTTTTTATACATCTTAACCAACTCTTTTTAGGTCTACCTCTACCTTTCTTAACATAAAGCAAATCTAATGCATCTACTCTCCTAATCGGGTCATCGGACGGTTGATGCTTTTTGTGGCCAAACCATCTAAGGCGACTCTCCCTAATCTTATCTACCACTGGAGCTACTCCAACTTTTTCCCGAACATACTCATTTTGCATTCTATCTCTAAGGGAGTTATGAGAAAATTTTATGAGTTTGAATTGATTTGAAGATGATTTAGGCTAAGTCCTTAAGAGGAAATTAAGGACTTAGGAAGGATTTTGAACTTGGAATTTCAATCATGGATTTCAATCATGGGTTTCAATCATGTGACATTGATTTGAGTTAGGAGAAAATCAAGCAGGCTGGAATTGATTTAGGTTTGATGTTAATTTGATTTTGAGTTTGACTTGAAGGAAGGAGGTGAGGAATGTGGTTCAAGCTATAGGGTAGGCAAATTTTCCTAACACCCTTATGGTATGACCTATTCCTATGGCTAACTCTTTTAAGTCTCTTGGGCTAGGTTGAGTGTCCATCTAATCACTAGATGTGTCTTAAGATTAAGGATCCCTTAAAATCAAAGAGGTCCTATGTCTAAGATGGAGGGGTTGAGAGCTCATCCTAAAAATGAGGTCAACAATTAGGGAATTAAGGTTATCTAAGACCTCCTTGGGGTTGCTTAAAGCCTTGTGTTCCCAAGATGTCCAGACTATATACTTAACAATTTAAATGTATGTAGATATGTACATGAAATATAAAGATAAAACAAATTCTTTACTATTTTGAAATTATAACTTAAATGTAAACTTTATTGAATATTTATAACCAACATTAACTTAGATTTCTCTCATCATAAGCTTGTAGTTTTGAAAATAATTTAGGATTTGTTAGTAATAATAGTCACACCATATAGTAATATTTGTCCAACACATGTAACTTTTATATAATCATGTTCTTTTGGTTCTCCATTTTTTCTTTTGAAAAAGCATGAACATATGAAACAAATGACATGCACATTTATGATGTTTGAATAGAAGTAATTAAACATTGCCACATAACACATTCAATCACATTAAGTCCTAAGGACAATCAAGCTAAGCAAATATTCCTTAAGACCAACCAAAGTTCTTATGAGGTTTGATTTTGACATTTGAATTATTGAAGCCTAAGGAGGAGAGATTGTACTTAGCACTTACCCCACCCCATCTTGGTGATTTAACATATTTAAATAGAGCAATTAAATAGATTTTATGGATTAATTTGATTCAAGTTGTTAAACATATCAATTTAATTACCCTTCCCTTAACTTCTTTAATCTAGTTAACTACTGGACCATGAGCCTTCAATGACCTGCTCTTAGAAAAATATAATTTGCAATGCACCTAAAGGAATCTAATACAATTAGGCTCATGTTTAAGAGTTAACTATATTAAAGAAGGAAAGAATCTAAGTTTGGTACTCTTATGATATCTCATACCAATGGGTTAACCTTTATTTTCTTAACAACTTTATGTTATTAAACACATAAATGGGAATTAATGGATTATGTTTGAATTATCAGAATCAATCATTGATTTTATTTGATCTCTACTTTATCACTAATCTTCTTAATTAATCCCTAATTCTTACATATACTAATTAACCCTCCTAAGGAAATACATTTAGAATGCTAACTAAAAGAGGCCAAAATTATTTTTCCTCACTATTCCCACTATTCATAGTGATTAATTATCATAAATTATTTAATTTTGACATTTTAATAAATTTATTAAATATTTAACTAATTAATGAAGGTAATTAGGATTGAAATTTTACATTCTTTAATTACATGGCCAATACTTTCAAGAAAATTATGGGAGGTAGAGATAATCCCATAGAATCATCCCATCAAATTTGGAATTAATTAGCCAAGTAATTAAGCCTTAATTAATATAATTAGCATAAGCTTTAAACCATAATTAGGCATTGTTCACTAGACATAAATCAAAGATTTTATTTTTCTTAAATTCTCTTCTATCTAACCTTTCCATAGTTTTATTTATATTTTTTAGACCTTTTTTACAGTTAGTTATGATTTTTTGAAGTTCTGGCCATTTGATTACATTTTTAAAGCCTAATTATTTCTTTAAACTATTAGCACCACGTGAACGCTAACGCAGCGGCGCTTTCCATGTGGCATCATGATATTGGTTATTTAAACCATCCGACGCAGTAGCTAACTGAGTGGTGGCAGATGCAGTTTCATCTTGACCGTCCAATCTCAGATCATACGGTAGAGACTAATCCCATGATTTCAAAAGGATTAAATCAAAATTTCTAACACAATTAATCATAGTCATCTATTTTAATAAAACAAAATGACTGGCCGATGATACATCATCTCATGAATGCTGAAACATGGACACCATTCATCCTCTACTACTCAATTTGAGCTCACTGGAGCTTGTTCAATGGAAAATTAACTTAAATCGATTAGAGAAGAAATCTAAGAGGATCCTATGATGGAAATCACATGAAATCACAATTTACCTCAAAAAGACCTAGGGGAGAAACTATGGTTGCCAGATTTTTACCTCACCAGAGCTATAGATCAGTGGTTCGTTGATAGAGGTAGCTTTATCTTGAAGAGACGGAGCCCTGTTGGGAAGTTCACGAGCTGCCTCCCCGTCGATTGCTCTTTAGACCAAACGTTATCGCAAAGCTTGCCAGAGTTTGTCTAGGGACATCTTTCGATGGCCAAATCGCTTAGGGAATGATTTATTTTGGTTCACCAGAGTGAGATGAAGGTGTGAAAAGAGTTAATTTGGGTTTGGTTGAGCTTTTGGAAGCTTGGACGGATGGAGCTCTCGAGTTTAATCAGGGGCTAGTCTCGCTAGCAGTGGAGTGCAGAGGAGCTTGGGAAAGAGTATGAGATGTGCAGAATGCTCTAAGGACGCTATGTGCTAAGTTTGAATCCTTGAAGAGGACTATACTCATCTCCCTAGTTGAACTAAGGGCTGATATTAGTTCAACCTTTTACAACCATCCAGTCGGGGTAGGTGGCTGGAGGTGGCAGGGGACTACAAAGGTGGCTGAGGGTGAGAAGCTAAGGGAGTGTAGTGGTCTAGCATGGGGTGTACAACCTTCCTTAGGTGAAAAAAAATGCATTTTTATGGGTGCGACTCACCCTATCATGGACAAAAGCTGAGCCCAATAGCCTTGGGTTAGGTTGGGTCAGTGGTCCTTTTATCTAAGAAGAGCCAAAGGTGGCTGCCATGGGGCAGTGTGTTAGAGAACCCATCCAAATGGAGATTTTTTTCCCATTTGGAGGGCTTGGTGCAATGGGTTTGACCCAAACTGGGTTCACCATAGGTTGGGTACACTTGGGTAGGCCCATGGTGACCCAAGGATGAGTCATGCCAAGTTTGATTGAGTTTAGCTCAATTTTGCCCATATGGGTCAAATGGGTTCAATTAGGTTAAGGTGACCAATTTGACAAATTGAGTCAAATTAATGGTTTGGGTGAGTTTAATCATTCATTTGGAATGTATTGTTGTAATTGGTTGGATTCAATTTGGGTCAAATGGATAATGTTAACCAATTTGACCAAATTGGTCAAATTGGGTTGAATGAAGGGTTGGTCTATGTTCAATTGATCATTTGGAAATCATTGTAGGTATTAGTTTAAATTGATGTGGATTAGGGAATGATTTGGTTCAATTAGACCTTTTAGGCCAATTTGGGATAAGTAGGTCAATTGTGTTGGCTTAGTCAAATTGGCTTCAATTAATGATAGTAAAGTGTTGAATAATCAATTTATGATTGATTAGAGGCATTAGTTGCAATCATTTTGGATTGAAATAATATTTGGCCTAATTTGGCCATTTAGGTCAATTGGGTCAACTTGGGTTAAGTAGACAAAATGGCTTGACTTGACCCAATTGATTGCAATTGGGTAATAAAAATGATCAATAATCATTATTGAAGGGATTGGATGAGTTGATTTAATCCAATTTATGTTGGATTGGAGTTTGAATGAAATTGGTCATTTAGGTCGTAATGGGGAAAGTGGACCAATTGGGTTGAATGGGATGAACTGGGTTGCGTTGGTGTTGATTAAGTGTTTAGAGGGGTTCAATGAAGGATTTAGAGTTGATTAGTGGCTTTGATCATAATTGATTTGGGCTTAATTAGGTTTTGGCTCATTTGACTCTTTAGGTCAAATGGGCTAACATGGGCTAAGGTCCAGGTTAATTTAGCTTAGAGCTTGGATTGGAGAACAAAACTAAATTAAGATTAATTGAATAGGTTTGAGGTTGGTTGTGTTTCATTTACATGAGCTTAAGCTTGGATGAGTGGATAGGAATGAGTTTGGTTTAGGCCATAGGATAGGTAGAACCTATTTGCCCTAAAGAAAAATTTTGGCTTAGGGTTATGTTCTCTAAGTCACTAAGCTTAGATTTAGTGTTTCCTTAATCACTAGAAGTGTCTCAGCACTAAGGAAATCCAAGTCTAGAAAGTTCCTAAGTCTAAGATGAGAAAGGCTAATTCTCACTCCAAAAGTGACGTCAACAAGGCTAATTGGGTTAGGTTGACCAAATTGGGTTTAATTGAAGGTTGGATAATATTATATATTTAATTAGAGATCAATTAGAAACATTATTTTCAATCAATTTGGTTTAGGATTTGATTTGATTTAATATTACCCTTTAGGCAAAATTGGGTCAACTTGGTTCAAATGGTCTAATTAGCTTGGTTAGACTCAACTGATTATAGTGGAGTGTCCAATAATGATCTACAATCATCAATGATGGGATTGGATGGCTTGATTTGATTCAGTGGGAGTTTAATTAGAGTTTTGCTTAATTACCTCTTATAGGTAACTTTGGGTCAAGTGACTTGGTCAAGCCATGTTGGGCCAATTGGGGTTTTGGATGGTTGGGGTATGTTCAATGATGAATTTGAAACTAATTGGTGTCTATGGTTGCAATTGATTTGAGCTCAATTTGTTTTTGGCTCATTTGAACTCTTTAGATCAAATGGGATAGCTTGGGTTGGTCACTTTCCTTTGGTTCAATTGGCTTGATTGCAAGTATTGGCATGGCTTGAAATGATCTAATGAATAATTGGAGAGGTTGAGAAAATTAGGTTGTATTTAATTTACTTGTATGGTCTTAAGTTGAGTTTTAAGATTGTGATGGGGGTTAACTTAGGTTAAGACCCAAGTTAATTTGGCTTGGAGCTTGGATTAGAAAACCAAATTATAGTAAGATTAATTGAATAGGTTTGAGGTTGGTTGTGTTTCATTTATATGAGCTAAATTTGGATGAGTGAGCTTAGGTATGAGTTTAGGTTTTGGCTATAGCATAGGTAGAACCTATATGTGTTGAGGTATATCCTAAGCTTAGGGTTATGCTCTCTAAGTATCCATGCTTAGGTTTAGTGTTTCCTTAATCACTAAAAGTATCTTAGTATTAAAAAAATCAAAGTTTCTAGAAGGTTCCTAAGTCTATGATGTGAAAGGTTAATCCTCACTTCAAAAGTGAGGTCAATAAAAGGACCCCCAATATGTGTGGTGTAATTGGCAATGCACATTACATGTATTGGTGTTGACCTAGATGATCAAAAAGTGTCCGAGAAGGTCATGAACACTAATCTATCCACGTCTAAGCGGAGAGGTAAATGGAACCAAGATCCCAATGTAGTTCTATTCATTTCATTTCATACTGAGGGCATGGGAGAAGAATTGTATACATTTGGTTTGATTCCTATATGATTTGGTTTCATGTCAAGGTCACAAAGAATGATACCGTTGGGGATCGAGTCATGCCAAGAGCACCAATGTGGATTCCCTAAGCATGATGATTCAACATTTATCTTTGCGTCAGATACATAGAAACATGTTTGTTGAGGATTGAATCATGCCAAGGGCATGAGTGAGGGTCTTGTTAAAGGTGAATCAGATTTGGATTATAGTTGATTTGGTTTGGTTGATTTAGTTTAGTTAATTAGTTTAGTTGATGAATTTTTGTTTGTTTAACTTTGGTGATCTGTATTGATTTAGACTTATGTTTGATTGTTGCATTGGAGTGGACCCTATTAGTTTGTGATGAGTCACACTAAGGAAGGGCTACAAAAGCCTAGACTTACCTTAGACTTATTGACTCAAAGGGGCAGTCTATAGACCATATAGTTAAGACTATCCCACCTTTGGGTTGCCCATTAGTTTACGATGGCTGAACTAGGAAGAAAGCTCAGGGACTCACAACTTTCAAAGTAGAATCAACCATCGGGGTGACCTGTTGATTGTACAACTAGTCAAACAAGACCTAGGGTGAGGGACTCTAGGGGGAATTATCTTGGCTTGGATAATCAAGGCAATTCCGATAAGGAGTTTTTGCTGACATTGCCCAAAAAGATAGGACACTTTCTTAGGAAGAGGTGCCTCTGAGGGTCTTATCCTAATCCACAAGAGATGTTATTTTATTTATTTTTGTTTGATTAGTGTGAACCCCATTAGGTTACGATGTACCACATTAAGAAAGAGTCACTGGGGCTTTGGCCTATCTTAGATTTATCAGCCCAAGGGATAGTCTGTACATCTGCAGTATAGAGCATCCAACCAAAGGGGTGGCTACCAAGAAAGGGGAGTTGTCTAATCTGATAGTAACATGAGTCATGTCTAGATGGGGTCATGAGGATGTGATCCAAATAGAATGCCCACAATGAAGGTACCTTTGGGGTTCTTATCCTAATCCTTGAAATATAAAGCCTGTAGGTATGTGGTGGCCGACTCAGGGAGAAATCATAGGGATTCAGGGAGAAAGCGTAGGGACTCAAATCTATCTGAGCAGTGTTATCCACTAGGTGGGTTATTGTCAACAAAGTGAACATTAGCCAACCTAAGGTGACTGTTAGTTTATGATGATCAATCTAGAAAAAAAACATTGGGGTCTCACATCCTCCTAAGAAAAACTAATCATCGGGATTGTCTATCATTGGCTAGACAGCTACTATCCAACCTAGGGCAACTACAAAGTGGGGAGTTACCAAAGAGAGCTGAACCCAAGCTTGAAGTAGTCAAGGAGAAGAGGATCCACTGAGGTCTTACCCTAATCTTAGGATATATAGATTCAGACCTAGTCAACATACGATAGCCAGTCGAGGAGAAAGGTTAGGGACTCACATCTCCATGAACATGATTAGCTACCAAGATGGCTCACTAACTGTGTAGTAAAGTGCATCAAGATAACAAAGTGGCTCATTAATTTTCAATGGTCAATCCAAGAAGAAAGCTTGGGGGCTCACATCTTCCTAGGAAGGGAAAATTGCTAGGGTGATTCATCGATCAAATGGTGAATCGGGCCCAATCTAGAGCCGTTACAAGGTGAGGGTTGCTGGGGGTCTTATCTCAACTCAAAGTAGTCTTAGGTGATTAGATTTGAGTTTGACTTGTTTATGTTTGGGTGCAATTTTGTGTTTATATTGTGTTGATAAGGTCTAGGATGCTGCTCGGGTTCTCTTACACCTATTCTAAACATATCGAGAGTTTGGTAATTGGACATATTTTAACTTGGAGAACAATTCAGTCAAAATATAATTTTTATTGATGGAAAATTATTTGGGATATTGTTCATGCATAATATTTTTCAGGTAGAGCTTATTGATAGAGGCATCGGGTGTTCACTTTTATGATTGGTCAGCTGATAAGATTCACCTTGATTGGCCTTTTCTATGGAGAAAAGGCCTTCCCAAGTAGGTTCAAACTTGCCTCCCATCTTACAACAGGCTACAATTGGTCTCCTTAGAACTATGACAAGCTCTCCAACTCGAAAAGATATTGGGCGGACCAGCTTGTTATGAGCTTGAACCATTTTTCTCTATATAACTCGAGGTTCTGACATCCTCGCAAGCGTCTCTCTTCCAAACTTTTGAGTTCTTCCAACCACAGCTTAGCATTCTGTTCGATAGTGATTTTACTTCCCACAGCTATCCATAGTGAATGGAGCTGAACCTCTAAAGGTAGAATGGCTTCGGACCCATACGTTAAGGAGAGTGGGGTAGATTGAGTTGGAATCTTGTAGGTAGTACGATAAGCCCATAAAGCTTTAGCTAACTGTTCATGCCATTGTCATTTATTTTCATCAAGTATTTTCTTGAGTATTTGGATGAGAGTTTTATTGAGGCTTTCGCTAAACCATTCGCGCATGTATAGTAGATGGTAGAGTACTTCCAATCTATGTTGTGTCTCTTGGAAAAGTTATTGATTTTGGTACTCTTGCAAGCAGTATCACTGTTGGATATGATTCGGTGAGACACTCCAAATCTATACACGATATGATTTCCGAAGGATTGGAGCACATGTTGAACTTTGACTTCAACGAGTGGAATTCCCTTTGCCTACTTGGAGAAGTAGTCCGTAGCTGCTAGAATGAGATGGTGGCCCTTGGATGAGAAAGTATCAATCAGACTCACTATGTCGGTCCCCAAAACTTGAATGGCCATGAGGCTAAAGTTGGAACCACTCCATGTACCTGGCATTGGTGGCAGTGCTTCGCTACATCCATGCAATCTGTGATCATTGTCGGCCAGTGATACCCAAGTCTTTTAATCTTGTCTTTCATCTTGGGACCAGATTGATGAGCTCCACATACTTTTGAGTGCACCTCAGTCATGATCTTATGGGCTTCATGTTTGTAAAAATAACATAACCACATATGATCAAAAGACCGTCAGTATAAGAGACCATCCACAAGGGCATAGGAGAGTGCCCTCTGCCTTACTTGATGTGCTTGAGATTTCTCTTGAGGCAGTTTGCCTTTTATTCAGATAATCAATGAAGGGTTTCCTTCAATCCAACTCTTCACCCTTTTTGGCAATGACAACCTGCCATTTAAGAGTGTGTTTGTTGATGAGTTCAATGTCAATGAGAGGCAGTACTTGCCTATTGTGAACCTCTATTGATATGGACTCATCTTCTGGACATGCCAACTCTTTAGTGAGCTTGCCTAAGACATCAACTATAGAATTTTCTTCTCGAGGAATCTTATAGATTGTGACCTCTATGATTTACGCTAATAACTACATGGTGTACTTATGGTAGTGATGGAGTTTGGGCTTCAGAACCTTGTAAGACCCAATGATCTGATTAACAACGAGCTATGAATGCCCAAATATCCTGATACTTTTGATGCTTGATGAAATGGCTAACTACAGATTGATGAGAGCTTTATATTTAGCTTCATTGTCAGTGCAAGGTTCAGATGATAGATGATATGAAAATTTCATCATGTCACAATCTAGTCTGAGGAGGACTATCTGTACACCTGCCTTACTTAGGAGAGCAGATTATGATTCTTCTCCAAGCTACACCATCAAAGTACATCTCCCAATAACATATGTTTACATCCACTAAGTTCATGATTTATTCATCAGGTAGATCATCAAGTGGAGAATTTATAGGAAGTGGGTACGCTGCTAGTAAATTCATGAGTGCTTGTCTTTTTACCTCATAGTGGGGGTACAAACATGATGTCAAATTGTGATAAATTCATGGACCATCATGCCAACCTTCTAGATAGTGTCGGTCGTGTCATGATATTATAGTGGGTTGACTTTAGAAATGAAGTACACTTCATATAATGCCACAGCTTTTGGGCTACAAAGATTAAAGCTAAATAATGCTTCCCAATGGGTGGATAATTTACCTTAGCAAGTATTAGATGATGATAGAGATAATAAAGTGCATTCTCATTCCCCTCATTATTGGCTTGGGCCAACAAAGCATCTAGAGAGTCGTCTAATGCAATAGTGTAGAGTATAAGAGGTTTGCTCCAGATGGGAGCGGCTAAGACTAGCATCGTCATAAGATATTGTTTGATGTTTTCAAATCCATGTTGGCATTTGTCATCCAATTTGAACTTGGCAATTTTCATGACTAGTGATGAGAATGGTTGACATACGCCTAATAGGTTAGATATAAAGCATCTCAAATACGTCAACCTCCCTTGGAATGATCTGAGTTGGGTTAGACTTTTAGGGGTGGCATTTTTAGTATCATTTTAATCTTCTCTGGGTCAATTTAAATTCCACGACATTGGACAATGAGCCCCAAAAACTACCCTAAGTCACCCCGAATGCACACTTTAAAAGATTCATTTTATGGTTATATTGTCTTAACCGCTCAAAACTACCCTCAAGTCAAAGAGATGGCCTTCCTTTTCTTTTCTCTTGACCACCAGATCGTCAATGCAACATTCAACTTGGTGGTGAATGAGTTCATCAAAGATTTGAGTCATGGCCTGCTGGTATGTGGCACTAGCATTTTTTAGGCTAAAAGGCATGACCTTTTAACAATTGATTCAGATCAAAGTTCTAAAAGCAGTATTCCCTTCATCCTTAGGTGCCATCTTTATTTGGTTATGTCTAAGTGAACTATCAATGAAAGATAAGACTGCATGAGATAAGGTGATGTCCACCATCAGTTCCAATATTAGTAGTTGGAAATTCATCTTTTGGACATGCCTTATTAAGATCCCTAAAGTCAACGCATATGCGAATTTGACCATTTATCTTTTTAACTAGAATGATGATAGCTAACCAGATGGGTACTTTTCCTCTCAGATAAAACTAGCATCGATCAATTTCTTGACTTCGAAAATGACATATTGTTTAATGTCCAATTGCATGGGTCTAGGAGCTTGCTTGATGGGGTTAGCTTTGGACTGTATCGCTAGCTTATAAACTGCTGCTTCTAGAGCTAATTAAGGAATTTCTTTATAATTCCATGTAAAGTAGTCCTTAACCACATTGAGTAGCCAAACTAAGTCGTTGGTTTTAGATTCACTTAACAAAGAGATGACATATGTTGGGCGTGGATTGTCCTCAATCCCTAAGTTGATTTCTTTAAGTTCATCAATAGTTGATTTAATTTTTTTCTTCAAATTCTGGGGCTACATCTTTAACTTTGAGCTCATATAAAGTTTCTAAACACACCTCCTCATATGCGTTAATGTGGTTTGAGAAGAACCTATCAGATTTCAAATGATTTATAATAACCAGGAAATAATCACCATTGCCTACTGCGCTTATTGTACCAAAGCCTAGTTTGGGTCTTGATTGAGAATTTTGGCACTTGTTGTCCCATAATATCTCAAAATACTCTGACCTGTGCTTAAACCATGTATGTGGAATTAAACCTTTCTTTGCTAGATTAAGAACACAAGGCGAGTACCAATCAAATGGTAATTCTATTTATTCTTTGAATGTTTCATCCTTAAGCTCTAGATCAAATTTTCATCTTGAGGATGTTGTTCCTAGGAAAAACCTTTGGGGTTTAGTATTTGCACATATTTTAGGAGGTCTTCCTTAACTACCAAACCCTCAACTTTTTATGTGGAATGTGGGGTTATAGCTAATGTACTAATATACTATTTAACAATTTCACACAAAAGAGATTTGGATACATTCATGCTTTGCTTTGGGACCCAGTCTTCATCACTGTTGGGCTCTGGTGTCACCTATAATAGGATTTATTGACATAATGAGCTAGCCAGTGTATTCATTACATATGACTCATCCATTGAACTAGATTCTAAATCTATGTAGATGGAAGGTGTACTTTTGGATGCTGGAACAAACCTCGTAATATGGTAGGTATGAAAGTCTACCACCACTAGGGCTTCCTTTAGACTTGCCTCTTCCTCATCTTGGTGGAGGTCAGGTCATCCTCCCCACTTGTTTGAATGGAGTACCAACCTATGGGTGGAACCTAATGTTGGGCTCTATCTCCTCCCTAATGTCTTCTTCTCACCACTTTTCTTTTCCATTTCATTCTAGTTTTTCTTTTTATTTTATTTCTTTTTATTTCTTTTCTCTTTCTTTTTCTTTTTCATTTTGATCAAGTTCATGAGAGAATACATTTTATTTATTAGGAAGGTAATAGGTTGCATTCTCATAAATCCCAACCTCATGTACTGCAAATGGTTTGAGATCTCCTCAGACATAATATTCGATTCCATCCCTGATGAACTTAGTACACTGATGTAAAGAGGATGGAACCATGTTGTTCTCATGAATCCAAGGTCTCTCAAGCAAAGCATTAAAAAATGAATCAAAATTTATTATGTGAAACTTAGCCTCTAACTTCTAATTTTCTATCTACGAAGGCAACACTATGGAGCTTAAGGCCCTCTCCCTTATTCATTGAATCATTTCAACGTCATCTATTTAGACTAGAGTTTAGATATGTCGATTCTCAAGTAGGCTAGGGTACTTAGACTCATAATAATCACTGATGCACCTGGATCGACCAATACTCTGGATGGCTTGAACTTTCCAGCATCAAGGATGAGTCATGCCAAGTTTGGTTTGGTTTGGCTCAATTTGACCCATGTATGGGTTAAATTGGGTTAAGTTGACCAATTTGACTAAATTAGGTCAAACCAATGATTTGGGTGAGTTTAATTGGTCATTTACAGTGAGTGAGTACAATTGGTTTGATTCAATTTAGGTTAGGTTCGAATTTATCTCATATAGTTCAATTTGGGTTAAATGGGTCATGTTGATCAATTTGATCAAATTGGCTAAATTAGATTGAGCCTGGGTGTGGTTTACATTCAATTGATTATTGGTGATTGATTGGAAGAGTTAATTTGGATTAGTTTATATTATGGAGTGATTTGGTTAAGTGGGCTAATTGGGTTAGGGTGACCAAATTGGGTTTAATTGAAGGTTGGATTATGTTTAATATTAGATTAGAGATTAGTTGGAAGCATTGGTTTCAATCAATTTGGTTTAGAATTTGATTTGGTTCAATTTGACCCTTTAAGCCAAATTGGGTTAACTTGGATCAAAGGGTCTAATTAGCTTGGTTAGGCTAAATTGAATATAGTGGAGTGTCCAATAATGATATACAATAATCAATGAAGGTATTGGATGGCTTGATTTGATTCAATGGGAGTTTAATTAGTGTTTAGCCTAATCACCTCTCTTAGTCACTTTGGGTTAAGTGACTTGGTCAAGCCAACTTAGGCCAATTGAGGTTATGGATGGTTGGGGTGTGTTTAATGATGAATTTAAAGTTAATTGGTGGACTTGATTGTAATTGATTTGGGCTCAATTTTGTTTTGGCTCATTTTAACCCAAAACTGTACATCCAAGTTATATAATTCAAAAAGCTTGACTAGCTATTACCCTGATCATTCTTGCTTGAAATATTAGCATATAATATCATAACCTAAAACCTAGTGAGACAAGAGAAGCTAAAATAATCTCAGAAAAAAAATTCAAAAATAATGTGCATGTATAATTGAAATATGTTGTAACACAACTATAAGTAAAACATGCCATAAAAACATATTATATAGTATGCAAGTTGAATATTAATCTATAAGATTGTAGCATGTAAACATTATACAGTAGAATTAGTTATATGTACAACATGTGTTCAATGAATTTAAGTGATATTTTATATCAAATTATTTTTTTTTTCAAAATGTCATTGATAATTGCATAAGTTTTGACTTTCATAATATAAGGGTCGTCACCCTTTCCGCCGGCCCAAAGCTATATATATGGTAGGGTCGATACAATACTACTTACTAAGCAGCCCTCCCAATACCAATTGGTCTGTCTAACCTTAATGTCAAGAGTTTAGAATTCTAAAATACTTTATTTAAGGCTCATCTTATCAAAACTTTTATCAACTTGCACAGGTTCTTATAAAATAGTCCTCTTAATATAGTTTCATGACATACCTTTCTTTAGCATATGAATTATATTACATTAAGTAATTAATAGTATGTGTATTGAAATATTCTTAATATGCTCAACTGTGTAATATGACTGTTGACCTCACTTTGGAGTGAGGATTGACTCATCCTTTCTTAGACTTAGGAGTCTTCTAGACACTAGAATCTCCTTAGTCATAGGACACCTCTAGTGATTAGGTGCTCACTAAACTTAAACCTAGAGATTTAGGAGGGTGTGTCATAGTTTTAAGATATGCCTTAGTACCAATGGGGAACCTACCTAACCCATGAATTATACCTATTCACTCATGCTAATCCAACCTCAAATCAATACAATCAAATCCAATTGTATTTCATTTCATATCCAAGCTCCAAACTAAAATGGTTTAAGTCTAAACCCTTCTTAATCCCATGATCCAATGCTATAGATCCAACTAAAGACCTATTCAATTAAACCAAACCCAATTAAAATTCACAAAATCATTTCAACCATTTAATACATAATTTCAAACTCTTCCAAAATATACAATCAAGCCAATCAAGCCAATCAAACCAAATCAATCCAAATAACCTGACTTAGCCCATTTGACCTAAAGGGTCTACATAAGCCAAAATCTAATTAAATATAAACTAATTGCAATCAATGCCATCAATCAATCCTAAATCAACTATCAAACTCAATTCAATTCAATTCAATCCAATTCAACCTAATCCAACTCAAATTGATCCCTTTGGCTCACCTAAAGTAACCTAGAGGACCAATTTGCTCCAAACTCCAATCCAACCCAAATTGGATTGAACCAATCCATTCAATCTCTTATACAATGATTGCTGATGACCTTTAATTATCCAATTATAATCAATTGGGTCAAACCATACTAATTTGATCACTTGACCCAAATTGATCTAATTAGCCCATATGAACCAAAATGAACAAAACTCATTCCAATTCAAATCAATCGAAACCAATGATTCCTACCAACCATAAGTTAACCGTTGAACATGATTTGACCAAAAACCAAGCCAAACCAAGTCTAATTGGCCTCTTGACTCAAGTTCACAGGAGAAACCTCAATCTAATCCAAATTGATTGAAACTAATGACTCAAATCCATCTCAAATTGATTATTAAACATGATCAAACCCTTGATTGAACCCAATTGACCCATTTAGCCCAAATTGACCTAAAGGGTCGAACTAATCTAAATTATTTCCAAATCCAAATTAATTAAAACCAACACCTAAAATAATTTCCAAATCATTAACTGAATCCAAACCAATCCCTAACCTAAGCCAATTTGGCCAATTTGACTAAATTGGTCAACTTGGCTCATATGATCCATATGAGTCAAATCCAAATCCACTTCAAATTAAATCAAATCAATTAAACTTGAGTATCCCAAATCATCATTTGAACATGACTCAACCCTTGGTTTGACCTAATTTGACCAATTGGTCTAACTAACCCAACTTGAACCACATGGGTCAAATTGAGCCAAACCTAACCAAACCAACTCCAAACCCAACCAAACTTGACATGACCCATCTTTAGGTCACTATGGGTCAGCCCAAATCAAATAAACTTTGAACCCAAATTAGGCTATGACCCCTTGGGTAAACCCCTCCAAATGGGACAATCCTCATTTGGATGGTCTCACTTACCCCTTTGCCCTTGGCAGTCACCCAAAGCTTATTTTGGACATCTGACCCATTTCCTAACCTGACCCAAAGCTAGTTGGCTTAGCCATTGATCAAAGTAGGTGAGCTTACTTAAGTCTTCCCATTGACTCAGCTTTCGGATGAAGGATAGTCTACTTTAACCTTTGCCAACCCACTTCCCTCACTCAGCCACTCAAGGAGCTCTACCTCAGCCATTCACTACCATCCCTGGCTGTGTACATCGATTGGATGCATACCAAAGGCTGGTTCAATTTGAGTTGTTCGATTTGAGGGGGAGGAGAGTATTCTCCTCCACATCTCATTCCTTTCAACATACAAAGGCATACAAAGAGCTTCAGAGTGAGGAGATGAACTTCCCTAGAGCTTTCTCAACCTCTCTTGAGCTCTCCATCGCCAGCAACACCAAACCTAAGAAAAATAGAGCTTTCACTCTATCTAACCCCACTAAAACTGAGCCAAATTTAAATTAACTTCACCCACATGTTCCTTAAGCTTTGATGAGATGAAATAAATCGATTCCCGATTGATTCGAGCACCAGAGATCATCCCTAGACCAACTCTGGTGACATTTTTGGGGGTGCTTGGGCCATAAAGCCACCGGCAAGGAGGCAAGTCTTAGGCTTCTCAATAAGGCTTCATCTCTTCAAGATGAAGCTACCTCAGTCATTGGATTGATGGTCTTGAGCTATGATAAGGTAAATTCTAGCAAACCATAGAAATTCACTAAGTTGTTGGTCTTTTCTGAAAGAAATCATGATTTCATGCATTTTACATCATAGGATCCCCTTAGATCTATCGTTTGAATCTGTTGGAGTCAATCCTGATGCCTCAAGAGCTTTGATGATCTTGAATCGAGCGGAGGAGGGCAGACAATGTCCATCTTTCATTGCTCGGGGCATGACGGATCATCCACCATCTGTTCTGTGTGATTGGAATGGATAGTCGTGATTAATCTGATTAGTTTTATTTGATTTAGTCCTTTAAGAACCATGGGATTAATCCCCACCGTATGATCCGAGATCAGATGATGAGGATGAAAGCATGTTTTTCGCTGCTGACTCAGTATGCCATGTTGGATCATTTAAGTGGCTAATCCCGTGATGCCACATGAAAAGTGCTGCCACGCCAGCTCCCACATGGAACTGATGGGATTAGGGATTAATTAAGCTTAAAATGTCATTTAATCACCCTGAACTTCAAACATTCAAAAAAAATATAAATGAACTCATTTTGAAAACTGAAAACAAAGGAGATTTTAATAAAAATGATTTCCTTATGGTTTGAATAGTGTTTAGGGATTAATTAGGGTTTGAAATTTTATCTTAATTAGCATAATTAAGCCTTAATTACTTGGCTAATTGATCTCAAATTTCAAATATTGATTTAATTGGGTGTCCTATACCTCCCATAATTTTCTTGGGGTTTATTTGCTAGGTAATTAGGAGAATTTGAAATTCAAAACCTAATCACCCTCATTAAGTGATTTAATAATAATTTAAAATCTTCAACACTAAAAATTAATTAATTAAACTTCATTAATCATTGATTAATAGTGAGATGATGAGGGAAAGTTATTATGGATCCTTTCCTAACTAATTTCCCAAATCTATTTCATTAAGAGGGTTAATTAATGCATGCATTAATTTAAGGAATTAATTAAGCAATTAATAATGAAATCAAATCCAATTGAAATGATAATTACTTCAGATAATTAACATTCAATTCATGGGTTCCTCTTTATGTGTTCAATAACATAAAGACTTTTAAGAAAATTATGATTAACTTATGGGTGAGGGAAAATCATAAGAGTACTTAGCATAGTTATTCCTTTAATCTAATTAACACTTAAGTATGAACCTATTGCACTAGGTCCTTTAGGAGCATTGTAATTTTAATTTCTCATTTTCACATCATTTAAGGCTCATGAATATGTGTTTAATTAAACTAAAAAAAACATAGGGAAGGGTAATTAAATGGATTTCCTAATGATTCAAATGTAACTAACTCATAAAATTCACTTAATTAGTTTTCTTTAAACACACTAAATTACCAACATGGGAGGGAAAAAAAAAAGCAAACTTCACTTCTCTTCTTTAAGTTTAACAATTCAAACCCAAAACCAATTTGTATAAGAAGCTTTAGTTTTCCTTAAATTCTTTTATTCAACTTGATAGTCTTTAGGAATTAATGTGATTGAATGAATTTTGTGGCTATGTTTAATTGTTCCTTTTTAATCATTATAAATATTTTATGCCATGTGATATAATGCATTCATATTTTCAAAAATAAAAAAGTCAATGAAATTTATTTATTTGTAAGTTGCATGTGTTGGATTAATCTTATTGAATATCAAATGAAACAAACAAAATACAAAATTAAAAATTTGCAAATCCTCATATTAAATTGAATAACTCCAAATTTTAGATAATCATAATTCAAAAGCCTAGCTCTAAGATACCACACTAAGCCTAAACACACATATAAAGCTCGGAGTGCTCACTAGACTTCTTAGTAACATGAGTTCTCCTTACTTAGCTTCCTTTGGGTTCTCAAAATAAGTCTTTCCTAATTGAACATTCCCACTTGATTTTCCAAAAAATAACTAATTCATTGATAGCATAACCTTGAAATCTTTGAAGATAATTGATTGACTACTTTAATCGATAGTATTATTAGGAAATCTCATTTTTCTAGGATGTATTTAACTATAGAGGCTTGCCTCCATAGGAAATTAAATAACCCGACATAAAATAAACCCTACTTTACCTTTCCATGTAAAGTAGTAGAAAGATCTCTGGTATATACGAAGACCCATCATGCCTTAAGAGTCCTTATTAGGTGATTATGTCCATTGTAGGGTAATGTTTCTATCTTTTGAGATAATACATCATAGATCAATGTTGTACCCAATCACTTTAATAAGTACCCCCTAAGATCTACGTGGTGTTTACCTGACATTCGAAATAAAACACCACAGATATTCCTGGCGACTTCGCTAGGGATGGTTCCTCTCTCCATCTTAAGTAGTCAATCATTATCTCCAAGCATCGATAGTAGACTTATATTTTATATAAGCCCAAGGCTATCATTCTTTCTATTAGAAACCTTTCTTATTTCATTCTTATGCAAGGGAGGCCAACATTCTTTAAGTTTTAGGAGCTCACTCCAAGTACGTCTTAAAACCTCTATTGTACCTCCAATAGGTAAAAGAAAATCAAATAAGTAAATCATCCAAAATATAAACTAAACAAAATCAAGAACCTCTTACCACTAGCATGGCGAAGCAAGGCATATCCAATATTCTCAAGAAATTTCAGTGAAGTCCAATGCAAAAGCAAAGAAAAATTTTCTCCAAAATTTTCAAAGTATGTCCAACATAATAAGTGAGCCCCATTTAGCATAATCAAATTTGTTAAATGAGGGAGTTCCCCTTCAAAATCAATCAAACAAAAATAATCAAAAGCAAAGTTTCTTCTCCAAAGTTTCAGAAATCTCTCCAACAAAATTCATGAACCCTATTTAGCATAATCAAATTTGTTAAATGAGGGTTCCAATTCAAAATGAAAAGTCAAGTTAAGTTAAAAAAAAATCAAAGCAAAAGTCTAATCCTGTTCTTTTTCAATAGTGCAACAGAAATACCAACCCCATTTCTTCTCTTTCCTTTAGTCTAGCATAATGTCTTTCAGCAAGTTGATCTTCTCTTTCTCCTCTAATGTGGATTTGGCCTTAGATGAGGCCATACTCACCACTACCCCAATCATCAAGTTTGATCTTGGATTTGAGTACTTCAAATTCACCAGTGAGGCACCTGCCCTCACCACCGTTAGTAGGGAAGAGGTGGCTGACAAGAAGCCACTCCTACAGTTCGATCTGCACTATGATTCTGAGTTTTCTTCTTTGCAGAGGAGGGTGTAGAGGTTCCCTTGCCAGTGTTGCTAGTTCTTCTAGTGCTGGCTACAGTTTCAGTGTGGGCTAGTACCGCCTCTGTAGTCTCCTTTGCCCTGAAGGGAAGGCTATCTTAGCTTCTAAGATAGTCTCCCCTACTTTTGAGGTCAATTCTAGTTCCCATTTAGCTCAACTCACTAAGACCCAATGTCATAATAAGAACAAAAAAATAAAGAGACATTACAAGCATGTGGTGAAGGAGGTAGAGGAAGCCTCCATGTTACTAAGAAGGGTTCCCCTCATAAGACCTCTTCCTTTTGGGTGGCAGTAAGTTTCACCCCCTCTCAGCTTCAGAAGGAGATGTAAACTATAAGAGGTTTGCTACATTACCCCCACCATCTATAGAGTATGAGACACCAGTTATGGAGAGAAGGAAACCTTATGCTGGTCTATGATCCATGCTTAGGAGAGTTGGGAGAGCCCATAGACACTTAGAGCCTGACACACTACATAACTTGAGGAGGATGATCCCTAGAAGCGTTAGGGATAAGAATTATAGAGAGAGGACCATTGAAGCCAAGGTAGTTGCCCAAGCAGGAAAGTAGAATAGGAAGACGTTCACTAGGCAGTCAACAACCTCTCCTTTGATTAACCATTCTGATTGGAAAGCTAATAGAGCTGATCAGTTTGACTATATAGTACTCACCCGTTCTAGCAATCACAGGAGGAGATCTTTGATGAAGTGGTCAACTAGTGTTACCCCCATTACACTGCTCCACTCATTGATCACCTTCACTAGTTTAGGTTCCACCATCTACCAGTTTAGGTTTCACCATCTACAGTCTCCACCAAGTTTCATAAGCTCCCATATGGAGAGAGAGCTTCACCCTTGGTGATCCAATTATGGCCCAAGGACCCCACTTCATCTACTCCACCCATTGAGGTGAGGTCAGGCTCCCTTGCTCAACCTTCCATCCCAATAGTGGTGGAGAAGGAGTGTGATAGCTTCTACAGAGCTCAGTCCAGTGGTTAGTCATCAGCCAACCTATGTTGCAGTAGCATCGAATTGGGTGGATGACTGATCCTTGGATGATATTTTAGAGGACTATCATGTCACGGTGAGGTAGATAGTCGAGGATGATTAGTCTAACCAAGAGGAAGGTAGGGTAGACTTTAATGCCGATGATCATGACATGTTAGATGACCTAATAGAAGTCCACATGGTAGATACCTAGGGATCCTTGCAGAAGGAACAACCTAGCCAAGAAGGCATTGTAGTTGAGGAAGGTGAGCCATCAGACTCAACTCAACATCTCCTCCAACAAATCAAGAAAAAATATGATCAGATTGATAGGATGGAGAGAAGGCTAGAGGACTTGATGGTAGTGGTCCTAACCTTGCAAAACCAAGCCCCATTTTCACAACCTTCCCCCATAGAAGTCGCTCAGCCTAAATTAGTACACACCCTAGATTGTCCCAAGATAGCACCTCCGTGCCAGAAAAAGACATTAAGCAGATGGTGGCGTAGTAGGTGAAGGAAGTGTTAGTGCAAGCCCTAGAGAGATCATATATTACAAAGGGTAGACCGTACCCAAAAGAAATTTAATGTAGTTCAATACCCTAAGGGTTTTGTGCCACCATCATTCAAGATCTTTGAAGGAAGTGGGAACTAAAGGCATCATCTAGCACACTTTTGAGCCAGTTGTCATAATATTGGTGGCAGTGATGCGTTACTATTCTAGCAGTTTGTTAATAGCCTCTCAGGGGTAGCTTTTGATTAGTACACTAAACAGTTCAACGATTTAGTGAAGTCCTTTGCAGTGTTGGGGCATCTGTTCATGAAGATATTTATATGAGCTTTATAGGAGCTTTATAGAGTGTACTGTAGGTGATCTCATTGTAGAAAAGCAAAAGCCTAATGAGTCCCTTGTTGTTTACATTCTTAGATGGTGCAACTTGAGTATGAAATGCGAACCATAGCTGTAAGAGTAGCATACCATTGAGATTCTACTTAAGAATATCCATGGCCCAATTTCCTTCATGCTTAAGGGCTTCACCATTAAGACCTTTGAGAAGTTAATTAGCAAGGAGACTAACCTACAAGAGGAAGCCAAATAGTTACCCTTATCAGACCAATCATCTAGGCCCAAGCCTCAGAAGGTTTTTGAGAAGAAGCTAGGGATTATATTGGCAGTTGATAAGAGGAAGCAGCCAATGAGAGTGTGGTTTTAGAGACCTTGAGTCTAGCAACCTCCGCTATTGCCTCCTCTCCTACTATCTCAGTTGCCACCACTATAGCAGGCTACACAGTAGCGGTATCAATATGCATTACCAGGTAGCTACTTTCCACCTACTCTTATCGGTAAACTTAATAAATCATACTCATTCAAGAGGGAGGTAGTCAGGAAATTTTTTAAGAAACTTGATTTTCAGCTACCCGAGCCTAGAAAGCTGGAGGAAATGAGTTGGAGTGATGATCCAAACTACTGCCACTACCACTGCATACTAGGCCATGTCTTAGAGGATTATTTCACATTTAAGGATTTGCTTGAGCACATCAACAAGTCAAGAGCTATAGTTATCCCTAAAGAATACTTAATAGAACAACCTTCTAGTTCTATCAAAGTAATCTATAGGGATACATCCAATCCTCTTAAGATAAAAGAAAGTTGGGATATTTCTTTATCCCGTACATCTAAAAAGATAACTTCTAAAATCAAAAAACTTTCTCTGTAGGTACCTAACTTAGCTCAAACCTCCAACATCAAGGAATGTTTGCTAGTTGTGAAGCACAACTCTGGGAGGGTGGAAGCCCAGTAGTAGCAGTAGTAGCATTCACTTTCTGGGGATAGATCCTTAGTGCAACCACCTTCCGAGTCCAATACTCCTTCCACCGTTACAACTAGTACCACATCTATTAGTTCCTCCACCTCTAACAGTAGCGTTGTATCAGCGGATGAGGGCACCAAACCCCTCCATCCTACTTACTTTTCTTGATTACTATCATGTACCACCTCCAAAATTAAATAAATCAATGAATAAGACTAATTCCACTTACATATTTTTCACTTTTTATGATCGCAATGATTTTATTCTAATTGAAAGCTCTCCAAGTCAAAATAGTAACTCAAATAATTTTGATCAATCCCACTCTGATTCAGAAATGGATTTCCCTTTTTTGAATCATCAGGGTTCACCTCATAAGATTGATTTAGAGTCATCCAACTCCAATGATCCTTTAGGAGAAGTTGTAGGTATACTTGATGAGCATATAGAACTTTCTATAAGCTCCTCATTTCAAGAAGTTACTGAAGTCAGCCTTCATAGTAGTAAAGTTCTACCTCCTAGGGTAGCACCTCAGGATAAGGGAAAATAGGTCATTGGTTTCAATGAGAAAATATCCCCTCCACATGATGCTCCACCTATAGATATGCTTGTGAAGGACTAGCTCAGAGTTGATTCGAACATCCTCGCCCACCTTAAAAAGTTGTTCGCTAAGTTAAGCATATATGATGCCCTTATTTTATCCAAAGAGATGAGGGAGTCATTAATCAATGCTTTACTTGATCCAGAAATATACTTAGATCAGTTGACTGCTACTGAAGAGGAGGCACATTTCTCAAAAGAAGTTCCAAGAGTTATATGCATCGATGAAGACCTACTTCTAGGGGTGATCGAGCACAACTATACTCTCTATATTACTACGGATGTTGGTAGATTCAGGCTATCTAGAGTTCTAGTTGATCCAAGTACATCAGTTAACATTATGAGTTTAAGAAATCTTCCCTACTTGAGGATCAACATCTCTAAACACTAAGCTAAGAGGATGATGTTGAAAGGATTAAATAAACAAGGCCAGAGGGCCTTAGGCTCCATAGTGTTACCCTTGCAGATACATGATTGAAAGACAGAAGCCAAGTTTCACATAATAGAATCGGATACATCTTTCAATGCTTTACTTGGGAGGCCACAGATACATGAGAATAACATGGTTCTATCCTCTTTACATCAATGCATCAAGTTTCTAAGAGGTGGAATCAAGTATTGTGTCAAAGGAGATCTCAAACTGTTCGCAGTTTATGAGGTCAGGATATATGAGGATGAGGCCTACTATCTCTCTAAGAAACAAAATATCTTCTCTCATGACCTTTGTTGAAATCAAAATGAAAAATAAAAAGAAAGAAAAGAAAGAAAACAAGAAAGGAAAAGAAAAAAATTGAAAAAGAAAAGAAAAGGGAATGAGAAGAAGACCTTAGGGAGGAAGTGGAGCTCGAGATTAGATTTCACCCATAGTTCGTTACTCCATTCGAACAAGTGTGGAGGATGATCTAACCTCCACCAGGATGAGGAAGAGGTAAGTCCATAGGGAGTCCTCGAGGTGG
The DNA here is from genome assembly GCA_021442155.1 of Cymbidium sinense. NCBI lineage: Eukaryota > Viridiplantae > Streptophyta > Magnoliopsida > Asparagales > Orchidaceae > Cymbidium > Cymbidium sinense. The sequence continues at coordinate 219,789,363 of CM038215.1, read as the reverse complement.
AAGGCCTCCAAACTTACCACTCACCAGAAGATTTGTTCCAACGTCTAGGAGTTCTGTCTACATAGACTTAGAATCTAGTTCAGAGGATGAGTCTTATGTAATTAGCACATTGGCTAGCTCTTCTTGATAGCATATCCCTTAGACGGTGACACTTGAGCTAGACATCAATGAAGACTAGGCCTTAAGAAAAGGATGAGTGTATCCAAGTCTTCTCTATGTGAAACTACCAGGCATCAAATGGGAACCTTAGCTCTAACCCCACTTTTCTCACAAAAAGTTAAGGGTTTGGTAGTTAAAGAATCTCCTAAAGCATGCACAACCATAAAGATTTAGAGATTCTCTCTAGAAGTAACATCCTCAATTCAAGAAGTTAATGTAGAACTTGAGGATGATTCATATAAAGAATTAATAGAATCACCTTTTGATTGATACTCGCCTTGTGTTCATAATATGACAAAAAAAGGTTTAATTCTGCATACATGATCTAAGCACATGTTAGAATACTTTGAAAAGATATGAAATAACAAATGCAAGAGCTCTCAATCAAGACCTAGACTAGGCTTTGGCATGATAGGTCTGGTGGATGATGATGATTACTGCTTGGTCGTCAACAGTCATTTGGAATCTGATAGGTTCTTCTTAAATCACATTAACTCTTATGATGATGTGTGCTTAGAAACTTCAAATGGTCTAGATGATTTCCAAGTGAAAGATGCACCTCCAAAATTCAAAGAAGAAGTCAAATCAACCATTGATGAACTCAAAGAAATAAACTTAGGGACTAAAGATAATCCATGCCTAATGTACATCAGTTCTTTATTTAATGAAACTGAGACCAATGACTTAGTTAGGCTACTCATTGAGTTTAAAGATTCTTTGCATAGAGTTATGAATAAAATTTTCAGATTGGCTCTAAACATAGCGGTCCATAAACTAGTGATACAGTCTGACATTAATCCTGTTAAGTAAGCTCCTAGATGCATGTGACTAGACATTGAACAACAGGTCATTTCTGAAGTCAAGAAATTGATCGATGCTGGTTTCATCCAGAAAGAAAAAATACCCCTTTTAGTTGGCTAGTGTCATCCCAGTTAAGAAGAAGAATGACCAAAATAGCATATGCATCGATTTTAGGGATCTTAATAAGGCATGCACAAAAGATGAATTTCCACTACCAATACCAAAATTGATGGCGGACATTGCCTCATCTCATGCGGTCTTCTCTTTCATAGATTGTTCATCTAGATATAACCAAGTAAAGGTGGCACCTGAAGATTAAAGGAACACTACCTTTAGAACCCCAATCAAAATTTATTGCTATAAGGTCATGCCTTTCAGCCTTAAAAATGTCGGTGCCACATACTAGCATGCAATGACTCAAATATTTGATGAACTCATTCATCACCAAGTTGAATGCTACGTCGATGATCTCAAGATCAAAAGCAAAGAAAAGGAAGACCATCTTTTGACTTGAGAGTAGTTTTTGGGCGGTTAAGGAAATACAATATCGAAATGAACCCTCTAAAATGTGTATTCGAAGTATCTTCAAGAAATTTTCTTAGGTTTGTGGTCCGACATCATAGAATTGAGAACAACCTGAAGAAGATAAAAGTGATATTAAAAATGTCACCCCATAGCATTCTTACTCAACTCAGATCATTCCAAGAGTGGCTGTCATATTTAAGGCACTTTATACCTAACCTGTCAGGCAGATGCTAACCAATTTTAGTACTTGTCAAGAAGGATGCAAAGTATAAGTGGGATGATAAGTGCCAGCATGCCTTTGATAGCATCAAATAGTACCTCATGACATTACCAGTCTTAGCCGCTGCTATCCTGAGCAAACATCTTATACGCTACACTACAACATTGGATGGTCCCAAGACAATGACAAAGGAAAAATGAATGCACTCTACTATTTTAGCCATCGTCTAATACTTGTTGAAGTAAATTATCCATCCATTGATAAGCATTGCCTAGCATTAATCTTTACAGCTCAAAAGCTATGACACTAAATGCTTTTCTCATAAAGTAAACTTGATTTCTAGAATCAATCTACTGCAATATCTCAAGACACAACCAATGCTATCAAGATGGTTGGCATGATGGTCCATGATATTATCACAGTTTGACATCACATTCATACCCTTCCATGCAGTGAATGATAATCTCCCCCATGAACAAATCATGAATATAGGGGATACAAGCACTCACCACTGGGAGATGTACTTTGATGGTGCAGCTTCCTCTCAAAGAGGAGAAAAGCCACAATCTATTCTCCCAAGAAAGACAAGGGTAGGAATAGTCCTCCTAACACCAGATCGTGATATCATGAGATTCTCATGTCATCTATCTGAACTTTATACCAACAACGAAGCCAAATATGAGGCTTTGATCACCGGTTTAGAGTTAGTCATTACACTAGGAATCCAGAACATCAACATCTTTGGGGATTCACAGTTAGTTATCAATTACATCACTGGGTCTTACAAGGACTTGGAGCCAAAGCTCCATTACTACTATAAGTATGCCATGGAGTTATTATCTCAAATTCAAGAGATCACAGTCTACAAGATTCTTTGAGGAGAAAATTTCATAGTTGATGCCTTAGCCAAGCTTGCCAAGAAATTAACATGTCTAGAAGATGAGTCTATATCAATAGAGGTCCACAATAGGCAGGTCCTACCTCTTATTGCTTTTGAACTCATCGATAAATACTCTTTTACATGGAAAGTTATCATTGCTAAAAAGGATGAATAATTGGGTTAGAGGCAACCCTTCAATGATTACCTAAACAAAGGAAAACTACCTCAAGAGAAATCTCAAGCACATTAAGTGAAGAAAAGGGCACTCTCCTATGCCCTCATGGATGGTGTCTTATACTGACGATACTTCGATCATATGTGGTTATATTATTTTGACAAGCATAATGCTCTTAAAATCATGATAAAGGTACACTCAGGACTATGTGAAGCTCATTAATCTGGTCCCAAGATGGAGGCCAAAATCAAGAGACTTGGATACTAGTGGCCAATGATGATCATAGATTGCATAGATGTAGCAAGGCATTGTCACCAGTGCAAAGTACATAGAGTGGTCCTACATGAGCCACCCAACATTCTACATCCAACTTGACCTCATGGCCATTCAAGTGTTGGGGACACTAACATAATGGGTCCAATTGATCCTCCTTTGTCCAAGGGTCACCAGTTCATCCTTATAGCTACAGACTACTTTTTCAAGTGAATGGAGGCAATTCCATTCAAGGAAGTTAAAGCTCAGCATGTGCTCTAGTTCTTTAGAAACCATATCATTTATAGATTTATCATACCCCGATCATATTCAATAATTGTACCATATTCAAGAGCACTAAAATTAACAACTTCACCTAGTGATAGAACATAGATTGGAGATACTCTACCATCTACTACCCACGAGTAAATAGTTTAGCAGAAGACTTTAATAAGACTCTCATTTAAATACTCAAGAAGACACTCGATGATAACAAGCGATAGTTGTATGAACAGTTAGTTGAAGCTTTGTGTGCTTATCGTACTATCTACAGAACTCTAACTTAGTCTACTCCAATCTCCTTAGTGTATGGATCCAAAGTTGTTCTACTATTAGAGGTCCAACTCCCATCATTAAAGATAGCTGTGGGTAATAATATCACAATTGACCAGAATGCCAAGCTGTGGTTAGAAGAACTTGAAGGTTTAGAAGAGAGATTCTTACGAGCATGCCAGAACCTCGAGTTGTACAAGGCAAAGATGGTTCAAGCTCATAACAAGTTGGTCCGTCCTAGATCTTTTCAAGTAGGAGAGCTTATTATAGTTCTAAGGAGACCAATTGTTGCCCATCGTAAGATGGGAGGCAAGTTTGAACCCACTTGGGAAGGCCCTTTCGCCATAAAAAGGCCTACCAAGATGGATCTTACCAACTAATCAACCATAAAGGGGAACACCCAATGATTCCTATAAATAGGCTTTATCTAAAGAAATACTATGCATAAATAATGTTCTAAAATAAATTTTCATCAGTAAAATTTTATTTCAAATGGAACGTCTCTTTAAATTAAAAGCTTTTCATTTATTGAATTTTTGTGGTGTGTTTAGGGTAGGTATAAAGAACTCGAGCATCATCCTAACCTTCATTATCACATCACAAACAAAAATTTGCACCCAAAGATAAATCAAACACATTTGCAACTTGAGTTGAGACTCTCACTTGAGTTAGGTCAGTTCCTCCGCTTCGCTAAAATGATGTGAGACCCATGCTTTTTTTATAGCTTAACCCTTGCCAATCAGAATTAGTTGTATATGTATACCAATACTAATGTTTTTGTTTAAGAAGATGTGAGTTTCTTCTCTTGAACTATCATCACTAGGTTTGAGTTTACATTTAAGGATTAAGATTAGACCCCTAGTGGATCTTCTTCCTCTTGAGTACTTCAAGCTTGGGTTCAATCCTTCTTTGTGACTCCCCCACTTAGTAGTCACCCTAATTCAGATAATAGTTTTCTAGTCGATGATAGATTATCCCAGTGATCAGTTCTTCTTAGGAATATGTGAGTCCCTGATGCTTTCTTCCTAGATTGATCATTGCAAACTGATGGGCACCTTAGGTTGGCTAGTGTTTGCCTTGCTGACGGCAACCCACCCAATATATTACACCGCTTAAGTAAGTGTAAGTCCCCGTGCTTTCTCCTTGAGTCGGCCACCGTATACCTATAGGCTTTATTTTTCAGGGATTAGGATAAGACCCCTAGAGGCACCTCCCTTGTGTGTATTTCATTTGGATTATGTCTTCATGGCTCTATCTAGATATGACCCAGGTTACTACTGGATTGGACAGTTCTCCTTTCCTAGTACCGCTTAAGTAGATGTAAGTCCCCGTGCTTTCTTTGTGTCTCACTTCAGTGTTTGGGTTAATAGCATGATGTGCCCACCAATTTCTTGAATATGCAGTCTAACATTAACTTTTCTTATAAATACTTAAAAATATTAAATTATTAGTAACTTTAATGCCTTTGCAAATAAACATTACATTCTCAGCTGAATTTTATTTTACCGCATTCAATCCCGTGAAATTAGACAATCACGCTACTTTGAGTGACTAGATTTAATGTCCAAGCACTAATTACCTAGATACGTCAACATAATATTAATAATTTCTTCATATTTACATAAACAATACCTCATTTAACATACAAGCCATCTAATTTCATTATAATATTATATATACCCAAAAATTCATCTTAGTTTGTTACTTTTACCATTATGTACATCTTAATTATATAATTAATTAATAATTCTTTTAAATTAAAATTTTCTTTATGATTTATACTTAATTTAAGAATTTCAGATTTCATAAAATGAAAATTTGGAAGGAATTTATTAGATATTAATATGTGCACAAACATTCATTCTATTACCATAATCTTTCCTATAAACTTCCAATTTCCAAGGTTTAACATACAAAAATCATACATTAATTTGCTGTCCCCAGAATTAATATTAATATCATAAAATTAAATGATTTTTAAGACTAATACCAATAGCTTTAATTATTTATACATATATATAATTTGTCTAACATTTATATATATGTACATACTTAATTTGCATGAATTCCTATTAATTCTAAATTATTAGCTGTCTATACTATAAATGATATAGAAAATAACAATTTTAACTTAATTAACACCATTAATCAATACTGTAAATCCACATATTTTTCGGTTAAATAAAACAAAAAAATTCAAATTATTTCTTGTATTTCAGTTTTCTAATTGTTTAGACATAAGTTAAAAAAAAATCTAAAATTTACACTTATTCATTATGTACGTACCTTTTTATTTTCTTCCCCTAACTTCAGCTACAGTATCCGCTCAACATTGCCGTGACCCTCCAAGGTAATGGTTGCAACTACTTCACAGGAGTAGATGAGACATATGGCACATGAGAGGGAATGCATGGAAACAGTAGAAATAGGGAAGAAAAAAAATGGGATTGCTTAAGTGAATATTGGGTTAATTGATTTATTAATTCCTTAAGAAATTTCCAAAAGATCTCAGCCCTCCATCAAATGGACCTTCTATGCTTGTCCGGTTAATTGGAAAAGTTTGGTTGCTCAGTAAAATTGATTTAGTAAATTAACTATAATATAGTGAAATTAAATTTAAAACTTAGGAAAATTAATTTATAATTACAATTATAATTATATTTATTATAAACTTTTATTTATCAAAATGAATAAAATTGAGAATAGAACTTTATAAAAATATTCTTCATGATTTTTGAGATATGAAATTTACCTATTTAGTGTGTTTTGAGTATTACAATCCTCTATTCCTTATTCAAATTTCTTCATCAAAATTTTCTTGATAATCATTCAAATATGAAGAGAAATTCTTGTCTCATTTCTTGTTCATTTCCCCTGGTGGCATCTTTGATTGGTCTATGCCTCCATTTAATTTTAACTTATGAAATTTGTCAATTTCTTAATGTCTTCACATCAAATTTCGAAATCCTTTATTGCTCCAATGCATAAGTTAAATCTAGTTGTATTTTAACTTTTGTATATGGAATCTTCTCTTAACATTGAAATGTGAAAAACATTATGGATGTTGATAATTCAGTTGGTAGATTATAAGCCATATTGCCAATTCTTTCAAGAATTTTAAACAGTGTTATACACCTGGGGCTTAGTTTTCCTCCTTGACCAAGTCTGCTAATTCTTTTCATAGGCTTTACTTGAGGAATACAAATTCTTCAACTTGAAACTCCATAGCTCTATGTTTTGGGTTGTAATATTTCTATTGACGATCTTGAGTAGCTTTCAGTCTATCTCTTATTAATTTGATTTTCTTTATAGCTTGATTAACTAGCACTAAACCTAATAACTATCGTTCTCTTACTTCAACCCAACTCAATGTAGTTTTACACTTTCGACCATATAGTGCTTCATATGGAGCCATTTGAATGCTAGATTAGTAACTATTATTATATGTAAACTCAGTCATAGGTATGTGATCTTCCTAGCTACCTAGCACATAACCTCAAAAAATCCTCTAGAACTTGAACTGTTCTTTCTGATTTCCCATTAGTTTGAGGATGAAAAACTATACTCATGTGTAATTATGTGTCCAAGCCTCTCTAAATTCCTACCCATAACCTAGAAGTGAATCTACCATTTCTATCAGAGACAATTACATTAGGAACACCATAAAGTCTTACAATTTTCTTAACATATATATATGCTAACTTATCAACTGAGCCTATCTACTTTATGGGAAAGAAGTAAGATGACTTGATCAAATTATCAACAACAACCCATATACTATCATGACCCTATTTAGATCTCAGAAATCCCATAACAAAATTCATTATAATTTTCTCCCATTTTTTGAATAGTCCACTAGGTCTTTGATGCTCAGCTTTAACAATCTGACAAGTTTAACATTTATAAGCATACTCAGCTATAACTCTTTTCATAGTTGGCCACCAAAATGCAGCTTTCAAATCTTTATACACCATTGAGCTACATGAATGAATGGTGTACCCAGCTTGATGAGCCTCTTGTAAAATTTCTCGTCTTATATCAATATCACCTGACATCCATAATTATGATTTCTTTTTGATAATGCCTTTTATATCTATTGTTAAATTTTGCTTTTTACCAATTTGAATTTATTCAATGAATTTATAATATTCAGGATTCAATATTTGTGCAGCCTTGACTCTGTTAATTATAGTTGATTGCATTATCAATTGATTTAAATAACCAATATCACTAAATCTTCTAACTTGTAACTATACAACATCTAATTCTTTAATCAATTCTAACTTTTGAGTGATAATCCAATTGACATTACTCATGGATTTATGGATTAAAGCATCTACCACCACATTAGCATTACCTAGACAATACTAAATATCTAAGTCATAGTGCTTGATGAATTCCAACCACCTTCTCTACCACAAATTTAATTCTTATTGTGTACAAATGTACTTAAGACTCTAACGATCATAAAAATTTCACATTTCACTCCATATAAATAGCATCTCTAGATTTTAAGAACAAATATAATAGTTGCCAATTCTAAATCATGAGTCAGATAATTCCTTTCATGAGGTTTCAACTATCTACAAGCATAGGTAATTACTCTTCTATTATGCAATAATACACAACCCAAGCCTCTTAAAGATGCATCATTAAATAGCTGAAATCCCTCAGTTCCTAATGGAATAGCTAAACTGGTGCACTTGTCAAATGCTTTTTCAGTTCTTGAAAACTCTGCTCATAATCACCTATCTACTAGAATCTAACATCCTTTCTCATTAAATTAGATAGAGGTATTGTAATTTGAGAAAATCTTTTGACAAAACTTCTGTAATAACCTACTATAGCCAAAAAAATTGCAAACCTCCATTACATTTTTAGATGTATGCCATTCTAATAATGCATTTATCTTTTGAGGATATACAAAAACATCATCTCCACTGATAATATGACCTAGAAATGCCACACTATGCATTCAGAATTCACACCTAGAGAATGTAACATAAAGTTGATTCTTTCTTAATAGCTCTAGGACAATCCTCAAATAATTTACGTGCCCTTCATCAATTTTAGAATATATCAAAATGTCATCAATGAAAGTAATAACAAACTAGTCTATGAAGGATTTGAAAATGTGAGTCATTAAATCCATAAAGACTGTATGAGCATTGGTTAGATCAAATGGCATAACAAGAAATTCATAGTATCCATACCTAGCCCCAAAAGCTATCTTAAAAATATTAGTATCTTTAACTCTAACACAATGATATCTAGATCTTAGATTAATTTTGGAAAATACATTAGCTCCTTTGAACTGATCGAATAAATTAACAATCCTTGCTAGTGGATATTTGTTGTTGATTATCACTTTATTTAACTTTTTGTAATCAAGCATAACCACATTAACCCATCCTTCTTCTTAACAAATAATATTGGCACACTCCACGGTGAATTGTTAGGTATAATAAATCCCTTGTCCAACAATTCATGTAGCTAGCACTTCAATTCTTGTAATATCTTAGGAGCCATTCTATAAAGAGATTTGTGTATAGCAACTATTTATAGTTGTACATCAATCCTAAACTCTACTTCTTGCTCTGGTTGTAATCCTAGCAATGCCTCAAGAAACACATTAGGAATTCAAAATAACTAGAATGCTTTTTAGCTCTAAAACATCCTTATTCATCACATCTGACTTAGCAAGAGATATGATTTCGCCACTTCTTAAATATTTATCCAACTTCATTACACTGATCAAAAAAGATACCACATTCTTATCACAAGAAAAATAAAATAATTTTTCACCAAGCACATTAAATTTCACTCTATCTTATTAGAGTTCGATTGTTGCAAAATATTTGCTTAACCAATTTATACCCATAATGATATCAAAATGTCTAATTGGTATAATAATTAGCTTTAAAAGTAATTGTTTATCATGAATGTCAATGTTCATAACACATTTCTTATCTGTACTCAAACTATCACCAGAAGACATCATAACATTCAATGTAGGTGTAAAATAAATAGTATTAATGGGTAAGCTAGCAGAGAAAGAAACAGAAATGAATTTGTGCAAAGCACCATAATCAAACAAACTGAACCAAACTCATTTAAAATTATAAGCGTACCTATCACCAGTTCATTTGATTCCTTCACTTTGAGAGGGGTGATAGCAAAACTTTGGCTTTTATTGGAGGGTTAGTTTTATGCTTTAAAGTTTCTTCTTTTTATGAATTGAGGGCTTCCCTATAAACTCAGTGTTGTCTGGCTTCCTATCTTCCAAAAATTTTCTCTACTAACCCTAACCCTAATAACTGAATGGATTTATAGCCTTCTTATTTTTTAGAGGGCAATCTGTTGCTCGATGTCTGACCTGACCACAGCTGTAGCATTTCTCTGATCTAACCAAACATTGCCCAAAAATGTCTCTTTAAATTTATTGTAGATAGGTTTCTCTAACTGAATTTGTTTATGTCTGTTATCAAATTTAAATTTCTTGGCTGAGAAATCTGGCTTCCTTTCAAAGCTTTTGCGTTAGCTCACCTGTGGATCCTAGTATTGCTTGGAGAAGTTCAAATTATTTTCAATTTTCCTGACCCATTCAACTAATATTGAAAACTCATGGATTTGAAATGGTGTTAATGAGAACCTCAACTTATCTTTGAGGCCTCACAAAAACTTCTTGTATACTGACATAGTGTAGAGAATGTCTCGAAAGAGAAGTGAATTTGGATTCATATTGCATTATAGTCTTTGATCCTTGAGTTAGATTAAAATTTTTGTCTTATAATGCAAGCCTCACTGATGGTGGAATAAGCCAATCCTTGAACACTTTGACAAATTTATCCCATTTGATCTAAGAATTGGCACCCTATCAAACCATTCCCTATGCTGAGCCTACCACTACCTTTCTGCCTCCCCTTATAGTGCAAAAGTAGCTACTACCACTCTTCTATTTTCAGGGCAAATCATTCTATCCAGAAATTTTCTAATTTTGAGCAACCAATCTTTTGCCACTATAGCATCGCTGGCTCTCTTGAATGATGGTGGCTTGAATGTTTGAAATATCCTCAAATGCTGATCCACTTCTAAACCAAACTCAGATCCAGGCCAACAAAAATAGATGCTAATTTATCAACCACTTGTGAAATCAGCTATACTACCCCCCTAAAATTCATCAGATCTACCTTCTCCACTTACTCTAGGTTAAATTTCACTCTTGTTAAAATTACCTCTTGCATATAGTTTAGAGTTTGTAGCTAATATGGAGGGCTGATCATATAATCTCTCTAACATTTCTTCATGAATATTTATCTATAATTACATGAATTGTTTATTTGATGCATATTTATCGTATAATATTAATATCATGTATGCATGATAATCAAAATATATGTATTACTAAACCAGCTCACTCGTCCTATAGCCCTCTATTGATCAATTCAATCCCTACTTCTTCTAAATCCAAATCATGCTTTCTTTACCATTATACATCAACTTTCATTTTGATACCACTTTCTATCGTACCCTAAATAACTCCTCTTATCTTAAGGTAAGTTTGAGGTATAATAGAATGTGTTGAGTTGATTAGACATAGATTCCATAGACTTATCCCAAAAAGTGTCAGTTCGAGACAAGCAAGTGAAATCTAAATCTCACCAAATCAACATGAAAAAACTCTTACATTTCAAGCATCCAATTCATATATAAATCACATATTTGGGAAGCATCTAAATTTACTTTGCAATATAAACATAGAGCTACTGAAAGCATCGAAATAAAATTTCATAAGTACCTAAAAGGCCTTTAAAGTCTTTCAAAACTTGTGCACCCAAAACTATACATCAAAGTCATACAATTCAAAAAGCATGACTAGCTACTGCCCTCTTCGTTCTTGCTTGAAATGTCAACATGTAAAATCATAAGCTAAAGCTCAGTGAAATAAGTAAAGCTAAAACAAGCTCAAGATAAGACTTCAGAAATTATGTGCACTTATAATTGAAATATGTTGAAACACAACTATAAGTAAAATATGTCATAAGAAAACATGTTATCCATTATGTCAGTTATTAATTTGTAAGATTGCAGCATGTGAACAATGTACAATAGAATTAATTATATGTACAACATGCATTTAATGAATTCAATTTCTATCTTATATCAAATCATTTTCTTCAAAATGTCCTTGATAATTGCATAGGTTTTGACTTTCATAATAGAAAGGGTTATCTCCAGGCTCGTTAGCCTAAAGCTACTGTTAAGGTAGGGCCGGTACCATACTACTTACCAAATAGCTCCCATGACACCAATTAGTTTATCTAACCTCAATGTCAAGAGTCAAGAATTCTAAAACCCTCTGTTAAATGCTCATCTCATCAGAAATTTTGTATACTTGCACAAGATCTAATAATATAGTCTTCCTATCATAATTTTATAAAAATTTTCTGTTTAGTATATGCATTATATTTCATTTAACAATTAGTAGTACTTGTACTGAAACATTCTCAATATGCACAACTGTGTAATATGACATCGAGGCATTTAATTGAATTACAATTCTAGTAAATCAGTAATAGTAAAATATAGTTTTGAGCTATTCATTTGCCAATCATTTATATCTAAATAAGATATGATAGAAAATCTATATGTAATATATAATACATTCACCGAAAGTAGTAGAAATAGTAGTAATTAATAGTTCTATAAAAATTTGAATTTAAATTAGCAGTTACAAGTCTCACCATAGTGTTTGGGTTAATAGCATGACGTGCCTGCCGCTTTCTTGAATATACAACCTAACATTAACTTTTATTATAAATACTTAAAATTCTTAAATTATAATGAACTTTGTCTTTGCAAACAAATATTGCATTCTCACCTGAATTTGATTTCTCCATATTCAATCCCATGCAATTAGGCAGTCATGCTGCTTCGAGTGACTATATTTAATGTCTAAGCACTAATTACGTGGATACATCAACATAATATTAATAATTTCTTCATATTTGCATAATAATACTTCACTTAACATACAAGCCATCTAATTTCATTATAATATTTATATACCCAAAAATTCATCTTAATTTGTTACTTTTACCATTTTGTATATGTTAATCATATAATTAATTAATAATTATTTTAAATTATATGTTTTCTTATTATTATTTTACTTAATTTAAGAATTTTAGATTTAATATAATGAAATTTTGGAAGGAATTTATTAAATGTTAATATGTGCACAAACACTCATTCTATTATCATAATTTTTTTATAGACATTCAATTACCAAGGTTTCACATACACAAATCTTACATTAATTTGCTGTCCCAAGAATTAATATCGTAAAATTAAATGATTTTTAATTGACTAATACCAATAGCTTTGATATATGAATTTATATATAGATAATAATGATATCTTTAACATTTATACATGTGTACATAGTTAATTTGCATAAATTCTTATTAATCCTAAACTATTGGCTGCCTATACTATAAATGATATAGAAAATAATAGTTTTATCTTAATTAGAATCATTAATCAATTATGTAGATCCATAAATTTTTTTAGTTAAATAAAATTAAAAATTTTCCAATTGATTTTTGTATTTCAGTTTTCTAATAGTCTAAACATAATTTAAAAAAAAAAATTTAGAAAAAAACAATCTAAAATTTACACCTATTCATTATATATTTACCTTTATATTTTCTTCTAATTTCAACTGCGAGCCATATTTCTCTGAATTCGCATATCGCACATCACAGGGAATGTGGTTATGTGGGGAAATAGTGGGAATAGGGAAAAAAAAAGAGGGATTGCTTAAGTGAATAATGGATTAATTGATTTATTAATTCCTTAAGAAATTCCCAAAAGATCTCAGCCCTCCATCAAATGGACCGTCGCTGCATGTCCGATTAAGTGGAAAAGTTCAATTGCTACATTAGTGATGCTACAGTAAAATTGATTTAGTAAATTAACTATACTATAGTGAAATTAAATTTAAAACTTAGGAAAATTAATTTATAATTATAAGACTAAAATTTTATCTAATTAATCTTTATGAATTTTTGAGATATGAGAAAAATAGGGTATATTTTAAAATTATGAAATTTACCTATTTAGTGTATTTTGGGTATTACAAGTAGGCTCTCGTCCAAGAACTTTAGCCTATAAATATTCTAATAAAATTAATTAATCATGATCATAAGTTCAATTAATGTAAGTAATGATTCACTTATCATCTTTTGTGTGCACTCAGTGTGTGGTATTGAGCCTCTAGTACTCTAGTATGTAGAGACGTGCCCATGCCCCTACAATCAGAAGCTTGATTTTGCTTTGTATGCTCCCTCTTACAAATAAAATGTAGACAAGCCCATGCTCTATAGAGGTCAACTCACATATCCTCTTCAATCCAAAGATGTCTTTGCCTAGACTTGCATGTCTTTGAACATGTTGTATATATGGTTGTGCTCTAACAACCAATTGAAATCTTTATGTAACATAAAACAAATTAATGATAAGTAGTAGTACTTTAAGATAAGCTAATGCATTTAAAATGTGTAAATAGTTATAATAATACCGTGAATTCCTTAAACCGCATGTCTCGAATCTCAATTGTGACCTTCTTTCATGAAATATATGGAGCATCATATTTACACCTTATTATGTCCCTAATTTTATGTATGGTATTCTTGGATGGATTGAACCTAAAAAATATAATTAAAATTAGAACCATGATATGTCAAAAGCATAATTTTAAAAATAAACTTGATGTCACTCTTCGGTTGAATAAAAATTTGTGTCATTGACGGCTTAGTGGGCATACTTGTATTGGGCTAATGAGGTGGTGTATGATGAAACATAGGCTCGCTAAGACTTGTATGTGCTTGATATGATTAAAACAATGTAGTGTCAACAGGCTCTAGATAATAGTAAGCACATGTACCAGCTGGTCCAAAAGTCCAAGGAGGTGAGATTGAAATGGAGGTCAAGGTTGGTGATCGTGGTGATAGCCAGAACAGCGGATCGGTACACAACCTTCTTCTTCTGCTTGATGATACTCATAATCGAACATCATGGAGCATCATCACCACCACCTAATTCCATTTGTAAGTAAAAAATAAAAAAATAAAAAAAATAAAATGATTAGATCTATCATAAATAAGGCTACATAAAGAGCTTAAGAAGAGAAATTAAAAATTGTAATAATATGGAGGTAAAAGTTCAATTTTTTTAAAAAGGTAGTGTGTATATTGCAATATGTAAAAGACTACCATGAAAAAAAAAGTATGTAAAAAGATAGTATGTGAACTATAGTATACAAGCACATTATATATGAATTTTTTTTATGCAATTAAAGTATGTAAAATGGACAACATGTAACTCCAAACCACTACTTTTAATACATATGTACAAAAGACAGTGTAAGTACTTAAAACAAAAATATATGCTACCTTTAATGCATATGTTATGTCTTCTACTATGATAATTCACTAGAGGTTGAATTTATAGTGCCATGTTCATCATCATCTTCATTGCTCTCATCTTCAAATTGATTAGTTTCTTTAAAATCAATATTAGTATCACTCATGCTTACAACTTTCTCTACATCATCAACTGAATGTTTGAAACCCGCCATCACATTCTCTTGATGAGTAAGTTCAATAGTATTTTGAACTTCCACTCTTGATCTGGGTTTAATTTTAATTACCACTGTACATTCTATTTTTTCTCTTATTCTTCCTAGATATCTTAGGTAATACACTTGTGTGGCTTGATGTGTAAGGATAAATGGATCATACATAGCATATTTTTAAGTCAACTTCACTTCAGTGACCTCATATGACTTATACTTTTTATTCCTCTATTACGCACAAGATCAAACCAATCACAATTGAATAGAATGACATTTCTCTTATTTGATTCAAGATACTTTAATTGCATAACTTTTTGTAGAACCCCATAATAATATGTCTCATCATTTGAATGTGTGTTTCCTAGAATGCAAACACATTTTATGAAGCTTTAACACCATCAACATCATTTGTATATGCATGTGGCTTAAAGTAGTATGAGCAAAACATTTATAGTTTTTTTGGGCTAAGTAAGCATCATATATTGAGCCTTTGGGGTGTGTTTTATTATTTACAATTAATTTAGTTTATTCAAAAATTTTCATGAGATTTGTGGAATAATTAGACTTAAATTGAATGTTAATTGATATTACTACTAATAATAAACAACAACCTCTCAAAAGGGTGCATCTAGTGATACTATATTGGTCCTCCTACTCTTGCTTCATATGATAGATGTATCAGTAGGTGCTCCATGGAGTTAGAAAAGATAGAGGGAAATATCTTTTTAAGCTTATAGATAATAATTGGAATGTTATCTTCTAGTTATCTTAGAGCATCCATATGTTATCGAGTTAAGGGTAGTTCCTTAAAAAAGAGAGTAAGTTCGATCAAAGGATTTAATATTTGATCTAATAAAACATCAAATGAAACTAGAAGTAAGCATTGAAAGAGAATGTGGCAATCATGGATCTTCATTCCAAATATTTCCTTAATTCTTAAATCAACACATCTGCTGAAATTAGATGCATACCCATATGGTAACTTTAATAACTGTACCTACTCACATATTATTCTCCATCATTCTAATGTGAAATAGTATTTGGCTTTAAGCTTTTAAACATTGCTAGCTATAGTCTCTCTCAACTTTAACTCTCTTCTCTAGCAATATTCCTTTAAGTCTAACCTAACCTTCATATTATCTTTAATTTTACCCCTCACATCTATCACTATGTTGAAATATTCTTAAAATTTTTTTTCTCAATGTGCATGATATCAAGATTATGCTTTATCAGAATAGACTTTCAGTATGATAGATCCTAAAAATACTCCTCTTTGTTCAATTATGGGTTGCACCATAACCTAAAAAATAATTATTAGATACATAGGAGAATCAGTTATAATTTGAATATAACTAACAATATGCTATAAATAATTCTCACTCAATCTTAGAGGTGGCTTAGCCTTCTAAACTCAATTGTTTTATGAATGCATCTTTGTTTTTTCTAAGAGGATGATCAGTAAGATGAATATATGATGACAATCAAATCAAGAAATTTTTTTTGCCCATTTTTTGAGTGAATGCCTTTGATAAATCCATGTAGTATGGATAGGCTAACTTTCTCTATCCTGACAACATTCTATATGCAAGAAAGTCATTGATAGTCCGCATCAACATTGATTTTATCTGAAAGTTTTGCTTTGTAGTACTGTCATATATTAGTTCACCATTATCCCATAAAAATTTTACCTCATATATCAATGGTTGTAAGAAGACATCAATCTTTGCATTGGGGTCATGTGGCCCAAGTATTTTCAGAGTCAGAAATATATAAAGTGTGGCCATGCATATCTCTGATGGTAGATTGTATGGTGTAACTATCACTAGCTAACATGAATAAAATAATGCAAAATGACCAAATGATGTGAAACCATTAGTGCATAGGCTAAGTTTGACGTTTCATGATTTAGTTGTAAAATCAGGATAAGTACGATTGAAACGCACCACGCTTCTCCGTTTGATGCACTTGCTCTGTCATGGTGCCATCACATATGCTTGGCTAAATGCATGGAAGCATATAGTCTTTGTAGATGTGGAGTTAAAAATAAGTATAATTATCACTTATGTGGTACATCCTTCTATTTGTATTATTTCCCTACTATGTGGCTTAAACCTAGGTGCTCCATAAAATTTGTATTCAATATCCCATGCGTTATCTTTGTAGTATTATATACAATCATTGACATAACAGTCAATCTTTTCTGAGCTCAGACCTAGCTTTGACATCAACTTCTTTGTTCTATAGAGATTTTCAGGAACTAAGTTTTCTTATGGGTTTGTCTCTTTCAACAGCCCTACGCATTCATGTGTTAGTTGTAGTTGGCTATAATCACCAAGTTCTTTTTTTATAAAATTAAATTGGACAAATATTGTGAAATTTATATAAATTCATAAAAAATTGTTAATTATATAATTAATAGTGTAACACATTAAATTAATTAGAAAATACATAACTAAAAATTCTATAAAAATTACAAAAAAATACAAAACATAACTTGTAAAATCGTAAATCTAGATACAAATAAACATTTTAAACTAAGTTTAATTAATTTTAAATAAATTAGGACAAGACTTAACTTAAAAATAATAAAAACCTCTCAAAACATCAAATCCACTTTTCTCACAAATGAATGATGAAATATCAAAAAATAGCTATATAAACAAAAGATCAAGGTTTACATTCTATTTTATAAAGAAATTGGAGCAAATAGACGTGATTTGGGAGAAAATCTATGAGCCCAAGCTCATTTCTTATCGTGAGAGAGAGAGAGAGAGAGAGAGAGAGAGAGAGAGAGAGAGAGAGGAATAGGGTCAGGTGGGGGTGTCACAATTTGTTAACCTAATAATAATTATTTTAGGTGGATTTTCCAATGAAAAATCTATTGAAAACTATTTTGATGATTTTTTCCATTGGAAAATCAGCCTTCTTTAAGTGATTCAATCATAACATCCTTTGTAGTCAATACTTATATTAGAAATATTTTTGGCTAAAAAATCCATCATTAAATTAGTCAGTATTTCTCTATGAAAAAATCCTCTAGAAATTCCACCAAAATTTTGTAATTTTCTTGTATTAACCCCATCGACTATCCCACAATTGGATGACGTAGAACTAGCAGGAGGGGAAAATATTGAACTTCAAAGAGATGACCATCTTACAAGAAGGCCAAACCTAAGGAACATCCTTAGACAAGACCATCTTATGGTCCATAAAACTTTACATGAATTTATGAAACAAGTTGTCCATGAAACTTTACATGAACTTATGAAACAAGCTAAGATAGATGTTACAACATATGATAGTGTTCATGACTCCAATGAATTTTTACATTGGTTAACTCAGATAGACAATTTTTTTGATTGGTATCATTTGGATGATTATCAATGAACTATGATCACAAAAAATAAAATTAGTAGGTCAAACAAAAATATATTGGAATAACTATTAGCTAAAGAAGATAGATTCAGTAGAAACCTCATGACAAGGGTAAAAATTAAGAAATTTTTAAGGCCAAAATATGGTCATAGAAATCATGATAAAATGTTATTTTTTATTGCTATCTAAGAGAGAGATAAAGGGAGAGATCAGGAGAAAATGGGGTCGACTGGGGGAGGGTTGATTGGTTGCGATCCATTGACCTAATAATAATGGTTTCTAGCGGACTTTTTGCTGGAAAATATGTCAGAAACCAATTTGATGGATTTATTGGCTAGAAACTTAGTCATTTTTAAGTGATTCGATCATGATGTCCTCTATAGTTGGGAAATTCATTAGAATTATTTTTATTTTAGGGTTTCTATCAATAAATTTGCCAATAATTTTTTATAAAAAATTAGCCAAAAATGCTACCAATAATTTGTAATTTTTCTGTAGTAACCCCACCCACTATCTGATGTTTTGATGCCATAGATCCAATAGGTGGGGAAGATATTGAACTTCATAGAGATGACTGTCCAGCAAGAAGACCAAACCTAAGAAACATCCATAGACAAGATCATCATTTGGCCCATGAAATTTTATATGAACCTATGAAAGAAGTTAAGATAAAATCTCTAACATATGACGTTATTCAAGACCCAAATAAATTTTTAGATTGGTTAGCCCAAATAAATGATATCTTCAATTGGTATCATATGGATGACTATCAAAGGACTATGTTTTCAAAAGTAAAATTAGTAGGTCATGTAAAATTCTATTGAAATAATATTTTAGCCAAAGAAGAGAGAATCAATAGAAATCTCATGACATGGGTAGAAATTAAAGAAAATTTAAGGTCTAAATATTATCCTAAAATAATGATAAAAGATCTATGAACAAATGATTACTCTTACACAAAAGAATATGTTAGTAGTAGAATATATGAATGCATTTGAAGACTTAATAGCTTGAACACACTGCACTGTTCAAGAGTGTAAAGTAGCTAATAACTTTATCATTAATTTAAAAGGAGACATTAGAAATGAGGTAGAGTTTTATGATACCAGACCATAGAAGACACCTATTTCTATGCTTTACTCCTAGAAAAGTATAAAAAAGCTACATCCACATCTAAGAAGAATTCTCAAATATCCTTTAAATATCCAACAAATCACAACCTCAAAAGTCTATCATTAGATATAATCCTTCTACATCAAATAACCCTTCTAATAAGACCTCCACTAAATCTACTTCTAAAAATGTGAGAGAAATAGTTTGCTTCAAATTTCATAAGAAGGCTCATATACAAAATCAATATAAAGAAAAAAATCAAGTTCCTAAATGAATTGAAAGATTTAAGAGAAGAAGAGGATATTGAAGCAAAACATGATAATACAACACTATCTGATGAACAAGTAGATCAAAATATATATAATTCAGTATTAGTTATAAGGTGTATGAGTACTTTTGGGGAAGAAGAAGATTGGAGAAAAAGGAATATTTTCTCAATGTATATTTTATGTAAGGAAAAGAGGTGTAAGTTAATAATAGTTGGAGAGAGTCCTATCAATGTTGTATTATCCCATCCTATCAGTAGAGCCAACCTTACAACTGAACCTTACCCAAAACCATTCCAAGTCAGTTGGATAAATTACACATCTCTGCCTATCATAAACAAATGTCTTATTCCAATTAAGATAGGTAGTAAATTGATCAAATCTGGTGTAGTGTTCTTCCAATAGAAATAACTCATATCTTATTAGGAAGACCATGTCTTTATGATTTGAATGTCATCCATTATGGTCATGAAAACATTATGTATTCAAATATAATGAAAAAATAATCAAATTATTACCCATATAATCTAATGGAAAGAGGTCAATTATACCCCCACATAGAATCCTTCCTCCACCTCATTACAAACCCAATTCTAAACTCCAACCCAAACCTAATCAAGAGGAAAAATGCAAAACTCTAGTTTATAGTGATATCACCATCCAATGATAGAGAGGATACTTCTAATATACATTTTAGTACATGCAAATCTCCTAGAATTCAAACCATAATCTTAGGGTTTAGACACTTAATTAAAGAGTTCAATGATCCCACTTTTTTACTTATCTTGCACCTTAAAAAATTTTTTATTGATATTAAGAATCACCATATACCTGATGTAGTCTTAAAGCTTTCAAATGAATTTACTGATTTACTCCTCAGTGACTTACCAAATGAACTACCCTCATTAATGGATATATAGCATACTATAGACCCAATTCTTCTTTCAAAAATACCTAACTTGCACAATTAAGAAGGGTTTTATCCAAGAAAGCCTTAGTCTTTGTACTCTACTAGCTCTTTTAACTCCTAAGAAAGATTGAACTTGGAGGATGTGTATTAATAGTAGAGTAGTAAATAATATCACAATAAAATATATGTTTTTTATACTTAAGTTGGATGATATGTTAAATATTATTTCAATTCATCTTTAATCTCTAAAATTGATTTGGGAAGTGGATACCATCATATAAGAATTAGACCAAGTAATGAATGGAAGATAATGTTAAAAACTCCTAATGATCTTTATGAATGGTTAGTCATACCATTTGGTCTTTCAAATGCACTTAGTATATTCATGAGTCTAATGAACACTGTACTAATATATTTTATTGGTCAAATCTTTGAGTTTATTTTGACGATATTCTTATTTATAACATAGATGAGAAGTCACATCTATATCACTTAAGAATAGTCATAGAAAAATTAAGAGCAGCAAAATTACATGTAAACCTTAAGAAATATTTTTTTAATCAAACTGAAGTCATCTTATTACATTTCATTATACTTATTGATGGTTTTAAATCATACCCATCAAAAATTAAATCCATTATAGATTAGCCAACTCTGAAGTCTTTTATGAATGTTAGAAGTTTTCAGGGATTAGTTACATTCTATAAGAGATTTATAAAAACTATCATCATTATTGTAGCCCCTATCACTAACATCTTTAAAAAAGATAAGTTTACATCGACCACAGATACTAAAAGGGTCATGAAATAAATTAATACCCTCATAACTTCTTCACCTATCTTAAGACTTTTTGACTTCAATAAAGTATTTGAGGTGACTTGTGATACATTAAGTATAGAAATTAGTGGAATATTAAGCCATCTAATTTCATTTTTTCTATAAGAAATTAAATGATGCTAGGAAAAACAATTCTACGTATGATTTATGTGATTATTCAAACTCTTAAGCACTGGAGAAATTATCTGTTACATAAAGAGTTTATTCTGAATATAGCTCACAAATCCCTAAGCTTTATTAACTCCCAAAAAATGTTAAATGATAGACACACTAAATGGATTGAATACCTTCAAGACTTTTCCTTCGTGCTTAAACATAAACATGGAATAAAAAATAAACTAGTAAACCCTCTTTCCAAAGTATCTCTAATGGTTTTATCTTTTGAATTTTAAATCCTTAGATTTAAGACTTTAAAAGAAGATTACAAAATTTTTTCTGATTTTCATATGATATACCTAGAACATGAATACAAGCCTTTGACTTCTGATAACTCATTTATCATTCTAGATGGATATATTTAAAAAGGTAAACAATTTTGTATTCCTAAAACAACCTTAAGAGAATTTCTTATTTTTGAACTACACTTAGGAGGTATATCAGGACATTCTAGCAAATTAAAAATCCAAACACTAGTTGAACAAAGGTTTTACTAGCTGTCTTTGCAAAAGAATGTTGAATGTATCATAGCCTAATATTACACTTCTCGTCAAGCTAAAACTGTCAAAGAAAAAGTGGGTCACTATATATCTTACCTATTCCTTTTAGCCCATGGGAAGACCTATCCATAGATTTTACATTAAATTTACCTAGGATGCCTTATGGACATGATGGTATATTTATCGTTGCAGATTAATTTTTTAAGATGACATTTTTTTTACCTTATTCAAATTAAAATGATGTATCTCACATATCAAGATTATTTTTTAAATGAATTTTCAGGTTACATGGAGTCCCATTTACCATAGTTTTCAATAGAGATGCCAAATTTATATCTTATTTAAAATTTTTTATAGAAATTAATGGGAATAAAACTAGAATTCTTCTCTACCTTTCATCTACAGACTAATGGTTAGATAGAAGTTATCAATAAATCATTAGAAAACTTATTAAGAGGTTTAGTTGTAAAAAACTTAAGAAGTTTGGATTTAACATTACCTACTTCTAAATTGGCGTCTAATAGTTCCATTTTCAAATCAACCCACAAATCACTTTTTAAGATAGTTTATGAATATAACCCTAAAATGCATATTGGTCTAGATAATAAACTCATTCATGCATTTTTATGATTTAGCATATACATTTGAATGTGATTTTTATAGCCTTCATGAAGACATAAATGAATAATTGGAAATATAAAATGCTAACCACACTGAACATAAGAATAAATGTAAAATTTTTTAAGGAATATGAGATAACAGATTTTGTATTAGTTTATATCTATCTTGAGAGATTTTCTTCCACAAAATATAAAAAGTTACAAGTGTTAGCATATGGTCTATTAAAAATTATTAGAAAACTTGGTACTAACACTTATGTTCTTGAATTTTCCCCTCACATGTTTATTAGCCCTATTTTCAATATAGAAGATCTAATATCTTTTAAAAGAGTTACATAACCTCAAAATTTTTAGAATGATACATTGTATAAGGAGATAGAAATTATTTGTAGGTACTTATCCAGCCAACATTTTTTGAAGTGGAGAACATCATCACAGTTGAAACACCAATAGATGATAGCGTCAATCATAGATTCTTAATTAGGTGAAAAGAAAAGTCACCAAGCGAGGATACCTGGATTACCTTAGAAAAACTATAGAGCTTTGTCTCTAAAGTTCTTGAAAACTTTTGGAATCTTGATGCTTTGGAGAAGTGTTATTTGAGGTATGAGGGAGTTGATGTACTTATGAGTTCTTCAAGGTTCGAGGGAGTTAATGTACATCAAAGGAGGAAAGGACCTTGTTGACCTTATTTTTGGATGAGGTTAACATCACTTTTAAAATTATTAATTTGGAACCTCTTAATTAAGTGCTTAGGACACTATATCTAGTGACCTAATGCATTTCCTTGAGTTTGAACTAACTTAATGGGTTTAGGTGAACTCAACTTAAATTCTAAATGTGAATTAAATAAAAAATCAAAATAAATCAAAATAAATTAAAATTAAATCAAATGAATGAATTAAAATCTAAATTAAAGTCAAATATAGTCAACCCTTTTGACATGGGTTTGACTTTATGTTGGTCCCACCAAGTCAAAAGTTAACCCACAAAAATTTGATCAAATAAAATCATTCCAAATGTTCCAAATGATAAAATAAATATATTTAGTTATGAATCTAAAGAAATTTAAATTTATTTAGGCTTTACTTGTGTTAATTAGACCACTTAGTATAAATGAACCTAAATGGGTCTTATTGGGTTCAAACCCTCAATTTGATTGTTCAAAATTATTTGGAAATGATAATCAAATATAATCCAACCCATCATTGGGTCAAATTTGACCAAATTAGTCATTTGACACAAATGAACCCAAGCTTAACCCATTAAGCCCAATTTGAGTCAAATGGGTTCAAATTGAAATAAAATAAAATTCAAATGAAATTAATCACTCCAAATTATCTCACACATGTGATTAAACATGATTGAAATCCAAAAAAAATTCAATCAAGCCAAATGGGTCATTTGAACCCACGTGAAAAGCTTAACCTATTTAAGCCTAAATGGGTTAAAATGAAATGAAATCTAAAATCAACTCAAATCCTAAAGAAATAATTAAATCAAAACATAATAAATCATTAATTAGACATAACTAAACCCAAAATTAATTGAATTAAATCAAAATGAACAAATTTAAAATACTTTGAATTCAAATGGTATGAATTGGGTTCAAACCTCTAATCTAACTCAAATGGGTTTGGATTCAACCTCGATCTCACATTGAGTTTGATTTAGGTAGCCAAACACTAGCCTAAGGGTTGTGGTGGTGATTCTAAAATCTATAAGTGAAGTCAAAGAGAGATGAGTTGATATTTTACCAAGTAAAGATGCCTTTGTGATTCTTCCTCCTCCCGCCATCCAAACTCCCTTGGATTTTACCCAACTCATCTTTGACCACCTCTTGCAGGATGATTTCAAGGGTTTGGAATAAAGTGGCTAGGCCAATAGTAAAGGTGGACTTGACTTCTTTCACATGAGGGAGTAGGACAAAAAAAAGAGCAAGATGAACTCCCAAGAGCACTCTCTTGGCCAAGAAAGGAAAGTGGAGCAAGACCAACTCATAGTTTGACTTCCTCTCATCAAACTTCGTACCCAACATATTCACAAGGCCAAGAGGTACTAAACTCACCCTCTGGTCAAGCCACTCACTGCTAGTGGCTGAATCCGGCCACCTAGAAGTTTTCATACATGGCTCTCGGCCATGTATGGAAAGAGAGGAGAGAGGCCCTCTCCTCTCCTGTCCCTCTTTCATCCCAAAATGTTCAAAAGGTGAAGAGAAAAAGAAAGAGAGCATTTCCTTGACCTCTCACCTTCATCAAGCTAGAATTTGGACAAAGCTAACGACCAATCTCTCGGTCTCCAATGGAAAAATGAGAGGGGGAGTATTTATCCCCCAAATTGAACATCCGAACACATTCTAGAGATTGAGGCAACGTCAAATGAACCTTCATCGAGCATCTTCGCTGTGGGTAAGCCAAAATATGACCAACATCACTAGAAACCATCTATGAGTTGGTCTAGAAGCAAATCCATGAGGAGGCAATCCAAATTCCTTCTTCCCACAGCTTTGGCATGTCATTCCAAAGGTGTTTGAGCAATCCCATCATCGGAGGCCACTGAAGTTGAGGTATGCCATGAACGCCACCCTTTGAGCTTTCAATTTTAGTCATTCTTTAAAAAAAATTGATCCCAAAGAGGATCAAATCATATAGATTGATTTTAAATCAATCCTTGATCATTTTACAATAAAAGTCGTGTCAAATTTGGCCCCAGATCATTGAAAATCCATCAAATTTGATGAACGACGTCCATCTCTCACTAAAGATGAATGGTGAATTATCTTCACCATATGTTCCTTCTATCTGAAATGGACGATTGTGATCTAGTCGGATGATTTGATTAAATTCCTATAAAAAATTGAGGGAGAAATTAGGACCATCAGATCTTATATCAGATGGTCGAGATCCATCCAGTATGGCACGACTTTTAATGTGGGATCCATGTGGATCCCATGTGGCCCAATGGCACCACGATGGTGATGTCGTTTAAAATGATATTTTCCATTTTAAATGATTAAAAAATCATTAAAAAATACTAGAAACTTCAAAAAATCATAATAAATAAAATATAAAGCTATAAAGTACAAATGAGGGCTCTATGAATTTATCTCAATGAGTATAATCCATTAAACCCAAAATCTCTAATTAATTTGGGATAATTTTAGATTAATTTGGCTTTAAATGAAATTAAATAAACTCAAGTTAATCATAAACCATTAATCCAATTGAAATGAAACTTTCGAAGTTGAAAATGAGGATAAAATATACCTTAGAAAAACTTTTCATGATTTATCTCAAAGTAAATCAAAAGATATTATACTTCAAACTCTAAACTTCAATATTAATAAAATAACTTAATATTAAATAGATTAGATCATGAAAATGGATCAAACCACTTTAAATTAGCATAAATAACCCTAATGAACTTAGAAACACCAATAAAACCCACTAAAACTTAATAAATCACAAAATGACTAAATTTTGTAATTAATTGAATTAATTAATTCAATTAATTAGCCTAAACTTAGGAAAATCATAATAAATGAAGAAAGTATCCAAAAATTATGAATAAAACCTTTATGGATGCATTATTTCTAGAGGAATCAAGGAAAAATAAAATCCCTGAATAATCCTCATCAAATTAGGCTTAATTTATGTTTTAATAAAATAATTAAAACTTTAATTACACCTTAATTTTAGATGTGATTAAAATGAAACTTTGGAAATATGAAATTGGGAAGGAACTCCACTTGTCATAAAAAGTTCAAACCAAATTGACCTTTGGATTAGAAATTATTGAATTTCTAAATCTCTAGGTGAATATAAATCAAATAATAAATTTAAAAAATTATAAAATCACAAAATTCATAAAAGTACTTGAAGCACCTTCATCAACACTAGAACATTTAAGAATAACTCTCCAACATTCAAAATCAAAGAATTTGATCACCAACATACTTAAGGTTTAATGAAAATAATAATGAATGTTAAGTTTAATTAAACCTTGAGGCTAATGAATATATAATAAACAAATCAATAAAATCTTAATCCATAATAAATGTAAATTAAGAATGGATTAAAGCAGTAATCTAAGTGTCTTAGGTTAACATAATTCAACCAAATGAATTCAATAAACATAAACATAATTCAAACTAAACATTAAGGAAATAAATGTTAAATCAGGACAAAAGA
Organism: Cymbidium sinense; assembly: GCA_021442155.1. Classification (NCBI taxonomy): domain Eukaryota; kingdom Viridiplantae; phylum Streptophyta; class Magnoliopsida; order Asparagales; family Orchidaceae; genus Cymbidium; species Cymbidium sinense. The sequence goes on along the minus strand of CM038215.1, from coordinate 219,762,194 downwards.
AATAAATAATTAAACCAATTCAATCTAAATAAAACAAATCAAATTGAAAATAAATCAAACCAAGAAGAAATGCATTATCAAATCAAAAGAAGTTAAAAGAAGAATTAAATTTCAAAAGAATTAAAATTACTAACTTAATTAAAATCAAATAATCTAAATGAATCTAAAAAGAGCTAATTAAGATACTTAAGGATCTTAGTTAGACCTTTGGAATGAATCTTCATCTTATGATGAATGTTTCATTCTATCAGGGTATAGGATGTTGAATTTAATGGGTTTCACCTAAAAGTGGAATCTATTATACTTTTCATTCTTGAAAACCTAAACTTCACTTTAACATAAAAGTAAAGTTAAAAATGAAAACAAATTCAGAAGTCATTAAATCATTTGAAATTGAAACCATCCAAAAGTAACTCAAACGAACTTCAAAATCTAAATTTAAACTTAAATTAAAAAGGCTTAATAATTTCTTACCATGCAAGCTTATTTCCTTTACACAGTAGATCATTAGGTCATGTACCTTAAACTTTGGTTAGGTTGAGCTGTGATACTTTGTGATACTCTATGTTATGATGTGATATGCTTTTAATGTCTTTGTGGTGTATTATTGTAGACTACATGTCTAGAAATATTTGCTTGTTAGACAAGATGATAGGACCTTTTTTTTAGAACTAATGCTATCTTCTACAGGGGCTATGCTAAAAAAGGACCACCGTCATAAACAATTTATAAATTTTATTTTCTTTTACTTTTCTTAAGTCCTTAAGCATAGCCTAATAAGATAGGTGGGCTTGACAAGCAACTAATTATAAGCTCATCTGTTTGTGAAATGTAACTATTATGTGTTGTTTCTATTTTCTTGACATTTGTTTTGCAAGGCTTAGGATTTAATTTTAAATTTAAAATGTAAATTATAGCTTAAAATTAGGTTAGGATCTAAGGGGTCCAGGAGTAGTAGGAGTTAACCCTACTTGCAGATGGTTGCGGAGGTCCCCTATGAATCCCAATTGATAACCCTAAAGAAGGAGATAATGCTAGAAAGAGGACCGATAGATCTAAACTTGGTTATAGGCCGAGTTGTATAAGGGTAGAGCTCGGCTGTTCATTTTCTCTTTCTTTCAAAGTGTACAATGCTACTTGGCTGCATTGGCTTGTTCTTTAATTTGCAATTGGCTTTATTTATTTTGGGTGAGCAATAGAATAAACTTGCCTTTCTAGGTTTATTTCTATACTATGTTTCATGTGATGAATGCCTATACGATTAGGCTCTTAGAGAAAACTAAATTTTCTACCCAACTTAAATCTAATCAACTTAAACACAAAATAAAGAAACTTGAAAATTTACATAAACTAAAGCTCTAGAAAAAACCTAAAATCAATTATAATTAATTAGCATTTGCAAAACATGTAATTGTATTGCTCTAAACTCTTGAATTGGTCACTTCACCCATTGCACATAAGGGGCATCTTACCTGTGAGATGATCATCTTCTTATGGAAGCCTGCCTTCTTTTATGGGTTTGACTCATAACCAATTCTAATTGCATAACATTTAGACATAAAATGCATACCCAAAGCCTTAAAAGAGTCATGAGTCAAAACATCTAAAAATATAAAAAATGTGCATTAGTTAAGTGCATTTCATAGCCTAATAATCTTAGGGATTAAGGAGTGAGTCTAGGTTTTAGATTCTTTCTTAAAATATAATAACCTATCCATCTACATATATGAGACTTGGCATTATGGATTTAAAATGCGCTTAGGTGGTGTTAGTTGGTAGCCCTTCTAGGAGGGTTATATGTCCAAAAGAGTTAGAGGTAGGTCTGTTTCCTCAAGTAAGAAGAATGGTCGATAATTCCAATAAATGAAACTAGGTTGAGCATCAAACTTGGGTTAGAAGCACTTATAAACTTAAGTTCTGAAGCATCTTTCTTGGAGTTAGTCTTCAACCCTAGGCATTTTTGTAGTCTTGTGCTGCTAGTATCTAAGCCCTAGATTTTTAAGAAAATATTAACTTAAAACCTAAATTAAATTTCAAAATTTAAAGCCCAATGATAGGATAGTTAAAATGCCTACTAGGCATCCCAATATCAACATGCATTTCTTACTTAATCCCATTTGGATTCCAAAAAGAACTCTTTCAACTTTGGATTCTTCTCAATTAAAATTTCAAATGTAATTCTTTTGAAAACCAGCTTAGAAATTTATAAAGATAATAACTTATTGTTTAAATTGAGAGTATTCTGCTTACAAGCAACCATGAATCTAGTTTAAAATAAATTGCGCCCTACTTTCTTTATAGTTCAGAGGGAAAACTCTTTGGTATATGGAAGACACATTAGTCTTAGGAGTCTTTTATTAAATGATTGAATCCATTATAAGATAACATGTTTATCTTTTGAGATATTATGTTTACTCCTTAATGACTCATTTGATCATCCAAATAAGAAATTTCTAGATCCTATGTGGTTTTATAAAATTTCTCTATAGACCTGTCATAAGATTCCAAACCAAAAGCATAAACATATGAGAACTTTTATTGTATTTTATGTGGTGTAGTATTTTATGTTGATGTCCCATGTCTTGTATATTATAGTAGTGGATGTATTTGATCATATTTAAGTGTTGTATGAGAGTTGTGATTGAAATCATTTTGTATTTTTGTGACTTAAGTGCATTAGTAGTATAATGCTTAGGTGCTAGGTTTCTAGCACTTTTGCACTATAGCTGATTCCTTATAGAGTGTTTGGATAGAGAATTTAGCAGCTAGGCGTTGGCGCATGGTGCTGTGAAATGATAGGTTCTAATTTTTTTAGTTTTTCAGTGGTTTTTTGAAGAGATGCATCTCTTGGATTGTTGGAACTTATGTAAACATGTTAATTTATATAAAGAAGAAGATTAGAATGATTTTGTGTGAAACTTTAGAGTGAAAACTCTTTGGTTAAAGCTTGGTGTCTAACTGTTCAAGGGATTCAGTGATCTCTTTCTGCCACTCTACTTGGGTGAGTGATATTCTTGCATCTCTTCTACTTTTGTGAGTGAAAGATTACGAGCACACCTTTTCCTCCATCCATTGTAAAGTTCTCTCTATAACTGCTCCATCACTTTTCTTAAGAAATTGTTCCCTGTATGGTGAGGAGTATTGACTCAAGCTTATTTCTTTTCAAAATTGATCTTGGATCCCTTGAGTAAGATCTTCTACTTTTCACATTTTTAAAGTTCTTGTTCCCAAATCAAAAATATTTGGTTTTAATGCTTAAGTATATTCAAATGATTCTTCTTATTTAAAATCAATTTATTCACTTGTTACAATTCAAATAAATTATTTTATTTTATATCTATTTGAATCCAAATGTTATTTATTTATTAGTCTTTGGTGGAATCAATAAAAAAAATTATGCCAAGTCTAAATCATTTAATTTCATATCTTTGAATTTACACATTTTGTTGAATGAAGCTTACTCTTCTTGACCACACTTCTGGTTGGATCTAAAATATTTTATTATTTATAGCTCTTGTTTAAATAAGTTTGTGCTTAATCTATAGTTTGCTTACTCAAGTTTACTCTAGAACATACTTCAAGGTGGATTTCAAAATATTTTTTTTTTTATTATTTATGTAAGTTTTTCTTTAACTATTAGTTAAGTCTAAGAGTTATTAATCATTAGACTTGATTCCTAAGTATGATAAGTTAATTTACACATACATATAATTATTGTATTATGAATTTTTAATTGCATGTACTTTCATATTCATCTAAGAATCCTTTTAAAATATTAATCACACTTATTTTTAACTTATGTTATTTTTGTATCTATTGAAATAAAATTACTATTTACTGAAATTATAATTTCTAGTTAATTAAATAAGTTAATATTTGTAAAAAAAATGAATTCTAATTTATTATAATTGACTATATCCTTATTTCATATAGAACTTTTTTTTTATTGAATTAAAATTTATATTTACTAAAATTATTTTTCATATGTCAAAATCAATAATTAGCAAGTGCTAACATAATAACTCTTATTTTTCATTAGTTTATATTAAAACAATTTAAAAATAATTTTTTTGTTTACTAAAATTATTATCTTAGTTTTGTAAAAAGTAAGTTACACATTTGAAAAATATTAATATATTGATTACTTAATCAAATAAAGGTATATTCATAGCAATCATCAATTTCGAAAATTAATTTTACATTACATACAAAATATTATGTGCCTCTTTGTCATCTAATTCCAAGTTATGATGCAATGTAATCATTTAAAATTCTTAAGACCACTATTTAAATGCAAAAGTAGCAATATTTTTTAGATAATTTTTGTTCAAAATTAAAAGTTAATTTTTTGTCTTGTGATTTTTATTGGGATTATAATAATCGAGAGTATAATATCATTGGGGTTGTACTCACCCCACTATAGAAGAGTAATTTGTTATTGTTGGAGCTTTACTTACCCATTTATAGGAGAGTAATTATGAAACTTATGTGAGTGAGATCTTAGTTGAGGTGGCTAGGCATGAACATAAATAATTTTAAGTTTTAGAAAAACTACATAACAATTATGTGCTTGGTGTCTCTTTATTTTTTTGAAATTTATTTATTATTGTTATGTGATTTTAATAATTAATATACAAATAAAAAATGTTTTTATATCAAATTTAAAGTTAAATTATTAAATTATAATAATTTTTAAAATAAATCCCCCTCCCCCTCCTCTATGGTGCTTAGTCACTCCACATGGTTAAAGCATCTACAAAAATAAAATCAACCATAATTATAAATTATTTTTTTCCTCCTCTCTGGATAACTAGTTGAGTTATCACTCCTTCAACATCTTACCACTCTCTTAAAAATCAATAAAGCTATTTAATAATGGATGTGAGTTTAGAACTCGCCTTGTTCATCTTATTAAGCATAGAATTAAAGATGATATTGGAAGACTAATTAATGTCTGCTAATAAACTTTATATTTTATAATTTATTATTAACATCATGATTACTATAGTATGTTTGAATGGGTTTTTAGTTGTTGGCCCATCTCTCTCTATGAAGCTAGCTACCACCATCTTAGGAACTAGTACCGACACAATTATCATTGAGTTAACCTCTCCAGAATTTAGTTGCTTGAAGCTATCTCATAATGATGACTTAACACTATTGTTGACCTCACTTTTGGAGTGAGAATTCAACTTCTTCATCTTAGACATAGGACTCCTCTAAAGACTGAGAGTTTCTTAGTCTTAAGACACTTTTAGTAATTAGGTGAACATTTAACCTAACCCTAGAGACTTAGAAGAGTTAGCCATAAGAATAGGTTATGCCTTAGGGGTATTAGGAGGACTTGCCTACCTTATAGCTTGAACCCAATCCTTGCTTCCTTCTTTCAAACCAAACTTCAAATTCAAATCTCAAATCATTTCCAACTAAATTGATTTTCTCAAATCATAAATTAATTCCAAAACTCAAATCTTATATCAATTCTAACTCAATTGATTTTCTCAAATCTTAAATCAAATCCAAAACCTTTTCTAAGCCCTTTGATTTCATCTCATGGACTAAGTTCAAATCAAATCTTAAATCAATTCCAACTCAATTGATTTTCTCAAATCATAAATCAATTCCAAATGATTGAAAACCATGATTAATTCCAAATCCAAAACCTTTCCTAAGCCCTTTTGATTTCATCTTATGGACTTAGCTCAAATAAAATCCAAATCACTCCAAACTCAAAAGATTTTCTCATAACCCATTTATATTCTTATTTATATTCACAAATATAAATGAAATAAAAATTCAAATAACCAAAACTAAATTCAAAATTTAAATCCAAATCCAACTTAAATCCAACTTATACTCGTTCAAGTCAAATCCTTGAACTTAGCCAAATCATTCTCAAATCAATCCAAACCTTTGCATTTTCTCTTCAAACTATCATTCCTTCAATCACATACCCAAATATAAACATAGACTTCAATCATCAAACCAAAATAAAACTAACTTGAATCAAACCCATATTCATCCTTTGAACTTGAAATTGTCAAATGAATCAAAACCCATTTGACTCTAAATCACTTACAATTAGATTTATATTTCCATCATATGTCCATATGTGAGTTCAACCAAACTTGAATCAAGCCTTATTCAAGCCAATTGACCCACTTAGGCTCACTTAACCCAAAGTCACCTAAAGGACCTTTTTGAGCCAAATTCTAATCCAACCCAAATTGGATTGAACTAAGCCCATCCAAGCCTCACATTGTGAGAAACAATCATCCTAGGATGATCAATCACTAAAAATGGGTCAAACCAAGTCAAACCTAGCCTTTGACCAAGTCAACATTTAACCCAAATGAAATCTAAACTAGCCAAAATCCACGATATGCCAAATTGATTGAAACCATTGATCTAAACTAATTCATGATCAATGACTGAACTTGACCAAGCCATCAATCAAGCCACTAATTTAACCTAAGTTGACCCAAGTTGATCTAAAAAGTCAAAATGGGTCAAATCTTGGTCTAAGCCAAATTGATTCCAACCAATGGGTCAAATTTATTCTAAATTGATTGTTGAACTTGACCAAAGCTTCAATTGGCCAACTAGACCCAACATAGCCCAATTGACCATGAACCCAACTTGACCTAACCCAACCTAGCCCAATCAACTTGAAATCAAATCAAACTAAAATTGATTGAAACCATAGCTTGCAATACATTTCAGATGATCAACAAAGCCTAAACCAACGCATGACCTAACCCAATTGGGTCAAATGGGTCAAATTGTTCAACTTGACCCATTTGACCTAAACGATCCTAAATGAACCAAAACCAAATCTAAACCAAATTGAACCAAACCAATGATACACATAGGCTCTAAATGATCATTTTAACTTGACCTAACCCATGATTTGACCCAATTTGACCAATTGGTCAACCTAACCTAATTTGACCCAACTTGACCTAAATGGGTCATATTGAATCAATTCAATCTAAATGAACTCCAAATCACTTGAAATTTGGCCCAACCCATTTTTGAATCATTTCAAATCTGCCCAAATTAAAATCATGGCCAAATGACCACTTTTCCCTTAGGTCAAAGGGTATCCTATGTCCAAATTCACTTGGAATTTGACCAATTCTTTCTCAAGAACACTTGACATCCTTCTAGTGGTCCACTTGAACAACAAGGAGGGTGGTGAACATGGCCCAATGAGCTTGGGTCAGCCATGACCCAAACTAAAGCCAAACTAACTCCAATGGGAATTGAGCACTTGGATCACCAAATGCACTCGCCTAGCACATGGGCACTCACTCTCCTCCACTCCTTCGCCTAAAATGACTCACATGGGATGTTAAATAACTCAAACTGTGAACCCAATCTCACTCATTAATCAAAAATGGTAAAATTACTCTTCACCTTCCGATCCAAGGAGGGGGAGATATACTCCCCCTCATTCCCACTCAAACCACAAGCATTGATTTCCACAGAGCCAAATAGAGTGAGTCGAATCTCCCCAAGCTTTTCTAAGCCCTTCCCAAGCTCCATTAATTTCTCCTTCTCAGTTTTGCTCAAAGCCAAAATAGGGGAGGTCCATCCCAATCCCAACTCATCCAATTCTCCATCAAAACCAAATTAACCTTGCAAGCACCATCAGTGGACCTCATTGAGCTCAACCAAGTCATTTCCCAAGTCTCCAAGCCATGAGAAGCATCACCTTGATCAAGCTCGATCGCCATTAAAGGGGAGCTTGGCCAACTAAGCCATCCACTTCAAATCAAGATCCAATACCTTCAATAGGGCTTCGTCTCTACTAGACAAAGCTACCTCCTCTGTTGGAAGCTCTAGTGATAGCCTTCGGTGTGGTATTGCTCAAAATTGTAGCCATAGGAAAAATTGCTTGGTCCTTTTTGAAGGAAATTATAATCCCATCAAATCTTGACTATCAAATACATTGCTTGTGCTTCCTTGAAGGTGTGGGGTGAGTTAGAACTCCATTTTAGCTCGAGAGAGCTTAGATTGAGCAATGATTGACGGACGACATCTGTCTCTCACTGCTCAGGAGGAGACAGATCACACACCATACATTCTGCATGATTGGAATGGATGACCACGATTAGATCATGATAGATCTCCCTCTAATTCAAGCTTAGACTATGGGATTAATCCCGACCATCCGATCTTAGATCGAACAGCCCATAGAGAAAGCACGTCTATCGCTGGTTGACTTAGAAGGAGGATGTGACAACTGAAATAACCTATCCCATCACGCCATGTGGAAAGCACATCGCCACATGGCTCGAGGATTAGGGTTAATCAAATTTTAATTAATTCATATTTTAATGCCAAACTTCTTAAAATCATAACTAATTATAAAAAAGAATCCAAAAAAATGCAAAGCTCATTTTAAAAGAATAGTTTTAACTCAATTAATTTTAAGATTAATGATTTTATTAATTAGTGGGATGAACTCTGCCTCTCATGATTTTCTTAGAATTTATTGTTGGATTAATTAGGAGAATTACTTGTTTCATCCTTAATCACTTTCTTAAATAATTTAATGATTAATTAACTTATTAAATAGTGATAAATTCATTAATGAAGCTTGCTAATCATCATGAAATAGTGAATAGAATTAGGGAATAAAATTAGGACCTCTTTTACAATCTTATCCCCTAAGTCTATTTCATTTGGATAAATACTTAATTAAGTTATAGTTAATTAATGACTAAATCACTTCATTAATTGATTTAATTAATCAAATTCAAAAGCAAATTATTCCAGAACTTAATCGTCTTAATCTTGGGTAGATTCTTAGGTGTTCAATAACCTAAGAGACTTCAAAGGAAATTATAATCAAACTACATATGTAGGATGGTTATGAAAGTACTTAATTAAACCCTTTAGCTTAATTAATCAATAATTATGAGCCAATTACATTAGGCCCCATTTATTTCCTAGGTGCATTGCTTATTTAAATTTCATGTGGTTGCATATCATATGTTGGCTCATAATTGTTTGGATAATTATGTTAAAGTTGCATAGGTAAGGGATAATTAATGGATTTAATTCATACATTAACCTAAACAAAATATAAAATTAACCTAATTATTCTAAAAATTAAACTAAACCAATTCACACAGGGGGGAAATGAGTTAGGACCAGCAAACTCTTCTCACATTTCCTAAGTTAAATCAAATATAAAAAAAAAATCTTCTTAAAGAATCTTGATTCATTTTAAATGATCTTATTTTATAAGATTGTCCTTAATAATTGATTAGGGTGAATGAAGTCATATGCTTACGTTCCTTTATTTCTTTCCAAGCATGCTAAATATTGTTTGTCATATGAAATCATGCATTCATGTCTTTTGAAAAATCAATTAAATAAAATGTTTCCTTTTATGTCAAATTGTATGTTTTGGCTAAAGTTAAAAAATATGAGTGGCTATTATCACTATTATACCAAAAATTATTTTCAAAACCTATAAATCAAAGATTATGAATGGAGTGATGCTACTTATGAATACTTATAAGCTTGCAAGTGATTATAGCATAAGATGTGTTTTATGTTATTTTCTTCTCTTCTTTTAACATGGATTTGAATAGGATTTACAAAGTGTATAGTTCATTTGAAAGGAACACAACACTTGCTCAAATCTATTCCTATGCATTTCTATGTTATGACTTAAGAAGGATCTTCATGTTTACACATGTAAATTATACAACCAAATCCAACAAAGAAATCTTTTGCATGATTTTTCATCCATTTGTTTTCTTTTTGTACATCTACATGTATTAAGAAAAGTAGTATATTAGTCTGGACATCTCAGGGATGCGAGGCTTTAAGTATCCCTAAGTAAGTCTTGTACCTTACGCCCCTGGTGTAAAAATAATGGCGTCATACTCACATATGTATTTTATACATGTGGATGTTCATTTTGTTAATAGATGATAAATCCTCCTTTTTTACATAATAAAAACATGCATCAATGGAACATCCAAATTTTCAAATCATATCTCTTAGCATTCATCATCAAAGTGTGTTAAAATTTGCATTGCATGTATAGGTATGCTTAGGATTATTCATTTACATGGTATACATGGTGGAAACAAATAAATGGGTGTGTGTTATGTGATAGTAATTCACCTTAACTAATCCTAAGATTCCTTTCTTATTGAATAGGTCTATTTAGAGTAAATCTAAACTTAGGGTTAATTAAGACACATAATAAAATATTCACTAAAAAAATCATTAATGAATCTACTTTAGAACTATTTTAAGGTAGGGATGAAAGAGAAGTTCTCCTCTCTTCTTCTCTTCACAACATTTAGTAATTAAGTGTATGTCCATTCAAACCAAATTAAATCACCAACTAAAATTGATAAAATAACTAAACACTTGAAATTAAACCACCCTCTAAATTGAATCTCTCACACTTAGAAAATTTCAATCTTAAAGCCTAGTTAAGACATGTCACAGAAGCCTTAAATGGCACACACATTAGGCTAAGTCACCATTTCTAGCTCTATGTTCGAGCAGTGCATGGTTTGATGCCTGATTTTTTTTTTATGATGTAATATTTTAGACTGGATGTTAGGGTGCATGTCTGTAGACTGGATGATAAAGTGATCTTAGCCTAATCATGTTTTCTACAGGGGGTTATGCTTAAGTGCAAATTAGGATAGGTGGACTTGGTTACCCATGTGTGGGGTGCTAAGTGCAAATTATTCATATAACTACTTGGGTTGTGTGGTATGTTTAGCTAATCTCTATTTTGCAAGATTAGTTAGATTTATCTTTCCCATTATTATATAAATTTTGAAATTAAGATTTGGAAATATTATGGGAAAATTAGGATGAACATTGGTTATAAGACTATGTCTTACATACCATGTGAAGCCTTGGAGCAAACTACATCCTAAGTCAAACCATAAGAAAGAAAGAAATGAAGAAAGAAAGAAATGAAGAAAAGAAGAAATGAAGAATGAAGAATGAAGACCCCCATAACATGAACTCCTTTTAATTATAATTATTCATTTGTAATCTGGGTTGTATAAGAGTAGAGCTCAACTACCCACATTTCTTTTTGGGTTGTACATCGGTACCCGACCACACCGGCCTTTTATCCTTTTTGTGCTAATTTTAAAAAATAATTGATGTTTTGCTTATGATTGCACAATTATGATGACATGATTTTCCTAGTTTCTTAATTGCTTGATGGTTGTTGAATGGTGTGGATGCGATTAGACTCTTAGGGAAAAATAAATTTTCTATCCAATTAATCAAATCATAATTAAACTAAACAACTTATATCCTCACCAAAAGCCTAGGAAATAAATCAAGATAATAAAAAAATTTAGCAACCCCTTAACTGGATGTTGTATGTCTCACATCATGCATAAAATTATATTGTCTCACTCTTGCTAATGGAGAGCTTCCACTTTTACCAAAGAAAATGGCTTGACCTTTGAGAGCCATGGTGGAAACACACCTCCTTCATTCTGATTTTGGCCCATAACCAATTTATCATACATTAGGCATATGAAATCCCATAGCTCATGTTAAATAAAAATGTCTAAAAATTAAAATAAAACTTAACCAAAATTTGCATTAGATTAAGTTATGAGTTCATGCCCTTCATGATTTAGGGAGTGGGTTTAAGTATTTAGTTTCCCTTCTAAATAAGCAACAACTTAGCCATCTTGCAAAGCATAAGACTTGCCTATATGTATTTAAAATCATAGGTGGAGTTAGTTGGCGGCCACTCCAGGCTGTTGTATGTCCAACAGTCAGGTGGTTTATCCTCTCTTGTGGAGGTAAACCATATACCCATTTTCACCTTAGATTCAGGTCGTGCCTTGGCCCTCGCCAAAGCTCCCTAGATTTAGGATCCGAGATTATTATTTTTGTTTGTGGGCTACAAGCATAAATCCTCACCTCTTAGAAATTTCCACGACCTTATGTTGTGGAATTGTAAGCTCTAAATTTCAAATAAAAATTCAACCCAAACATATAATCCACTTCAAAATTTGAAAATATAAGGCACAACCATAGGATAGTTTGAGATGTTCTCTAGATTTTCTAGCATCATGAGCATCCCCTACTCATCTCTCTTTGGTCTCGATAATACTCCCTCCTTTTGATCAATCCCACTTGATTTTCCAAATATAACTAATTTATTGATAGTCCTATCTTTGAAATCTCTGGAGACAATGATCATTTACCTTAATCGATAGTATTCTTAAGAAATCTCATTCCTTAGGATGTAATTAACTATGGGGGCTTACCTCCATTAGGAACTTAATGAACCCGGTTTAAATAAACACTGCTTTACTTTTTAATGTAATATAGGGGAAAGATCTCTGGTACATTCGAAGATCCATTGTCCTTAGGAGTCCTCATTAGGTGATTAGGTCCATTATAGGGTAACGACTTCTATCTCTCGAGATAGTACACTATTCTTTATGTCATACCTGATCACTTTAATGAGTACATTTGTGGATCTACATGGTGTCCCAACTATAATTTTCAGCACTCCAATGTTGAAAATAAAAACACCACAACTATATCTTCAAAAATTACAAGTATTACTCCAACAAAATAAATGGCTCTAGGTGGTATAATCTTGTAGCCTTAAACTTCTATTGACACTTTTCTCCATCACCATTTAGGTTGGCCAACACAAATTCCTTTAACATACTTGTATTAATAAGCTCTTCAACTAGATTCTTGAGAATGTTAACACTTCTTTATATAATGAATTTATTCTTTATGATATTCATAGAACTTTGATGGGATATAACATTTCTACTTACCTTTGTGGAAGCAAGACATTTAAAATATTTATTATTATGGATGAACTCAATTAACTTGGCCTTAGAAACTTGCAATAATATTATTAATAGAAAATTATATAGGGGTTGGTACTACACTTTGATATGAGTAACTTGGTTGTGATGCCTTTTAGTGTATATTTAGCAATCTCCTTCTTGGTGCTATCCTCACGGTGGTAGGCATCCTATGTTGTTGATAGTGTAGATGATTATGAAATGTATGTGGCTTCATTTCCATCCTTCGCCCACACAGGTGATCTCCAAAGTGTTAAGCAAGAGGTGAGTGATCTTGCTTTAAAAAATTTCTCCTTACTGATCTACTCATGGGACCTAAGCCAATATGTTATACTTTTTTTTGTATTCATATGATCATTGGAAAGTTCTAATAAGTTAGCCAATGTCTTCAACTATAAGTTATCGAGGGCATATCTAAATGGCCCTTTTCTTTAGCCTTGGGTTAGCATAGCCCATATGACTGCATGATCCAAATTCTTCAATTCTAACATTTCTTTTTGAAGTGAGTGATAAACTCTCTCATGGATTCAACAAGGCATCGTCATATTTTCAAGAGAGCTCGTAAGAATTTGAGGGGTCTATATGCAGTAATAAATTAGGTGATTAATTTTGTTTTTAATTTTAAAAAAAAGTTAATAATACTTATTAGAAGGCATTAGAACCATCTCAAAGTTGACTCTTTAAATATGATAAAGAAATTATGACATTTAATTGTGTCATCAAGGTCAAGCAGCGAAGTGGTCAATTCAAACTAGACAACATGGTTTGTTAGGTTAGACTTGCCTATGTAAGACTCAACATTAAAGATCTTGAACTCAAGCTATGGGTTAGTTTCAATGACTTTTTTAGTTAAAAAGTATTGATGAAATCAACAATTATCTCTCGCTTGAAAGGTAGTGTTTTCTCATCATTGGTGTGGAATAAAATGTCATCCAGGATTAATTTAGAGTTAAAGCACTTAGGTGGAATTTGACTTGATGAATGATAGGGTAAATGAGCCTTTATGCTTAAGCCCTAGGGTGCTCTCCCTATCTGCTCACTCTATAATGCCTCGAATGAGATGAGTAACACGTTCTTCCATTTTCCTTAGATCTTGATAAGTGTAAAGTGTCCAACTTCCTATTTCATATTGACTGAGCTACCTTTAGTTAGTTGTCTTACTTCTTGGAGTACTCAGCTTCTAGTCTATGTCATCTATCCATGCTCACCACATCAAAGATTATGTTAAATTTGTATATCTCTGTGGGTTGATAAGAGAGAGAGAGATAAGTAGACCAAGTATGGTCTAATAGGTTTATGCATCACAATCATATTAAAAATATTCTAATGATTGAATTGTCCCAAGTACAACAAGTCTTAGAAAATTGTAAGTTCTAAATAGCCTATAAGATTTAAAATAAGAGCCAAAATCCCTAGACATATCTTGTAGCACTTATTTATAGGGTTAGAAGGCTATAAAATAGCTATAACATACCTATTAAATGAATAAACAATAGACACATTCTAGAAATTTCTTAGGTATGGACATATGTATGATGATTGCTATAATTAGAGGTGCTTCCCTAGATGACATGGTCTTCCATGTGGATGAACTCAACTGGTCCTAAATATAGGGCGAGTTAATCAAATTAGTCCCTATTGAGTTAACTTTTGGAAAAGTTGTTGGTGAGTTCACTTATAGAGGTCTAATGAGTGAAAAAAATTAAGTTAAATAAATAATAAATAAATATATTATTAAGTGAAAAAATGATTTTATGGTTTATTATAATTAATTTTTATGATAGAAAATTTCTCACAAAGAAAGGAAGAAAATTGTAGAAGTTAATGCAACATCACGACACTCTTTTATGTAGTGCTACAATGTTAGTTATAAGAAGATTAAAATCTTAGGAACAGAGAAGATAGCACCACTGTGTCAATTTTTTTAGCATTGTTGTGCCATGTACATCACCATGGTGTTAGTTTTTGTAGCACTATAACGTCAAATGAGAAAAAAAAAGTGTTAAGATAGAGAGCGCATTTACCTGATCATTAGTGATCACAATGTAGTGCCAGAATTAATGCCTTGCCTTACCTTTCACAACATCATGATGCTTCAACCCAATATATTCAATTTTATAATAGTTTGAGTCGGTTGTTGTTAATCTAGTTAGAGGAGTTGATTCACTTAGACTCATAAGATAGTTAATTTAAAAGATTGGAGAGTATTTTGTGGAGAATTTTTCACTTTTGGAGTGTCTCTAGTGAGTGTGTATGTGAGAATGTGAAAAGTAGAAAGAAAAAGAATTAGGAGTTCAAGGGGAAGGAGGAAAATATTTTAGAAGAGCAATTTTCTAGTTCACACTTTCCTTTTATTTGTATATGTGGTGTAATTTTCTAATCTTTATGCATTGTAGTTGTGTTCTCTACATTAAAATGCAGAACAAAGTGTTTAAACTCTAGATTTGTGGTGAATCTTTAATATTCTTTGGAAAATCTTATGTTGTGTTTATGCTATAAGAAAATTGTAGTAATTATTTTCTTTCTCTATGCTTATTTTAATTTATTTTAGCCAAGTGAAAACTTATATTCTAGTGTAATCTTTAAATATAATAACAACCATTAAAGAACAACTAGAGAGAAGTAAATAAATCTTTGAGTATGTAAGAATATAGCACTTGGAGGTTTGCAATCTTAAAAGAAGTAATTCTAATGCAATAACTCTACTAGTTAGTATAGGCATATAACTAAGTAATCTGAGTTATTAAGTTTTCAAGTTATTAAGACTTGAAGATATAATTATTTCTAATTGAATGCAATTATAATCGAACCATAAATTTAGGATATTATCTTCAGTATTATCATCTAAAATTAATTTTTGGTATAGATTCAAAGAACTTTGTAGTTGTACTTTCATCAAATTTGATTAGTTGGATAAAATCATTGGATAATAAAATATTAGTACTTAACTTATTAAGAATTTCAAATTATATTTATATGGTAATGATGCTCGACTCACTTGAATATTACTTATGTGACATGTGCACTTGCATACACTGTTTTAGTTGATTAAGTCTTTAGTGCCATTGCCATGGATGTAAGTAAATTTTGAATAATAATTATTTATTATTTTAAGTTGGTTTGTGCTATGTTTTATGCATAGTGAAGTTGACTTAGAGCTCGTACCATTTAATCCTAAAATATATAAATTTTAATAGAAAACTTTAAAAACTAAATCAAATTCAAATTTGCAAAATGACTAATCAACCCAATGAAGTAGAGTAGCTTAGACTTTGTCAATGTGATCCATCAAAGTATAAATAAACCAAAAATTCAAACCAATAATTTTAAAATCAAACCATCCATAATTCAAATAATCCAGAATAGGAGTTCACCAATAGAGGATGCTAACTTAAATATCACTAATGTTTTAGAGATATGTGCAACATGAAAATGTGATTGAATTCTTTATCCATGTGCTCAATCAACACTTGCAATAACATAGCTCAAAAATTTCTAGACAAATATTTGTTTAAAACAACCAAACTTAAAAATGACTTAATTTCCTTTACTTAATTAGAAAATGAGTTAACTTGGGAGAGATTCAATGATATACTAAAAAAGTTTCTTTGTAATGACCTACTTCATTTGCTATTTATTTAAATAATTTATTATCAATTAGTTTATTTTCTAAAGTTAAAAGTAGATGTCACATCTAATAATTCATTGATGCCTAAACCCTTTGATAAGGTTAATTCACTGATAGAGAAAATGAGTACCAGTAATTTTCAATGGCCCTCCATGTGATTATAATCTAGGGAGGATGCTAGTTTCCCTGAACCAATCTCTTATTCATTTTAACTTCACATGTAGCAGCAACTTAAGAAAAATTAGACAATTTGGAATTGAATCAAGGTCAAGGATCACCTATAAGTTTTGATAAGAGTGGAATTAATCTTTTAGGTGAACTTTATCTACAAAATATGGAGCCATCAAACTTAATAAATAATTGATAAAATAATCCATACTCAAATATAGATAATCCATGTGGGCAAAATCATGTCAATTTTAGCTAGAATAATAATCAAAATGTAGGAAATAATAATTAAAATAATAATAAGTAAAACATTATAGCACATTAGATTTACCAAAATAAAAATTTTAATTCTTAGACCTAGTGTTCCTTACAAACAGTCAATCTAAAGAAAAGAAAATATTATTGGAGGACATGATGATGTAGATAAATACTCAGTTACAAAGTCAAACATAGCCATTAAATATTGAAACTCAAGTAACAAAATTGGCTAGTTCATTGACAAATAAATCACAAGGCACATTACCAAAGTAATACATAAATGAATCCTAACCATAAGAGAAAATAACAATGCAATTATCTTTAATTGACAAGTGTCAGAGAATTAGAAGAGGTATATAGAAAAGAGGTAAGGGAGATGAGAATAAACTTGAATTTGAGAAATAAAATAACAAATATTAGGAAATAAAGAAAAAAAGTAAGATAAGAAAGTTGAAAGACTACCTTATTTTCCATAGAGACTCTACAAATAAAATTTAAATAACCAATTTTCTAGGTTTTTAGAAGTGTGCAAGAAGTTTTCTATTAACATTCAATTTATTGAAGCTCTTGAAAAAATGCTTGATTATATAAAATTCAAGAAAGATACCCTTAACAAAAAAAAAAGAAATTAGGATATTTTAAAACTATAGTATTAATTGAAGAATGTAGTTCTATTTATTTTCTAAAACAAACTTCCACAAAAACAAAAAAATCTAGGCAGTCCTACTATGCCATGCACTATTTGAGATATATTCATAAGGAAGAAAATATGTGATTTGGGGGCCAATATATATTTAATGCATTTATTCATCCTTAAGAATTTTGTGTTAGGATAAGTTCAAACTACCATTATAATCCCTCAATTAGCAAATCATTCATTGACATATCCTAAGGTGATTATAGAGATACTTTAATGAAAGTTGGTAGTTTATCTTTCCTACAAACATTATATTGCTAGATATATAAGATGATAAGAAAATCCCAATTTTTTTGGGTAGATCATTCTTAGTAACAAAAAAGGACTATGATTGATGTGCAGAAAGAAGAATTGGCAAAAATTAAGAGTTTAAGATCAGAAAACCACTTTTAATAGTTTTAGATTAATGTAATTTTCAGATGACTCTTGTGGTGAATATTTTAGGATTGATTTGGTAGATAAGTGTGTGTACAATATAAAACATATAAATATTTAGATTAGAGTAAGTCTTAATAGTCGAGGTGATGGACAAAACTATGAAATGTAAAAAAATTTAGCACAATCGAGCTGAGGACTATAAACTAATTAAGTGTTACTTAGAAGGCAATTTAAGGTTTCTTTGATTGGTATGTAGTTTATGTGACTCACAGTTATGAATTATTATGTATCTTGTATGATAGTTTAAAATCATTATAAAGTTATTTTGTGTTGCTTTGGGTTCCTATGACCTTAGAAAATTTGTTAGTATTGAAGTTGAAGAAAAAGAAAAAGAGTGTGAAGAAGAAAAATAAAGAATAGGAAGTTCATGTATTTTATTTTATTATAGTTAAATCCAAATTTGGGGGAGTGAGAAATACTTTTCCTTATTGAAGTCTGTATGTAGTGTCAAGATGTTGCATTATGTAGCATCGAGGTATTGTAGTGCTCAAATTGACATAATTATTTTATTTTATTAAAAACTTATAATTATTATTTATTCTTATTAATTATATGTTATTCATCTGAAACTTCAAGTATTAATTGGATGAGAAAAGTTTAACATTAAAATTGATTAAATAATATGACTTGCACTAATACTATTAAATAATGAATAATATCTTAAACTAATAATAACAAATAAATTTCTTATAAGAATTAGCAATTTTTAATTAAATAGTTGAGATCTTCATAAAACACATTACACATAGATGATTCATTATGGATTTTGTTGGTTTATATGTTATAAATTTAATATATTTATTATTTGATTACATAAATTTGACTAGTATCAAATAGAGCTTAGCACATATAGTAGAAAATTGATATGTACTTGGATTGAAAATATATATACAAGGAAATGGAATATGATGAAAATAAAAAGAAATTAATAGATTCTTGACCAATAAAGTGATCTTGTAAAAGAAAAATTGAAAAAGAGAAAGTAGAACTTGAGGCTAAGTATTATATAATAATTGTACTTAACATTCTTTTACAAACTAATTTATTTAAGGATAATTCAATTTCATTCAAGTATGTTCAATTTATGAGAGAACATCATTTTATGCTTTGTAGTACATAAAATTGTGATGGGACACTAAATAGATCTTAGTAGGTACTTATTGAAATGGTCGAGTACGAAATCAAGGAATAATATACTACCTTGAAAGGTTGAGATATCACTCCACCATGAACTTAATTATTTAATAAGGACTCCTAAGATTGATGGGTTCATGTGTACCAAAGATTTTTCCCTTATCGTATATGGATGAAGTAAGATAGGGTTTATTTTAAGTCAGGTTCTTAAATCACCTATAGGAGCAAGCCCCATAGTTAATTACATCTTAGGGAATATGAATCTCCTAAGAAAACTCTTAATTAAAATGGTTGGCTAACAACTCTATTGATTTTAAAGCTTAATATTAAAGATTTATTAGTTATTTAAAATCAAGTGAGAAAACTCAATTAGGAAGAGTTCTTAACTAGCTGGAGTAGCTACCAGCCAAGACCTCCTACGAGTTAAAATTATGTGGAAAAGTCTTGTGATTGCAAGATAATTATGCTATTATTTATTAGGAAAGAGCCTAGGATCTTAAACTCACTCCTTAAGATCCTAAATCATGATTGGTATGAAAGTTTATCCTAGACTAATGCAATAAAAACTACATATTTCATTCATTTTGATTCATCAATTTGACTCAGGATTGAGTGAAAATATTATATGTTTATATATGAATGAAGACTCTCCACTTGAATTCAAGGAGGGAAAATAATATGCATGTATAATGTAATTACATTCATCATAGATCTATGATGTCTAATCAATTTTATTGATTAATTCCTATGAATTTATAGTGAGATTATGAGTTGTATTAATTTTAAGTTGAAATTATTTATTTTAACTAGATATAAAATTTAATGTCTTAAAGAGCCTAACAAAATCCAAACCACAGATAACAATCATCACACTTAAAGAAATCTAGGAAAATCATATCATTTCTATAACTAAAATAAAGTAAACACACTGAACATTCAATCAAATAAAAGAATAATGAAAGACCGTTGTTGTCATTTTTCCCTATATATACCAAAAAAATAAATGTTAGGTTGCCAAGCTCAACCCTTATATTGCCTGGATTATTGTTACATGAATGAAATTGAAACAAGCCATGGGGATCTTCATCTTCATTTTATCTTCTAAACCTTGGCTCCTCTAGGCATCACAAAGCCTCCCAAGTTTATACCTTTTAACCTCTACTCATCCTAAATCCTATGGCTCTAACCATATCTTTTTTACAAAATTACATTTAAAATTATAAGAAAGCAAAATTGTAACTAATCATGTAAAATAGTGGTTAGCTATAACACAAATATATACCAAGTAATTTTATATCACACAATTTGACTTAGCACCCACGAGTGCCAAGCCCATGTGTTCTAATGGGCTATGCTAAAGGGGCAAGCATCATCCTATAAGCAAAAGAATTTAATTATTAATTATTAATTATTATTATTATTATTATTATTATTATTATTATTATTATTATTATTATTATTATTATTATTATTATAATTATAGAGGCTCCCTTTAATTAAGCACAACCCTCTATAAAAATATCATTAGTCTAATAAGTGACGTTCTACCATCTAGACTAGTGCACAAACAATCTTAACATCAAGTCTACCACATCAAAACACCGTCCTAACCTAAGCCTAGGGTCAGTGACCTAACAATTTAATATGTGAGAAAATGTTAATGTGGTATGACAAAATTAAGTTTTAGTGTTTAAGTTGTAAATTAAATAATAGGTTCAAGTAATTAGCTCAAGGGGAGGTTTTGATTCACATGATTAGTGATTTAAGAATTAAAATTTTATTTTATAAAAAAAATTGTTTAAATTGAAATTAGTGTTTTAAAGATTAAGAAATTTGATAAGCTTAACTAAGAATGAAACATATTCCTTTTCAATACCCTACCCTAAGGTTAAACCTAAATATGTAATTTATGGTTTTTAGTCATTCTTGATGAAGTTTTAAGACCTTTATTAGTCCTTATGTTTGGATCAAACTTAAATGCATTTGTATCTTCATGAAGGACACTTTAAAGCTAATAGGCATAAGGGGTGACTCACTTAATGATACCCTTCATCACTTTAATTATTCATTTTATTTAAAATATTTATTTTATCACTTTAAAGATTTCATTCATTTTTCTAACTATTTCATTTTAAAGTGATTATACATTTAGTCTATCACATCAATATTCTATTTCAAAATAATTATGTATCTTTTTATCCCTCTAATAATCCATCCTTGAATAATTATTTATTTATTCTATCATTTTAATAATTCATTCTTAAATAACTATGTATTTATCATCTTAATAATTCCTAATATGTATTTATTTTATCAATTTTAATGATTCATTTTAAATTAATTATATATTTATTTTATTATTCCAATAATTTCATAAGTACATATCCACTTCATCATTTTAATATTTCATTCTGAAATGAATATATATTTGGCTTAATAGTTCATTTAAAGTAATTACATATTTATCCCATCATTTTAATAATTCACATCCCCAAGATAATGTACATTTCTTTTAATATAGACTTGAATAAAATAATTAATTTTATATTTTATAATATAAAGTTCAAAGGATGATTTATGTTTTTACATGTATTATTCCATTCCACTTTTAAGTACGTGTCATTGTTAAACTAGGGAGATGAGGTATCTAAGACCTCTTTCGGACCACTAGCCCTGCACCCTCGGATGTAATTTTCATATCAATCAAAAGAGTAATTAAGAATTAATTCCTTTTTCATTTAAATTCTAATTACTCTCAAATTAATGAGGAAACTTATGGCTTTTATTTTTCTTAAATTCTTCTCAATTTAAGTCTTTAGAGAGCATTTATTTGGCCTTTTTATTTTTTTGCAATTAGTTATTGAAGTTATGATTAATTAATCATATTTTTAACCTTAATTAACTAGTTTTACGTAGTTGGTGGTTGAGTTAGCTAAGCTTAATATGCAACACCATGGGATTGGTTATTTAAACTATCCCCAAGGGCTCCTTACTCAGCGATGGTGGACACAGTTTCATCTTGAGTCATTCGATCAAAGATCAAATGACTTTGATTAATTTTATAATTTTGAATAAATTAAATCAGAATTCTTAGTGTGAATTAATCACGATCATCCATTCTAGTCACACAGAATGAACAACGTGTAATTCATTGTTCCCCTTCAACAAGAAGTAAGCGCCATTCACTTCTCGTCACTTGACCCGAATCAACCAAGGCTCAAATTATGGGGAGGATGACTCCATTAGGATTAGAAAATCAAAATGCAAGAGTTTGTTATGGCTTAATCTACATGAGATGCCAAATAATAGATTAAAAGATCAACACTTAAAAGAATTTTATATGATTGTGAGGTGATTACCTCACCAGAGCTAAGATCGGTGACAAAACTGATCAAGGTAACTTCTCTTTAAAGAGGCGAAGCGTTGCTATTGAAGCTGTGAATTGCCTCGCTACCATTCATACCCAAGACCAAGCTCTATTATTACTCGCTAGAGTTTGATCAAAGTTGATGCTCTAGTGATCAAATCAAGCAAGTCTTGATTCATTCTTACTCATGAGGATATGGGGAAGGTATGGGAAAAATTAATTTATTTTAAAGTTTGGTATAGTTGGGTATGGGAGGTGCTCTGGTTGAATAGGGAGTTGGTATTATTGATAATTGGGTGCTTAAAAGGCTCTTAGAATTATTAGGGATTGCCTCTAGGGAGAATGAAAAGGTGTGTATTGAGTTTGGCACCCTAGGGTGGATTATACCTCCCTCCCCATGTCAACTACTCAATGGGGGATGATTCAACCTTGGATAGCCAACCAGGTACTGGGTAAGAATGATTTGGCTCTTAACTAGTGACATGGAGTTCCTCTAATGGCCAAAAGATTTTAGTGGCTAGAGGTGAAGGAGACAAGCCATGTGGAGCAATTCTAAGGGTCGATCATGGTGAGAGAGACCTCACCTTAGTCAATGATTAGACCAAATAGTTTTGGGTCAGCTTGGGTTAGTCGAGGGGAGCTTAAGGCATGCTATGGCAACTGCCTTGGCCATAGGCAGAAGAGACCTTCTTATTTTAGAATTATGTCTATTTATAATTCTTGGTTCACTTGGTCTACACTGAACCGAGTTCACATTGGGTTAGGTCCACTTGAGCAGGTCAAAGGACATATGAGGATGAGTCATGCCAAGTTTGGTTGAGTTTGGACTTAGTTTGGTTAGATTTGGCTCATTTAGAGTCATGTAGGTCAAATTGGGTTCAACTAAGTCATGTTGACCAATTGACCAAATCAAGCACAAGGGGCTATTTGGTTGTGTTCAAATGATCATTTAGAATATATTAGTGTAATTGATTTGATTTAATTTGAAGTGGATTTGGATTTGGCTCATATGAGCAAAATGAGTCAAGTTGATTAATTGGTCATTGGATGAATTTGGTGTAATTAGGAGTTGAGTCATGTTCATTTATTTATTTGGAATTGATTGTAGGCTTTGATTTAGTTTAATTTGGTTTGGATTATGTATAGTTCAATTTGGCCCTTTACGTCAATTTGGACTAAGTTGATCAATTGGGCTAGTTTGATCAAATTGGCTTCACTTGGCTATTGAGGAGTGTTTAATAATCAATTTAGAACTAATTTCAAGTGTTAATTCAATCCAATTTTAATAGGACAAAGAGTTGATTCCAATTTGGTTGGCCAAATTGGGTTAAGTTGGGTCAATGTGTTAAATTGGCTTAATTGGGTTCAAGTAGGTGTTGGTTGATGATTAATAATCATGTTGAGATTGATTGAAGCAATTTCTTTGATCCAATTTGGGTTAAATCAAAGTATAATTCAATTTGACCTTTTAGGTCAAATTAGGTCAAATGGGGTTAAGTGCGTCAACTAGTCAAGTTGACCTTCTTGGTTTCAATTAGATATTGGAATATGATCATAAATAACTTTAGAAGTGATTATAGAAGTTGGTTTGATTTGATTTGGGTAGAATTGAATTTTGGTTCAATTTGACCCTTTAGGTAAAATTAGGCTAAGTTGAGTCAAATTGGTTAATTGTTCAAATTGGATGGTAATTGGTCATAAGTAATGTCCAAATGTGTGATTAGAATAATTTTGGAGCTTTGGCTTGGCTTAATTTGGTTTGGGTCAAATTGAATTTAATTTTGGCTTTATTGGGTAAACTTATACTAGATGAGCTAATTGATCAAATTGAATCTTAATTAGACCTTAATCAAGTTCAAATAATGCATTAAGAAGTTTGGGAGAGTTCAATTTCAAATTGTCTGGATGAATTTTGGGCTTAGTTCCTTTAGGCCCAAATGGGTCATATTGGGTCAACTTGGTCACTTGACCAAATTAAACACCAATTAGATATGGTTTAGAGAATTTTGGAATTTTGGGTACCATATGATCAATTGGGTTTGATATATAGGGTTTGGCTTGGAATATGGGTCATTGTCTCACCTAGCCCAAGTTGGGGTTTGCCCCTTGGGTTGAGCCCTGTAGGTCCTCTAGGCTTTAGTTTAGTGTTCTCTTAGTCATTAGAAGTGTCTTAGCTCTATGTGAGAAAACCTTAGTGCATAGATTGAGCCTTTGGTCCAAGGAGTGGTGATTATCAACCTCACTAAAAGTGAGGTCAACATGTTTATTGAAATTATAATAAATAAAAATTTATAACAACCAAGTGCTTAATAAATCATAAGAGTCATCTACAACACCATTAAGTAAAGAGAAACTGAGTTGAAAGAAAATATTATTTCAAGTAGAATTTTAGCTATTATAGTTTATTTATTATTCATATTTAATAAGTAAACATGTGTGGTGTTTATTTTCGGATGTTCGTGTGCGGGGATGGACACGACGCAGATCTGAGGGGGTACCTATTGAACTGATCGGGTATGACATTAAGGTATGATGTATTATCTCGAAAGATAGAAACATCATCCTACAATAGACTTAACCACCTAATAAGGACTGTTAAGGCATGATGGGACTTCGTATATACTAGAGATTCTTCCCCTACTTTACATAAAAAAGTAAAGTAGGGTTTATTTTAAGCCATGTTCTTTAGTTCCCTATGGAGGCAAGCCTCCATAATTAATTACATCCTAAGAAATAGGATTTTCTAAGAAAACTCTTGATTAAAGTAGTCAATTATTGTCTCCAAAGATTTCAAGGTAAGACTATAAATAAATTAGTTATTTTAGAAAATCAAGTGGAAATGTTCAATTAAAAAATTTATTTTAGAATCTAAGGGAAGATGTGTAAGAAACGCTGATGATACCAAGACTATGGTGAGACTTTATATATTTGAAAGTGAGAGAATTTATTTGTTGATTTGAGTTGTAATTTTATTAGATTGCTATAGCTTATAATCTATCAATACAAGATCGTGAAAATGCCTAAGAGGTGAGGATTTATGCTCATAGCCCAAAGAAAACTAGCAACCTCATATCCTACATCTAGAGAAATTTCACACAAGTTAAAAGTCCAACTTACATCTAATCAAAGAGGGGACATAAGGGACTATCTCCACATGAGAGAATAAACATGTCCGACTCTTCTAAACTTACAACTACCTGGAGTGGCCGCCATCTAACACCTCCTATGATTCAAAATCATGTAGTCCAGTCTTATGTAATTGCAAAATGTTTTATGCTATTATTTAATTTTGAAAGATACTAGAGTCCTAAACTCACTTCCTAAGAGACTAGATCATGACGCATGAGTATATGACTTAGTATAAAAATGCAACATTTTATAAATTATTTTATGTAATTTTGACACAAAAAATGGACAAAGGCCTCCATTATAAGGGGCTGCTCTCATTGGTCAAGCGATCCCTAAAGTGTTGAAATGGAGGCCCTCAATTTTGCAAGAGTGGTATAATATGACATGCATGATGTTAGACATACAACATATAGTTAAGGGGTTGATAAAATCTTTTAGTTATCTTGATTACAATCTAGGCTTTAAAAATGAGGTTGAAAGTTGTTTAAAATTTTGTTAAGAGTTGAAAATTGAGTAGAAAAATTAATTTTATCCTAAGAGCCTACCATATCCAGGCTACACATTCAAACATCAATCATTAAAAAATTATAAAAATCATATTATTCTATTGCACAATCTAAACAAACAATAATCATTTTATAGACTATCATGAAAGAATAAGAGGCCAGTGTGGCCGGGTATCACCGTACACCCCAGAAAAGATAAGGAAATTGGGTAGTTGAGCTTTACCCTTATACAATCTGAAATTATAAAATAATATTATAATTAAAATTTAATACATGCTATAGGGGTCTTTATTCTTCTTCTCTACTCTCTTCTCTCTTCCTCCCTTTGATTTGATTTGCTTCAAGGCATCACAGGGCACCCCAGCACTAAGTCCTCTAGCCATTGCTCATCGTAATCCCCATGGCATTAATCCTTATTCTTATTATAAAATTATATATTTTTATGGAAAAAGTAAATCTAACTACACCTACAAAATAAAGATTAGCTAAACATACATACAAACCCAAGCAATTATATTTTAAAATTTGGGCTTACCACCCTACACATGGGTAATAAAGCACACCTTCCCTAACATGCATTATGCTTAGGAGCATAAGAAACCTTCAATTAAAACATTTATATTTACTTTTAACATCCCCTTAAGCACCAACCCCAACAGAAAATAATAATAGGCTATCAATGGTCTAACATCCAGTCTACGATCCACATCACTAACATCCAGTCTAAAATATTACATCATAAAACAAAACACATCACCATTACATACACCATCCTAACCTAAAGCTAGAAGTGATGACTTAACATTCTAATGTGTTTGATTAGGCTTTATGTGGTAAGTCTTAGCTAAGTTTTGGAATTATAATTTATAAGTTTTGAAAACATTTAATTTAACATGATGGATGGTTTCATTTTAAGATGTTTAAAGGCTTGCAAGTTTATATTTGAATTTGGTTTATTTAATTTGATTTACACTTAGCATCTAATGTTGTAAAGAGAAGAAAGAGGCTTAACCTCTTTGATCCCTATTTTAAATTATTTCTAAAAACACATTTTTATGATTTAGTTTCCTTTAGTGAATGATTTATTAAATGTTTTATTAATCCTAAGTTTAGGTTAACCTTAAAGAATCCTATTCAATGTGAAAGGCATCTTAAGATTAATATAATTTCCTCATCCTAAGATGAAGATTCATCCTAAAGGTCTAACTAAGATTCTTAAGTATCTTAATTAATTCTTTTGATTTCATTTAGTTTGTTTGAATTTGGATTTGATGTTTCATTTCTTTTTATTGAAATTTAGATTTGATTTGATTTTCATTTGATTTTAATATGTTGAAGCTTTCCTTTTCATCATCCATGACATGCATATGATTTAACACTTACAATACCTACACATGCAATAAATTTTGGCATACTTAAATGATTATGAATGCATATGTTTTTAGTAGAAAAGGGGAATTTCATTGTCTAATCACATACACATTTATAAAAGATGTAAGCAAGTATGTGTTGATGTTTAAACCAGAGAAGTGAGATAATCAAATGACCTCCTTGGGGCTACTTAAAGCTTCATATTCTTAGGATGTCCAGACTATATACTTTCTGTCTTAAATACATATGAACGTAGACACAACATTAAGAATGAAAATAATGCAAAATATTGTACTTTTTAATTGAATTATTTATACTTGTAAATTATAGTTCTATCCAAATTCTAATATAAATATACATAGGAATAAAATTAAATAAGTACGTGCCATTGTTAACCAGGGAAGTGAGATAATCAAATAACCTCCTTGGGGCTACTTAAAGCCTCATTTTCTTAGGATGTCCAGACTATATACTTATTATCATTCAAACATATATAAATCCATACATGAACATAGGAAAGAGAGCACTACCTTCAGATAGTTAAGCTATAAACACAGGCAAATCCTACACATATATTCATAACTACTATCACTCCAAATGTTATTATCAATTTATAACTTTTGAAAAATAATTTTGAATTTATTAGTGATCATAGCCACACATATCATAAGATTAAGCCAATATATGCAATTTTGCATAAGTAAATTTTATTTTGATTTTGAAAATATGAATGCATGATGTCACATAACAAACAATATTTATGGTGATTAAAAAAGAATATCCAAACATCTCCACATAATTCATTCAACTACACTAATTCCTAGGGACAATCACATTAAATAAAAAATTACTTAAGGAAAACCAAAGCTTCTTATCAATGTTTGATTTTGGATTTTTAATTGAACTTAAAGAAGAGAGATCATTTTCTATTTTTCATCCCCATCCCATGTTGATAATTTTAATTTGTTTAAGGAAAGATAATTAAGTGATTTTTATAATTTAATTAGGTTGAATCATTAAACAATTCATTTAATTACCCTTTCATATGCTTCTTTAATTTAATTAACCATTTAATCATGAGCCACAAATGATATGTACATGAGGAAAATAAAATTGCAATGCTCCTAAAGGACCTAATGCAATTGGCACATGATTAGGGATTAATTAGATTATTGAATCTAATTAAGTACTCTTATGATTTTCCCACACTCATGGGCTAATCAAAATTTCCTTAAGGGTCTTTCTATTATTTAACACATAAAGAGGAACCCTTAATTTGAATGTTAATTATCTGAGAAATTTAATTTGATTTAATTTAATTATTAATTGATTAATTAATCTCTTAATTAAATCTCACATTAATTAACTATCTTTAATGAAATGAATTTAGAAAAGTAATTATGAAAGAGGTCCCAATTAGTCTCCCTCATCACCTCACTATTAATCAGTGGTTAATGAACTTTAATTAATTAATTTTTACTATTTATAACTTTAAATAATCATTAAATTGATTAAGACCGTAATTAAGGTTTAAATTTCAAATTCCTTTAGTTACATAGCCAATAAATCTCAAGAAAATCATGGGAGGTAGAAGTCATCCCATTAAATCAACATGCCAAGTTTGCGATTAATTTCCCAAGTAATTAAAGCTTAATTAAACAAATTAAAGAAACATTCAACCATAATTAATCTCTAATTATTGTTCAAAATCAAATGAAATTATTTTAATTAAATTATACTATGTTTAACCTTTTCAAAATGTATTTATTTGTATTATTTAGATTTTTTATAATTAGTTATAAGTTTATGAAGTTTTCATAAATTAATCACATTTTAAAGCCCCTAATCCCGTCGGTGCCATGCGGGCGATTGACATGGCAGCGCTTTCCACACGACACCGCGAGATTGGCAACTTAAATCGTCTGACGTGTTTGCTGAGTTAGTAGTGTCAGACGCGCTTTCATCCTCACCATCTTATCTAAGTTTAAACAGTGGGGATTAATCTCATGGTTTGTATGGGATTAAAATCAATTACTAATGTATTAAATCACAACCATTGATTCTAATCAAGCAGAATAGACAATGGATGATACGTCATCCCCCGCGTAATGGATGATGAACACTATCCACCCTCCTTCACTCGATCCGAGCTCACTGAAGCTTGTGAGGCATCGAGATCGATTACAAAAGCTTCAGGGAAGAGATCTAAGAGGATCCTATGGTGGGATTCACAGGAAAACATGATTTGCTTCATAAAAGACCAACACTTTAATGGATTTCTATGGTTTGCTAGAATTTATCTCATCGAAGCTCAAGACTGGCAGTTTATCGATTGAGCTAGCTTCTTCTTGAAGAGATGAAGCCTTGAAGAGAAGCTCGCGCCTTGCCTCCTCTCCGGTGGCTCTGTGGACCAAACGCCACCAGAATCCTTATTGGAGATGGTTTAGGATGGGTCTCCGGTGCTCGAATCGATCGGGAATTGATTCGTTCTTGATCGTTGGAACTAAAGGAAGGTGTGGGTGAAATTAATCTGAAAATAGTGGAGGTTGAGTGAGGTTGGGTGGAGATATGATCTATCATATTTTGGGTTTGGTGTTGCCGGTGATGGAGAGGCTCAGGGAACTCAGGGAAAGCTCGGGGGAGCTCATTTTGACTCTCTCAAGCTCTAGGAATGCTATGATGTGTATGAGAGTGGTATGGGGAAGAGTATACTCTCCACCCCCTCCAATCTGATGGCTCAGATTGGTTCTTCCTTGTGCAGATGTCCGATCGACGGAAGCAGCCGGGGATGTTAGAGGGAAGTTGAGGTGGCTCGGTTTGAGTGAGTGATGGCCTGAGGTGGGTTACCAAAGACTGAGGTGGCTTGTTCTTGGCATTCTAGTTGTATCAATGGGAGGAGATGGGTTAGCTCACCTCCCTTGACCTATGGTTGACCCAACCAGCCTTGGGTCAGGTTAGCCATAGGGTGGCTACCAAATGCAAAGGAGGAGGTTTGACCACCCAAAAATGGATTTTGCCTTATGTGGAAGGCTTTACCCAATGGGTAATGGGTCAATTCGGGTTGGATTTGGGTTAGGTTTGATTTGGGCTGACCTATGGTGACCCAAGGATGGGTCATGCTAAGTTTGAATGGGTTTGGAGTTAGTTTGGTTGGGTTTAGCTCAATTTGACCTATGTAGGTCAAATTGGGCTAGGTTGGGTTAGGTTGACCAATTGGTCAAATTGGGTCAATCCATGGGTTGAGATAAATTCAAATGGTGATTTAGGATGTTTGGGTTGAATTGGTATGAATTGATTTTGAATAGATTTTAATTTGACTCATATGGGTTCATATGGGTTAAATGGGCTAAATTGACCAATTTGGTCAAATTGGACAAATTGGCTTGGGTTAGGTGTTGGTTTAGGTTCAATTGATCATTTGAAAATGATTGTAGATTTGGATTTCAATCAATTTGGATTTAGGAATGATTTAGACCAAATTGACCCTTTAGGTCAATTTGGGCTAAATGGGTTAATTGGGTTGACTTGGCCAAATCAGATTTAATCAAAGGTTTGATCATGTTCAATAATTAATTTAGGATGAATTTGAATCATTAATTGCAATCAATTTGATGTAAGATTTGATTTATCCTAATTTGTCCCTTTAAGTCAAATTGGGTCAACTTAGGTCAAGAGGCCAATTGGACTTAGTTTTGCTCAGTTCATGGTCAAATCATGTTCAAGGATCAATTTATGATTGGTATGTATCATTGGTTTCAATTGATTCGAATTGGGATGTGATTTGGTTTAATTTGGTTCATGTAGGTTAAGAGGGTTAATTTGGGTCAAGTGATTGAATTGAGTTGATTTGACCCAATTGATTGCAATTGATCAATCAAGGATGATCAATAATCAATATAGGAGGTTTTAAATGGTTTGGTTCAATCCAATTTGGGTTGGATTGGTGCTCAAATGGGTCTTTTAGGTTACTTTGGTTCAAGTGAAACTAATAAGTTAATTTAGTTTGTTTTGGGTTAAGTTAGGTTAAACTGGGTTTTATAATTGATTTAGGATTGATTGTTGGCTTTGATTGCAATTTATTTTGGTTTAATTGGATTTTGGCTCATTTGGATATTTTGGGTTCAAATGAGCTAGCTTGGGTTAATTGAATTGATTTTTGTCAATTTGTATGACTGTAGCTTTTGGAAGAGTTTGGAATGAAGGTTTGAATGGTTGGAGTGCTTTTATAAAAATCAATTGAGTTTGATTTGATTAAAGAAATTTTGGTTAAGTCTATAGGATTGGATTAGGTTAGGTTTAAGATGAGATTGGGTTTAAATCATTTTGCTTGGAATTTGGATATGAATTAGGGTTCAATTGAGTTTTGGTTGGATTAATTTGAGGTTTGGTTTTGCATGATTGGAAAGGCATAAGTCATGGGTTAGGTCATAGGATAGAATGGCTTCCTTAGATCTTAAGACATAGCCTAAACCTGTGACAAGTCCTCCAAAGTCTCTAGGTTTGGCTTTAGTGTTCACTTAGTCACTAGAAGTGTCCTATGACTAAGAAGATCCTAGTGTGTAGAAGACTCCTAGGTCTAAGATGGGAAGATTGAATCCTCACTCCAAAAGTGAGGTCAATAACATGCAAGACTAATTTTTCATCTAAATTAATTATTTAAGTATTTTACATTCTAAAAGTTTTACAACCTAATAAATTCAAGGATTCGTGAGAATTACATAAGATTACTTGAGAATAAGTAATAATTTGAATTTGGGGATATTTA
The DNA here is from genome assembly GCA_021442155.1 of Cymbidium sinense. Classification (NCBI taxonomy): domain Eukaryota; kingdom Viridiplantae; phylum Streptophyta; class Magnoliopsida; order Asparagales; family Orchidaceae; genus Cymbidium; species Cymbidium sinense. Next base: position 219,729,882 of record CM038215.1, on the reverse strand, counting down.
AAGAGTGAGATAATTAAGTTGAATAAATAAGAAATAAACATATATTTTAATTAAAAATAATATAATTTAATGATTTATTACCAATAATTTATATATTTTTATGACATAATATTTTTGTAAGCTAACTTAGACTAATGCATTGTGATGAGTTGCTAGATCCAAGGTATATACCCTATTTATACACAATCCATAGTAATGAGCTTTTTAAAAACCACCATATTAAGACAAATAAGTGAATAGGTATGGCTTTATTTTCTATTAAACAAAAAGTTGATAGGATTACTTTGTTTAAATGAATTCCATTGATGACAAAATTCTTCACAACACAATCATAAAAAATACATCATTCTCATACGTTCTAGGTTCAAGTAAATAGATATATTAATTTGCTATAAAAACTTCTCAAGACATTGGATCCTACAATTGTCATTTTAATAATATGCTAGTGCTTTCACTAAAACTTTTTATAGGGCGAAAAGATAGTCTACAAAAATTTATTTATCTTACATCTCTTTTATAGCTTAAAATAGGTATATATATATTATAGACACATAGACATACACACACACATAGAATTTGCAGAGATACACTACTAAAATGCAAGATTTTTTTTGTAGTGTTCTCAAGTAATGGTAATGGTTTATACCACTATTATTAATGGTGAAACATGTTCTCTCTTTCTAATAAGGAATTCACTATCTATTCTCATAGTTTAATTCATGCTCTAGTTGCATGCAATAAACCTTATTTTTCTTTTGTCATCAATTTGTAGTTTTACCTCCTTGTCTAACTATAGGCCAATTCCATCATCTTAGATGATCATCAACTAGATTTATCATGTTGATTGTCAACCAACTATAGTGTCTAACACTCATTAAGAGTATTAAAAGTTGTATTGCATTGTGTTTTAGCTTATTTTCTTAGTTTGTTTCCATGGTTATATCACTCCAATATTATTTTAATAATGAGAAAACATTTATTCAATAATAAGTCTTTCATCACTTTCTTTGACATGTGCTGATTTTAATTTCCAAATCTTATGAAACGTTTCCTTATTTTTTTTAACACAAAGTCATGGAAAAACTTATGGTTAATGCTTAGACACTTTTGTTATTCATCTTTAGTTGGTGCTTATAGATTTAATAAGCATTAAGAGTCGTACCCCATGTATTTGGCCTCTGATTATTGTTCCTTATAATAGATTTCCTTGGGTTGGAATGAAGCAATGCTTTTTCAATTTATCTATGATCATACCTAAAGATAAAATTTTTTAGAAAATAATATTAACATGTATCTCTAGCTTCTATTTTAAGATCTATGTGATTTATGGCATAGAGTTTATGATGGAACAACTATATATGATTTTAATATTTATGTAGCATTAATATAGATTATTAATGATTTACCTACATATGGTATGTTATATGGGTGGAGTACCAAAAGATTTGTGTGATCTTATGTTGAGTATATAAAAATTTTATGGTTCTATAATTGCAAAAATTCTCTTTTATCGATGATTGACATTGGATACTTATTAGTCACATATTTCATTGATAAAACCATCATGTTAATAACACGAAGGAAATTAGAACTACACCATAAAGGATTAGTGGTGGTCAGATTTTCTCACAAGTTGTGAATTTATAGTTTACATTTTGAAAAGGCAATAAAATTTGGCTAAAGAGTTTGGAAAGGAATAGTTATGAGTTATCAACTAAAGGCATGAGTGATTTGATAATATGAAGGAAACATAATATCTTCATTGAATTACTTTATTAAGATTATAACATGTTACTACATAATTTAGATGCCATTTGTATAGAGAAGAATATCTATGATAATATTTTCAGAGATTTATTAGATCATGTCATATCTAAAGATTATCTCCAAGCACAGTATAAGATTTAATTGAAGTTGGAGTGAAGTGTGTACTTCATTCTCATGTTTGTTAATTGGCAATTATATTTTACCATCAACTAATTTCATAATGTGAGAGAAGTAAAAGTAATGTTATGTGTACTTTAATATATAAAATATTTTTAGATTTGTAAATATTACTAAGTATATAATTATGGATTTGAAAATTCATGACTATTATATTCTTAATGAAGATAAGTTTTCAATTGCACTTAGTTGTTGTGCACTATCATAGCTATGACTATTTTCACGGAGATATCATGTTATCAAAATTAATATGTTACAACATAATATTAAGATGACTTTATTTTAGATGGAAATAACATTTCATCTCATCATTCTTTACAATCATAGTTCACTTACTTATTCACTCAATTGAGATATCAAATTGGTAGTCCTATGCATTATGGATAGATCCACCAACTTATGTGGCAATCCACAATTATCTATCATATATAATTACTAAATATTTATGAATTTATAGAAAATCTTAACATGAATACTTATTTTTTATATTTAATGGGTTACAATTGCAATGAGGCATAACCTAAGACAATTATAGAGGGATATATTACTAAGGAATAAATATAATTTTTGTTCTAAATATCTAGATAAATACAAATTCATGCTTTTGTCCATGTTTGCTTTGTAGTCAAAATTTGAATTTCTTGGCCATATGTGTCATTGGATTCTTCTATCCCTTACAGACACAATCATAAAATAGATCGATGTTTGAGTATTGAGATATTCAACCCAATGAAAAAAAATTATGGAGGTTATTCCTAAAAGAAATTATGTAGACTAGGTGTGTCAATTAGCAACTCAATGATCAAAAGTAGAAGACCAAGTCAATATCATATTTGTGTTTAATTTTTATTGCTTTAATTCAAATAACAATATTTATTGTAAGATAAAGCAAAGAAGAATATTAAAATCACCAAAAAAAAAATTTACCTTTAATTATTTTTTTAATTTCTACCCATTTTTTAACAAATGGTTATGCTCAATTGATGAATATATATAACAATTTAATAAGAAAAAAATAGAGAAATGGAATAAAACTTTTCTAATTTTGAGCTCATCTTAGTTAGCTTTGAATGATTTTTTTGAAGTGCCTAAACTTTGGGTATTTAAACCACAACAGTTATAAAAGATTTGTGGTGTTTTCTAAAGCAATTTTAGCAGTTCAAATTACTACAATAACTTTAAATTTATAGTACTTTAACCTATCACAAAATGTATAGAATTTTAATAATTTAAACTAATATAATAGCTATTGTCATTAAATGACTTTCCTTGTAGTTAAATTACCATTATGAAAGAGCTTTAATGTGGAAACAAATTTGGAGATCTTGTAGTAACTTTAAAATCATTGTAATCTTCTTTGTGGCAGTTAAAATCGCTATAAATGTTAATTTTAACAACCACAAAAAACCTATTTTTGTAATGATATCACATAATTATTCTATATTTATATATTTAGCATGTTAAATTTTCACATTCACTTATATAATACTTTTCTATGTATACATATATGTAGATAGATATATACATACATACACATATATACATATATACACACAGATACACACACACACACACACACACACACACACACACACACACACACACATGTACATGGGTGGAGGTGACACTGGGGGCATGTGCCCCCACTGCTCATAAATTTTATTCTGATATAGGTAAGATAGAGGAGATTTCTTATTCAAAACTCTCATGTTTCTAACCCTTTTGCTCCGCTGCTTATTGAAAAAGAGTGGGAGACCTAGTGAAGGTAACCCGCACCTTTCCTCCCACCCTCCTTCGCGTGCTTCTGCTTGTCCAAATCCCGTAATCCGTTACCATGGTTGCTTTAGCAGATTACACAAAGCCTATTTATTTTTTTAAATATCAATTTTAAAAATAATTTTGTAGAAAATAATGTTTTAAAATTTATATAGAGGAAACTATAAGTGTTATTTGAAAAAAAAAGTAATTAATTCATTTAATATTAAAATTGAAATTATTTTATTTTTCTATACATGTACTATTAATATTCTAGATTAAAAGACTAAAATATTTTTAAAATATTTTACATATTTCATGTTATGAAATTAAAATTTTCATGAACTTAATTTATAATAATTTAATAAATTATTATTTAATATCTTACATCTATTATGCCACATATGTTTCAAAATATATTATAATTCATTAATTTATATATTTAACATTCATCATTTTCAAAAAATAAATAAATAATTTATTCATGATTATAAGATAAATTAAATGAATATTTCAAAATATTTTTGTCCAAAATTTATAGCTAAAAAGAGAAAGTCAGTAATTGTAGAGATAAAGAAAAAAAATGAAGTGCCGGAGGATATGAAAGTGGAAGAAATAACAGCGAGATCCTAAGGGTTAATTACGATATTATGTAAGAATAAAACATAGATTGCAACCAAAAAGGAATTACAAAATAGTGTTTCGAAATGATATTTAAACCAAGCAGTGCCTTAGTTTTCTATTTCTTATTTCTCTCATTTGAGTCTTGTCGTTAGCCAACTTTACCCGTCACGTTACTTTGCTCCACAGTTCTCATGAGTCCCGAGTTTTGCAGTTCCACCAGACCACCTCACTAGTTGCCATCCTGAACCACTAAGCCGAAAAATCATCGATATGCAATTGATTCTCTGAACTCTTTAGGAAATTATATAATGTTTTTTATATTTATTTTATAAAATTTTCTAATTTCTGCTTAGTATGCCCAAATTAAGATTCGATGGAAAAATAAAGAGTTAAATATAGATTGACTTTGTAGTATGTTTGGTTGTTTCAATTATGATTAATGAAAATACTAACATAAAATAATAAATAATTTGTTCATATTTTATATAAAAGTGTATTTTTTTTATCTTATTGTGCCCCCTCTAAGAATAATTTCTGGATCCGCCCTTATGAATCTATATATATGTGTGTGTGTGTGTGCGCGCGCGCGCGCGCGCCAAAGGACTAGCAAGATTTCTATGAACAAAACCTGAAAATTTTATCTTGTTAAAGAGTGAAAAGGGTTCAATCATTTGAATTCCATGGAGGCAACCACTACAACTTCAACAGGATTTCTACTACTAACTTAAATCATTCAAACTTGGTGACGGTGTAGTTCTAGTTCTTTTGAGCAAAGCTATGCTTGTTGTTATGCATCCACACCTTGAACACCCTCCTCTTGATCCCAAACTCCTCACATAACTTCATCACATCCTCCTCCTGCCTCTGCAGTTTCCACCCCACCTTTTGCGCAAACCTCGTCATCTTCTCCTTTTGCTCCGCCGTAAACTTAGTCCTCAGCCTCTTCTTCCTGTCCTCAGGCATCTCGAGCGGTGGTAGCAAAGGAGGAGCCATAGCTACTGGCCTTGGAATGATATAGTTATGAGGATGAAGATATTGATCAAATGAGTTGGAATATGAGGAGAGGGGCTCTCCTTCAACCTCCTTGCGGTGGAAGTTTCGATGGCAGCCACAGGCAGCGCACTTGAGAGCCTCAAGCGTGCCATCTGTGCCGGAAGGCATGAACTCTCTACAGCCGTCAGTGGCATTACCGCCGAAGTAGGCTGCATGGTTCTTGAGGCATTCTCTGTATTTTTCTGCTGTTGCTGCTGCAACTCTGCGAGGCGGATGATGCTCCTTCTTACTGGCCAAGGAGGGGTTAGGAGGTCCATTGAGAGACGAATGGCTAATCATGCTGTTGCCACACTCAACGGAGACAACTTCCTGCTCAGAGTGGTCCATGCTCTCTCTCTCTCTCTCTCTGCGCGTTGCTAGAACTTGGTCGCGGAGTGAATAAATAGTTATAGTGACTGTTCTGATATGGCTGCTGGATATTTGTAAATGAATGAACCAAAAGCAGAGCCGTAAAGTTTGTAATAAGAGTCATAGCAAAAAATAAAATATTTTAGGGGAATAATGAATGTAGTATTGATATAACAATAATAATAATAAATTTTTATCTCACTAAATAAGATTGATTATATGAATCTTTTAATTATTTCCTATTAAGTATCATATTCTAAAATAAGATCATTTCTTGTACTTTTTAATCAAGTTCTTTTAGTTCAATCTCTAGATTTTTTTAGATAATTTATGATATTTTTAATTGTTGGATAACAATTTATTCAATAATGTATTAGATTTAATAATTTTTAAGTTATTTGAGTTAATTTAATAATAAATTCACATATAATATATATATATATAAGTATTGAATTCAAAATTTATCTACAATTATTGGACTAAGATTATTTATATTTTTTGAATCTAATATGAGAAATACTTTTATATTTAGGTGACAGCAATTCAAGAGAAATTAGTTTAATGCAAGGAGGTAAATGAGGTCACATAACATATATTTTTGGACAACTTTCACTTCCGATCCGTTTTTTGTGAGATCTTTAGTGGTTCAAAAGTTTTATCATTAGGCCTAGCGAGGAAAGAATTCATCAATTTCATAAGAACTATAGATCTCGAAAGGACAACTGAGGTTTGTATGTGAATTGACATGGCTTAAGAATGATTCTGACAAATAATAAAAATAAGTGACAATGTACAGTTCCCTGCGCTGCTGCAGGAGACAAGACCTCAACTTTTCCGACAACAGTGAAAACAAACAAGAGGAGCTACAGTTCCGTGGTTAGAAAGAGTGCAGTTCCCCCTCCAAACGATTCTTGAGAGAACTTTATGAATGAATTACTTTTACAGTGAAAATCTTGAACCCTAAAAGGGAGCTTTGCAGAGATGCTAGGTGGCAAAAGAGAAAGCGAACCCTACAAAATAAGTGATTTTGATTGGCAGTTGTGCTGTGGTGAAGCTCTAAATAAGGGTCATAGCTGTGGTAATAAGAAAAAGAGATGAAAATAGACTCGATTTTTGCTGTAGAGGAGAAAGGAAAAGGATTTGACTAGAGATATAAACTAGATGAATTTGAGCGAGTTAAATTCTTATTCGTGTTCAGCTCATTTGAAAATTATTTTGCTCGTGTTCGAAATGACTCGAAATTTCATTGTTCTTGTTCGGCTCGTTTGAAAATTGCTTTGTTCATGTATTTCTCGTGTTGAAATTAAAATATAATAATCGAAAAATCAGTATGAGGAGGATTCAACGAATCTTTTTATAAAAAATATTAATCACAGCTATGCTCTCATTTGAGAGATATATATATGTATTTGTATGTATATAGAATAATAATAATAATAATAATAAATAATAGTAATAAATAAAAATAATAATAATGAATAATAGTAATAAATAGTAGTAATAAATAAAAATAATAGTAATAAATAATAGTAATAAATAAAAATAATAGTAATAAAAATAGTAATAAATAAATATAATAGTAATAAAATAATAATAATAATAATAATAGTAATAAATAATAATAATAATAATAATAATAATAATAATTTAATATAATATAATTTTTTCGAAATTTAAATCGATCAACGATTGAACAAATGATTGTTCATGTTCGGCTTGTTTATATATCGAGCTTGAAATATTTGTTCGTGTTTGACTCATTTAGTTAACGAACGAGCCGAATACGAGCTACTTAACGAGTCGAACATGAGATAATGAACTTTTTTGACAGCCTGACGGACAATGTAAAGCCTGTGACGGTTGATTTGATTGAAAAATTGACTCGCAAAATTGCACCATATCAGGGTGAGGAGAGGATCTGCCAAGGACGAGTGTCATAAAGTTTGAGTGAGGGAGAGCTCATAGACATACATTGACCTAAGCAAGAAAGAGGGGAAATGACAAACCATCCTCAAAATTTCAAAATAATAATAAGGCAATTTTTTTAAATTAAGAATCATTAAAATATTAATTACGTAATTAAGTATTGATAAAAAAAATTTAAGTATAAGTATAGTAGCCCAATTAGTGGCGGCCTAGGCTACGTCGATTCCGGCGTGGCATTATTACATTAATTGGCCACCACTTAGTGTGACGGCTTCGATATCGAAGCTGCCCACTAAGTGGGCGACTGGCCGCAATTCCAGATAATATTTATCAGCCAAGTAGCATTCTACGACAATTAATTGACAAATGACCATTGATATCAACAAAATAGAGCACAAAAACAAGGGGATTTCAAACTAATCTCCAAGGTTGAAGCATAAAAAACTATCAAAAAAGGTTGGTGACGGAGCTCCGTGCAATAATTGATACTTCATCATTGTTAAAGGAGAAAATAACTCATAAGTGTCAATTTGCCCATCATTCTTAATAGAACATCGTTGGCTTAGTAGGAAAAAAAAGTAATGCCAGTTATGCTACAATATGCAGCGAGCCTTGAACCATGATCTATGGAAAAAATCCATAACTCCATAAAGATTAATTATGTCCTCTGCATAACCACGACAATTATGCTTTTTCAGTCCTTCTGCAAGTCAATAAGAGGGCTCAGATGAAGTTAAATCTATAAAATATCACATCTAAGTAGGGGTGTGCACTAGCTTGCACTAAAAAAAAAAGCCAAACGACATTAATTGGTCGGTTTAGTTGTTTAAACTCACAGTTTGCTTTTCAGTTGTAAATACTAAAATAAATGGTGTTAGGTTCAGTTTAAAGAAAAAAGAATAGATTAAACTGAATAAATCAAAATAGTTATGTTATTTGATTCGGTATAATCGATTCATTAAAAAAAATTATCCAAATCGACCAAATGCACACCCCCAACATATAAAGGATTCTACTGATTTGCTAGCATGAATCCCTTGGTGCACATAATGGTTCTCTCAAATCATCATTTCCCTCATATATTCTTAATGAAAATGAACCAAATTGCAGTACATTAGCGCACAACTTATGTAAGAATTCAGATCCTCCCAAAATTAGGATTCAAGTAGTTCGAAGAAAGTGCATATGAAATATAACAACATGATTTGAGGATTTGCATCCCAATTTGAACAAGTAGATTCTATTAAATGGGAGCCAATAAGCATAAATGATCAATGAATGATAGATAAGAATAAATGTAGAACAGAAGCACAAATAGACTATCCTAAACATCTAACGCCTCTAGCGTCTGCGTGGAATCGCATCACTCCCAAGTGTGTACTGGTCAGGTGCACGGGATGGACGATCACGCAGCTGATGGTGACCCTCCAGTGCAAGATCTTTGGCAGTCTGCGTCGGATCATCCTGTGACTGGAAGATAGGTGGTTGTGACTCATATGTAGGCTGATATGTAGAAGGACCTAGATCAACATACGTAGATGGACCTGGATCCGCATAAGTAGATGACCCGACGCTCCAGTCATGGTGTGTGACACCCTCTGTAGGCACCGATCCGTAATATGTGTCCTCGATATGTACACGTTGATCCAGGTCTCTACATAGCACCTCATACCTATCAACACATCGCTGTAGCTCGTGTTCATCCACACGACCGAAGTATGGCTGAAAGATGTCCCGAGTTGCCGAGATGTACTCCGCCTACACAAAAAAATAGTATGTGAAATTAGCCTATCGCAACATATTAAATTCAAATGAATACTTATATTAGCACATACATAAATACGCTCCACTGGTGCTCTGGCATAGTAAGTGGTCGGAAGATCTGTCGGGGCGGCCAGTAAATATGGAGAAGCCCATGATCTGAACCAGCATATGTACTGGCTGATAGCTGTCATCCTGTCCACATACTCATCTAAGCCCTCGACGAGGTGATCCCTCCACCTCTCCCAAGTGGAAATATGCGACTGGTGGTAATCAACCTAGTCGACATCGGCTTTACCCAGCCCATCGACCCTTTTGAAACTAAGGTCAACTAGGGCCACATCTACTATGGGAATGAGGTCGAACTGGTGCATCACTCGATCTGGTAAATGTCACTCTACCCTCTTCCAGCTGATCAGAGGTACTCATGATAACCATATATCAGAGCCTGTTGAGCATGTATGTGCCAGGCGTGTCATGATCTACTCAGTGTATGGCTCCCAGATACTCTACACATATTAAAAATTAGGTTAAACTAGAATATACATTATAAATATTTGAATTAAAATATTATTTGCAAGTCCAACCTGAGTGTGTTGTAACCCATCTAGCTCATTTCTATAAACTATAACATTCGCCATTGACTACTGGCGAACATACTTCTCGTTCCATCTATACACACAACACAATTTAAATACATATATAAGCTAAAAATTTGAAAGTGCAATTAATAAAATATACCTCAACCCAATGCTGAGACCGTCAAGATCAATAGGGTATGACACATGTAGAGTAGGCCTCCCCACATGAATATGCTCCCAGGACCATATCTATAAAAGGTGTAGGCAGCTAGCCATGTTGGCCCTAGTGGGCCTAATCGACTCGTGCAACTCCCTATATAGGTGGGCTAGAACTGCTCCACCCATAGACATCATATTGAATGAATCCAGGTCCTCTAGTAGTGGTAGATACCGGTGGACCTCGATGTATCGGCGGTAGAAGCGGTAATAGAAATAAAATGTAAGCATGTAGGTGCCTGAAAAACTCCTCAGTGCTCAGAGCAGTGTATGACTCCCTGTAAAAAGACCACCTCAGCCACCTCAGTGGCATGCATGTCTGCGCGTGTGCCTGGCCCATCCTGAATGTCGACCTGATGTGTGGACTGATCGGGTCATGGTACATCACGTCTGGTATGGGGTGTCGTCCCAACAACTCATCGCAACAATCAGGCCAAGTGTCCCATCTCTTCCCCTCGCCAATCACAATTGGGCCAATGATAGGTGGCCCATCAACCCGTAGTCCCAGGATCATCGCCACGTTATGGAGCGTCACAGTCATCTCACCAACAGTTAGGTAGAAGGTGTTGGTCTGCAGAGACCATCTTTCAACCAGGGCAGTCAGTAAATGATGATTTAGGCAGATGAAGTGAAGATGGCTAACACATTGTAGGCCTACCGCCTCTAGGCCATTAATGAATCGTCTGCAAGTGATGGGCTATTCCTTCAGCATAAGCAAGTGTGATGCGGCCTCTAGTATAGTGCTCTGCCAAAAAAAAGATTTGTCATTAACCAAAATAAAAGGTAAGAAAATGTAATGTAAAAATATAAATTAAATATTACTTATAGTATCGGGGTGAGCGGCTTGATGCCGCCCACGTAGGGAGGCTATGCTAGGATGAACCTCAGCAGGTGCCTCCTCCAACGGTGGGGTGGCCTCCCTAGCATGGCTATTTCATTAACGTCTAGCTGGCGGGTGGTGCTCCTCTGCCATCGTATCTCTTGAAAAAAATAAGTGCAAGAATTAGTATCAGACTAAAAAAAATAAGCACAAAAATCAGTATCATATAATTTTAAACAATGAAATGGAAAATAGTAGTGTTAATTAAACAGAAAAACTAGAGTACTACAACCTAAAAGGGAAATCTGAGTAACATCCTATAGGTAAAATCTAACATACTATAACTAAAAGGGAAAACATACCATCGATTATTAATATTGTGAGGGCACGATGACCTGTAGTAGCCAGCTATTTTGCATAGACTGCATCTTCTGCGACTGCTAGCTATATTTTTATCCATTGTGTTTCTGAATCTATTCGTATGAGGTCTGCAAAACAAACTATATGAATAATCAAAAAATTATATCAATTGACACCCTAAATAATACTACCATTGGCTACTTAACACCTGAACCACAATGCCAACACAAATCTACAAATCAAATCCCAAACAAAAGTCTAACCATACAACTCTAATCCCTAGTACACATACTTTATTAATTTATAAATGGATAGAAATAGGGATTTTCCATGTGTTTATGAAGAGCGATGAGGATGTACACAAAAAAAAGTAGAATCCGCTAGAGAAAACTTCCCTGAACAAAATGGAGCCATCGAAATCATCGCAGGAAGCTAATGTTGGCTTCCAACGACTGCTAAATGGGAGAGGTAAATCATCAAATGGTGTGAACATGGCTGTCAGGAAGAAAGGAAGTTTATTTTGAATACCCGGAGAAGATGACATAATGTAGGCAGTTGGAGCTATGCCGACGGCTACTGGAAAGTTTTGCGATGGAGAGAACCGTGCTCGGATGGAGAAATCGGGAGCTCAGGGCGAATCAATGATGGGTCATCGAGCAAAACCGAGTATTCAAGCAAAACTGAGAGTATTAGGGCTGATCAGGGTTGATTGACCCTAATAGGAATGGCGACCAGTCACCCACTTAGTGGATGACTGGCCTCAATTTAACGTGGCACAACCATGTCACGTCAGAATCGACGTGGCTAGGCTAGTCGCCCACTAGTTGGGCGACTATACCTATACTTAAATTTTTTCTTATCAATACTTAATTACATAATTAATATTTTAATGATATTTAATTTTAAAAAATTGCCTAATAATAATAATGACAAACCAGCCAGCCATTTTTTTTTGAAAAGCTAGCCATTTCGAGAATCTGTCTAATATCATTGGCCAATTTAAAATTCGTTCTCGGCCTGAAAAAAGTTGATATATATAGAGAAATTTAGAAGACTAGCACAATTTATTAAAGAAGTATTACAACAACATCTAGCAGATAGCCTTCCAAACTGATGAATAAAACATGTCCAGAAGGGATTAAAAAGAATAAAATAATCCTAGAGATAATTAGGGTATCTAATGATTTTTTTTTAATAGCAGATGGCAAATATTAGGATTTGGCTGGTTTAAAGATTGATTACAAGAGAATAATTTCATGACAATAAAAAAAGAGAGATTGAGGATATCCCCTCCATAATCTTCTAGTGGAAAGTAGAAAAGAAAAAAAAAACTTAAGGATAGTTTTTGAAGTTTATTAAAGAAACATTTTAAATTAATGCAAGCTCAAATCTACATAAAGAATTAATCAGAATTTTTTTTACCATGTCTAGGAAAAATATATAATATGTCCTAATCCTATAAATAAAAGGGCTAGAGAAATCCTAGGATCTTTCTTGGCTATTTAGACTTTTTTAGCTAATATGGTTGGCCCTTGAGACCTCATGAGTTATAGCATGTATATCATTATTGTACTCAGTATTTCATTGATACAAAGTGGATAAACATTTTTTCATTTTTTACCCCATTCTTCACTTATCAAGATTTGCAAATAATGTTTGTTATCATTCCATAGACAAATCGAGATCTAACAGCCTTTTAGGTGTAATTAGTGTTGGTAGATGTCACAAACTAGAGATCAAGCTCTTTAAGAAGTAGGCTAACTTGGCAGAGATACCTTAGTCAACATGGGGCAAACCACCCAATACTTCCCACTCAATAAAATTTGAAGGAAATGGAGGAAGACATAACTTGCATTATATAAGAAGCTATGAAGTGAATGTAGGGGTAGAGCCCCCAAGGCTGTGAATTGAAAGGTTTAATTGATTTGACAATTTTGTGAGTTATACACTGATAGAGAGCATTAGCTTTAGCCCCAAGCCTGAATAATGACTTTTTCCACACTATTTATGAGGAGATGCTACCATCGAGGCAATAAGTGAATAGTGATTCTTCTTCTTATTTGGTGGGCTACTAAAGGAAAATCTGTTGGGCCTTCAACTCACCACTCCTTCTTCTTTGTCTTTTAGTTAGCTTTCTCCTAGATGAGAAAGCCATTGCATCCTGTCTCCCTGATCAAAAGATTCTATTGGCAAAATAGTTACACTTCAAGGCATCAGGGATATAGTTTTCCCAAAGATAGTTCTTTGAATTACTAAAACTTCAGATTGGTACAGTCTTTCAAATATTGAAGTCCACTTTTAAGAGACTTTCTTAGCAAGAGTTGGTTGTTGCATGGACTAGCACACACAACATCCAGAAGCTTCAGCAATTTGAGGCCTTTAAACATAGCCTCGGACAAGTGCACCATGGGTTGGTGCTTTAGAAACTATAGCAGTAATGATTGAGAAGTATATACTTTTGAACTAGATGGTAACTCTAGCATCTCCAGTATTGATAATTGCTTACCAAACGGATACTGGCTCCACAACCTAGCTTAATAATGAATAGTGTGTTCTGAAAATTCAATCTTTGCATAGATTTGATTAGCCAAAGATGGAAAGACAAACATGTCCCCAGCAGAGTCACCAAAAATCAATGGGCTCTGAAAATTTGCCACCGACCTCTCAATAAAGAGAGTTTAAATTATGTCTGTCAAATTTTAGAAGGCATATGGAATAGTAGATAACACACTACCAAGAGATGTCACCCTCATTATGTGAGGACTTTAGACTTGGTTCCAGGTTTCTTACTAGCACAAGCACCTATAATTAATTATCCCTCCCAATTTTGAGAGAGAGCTTTCAATTAAGGCTAATTGATAGGTTGCTAATTACTTAGCATGCAGTAGGAGAATATGGAGTTTTGGAGCTTAGAATTTATGAAATTCATCATCCTTTAACGTAAAGCAAATGGTTGGGGGAATAATGACATGCTCAATCAAGGTCCCATGATTTTATCATCTCGAGCTATCGTGGTCCCTAATCTACTTAGTCAAAAGAGGTAGTTGACCTAGCTTGATTGAAGGATCCTTATCAATAACCATGGGTTGCATCGTTTAAGAGAACCTTATAGACTTAGGGAGGTGTTTGTCTAAGAAGACAACATTAAGTCCACCTTAGCCAACAAAATGTTTTTTGCTTAATCAAGTGCACCCTATGATTCACAACTCAAGGGACAGAGCCATTAGGGAATATATGGGCTACAATTATGACCGTAATATAATGGTGTCATTTGGTGAGAACACCCAAATATAAGACTTTGGTCGTAACTGCATCATATGTGGAGCCTACTAGCCAAACAATATTGATAAAGGTCATGAGCCACGTCTTTACTAGCATGACATGATTTGAGTGTAAATATAGTAATATACTTGATTTAACATTGGCTCCTTTATGAGTTAGAATTTTTTTAATTTATCACCTCATTTGATAACATAGGATCAAATCTACAACTTCTATTTATGAATTTGAATTTGGGGAGATTTAATATAAATACTTTAAAAAATTTAGACAATAATAACCCCTTTCGGTTGATTTTATAATCAACACAGCCATCACTAAGTACATAAGTCTGCTTGATCATTTAGTTTATTATTCCAGATCTTGTTGACTCAATTAATTTAATAATAAAGGATTAGATTTATATTTATATTTTGAAAATTTTGAATTTGAGATTATTGAATATAAGTATCTTAGATATTTTTTTAATGATGACCTATCAGGTTGATATCTTCAATCAACTCAACCATCATTAGGGAATTAAGAGATATTCACTTTACTGTCATATGATAGAATTAGCTTCTCAGAGAATTTTTTTAAGTTTAGAGGTTATAATAACATCATAGGTTTTGTTAACCTTGACCCAATCCTAAGACCCAACCAGGAATCAACCCACGTAGAATCCTTAGACACTAAGTTCATGCGTTCAATATAGTGTCATGGCCCATGCGGGTGATTTAGAACACATACAAATTTTACATATATCAAATTAAATTGAATGTTGTTTTATATTTTGTACAAGAATTTATCTCTTTCAAATGATTTCACAAATTGTGAAGCACTTGACGTGAGTGATAGTTGGCTCCATAATTTATGCAAAATTAAAACATTTAAAGCCTATTTAGAATTTAAGTCAACACCTTATGTCTGTTAGTATTAATGTGGTGCAGATCTGGTGGGTCACCTTTATTTTGATCTTCAAATTGGTTGAATTGATCAGTGCATTGATCACATATGACTCATCCTTCAAGCTAGATTCCAAGTCAATAAGTATCATATGTCTTTAGCTATTGGTGGAAATTTTGTTCTTCTTCCCATCATACTTTCTTGGTACCTTCCTTGGCCTCATCCCTTAGTGTATTGAGACATCCCACCTCTTCATTAGAATGAAGAAGAGTGATGTCATTAGACTATGATGTATGAGCCTACTTCTTTCCTCAACTCTTCTTCTCTTCATTTGTTTTCCAAATTTTCTTTAGATTCCTTTTATTTCTGATACTTTTTTTACTTTGATTTTTATTCTTTTATTTCTTTTAATTTTGATGAATCTACTTCTTGATGTTTTTTTCTTCTTTACATATCCTTAAAGAATATTGCATTCTTTTTAGTAAGCTACTAAGCTACATTTTCATTGATTCCAACATTGTGAATTGAGAATTACTTCAAGTCACATTTTATACAACACTCAATTCCATCATGCAAATAGTGCCTTGATCGAGTGAAGAAGGCACCATTTTGCTTATGTAGACATGATCTTTCCAATAAGGAAATAAAATATGTGTTTGAGTATGGAGCCAATATCTTTCCAATAAGGAATTAAAAGATGTGTCTGAGTATATTATGTAGAACTTTACCTTAATATTCAAATCTCTTATTTGTAGAAGTAGAGTGATTAAACTTAAGACCCTTTTTTCCTTGCTCAATAAATCCCTTTAGTATCATCTTATATGATCCAAGTCTATGGACATCAATCTTCAGATATACAAGAGCTCTTATGCTCATTATGTTAACTGATGCACAAAGATTAATAAGAACTTTGGATAGCTTGAAATTGTCCACATTCATAGAGATGTATAGTAGATGGTTATGATTTATAGTGCCTAGAAAATAGTCTTCATCTAAAAAATAACTCCTAGGACTTCCTTAAAGTAGCATGCTTTTTCTAGGGTTGTGAATGTAGCTACCAACTCAACTAAACAAATGTTGATCTAGTAAGGGTTTTAATTAGTGACTCCATCATTTCATTAATTAAGATGAGAGCATTATAAATTATCAACCTAGCTAGGAACCTCTTAAGATGAGCTAACACACTGGTTGTCTGACAATATATCCTGTGGAGGAGCATCCTAAAGTGGGATTATTTCTTCTTTAAATCCAATGAATTTTTTTTTATCCTTAGGTGCCATCCAACAACGTAGGAACTTGCCACTATAAAGGTTTACTTCTATGATTTCTTTTGAGGAGGGCTATAATGGTGTTTATAAACTCTTTTAGTGGTACCTACAGACCCTCTTATATCATCTTCTAAATTTGAGGATTCTAATTTTATCTCAATAAGAACAGTCATGAAAGTTTAAAATACAACATCACTATCAAAATCAGAATCATTATGAGTGATAGGTTAATCAAAATTATTTTGAGGTATTGATTTTGGTGATTATTTTTATGAGAGCTGTTAGTTATCATTATTTTGTGATTAGTTATTTTAAGTCATTTGAGTCATAGTCATCACAAAGAGATAAGATATACATAAAAATCTTTTTCCTTACTTTATTTGTTCATAGGGGAATGAATAATGATCATACAAAGTAAGTGGCATGAGTGGTTTGATACCCTCATTTATAGTAACAATGCTCCTTTCATTGATGCATATGCCCTCAATATCTTATGTTTCTACTAGAGGGTTGCCTCTAGTATCCTTCTTCTTTAATTTATCTCTTAAAATTGGCAAACTTACTTGTGGAGTTGAGGTATGAACATGTTCATGTACTTATAAAGAAAGCTTTTTAACTTTGGAAATAAAAAATCCATAGATTTTAAATAATAAAATATCTCAATCTATTTTTGCATTCAGATGATCAAAATAATCTCTAGAGATAACCTTAATTGATCCTTTTTCAGCTTCTACAAGACATTTTTTAGAAGTCACCAGGGCTCTAGTCTTAAGGTTTCTTTCTAATGAGACTTTGAAAATAATGCAATCTTCTATTGTGTGTCGACATAATTTGTGGTGGGGACAATAGTTAAGATCAACACTTTTTCTCACTTCCTTCAATTTATTGAACATAGATAACTAGAAATTTACTTTCTTTAATAAGTTCTTAAAGATATATCTAACCACTTCTCTTCTAAAAGGATATGTCATGTTTAGTCTTGCACTAAGGGTTGGAAAATATCTACTTGTTGGTTATAATGAATATTAAGGTTGTTACTGTGATAGTAAAGATGGAGGTTTCTAAAGCCTAAGCCTTTTTAATTGAACCTTCATTGTCTATTTCCTTTTGTCCACTACTACGGAATGAAAAATTAGACTGGATCGGCCAATCAAACCATTTTAATCATGAATCAATCATCTAGCTAGTCTTTAAAATTGAAAAAAATCATTTCCACCAATAACTAGGTAGAACCAGCTAGGATCACCGGTTAAATTGGATAACTGATGAATTGGAGCTGGTTCTTCTAGCCCACCTGGTTTGTTAAAGCAGTTAATATCAGCTGTCAATTTTTTATTATTAAGGAAATAATTACTTAACCTAAATATCAGATAGGTGAATACCCAAAATTAGAAAATTTTAAATCTCTCCTCTCCTCGCTCTCGTAGAATCACAATGTTACTTTCACCTCGCATATGTGAGAGGTTCCTAGTGTTGCTTGATATCTCCTTCTCTAGCTTCACCTCCATCATCACATGCTTCATATCAATCATCTATTTCTTTATCTTTTTAGTTCAAGCTGTAGCCATAGTGCGGATCGTTAAACCCATAAGCCACAAGCACAACCCAGCCTTCCTTTGTCAAACATGAAAGTTGATAGGTAATGATAGTTCGTGTATGAGATTATGCTATGCTAATATATATTATGTGCTTATATGTTTTTACTTTTTAGTGAGCTTTAGCTTTTTATTTCCTTAATTACTTAGCTGTGATAATCTTGCTTAGCTACGTTCAACATGTTTAAATATTATTATCTTAATCACTATATGAGCTAGTAAGTTTATCAACCCTCTGTGTTTGCTTTTATTGATGAATTTTTTGATAAATCAATATTTGTAAGTAATATGCTTATTAAAAACTATTTTATTCAATCCATTGACATTCTTTAGTACAATTTCTAGATAACTATTATGAAACTCCTCATAATATTTAATATTTATTAACTATCAGTTTTTTTAACCATATTATTCAAAAGAACAAATGAACAATCTTTCAATTTTAAAATATTTATTTGTTCTAATGAAATAACCGTCAGAATCATTTGTATAATTATTATTAAATAAAAAAAAATTAAAATTACAGTATATTGAATTCAAAGATAGAACCTGGTTTTACAAACTTGGTTATGTTTTAGCCTATATTCTTCTAATAGGCTTCATGATTACTAATTAGTGTTTATTTATTTTATTAGAAAAGAAATTGATGTTTTCTTTATTCATTAAGTTTCTTTTGATATCCTTCTGGTAGATGTATTGAACAATGTTTTTTAATGTTAGAAGATCATAAAATATTGTAGGATCATCAAATTGGATGGAAAATGTCTATTAAATGTGAGATTGAAGTTGGGATATACACATTAGTGCACACACACACAAGTTCAATTGAGAAGTTTAAGCTTATGTGTTAGGACCAACCTCTTTTTGTATATTTACACATGCATATTAATTAATGAATTTTGATTTATGTTTAATACATGTCGATCATTTATTAGTGATTTTTCAATGAACTTGACATTTTGACTTCTTCAGTTTCTAAAAGATAGAAGAAACATCCTACACTTCATCTATTACATTGAATAAAATGATCATTAAAGAGGTAATAATCTATATCACTATGGTGTGTAATCAAAATATATGTTTGTTATCAAAATTTGAAATTTCTACTTATAGAATTGAAGCATCTACATTATAACCCTACATATCAATACATAATGTTCATGAAAAACTCGATCCAACATAAAATCATTTTAATGATATCAAAAGTGTTGATGGTAAAAAATAATACAAAATATTGTGCCTTGCAAGTGTTTACATTATGGAGTCATTTAAAATGGTAGAGTATTAATAGAATGAAACAACATCTTGCTCGGGTCAAAGAAAATATTGTGCCTTGCAAGAAAGTACCACATGATATTCAATATCAAATGCAAGAAAATATGAAAGGGATATGACAAAAAAAGCAAGATGATAAAGAAAGTAAAAATCAATATAATTATATTGTGATTTTAGATGAGAGAGTTTCATACTATTCAAAATCACAAAGGTCAACTACACATGATAGAGGATTAGACAAAAGAAAGAAAAGGTTGATGATCTAGAAAATTACTTTGCTCTGAGAACTAAGCCTAGCTCACAACCTTCTATAAAATCAACGTTGGCATCAAATTAAGTTGTACATCATGATGATATTTCATTAACTAGATGGCTATTTGATAGTTGCATTCTAATGAATGTATTGAATTCACAATATGTACACAAAGCATTGATGTAATTGTTACTATTGGAATTAGATATAAAATTCCAATTTACTATAGTTATTGAGGGGTTGTAAAGAAGAATGCAAGCTATTGGTTGAGACTTGTAGTTATTCTTGGAAGGAAAATGGTTTCACATTGATGGTTGATGGTTGGATAGATAATGAGAGTAGAACTTTGATTAACTTCTTAGTTTATTATCATCATGGTCTTACCTTTTTAAAATTAGTTTATGCTTTTGATATTACTAAGGATAAAAGTACTTTATGCTCTTTATTTTACGAAGTAGTTGATTGGGTTGGTGCAAAAAAATATGGTTTAATTACTCACTTATAATGCAACAAATTATAAAAGAGCTGGAGAGTTACTTCATGAAAAATATGATAATATTTATTGGTCCTCATGTGCTGTACATTAGCATGCCACATGTTGTAGATCACGTTAAAAGGGAATCAAAAGTGACTATATTTATTTACAATCAATTTTTTTTGCTTCATTGGTTAAGAAAAAGGACTGGTTGAAGAAAGATTTCCATGCCAGAGCAACACATTTTGCAACAAATTTTATTACATAAAAAATTGTTAATATTCATAGGCATGATTTGCAAGGACTAATAACCAGTAAAGACTTCAATGATTCAAAGTTATCAAAAATAATGAAAGGGAATGAGGTGGATTCTATTATTATGGATTCTAAGTTTTAGAATGATTGCTTTGTTATGTCAAAATTAGCAAGCCAACTTATTAAATTATCAATAATTATTAATCCAGATGAGAGACTATCACTTGGCTATCTTTATGATGGAATGTATAGAGCACAGAAGGAAATTAAACCCATGTTTAGAAATGCCAAAAGACTCTATAATCCATACACAAGTATCATTAGGTGTCGATGGGATTGTCAACTTTACCAAGGTATTCATTTTGCTATATATTTCTTGAACCCTTATTTTCAATATGATCAAGAAAACTACTATCACAAACCTAAAATTATGCAAGGACAAGTTGAAATCATTTGAAATAAAGACATATGTCCTAAGCCCAAGCTTGCAATGAATAAAGTGAGAATCTATTAAGCTTGTTTAGAAAGTTTTGGGAAGCTATTTGAGCTTACTATGTTAAAATAAATGCAACCTAGTTAGTTCTTCAATCCATACTTTACTGTACTTATAAACTTATAATTTTTGTATTTTATTCAAATTAATCAATGTTTCATTTCTACGTAGATGAATGGTTGAAGATGTTTGAATCTAGTGCACCAAATTTATAAAAGTTAGCAATTCATATTCTTAATTAGACTTCTTCTGGATGTGAAAGATAATATAGTATTTTTGAATAGATTTAGACAAAAAGAAGAAATCATTTGGAGCATCAAAGACTTAATGATCTTGTATATATTTGATAAAACTTAAACTTGAGGAATATATGTCTCCTTTGATAAATCATATGTCAAATATTTTATATATAATGTACTTTCACATTCATGATTGTATTTATTTTGTAGGTCACAACATAGAAAAAAAAAGATATGATCCACTAGATGATACAAGCATTGAAATAGTAGATTTTTGGATAGTTAATGGAGAACTTGCTCTAGAACAAGATTATGATGCTATGGAAAATGAAATCTACAAAGAGGATGTTATGCTTATTTCATCTACTGAAGATGCTATTATGACATTCAGTTTGTAAAGCTAGCAGAAATTTTTTATTTAAAAAATAAAATTTATTACTTGGTTATGTAGGAAATTAATAAATTTAAAATTTGTTGTTGAAGACAACCCAAGTGATGTTACAAATAAGAATTTTGAACATGATACCTTAGAAGCTTTTAGAGAGGGAGTTGGTAGAGAGAAAACTTTTTGAGAAGAAGATTTCATTAATACATTAATCAAAAATGACTTTTGAATATGAATTTTATCTTTTGAGTAGAATACTTATGGTTTTGTAATTCTTATTAGCAGTCATATTTTTGAACATGATTATTATATTTAAGATTATGTACTTATGGAGAACTTACATTTTCTAAGCATTATAATTTTTTTTTCCAAGCTACCATTTGTACTTTGATTTTTAAGTCATGATTCATGAATTTTAGAACTTAAAACTTTTATTTTTCACTTAAAGTGAATGTGGAATCATTTATGTTTTTTGTTCTTACTTTTAGATTATATTAATTTTATTCTTTTGAAAATCCAAATTATCATTTTTAAGATAATGAAGAATAAGATTTCAAAGGATCATCTGTATATGGAAGGTTAGTAATTTAAATATTACAATTTTAAATTTTAATAATTAAATATATTGCTTGTGGTGTTATCATCTACATTTAGGATCACATACATTAGGTTTTCTTGTGTGTTATTATTTTTGTCAAATAGTTTTATTATTAAAGCATTATTGCATTATATTTAATTATATTTAAATAATTTTAGTATTTATTACATCATCCTATTTATCCCTCAGTTCAACACTAGTCAAACTATCAAATCTTAAACCTCTCCCTCTTCTAATTCTATTTCGATCCATTATTCACAACCTTATCTATTGCAGATACTTCCCTCAACTTCTTCTTAATTACTTATTAAGGCATTAGATTGAGTGATTGATCTAAGAAATATATTTTCTTAGCTTCTTTTCAAAGATTGGTAGCCTTACTCAATAACTTCCTTAAATGTCTTTATAATGAACCCTATAACATGAATGCCACTAACCTATGGATGTTCTTGAGTAGGATCTTAATTGAATATTGTTCTTACAACTAGGGCTCACACTAGATGCTTAAGTTTCTCCATTTGAGAATGTATTCTACTAAAGACTTGTTGAGATTTTATTTCTTTACTTCTAAATTCTTGATTGTCTACTTCTACTAGGATCCTGCATTTCTTTTGATGAACAACTACTATAACTCTATAAAGTTATTCACGCACATGGTTGGAAGATTAACATACTAATAAAATAAGTTGCTCATAAACTGCATGAATAGAAGTGTGTCACTACCCCCGAATATTATAATAGCTAAACCTTGCCTTGCGTTCTTAATGTCATAAAAAATTTGAGGGATGGTGGTATAAACTCTTTTAGATATTGCATTGTATCAAACTCCTCTAGGTAAGGTCCACTCTTCGGAATTGATGAGGTTGCTTGGGTTTGTGTCAACACCTTCTTCACTTATCGTTCCATAAATTATTTAATGTCTCTCTCATTCAAAGTTGTGCTATGAGCACCTCTCTATGTAGACTATCTAAATCATCATTTAACATCATGCTAATATTTCTCTCAGCTATATGAATCACTTTTTTATTTTTTATATAATTCATTTTTTTACATGAATCAAGCATAATATCATTCATAAAGTGGGTGATCAAATCAACATCACACATATCCTTTCCATTATTATTTATTACTTCATCACTCACTCTCACTTCAATGTTGTAGATCATTTGAATTATTACATTGATAATCTCACCATCATCAAAAATCCAAAATCTAAAATAAAGTTCAATTTGGCCTTAGGACACATGATTACCTAATTACTTGAGGTCAAATTTAACTTGGCTTATCCCGAATAACCATACCAATCCCCTTCTCACTTGACATATTACTCTCTTTTTACACCTTCTATAGTGAGAAGGCTAAGTTGCAATAGGGTGAAGAGGTAGGTAGTATGGGGACCTTCGCATTAATGTTAGCCCTAGAATGCATTGATTGAGCACTTTTCATGACTCAAGCTGAAGATCGATAGACACATCAAACAACAAGGAGCTCATAAAGAGGA
Organism: Cymbidium sinense; assembly: GCA_021442155.1. Lineage (NCBI taxonomy): Eukaryota > Viridiplantae > Streptophyta > Magnoliopsida > Asparagales > Orchidaceae > Cymbidium > Cymbidium sinense. The sequence continues at coordinate 219,705,993 of CM038215.1, read as the reverse complement.
GTAGCATTTGCAATGCACAGAGGAACAAGCTTGACTTCAAGCTTAATTTGATGCTCTCCATAGCATCGTGTGACTATCACAACCTAATAAGAGCCTTCTATTTTCTAGGGTAATTTTCATTTTTTTATGTACTGTAGTTTACATTTTTTTGCATTTAATGTACCCCCTATTTTTCATATATATTTTATCTTGTACTTGATATTATATTGTCTTAGTTGCATTAGTCACATTCAACATGTTTGTTTTATTAGATTGTGCTTTTTTGCAATATTTTGTAAATTACAAGCTAATGTGATAGTTTCTTTCAATTTTGTTCACTACATTCTTATAATCAAATGTATTTAGAATCCAAAAATCTTTATTGTAGAAGTACACATCATTAATCTAACAAAAAATTTTAAAATTTATTCATGATGATACACAACTATTTTTGTATGAAATTTCTTGTGTAAATCACATTTTTTCTTTACTCTATTTTTATTTACATTTTTAATTAAATCATTTATGGATATTTGATATTGTTGGTTACACAATGATTCGAGTAACAACAACATTGTGACTAAGATGCTTAGACAATGATAAACCCTAATAAAATCCCCAAAGTAGGGAGATATGAAAAAAAAATCCTTAAAGTTGGGAAGAATAAAAAATCTCTAAAGTAGTGAAGTATAAAAATTTGGTTTATCATTAAGTGACCCTTGACAATAATTATTTGTTTGCTTGAGTCTTTCAATAAGATATCTATTCATCCAAAAAAAAATTAAAGCAATGCTTTATTTTTGTTATAAATGTGCCTAAAAATTCAAAAAATAATTATTGTTAGTTAAGTGTGATAAAAAAATCCAAAACATTTACTTGACTTGACAATAAAAGTGCACTTTAGGAGATTTAGGCACATGTTAGATTTTTTTCATAATGGTTGTGTCCTTGAGATCTTTGATATGTTGCGACAGTTACTTTCTTTTGACCAAAAAGTCATCAACATAGAGTTTCACATTCCATTCTTTTCCTCTTTCAATACACAATCTACCATCCTCTAGTTGAGTTTGAATGGCATTACTTAATAACAATAGAGTCCTTCTCCTGTAATAAAAAATGTATCTTCTTTATCATTTGTATCCTCTAATAAAGGATGTTTGCTCTAAGTCATTTGTATCTTAATAGCAATAGAGTTCTTCTCCTTTGATAAATGTTATCTTCTCTAGATGAATTTGTATCTTGTGAGACCTAGAGAACGCTTCCAAAAAACTCATCATCATGGTGTAGCCTGCTATCGAGTTGATGAATGCTTTTATTCGAGGAAGGGGATATCCATCTTTTTAACATGAAAAGTCTAGGTTGGTGAAGTCAACACACATTTTCCATTTCCCATTAAATTTTTGTGCAATGTCCACATTCAAAACCCATTTAGGGTATTGGACATTATTGATAAAGTTAGTTTTGAGTAGCTTGGTGACTTCTTCTTTAATGGGTTTGAAAAGCTACAAAGTGATCTTTCTTATTTTTTCCCTTTTGGGACCATCCTTGCAAACATTAAGGTGATGAAAAGTGACATTGATGTCACTACCTATCATCTCAGTTGTGGTTCAGTCAAACACATTGATAGCTTCTTGGAGGGTTTCAGTGAGGGCTTCCTAGTGGTTGGGGCAAAAAGTCAAGATAATCCAGAGTACTCTCTCATGATTAGGAAGGTCAGTACTTTATTTATCTCCTCAATAACTTTGATTCTAGTACATGAAACATCCAATTGAAGGACTTGATCCTCTTTATCAGACTCATCTGCCACTCTAAGGTAGTAGGTTCTGGATTGATTAAGATTGCCTCTAATAGTGATTTCTTCACCCAATGTTGGAAACTTAATAATTACCTAGTAAGTGGATAACACTACCTTGAATGTGTTGAGCAGTGGTTAGCCAAAGATGGTATTAAAGGTAGCTAATGTTTTCACTATGATGAATATATTATTTCTAATTCTTTCCCTCGAAGTTATAGAAAGAGTGATTATTCCTTTGATCTTTCTTCTGTCTTTTAAAAATCCAAATAGTGGTCCACCTATAAAGGTGAGTTTGGAACTCACCAAGCATAATTTATCAAAAATGGATTTGAAGATAATGTGGATCAAGCTCCATGTGTTGATTAATATACTCCCAATTTGTAATTGGAGACTAATGCCATGATGATGATTGAGTCATTTTAGGAGTTGGCCATTGAGGATCTATCTCTTTCTGATAACATTATAAGGATTATGAAGGTGTGTGGCGTGCACACCAAGGCTGCCAAGTTGACATCTCTTGATTGTAGTAATTTGAGATTTTCCCTTCACAAAAACTCTCCATCTCCCCCAAAAATGGTTGCTACTACTCCTATAATATGGATGACACATGTTGGTATGGGTATATTACCTGTCTCGATGACTTCATTATTCTTTCTTCTAGTAAACTCTTTGAGCTTCTGAGCCTTTATCAATTCTTTATTAAGCTTTTTAAATGACTGTATTCCTCCATGTCATGCTCATGGTCTCTAGGTAGGTGCAATAATTATACCAATTTCGAAAACCATCGATCTTCATTGGCAGTGATCTTTTGAAGAAATCTTTATTTTGGATGGCTTCCACTAACTCGACCATCGACATCCTCAGTGAAGTCATTATGGCAGGTTGCAAGTACGCATTTTCTTGGTAGAGCATTATGGAGTTCTTGAAGTCTCATTTAGGTGCAAATGTTTCAAACTACTTTATTTTATTAAGTCTTTATGCTTAAAATTTGTCCTTTGGTGACCATTCTAAATGTAGTCTCTTTGGCATGTCTTTAAAGTGAGTCAATAGAGTCAATTAAGTGACTTTGTTATACTCCTTAAATTTCACATAATTGTTCATCATCTTAAGTAATTTAGTGAGTTCCTTTGGTTGTTTGAGCCTTAAGGTGTACTTGAATGGTCTTTCTTTCAACCCTTGAGCGAGTGCGGCTTGAGCCATCACTAGTTTTAGATCTTTAAGTTCTAGCATCTCATACTGAAAATAAGTGATAAACTTTCTCAGGGACTCACCATGCTCTTGCCTCATTTGAAGGAAAGTCTAGGAACTCTTTAATAACTTTTGAGTGTTGGTAAATTGTGTGGTGATTATTTTTAGAAGTCTGAGAATGAGGTTATGAACTATAACAGAAGGCATGAGAACCATCTAAAGGAAAATCCATTGAATATGGTAAAGAAAATGTGACATTTCATTATGTCTTCTAGGTCTAACAGTAATGTTGTTGACTTGAAATAAGTAATGCTGTTTGTTCGGTATGTCCGACCTTGATATGAATCCAAATGCAGAATTTTCAACATTTGTGGAGGGTGAGCTTGAGTGATCTTTATGAAGAAAGTGTTAGTAGGATTCATCTAGTTTTTAGGCATGTCTTTTTTTTTACTTGAGTAATAAGACTCATCATCTTAGCTAGGATCTCTAGATAATTCACATCTTCCATGATGAGTTTGGATATCATTGATCTTGATGGTCCTTCATTTTCAATAACCCTTAGCTTATGATTGAATTTCTCTATGGTCTCTTGCACCAGCTGAGTGATTCTATCTTACTTGCCTTTTAAGTCTTATTGAATGGCAAAATGTTGGGTATCTAGCTCCATTTTTGCTAGGTGATTCTATGTTGAATGTCTTGCTTCACTTTGTATTTGACTCTTAGTTCTTAGTCATATTCACACTCATCAAACATAAAAGGATGTTGGATCCAAATTTGTCTATAGGTTGAAGAAAAATCTCTGGACACACATGGGAAGTAGGGTCAATGAAGAAAGGGATAGTAGGTAATCGAGAGAATGTGAGAAGAAGGCCTAATTTTATTATTATCCATTATGTGGTCTTAATACAAGATGAGGAAATTATTTTATTCTAGAGAGAAAGAAAAAATAAAGTTGAGAGGGGAGGATCTTGGGCTAAAGTTTCCTATTTGGGGGGACATGTAGTACAAAAGCTGAGTACACATAAAGCTGACCGAGTATAGATGGGGACTCACTTTGACTTGACTTAAGTGTTAATTGTCGAGTGATAAGCCTTATGGTGAGTGGCCTGTAACTTAATTTATGTATATCTATTCTTTTTTATTTTAGATAAATTACTAAACTTAAGTCATTTTGTGTTGATTGTTCTTTGTTAGATACTCTCCCTTTATGGCCTAGTCTTTGTTCATGTGGTTAATGCCCATGATCCTTCTACTGACTTTCTTCTTTTGCTCACCATTAGTGCAACGAGTCTTTAGCATTTGGACAACTTACTTTTTTTTTGGGTATACATAGATTGTTGGATTTATTCTATTAAACTTCTATTTACTAATTGGTGAAGTTTTGATTTTTTTTTTCCGTTAAAGATAATTTTAAAAGCACACCAATCCACCCAACCTCTTAGGTGAGCCAACTATTATATGTTTCTTGAACCTATTTAGGCTTAGGGAATGCTCTTAAGCACCCCCCTTCAAGCACCCTAGTAACTTCTCTTGGCCAAGAAAATGAAGGAATGAAAGCATGAAGTAAGGCTTTGTCCATGGACCCAATTACACTATGGTCAAAAATTACACAAGCTAATATTTTGTTGCCTAAAGTAATCCAATTATTCTCCTTGGGGTATATTGACTTTAAATTAGACTAAACCCAAACTATTATCTATAACACAAGCCAAGACCCAAGCTTCCACATAGCTCCAAAGGGACAACTGAGACTTATATTGGCCCATTTCACCTCTCCACCATCCAAGTCCACTTGAAATAATTCAAATAGTCTAGTGAAGTGCCAACAATAACATACACTCACCCTCATACCCTGAAGGCTACCTAGAGTTTCCAATAGAACTCCCCAACCTCCTTTGACCATTGAAATAGGATACCTCTCCAAAAAATTTTCCTCCATCAAAAGTGACACACCTAAAAGCATCCCCACACTTAATTGAATCAAAACAAACAACTCATCCCCAATCTTTGACCAAGCTAGTGGTAAAATTGATCAAACCAAAGTAAGGAGCAGTGGAGCTTGGTGGTTTTAGCAATCTTGAGGGAGAGAAACTATCAAGCTCTACCATAGGCTCATCTCAATGTGATGAATGTTTTAGTGGATAAACTCCATTAAACATAGGTATTGTGATGTAAATTCTAATGAACTAAGCAACCTTAATGTCTCTTGATCTTGGTGTTTTTGAATTCTAGAATTTACTATAGATTCCTTCGCACTTTTGTTCTAATCATTCCTAATGCATTGGCCAACAGTGAGGCCATCAGATAGTGAGATTCGTCACCAAAATGGGTCAATGATATTAGCTTTGCCTGAAATAAGGGACATGATATCTTCACCATTCAATCTAAATTTTAGATCAATGGCCTAAATTTAATCCCATAAGATTAAATATTAGATTAATCTTGGTCATCTGATCTTTGATCGAATGGCCTAAATCAATCTTGCATTAATATCCCTTTATTTATCAATGCCAATAGGAACACATTACATGTAAAGTTTGACACAATTAATAGTTGATTATGCCTACTTTAATAAATAATTCATTTTATTTAGAAACTTTAAAAAATATGTAAAAACTCAAAATTTTAAATAAAATCATAAAGAAAATTAACATAATATGTTTGATCCCTCTTTGTGTTCATTGAATAAAGAGAAATATATTGAGCCTAAAAGTATTAATTTGTATTAGGTAATTTGAGTTTAATTTGAAGCTTAGTCAAAACCATATTTCAAAAATGATTCCAAAGGTATGATTCCAATTAGGTCAAAATTCTTATGGCATGTTTACTTTTCTAAACATTCATTGATTTTATTGAAATTATTGGATTAATATTTTGAGAAGTTTCAAATTTATGATGTGTAAGCTCAATTTTAATGTAATAATTAAATGAAAAAAATAATATCTTATGCCTCTACATCATTTGTTATATTTAGTGAAGACTGAATGTTCCAAACACCTCTAATTTCACTTAAACCCATTAATCACTTTACTATATATTTAATTAAAAGATTAATTAATTAAATAAATGGGCCTTGCTCTTAAATAATTTAATTAATGCAATAAATGCATTCTACATTACTTGAAAATTTTATGGGTGGCCCTAGAAGATAGAGGGAATGATTAGGAGAAGTTTCATGGCATGTTGATCTAATTGCTATTTATTATGATTAAGAAAATATAATAATACTTATTTTGAAAGATAATAAATATTACATAAATTCCAAAATTCAGTAGATTCATATGGGGTTATCTTAAGGTTAGTTCTAACCTTTGGAAAAGTTCTCATAAGGTTTGGAGTTGATTTGAATAATTAAGATTTTTTAAAAGAGAAATAACTACTAAATAAATATAAAGATACAAGAAATTACTTTTTTTCTTAGAAAAAATATAATAAATAAACCATAATTCAACAAAAATGCCAAATGTTTTTTATAAACTTAAGAGGATAGAGAAGACTTAGGAATATAAAATATAGACTAAGGAATATAAAATATGCTTCTTTTAGACACTAAAATCTTTTTTATAATTTAAATATTCAAATTAATCAAATAAATATTATAAAATTTAAAGGAATCCCAAATGACATGAATTTTTATGGGAGTGTATAAACCCGATTTACAACACTCTTGTAAACCTTTTTAAATTTAATGAAATATATTTTAATTTAAATATTTACTAAGATAGGAAATAATATGAAAAGAATCAAATATCCAAATTAATTCAAAATAATCATGAATTTTTATCAAATGTTTCTTCAGAGTTTCCTAACTATAATTAAAAATATTTTCATAATTTTTTAGGATTTTTATATTAGTTTGGAGTTTTTTTTCATAATTAGTTAATATATATTTGTTAATAATTTAAAATTTAACTAGGTTATTATGAAATTTTATGGTATTCTTCTCACTTTATGGCATATCCATGAAATTTAAAAAGTCATTCAAACTTAAATTAAAGTTGAAACACATAATTTAAGTGATAAATAAAATTAATCATCATTTATTAAATTAATTACAAAATCCTTTAAAATCACTTTGATTATGGTCTTAGGGTGTCATATTTTCACCATTTTCACCCTATTAAGGCTAGGGTGTATGGAATTATGGGTCTTACCCTAAATATGGCTCACTACTCTTCACACCTTTTAAACTATTAATTCTAACTTAAACCAAACTTATATAATAATTTAAAATATATTTTCAAATCATTGCTCACTTAAATCAAAACCACTAAATGGTTTCGAATTGAATTTCATCCTTAAATTAAACCTCAAACATTGAAACTAATGTTGACTCATTACACTAGCCTTATGCACACAATCTATCATAGAATTAGGTTAAGATGATCTTTGATTATGATGTATTTTTTATATTTTATGGTGTAATGTTTTAGACTTGATTTTTGGATTTGTTACTTATGTACTAAATGTTAGGGTATTATTTATATAAAACTAATTATGTTTCTTATAAGGACCATGCTTAAATGGGCTATAATAATTATTTGTAGGTGCTTCCTAAGCTCTTAATCATGGCTTACTAGGATGAAGGGGCTTGACACCTGCTAGTTCTAAGTCCATTGTATGAAATATAACTTCTTGTATGTGTGTATGTTTATTTGCATTTTTTTGGTTGGGTATTTTATTTTTTATGGTTTTTTAAAGTTTTAGATATTTTTTGCACTTTTTAAAATAGGAAAACCTGATTTTCTTGTTTAATTCAATTAATGCCATGTGGCGCTGATGTGGTGCACTTTACACGTGGTGGCACGTGATTGGGCGAGCTGGATCCATGTATATCTAGCTCAAATGGAAGTAGGGACACGAAATTCATCATAATCATTACATCTTCGATCCAACAACCAAAATTTTTCTTGAGGTTTACTTTACAGAATTTAATCAATTTGTATGGCTAAATCTCAATCGTCCATTCCTAATAAAAGTAACATACAGTGGAGATTTTGTCTCTCCTATCAGTGGAAAAAATAGAGTGTCGTTCATTAAATTCTCATGAACTATAGTGATCTAAGCGACGAAGGTGGACAATTTTGATTACAAAATGATCAGGTATCAATTCTAAACACACACACACACACACACACACACACACACACACACACACATATAGTTAGATCCTACTTGTGATCAAATTGCTTTCACAAAGGATCAAATTGAATTCAATAAGAGGTTGGGTTTGGGAGCTACCACACTGGTGTCGATCCTGGATAGTGGAAAATTTTCAAATAGCTTCGTGGGGATGTGGCAAGCCTTTGGGTGCAAGGAATTCAATTGCCCATTCTCTAATTGCTCTATAGGCCAAGCTCCTCTTATTTGACGTTGGCTTTGATCGAAATCTAGCTTATCAGCAACATGGGAATTGGAAAAGAGGGGATTCTTCTTCATTTCACTTGGGAAAAGTGTGTGAATGCTCAAATTAGCTTGAGAAAATCTCCTTATCCTTTTTCCATGAGGTGCTAAGAGCTATATGGAGAGGAGTTTCACTTTGGTTTTACTAGGTGATTACTACCTTTGGAGGCTAGCTCCAAGGGGTGGTCAACTAACTGGGACCATTCCAAATCAGTGAGGATGAGGAGTGGATGAGGAATGGAGGGAGTGCTTTGGATTGTAGAGAGTTTGTCTTCATGCTCCATTTCACTCTCTCATGGCATATTCCTCTTTTTTTTGGATTTACTTTGGAGCTTTAAATTCTTCCCAACTTGGCTACCATTCTTTTTAAACTCATCCTAGAATGGGTTTAAGTGAGTTGGAATGTGATTAGCATAGGTTTAAGCTCACATTCTAACATTTAGATCTTTTCAGTTTAACTTGATTTAGATTAAGCTGAGTGTGATCAATGTTTACTATTCATTGATTTAAATTTGAAATTAATTGTTCAAATCATATTTAAGATGATTCATGAGTCAAACAAACTCATTTCAATTGGGCTTAAGGATAAATACCTTAAGTTAGTTGACTTAAGCATTTTCTCCCTTTAGTTTAACTTGGTATGTTCCATTTAATAGATTGGATCTTGGTTAAGGCTTTAATTATGTTTATTCAAGTATTTAAGATGATTTGGATGAATTAATTTCATTTCATTTGGATTGAATTTTGAATTTAAAGCCACTTTGAGGTTTAATGGGTCGACATGGGTTTAATTAGGTCAAATGATCAAATTGATCGATTAAATTCGATAATATGGTTAATTATGTTTAAAGATGATTTTAAAATGATTTTAGGACATTTAATTTGGGTTGATTTTACTTCAATTTGAATTTATACCTAATAGGGTCCATTTAAGCCTATTTAGATTAAGTGATTTGATTAACCTAATTAAGGATTTATTAGATTTAAATTTTTGGATTTATGTTTTAAAACATTCTTTTGATGATTTTGAGTATTTGTAATAATTTAATTTGGTCAAATTTTGTTGGGTTGACATTTGACTTGGTGGAACCAACATAAAGCCAACTCTATGTCAAATGGATGACCAACTTTGACCTTCATTTGGATTTTATTTTAAATCAATTATGTTTATGTAATGACTTTATGCTTTTCATTTGATTTAATTTTAATTTCTTTGGATTTGAGAAATTTTGAGTTTTAGTAGGTTAATTGAGTTAACCACCTCAATTACTTAGGCTCAATTGGATTTAAAAAAAATAGCACTAGGACTCATTCTTTCTAAGTTAAGCTAGCCAAAAGATAGTATAAATGACTACTCAATTTTAAGAAAAATGTAGTTTAAATGAATACTCAATTTTTAATGGTTTTCTTTTCCTAGAAAGGATGTCACTATGGATAATTACTTCTATCTAGAGATAATAGTTAGATAGGATGCCAATATGGTACTTACTCCTATCCAAACTATATGAATTTTAACCAAAGAAAGATACCACTTAGGGATTTACTCTTATATTGGTTTAAGGACTTGATTCCAACCTAAATAACTAATCTTTAAGAAAAAGGGTCTTCAATGACTCAATTCCTAAACCTTAAGAATTTGACTAATATGTAGGGATCAGATGGACTTAATTCTTATCTTGAGTAGGCTATAGGAATGGGGCCTTCAAATGACTTATTGCCACCCTTTAATTTCTTTTATTTTAAACTAGGAAAGGGGTCTTCAATGACTTAAATTTTAATCTAGTAAAATTTAACTTAAAAGGAAAGGGCTTTTGATGGCTTAATTCCAAATTGAATAGCTTGAAAAGGAAAGGGATCGTAATGACTTAATCATATCCTTATTTTTTTATAAGGATATCTGCTAAGGAACTTACTCCTATCTGATTAACTATTAAAAAGGAGCCTTCAATGGCTTAATTTTTTTTTTTGAATAACTACAATGAGGAAAAGGGGCCTTAATGACTCAATCCTAAATCTCAAGAATTTGACTAATTAAAAAGGGGCTTGATGACTTAATCCTAAATGTAGTCTATTTGACAAGAATGGGTGTTCAATGAAAAGGGGTATTAATGACTTGATCCTATCCTCAAATTCTGACTAATAGGAATGGGGTCTTTAAGGACTTATTCCTAGCTTAAATAATCTATTTGATAGGAAAGAGGTTTTAATGACTTAATTCTATCCTATGAATAGAGGAAATTGTGCCACATAGGGCTTGCTCCAATCCAAAGGAATTCATAGGAAGAGTCCCATGAATGGGTTTTCTCCCATCTTATACAAAATGCAAAAATTGTTTTCAAAAGAATTTAAGAAATTTTGTGACAGTTTAAGGGACATTGTACAAAATTTATTAAGAAAAATGCAAATTTAAAATAAATAATATTTGATTATGAATAAATTGCGAAGATAAAAATATTTTTATTGATCATCATTCTTTAAACAAAAGTACATTTTATATACAATATTTATTTAAGTAATGTTCATTAATAAACAACATTGGACATTCACAATTATAAGTTATTAGCTGATAGGAACCTCCTTCGCATGCTTTCTATATGACGAATGGTCCATCGCATGTTGGCTCAAATTTGCTACCTATCTTGTGATGAGCTAAAATTAGTCTTTTAACCAAGGTCAAGTCTCCTACTTGGAATGTTTTAGGACAGACTAATTTATCATGTGCTTGAACCTTACGTGATTGGTACAGTTTAAGGTCTTATTGAGATTTCAGACATTTTTATTTCAGGACTTTCAAGTTCTTCCAATTGAAGTTTATGGTTCTGACATGCTATGATATTGTTCTTAACTGCTATCCTTAAAGATGGTAACTATACTTCTAATGGAAAGATAGCTTTAGTTTCATAACTAATGCATATGGTGTAGATTGAGTTACTATCCTATATATGGTCCGATAGGCTTATATGGCTTCAACCAACTTTTCATGCTAGTGTCATTTATTTTCATCTAGTACTTTTTTTAATTCATACTAGAGTTTTATTGAATGCATCTACCAATCCATTTACACTAGGGTAATAGATGGTTGAATATCTATAATCAATTTTATGTCTAATCACAAAGTGATTTACTTTAGTGGACTTAACAGATGAACCATTATCAGATATGATCTGATGAGGATCACCAAAATGATATATGATATTTTTCAAAAAGAATGTAAGAACATAGTATACTTTTACTTCTTTTAGTTGAACTACTTCAACTCACTTAAGAAAGTAATCAGTTACGACTAAGATAAAATGATGCTCTTTTGATGAAGGAGGTCAATAGGCCCTATGATGATAGTATCCCAACTCTATAAAGGCCAAGAGGCAATCGTTGGGTGTAATACATTAGGTGGTTAATGTAATACTACACCATTTACTTGTCATTGATGACAACGATGTGTAGTTTCTTTGTAGTCATTTAACATCAAATAACAGTAGTACCTAAGTCTTTTAATTTTTTATTTCATCTTACATATAGATTGGTGAGCACCACACAGTCCAGAGTGTACCCTAGAAAAATCTTCTAGGCTTCTTGTTTATCTAAAGATTGCAACCATATTTGATTAAATGACCTATGGTGTGACACATTATTGATTAATGCATAAGATAAAGCACATTTCATAATTTGATTTGCAAATAACTTGTCTTCACGGAGCCTCCCCTCACTTAGATAGTCAATGAATGGATGTCTCCAATCACATTCTTCTTGACCTTCAGTACGAGTGGTTATTCTTTGCATTCCAATTTTCCTATTCATATATTATAATTTTATAGGAGAAAGAATTTATTGATATAGATTCTTTTTTTGGACATATGATTTTTTTTGCAAGCTTAGCCAAAGCATCTACGATAGAATTATCTTTGTGTAATATTATATATAGAGTCACATAAGGAATCTTTCCTAACAATTTCATTGTATATTAGTAATAATTGAAAATCTTTGGGTGAAAAACTTTATAGATTTTGCTCACTTAGTTAATAACTAGTTGGGAATCCCTAAATATTTTAAGGAATGCTAACTCTAACCTAGTTATAAGAGCCTCATATTTGGCTTCATTATTCGTACAAGGTTCAAAAAAATGATAGGAATACCACATAATTCTTTTGTCTAGGGTTATAAAAATCAATCCAATCCCTACCTTCCCTAGGATAGAAGAATTTAATTATTTACTTTTCTTTAATGATGTTGCACCACCAAAGTATAATTCTTAAATGACATTAGGTTTATCTTCTAAACTCATGATCTATTCATCTAAAAGATCATCGTTTAAAGGAAAACCCTCGGGTAGAGGATGTGAAGCTAAGAAGTCAGCTACAACTTGACCCTTTACATCACGTACAAGAATAAATGTGATCTCATATTGCAATAAAATCATAGACCAATGCTTTAAACATTTAGACAATGTCTGATGGGTCATAAGATATTACAAAGAATTCACGCTTGAAATTAAATTTACTAAATGCAAAAGCATGTAATGCCTTAGCTTTTGAGTGGTGAAAACCAAAGCTAAAAAATGCTTTTTGATGGTAATTCATCTCCGATAGGATGAGTTTGCAGCTTAGATAATAAAGAACATTTTCTTTCCCTTTTTCATTAACTTGGTCTAATAGTGCTCCAAGTGATTCATCTAAAATTATAGTATACATAATTAATGGCATTCCTAGAATTAAAGAAGCCAAGACAAGAGGATTCATTAGGTATTATTTTATGCTTTCAAATGCACTTTGACATTTCTTATATTAAAAAAATCTAGAATGTTTCTTTGTCAATGCCATAAAGGGTTGGCATCTTTCAAATAGGTTTGATATAAATCTTCCTAAATATACTAGCCTTCCCTAGAATGATCTTAATTGTGTAAGACTTCTAGGTGACGACATTTTCTTAATAGCTTTTAGGATGAATTTTGATTCCATGGTGCCTTACTACAAATCCTAAAAGCTTTCCTGAAGTTACTCCAAACTTCAAAGATTCATTTTTAGGTTATAAAAATGCAATAATTCGAAAATAATCCATAAGTCATGCAATTGGTTTCCTTTTTTCTTACTTTTAATAACTAAATCATTGATATATTTTTTTCTCATGAGAAAACAAAGATAACATTAATCAGATAGACTTACATAAATAGTGTTTTCCCCTAATGAAAGGTAAATCGAGCATGTCACCTAGGATAAATGATCTAAGGCTAGATAAAATACAAAAAGAAATTTATGTGTGTTGCTTAGAAGCCCCAATCCTAGCAAGATGATCAGTAGGCCTATTCCCCTCTCTGTGGATGTGAGAAAGTTTAATGTCCTTGAGGTTTAATTAGTTTGAGTATTGAAGTAATCTGATAAGTCATACTCCATGGAGCTTCAGTGGCTCCATTAATAATGCTAGGTAGACTGATTGAATCAATTTAAATTTAGTAGGGGCTTAAGCAATACTGAAGGTGAAGAGCAATTTATCAGCTTCAACAAACATAGGACTTAAGGGGCAAAAAGGTTTATGGAAAGAGTAGATGGTAGAACCCTCTCGATCTCTAATGATGGCTCCTAATCCAGCTATGTTGGATATAGGTTTGAATGAGCCATCAATGTTAATTTTAACCTAAGGTGGTTTTGGCTTAATCCAAAAGACCAAATTACCTAAATGACAGTTTGGTTCAGTAGAAGATTTTGATTTAGTGGATTCCAATTTTAGTCTCTTGTAATGGATAGCTTGTTGGATGTGGTTGAGTATTTGTTAGAAAATGGCTTCAGGTGTCTTTGGTTTATTGTTGTGCTTAGTTTCATTTATATCCATCCATATATACTAAAGTGAAATGATAGGAAGAAGTTTTGAATGCATATGGAGGTGTTTAAGCTTGTCTGAATTGGTCCATGAGCTAAGTAATTGAGTGAAATTGTTAGAAGGTTGCACCATGTTTTGCAGACCAAAGTGTGATTGGAGTTTAGTCCAAATATTCTTGGATTTATGACAGTGAAGGAATAGATGTGTTGTAGTTTCTTCTTTATAATAAAATTGATATTTAAAGGCTAGCTAAATACCTCTTTTCTTAAGGTTATCCTCAGTGGCTAAAGCATTGTTGAAAATTCTAGAGGAGAGGAAAGAGATAGTTGGCCTGCATTAGGGATGTCATATGGACTGTCCCCAAAAAATAGGGGTTGAATTAGTGGTTGCCTTGTAAAGTCTACTTTAACTAAGGCCTTATCTCTAACAGATGGATTAAGATGAATGTGGATAATGTCTTCAACAATTTTCTTAGGAAGATATTGAAGCAGCTCACTATGATTCCATGCTATAGAGCCTTCCATGTTAAGTAAGAAGTCTTTAACCAATTTCTTAGCTATTAGTATAAGTTTTTGGGTTGCTAGTGGTTCATCTTGATACCGAATGTCATTCCACATGTCAACATTTCCATCCTTTATCTTTCATCTAATAAAAGGTCCAGTACAATTCCTGAACCTTAATAGATTCTTTTAGAGTGGAGAATCTGATGGCTTAAGTTTATCTTCCATGGGGGAACCTTATGGAAATATTTTTCTAGCATAAACTTGGCCTATAGAGTTGTGTTTTCTCTTAATTTTATCTAGAGTTTCATGGAATTATTTTTGATGAGGTTCTTCGAAGATTTGAATCCCAGCCTACCATGGTCCTTATGCTTACATGCACTTCTCCATGCTGTCCAGTGATAGCCTTTCCTGTTTCCTCTCCAAAGGAAGGTGTTGAAGATATATTCGATTCTCCTTTGAGTGTGGATAGGGATTTGTGTTTATTGAAGATTGTGTGAAGGAATGCAAGCTAGGATACTTTGGATTAAGGTAAGTCTACCTCAATATGAAAGCAAGTTATTATCCCATGATGGAAGTCTATTTCACAGCCTAGATATGATATTAGTAAAATAGGCCTTCATATTTCTAATTATATAGATGGTATTGCCAAGATATTTAATAGTAAAGTGTCCCACTCTAAGTCCTAGAGAATCTTGTATCCATTTGGCTTGACTGCTATTGATTTTATTTCTTAGGTAAATGAATGATTTATCTTTGTTGATCTTCATTCCAGTTGCTTCTTCAAACATATAGATAGAGTGTTAGATCTTTTTGATAAATGCTTTGGTTCCATTTCAAAAATGAGGACATCATTAGTAAAATTAGGTGGGAGTTAGAAAAACCACCCTTTGTAATGTATCTTGCGGATGGGTGGTCACAAATCATGTTGTTAAGTATCCTAGTTAAATAGTTCATTATAATAATGAATATGGTTGGTGAAATAGGATCTCCTTGCTTCAATCCTCTAGTAGATTTGAAGTAGATTGTTTTAACACCATTGACTAATACTGAGTAATAGTTATTAGTGATAGTTTTCATGATGATTGATGTTGATGGATTCAGTTGTAAAACTAGTGGCATGTAATATCTGCTTGATGAAATCCCTTTGGATGGTGTTGAATTCTTTATGTATGTCAAGCTTGATTGTTAAGTTGTAACCTCTGCACTTGGTATTAAGATCTCGAAGCATTTTATGGGCTAGTAATATTTTATCACTGATGTTTCTTCCCTTCATGAAGGCACTTTATTGGGGGAAATGAGGCTGGGGAGGATTTACTGTAATCCTAGGCAAATGATTTTACTTAAAATTTTACTAATAGTGCTGGTGAGGCTTATTGGTCTGAATTGATCCCATGAATTAGAAAAGTTATGATTGGGAATGGGAATAAGGATAGAAGAAAAGAAGTATGGCACATAAGGTATGGGTGCAGAATTCCTGGATGGCTTGAATGGTTTGCTTCTTGATAACATTCCATGCATTTTGGTAGAACCTAGCATTAAATCCATCAGGTCTTGGTGCTTTATCAATAGAGAATGAGAAAATAACTTCTTTTATCTCTTCTTCATCTAGGACCTTACTTATGTTAATTAGGCTCATTGTGGGATATAGGTATGTTCGAATACTATTGAAGTTCAGCCTACCAAGTGCTAGTAACCTCCTGAAGTAGTCAGTGCAGCCCTCTTGAATTTTAGTTGGTTTAGTAAGCTATCTATTATTATAGTTTTTGATTTTGGAAATGGTTGTTTGCTCCTTTATTTTCTTCAGTAGTGCAGGAAAGAATTTAGTGTTTCTTTCCCCTTCAATGAAGCACTTGCTAGAAAATTTTTTAGCCCATAGGAGTTCCTCCATTTTTCAACATTTGCTCGAGAATTTCCAAGGCCTTACTAAAAGCCTCATTAGATTCTTCATTGAAGTTAGACATGATTTGATCTTCAAGCTTATTGACTTGTTCTTTAGCTTGATTCAATTGAGTATGTAGATTGAGGAAAGATTCACTATTCAACTTTCTAAGCGTTATAGCACACACCTTATGGAGCTTATGGAGCTTGGTCCAACCACAATTATCTTCGTCAGTTTTCCAACACCTATGGATGAAATGAATGAAATCTTGATGGAGTGTCCACATGTTGTAAAATCTGAAGAAGGAAGTCTTAGGTTGTTGGGAACTTAATATATGGATAAGTAAAGGAGAATGATTTGAGGTGGTCCTTGAGAGGTGAGTTATGTGAGTGTCTTGAATTTGTAGCTTCCATGGAGTGTTTAGGAGTACTTTGTCTAGCCGCTCATGTTTTTTACCTCTTCTCTTCTCCAAGTGAATTTTCTTCAATTTAATTCTTCATTAGTTAAGTTGGCTTGGAGGATATGTTCCACAAATTCTACCATTAGCGATGGGGTGGGAGGTCTTCACCACCAACTAGCCAAATCCTCCCCACTTCCGTCTAAAGCTAGCATGTTAAAGTTCCCACCAACTAGCCAAGATAGAGTGAGAGTGATACCAATATGAATTAGGCAATTCCAAAGTTCTCTTCCTCCTTTATTGCAGCAAGCAGCATACACTATTGTGGCAACAATTGAAGTGTTGCTCATAGTGACATTGGTATGGATGAATTGGGGGTGGTTAATGAGGATGTCTACATGATATGGTGCCTTCCACATTAGCCAAATTTTATTGTTGGAGTTATAGTAGAAACCTTGCATATAAAATCTTCTTTGATTTTTTTGTTGGTTGAGTATTAGAGATCATGTGTTCAAGTGATCCAATGATGCCCGAATGATGATTGTTGATGACATAGTGAATTCTTGCTCTAGATTGGAGCTTAGTAAAACCCTTAACATTTTATATTAGGTAGTTCATGGAGGGAGTTTAGATTTGTTTTTGCTAGCAAGAATTAATAGAGAATCATCACTATTTGATCTTGTAATTTTAGTTGGTAGATCTTTGAGTAATCCTTAAAGTCTGTTACTCTTTTTGTTCTTTTAATTTGAATCCAACTTTCATTGGTTGTTGATTCTAGTTGTTATAGCATTTTTAAATTTATCATTCGATATGGGTTATGAATTTCATTATCTTCATTGGGCTCCATTAGATTCTTGCCTTTCATCATTTGTCTTATGAATCTAGGAGAAGTGATGGTATATTGGGAGTTTCTAATAATGGGATTCTAGTTATGTTATTGCCTTTATTGTGTGAGGTTATGTATCTCATTGAGAGTTGTGTCACCCAATGAGTTTAAATCTATTTCAGGATAAATTTATTATAGTTTAATATGGTGAACCTCATTGAGGGTGGCTTCACCCAAATGGGTTTCCCTAGATTTGGTTGGGAGTGGTAAATGGATGTCAATTTATGTAGTAGAGTTAGGTTCCTATGTGAGCTGCTGAGATATGGGCAGTGTATTGATGCTACTATCATGGATGTGAGTATGAGATAGATGGAAAGGCTGCTGTTGTATCCCAGATGGATGTAAAGGCTACTACTATAATTCTTGGTTAACATTATTAGAATGTGGATGCTTGTCTAAGTAATCTTCAAGGTAATGAATGAATTTCTTGCAATTGATACAGTACTCAGGCATACTTTAAAATGATCTTCTACCAAGATCATGATTTTTATGTGCTTATCCATACTATTTCATTGAACTGGGAGGTAAGATCAAATTCAATGGGAACATGAGCCATTTAAGGTCTAGAAAGGTTAGCGGTTAGGATATCTAATTTTAGAGGCCTTCCATTGGTTGTTGTAATTGAAAATAAGAATTATTTGTTGAAGAAGTGGACCTTGAGACCAGACAATTAAATCTATACTGGTGCAATGGGAGATTCAACTTCTGATTGAAATTAATAGTTCATTTAAAGATCTGTAGAGGCAAATCATTAATGTAATAGATCCTCTTGGAAAATACCCGAGCATAGTTCACTAGACATTATGATAAGAAAATGCATGTGGTCAAGAAGACCCATGTTCTAGTTTCCAAGAAGCTTGAGTTCATAAAAAAATAGTTGGCTTCCCTTGCTTCTTGGAGTGGTGTTTTATGAAGGGTAGAGTTGGGTCGTTACCTGGGGAGGAGTAACCATGGAAAAATGAAGGGGGGGAAAGCTATAAAGGTAGTTGCATTATGGCTAGTACCATCCTTGTTGAGGGCAACAACACAAGAAAGATTTACAGTATCCATAGTAGGTGGGATGGCTTCTAAGCACAATAAATCAATGGAACAATAACCCTAGTGGGCTAGAGAATGGAGGAGGAATGTTACGCCATTGATATGAGCACAAATGTATAATTTGACTAGATCATTGATATAACATTCAACTTGATTATGAATTAAATCATTGAATATTCTATTCATTGCTCTTTGATAAGTAGCCCCGACATTTTTGAGACCTAATGGCACGACGGTGTGATAAAATATTATAATAGGATTTTTGAATGCCATATGCTTTTCATCCTCTAAGGCCATTTTTATTTAGTTAAATATAGATGATCCATTCATGAATAAAAAAAACTTCATAAGATGAGGCTATGTCCACCAAAGCTTCTGGTATTGGTAATGGGAACTCATTTTTAGGATAAGCGTTATTCAAGCCTTTAAAATCTATGCAAATGTATATTTAACCATTCTTTCTTTATCAAGATAATGCTCACTAACCAAGAAGGATCTACTCTTCTTATATAAAGCCAACCTCAATTAATTTGTTGACTTTAATGATGACTTGTTGTTCAATTTTTAGATGCATGTGTCTAGGAGCTTGCTTTACTAGAATTACATCAAGTTTAATCTCTAGTTTGTGAATTGCAACATCCAGAGATAAACTTGACATTTTATCATAATTTCATGCAAAGCAATCTTTATATTCAGAAAGCAAGTCAATCAACTTATCAGAAAATTTTGGACCAAGAAGTGAACTAATAAAAGTTAGCCTTGGGTCTTCTTCAATTCCTAGGTTTATTTCATTTAATTCATCAATGGTAAATTTTATTTCTTCTTCAAATTTTGGTGGCATATTTTGAATTAAGCAATCATCTGAATTATCTAATGTTTCAAAATAGAATCCTTTTAAAGGGTCAAATATATTTTCAAAGATTGATTAGATTCCCCTTGATAGCTTATCATTAAGCAATATTCATCATTATCCAAAGGTCTAATGGTACCATACCCAATGCTAACTTTGGATCTTAAATTTTTATTTTTAGTATTCCACAAGCTTTCTGTGCATTGAGCTGTATCTTTGGGCCAAAACTTAGGAATTAAACCATATTTTATAACATTTTTAACACAATTAGGATACCAATCGAAAGGGATTTATATTATCTCATTGGAACATGGATCTTCAAGCTTTACATCTCCATTTGAGCCTGAGGGTCTAGATTCAAAACTAAACTTCAATAGCTTTAAAGCTTTCCTACTTTGACTTCTAACTGTGAGATTTTATTTTGAGAAAAAAGAGTTAAATTTAAAGTATCCACACACCTTTTCAATTTTTCAAAAGTAGATAGCTCAAGTTCACTCTTTAATGCTTGTATTTGTTCTCCATTGCTATCTAGCTCTAATGAAATCTTAAATTTTATTAGGGCATCCTTTCAATTGGAATCTTCATCAGAACTAGATTCCAAATCAATTTGTATTATTGGAGGTTCTTTTTCTTTTTCTTTTTATTTTTCTTTTCCCTCTATTTCTTTTATTTCTTCTTTTTCATTTGTCTAAATTTTTCTTTTGTTTTCTTGGATTCCTTAATAATGATTTCATAGAGTCAGACACTTGCCTTTTAGGCATATAATAAGAAGCATCTTATAAAGCTTAAGCTCATGAATAGAATGGTCGTATGTCACCTTTTATGGTGTATTCTACTCCATCTCGAGTGTACTTAATACACTAGTGGAGTGATGAAGGAACCATTCTATACTTATGTATCCATGGCCTATCTAAAAGAGCATTAAAAGATGTCTCTGAGTGAATGATATAGAATTTGGTTTATTTTCAATCCTTCTATTTCCACTAATATAGTGATTGAACTTAAAGCTTTCTCAACTGTATCATTGAAACCCCTTAATAACATTTTATTTGAACTTAACCTTCATGTATCAATTCTAAAGAATGATAGAGTTTTAGAGTTCATGATATTAACTGATGCACCAGGATTAACCAAAAATTTTGATAATCTGATGTTTTATACCATCATAAAGATATAAACTTATCGATTATGATTAGTGGTTCTAGGAGTAAATCATCATCTAAGAAGGTGACTGTAGGGATATCTTTGAAGTAGCAAGCCTCATTTGAGTAAGTTAGTACTTACTGAGTTAGGCATATCTCTGGGTTGAGTAATGCCTGGACTAATGATTCTCTAAGGTGCAACTATTGGATATTTCTTTTTTTGTGGAGATTCATGACATTTACCAACAACTTATTTGCCTTTGTCAATAAGAGGTGGTAGGACCTTCCCACTGTGGAGATTAACCTCAATGATATCTCCCAATTCAGATGCAGGAGTTATGTTAACCTATCCCTCATCATTAATCTTTTTTTAAAAGATTGATTAGAATTTGAAGTTCTACTTCTATATTCATAGGAGTGCCATGACAATTAGCAAAAGAACTCACTCTCTAACTTTGATTCATGAAGTACATCACATTCATTATGAGAGGTTTCTTTTTCATCTTTTTATTTTCTTCATTCACAACATGATTACTAGACATAGTAAGAACATAAGAAATACCATTAGAGGTAGGATTTTTATTCATATTTTTAAAATGAGTACTTAAGGATATAAGAGTATAAGGCCTAACCATTCTATCCATATCATATGAAATCCTCTTAGATACAATAGATATTCCTCTCTCACCACTCTCTCCATACATTTGGACATCTGACTATGCTAAATGGGATTGAGGAGGAACTAACTTAAGTGCCTATGAATTAATTTGGATGATATTCTTCCGGGTCTTCAGCTGATCCTGCATGGAATTTTTTTTTTCATCAAATATTTTTTTGAAGAATGGGATGAAGTAATATCTCATTCATTTGAAGGAGAAGAACTAAAAGAAATAGAAGATTCACCTGTGATTACCTTAATGGACTATTGTTTATGGTTCAATAGGTATTCTTTCGGAATTATCACCAAACCGTTCTTATAGTTTCTTTCAAGCCAATACTTGAAAGTGAAGTAGTCTTTAATGGTATGACCTAGCATCTAATGGTATGGGACATAATTTAGGTCATTCACTTTGCTGGCTTCTTTTGATCTTTTCAGATCAGGTACCTTGAAATCTAGCTTATTCTTTAAATTTTGAAAATCTTTCTCACTACCTCTTACTTGAAAGAATAAGTCTGGTTCATTCTTTCATTGAAAGGGCTAGTGAGAGCTATCTTGGGTAGTGGTTATAACTGTTGTTGTGATGGCCTATAAGATGGTGGGTGCTTTGCTTGGACTTAAATTGGTCTGTCCATTGTAAAGACATTACCTTTCCTCTTTCTAGTACTTTTCTAGGTTTTATTGTTTCCATAGTAGATTGATCTCTAATGAATGACATCCTAAGAGCTTCTTCTTGTAAACTAGAGGCTTTACTTAATAGTTTTTAAAAGTTTTAATAATAAAGATTTTCAATAAGAAGTAAATAAGGCCATCAATGTTTCAAAAGAGTATTTCTATAGTGTGCTACTCTTGTAGCTGAGGCTCACACTTAAGATTGAGAATTCTCCATCTCAGGATATAATCAACAGGAGAGTCTCCTGGCTTTTCTTTTTCAATTAATAAGTCACCTATAGAGATGTGGTGTTGTGTGCTAGTGAATCATTTCATAAATAGATTTTTTAGTTCAATCAAAGTACACACTGAACCATTTGGTATCTCTACATACCATCCAAAGGCAATCCTTGTCAAACTACTGACGAACTACTTAAATAATCGGGCATCACTCCCTTTGGCAACTTGCCTGGAAATGTGCCAAATTCTATTTGGGATTGCTTGTCCCATCAGAAACTTTGAAAGAAGAGGCATAAATCCCTTTGGATATGGTACTAAGTCATATTCTTTAGGGTATGGTCTGCCTTTCAGAACAAGAGTCATACCACAAGATTGAGCCAAAGCTTCCTTGACCTGTTGTTCCACCAGATACTTCAAATTAGTTTTAGAAAATATATCATCTATTAGTTTAAGCTCTTGGTGATATTCTCCTAAACCAAGCTTTATTTTATCTATGAGATGGGAGTCTGTTAGTCTCTCTAAATAATGTGGCTAAGAAGATGTGGGAACTATTCTTTGGAGTGATTGCATAGTGGCAATCATATCCACCATCTTCCTTTCAAGCCTCAAAATTTGATCACCCTTCTTTTATAACTAATAGATTAACTATTGAGTAAGATAAGGTATAATATCTTCATGAGTTTCTTCTTATTATTTTTGTATGTCTTTGTATCCAACATAAAAATATGTGTGATGGGTAACCTTGGGTCATCATCCAACAAGTCATTTTGAACTAAATCAAAGTGATCTTGGACCCCCTACTTACTTTTCTTTTTTCTTCATCTTCTCTAATAAAAGTCTTCACTTCTTCTTTTGTAAGATGAAGTGGAACACCATTGCTATCAAGGATAGCTTCTGATTCTTTCTCTAAATCCATGGTTTTCAGTTTAGATACTTTTTTTCATGAGTGCCTTGGATGGTGGGAACTTCCTCTATCACTAGAGTGGCACCCAAACCAAGGTGTCCCTCATCTACAACATCTATATTGTAAGGAGATAGATGAGGCAACTCTCTCTCTCTCTACTAGAAGTATGAAATGAGGATGGCCCTTTGGTTTGAGGCCTACACACAAATGATGATGGCCTTTCCTAATAGGATGAGTAACAAGTGGTACCTCTGATTATGATAATGGATGAGTCTTTGGCTCAAAGGCCAATAGATCCTTCATAACATAAACCTTTATAGTTTTTTTCTAGAGATAACCTTATCTCTCTTTGAGTTGGCTGATTAACCCATATGTTAGGTTAGTGACCTCCTCGAAGGGTGATACCCATTCGGTATAATAGGCATGAGGTGATAAGATCTTCTTCTATCAGGGAAGGCCATGTTTTTCTTTCCTTTACCTAGAATAGTCATAGATCTCCCCAAGACTTCTCTGTCTAGCTCTCTAAAATCTTGCCCCATTAAAATCCTAAGTAACTCTTCTTTGGTGTAAGTATGACCCAGAAGTTCTACGAAGGATCTACTATAATCTACTATGAGCTTTGTTATTTACCATTATAAAGTTCTATCTAGTAAAAAATATGAAAAGGGGTGAGGTGGAGAGCTCATCATTGTAGATACATTCTCCTCTCCATAAGCTACAAAAAGAGGGTGGAATCTGATATCTCCTAAGAGAGGAGAAGTATCTGGAAGGGCAAACCCCTCCCTTTCTCTAGCTTTTTTAATCTTTATCATTTTTTTTTTTGTTTCCTCTCCCTAAGGGCCTACCTTCTAAGCCTTCTACCTCAATTTTTCTTTTGGATTTTATTCATCAGTGAAGACTCAGAAGTGGAACCTTTTTAAACTTATTAAAAAAGAGGGAATCAGGTGTCTCTGCAATAACCAATTTTACTTTCTTCAATGTAGGGCCTACTTAAATTTTTCTAGAGGCCTCCATGATCATCTCCCTGCTAGTGATCAGAGTACTATAGAGCAATTTAGAATACTCTAAGATAGGCTTATTATCCTTAATAGTTCGATTACTAACAAGAGTAAGAGTCACTCCATTAGTGGTACTATTCAAATCTTTAAATCTAGTCCTGAACTTAATGGCAAAGCCATCAAGTAATCTGCTATTGTCCACAGAAAAGCTAATCTGAGACATAGCAGTGAAATTCAGCTAGCCAACCTTTTTCGTTTTATAGACAAGAAATTTGATCAAATTATAATGAACTTTTAACATAAATATAATGAGCTTTTAACATAATGCAGCCAAAAGAAAATATCTTTTGGCCTATTAAGAAAAGTTAGCCATTTTTATCATGGCTAGAGTTTTAAAAGAAGAATTTTATTTTTGAAAATGTAAGAGTTATAGAATCCTCTTATTTGATTTCAACAAATAGGGAAGTTCAATACTTCATTTAGTGGATGTTGAATATACTCTACCAAGAATGAAATGGAGAGATACCCAACAAAATGAAAGGCAATCCTAACCCATGAAAAACACAACTACATTACCGATGTATAGAAATAATAGTCTATTTCTAAAGGCGGAGAGAGAAATTGCTCCCCATTTTTGTCATAAATACTAAGTGAGATGTTCAGGGTCTTATCTCAATTTAAAGTAGTCAAGGTCAATCCTATTACGAGTTTTACTAACACTTCCCAAAAAAAGTAGGATGCCTATTTGGAAAAAAGTGTCACTGGGGGTCTTATTCAAATCCACAAAAACTTTGTTTTATTTATATATTTGTTTATTTAGTGTGGGACCTATTGGTTTGTAATGGGTGACACTAAGGAAGAGCCATAGGGGCCTTGACCTACCTTAGGTTTAGTAGCCCAAAGGGATAGTCTGTGTACCCATAGAAAATAGGAACTTTCTAATCAAAGGGGTGGCTACTAAAAAAGAGGAACTTTCTAATATGGTAGTAGCTTAGGTAAAGTCTAGATAGGGTCATGTAGATGTAATCTTAAAAAAAATGAAAAGGTTCTTTTAGTGGTCTTATCCTAATCCTTAAAACATAAAAGAGCCTATTGGTATACGGTTGCCAATTTTGGAAGAAATCGTGAGAACTCACTTCTACCTAAATGGTCTTATCCACCATGTGAGTTCTTGTCAGCAAAGCAAACATCAACCAACCTAAGGTGCCCATGAGTTTTCGATGATCAATCTAGGAAAAAAGCATCAATAACTCATATTTTCCTAACAGAACTAATCATTAAGATAGTCTATCATTATCTAGATAGCTACTATCCGATCTAGGGAGATTACAAAGTGGGTAGTCATAAAAGAGGACTAGACCCAAACTTGATTTAGTCGAGAGGAAGAGGATCAACAAGGGGTTTTACCCTAATCCTTAGATATATATTTAGACCTAATTAGTATCGATGGCTAGCTCATGAAGAAAGCTTGGGAACTCACATCTTCTTAAGCATGATCAGTTGTCGGGATAGCTTATTGGTTGTACAGTAGATAAAACTAAACTAACAAGGTTCTCATCAATTTTTAGTGGTTAAGTTAGAAAGAAAGCACATGGACTCACATCTTCCTAAGCAAGAATAACCACTAGGGTGACCCACTAGCCAAGTACAGGATCGAACCTGACTTAGAGCAACTGCTAAGCGAAGATCATTGAGGGTATTAACTCAACTTGAAGTAAACTGAAATGACTAAGTTTGTGTTTGTGTTGTGTAAGTCAGGATTAAGATATTGCTCAGGTTCTCTCACACCTATCCTAGTCATGTTAGAGAATAATCAAAAGAATAAAAATTTTAAGATAAGGAGATGATTTGTTTGATTGAAAGGAAAATAATAATTTTATTGATGAAAGTCGATTGTGATAATATGATCATGCATAATATTTCTTCAAATAAAGCTAGCTGATTGGTTGCATTGGGTGTTCATCTTTATGGTTGATCAGTTGGTATGATCCCCCTTGGTAGACCTTCTCTATAATAAAAGGGCTTTCCCACTTTGGTTCAAACTTGCCTCCCATCATATGATAAGCCATAATTTATCTCCTAAGAACTAAAATAAGCTCTCCAAATCGAAAAGCTCTTAGACAAACTAACTTGTTATGATCTTGAACCAACTTTGCTTTATAAAACTTTAAGTTATAATATGCATGGAGGCATCTCTCTTCATGACCTTAAAGTTGTTCTAACCAAAACATAGTGTTTTGTTTGATTATGATTTATTGCTCATAGTTATCCTTAGTGATGGGAGTTAGACTTAAAGGGGAAGAACAACTTTAGACTCATACACTAAGGAGAAGGGAGTGGATTGAGTAAGAGTGTAAGTAGTGTGGTAAGCTCACAAGGCTTCAACAAATTGCTCATGCCACTTCTGCTTATTATCATCGGGCATTTTCTTCAAGATCTAGATGAGAGTTTTGTTGAAGGCTTCTACTAACCCATTTGCTGAAGGGTAGTAAAAGGTAGAGTATCTCCAATCTATGTTGCGTCCTCTAGCAAAGTTGTTAAATTTTGTACTTTTGAATGCAGTATAGTTGACCTCATTTTTGGATGAGATAATATCATTTTAAAATCAATAATTATAAAATCTAATTTTAGATTAGGAACTTCCTAAGTAAATGTGTAGGATACTACACCTAGTGACCTAGTGCATCTTCCTTTGGTTTGATCTAACCTAATTGGCTTAGGTAAACTTGACCCAAATTCTAAATTTGGATTAAATTAAATCAAATCCAAATAAATTAAATTAAAATAAAATTAAAACAAATGAATGAATCCAAAATTAAACCAAAGTCAAATCTAGCCAATCCATTTGGCAAAGGTTTGACTTAGGTGGGTCCCACTAAGTCAAAAGTCAATCTACCAAGAATTTGACCAAATTAAGCCATTCCAAATGTTTCAAATTATCAAATAAACATGTTTGATCATGAATCTTAAAAATTTAAATTTATTTAGTCCTTGATTAGGTTAATCAGATCACTTAGTCTAAATAAATCTAAATAGGTCCTATTGGGGTCAAACTTAAATCAAATTGAAATCAATTCAATTTGATTGCTCAAAATCATTTGAAAATGATAATCAAACACTATCCAACCCATCATTGGGTTTAATTTGGTCAAATTGGTTATTTGACTCAAATGGAACCCAAGCTTAACCCATTAAGGTCACTTGAGTCAAATGGGTTCAAATTGAAATCCACTTGAAATTAAATGAAATTATTCACTCCAAATTATCTCTCACATGCGATCAAGCATGATTAGAGTCCAAATAAAATATACTTGAGTCAACTTAGTGATTTGAACCCAATTGAAATCAAATTTAACCCATTTAGGTTTAAATGGGTTGAAATGAAATAAAATTCAAAATTAATTCAAGCCTACATAAATTAATTAAATCAAAAGTTAAAAAATCATCAATTAAAGATGATTAACCTCAAAATTAAAAAAATTGAATTAAAAGTCAAACATTTTAAATCCAAATGTTTGGATTGGATTCAAATTTGCAATCCAAACTAAATTAATTTGGACATGATCTCAAATTCATCTTGAGTTGGAGTTGGGCAGCCACGTATTATCCTGAAGGCTTTAATTATGATGCCAAAAGCAAAATGAAATGAAACATAAGAAATGAGTGGAGATGTTTGACCAAGGGTAGATTCCTCTCCTTTCCACCATTAAAATTTACTTGGATTTTATCCAAGTAAACTTGGACCCTTGAACACCACTTAGGAGAATGGTTCTAAAGACTAAAAATGAGGGGATTAGCCCTTAAGCCAAATGGAATTTGGCTTTCTCCAAGGGATAAGCAAGAAAAAAAAGCCAAGGAATCCAAAGGAGATCCAAGGCTCAACCGAGCAAGGAAGAGGGGGCAAAGGCCCTCCTCCCTTCCAATCCCTCATTCAAACAAGTTCATAAGGCCAAGGGGGATTGAATGCACCGCTTGGCCGACCCTACTACCGCCAGTGGCTAGATTCCAGCCACCTAAAATGCATAAAACATGGTTCTCAACCATGTATAGAAAGAGGGGAGAGAGAGCTTCTTCCTTCCCTCTTTTCATCTCAAATCATTCACCAAGGAAGGAGATGAATAAAGCAACCCTTCCCCTAGCTCCTCTCCGCCGGCATGCTGGAAAATGAATGAATATGGTAGCCCCTCAACCCTATCAAATGGTGAAATGCAAGGGAAGGACTCCCACCTCTAATTGAACATTTAAAACATTCTAGAAGTTGAGACGACCTCAAATGAATTGCCATCCAGACCCCTCGCCACCGACAAGCCAAAAAATGACCAAACTTGATGAATTCCAAATTAAGCTTGGTTCTAGAAGGTGATCCATGGGGAGGCAAGCCACCAAATTATATGCACGTAATTATCACATCGAGGCAAAGCTATTGGAGTCTATCCCACTACCATTGATAGTCAAAATCAAGGTACACTCCACCATCAACCTTTTGGGCGTTCGATTTTAGTCCTTTGGAAAGAAATTTGATCCCCAAAAGGTTCAAACTGTATGGATTAGTTGTAATTGATCACTAATCATTTTATAATCAGAATCATATAAAAAACTATTGGTGATATCCAAAAATTCATCAAAAATGACAGATGACATTTGTATCTTGCCGGAGACATAAGGGAGAAGATCTTTGCCCTCTGATCCTTCTATTTGGAATGGATGACCAAGATTTAGTCAGATGATCTAATTTTATCCCTTAAGGAGACTATGAAATGATTCGAGACTATCCCATCTTCGATTGGAAGGTCAAGATTCATTCTGCGTGGAGCCGCTTTTGATGGAGCTTCCACGTGGGATCCTCGTGGCCCAATGTGTCGGCACTACGTCAGCCAGCATGCTAGCCAAGGGATTTAAAATGGTAAATCCCTTATAAATTAATTAAAAATTAATTAAAAATCATAGAAAATTTAGAAAATTATATAAACTAAAATATAAATCCAAAAAAAAAATGCAAACTTAAGGTCTATGGATTCATCTTGATGAGAGGAATCCAATAAAATTAAAATCCCCAATTAATTTTGGGTATTTAGGCCTTAATTTATGTTTGAATAAAATTAATTTAACCCTAATTAATCATAAACCATTAATATATTTGAATGAAACTTTGGGGAACTAAAATTGAGGTTAAAACACAAATTAGAAAAAATTTTCATGAATTATTTCATTGCAATTCATTAGATATTAAATTCCAAATTCTAAACCTCAGTTTCAATTAAAAAATTATTATAAAATAAAATAAATAATAAACAAGGAATAAATAACCTCAAAGCAACTTAATAAACCCTAATGAACTTAAAATCATCAATGAAACTCATTAGAACTCAATAAATCATAAAATGACTTAATTGGATAATTAATTAAATTAAATAATTCAAATAATTAACTAGAACTTTATTAAATTACAATAAATCAATCAAATTTTCAAAAATTATGAATGTTTTCAGACAGAAAGCAATAAAAAAAATGAAATCTCCAAGTAATCTTCATTAAATTAGGCTTAATTTATGTTTTAATGAAATAGTTACAACCTTAATTACATGATAATTATAAATATAATTAAAATGAAAGTTTGAAAATTTGAAATTGGCATGAAACTCCACTTGCCATAAAAATTTCAAACCTAATTGACCATTGGATTGGGAATTGTTGAATTTCTGAAACTCTAGGTTAATATAAATCAAATGATAAAATAAAATTTTGCTAAAATCACAAAATTTCTTAAAGTGGCGAAGATGAGAGCTAGAAATGCTTCTTAATGGGTGGATAATTTGTCTATATAGGTATTAGATGATGTGGAAGATAATAAAGTGTGTTCTCTTTTCCTTCGTTGTTGGCTTCTACCAACAAAGCACTAAGGGAGGCATTTAATGCAGTCGTATATAATATAAGTGATTTTTCCTAGATAGGGGCGGCTAACACTGGAGATGTCATAAGGTATTGCTTGATGCTTTTGAATTTATGTTGACATTTTTCATTCCATCTAAACCTAGCATATTTCTTGGTTAATTATGTGAACGGTTGATATCTGCCAGATAAGTTGGATATAAAGCGTCTTAAGTACGCCAACCTCCCTTTGAATGATCTGAGTTGGGTTAGACTTTTTGGGGGTGTTATTTCTAATATTGCTTTAATATTTTTAGGGTTGATTTTAATCATGTGGTGTCATGCAACAAACCCTAGAAACTTCTTTGAAGTTATCCCGAATGCACACTTCAAAGGGGTTCATCTTAAAGTTGTATTACCTCAAGTGCTCGAAAATTACTCTCAAGTCAAATAATTGATCTTCCTCTTCTTTTCTTTTGACCATGAGATCATTGACATAACTCTCAACTTGGTGATGAATGAGCTCATCAAGATTCGAGTCATGGTCTATTGGTATGTGACACCAACATTTTTTAGGTTCGAAGGCATGAATGAGAAGACTGCATAAGTGTTATTTTAACCTTGTAGCACCACCTTTTGTTGGTTATAACTAGATGGGCCATCTATGAATGAGAAGACTACATAAGATGAGGTTATGTCCAACATCAGCTCCAGTATAGGTAACATGAATTCATCTTTGGGGCATGCCATATTAAGATTCCTAAAGTCGATGCATATACAAATTTGACCATTTTTCTTCTTAACTGGGATGACATTAGCCAACCAGGTGAGGCATTCTTCTTTCTAAATAAAACCATCATCTATCAATTTCTTGACTTATTAAATGACTTGTTGTTCAATATTTAATTGCATGTGTCTAGGAACTCGCTTGACGAGAATAGTGTCAGGTTGAATCGCTAGTTTATGAACTATGACTTCATGAGCTAATCTAAGAATTTCTTCATAACTCTATGTGAAATAATCCTTATCATCTAAGAGTAGACTAACTAAGTTGTTGGTTTCAAATTCATTTAATAAGGAACTAACATATGTTGAACATGGATCATCTTAAGTGCCTAAGTTGATCTCTTTTAGTTCACCATGGTTGACTTTATTTCTTCTTCTAGTTCTAGGGGTGCATCCCTAACTTAGAGGCCATCTAGATCATCTTAAGTTTTTAAATACAACTCTTTATGTAGCTGGCTGTTATTAGAGAAGATCTTATTAGAATCTAGATGGTTGGTGATGACTAGGAAATATTCATCATCATCTACTATACCCACTATACCAAAGCCTAGTCTCGATCTTGATTGAGAGCTCCTGAATTTATTGTTCCATAGTTTTCAAAGTACTTTGACTTATGTTTAGACCATGTATGTGGAATGTAACTTTTCTTAGATAAATTTAGAACATAAGGCAAGTACAAATCAAAAGATAATTCTATTAATTCTTTAAATGAATTATTCTCAAGCTCTACATTGACTTCTTAGCTTAAGGATGTTACTCCTGGATAAAACCTCTAAAACTTAGCATTTGTTTATAGTTTAGGAGCATTCTTAACTACCAAACCCTCAACATTTTGTGGGGAAAGTGGGGTTAGAGCTAAGGTGCTCACATGCTGTCTTATAGTTTCACATAATAGAGATTCATATACACTTGTGTGTTGTTTAGGGACCCCCTATCCTCATCACTGTCTAGCCCAAACATTACCTCTAATTGAGTCTTACAGAATGGAGAGGTGGCTGGTATACTTGTTACATATGGCTCATCCCTTTAATTAGATTCCAAGTGTATGTAGATAGCAAGTGTACTCCTCGATGCTGAGAAAAATCTATGGGTGGGTTGTTGGTATGGGGTTTACCTTCTCTGGGACTCCCTATGAGCTTGCCTCTTTCTCATCTTAAAGGAGGTTTGAACATCTTACCAACTTGTTTAAAAAGAGTGGTGAATTATGTGGGAATATAATCTCATGCTCTACTTTCCCCTAAAGTCTCATGCTCTACTTTCCCATCTTAGAGGAGGTTCTAATATAATCTCATGCTCTACTTTCTCCCTTTAATTAGTTCCCTATGGAGGAAAGCCTCTATAGTTAATTACATCCTAGGAAATGAGAATTTCTTAAGTATATTCTTAGTTAAAGTAGTTAACTAATGTCTCCAAAGATTTCAAATGTTGATATCAAAAAATTGGTAATTATTGAAAATCAAGTGGGAAGAGTTCAAATGGGAAGATTTCTTAATGAATTTTAAAAGAGGATGAGTAGGAAACATCCATGATACATAGAAGCTTAGTGAATGATTAAATCTATATTATAGTGAGGCTTTCTATTTTTTTGAAGGAGATAAATTATATTTAGTTGAGTTGAAATTTTATTAGAATGCTAAGACTTATATCCCAACAATAAAATATTAGGGAAATTCCTAAGAGGTGAGTACTTATACTTATTAAAAAGAAGAAATGAGTAGCCTCTAAACTTATAACTAAAGTTCTCTAGCATAAGTTAAGAGCCCAGCCTAATTTTTCTTGAGAAAGTAGGATATATTAGTTCACTTGCACTAGAGATAGTGAATCAACTCTTCTAGACTTACAACCCGCTAGAGTGACTATCAGCTAACACCTTCTATGATTTAAAACTATGTGGGACAATCAAATGTAAGTGCAAGATAGCTAGTTGTTATTTATTAAGAAAGAATTTAAAGTCCTAAACTCACTCCCTAAGAGATTAGATCATGATTTGTATGAAAATTCTTGATTTAGACTGATGCAATGAAATTTATACATTTTTTTAAATTTTTTTGACTCAGTATTTCAAAGTATAGCTTGGGAGAATTTATGCATAAATGAATGATGAAATTGGACTATGGTTAAATCAATGGGAAGAGGTGTTCTCCACTATAAGGGACTACTCTCATAGGTCAAGCCTGTCCCTTATGATGCAATAATAGAGACCACCTATTTGCAAGAGTGAAATAATATGCATGAAAGATGTTGACACATATATAAATTCAGCTAAGGAATTGTTAAATCTTTTATTTCATGATTAATATATACCTAGGTTTTATGGTGAGGTTATGAGTTTATTAAATTTAACTAAAATTAATTAATTAGAGTAGAAAAGTTGAGTTTTCGAGAGAGCCTATGTTATCCATGCTAAATAACAAACATTCAAACTTTAAAAATCCTATGAAATACACATCATTTCTATTACACAATCAATGTAAAGAAAATAGTCAAACATCAATTGATTGAAAGAATAAGAGGCTAGAGTAGTCAGGTACTGTCATACACTCTGACAAAAAAAGAAATCAGGTAGCTGAGCTCTACCACTATATAACTCCGATTATAATTAAATTATAAACAAAAATAAAGCTATCGGGGTTTTTAATTTCTTATCTCCACCTTGGGGTTGGATCATTCCAAGCTTCATTAGGCCTCCCAGGTCTAAGCCTTCTAGTCGTTACTCATCTGATACTCCATAGCTCTAATTCCAATCGTATTACATAAATTACATTTTTATGGAAAGAAGATCCGACTACACCTGTAAAATAAGAGTTAGACTAACACACATTCACACCAAGCTATTATATTTCATACATTTGGACTTTACACCAAGCCTTAGGTTACCAAGCCCACCTGCCCTAATGAATTATGCTTAGGGACTTAGGAAACACCTGTAAGTAAAGGCATTTATAATTTAATTATCATTATAGTAGTCTCTTAAGCACAATATCTTATAGAAAACATCATTAGTTTGATGTCATCCTAACATCCAGACTACGCACAATCAACCCTAAATTTTATTCTAAATTATTACATCACAAAATAAAACATCACATCATCACAATAATCATTAGCCTAACCTAAGACTAAGATTAGTTACTTAGTATTCTAGTGTGTTGTGTGTGTGTGTGTTGGGCTTAGTGTGGTATACCTTGGTTATACTTTGAAATTAATGTTTGGATGTTCAAATTCTTTATTAAGGGTGGTTGCACTTTATGTTGTTAATGATTTGAGTAAGTATTAAATTCAAAATTTTTTTTTGATCTTTGATATTTAAGATTATAAAGAGAATGAGGAAAGGTGAACCTTCCTTGTTCCTATCCTTGGCTTTAATCTAAGGGGTAAATTTTATTATTTTTAATCTTATTAATGAAATATTTATAAACTTAATTAGGACTTATGTTTGGATTTGAATTAAAAAATTTTATTTATATATGAAAGGCATCCTAAGACTAATGAAGCCAAATCATATTCAAATTAATGGTATTTTCTTAGCTTCATTTCCTCATCCTTTAATACTTATTGTTATTTCTTATTTATTCCTATTCTTATTTTCTTATTTTATATTAATAATATATATATATATATATATATATATATATATATATATATATATATATATATATATATATATATATATATATATATATATATATATATATATATATATATATATATATATATATATATATATATATATATATATATATATATATATATACATGTTAATTGACACACACTTGACGCATGAAGAAATTTATGTGTTAATCTAGTACATGATGAATGAATTTTTATAGAAGAAAATTTACTTAATCATGACTTATACACATATATGCATACATATGTATATTGAATCCTTACAAGTACGTGCCATCATTAAACTAGGGAAGTGTAGTAATCAAAGAACTCATTAGGACTACTTAAAGTATCGTGTTCCCGGTATGTCCTGACTATATACTTATTGATTTATATACACATTTGCATATATGAGTATAAATATGAAATTCCAAAAAGTTTTAAATCATTCTAATAATGAAAAGTAATAATTTGGCTTAGCACATTTCTTACTATAAACCTTATGCATACAGAAATTAAGTTTGAACTTTATTATATCTAGTTTATTAAACATTTAATTAATATGTATATCATAATTTTTTAAGAAAATAATTTGACTTTTACTAATCATAATAGCCACACTATTTAGCTCATATCATGCAATTAAATGCAACATTTTGATTCTTTTTTGAAATATGGGTATATGAGGCAAATGTAATGCAAATGTAGAGATGATTGAAGCAAAGCAATTGAACATTACTAAATGATTGATATGGCTTCACTAAGACCAAAGGACATTCACACTAAATAAATATTTCTTAAGTTAAATAAAATTCATTAGAATTTAGTGTTAGGGTTTAAATTATTTAACTCTAACGAGAACAAGAAGGATTTAAAGTTCAACTCATTCCCACCTCTACTCGTTAAGTGGTTTAAGGTTATCTTGAGTGATTTTTTATGATTTAAGTAAGGTTAATTAGGCCATTATTTGAATTAGGCCAAATTTAACTAAACATTTAATTATCCCTTGAATATAAGACTAAAAATTATGATGGAATTAATAAAAATGCATTAATATAAAATAAAAATGTACTAAAATTTCTAATGCAAACAAGCCTATATTAAAAAGTTAATTAAATAAACAGGACAAAACCCATAATTATTAATTACTCTAAAAATGTCCCAAAGCAATTGGGAATTTTGATTTCTTTAGAAAACTCTTTGCTTGTTGAGCACAAAGAGGGTTTAATAAAAATTTGTAAATGATTTATATTAATTATTATGAATTTTTCAAATTTTTAGTTAATTATTGATTTATTTAATTAATGGCTTATTAAAGTGGTATTAAGAAATAATTAAAATTAAAGGTCCTAATTAATGTTTTTTTACCACCCTTACTGTTCTATTGATTAATTAAGTTTCCATAATTAATTTTATAAATTTCTTTATCTTGAATAATTATTATATGCTCAAAATAATTAAATAGAGCATGGAAATAAAGATCGCTCAAATAACTTAGCATATTGGCTTAAGAAAATTGAGGGAGGCAGAGGTCATGCCAT
The DNA here is from genome assembly GCA_021442155.1 of Cymbidium sinense. Lineage (NCBI taxonomy): Eukaryota > Viridiplantae > Streptophyta > Magnoliopsida > Asparagales > Orchidaceae > Cymbidium > Cymbidium sinense. The sequence goes on along the minus strand of CM038215.1, from coordinate 219,669,867 downwards.
AGAACAATCACACTAAATTCCAAGCCAATTAGCCAAGTAATTAAACCTTAATTAAGGTGATTAGGTAAAACTTCAAAATGTAATTAGTCACTATTCACTTGGAAAAAATTGGGGATTTTATTTTTCATTGATTCTCTTATGTTTAAACTTTTCAAAATAGATTTATTTATTTTTTATATTTTTCTACAATTTGTTTTAATTTTTTAAAGTTATGACTAATTTAATTACATTTCAACCCTAATTAATCTAATTACACAATTAGTGTTGTGTGATGGCTGATGTGGTAGTGCTTTTCACGTGGCACTGTGGGACGGTGGCAGACGTGCTTTCATTCAGTCGTCTGATCATAGATTAAATAGTAAAGATTAATCCTTTGATTTAAAAGAATAAAATTAAATAAATTTATTGCTATTAATCATGGTTATCGGTTTAACATGTAGAATAGATGGTCAATGATCCATCATCTACCCACAGTGAGAGACAAACACTGTCCACCTTTATTACTTGATTTGAGCTCTCTGAAGCTTGTTCAATGCTAAAATTGAATGCAAAATGATCAAGGAGTCCTAAAGCGGATCCTATAGTTTGATTGATGTGAAACACACACCCACTTCACAAAAGATAAAAAATCTAATGGTTTTCAAGTGTTGGTCAGAATTTACCTCACTAGAGCTAAAGATCAATGGTCCACCAATTGAGGTAGATTCACCTTGAAGAGGCAAAGCCCTACTAAGAAGATAATAAGCTGCCTCTCCGCTGATTGTCATCTGGATCAAGTGCCACTGCGAAACTCATCAGAGTTGGTCTTAAAGTGTCTTCTAGTGCTCAAATTTAGTGTTTCTCGATTCATTTGGACTCATCAGAGTGAGAGAAAGATGTGGATGAACTTAATTTGACTTTGGTGGAGTCTTGGTGAGTTTGGACGTAGAGGGTGCTCGGGTTGAGGGAGGAGCAAGTCTTGTTGGTGGATGAGGGCACATGAAGCTCTAAGAATGGTTGGGTACTGGTCATGAGTCTCAGGGGAATGTCTATTTTGAGTTTGAATGGGTGAGGAGGGGTATACTTCCCTCTCGAAATGAACCAAGACATAGTAATAATTCAACCTTTGGCAAGCTATCCAACTAGTGCAGGTGCCCAAAGGTGGTAGGGGACTGGTGATGTGGAGGTGCTTGAGTGGCTAAGAAACTTTAGTGGCCTACCATGGAGTGTACATCTGGACTCATGGCCGATCAAGGGGAAGAGGTCCTTCTCTTGGTCATGGACTGAATCCAGCAACTTTAGGTTAGGTTGGGTCAATGGGCATATGTCCAAAGAGAGCCAAAGTTGGCTGCCAAGGGCAAAGGAGGTGGGTAGGCCTTCCAAATGGGGATTTTATACTATTTGAAACCCTTAGTTTACTTGGTTTAAACAAAACTAGGTTCAGCAAGGGTTGGGTTTACTTTGGCAGTCAATGGGCTCCTAAGGGTGGGTCATGCCAAGTTTGTTTGAGTTTGACTCAATTTGACCCACATAGGGCAAATTAATTTTAAATGGGTTAGGTTGACCAATTCATCAAATTGAGTCAAGAGGTCTAGTGGATTATATTTTAATGATCATTTTGAATGTATTGATGCAATTGATTTGATCCAATCCGAAGTGGATTTGAATTTGGCTTATATGGGTTCGTTTGGGCTAAATCAACTAAGTTAACCATATTGGCCAAATTAAATAAATTAGGTTGGGTGAGGTTGATTCATGTTTGATTAATCATTTGAGAATGGTTGTAGGCCTTGGTTTAAATTGATATAAATTAGGATATGTTTTAGTTCAATTCAATCTTTTATGTCAAATTGAGCTAAATGGGTCATTTGGGTTGGTTTGGAAAAAAATGGGTCTAATTGATGTTTAGAGGTGTTTAATAATCAATTTATAATTGATTTAAGGCATTGGTTGTAATCAATTTAGATTGGAATGAGATTTGGACTAATTTGGCATTTAGGTCAAATTGGGTCAACTTGGGTCAATTGGCCAAATTGGCCAAATTGGCCTTGTCAGGCTCAATTGATTGCAATTGGATGATCAATGATGATCAACAATCATTTTAGAAGAGGTTGGATGGATTGATTTGGTCAAATTGAAGTTGAATTAGGTTATGATCTAATTGGCTTGATTAGGTTCAATTCATGTCAATTAGAAGTCGAGAGGTACTCTATGATGGCTTTGGAGTTCATTGATGGCTTTGATTGCAATCAGTTTGAGTTATATTGAATTTTTACTCATTAAAACCCATTAGGTCAAATGGGTCAAGTTAGGTCAATTAGACCAATTAGTAAAATTGGACAAGTTGGAGTTAATTGAAATGTTTAATTAGGTGTTTGAAATGATCATGAGGCATAGATTGATTTAATTTGGCTCTAATCAAGTTGGATGGGGTTTTGGCCCTATAAGGTTCAAATAAATCAACTTGGGCTAAGGGACAACTTTGCTTGGTTTGACCTATTTGAATTGAAATCAAGGTTCAATCAAGTTTATCTAAGGTTCAAATGAGTTTAGTTGAGTTAAATTTCAATTGAATTGAATTAATTTTGGTTTAGCAGTCTAAGTGGGATAGGTTGGGTCAGCTTGATCATTTGACTAAATTGAGCCATGATGGGACAAATTGGGCATAGGACAAATTCATATTGGTTGAGGTTTAGTTTATGGTCATTTGGTTTAGGTTTGGGAGATTGGTTTAAGCTTAATTGGGTTTAGGGTAGGTGGGTTTCACTTATTCTAAGCTAGGGTCTATGAGTCTTTGAACTTTATATTAGTGTTCTCCTAATCTCTAGAAGTGTCCCAATACTAAGGATATATTAGTGCTTAGATTGGTCTTAGATCTAAGGATAAGGTAGTTAATATCACTCTAAAGTAAGGTCAACACTCACTTCTATAAATCTGATCTTGTTCAGTTAATGGCTTGCTATGAAGGTTAATCTAGTTTTCATGTATATTTGGACATTAATTTAGCTCCTCAATTCTTATGCTCCTTATATAGACAACTTGTAAAAATGGTAGAAGATTGAAAAAGACAATTATTTTTGAGCATTTTATGTATTATAAAAAAAGTATTACGAAGTTAAGAATAGTAACATCACTTTTCAAAGATCCTAAGCTTCTCTAGCTATAAAAGGAACCTTTACTCACTCTCTTCCAAAAACCTTTTCTTGTATTGTGCCCAACACTAAGTTGAGAATTTGGGATTCATTTTTTTATCATTGATGCTCAAATTTCTTATCGTGATATTAGTTCTTTTGAACTTTAGCATTGATGTTAATTATTTTCACTTGAGTTAGGTCTTTAAAAGAAGATGAAGAAGACTAAGAAGCTAGAGATATCGATAATCACCCCTATGAACGAGGTGAGCACCTCAATTGTCCCCATTCATTATACTATTGCTGCTCCAACTAAGAATAACATCGAGGACTCATGAGCAGAGCAAAGCACTTGCACTATTAATGTGGAGATTATTACTGCTATGGTAGAACTACATTCCTTCCAACTCAAAAGTGCTTAGGAGGGGAAGATGACATTTTACTAATCTAGCAGTTGAAAGTCATGGTACGTAGGTTGGGGGGAAGCACCTCCATAAAAATGATTATGGAGGAGTGTCTCACCGAAGTAAGACTCGTTCTCATTTTATTTCCTAAGTTCTTCTTCTTTACCATTCTAAATGTTTTTATAATGTTGATACTGAGCATGAAGAGTGTGCATGCATCGACAGAAAGTGATGATGGGTACTAGCCTGCACCCTAGTTATCTCCTTTGACACTCTAGGTATTCCTTAGAAAATGATTCACCTTACTATAGGAAAGTTGCTAGATCATCATCTGAGGGTTGAGGAAGTCCATTACCTTGAGAAATGGCTTCCTTTCCTAAATATTTGGCCCTTAGCTGATCACCTTATTAAAATCACATTATTTATTTTTAAAAATTCATTTCTCATCATTTAGGGGAGACTCCAGTTTTGCTGCTAGTTGACTTAGTATCATCAAGTTTAGTCTTATGAGAGAATGCTTACTCTCAAAGAGAGATCACCAAGGCACACATCCTTTCTTCTATTGGTGAGTTTTCCACTCTCTACTCATTGAGATAATGGAGAGTCTGTGTGAGTCAAGTCTTTTCATCTAGAGGGAGAATAGGCCATAAGAAGACCTCAGGAGCTCATTCATCCATCTGTGCATGTTATTTTTTAGAAGAGGATTGGCCTTATGGAAGAAGAATTAGACTCATTAAAGAAAGAGTTAATTGACCTTCTATCAATGCTGGAGATAGAGTTACAATGGAGACAAGATATAGTGGTAAAGTCTGAGAGGAATTTTGTGACCCAGAAGGTCAAATTAACTTTTCTCCACCACTCAATGAAGTCACAGGGACTACTCTCTACATTTCCAACACTTTTTTTATTTGATTATATATGTGATAAGGTAGGCTTAGTGAGGAATAACACTTACAAATTGATGTATAGAATACATAGTAAGTGTGTCATAATTATCCTTTATGATTTTAAAAAAATGGTGTAATTATCTTCTATCTATAATTTCTCTTATTGAGTTTATTTTGTGGTTAGGATGTTAGTGGAAGATTTTAATTATTTTTTTGTGACTTGTGCACTTGAGATTTCTATGAGATCAGGTAATGATCTCTATTTAATGCTTTATGTGATATCTATGTTATTAAGCCTTATCATCCATGTCTATAAATTTATTCTTACCATAAGTGGTTGAGTCTTTATTACCCATACAATTTCAAGTGAGTAGACATTCTATGTTAGTGAGTAAGTTACATCTCTTTCAGCTTTTAAAGTGAATTTCCTTTGATTGACTTGAATAGTGGCTCTGAGGAAAGCAACAATTGTGTTCACAAAAATCAAAACCAAAGAGGTGCCTAACCTTGGTCCTTCAGAAGAGATTTTCATCTACTTTAGCTTCTACCAAAGTCATCATGACTACATGGTATGATCAATGTAGATGTGGTCATTAGCTCCGCTTCTTTGTGAGTGGATGGACATTCCAAATTTTTATGGAGTCATCTCAGCCCAAGTTTTATCAAATTTCATGGTGAGCATCACCACCTTCATCCCATACTTATGGAAGTAGGAGTTGTCGTAGATCTTAAACCTATTTCACTAGGTCTTCTTTGTTAAGGGCTATTAAGATGAAATAGTCCAATTATTGGCAGCCTTGATGAAGATTTTTGACATGAAAAATAAGGTAGTAAATGGAAATTGAAGCTCCTATATGTCAAGATCTTGTCACCATGGATGGTACCATGCATTCTTGTTTCTTTCCAATGAGCAAGTCAACTACTCTTGAGTCAATTTTCTGAGTGGAGGAGGTGCTAGAAAAAGTCATAGATAAGAATTTGAATATCCATCACTATCTCCATCTTGGATGAGTCTTTAGTTGGTTTTGTGGAACATATTTTATCATCCTTCATAGCTTTTACATTTCCCTTTTGACTTTCCTTTTTTAAATGTTTCATTCACTCATTTGTAAGAGAGAAGACTTCTACGCCCCCTCCACTTGATCCTTATGGATCAAATTTTAGAGGAGGATGAGCATGAGGAGGGCAAAGAAGAGTTGGATCCCACTAAAGCCACTGGTGAGGCTAGGCCAAGTACAACTCCTAGGAAGTCTAGAAAAAGAGCAACGAGTTTGATTCCTCAAAGTTGCTAGAAGAAGAAGAAAAGCGAGCTAGAGGAGGAGGAGGAGGAGGGGAGTACACTAAAAATAATAATACACCACATAAATCCAAGCCAACCATTCATGCCTTTGAGCTCAAGCAAGAGATTTACTTTGAAAACCTTGAAGAGCTTTCAAAGGAAACTCTCAATGGTTGATTACCTCTTGCTATCATGATAACTCAAGAGATAGAGTGGCAATCAACTTATGAGATATGTTGAAAGTTCTTTATTAAGAGGAAGCCTCATCATGGATGAGCTCTAATTCTCCAAGGCCCAATTCTCTGAGGATCAAGCAGAGGTGACTCAACAAAAAGAGTAAAGAAATTATAGAGCTACCACACCTAGCTGACGTGAATAATGATTCGAAGAGGAGCCCTCTCTTCATACGAAGGAATTTTAAGAAAAGGAAGCTGATTTCACAACTTTCCTTGATTCATAGTGATCGTAGTATTTCACCATTCAACTTTTTATTTCTTCTTGCCTCAGCATTGCTTTGAGCTTTAGTTCTTTGAGCATGTCAACTGTGTCCACCATTGCCTCAAATTGTTTCTTCTCCTATTCATGAATGTTATCTTAAAATACTTCTATTTCCAATACTCTTTGGCTATGGAGCTCATACTGACCAGTAAGATAGGTTTGTTTTATTTGAGAGCAAGTGCCTTGTCACATTTATAGGAGTGGTCCAAGGGCCCAATGTATGGTGAGTAATAAGTCAACCTATTTGGATTTAACACATTTTACATTCTTCATCAGCAAGTTAAGGATATTCTTGTTAGCTGCTTCTACTTGGCCATTGCTTTATGGGTGTCAAACTAAAGTAAACTTTAGTTGTACTCCTTCAGACTCACCAAATTCTATTAGCCCTCTATCGATGAATTGTTACACATTGTCTATGATAATTGACTTAGATTGCCCATACTTGCAAATAACATTAGTCCTAATTATCCATTTATTTATTGCATGAGAATTAAATTATTCTAGAATTATCCTAATTATCTTTTTCTCTCTCAAATCAATATTATCCTCCCAAATAATGTTTTGGCCGAATTTTTATAGAATTTTGGTTAATAAATTATGTGAGATTTATTCAAATTATTTCTATAATAATTCCTTCATTTTCCAAATTTTTAAAATTCATTCATTTGAATTTTTGAATTTAAAATATTTTGAATTTAATTTCATTAATCATTGGCATATCTATGAAAAATTGATTTTAGCCTTTTTTGGAATAATTTTTCTCACCATAAAATGATTAATTTTAGCTAGTTGGAGTTTAATTTAATTATTTTAGGTTAATTCAAAATTGAATTCAAATAATCCATCATTTAATAAACTTACCTTTTTAATTAAATCCATTTTAAGGAAATAGCTTTGGTCGGCCGATTAAATTTATTTGAATTATTATAAATAATATTTATTACTTAAAAAGCATCATAATTAATAATCTTGGATTTGAATTAATTAAATGCATTGATTTGAGATCATCTTAATTATGGAAAATATATGTTGGTCGAAAATCCTATGGATTGTCTTCTATTTATTTTATTTGGATTAATTAATATTATTTCCATCTTCAACCTTACTCTAATTAATTCATTATATACTCATCATATCAAGCATCTAATTTAAATTTAATCCCTACTTGGAGTCTATCTTGGCCGACCACCTTATTTGAAGTTCAAAATTTCTAATTTCTTACTATGTTAGGTTACATCTTATTTGTTAAATCCCATCATGGTTTTCCCTCTTTCTAATTTTCTCTTGGCCGACCCACTTAATATAAAGTATCATTCAATTCAAATTTTTATATGAGTTTCAATATATTTTAATTTCAAAATACTACCTAAACTAATTTTCCCTCCATGGTTGATTTTCATTACATGTACTTTTAGATTGATATAGTAATAATTCTCTCTCTCTCTCTCTCTCTCTCTCTCTCTATTTTCTCCTTTTCCAAAAACTCTCGAAGAGATCCTTCATCATTTGATTAAATATTTCCATTTAAATTTTGGATACTTTCTAGGCTTGGATTTCCCTCTCTTACCTTGGCCAATCGGATTCATTTTCTTTATTACATGGAATTCAAAATTCAATTTATTGGCTAATCTCTCTTCCTTCCTCTTTCTCTCTTTGCTAAAAATCATAGGAATATAATCTTTAGTTATTTGATTGTGATTGTGAAATAAAATCAATATTTTTCGTAAACAACTTTCCCCCAACTTCATCATGCTTAGTTAACCCCTTCTTCTCTTCTTGCCTATTTAAAGTGGATTTGTCTCAAAGTAAAATGTTCCTAGCTCCTTTTCACTCTTGGACAACCTCTTGCTATAAAATTCTCTCAGATATTCTTTTGATTCAAGTACTACAACTCTTTCATCATTCCTTCTCTTCCCTTGGCCAAAAAGATTGTGTTGAAGTTTTCTTGGGAAATTTGAAGGATTGGTAAAAATAATCCCTTGACTGAAAGGTTATAAAGGTTTATCTATTTACCAAGGTGATTTACTCTTTATCCTACTTTAATTATCTTCTTGGCCAAAATATTCAATCAAGGTATGCATGAAAAAAGTTAAGTGCTAAGTGTATTCCATCTTGGCTAAATTATTTTGTTGGATTGATTAAATATTTTGTGCTTAAATATACTCTTACTCTCTTTCTAATTTCATAAATCAATAAGTGGAAGATATTTCTTACTTTGTCTTAAGTTTCATACAAGATGTTACTAAGCTTATATTTACAAATCCTTTAATTATTTGTATACAACATAGTTCTTGTACAAAAAAAATTCTTAAGTGAACTAATTTAATATAATTTGTCATATCAACTTGCTTATGGCATGACACACGTTATATTTATTATTTGTCCATGGTTTATCATTCAAATATTCAAATCATTATTGTGTGGTGCTTTAATACATCATTTTAAGTTACTTTGATATTAAACTTTCATTTCTTTTAAAATAAATCAAGTTTCTTTTCCTGTTTGCAACAAACATTTCATACAAACTCTTGCAATTTATATTAATATTAAATAAATAAAAAGTGAGCTCTTTCTTTTATTATTCATCTTAATATTGATTTAGTTGAGTTGTAAGTGCATCATATTTGTAAATTTAGAGTTAGATCTTTTGTATCATTTCTCTTTTTCTTTCTTGTTCACTATTTGGGTTATACTTGCCCTTAAAGGAAAGTACAACATTGGGTTGTACTTTCCCATATAGAGTATGCTGTTGGGTTATACTTTCTCGTGAAGAAGAGTACATAAGATTTTATGTAATCTCAACTTTGGCTTTGTGAATTCCTTGCTTGAGTTGCTAGGCACGGATATAGGCTAGTTTTTTTTGGGTTTGGCTGAATAATATAAAAATCTTTATGTTCTTTATTTTACTTTTTTGCAACTTCACTTTGTCTTTATTGTGGTTTTCTATAGTTGTGCTTTATAAAATATAATCATTTGAAATTAAATTTTCTACAAAGCATTATAATTAATTTTTAATCTAAAAATATTTTAGAAATCTAATTCACCACCCCTCTCGGGTGTCATAGCTTCATAACAATTGATATTAGAGACTTAGCTCAATTTGTGACTTAACATCGTTGGGTAAGATCACTATGACATAGGCATTTCCTAAAGGTCCACTACCTGAAGGATAGTCCACACATAGACCCCCTTACTTGATAATGTTTCATTTGATTATTGAAAAAATTGCATTAGAACTTTTATGCATGGACAAGATTCTTGTATCCACAATTGAAACAAATGGATTGAAAGTTGATAAACCATTTGATGAATGGTCTTCTTATAAAAGAGAATTAGATGAACTAAATTCTAAGGCTTGTAATATCTTATATTGTGCTTTACTTCTAGATGTCTATATGAGAATTTTCATGCTTCATATGACCAAGAAATTTAGGATAAATTATTCCTTATGAAGGTACAAATGAAGATAAAGATACCCATATAAATAGATTAATACATGAATATGAGTTATTTTGCATGTTACCAAATGAAAGCATTTTTGATATGAGCAGTCGTTTCTTAGAAATCATTAATATATTACATTCTCTTGGATGAAAGTATAAAAATTCAGATTTAGTTTATAAAATTTTAGGATGCCCTCTAGAAGAATAGGATGCAAACATTACTGTAATTAGTGTAGTAAAGGATTTGACTACATATAAACTTGATCAGCATCTTGGTTCCTTGATAACTCATGAAAGCAAAATGAGACAAAAATGCTTTTCAAAAGAAAGAGAGAAAAATTAATTGATTTGTAGATGGAAGATACTAGTGAAGAGAATACTTCATGTTCAGAAGTTGATAGTGATGAGATTACTATGCTTTTGATGAAACTAGGAAATATCTAAGTTACATAATTTACTCACTAAAAAGTTGATTGCAAATGAAAGAATAGTATGCTATAATTGTAAGAAGCTAAGACATGTAAGAGGTGACTGCCTTGACATTGCTGAAAAAGAAAAATTAGAAAAATAAAAGGTCTCAAAAGAAAAAGAAGAGAGCACTTTGAGTAAACTCAGATTCAAAAGAATCCAACGATGACATAATAGAGGAGAATACTGATTTTTTGAGATTCACTTGTGTCATATTTGTAGTTCATAAAAATGATGCTTTTTAATCTTTCAAAAAATTGTTAAACATATTCATAAGAATAGAAGTATCATAGTTAGCAGAATTCAATTTGATCATGGCGGTGAACTTGAAAATAAATATTTTAAAGATTTTTGTGCTGAGTTTGGCATTAAACATAATTTTTCTGCTCCCAAAACTCCTCAGCAAAATGGTGTTGTACAAAGAAAAAAATAAAGTTTTAATTGAGTTGAGTAAAGCTATGTTAGATGTTTATAAGTCGCCTAAGTATTATTGGGCTGAAGTCATTAACACTATATGCTATGTGATGAACCGTGCCTATATGAGACCCATTTTAAACATGACTCCCAATATGAGTTGTTCTTTAGTATAGAGCCTAAGATTATCTACTTTCATATTTTTGGATGTAAATTCTTCATTTTGAATATTGAAAAAGACTTTTTAGAAAAATTTGATAGCAAGATTGATGATGGTATCTTTTTGGGTTATTCTTTGAATGATAGATCTTACAGAGTTTATAATAAAAGAAAGATGATTATAAAAGAAACTATACATGTTATATTCTATGGAAATCCTATAGATTATATTAGAGATGATTTGATTGAAGATGAGGTAGATGAGTTTAAGAAAATAAGTTTAGAAGAAAATGTTGATGATTTGTTACCCAAAGAATGGAAATTTATTAAGAATCATCCCAAAGACTTGACTATAGGAGATCCTTCCCAAGGTGTTAGAACTAGAAGGTAATCCACAAAAGTGATTAATCATTTTGTATTTTTATCTAAAATTGAATTAAAATCTATAGATGAAGCTTTGGAAGATCATTATTGGGTTGTAGCTATGGAAGAAGAATTAAATTAGCTTATAAGAAATGATATTTGGGAATCAGTCCCTAGAATTTAAGATCAAAATGTTATAGGAACTAAATTGGTTTTCAAGAATAATTTAGATGACTCAGGCACATTATTAGAAATAAGACTAGATTGATTCCACAAGGGTACACTCAAGTTGAGGGGATAGACTTTGAAGAATCTTTTGCCCTTGTAGCTAGACTAGAAGCTATTAGATTGCTCCTTTCCTATTCCTATTACAAAGACTTAAAATTTTTTAAATAAATGTAAAAAGTGTATTTTTAAATGGCTTTATCGATCAAGATGTTTTTGTAGAACAACCCCTTGGTTTTGAAAGCTTGGAGTTTCCTAATAATGCTTTTAAATTGAAGAAAATTTATTTTTTCATGAAGGTAGGTATTTCATTGATTACATAAAAAGTACAAGTAATCCCAAGTACTAAAAACATAATAAAAAAAAGAGAAATTACAAGGCTTTAGATCTAATGTAAGGCATATCCAAGTTGTCACTATGCTCAAGTAATTGTAATTCTCTGTTTAGAGTTCTAGAGAAGAAGAAATGTTGAAGTTGAGAGCCACGTCTGGCTAGCAAGTCTGCTGGCTAGTTGTCTTCTCTCCAAGTGTTGGAATAGGAAGTATAAAGGTTCTTAATCATACTTCTAATAGATTTGAGGGTACTAATGATGAACCAAGGTGAGGCATGTAGCATTTTCTCCATTAGTAGCTGAACAAAGATCAATGAATCTAATTCAATATAGTATTTTATGTGTGGATTCCTAGATGCAAATAAGAGAGCATAATAGGAAGCAGCTACCTCAACATGTAGGGGTGATAGAGCAGCATAAGGCATGGAGAAATAGAGAAGACAACTACCATTCATATCTCTAAAAATTCCACTAATTCTAACCCTTTGATTGATTGAGTAATAACTTCCATCTATATTAATCTTAATCATGCCTACGGGTTGTTTTTTTCCAATGGACTAGCTCCCATTTGTGATAGTTTCTATCATCACTTGATCCCTTAATGTTTGAACTTGTATTCTGATAATTGGGGTGGCTACCCTTATCAATTCCATAACACTTTGCTTACTATAAGTAGGATTTGTTTTCTAGTATAATAATTTCTAGAGTTAATATTTGATTTCTAGTATAGTAATTTCTAGAGTTATGGTAATATCATTGTGCTTCATCTCATTCCTTGCTAGACTTATAACCTAGAGAATGATCGAGAATGTATTCAAATTTTTGTTTGCCTTCCAATAATCCTTTGTTTGCCAGCTCTAAAGTATATCATGTAATGAGGTGGCATTGTTGATCACTTTGATTTGTTGTTGATCTACAAATACCTCCCTTATTCTTGCGTTGAATTTGCATTGTATAAAATAATGTAAGATGCATTCCTCCTCTTCTTTGCATAATGAACACCTAGAGTGGAGTCTCAAACCTTTAAGTTCAAGGATGTCATCCATAAGGATGAAATTATGAAGTAGTAACCAATAGAAAAGGGGTATAGAGGGCTTGATAGTGGAGTTCCAAATTTCACATCCCTAAGGAGTTGGCCTGATGTCCTTCCACTAGTTATTGTAGATAGTTTTATGGAAGAATTGTGGTGTTTTAATTTGGAGTCATTAGGACACCACATAGATCTAAGAGGGTACTTATTGAAGTAATCAGGTATAACATTGAGGTATGATGTACCATCTTGAAAGATGGAAACATCACCGTATAATAGACCTAATAACCTAATAAGGACTCTTAAGGCAGATGGGCCTTTGTATATACCAGAGATCATTTCCCTACTTTACATGGAAAAGTAAAGCAGGGTTTGTTTTATGTTGGGCTCTTTACTTTCCTATAGAACAAAGCTTCCAAAGTTAATTACATCCTAGAAAATTAGAATCTCCTAAGAAAACTCTCAATTAAAGTAATCAATAATTATCTCCAAAGATTTCAAGGTTAGACTACCAAAGGATTTGATATTTTTGGAAATAAGTGGAAAAGTTCAATTTGGAAGACTTATTTTTAGATTCCAAAGGAAGATGAGTAAGGAGCACTCATGATACTTAAGAAGCCTAGTAAGCACTCCAATCTACTCTATAATGAGGCTTTATACATTTGAAAGAAAGAGTTTATTTTAGGTTGAGTTGAAATTTTATTAGAATGCTAGGGCTTATAGTCCATCAATATAAGATTGTGGAAATGCCTAAGAGGTGAGGACTTATACTTGTATCCCAAAGGAAATATGAAACCTCGGATCCTAAATCTAGGATTCTTTAGCATAAGCTAAAAGCACGACCTATGTCTAATCGAAAAATGGGATGTGTTGGTTTACCTCTATAAGAGAGGACAAACCCATCCCGACTCTTCTGGACTTACAATCACTTGGAGTGGCCGCAGCTAACACCTCTTATGCTTCAAAATCAGTAGGCCAGTCATATGTAAGTGCAAGATAGCTAAGCTATTAATTAATTAGGAAAGAGATTAGAGTCCTAAAATGACTATCAAATAGACTAGATCATGACTGGCATGAATACATGACTTAGGCTAAATGCAAAATTTTACAAATTTTTATACCATTTTGACACAATCATTTGGAAAGAAGCTTAGGACAATTATGCCTAAATGCATGATAAAATTAGATCACTGGCTAAATCAGGGGAGGTGTTCTCTACTACAAGGAATTCCCTCACAGGTCAAGCATTCCCCTATCGTGCAAGAGTAGAGACCCTCACTATTCAGGAGTGAGACAAGATGATATGCATGATTGTTGTCACATACATCATTCAGCTAAGGGGTTGCTAATCTTATAATTATCTTGATTATAACCTAGGTTTTAAAGTGAGGTTATGAGTTACATCAAAAATTTAGTTATGAGTTGTTAGTGGGGATAGAAAAATTAATTTTAGCCTAAAGGGCCTATTGCATCCAGGCCACACATTCAATCATCAAACTTAAGAAGCCTACAAAAATATGCCATTTCTAATGCCCAAAATAAATATGATAATAAAACATTCATAGATTTCATAAAAGAATAAAAGGTCAGGGCAGCTGGGTACGACCGTACACCTAAAAAATAAAATAAGTTTGGTAACCCTTCTCTACCCTTATACAACCTGGATTACAAAATAATATTACAATTACAATTGTATGAATGCTATGGGGGTCTTTATTCTTCATTCTTAATCTAAGACCTCCTTGGGACAACTTAAAGCCTCATGTTCCCATGATGTATAGACTATGTACTTGTTATCTTAAATACATATAAATGTACTAATAAACATAAGAGTGAAAATCATGCAGAATATTCTATGTTAGCAAATTTATTTACTCATATAAAATAAAGTTCTATCCAAATTCTAGCATATATACACATATGAATGAAATTAAGTAACTATGTGCCATTGTTTAACTAGGGAAGTGAGGTAATCTAAGACCTCCTTCAGCCTATTTAATGCCTCGTATTCCCGGGATGTCCAGCCTATATACTTACTAACATTCAAACACATGATTCATGAAAATTGAACAATCCTTTAACATGTTTAAGCTATAAGGAAATGTAAATCACATTGAATATTCATAGCAAACATCAATTTAAATCTTCATTATCAATTTATAATTTTGAAATTAATTTGAGATTTATTAGTGATAATAGTCATGCCATATAATAGGATTAAGTTAACACATGCAAGTTATACATATATAATCATATTCATTTGATTTTTTCTTTAAAAACATGAATGCATGATACATATGGCATACAAATTTATAATGATTGAAAAGGAATAATTAAACATTGTCACATGATGCATTCAATCACATTAATTCCTAAAGATAATGAAGTCAAATAATATCTTTTAAAATTAACCAAAGTTATTTATGAAGTCTAATTTTAGACTTGAATTATTAGAACCTAAAGAGGACAGATGATACTTTCTATTTTACCCCATCCCATATTAGTGTCTTAATGTGTTTAAGGAAAAATGGTTAAGTAAATATTATGGATTGATTAAATTCAAATCATTAGGCAATTAATTTATTTTTTCCTTTCTTAAGTCTCCTTGATTTAATTAACTACATAATCATGAGCCTTCAATGATATGCTTATGAGAAATTAAAATTTGCAATGCTCTAAAAAATACCTAACGTAATTAGGCACATGTTTAAGAGTTAATTAAAGGAAATGAAAGCACTCTTATATTTTCTAAATTAACCATGAATTTCCTTAATGACCTTTATATTATTGAACAAATAAAGGAAACCCATGAATTCAATTTGAATCATCTGAAATGATTATCATTTCAATTTGGATTAATTTTACCATTAGTTTACTTAATTATCCTTTAATTAATCAAATGAATTAATTAACCTTCCTATAGAAATGTATTTAGGAAAATAATTAGGAAGGAGGCCCTAATTATTTTCCATCATCTTTCCCACTATTTATAGTGATTAACCATCATTAATTACATAAATTTTATTTTAATATTTTTAATAATTATAAATTTGTTTAATAAGGGTAATTAGGATTGAAATTTCAAATTCTTCAAATTGCATGGCCAATAAATTCCAAGAACATTATGGGAGCAACATCCCATGGGATTAACCCACCAAATTTGAAATCAATGGTAAAGTAATTAGGCCTTAATTAAAGTAATTAGCCTAAACTTGAAACCTTAATTAAGCACTACTCATTAATAAAATATTGGGGATTTTATTTTTATTAAATTCTTCTTAGTTTATCCTTGTCAAAATAGGTTTACTCATATTTTTTGGATTTTTCTATAATTAGTTATGAATTTTTGAACTTCTATCCAGTTAATGTCATTTTAATCACCTAATTAATTCCCTAATTAATGAATTTCCATGTTGTTCCATGGGATAGGCTATTTAAAATGTCCCCATTGACGGTAGAGTCAGTGGCAGTGGACATAGCTTCATCCCGGCTGTCCAATCTCAAATCAGAAGGTGGAGATTAATCATGTGATTCCTATTAGATTAAATCAAAATTTATAGCAAATTAAATCATAGTCGTCCATTCTAATCACATGGAACATATTACTGTTGATCTGTCATCCATTGAGTGCTAGAAGATGGACATCGTCCACCTTCTATTGCTTGATCTGAGCTTGCCGGAGCTCGTAAGATGTCAGGATCGACTCCAAAACATGTGGGGAGGAGATATAAGGAGATCCTATCATGGAAATCACATGTAATCACACTTTTTTTTACAAAAGACCAACACCTAGCGGATTTTCTATGATTTACCAGAGTTTTACCTCGCCAGAGCTAGAGAAGATCTCGAGTTCTCCCCACTGACTCCTCTGTGGAAAAAACACCATCGCTAGCCTTTCGATGATCAAATTGACTGGAGATCGATTAGTTTTAAGTCATCGGAGCTAGGGGAATGTGTGAAAAGAGTTAATTTGAGTTTGGTGGAGTTTAGGTGAGGTTGGATGGACTGGGATCTTAGTTTTTAATTAGAGTTAGTCACGCCAGTGATGGAGAGAATGAGGGGATCAGAAAACTCTGGAACTTCTCAAAGTATCCTAAGGAAGCTTTGTTTGAAGTTTTAATTGATGGGGAAGAGTATACTCTCTTCCCTAAGTGAACCAAGGACTGAGATTAGCTAAGCCTTTGGCTGTCATCCGATCGAGGTAGGTGGCGAGAGATGATTGCGGACTGCTGAGGTGGAGGAGCTTGAGAGACTGAGGTAGTGGCATGGGCTGGCATGGGGTGCACCTTCTCCTCCAAGCGAATCAATGGGGTGCCTTAGGTGTGTTCACCCTCTCATGACTCAAAGCTAAATCCAACAATGTTGGATCAGTGGTCCTAGTGTCCAAGAATGGCCAAAGGTGGCTGCCATGGCTTGGGAAGTAAGTAAGCCTATCTAAATGGGAATTTTGGCTTATTTGGGTGGGTTGGTTCAAGGGTTTTGATCCAACCTAGGTACACCATGGGTTGGGTTCACTTGGGCTGACCCATGGTGACCCAAGGATGAGTCATGCCAAGTTTGGTTGGATTTGGACTTGGTTTGGATGGGTTTGGCTCAATTTGACCCATATTGGTCAAATGTAATTCAATTGGGTTAGGAGGACCAATTGGTCAAATTGGGTCAAACTAAGGATTTGGGGTTGTTCAAATGATAATTTAGAATGTATTGGTGCCATTGGTTTGGTTTAATTCTAAGTGGATTTAATTTTGGCTCATTTGGGTCAAATGAGTTAAGTTGACTAATTTGGTGAAATTGGCCAAATCAGCTTGGGTGGAGGGTTGGTTTAGGTTCAATTGACCATTTGAGAATGATTATAGGTGTTGGTTTGAATAAATTTGCATTTGGGAATGATTTAGTTCAATTTTACCCTTTCGGTTAAATTGGGCAGATGGGTTAATTGGGTTGGTTTAATCAAATTGGATTCAATTGGATGTTGGATCATTTTCAATAATCAATTTTTGATTGATAAGAGGCATTGGTTTCAATCAATTGGGTTGAGGATTTGATTTGACTCACTTTGCCCCTTTAGGTCAAATTGGGTCAACTTGGGTCAAGAGACCAAATTGGATTGGTTAGGACCAATTGGTGGTTGAGTCATGTTCAATAATCAATTTATAATTGATGGGAGTCATTGATTGCAAACAATTAGGATTGGAATGAGATTTGGTTCATTTTGGTCCATATGGGTTAATTGGGTCAACTTGGATCAAGTGTTAAAATTGGTTTGGTTTGAACAATTTGATTATAATTGGACAATCAAGGATGATCAATACTCATTATAGAGAAGATTGGATGGGTTGATTCAATCCAATTTGGGTTGGATTGAACTTTGAATCAATTTGGTAATTTAGGCCACTTTGGGTCAAGTGGACCAATTAAGTTAATTGAGTTGAATTGGATTGAATTGGGTGTTGAGAAAAGTTCAATGATGGATTTAGGGTTGATTTATGGATTTTTTGTAATTGATTTAGGTTTGATTAGATTTTGGCTCATTTTGACCTTTTGGGTCAAATGGGCTAACTTAGGTTAATTGGATTCATTTGGTTTAATTGGTTTGATTGTTAATATTAGAAGGGTTTGAAATAGAGTATTGAATGGTTAGAGTGTTTTTGTGAAAATCAATTAGATTTGGTTTACTTGAATGGGGTTGGATCCATAGGATGATGATGGGATTAGTTTAGGTTAAGGTTAAGTTAATTTGGCTTGGAGCTTGGATAGGAAATAAAATCCAATTGTGTTATCTTGAGGTCAATTTTGGATAAATGGATAAACAAAGGTTTTGGTTTAGGCCATAGGATAGGTAGAACCTATTTGTCCTAGGGGATAACCTAAGCTTAGGGCATGCCTTCCTAAGTCCCTAGGCTTGGGTTTAGTGTTCCTTTAATAACTATAAGTGTCCTTTGATTAGGGATATCCATATGCTTAGAAGGTTCCTAAGTCTAAGACTAGAAGGATGAGTCCTCACTCCAAAAGTGAGGTCAACATAGATGTGTTTCTAGTAAGGCCCTTTATGATAATATTATCCTTCTTATAAGTCTCAATTAGGATTTTACACATTGTCTTGGAAGTGTACAAAGGGAGGTACTTCTCTAATTTGTCTTTGTCCTAATTTGATGCGGTCTAGAATTCATAGACTCTCTTTGTTCGTGTTGATTTGTCCTCTGCATTCCCTCTAGAAATGGGTTCATCTCCAAACCAATGATCATTCCAAAAATCAATGTGTCCATGACCTAAATCCTAGAATATTAGATTCTTAGCTTCATTCCTATACTACATCATTTATTTCCAGGTTGTACAGTTTAATTTTTTTGACCTAACTATCATTGGGTGTGAATTGAGGCAGTATTTTTGATGCATGTATTTAGCCCAAAGTGACTTATTTTCTCTAAATTTGATCCACGGTTTAATTCCATTGCACTTGATGTTATCTTCAATTGTTTTAAATCTCAAGCCACCTTTGTTGGTACGTTTGCTATATTTCTTCTAGCTCGTCTAATGGATAGATTTGTGTTTATGACTCCAAATGAATTTATTAAGCATTCTCTCAATCTTCAATTGAATTTTCTTGGGGATTTGTTGAACTTGGGTAGTGTATAAAGGAATTGAATTAAGGATGCTTTTGGCTAAGGTGATCTTCCATCCAAAAGACAAGAATGAGTTTTCCCAAGAGTTAATTATATGCTGTATCTCATTCATAAGATCATAGAAGAGGTAAGATGTAAGCTTTCCCTTTTATTGCTTGATGCCAAGGTAAGTAAGAAGAAGTTTAGAGTGGGAGAATCCTATCTTATCTTTGTTCTAGTTTATCTTGGCTTTATTGATCTATTTTTCTATCATAAAGAGAGTATGAAGTCATTGATAATTTCCATGTAGGTGTTGATTGCTTGCATAGTTTTACATCTAAATAATAAAAGGTCATCAGCAAATGCTAAGTGTGTGATGTTTAAGCTCCCAGAAGTGTGGAATTTAATGTTCTCCTTGGAAGAACCCACTTTGTTTAACCTTATAGAGAGAAGGTCTAATGCTAATATGAAGAGAGTAGGGGATAGTAGATCACCTTGTTTGACTCCTATATTAGCTTGAAAGAAACCATTTGACTGCCCATTGATAAGGAGGGTGCAATTGCTGTAGGCTAGAAGTCTCTTCACCAAGTTATAGAAATTATGTGAAAAACCCCTTTCTTTAAGAGATCTGAGTAGGAAACTCAAGCTAATGGTATCAAAAGTTTTCTTTATATCAATTTTCATAATCACAACGTCTCCCTACTTTATCCATGTTCTTAATTAGCTCCTACAAAAGTAAAATATTATCGATGATATTCCTTCCTTTTAAGAATGATGCTTGGTTTGGAGAAATGAGAGCTGGAAGGAGTTTTTGAAGCCTATTTACAGTGATTTTGTTGATAATCTTACTAATGGCAAGAGATAAGCATATGGGCCTAAACTTGTCCTAAGTATGACTATGATTTTCTTTTGGAATCAAAATAATGGATGAGGTGGAGAAGAAATTATTGCAGGTCTGACCTTTGAAGAAGGCTTGAATGGTATTTTTACATCCCTTTTGACAATGTGCCAAGAATTTTGATAAAAGAGCATAGTAAATCTATCCAGGTTAGTTGCTTTGTACCTGTCCATTGAGTATAGAGCTTCCCATATCTCACCTTCTAGAGAAATGGATGTAAGTTCCTCATTATTGATTGGTAATCTATGAAACATAAAGAATTCCCTGCAATGTTGATGGGTTGGGTTGTTTGGTTGGCTGGCTGAGTGAGCTGATGAAGTAGTCCTCTAAAATACCTTCTTGGTTGGTATTTCAATTGCCACTTGAGTCTTTAATTATAATTACCCATTCCCTCCCACTTTTCCTCAATACATGCATAGAAGTATTTATAATTTATATATCCTTAAAGGAAGCTCTGAATTGATGCTTTTTATCTAAGAAGATCCTCTTTTTTGTCAATATAGCCTTGTAAATCAAGATGGAGTTGTTCTAATTGAAGTTCAAGCTGGGGTGCAATTTGGGTTTTTCTATAATAGATAATTCTTTTTCAATGTTGTTAATTTTATCCCCAGTGGATTTAATTTGATGATGGATATTGCCAAAGACTTTAATGTTCCTTTTTTTAAGAGCTTGGGTTAAATTCTTATGTAGGGTCCATAGTTGATCTAGTGGTTGGGGTGCTTGACACCACTCCAATTAATAGAAATGTAGTTGAGAAAATTTGGGTGTGTAGTCCACACATTAAGGAAACTGAAGGGGTGATATTTTGGTTTGGGGATATGGCTAAAACTGACCAGGAAGGGAGAGTGATAAGAGGCAATCCTGGCAAGGTGCCAAACCTCTAAAGTGCAGAATGTGGGTGCCAAGTAAGGTTAGTGATAAATCTTTCAATTCTCTCCCAAATTTTTGCTCTCTTCCATGTGAAAGGCGTGCTATTGAATCCAACATCAAAAATGTTGTCTCCTCAATGTAATAATCAAATTCTAAGATGACAGATAAGTTAGGTTTCCTTCCTCATTTTTTTTTAGATGGACTTGTAATCATATTGAGGTCACCTCCCATAATCCAAGGCCAAGTGGTATGTAAACTAATGTGCTTTATGTCATTCCAAATATCCATCCTATGTTGTATATTACAAGCAACATAGATAATGGTTGCATATATGTTAATGTTGCAATCCTGGTTGTGAATATGGAGGTATTGGCTGGAGTCAACAAGAAGTTGGATATAAAATTTTGGTTTCCAAAATAATAATATTTTATTACTATTTATTACTAATATTGGAGATGATGTTGAATTTAGGGACACGTCTATTAATCTTTGGTAAGTTTTTAGTGCATATAAGGGATTCCAAAATGCAAAAAGCTATATTTTATGTAATCTTATAAGGCTCTTAAGTCTGTCAGTGGAATTGGCTTTATCAATGCCCTTACTATTCTAAAACATGATGTTTAGCATAAAAAGTAGATTTACTCCTAGTTAGACTTCAAGAGGTCCCTTCCCCATTTGAAATACTATCAATTTTGTTGATTTTGCTTGACAATAGAGTTTTGAGTTCCCTAGTACCTTTATGTATTTGTTTTTTTTTATTTTTAGGGATTGACATTCTTCCTTGGCTGAGTTAAGAATATTTTAAAAATTCTCTCTTTGAGTTTGAGTCCCATCCTTCATCTCACTGTCTTAATTTGGAATTGTGTGCTGAAGGGTATTGCCTTTGTTAGATATGTTTATTTGGGTTTGATGATCTTTGTTGAACTCAAATAAAGATGTTTCAGTTCTAGAGCTGATCATGTTGCTCATCAGTATCTGATGCATCCTTATACCAAAAGTGATTGGGAGCTTACTGATATCTTTGATGGGAGATAAGAGAGCAATGGTTGTGTTCTTTAACTGAATGATATTTTTCACCATCTTAGGGTGTTTGTAGGTGAACTTAGAAGGTTCAACAAGACTCCAAATTTTATATTTAGAGAGAATAATAGTAGGTTTACCACTTTTTCTAGAGGCTTTCCTTGGCAAAGAAGAGTTAGAGTTATCTGAATATAAGACATGGTAGCTCTATGGGAAAAGCGGGGTGGGTGGAAGAACTAAAGGAGAAGCAGTTAGAGGAACTAGAGAATCAATGGAACATTAACTCGAGAAGGGAAGGAGCACATACCCAAAAGCAGCACCATTCTTGAAGAAAGCCTTTAATATATTGAAGCAAGCTTCTAGAATCTAGTATGATAGATTGAGTGGAATTCTTATTAACTATGAATTTAGGAAGGGTAGAGTAGACACCATCCTATTTCTTAAAATTTTAGGTGATGACTTGAGCATTGTGTAAATTTATGTGGATGATATTTTATTTGGAAGCACAAATGAATCTTTGTGCTTTGAGTTCTCATCTTTAATGTCTAAATAATTTGAAATGAGCATTTTGGGTGAACTCAATTTTTTCTTGGATCTTCAAGTGAAGCAACAAGAAAGTGGCACCTTCATTTATCAAACCAAGTATACAAATGACTTAATAGAAGGGTTTGACTTGAAGAGATTTAAATCTAGTAGGACTCCTCTGAGCCCCTCCGCTAAGCTTGATTTAGATGAATCCAAGAAATCAATTTATCAAAAGTTTTATGGAAGTATGATTGGTTCTCTTTTATATCTTGCTACTCATAGACCTGACATTATGTTTATTTCCAGGCTGCTTTGAAGGAATTACATTTAACTGCAGTAATGCATATCTTTTGTAATTTTATTGACAACTCTAGGTTAGGTTTATAGTGTCCTAAAAATTCACTTACATGTGACTTGATTGCTTATTTCAATGCTGAATTTATAGGTCTGTAAAGAAGATAGGAAGTGTACATAAGAAACATGTCAATTTTTATGAGCATCTCTTGTATCTTGGTCTTCTAGGAAACAAAACTTTATTGCTCTTTCTACTGATGAAGCTCAGTATATAGCTATTTGAAGCTGTTTCTTAGATTCTTTTATTGAAGCAATAATTAGAAGATTTTAGACTTAAACCATAATACATTCCCATTAGCTATGATAACACTAGTGCAATTAGTTTTACTACAAATCCTATCCAATATTCTTGAACTAAATATATAGAAATCAGACATCATTTTATTAGGGATCATGTTAATGAAGAAGATGTTAATATTAATTTTATTAGTATGTATTTGCAAATTGCTGTCATTTTCATAAAACCTCTTATTGAAAAACATTTCTCTACTTTGAGATGCATGTTAGGTATGCTAGATCCATCCATGTAATTTATTATTTTTAATATTTAAAATCTTTGTGATGTTGATAAAAGGTGGAGAAAATATTATGCTGGTCTTTTTCTTTATGATGCATAAATTTTGGGGGACATTTTAGTTTTTGTATTTGTTTTAAGCTTGTGAACTTGTTTAAAATTGTTTACTTAGTTGTTATGATTACTTTTAGTTCAAAGTCCTAAAATTGTTTACTTAGTTGTTATGATTACTTTTAGTTCAAAGTCCTACCATATTTTCTTTAGTGCAATTTACATTTTAAAAGAAAGGTTGATGTAAGGTCACTTTGCACCTCCATCCTTATTCAATCCCAACATATGTTTGTCACCATAAAAAAGGGTGAGATTATTCACTTTATGAGCCCCACCTCATTTAAGATTGATTTTGATGATAACAAGCATATGTTCAAATGCTACTAATTTGATTAAATTAAAACGATGCAGGAAAATTCTTCAAATCCAAATTCTTTTATAAATTTGAAAAGCTAAAGCTATTGGACTTGAATTAATTGGAAATTTTCTAAGAATTATAATAATAAGGCGAAGAAAGAGCTCAATAAAATAAAAAATTTAATTTATCTTTCTCATCATATTTTATTTAAAATTTATCCATATTGTTTACATATTAAATTGCATTATTTCTTGAATTATTGATTTTGGATAATATTAACTAAGTGCATGAGTTTAAGTTCCCTTAAATAAGCTTCCAAGATAGATTATTTAATTTTTTACTTCATTAATTCATTTTCATGCTTAATTACATTAATTATCCATTTATTTCTTGCATGAGAATTAAATTATTCTAGATTATCCTAATTATTCTTTTCTTTCTCCTATTACTTTATTATCTCTCGTATACCATTATTATCCTCCCAAATAATGTTTTGGCCGAATTTTTTTAATATAATTTTGGTTAATAAATCATGTGAGATTTATTCAAATTATTTTCATAATAATTTCTTCACTTTTTAAATTTAGAAAATTCATTTATTTGAACTTTTGAATTTAAATTATTTTGAATTTAATTTAAATATTCATTGTCATATCTATGCAAAATTGATTTTAGCCTTTTTGGAATAATTTGGGATGCCATACCATGATTAATTTTAGCTAATTAAAGTATAATTGAATTATTTTATGTGAATTAAAAATCGAATTGAAATAATCCTTGATTTAATAAACTTACCTTTTTAATTAAATCCATTTTAAAGAACTAGCTTTGGCCAGGCATATTGAATCTATTTGAATTATTTTAACGAATGTTTACTACTTAAAAATCATCTTAATTAATCATCTTGGATTTTAATTAATTGAATGCATTGATTTGAGATCATCTTAATTATGGAAAATAGTGTTGGCCAAAAATCCTATGGATTTTCATGTATATGTTTTATTTGGATTAATTCATATTATTTCCATGTTCAATCTAGAGCTAATTAATTCATTATATACTAATCATATCAAGCATCTAATTTAAATTGAATCGCTACTCGAAATCTATATTGGCCAACCACCAAATTTGAAGTTCAAAATTTATAATTTTTTGCTATGTTAAGTTACATCTTATTTGTTAAATCTCATCATTATTTTCTCTCTTTCTAATTTTCTGTTAGCCAACCCACTTAACATAAAGTATTATTCAATTCTAATTTTTATTTGAGTTATAATCTATTTAAATTTCAAAATACTACCTAAACTAATCTTCCCTCCTTGGCCGATTTTCATTACATGGACTTTTAGATTGATTTAGCAATAATTCTCTCTCTCTCTCTCTCTCTCTCTCTCTCTCTATTGACATTGGATGTAAACTCTCCAAGAAATCTCTCTTGATTTTATTAAAGATCTCCATTCAAATTTTGAATACTTTCCATGCTTGGATTTCATTCTCTTACATTGGATGATCCAATTCATTTTCTTTATTGCATGGAATTCAAAATTCAATTTGTTGCCTAATCTCTCTTCCCTCTTTCTCACTTGGCTAAAAATCTTAGGATTAGAATTCTTAATTAGTTTATTATGATTGTGAAATAAAATTAAATTATTTTCTAAACTATTTTCCATCCAACTCCATCATGCTTGGCTGACCCCTTCATCTCATATTTTCTATTTAAAGTGGCTTTGAAGGGTAAAAGGTTCTTAACCCTTTCATCATTTCTTCACTTCACTTTGGCTTAGTAAATTCATTGCTTCAGTTGCTAGGTGTGGACGTAGACTAATTTTTTTGGGTTATCTCTATGTTGTCCTCACCCTCAGTCCTTAAGTGAATATCAATTTTATGAGTAGAGCTTCATATTCAGATGGGTTCTTCATTGATTTGAAATCAAACTTGACCGATTGCATTATGGTGATCCCTATCGAGATTTGTATTGATAGACCATTTCAACAACCTCCTGGAATGATATAGTTTTACGAGTACAGACTTGATCAAATTATACATGACAACATGTGGCAAATATTTTATTTAGATCTTGAATGTGTTGCATGTGTGACTTACTTTTAACCAACAAGTCATCATCATATACCTCCAAATTTCTTCTTTTTTGCTCACTGAATAATTGATTTATCATTCTTTAATAGGTTGCTACTAGGTTCTTGAGCCCAAAAGACATTACTCTACAATAATATAATCCTTCCTTAGTGACAAAGGATTTCTTTTTGAGTAAACATGATACATTCATATTTAATGGTACCCAGAAAATGCATTGATGAAACTCATTACTGAATAGGCAGTTATTGCATCGATGAGTCCATCTATCCAAGGTAGAGGGTATCCATCCTTCAAACAAGCTGAATTCAAATTAATAAAGTTGACACATATTCTCCACTTTTTCACTTAACTTCTGCACCATTACCATATTGGATACCCATTATGGATATTAGACTTCTCTATTGTAGTTGGGTTTGAGTAATTTGGTGGCTTCCTCTTTAATGGGATTGATGAGTAGTTCTATAGTATTAGTCCTTTTTGGCTTTATCGATCAGGCATCTTTGTCGACATTAAGGTAGTGACAAGTGACATTAATATTAATATTTTACATTTTCACTATGGTCCATGTAAATACATGAAGATCATCTAAGAGATTTTAGATAAATTCTTCCTTATGCTCAAGTGGAAAGTCAAGCTAACTTTGAGGACTTGCCCATGGTCTTACATGGTAGAAATGTTTTCTATTTTCTCAGGAACTTTAATGTCATTTTGCAACATCTAATTACAAAACCTCATTTTCTTTACCTAACCCTCCTATGACTCTCAAGTAGCTAGCTCTGGATTGATTCAAATTTCTTTTAATAGTGATTTCCTCACCTCATGAAGAAAATTTAGTAGCTACATGGTATATAAAGATAATTCTCTTGAACATGTTGAGCAGTGGTTAGCTAAAGATGGTGTTATAAGTGGCTAGAGTCTCCCTTATAATAAGGTGAGCCATTGCTCTTTTTTTTTATTTGCCCACCAAGCCAATGGGAGAGTAATCACCCGGTCTATTTCTCTCCTTTCTCCTAAGTTGTACAATGATTCTTTAATAGGGATTAGTAGGGATGAGTTTAGAAGTCGCTAACCAATTTATAAGAGATTGACTTGAAAATGATAATGACTGAGCTCTCCATGTCAATTAATATACTCCTAATTGAATAATTGGGGATTAATGTTGTGCTGACAATCATATCATTATAAAGATTATAAATTATGGGTTTATCATTCTTAGAAAAACTTAGAGCAACTGTGGAGTTATGTTGCATACATATCATAACGTCCAAGTTATGTCTATGGATCACAGTTGTTTAAGGCTCAGTTTCCTCAAGGATTTTCCACCACCTCCAAAATAGTGAGTACGACCCCTATGATATGGATTATGTGTGTTGGGGTGGGTTCAACCCCTTACTGAATTATTTAAGTTTCCTAGCTTTTATTAACTCATCAACTAAGCTACTGAAGTAATGACGTTCCTCAGTGCCATGCCTATGGTTGCAGTTATACACACAATACCAAGAGTGATCACAAAACTTATCAGCCTTTATAAGTAATGAACATTTGATGCATTATTTATTCTAGATAGATTCTAATAAATCAGGCATTAACACCCTTAAGGAAGCTACCAAGGTTGGTTGTGAGTATTCAACTTTTTGATAGTGAGTCATGGGATTTCTGTAATCTCTCTTAAGTATAAGTGCTTCGGATTAACTTCTCTTATCTAGTATTCATGTTTGAAAACTATCTTCGAGTTATTTCTCTAAAGATAACCTCTTTCTCCATACTCATGGTTATTCCCCAACATATGTAATTTGATGAGTGATTTGGGCTATGGAAGTCTAATGATGCATCTAAAGGGTCCCTCTCTCAAGCCCTAAGCGAGTGCAACTTGGGCTACCTTAGGTTCTAAGTCTTTAATCACCAACATTTCTCATTGAAACTGAGTGATATGCTTCTTTAAGGATTATCATGTTTTTATTTTATTTGTAGAAGATCTTAAAAACTCTTTAAAGGTTTTTTAGCACTAGCGAATTATGTGTGGAACCTTTTTTTAAAAAATTAGCAATTGAGGTTATGACCCCTACTAGAAGATTTGAGAATACATCTCAGGTCTGAGTCTTTGAAGGTGGTAAAGAAAAGGTGCCACATTATTGCATCATCCAAGTCTAATAATAATGTTGTTGACTCAAAGTATAATATATGATTAGTCGGGTAAACTCGATATTTGCATAATTCTAAGTGCGAGATTTTGAACTTTATTCGGGGGAGAGCCACCACATTCTTCATGGAGAAGGCATTGAATAGATTTGCTTGCTTCCTCTATGGCCTTCTTGTTCACTAGCATAGTGTGACTATTATTTAGACTAGTGGTTTTAGATAGTTTGATTTTTTTTCTTGGTGAGTTTAGTGAGTTATTGATCATAAAGATTCCTTATTCTCTTTGGCCTTGGTTCTTTATGGTTGGTTTTCTCCATAGTCTCCTACACTACACAAGTAATTTTATTTTCCATGTTTCTTAAGTTCAATTTCATGGTCAATTTTTGGTGCGTCTTCTTCATGCACATTGAATGATTTTATGTTAAGCGTCAGCTCGCTTTATATCTCACTCCTTAATCTCACCCTTGTCCATGCTCATCACTCCTAAAAGATGTTGAACCTAAATCTTCTGTGGAGTGAATAAGATACCTGGGAGAAAGGTTAAGAAAAATAGAGTAACAAATAATAAAAGAAGTGAAAAATGCATCTATGATTTTATTATTCTACCAAGATTTAGTACTAGTAATCTGGTTGATGACCAGTTGAGAATCCCTGTAGATGTTGATGCTTTTGACACACACTGTAATGGCTAACTCCAGATCGGTAATCAAGGCCTCATACTCAGCGTCGTTGTTGGTGCATGGATTGGAGAGATAGTATGAGAATCTGATCACATCACGGTCTGGAGTTAAGAGAACTATTCCTACTCATGCCTTTCCTGAAAGAGTAGAACGTGGTTCTTCTCCTTTATGAAAGGAAGTCACACCATCAAAATACATCTCCCAATGATAATTTTCAATCTCCCCTAAGTTCATGATTTGTTTATCAAGGAGATCATCACTAAGTGGAGAATCAGCATGAAGTGGGTGTCCTGCTAAGAAATCTGCTAGTGCTTGTCCTTCCACCGCACGGAGGGGTACGAATGTGATATCAAACTATGAGAGAATCATGGACCAACATGCCAACCATTCTAATAACATTGGTCATGTCATGTGATACTGCATTGGATAGTCTACCTTATGAGAAAGCATGTAGTGACATAGCTTTTAGGATGTAAAGATTAAAGCTAGGCAATATTTCTCGATAGTTTGCTTTAGTAGGGATCAGATGACGGTTGAGGTAGTAGAGAGCTTTCTTATTCCCTTTATGATTGGCTTGGTCCAACAAAGTGCCAAGGGAGTCATCTAATGCAGCAGTGCAGAGGATCAATGTCCTGCCTAGGATAAGGGCTGCTAGAACTAGTAGCTTCACCAAATATTGTTTCATATCTTTGAAGGCATGCTGGCACTTATTGTCCCACTTGAACTTGGCATCCTTTTTGATAAGTGCTGAAAATGGCTTGTATCTTTCCGATAAGCTGGAGATAAAGTGTTTTAGATACGCCAACCGCCCTTAAAAAGATTTGAGTTGGGTTAGACTTTTAGGGGGTGTCATTTCTAAGATAGCTTTGAGCTTTTTTGGATCTTTTTCTATTCCCCGGTGTTAGACAATAATTTTTAGAAGGGTACCCTTTCCCTTACTGGAAGCCAATGAGTGGGTACTAGCCTATACAAGGGCAGTGATGGGAACAACTGACTGTGTATATACTAGAACTATAGAACCACCTTCCTCTTCAGTGAGGGAAACTCAAAATTTGAGGGTATCTCAATATGGATGACTGGTTTCTATCCAGCCACCACATTCTTGCTGACAGTGGTGAGGGTTGCCTCCTCATAAGTAATTCTAGCTCCCTTACCTCCGAGATAGTCTCCCCTACCTTAGAGGTAGGTTCTAGCTCTCACCCCGCTCGACTCACCCGCACTCAGCTCCACAACAAGAGCCAAAAAGTTAAGTGGAATCACGAGTGAGCAGCTGTAGAGGCAGAAGTACCATCCCATATTGTAGAGGAGGGTTCAACCCAAGAGGTCTCCCCTTTATGGATGTGTTCAACAAATTTCTAAAATGATTAGTCATAAAGCCTTTTGCCACCAGGAAGTTTCTTCCATATGAGATTAAACTCTATCAAATAAAATTAAAAGTGATAATGGAAACTGGATCTGATAATAATGAGATTAAAGACTAACTCAAATTCACTCAAAATCTCATATAAGCCTTTCAAGTCAAAAATCTTGAATTTAGCCAAATCAATTCCAAATCAAGCTAAGCACTTGATTTTTTTTTCTCATAGTTCAATCCAAATTACAATCATGAGTCCATATATAAATCCAAGCTCCAATCAAATAATCAAAACACAAATCAAAAATCAAACCAAAGACCCATTCATATTCTTCCTTTGAATATGAAATTTTTAAATAGATCAAAATCCATTTGACTTCAAACCACTTGTAAATGGATTTATATTTCAATCATAAGTCCATATACAAGATCAACCAACTTCAAATCAAGCTTTGACCAAGTCATTTGACCCACTTAGGCTCACTTGACCCAAAGTGACCTAAAGTACCCTTATGAGCCAACCTTTGATCTTAATAAAATTGGACTGAACGAACTCATATATCCCTCTCATCATGATCAACAATCATCATGGGATGATCAATCAATCAAATTTGGTTAAATCAAGTCAAACCTAAGGGTTGACCAAGTCAACTTTTAACCTAAAATGAAACCATACATAGCCAAATTCCACCATAGGCTAAATTGAATGAAACCATTGATCTAAGTTCACTCATGACCTATGTTTAAACTTGACCAAGCCAACATTTGAGCATAACTTAGCCCAATTGACCCACTTGACCCAAGTTGGCCCATTTTGACCTAAAGGGCCAAAATGTATCAAAACTTAATCTAAGCCAAATTGATTGAAACCAATTGGCCAAGTCCATTCCAAATCAATTGTGGAACTTGATCAAAAAACTCAATTAGCCCAATTGACATTAGCCCAATTGAATTTTACATTCCCCCACGGTATGGATATAGCTTTAGATCAGGCTGACTTCCATCGCCTAGACCATACCCACTTGATCCGCTTCGGCCGAGGATTTGAGGGGGCCAGGATCACTTCTGAGGGAATTCCCCTCACCACGGCCAACAGGAAGAAGGTGGCTGGGCAGAAGCCGATCATCAGGGTAGATTTACCTTCTGATTTAGATATCTCCTCACTGAAAAGAAAATCTATGATAGTATCACATACTTCAGTTATTTCAGTACCCGCAGTTCTATTTTCAGTTACAATTCATCCTTGAACTGCACATGTTTCCCCGATGTGTGCTAGCACCCTACCATTAGTACCCTTCAAGGGTAAGGATCCCCTAGTTTCAGGGCTTGCCTCCCCCACATTTGAGTACGGGTCTAGCTCACACTCCTCTCATCCTACCCGCACTCAGCGTTGGAACAAGAATCGTATGGTCAAATGGTTCCACACTTTGATAACTAGAGAGCTAGATGCAGCCGCTAGGTCAGCCATGGATGAGTCTCCCATGATCACTTCACCAAGGGTTACAGAAAACTAGTTTCATCCTCTCTCAGGATTAGATAGAGAGAATGCCAGGAGGATCCATTTAGCGTCTCCTTGCATGTGCCTAGTAGTTTCGAAAGGGTTGACGTTTTCCGATCTATTCTACGCTAGGTAGGTAGAGCATACAGATGCTCAAATTCCAGTACCCTGTTCGATCTTTGATCTATTATCCCTTGTAGCATAGGGAGGAAGATTCATCAGGAGAAGGTCCTCAAGACCCATACATCACACATTACTTGCAGAGAGCGACGGAGGTTCTGCCATTAGTCAGCTACTTCTACTTTAGTTGATTTTCCAGCTCAATGTGCTACCCGCACCGACCATACTGATAGTATTCTCCTCATGGGGACCAGCCACCATAGGAGGGCAGTTCTTGTGCACAGAGAGTCAGTGGTGTCTCCACCCCACTACTCTATCCCACGTCCACCATCACTAGTGCAGATTTCAACATCTCCCATTCCATCTAAGGCCATGAAGGCCTCATCCAGGGAAAAACATACCCCGTTGGTGATCCGACTATGGATAAGGGATCCTACTCCTCCTACACCACCCATTGTGGTATGACCGAGCTCTTCAACTCGACCTTCTGTCCCAGTAGTGGTGCGGAAAGACTGGCGACACCAGAGCATCATGGTGATTTCTTCACCAACTCCACCCATACAGCTGGATGCAAAAATGGTGATGACTATCATAAATATTCTAGATGACTGTTCAGTTATAGCAGTAGTAGAGGATCATCTTAGGATTGCCCCTATTACAACCAGTATCAGTTAGGAGTATCTTTCTTCTAGTGAGTACAGTCCCCACATGATTGACTCCCTAACTACAGGTGAGGTCTGGTGCCTCTCAATGCATGATAGTGATCACACCTATCAACCCAAACTATTTGTACCTGCTGAGTTAGATTGATCCTTAGATGAGATAGTTGCATACTATTTTATGGAGAGAAAGGAGATCTTAGGGTACGCTTGGTCTGATGAAGAAAGAGTTAGATTTATACCATCCAATCTAGCACCCAGATTGGCCAGATAATCAACACATGCATTACCCTCGCGCCATACATGAGTGATGTTAAAGTAAAGTTGGGCAAGGAGAGCTCTAGTTTACTTAAGAAGGTAGTAAAATTCAGTATTGCCCTTATTCATGGAAGTCAAAAGATCACTGGGATTTAGCTAGAGTGTGGATGGTTGATACTAGAGGTTCTCTTCTTAGGGACCAATCGGCCATTGAAGGTGATGAGGTTGATCAAGGAGACACAACAAAATTAGGCCATCACCTCTGCTAGTAGTTAAGGTAGAAAGATGAGCAGATTGATAGGATGGCACATTAGTTACTGGACTTGTTAGCAGCAGTGTCAGTGAATCAGAAATAAGCCCCTCTAGTTCATCCTAGTACAGTCGATGTCAATCAGCCTGAGCTACTGCATGTCTTAGACCTAGTTAAGACTCTACCTTCGTTGAGCAAGGTAGCACTAGTCTGTATAGGAAGGTAGTGGAAAGTACCTCCATACATGAAAAGGATCTAAAATCCATGGTTGAGCAACAAGTGAAGGAAGCTTTGGCTCAAGCCCGAGGAGGATCATCGGTTCCAAAGGGTAGACCCTACCTAGAGGAATTCGATGCTATTCAACATCCTAAGGGTTTCGTGCCTCCTTTCTTCAAAAGCTTTGATGGCAGTGGGAATCCGAGGCAGCATATAGCTCACTTCAAAGCTAGCTATTGCAACTTAGGTGGCAGTGACGCTTTACTCTTTAGACTCTTTGTCAGTATACTAGTGGGTATCACTTTTGATTGGCATGCTAAACTGTCCAATAGTTCAGTAAAGACATTTGCTGAGTTAGAGCAACTCTTCATCAAGAGATTTGTTGGAGCTCAGCAAAGGGTTACTGTAGCTGATCTCATTATAGCCCAATAACACTCTGGTGAGTCACTTGTTGATTATATTCTCTGATGGCATAACCTGAGTATGAAGTGTGAACCATAGTTATCCAAACATCATGCCATTGAGATTCTCTTAATGAATATCCATGGCTCGGTCGCCTTCATGCTTAAGGGCTTCACCATAAAGACATTTTAGAATTTAATCAACAAGGTGGTTAGCCCACAAGCAGAGACCAAATAGTTTCCTTTTCTAGATCAGTTGCTGAAGTAGAAATCCCAAAAGGTCGATGAGAAGAAACCAGAAGCAGTAGTAGTGGTTGACAAGGGGAAGGCATTACTAGAGATTAGTCCAGCACCATGACCTCAATAGCCTCCACCTCCTTGCCACCAAGGTAGCCATCTGGCCTGTAGCCTACGCGGTAGTTACCGCTTTATAAGTGGGTGGCGGTTCTCTTAAGTATGTGATCTAAGATATTGAGAGGTAGAAAAAAGAAATCTTAAAGAAATGTGATTTTAGCTATTTAGAGATTGCTTCATTCGGATTGGCTTGAACATAGCTTCACATTCAGCTGCTTCATGGAACAACCTTCCGCCACAATCCTTGGGAGCAAAAACCAAAGAAGGTTGGGACATCTCTTTGTCTAAAACCTCTAAGAAAATAATCTAGAATATCAAGAAGCTTTCCTTGGAGGTTCCTGAGTTAGCTCAAACCTCCAACACTAGGAAGGTTTGCAAGTTTCCAATGCCAACTCTACGAAAGTGGGAGCTCAGCAGCAGCAGCAACAGCATGTGTCTGCCCGGGATAGCCCTTTAGCACAACCACCGACCATATCCAACCTACAGCCTTCAGTTGTAGTTTCCACACCGATGACTTCTTCCATTTCAGCTAGCACTTCTATTTCTTCTACTAGTAGAACTCTTGTATCAGTGGATAAGGGCATCAAATCCCTTACTCCACTCACTCTACTTGACTTCTACTTTGTACTTCCAAATACTTTCAAGAAATTAAAGAATAAAGTTGATTTAAATTACATCTATCTCTCTTCTAATGAGTTATCTTCTTCTATTTGTAATGATAACTCTTGAAGTCTAATTAACTATAATAATTTTGATCTTCCACTTTTTGATTTAGAGTTGAACTTTCCAACTCTAAATATTATGAGTTCACCTCTTGAGATAGACTTAGAATTATCCAATTTTGAGAGTCCCATAGGATAAGCTATAGGTGAGCCTGAAGTGTAGATAGAACTTGCCACCACCTTACCTCCAGAGATTACCAAATTCAACCTCCGTAGTGGCAAGGTTCTACCTCCTAGGGCTGCACCTCAAAATACAGGGAAATAAGTAATTAGAACTGAAGATTGAGAAGCCCTTCCATAGGATGCTCCACCCTTGGATATGCTTGTGGAAGATCAGCCGAAGGTGGACTACAATGTCCTTTCTCATCTAAGAAAGTTGCCATCTAAGCTAAGCATATATGATTCCCTCATCTTATCCAAAGAGATGAGGGAAACACTAATCAAGGATCTCCTTGATCTTGAAATATGCTTAGCTCAGCTGACCGATATAGGTGAGGAAGCACACTATGCAAAAGAAGCCCAAGGGATCACTTTCATAGATGAAGACCTTCTACTTGGGGACTTAGAGCACAACCATCCCCTATACATTATAGTCGACATGGATAGGTTTAGACTCACCAGTGTTCTCACAGATTCAGGTGCATCAATAAAATTATGAGTCTGAAGACCCTTATTTATTTGAAGATTGACATCTCTATGCTTCGAGGAGATAGGATGATGTTGAGAGGATTCAATGATCAAGTTGAGCGGGCTTTAGGTTCTATAGTGTTATCATTAGAGATTGGTGACTGTAAGACTGAAGCCAAGTTCTACATCATTGATTTGAATACTTCATTCACTGCATTGCTTGGTAGCCTTGGATACATCATAATAAGATCGTTCCATCCTCCCTTCATTAGTGCATCAAGTTCAGAAAATATGGAATTGAGTACTGTGTCAATGGGGATGAAAAGCCATTTTTAGTTAGAGAGGTTGAGATTTATGATGATGCAACCTACTATCTTCCTCAAAACACCCTTTCTCATGAACTTTGACAAAATACAAATGCAAATGTAAAAGAAAAAGAAAATGAAGCAAAAGAACAGGTAAAAGAAAATGAAAAGAAAAAAGGAAAGTTCAAGTACACCAGAAAGGGGAATTGAAGAAGAAGTGGATCCGCATATCACATTCCACCCATAGTTCATTCTATCATATGGACATATGGGTAGGATGGCTCAACCTCCACCAGGTAGAGGTAGAGGTAGAAACAAAGGCAGTTCCAGAGGTGGTTGATCCCCTAGTTGGCATTCAGCCAATAGAGGTCATATTCCAGTTCATAGGAGTACCCCTACTATTCACATAGACTTGGAATCTAGCTCAGATGATGAATCTAATTTAATCAGTATATCAACTAACCCCTCTCAATAGGTTCCATTGGAGGTGACTTTTGATCTAGCCAAAGACGAAGACTAGACCTCCAAGCAAAGCAAAGTATTCAAATTTGGTTTATGTGAAACTATCAGGTAGTAGTTGGGAACCTTAGCTTTAACCTCACTTACATCTCAGAAAGTTGAAAATTTAGTAGTTAAGGAAGTCCCTAAGTCTTCTAGTGACTTGAAGTAGAAGAGGTTCTTTTTTAGTTCATCATCCCCAAGACCAGAGCTCGATGTAGGACTTGAGGAAGATACTTTTAAAGAATTAATGGAATTACCTTTTGAATTTTACTTACCTTGCATTTAAAATCTTATACAGAAAGGTTTAGTTACTCACACTTGGTCCAAATATAGGACAAAATACTTCAAAAAACTATGGAATAATACAGGCAGGGAAGCACAATCAAGAGCAGGACTAGGATTCGTAGTGGGTCCGGTTGCTGACGAAGATTATTATCTAGTTGTTACCAACTATTTCTAGTCTGACACATCCCCAACTCTTATGAGATTGTGTGTTTAGAAACTTCAGATGATCCAAATAATCTCCAAGTCAAAGAGGCACCCCAAAATTTGAAGAAGAAATTCATTCAACAATCAACAAGCTTAAAGAAATCAACCTCAGGATAAAAGAAAATCCTCGCTCGACATACATCAGTTAATTTCTGAATGAAGAAGAAACTAATGACTTAGATAGGCTATTGATTGAGTTTAAAGACTGCTTCAAATGGAGTTATAAAGAAATGCTCAGATTATCTTCTAATGCAGCAGCCCATAAGCTAGCAATAGACCCTAATGTTAACCCTATTAAGCAAGCTCCTAGATGCATGTGATTAAAAATTGAACAATGGGTCATTTATAAAGTCAAGAAACTAATTGATGATGGTTTCATCAAAAAAAAATCCTAACTGGTTAGCTAGTGTCATCCTAGCTAAGAAGAAGAATGGCCAAATTTGCATTTATGTCAATTTTAGGGACTTAAATAAGGCTTGTCCTAAGGATGAGTTTTCTCTTCCTATACTAGAGTTAATGGTGGACATTGCCTCATCTCATGCAATCTTTTCTTTCATGGATGGGTCATCTGGCTATAACCAAATCAAGATGTCTCCTAAAGATGAAAGAAACACTACTTTTTGAATCTTGATCAGAATCTTCTGTTATAGGGTCATACCTTTTGGCCTTAAAAATGCTGGTGCTACATACCAACGGGTCATGACTCAGATCTTCAACAAACTCATCCATCATCTGGTTGAGTGTTACATTGATGATCTAGTAGTCAAGAGCAGAGAAAAGAAAGACCGCCTCTTTGACTTGAGAGTAATTTTCGAACGATTAACATAATATAACCTTTTAATGAATCCTCTAAAGTGTGCATTCGGAGTCGCTTCAAGGAAATTCCTTGGGTTTGTTATTCGACACTAGGGAATAGAAATAGATCCTGAAAAGATAAAAGCTATCTTAAAATGCCACCTCCTAAGAGTTTAACTCAACTCAGGTCCTTTCAAGGACGGCTGACATATCTAAGATGCTTTATCTCAAACTTATCAGGGAGATACAAACCATTCTCAGCACTTGTCAAAAAGGATGCCAAGTTTAAGTGGGATGATAAGTGCTAGCATGTATTTGAAGACATCAAAGAGTACTTGGTGAAGCTAGTTCTAGCAGCTCCAATCCTAGGCAGGCTGTTGATCCTTTACACTGGTGCATTAGATGACTCTTTCGACACTTTGTTGGCCCAAGCCAATGATGAGGGGAAGGAAAGCGCTCTCTATAATCTAAGTCTTCATCTGATTCCTGCTGAAGCAAACTATCCACCTATTGAGAAACATTGCCAAGCTTTGATCTTTGCATCTCAAAAGCTACGACATTACTTGCTTTCTCATAAGGTGAACTTGATCTCCAAAACCAATCAACTGCAGTATCTCATGATGCGACCAATGCTTTTTGAATGTTTGGCTCATTGTTCCATGATACTCTCATAGTTTGATATCACATTTGTACCCCTTCGTGCAGTAAAAGTTCAGGCACTAGTGGATTTCTTAGCAGCACACCCACTTTCTGTTGATTCTCCGCTTAGTGACGATCTCCCCAATGAAAAAATCATGAACTTTGGGGAGGCCAGCAACCGTTGATGGGAGATGTATTATGATGGTGCTGCTTCTTTTCTCAAAGGTGAAGCACCACAATCTATTCTCCCAAGAAAGGCAGGGGTAGGAATAGTTCCTATAATTCCAAACTATGATGTGATGAGATTCTCATCTATCCAAACCAACAATGAAGGCAGTATGAGGCTTTGATTGCCAGTTTGGAGTTGGCCATCACTATCAACATCAAGAGCATCAACATCTTTGGG
The DNA here is from genome assembly GCA_021442155.1 of Cymbidium sinense. Taxonomy (NCBI): domain Eukaryota; kingdom Viridiplantae; phylum Streptophyta; class Magnoliopsida; order Asparagales; family Orchidaceae; genus Cymbidium; species Cymbidium sinense. Next base: position 219,631,554 of record CM038215.1, on the reverse strand, counting down.
GATTCTCATTTGGTCATCAACTAGATTGCTGGATCCTACCAGGTCCTCAAGCCCAAGATTCGTCATTACTACGAGTATACCATGAAGATGTTGGTCCAGATTTTTGAAGTCACCATCTACAAGGTTTCTCGAGTAGAGAACACAGTAGAAATTTCTTGGCCAAACTTGCCAAAGAGTTGGCATGCCGGAAGATGAGTTCATTTTAATAAGGGTCCAAAATAGATAAGTCATATCCCTTATTAATTCTGAACTCATCGAGAGGCTTTCTCTTGAAGGGGAGGTTGCCATTGCCAAAATGGACAAGGAGCTTGATTGGAGGCAACTGTTAATAAATCACTTGAACAGTGGAAAACTACCTCAAGAGAAATTACAAGCCCATCGGGTGAAACAGAGAACTCTTTCTTATACTCTTATTGATGACACCCTGTACTGACGGTTCTTTAACCAGATATGGTTGCATTATTTAGACAAACACGAAGCACGTGGCATTATAACTGAGGTACACTCAGGTCTATGTGGAGCTCATCAGTCCAATCCGAAGATGAAGATGAAGATCAAAAGACTTGGATACTACTGCCCTTCTATGATCACACATTGCATGGACATAGTTAGGAGATGCCATCAATATCAGGTGCACAGTGTGGTCCTCCACCAAACACTCAACATTCTACACCTTACTTTGACTTCATGGATGTTTGAGTGTTGGGGTACCAACATTGTAGTTCCGATTGATCCTCCTTTTTTTAAGGGGCATCGATTCATCTTAGTTGTTACCGACTACTTTTTCAAGTGGGTGGAAGCCATCCCATTCAGAGAGGTCATAGTTGACCATGTGCTTCAATTTTTTAGTAATCATATCGTATATAGGTTCGAGGTGGCTCGATGAATTATATCCGATAATGGTATTGCATTCAAAAGCATGAAGATCAATAGCTTTGCCAGAAGAGACGATATAGATTGGAGATACTCCACCATCTACTACCCTAAAATAAATGGCCTAGCAGAAGCATTCAATAAAACTCTCATTCAAATACTAAAGAAGACTCTTGATGATAATAAATAATAGTGGAACGAGCAGTTGGTTGAAGCTTTGTGGGCCTACCACACCACATACTGAACTCCAACTCAGTCTACCCCATTCTCCTTAGTGTATGGGTTTGAAGCCTTTCTTCTTTTAGAAGTTCAACTCCCTTCACTAAGGATAGCATTGGGTAACAAGATCACTACATAGCATAATGCAAAGTTGTGGTTAGAAGAACTCAAAGATTTGGAGAAAAGTTGCCTACGGGCGTGCCAAAACCTCAAGTTGTACAAGGCTAAAATGATTCAAGCTGATAACAAGATGGTCTGCCCTATGTCTTTCCGAGTAGGAGAACTTGTGTTAGTCCTAAGGAGACCAACTATTACTCGTCAAAAGATGGGAGGTAAGTTTGAACCCACTTGGGAAGGCCCCCATGTCATAGAAAAGGCCTACCGGGGAGGATCTTATCGGCTTATTGATTATAAAGGGGAAAAATCGATGCTTCCAATTAATGGGCTCTATCTAAAGAAATATTACCCATGAAACAAAACTTGTTTGAAAACAATCATTAATAAGAAGAACAAAAATCTGATTCCATTCATCAAATCTTCTCTTCTTTCGAAGTGTTGTTTGCTTGTCTTGTGGATCTATCATGACATGTTTAGGGTAGGTGTAAGAGTCCCCCAGTGGCATCCTATCCCCCTTTCACAACAAAAATATAATCTCCCAATGCTATTAGAATAGGTGTAAGAGAACCCGAGGGGCATCCTATTTTGATTAACATAACTAAGATAGGTGTGAGAGAACCCAAGCGGCATCATTTCTTAGTGGGAATTCTCGTTACCATCTGTGGCATCATTTCATAATTCCTTAATGTGTTTTAAGGTAGTGTAAGAGTCCCCAGAGGCATCCTATTCCTTTTTAAATATGCTCATAAAGGAAACACTTTCATTTCAAATTTGATTTTTTTTGAAAAGCAAGGATGCATGAAACCATATGACACACATATTTAGCATGTTGAGAAAAAACTAAAGCAATGAATGCATGTAAGCACATTCACTTTAATTAAACCCTAAAGACAATCATATGAAATAAGAAAGCTTAAAGTAAATCAAAGTTTATTTAATGTGATTTTTATTTGATCTTGAATTTGATTTAATTTTGAAAATGTAAAGTGAGTTTGCTATTCCTAACCCATTCCCATATGTGTTTGATATTTTTGTTCAATTGTTTTTTAGATGATTAGATTTATTTTATATTTTGATTAGGTTAAGGTGAATTAAGCATGTTAATTCCCCCTTACATACACCACCTTAGCATAGTTAATCAAATATTTATGAGCCAACGGGATGACATAAAACCTCACAAGGAATTTAAATTTGTAATACATCTAGGAAGAAAGGGGAATGCAATTTGGCTCATGATTAATGATTAATTAAGCTAAGGGGTTTAACTTAAGTAATTTTAAAACACCCCTCACACATATGAGTTGAATTTTGATTTCCTTAATTGAACTTAGGCTCTTGAACACCTAAGCATCTACCCCAAATAGATTAATTAAGTTATGGAAGGTTTTAGAATTTTAAGAAATTAATTAAGAGGGTAATTAGTGAATTAGCCCTTAATTAAGAGAGGATTTAGAAAGAAAAGGGTGTTTTAAGGAATATCTTAGGGGAAATGCCCCAAAATTATTAACTAAACCTTCTATTCACTGAAACATACCTTAATCAACTTCAACAAAGGGTTAAACCACTAATCAAACCCTTAATTATCCTTAATTACATTAATGGGTAATTAGGAAATGAATTAGCAATTTCCTCAATTAAGCCACCAATAAATCCCAAGAAAATTAGGGGAGGAAAAGTCATCCCCCAAAATACACTCAAGAAGTTTGAGATTAATTAGGGAGTAATTAACAAATTAAGATTTTTTATAAAACCCAAAATTAGAGAAAGACAATATTCAAAATCCATTAAAACTAATTTTAGAATATTCTAGATTGAATTATCTTTCAGTGGAAATTTACCTCAAATTTTTCTAATTTTTCTAGGTGGAGATATGAATTTTAGAAGTTTAGAGAATTAATTAGAATTAAATAAACCTTAATTAATTCCCTAATCCCTATGGCGTGACATGCAAGCGCTAACGAGGCTGCGCTTTACATGCATCGTCTGCTGAGCGGCCACTTAAACATCACGTCGTAGCACCGCATGGTGGTGGTGCTACGCATTTTTGCCTCCATCGTTCGATCAAGGATCAAACGGCTAATATTTAATTTGCGATTCAGAGGGGATTAAAATGAATTATAAAATGTGATTTAATCTCGGCCGTCCATCCAAAATGCGTAGATGGACGGCCAGAGATCCATCCCTGCCAATGCTTGTGATCCATGGAGACCGTCCACGTTCTAGGCCTTGATCCAAAATTGATTGAGCTTAGATTGGGATGAAATTTTGCACACACCATCTAACCCTAATAATAAGCACATCAAACGGTTGAAATCTCATGCCATTAACATTTCTTTCACAAAGGACCAACACACATGGGAATTGAGCTCAAAAAAATGGCATACCTCACTAGAGGTGATCACTGGTGCTCGATTCTCTTGAGAAGCTTTGTCTGGTTGAGATGAAGCTTTGGTGAAAGTCTTAGCTCTTGAGGTTGAGTGGATAGCTCTATGGACCAACTCCTCCTCCTAGTGATCTCAATTTTGATTAAAGTAGATCTCCCATTGCCTTTGGAACTTGAGAAAGAGCTTGGGAAAGCTTGACTTGGTCCCCTGAGGGAGTGTGCAAAGGGAATTGACTTGATTTGGTGTGTGGAAAAAGTTGGCAAATCCTTAGAGCTCCCTTATTTTTGCTTATGGAAAATTGAGAAAGGACAAATCAATCTCCCTCTAGTTAGCTTAAGATCACTTTAGAATCCCTCCTCTAGCTTCCTATGCTTCAATCGATAGAGTGTGTGTGAATTAAATTGAATTATGGGGAGTATATCTCCCCTAATGGCAATCTAATGATCGAGAAGGGAAGAGAGGATTTGATTCAATTGACCATAGGCAGTGGGTTGGTTAGGCTATTAGAGGTGTCTTTGAGTTTGTTTTAGGCTTGGGAGTGGAATGGTAACTCTCCATGTGCTCAAATTGAGTGGATGCATGATCCACATGTGCCCATTTCAAGCCATGTGTTCGGTTTGGCCATTAGGTCAAGTTGGGCTGATCCAAACCCATTGGGTTGGGTGCACCACCCTCTATTGAGTTTACTTGACCTATTAGGAGAGTATCAAGTAGGTATGAAGAGGAATTGACCAAATTCCCCATAGATTTGACCAAAATTTGTTTTGTAGCCTAGGGGTAGAATGGTCATTTGGATAATTTTTAAATTTGGGTATGTTGGGTGTGTTGAGAAAATAGGTTTGGCCAAGTTTCATTAGATTTGGAGTTCACATGGTATGGTTTGGCTCATGTTGACCCATTTAGGTCAAAATGGGTCAACTTGGGTCAAATTGACCAAGTGGTCAAGTTGGGTCAAACCAAGGGTTGGGTCAAGTTCATATGGCCATTTGAAATGTTTTAGTGGCTTTGGTTTGATTCGATTTGGTTTAGGTTTCAATTTGATTCATATGACTTCATTTAGGTCAAATGGGTCAAGTTGACCAATTTGACCCATTTGACCTATTTGAGCTAGGTCATGGGTAGGTTTAGGTTTGGTTAATCATATGAAGTGGATTGGTATCTTTATTTCAAATCAATTTTGATTAAGTTTGAATTTTGATTAAGTTTGAATTTGGGTTCATGATTGAAGGATTTATTGAATCATGAAGGAAAATCAAGAGTTTGGCTTGATCTGAAATTGATTTGGTCAAGTTCAAGATTTTGACTTGAAAGACTTAGGTTTGATTTTCAATGAGTTTTAGTTTGATTTTTTTGATTTAGTTTGATTGATTTTATATTTATATTTCATTTATATATGTGAATATAAATGAGAACATAAATGGGTCATGAGAAAATTTCATGAATTTGAATTGATTTAGATTTGATTTAGGCTAAGTCCTTAAGAGGGATAATTAAGGACTTAAGAATGATTTTGAATTAGGAATTTGAATTTTTGAATTTGGTTTGATTGATTTGAATTTATATTTCATTTATATATGTGATTATAAATGGGAATATAAATGAGTTATGAGAAAATTCCATAAATTTGATTTGATTTAGATTTGATTTAGGCTAAGTCTTTAAGAGGGAAATTAAGGACTTAAGAATTATTTTGAATTAGGAATTTGAATTTTTGAATTTGGTTTGATTGATTTGAATTTATATTTCATTTATATATGTGAATATAAATGAGAATATAAATGAGCTATGAGAAAATTCCATGAATTTGAATTGATTTAGATTTAATTTAGGCTAAGTCCTTAAGAGGAAAATTAAAGACTTAAGAATGATTTTGAATTAGGAATTTGAATTTTTGAATTTGGTTTGATTGATTTGAATTTATATTACATTTATATATGTAAATATAAATGAGAATATAAATGAGTTATGAGAAAATTCCATGAATTTGAATTGATTTAGATTTGATTTAGGCTAAGTCCTTAAGAGGGAAATTAAGGATTTAGGAAATATTTGGAGTTTTGGAATTTTAATCATGGGTTTCAATTATGGATTTCAATCATGTGGAATTGATCTTGAGTTTGGAGAAAATAAAATAAGATTGATTTGGAGTTTGACTTGAAGGAAGGTGAGGAGTGGTTCAAGCTAAGGGTAGGCAAATTTTCCTAACACCCCTAGGGCATGGCCTATTCCTATGGCTAACTCTTCTAAGTGTCTAGGGCTAGGTTGAGTGTCCACCTAATCACTAGATGTTTCTTAGGACTAAAGTTTCCATAAAGTCTAAGAGGAGTCCTATGTCTAAGATGGAGGGGTTGAGAGCTCATTCTAAAAATGAGGCCAACAACTATTAAAACAAAGTGAAAGCTATCTAAATCAATGAGATAAATATTTTTATATTAATGTCCTGCTAACAAAATATTATCATTTTTTTGATAACACAATATGATGCATGACATGCTACATTCAGATCTATATAACATAATTGAATAATATGAATTAAATTATGTTTTACTCCTTTCATTAGTAAAACTTTATCTAAAATGATAGAATTCTTACAAATAAAATTAATGCCAATAATTGTTTCCTTTGCAATTTCTCTATATGTAACATATCCTCTATGACTTGATTCTAACATTGTCAATTTATCTTTGTCACCCATCATATGTCTTAAAAATCCATTTTTCAAGTGTCACATGCCTTCTTTGATTTTTTTAGAAGGAATTCCTACAAAAGAAAATCACATGTTAACTTTTGGAACCCAAACATATTTGTGTCCACATTCTAAATTTGAAGCATGATATCTAGCAAGTATGGTTTATGTAGTGCTTGAACTTTTTGGAACCCATACATAAGATGATTTCTTAAAGGTTTGTAATCTATGTGCACAGCAATAAAATAAAATATGTCCTTTTTTACCACATTAGTTACACCAAACATTAGTGTTTGCATATGGCTTAGTATGATAATTATATGATATATGAGTGGAATGTGTATGATGCAAATGATTTTTATTAGGTATTCTACTTAATGAAACATTATAATGAACTTGTAATTTTAAACATAATTATAATCTTCATTTTAACAAGATATTCTCTCTTTCAAGTTTACATAAAAGTAAGAAATGTTCTAAGAAAGAATTATTTTTATTTTTCAATTTATCACATTCATTTTTATTTCACAAAAAAGCATATATAAATATTTTATGTTCTTTCTCAAAGATTATGTATTTTCTTTTGAATTTCTTATATTCAATAACTAAATAAATAAAAGCATCATCTAATTCATCATAATATATATCATTACATATCTCTTGAAAATCTAAGTCGATTCTCCTCTTGTCATAAGACATATGTTGACCTCTTAATCAAATGAACTTGTACTTGATTCAACTGAATTTGGATTGGCCCATAAAGCCTTCTTCTTCATTTTATGGTACTTTTCTCCATCATATTTTTTGTCTCTCCACATCAATCACTTTCTTCTTTAAATTAACAAGTTCAAAACAATCCCTATTACATGTCCAAGCTTCTTATAATGGTGGCAAATGATCCCTTCACTTGTAGGAAATTTTTTAGTTTAAAATTTATAGTTTTTAGACTTTTTATACATTTGATTTTTTTTCCTTAATAAATTCCCAATCCTTTTGGATAGCATGACCACCTCATCATTTTCACCATCCGAGTTTGAGGTGCAAGGCTCATCACTATCATCAACTTATAATGCAATGACTTTTCCTTCTCCTTCTCCCTTTTTGTTGAGTTATCCACTTTATCCCTATGAGCAATAACTTATTCATGTGCTATTAAAGAAACCAAAAGTTGCTCAAGTAGATAAGTAGAAAAATTCTTAGCTTCACTAATAGCTGTTACTTTAGCATCGCATTCTTTTGGAAGACATCTAAGAATCTTATATACTTAGTCTTGATTCCTATATGTTTTACCAATAGAATGCAATGTGTTAATTATTTTTCATGAATCTATTATACATATCATAAATAGATTCAGAAGAAGACATATGAAATAACTCATATTCATGAACCAATCTATTTATGAGAACATCTCTAACTTCACTAGTTATTTCATAAGTTATAATTAATTTATCCTATATTTCTTTTGTTGTACTTACATAAAAACTTTCATGTAATCATCACGTAATATAGCACAATGTATCATATTACAAGCCCTAGCATTAATATGAGTTAATGTTAGGTTTTTTCACTTTAATGCCATTTTCTTTTATAGTGGGCATATGATATTGATATGTCAACATATACCACATGTGTGCATCTTAACCTATTAAAAATATAATAATTCTATTCTTCCAATAATTAAATGGTGAACTATCTAAAAGTGGATGTCTATGGGTGGATTGTCCCTCAAGTACTGAACCCTTGGGGAAACTTTATGCTATAGTGATAAGATCTACAATTGGATGTTAAGCCAATAAAAGAGCTTAGGCTTTAATACCAATTGTGAGTCACTATGACACTAAGAGAAGAGGTGAATTGGGTGCTTCTTGCAGTTTAGAAGTAAAATCTCAAATTATAAATTCTTTTAGTAGAAACTTAATTTTTAATTTAAAAATGATAAGCTATAATTCACAACTCATCAAAAGTAAAGTATAATAAAATAAAGAGAGACAAAGGTACACAACTTTTATGTGGTTTGAAAAACCATAAAAATGGCCTATGTTCATGCCTAACCACCCCGGCTATGACTCCAATAAATATAAAAGAGTTTACAAACCATACTCTCCTATAACAGGGTGAGTACAACCCTACAATAGCATGTACTCTCCTACAAAAGGGGTGAGTATAACCCCAAAAATAAATTTTTAAGCACAAAAAGAAAATTACAAAACAACAAATTTAGACACAATATATTTTTTACAAATTTATCAAGCTATCCAAATCTAAAGGTGATCTTACAACTTATAAATGATCACTTTTATGACTTACAATAAATTTTTGAACAAGTTTAACAAGATAAAAATGCTCATTTAATTTTGATAAAATTAACAAAATAAATATTTAAAAATGATCTTACCAAAATTTTATTGTAATGCAATTTATAGACAAATTTAAAATTGATTTGAAAGTAAATTGACAATAGTTTATTGCATAAAATAAATTTCAACAAATAACATTTTTCATTTTAAGAGGAATTATAACTAGCATGCATATAATAAAGTAAGAATGATTAGCTCTCAACTAAAAAATCTTTATTTTTTTTTAAAAAATTATTAAGCAATAAAAATAGCAAGCTATACTAAATTTTAGTATGATAAAAACTATTTAAACAAAGGATTTAGTTGGAATGAAATGATAAGTGCCAAGTAAAATAATTTAACTTTTAAAAATTTATATTTGATTAAGAAACTTGATATATAATAAAGCTATAAAATATCCCAAAATTAAAAAAAAAATAATTTTTTTATTTCAAACAAAATGATGCTTTGAATTAGTGCAAATGATCACAAAATACTTAAATAAAATTAGTATAGGATAAATCTAAGTAAACTAAATAAGATTTTAATTGAAAGAAAGATCTAGCTAATATGAAAATATTTTCAACATAATAAATTAATTTTAAATGCTTAAAATATAATACTAAAATTGATCTAAGAATAAATGATCTTTCAAAAAGGACTAAGGAAGAAATATTTTAAGAAACTAAAAGAAATTTGTAGGAAGATAAAAATTTTAGTAATATGAAATAAATCTTACAAAATATCATAAGAGCTTTAAAAAAAAAGATTAAAGAAACTTTAATGTAAAAAATGTGTCAATCAGAATTATTATGCTATTACTATATTGTGATCTATTTTTAATTTCTCTATAAAGGCAATTACATCAAATATATTGTGACATGTACTAGATATGTAATTAGCAATCTTGTGCATATTCAAAAATAATATATCTGAAACACTTAACACATATATTAGAACATTCAAGCATATGTTTGTTACCGTCCAAATTAGTAAGATTGAACATGAGCCTTATAGTGCTAACAAAGAGAAGGTGACCAAACATACACAGCTGAGGTTTCAAAAATTTGGCCACTTGCTCTCTAGGAGCATATTATGCACAACTAGGTCTACTGACATCTTTCTAAATATCAATGGCTGAGCTAGTAAAGGCAATTTAGAATAAAGATTATTTCAAATGTCCACCTATAATGAAGACTAATGGATTAGAAAATTGATTAACATATTATGCTTATCATTATGATCATGACCACAACATTGAGGAGTGTCTCCATTTCAAGAGCTTAGTGGACAAGTTGATAAAGGAAGGGAAGCTTAAGGAGTTTATTAGAAGGAAAGACAAGAAAGTCATCAAAGTTGGCAATGAATGTATACCCACACACACTATTCATATGACTGTAGTGGTAACCACTATCTTTGGACGTGATGGAGAGTCTTATAAAAAGGTGATTATGAAAAAGTTATGATTTGGAGAAGTAAGCCTAGCAGCCATGATGTGAACACCCTCTATGACTATCATGTTAGTGAGTTTTTTAGAAAGGGGTTTACCTATTATTGGGAATTCCTATAATGATATAGTTATGGTGATAGATCAATTCACCAACTATCAGGTAGGAAGTATTTTGATTGACAAGGTGAGCTTAGTCAATATTATCTTTAAATTCATTTTCGATAAGTTAGACTAGTAAATTTTGAATTCACACCCACAAAAGAACCATAATATGGTTTCTTAGGAGAGCGAAGAGAAATTAAAAAGAAGATGACTTTCCCCATCACCTAGGGAGAAGGCAAGAAATTATTCATGGCAATGGCTAACTTTGTCATATTTGAAGCCCCTGCTACTTATAATGCTATCTTTATCCTTTGATACTTATAATGCTATCTTTAGCCAACCTCTACTCAACACATTCAAAGCAGTAGCATTGATGTATCATCTAGTTATCAAATTCTCTGCTAGAGGAGAAGAGATTATTGTCAAAGGAAACCTTAATCAAGCTTGCACATCCTACTTAAAAGCCATTACGGGTTGAGTAAAAAAGATGGAGTGCTGCAGCTGTACATCATGCAGGTAGAAAATAAAGTTCTTGAAGAGATAAAAAATATTTTGACTATGTAAGGTAATGGAAAAGTACTAAGGTCAAAAAAATTAAAATATATTGAATAATTGGTGGAAATTATGTTAAAATTTTGATATATTCGGGGTTGGGAAATTGATGCTCAACACCATTCCTCTATTCCTTTCTCCAATTTCAACTCTTTCTCAGGCAACATGAGAACAAAGGAAGGGCATGCTAAATCTCCCTCAAATCACGCATTTTTTATTTGATTTCATCATAAAAATAAAGGTCAGCCAGTTTCTCTTGCTTCTATAGTTGTTTAACTGTGATTTCATCTTTTCATTCTAGAGAAATTTGGCTTTAAATTTTTATAAATTTTTTGTAATTGATAGCTTAGATCTTGTTCAAGCTTATTTGAAATTCATGTATTTCAAACTAAGTTTCCTACTTGGAGTAAGTCTACAATTTAATATATAATATATATATATATATATCATTTAATACAAATTTTAATTTATTTATTATAGGCACACTTTTGAAGACATGAAAATATCAAAATTAAAATTTTACAAAATTATTCCTATGCTGATTATCACAATGTTCAAAAAATATCTCTCTTATTTATTGTTTAAGTCCATGTAAATTTTCTTTGACTTTTAATGCGACCCAAAATATTCATTAAATCAAACTAGTCAACCATTTATTTTCTTCTCATGATGCATATAATTCACTTTCTGTTCTCGAGCTCTCCCTCTCATTCTCCCTCAATCTCATTAACCAGTCTAAATTAGGTAGATTGGTATTGACTAATTAAGAACTCCAAGTAGTTTAAGAGTTAGGGGACAATTAATTACAGCCTTACCATAGAAGGTTTAATCTTTAAATGATAGTTAGACATAATATTAGTACATTATATCAAATGTATACAAGCTACACAATTAGAAACTTAGGCACTTTGACTTATTGGGCTTTGATTATGTAGTCATTATTAATACTATAATAAATATAAAATATGAATCTAGTTCTCACACTTCTTAGTTTATGCAACATAAAAATATCTATAGCAAACAATAATGGATTTACAATAGATTACGTCCATGTGCAAATTCTTGATTGGTGTTGAGCACTTTGTGCATGTGGTATATGAGCTTCTTATTAATATTTTAGAGGAAAAGTTTTGATATCCATGTGCAAGGTGCAAGAATTAGGCTTTCTTAATATTAGATAAAGTCAAATTAGACTTGCATTGAAAGAGTTTTTAGCTAAATTATCACTTCTAGAATTCAATGATTAGTTTGAGCCACATATTAATGTTGATGCTGGTACCTTGAAAAGGTATTTACTACCTTTAGTTGAATATGATTTTAAATAAAATTATGAAGAAATGTTCTATAATGGCATAAGAGCTGAGTTTATAAGAGTAACAAAAGAGGAACCACCTAACAAAAAAGCTCAAAAGTTCTATGACCTACTGAATGTAATATATCAACTATTGTGAGATCTATGGCTGTAAAAATTTTGAGCATCAAAATTGAATATAATATGCCATGTAAATATTTTAACTAATTTACAGGGTTGTCTAAATAGACAAATTTGTAGAAAAACTTAATTATTTTGGTTTATTTAGATCAAAGAAATCAATGTCAATGGTCTGACTTGAAAAATACTTGATTGTTGTGTCAATAATTATATGTTGTACTACAAGATAACTCAATGGATGATGAATGTAAATTTTGTGGAGCAACTAGGTTCAATCCACTAAGTGAAAAATAATAAAAATAGAAGGATGCTCCTTACAAGTGATTGTTCTACTTCTCACTTACTCTATGTCTTTGGAGATTATACGCATCTATGTGTTTTGCTAAGCATATGCAATGGGACCATGAGAGAACAACTAAATTAATTTTCTTCAGTCTTCCATCGGATAGAGAAGTGTGGAAGCATTTTAACCATACTTACCATGATTTTGCAGTTGAGCCATGCAACATTAGACTTTTGTCTATGTGCTAACCATATAATCAGTCTACATCATTTTATTCATGTGGACTAGTGATAGTTACACCCTATAAAATATCTCCACATATGTGCATGATCACACCTTTTATGTTCCTTACTCTAATTATAATTGCCATATAACTTTAAATAAAAATTATTTACCAAAAAGAATTAAGGTGGTTGCCAGAACACAGCCAAAATATTAGAAAAAAGTTTGAGTCAAGCTGTATAGCTTGTTTATGTGATATGTTCACAAACATATAGATGTTTAGGCTTTAGATTTGAGAAAATGTGTAGACCTTTTTAGAACTTGGGCATCTCTAGATTATTCTTGTAAGAGTTAACAAGATAAACAAAATTAAGCATCTGATGTGGCAGCATGGGCAACTCTCTACATACTAGAAGCTTGATGTTCACACCGAGTATAAAACAAGAGTGGTAAATATTTATTTACTTTTAGTAATTAAAGTTACAATCATAATTTTTTTACTTCATTGGTATAGTTATAGATAAAAGTTCTTGGAAAGGAGTGCATCACTACTGAATTACATAGCATAACAAATCAATATTGGTTGGACTAGTAGTGGGCTAATGTTTGATCATAGAGAGTTTACATAAGTAAAATTATTATTATTGATTTATGATTATATAAAAAATATATTATGTTTAAATAACTTTATATATATTTTTTAGAATGATGATAAGAGGTTGAAAGATGTGTCTATTAGTGCAAGCTATTCAAGTGGCCAATTTAACAAGTCAAAGTTTGACATATGGTAAGAAGCTATTAAAGGTAAAAAGAAGTGAAGAATATACAACCTCGGTTCATAAATATTGGACTATGATGCATGCCACTCATTCTCTAGAGTAAGCATTGATTCGATTGATGAGATAGTTAAAAAGCATGTTGCTCTAGTGGCTGATGACATTGAGGCTTGGATGGCTGCTTAGATGGAAGCTTGAATGATTACCATGGAAGAAAAATGGTGAAGATGTGCTATGAAAGATAGAAGGAGAAAGAGCAAGTGGAGGAGGAGGACAATGACAATGATGAGGAGACCAATGATGACTAGGATTTTGTTTGTAGTTGTATCTTTTTATTTGTATTTTTTGTATTCTATTTCTATCATTATATTTTCAATTTTAACTTTAGTTAATAAATGATTTAGTGTAATTTTAATATTTTATAACTTTTGTAATGAAAATGTTGATTAGTACTATCTTTTTTATTAGTATGGAGTTCATGTGGAGTTATTAAAATCATACTAGAGTTAGTTGTCAATCAATTATATAGTTATTGTGTAATTTTTTTACAAGTGTAAAAATCAAACCATATGCGAAGCTATTCTAGTTTTTTTGCAAACATATATATGTTTTTAATAGATTTTCGGTAGATGTTTTGTCACTAGGGTCATTATGATCCATAGTAAGGCCTCCAAATGGACCTAAAATTTTAGATGGAAAAACTTTTAGTCGATTTTTAGCTGACTCCAGCAATAAAAAATTTGGTATAATTTTCATCATAAATTATGCTAATAAATTACATTAGTAAAATTTCTAACGAAAATTTTGGCTTGGAAAATTTTCCTATGGGTTGGCTCATTGGTTCATCTAAAAAAGGTTTTTTATAGATTTTCCATCAGAAATCCACTATTAACCTCTTTCTATGGAAAAATTCTTAATAAGATGCATTTCTAACAATGTTTACTGATGAGAGTTAATCCATTGAAAACCTCTATTTTTGATGGAAAATATGTGATTTTTTAATTGATTTTCCATCAAAAATTAGTTATTTTCTCGTGGTTAACTCAAAGATAGTAAATTCACTTCTTATTTATAATGGAAGCAACTATGATATTGAATGGTGAACTACCAAGGCTAACCATTATTAAATTATGGTTGGTTGCTATACTTAAAGCACTTGGAGAAGTATGATGTTCACAAGTAAGGAATAGGGGTTTAGGTAAGAATGAAATGACATATTCACAATTTTTTATACAATCCCATCTAATTATTATTTATTTCAATTTCATCTATATTAAATTTCTTAGTTTCCTAAACTATAATTTATTAGCTAATTATTTATCTCAAGGATAAACAATTCTAAATATTGTAATATAAATGGGTGTTGACCTCACTTTTAGAGTGAGGTTAACCATCCCCTCCATAGATATAGGGTTCATCTATGCACTAAGATTTTTATAGTGCTAAGACACTTCTAGTTATGAGGAGAACAATAATTCAAAGCATAAAGACTCATAGGCTAAGATTATACTCCGACTTAGATTAGATAGGGCCCACCTACCCTAAACCTAATTAAGCCACATATTAAACCAAACAGCCAAACCTAAACCAAATGACTATAATTTAAACCTCAAATAATACCAATTAAACCTATACTTAATTTGAGCCATTATGGTTCAATTCGGTCAAGTGGCTGAGTTGACCTAATCCAACCAAATTATGCTTAAGAGGGCTAAATACAAAATCAATCCAATCCAACTAAAATTACTCCCCAAAACCCATTTTAGCTTCAATTGAAAGGGATTGAGCCTTGATTGTGACCCAATTGAGTCTAATTGAATCAAATTGGCCCTTAACCCAAGATTCAATTTAATATGATCTATGCCAAATTAAGTCAATCCAAGCCTCGTTATCATTCTAAACACTTAATTAAATATTCTGATTCACTCCAACCCATTCAATTTCATCAATTGGTTCAACTAGTTCAACTTGACCTATTTGACCTAACGAGTCCAAATGAGTCAAACGTTAATCTAGAAAAATTGATTACAAATCATAGCCATCAATCAACTCCAAATCCATCATTTCTCTCAACATTTAGTTTTACCTAATTGAACCTAACTAAGCAAATTAACTCACTTGACCTAATTTAGTGCAACCACACCAGCACCAGTGCACCGGATCCCATCAGAACTCCGCAGTTAAGCGTGCTTGGGTGAGAGCAGTACTAGGATGGGTGACCTCCTGGGAAGTCCTCGTGTTGCACTCCTGTAAAAGTAAAAGAGCAATAAAAAAAACTCACTTGACCTAATTTGACCTAAAAGACCAAACTGAGTCAAAATCTAATTCAACTCCAATCAGCCCAAATCAACTCATATAATATCTTCCAAAATGATTGTTGATCATGATCAATCATCCAATTGAAATCAATTGAACCCAATTGAGTCAATTTGCCACTTAACCAAAATTGACCCAATTTGAACTAAAGGGTCAAATTTGGCAAAAACTCATTCTAATCTAAATTGATTTTAACTAATACATCGAATCAATCACAAATTGATTATTTGACACTCTCCAACCATCAATTGAAACCAATTCGGTCAAACCAACCCAATTGATTCATTAAGTCCAATTTGACCTAATGAACCAAATTAAGCTAAAACATATCCTAATATAAATCAATCCAAATGAAAACCTAAAATCACTTTTAAATGATCAATAAAACATAACTCAACTCCTCATTTAATCAAATTTGTCCAATTTGATAAAATTGGTCAACTTAACCCACTTAACCCAAATTATCCCATATAAACCAAATCCAAACCCACTTGAAATTGAATCAAACTAACTACACCAATACATTCCAAATGATCATTTGAACTTATTCTAATATCTCTCTTAACCCAATTTGGTCAATTGGTCAACTTAATCATTTGAACCCAAATTGGCCTATGTGGTTCAAATTAAGTCAAACCTAATCAAACCAAGTTCAAATCTAACCAAACTTAGTATAACTCATCTTTAGGCCCCCCTTGACTTGCCCAAGTGAATTGAAACCATGGTGAACCTAGTTTGACCCAAACCAATTGATTAGAGGGTTTCAAATATGATAAAATTTCCATTTGGAAGTCTATCCACTTCCATAGCCCATGGCAGCCAACTTTGGCCCTCTTTGGACATAGGACCACTGACCTAACCTAACCTGAAGCTATTGGGCTCAATCCTTGATGACGGGGAGGGCCTCCTCACCTTGGGATATCATTGGTCCACCTCAAAAAAGGTGTATGCCCCATGGTAGGCTAGGAGGCTCTCTCAACCACTTATGCACACCCACTTTACTAGGCCCCTGCCATCTTTAGCCACTTACGCCAATAGGACAGTCCATGGATTGGTTCATTTTGGGAGAAGAGTATAACCCTTTTCCTCCATTCAAATTGAGCAAATATGTTTACTATATCCCAAGGATCAGTCCCCAAGCTTCCTGAGAGCTTCTTATGCCTTCAACTGTTGGCGAGACCAACTCCTCTGTCAACCCAAGCACCCATTCTATTTAATGTCATCAAAACCCAACAATTCAAATTAACTTCACACACACCTTCTCCTCACTCTGGTGAGTAAAAAAAATTGAACCTCACTCGATTCAAGCACCGAAAAGCACTCCAAAACCAACTCTAGTGAGCTTCACATGACTCTTGGTCTAGAGGATGATCAGCAAGGAGACAGCTCGTGATCATCTAAGTAAGGCTTCGCTTGTTCAAGATGTATCTACTTTATTCATTGGGCTACCAGGATTTAGCTTCAAGGAGGTAAATTATGATGAACTTTAGAAAATCATTGGATTCTTGGTGTTCAGTGAAGGAAATGTGCATATGATGGCAATCAAATCATAAGATCCCTTTTAGAATGCTCGTTTGATCATTTTGCATGCATTTTCCCCATTAAAGGTGCTCCAATGAGCTTTGATTAAGCTTCAAAAGATGGATGATGTCTATCTCTTACCATGGGTTGATGATAGATCATCGACTTTCATTCCACATGATTAGAATAAATTATCGTGATTAATCACATTAGATTGATTCAATTTATCCATTTTAAACTGCAAGAATAATCTATGACATTGGATTCATGATTAGATGACTGAGGATGAACGTCCACCGCCACTGAGTTAACAGCCACACGGGATGATTTAAGTAACCAATCCTATGATGCCACATGAAAAGCACCATAGCATCAGCATTGATGCTGCGCAGACTATGAAAATAGATTAATTAGAGATTAAAATGAGATTTAATTAGGCACAACTAAAGAAATTTTCCAAGATCACCTTAAAGGGCTTTTATTTACTTGATTAAATCATTAATTAACTTAAATTTTAAGAAAATGATAATAGTCAACCTAGACCACTAAAATTTTTGACTAAACCCTCTTTGTGCTCAGCTAACATAAAGGATTTTAATAAAATCAAAAACCCCAATTGATTTGGTGCATTTTGAGTGTAAGTGGTGATTTAGGGTTTACCCTTTTTATTTAATTAACCCCTGATTATGAGCTTAGTTGCATTAGAATTTTTAAGGCAAGTTAATTTTATGTTTATATATTACCAATAATTTTCTCATAATTGTTGGTCTCAAACTTAGGGCTTAACTGAATTTTTGGGTTCTTTTTAAGCTTGGTTTAATTAATTCATAAAAATCATTTAAATCACTTTTAAACTACTTAATGAATAGAAGTGGGTTAAGGGATAAATTTTTATAATTTTACCTTCGCTTTAAGATTAAATGATTCAAATCCCTAAAATCAACCCTTAATAAATTTAATTAGGCTTAAAAGTGCTTGTCTTAATGTGAACGTCCTTAGGATCTAATGAACCAAATGGGCTATTTAATGATGTTTAATTCTTTTATTAAGTTATTCATAATTTTTTATGTTTCATATGTTCATGCATCAGTATTCCAAAAATAAAAATATGAAAGATTACATTAGTCACATGCATTTGAATTAAATAGTGTGGCCATTATTAGTAGTAAATTTTAAATTATTTCCTTAATTAATAGCTACTAATTTAAATATAAATTAATACAAATATTTAAAGCTTAATTCTAATTCCTACATGTATGAGCTATAATTTGAAAGGAATATAGTTTGGAAACTTGAGGTCATAGGTCTACTAGTTTTGAAGGAGGTGTTGATACCTCGTACCTCTGGTATAACAGTGGCACATACATTAAAGATTTGTAGTAAATTATAGGTTAAGGATAAACTATCTTTAATTAGATTTAATAAAATAATATAATTTCATCCTTAAGTCAATAAGTGTGTGCATATGTATATGAATTAATAAGTATATAGTTTGGACATCCTAGGAACATGAGACTTTAAGTAGTCCCAAGAAGGTCTCTGATTACTTCACTTTCCTAGTTCAACAATGGCACGTACTTGTATAATTCAATAAACATATTTGTATTGATATGCATAAAATTAAATTACCCTTTTCTATAAAAATTCATTTATCATATTACCATAACTTATGTCAAATATTAATGATTGAAAACATACTAATCCATTCATGCATAAAATGTGAAATAATTAAATGATATATATACATATATGTTCATTAAAATCCAATTACTAGATTATTTATATATATATATATATATATATATATATATATTAAAGAATAATGAATTAAAATTAAGAAAACACCATGAGGTTAACTATGTTTTGGTTTTATTAATATTAAGATGCCTTTTACATTTAAGGAAATCCTTTTAAGCCAATCCTGAACATAGATTTTAATAAAAAAAATTAAGATGATTAAAAGTCATAAGAGTCATCTCATAGGTCTAACCAATGGTAAGGGATTAAGGTTAGTTCTAGTCCTCCTTTCTCTCTTTATAATCATAAGCCAAGACAAAATCCAAAAAAAAAATTAAAATTAAAAGTCTAAGTCTAAAAATCATCTCAAATTATAAAACATGTAAAGTGTAATCTCCATTAATAAAGGGTTTAAATATCCATCATTATAAAATTTCAAACACTAAAGCCCAATCATGTCATACTACATCAAACCTAGCACACACATAAGAATACTAAGTCAATGATCTTAGTCTTATGTTAGGATAGTGTTTGTTGTGATGATGTGATATTTTATTTTGTGATGTTTTGTTTTAGCCTCAATGTTAGGATTGATTGTGTATAGTTTGGATGCTAGGATAATATTAGACTAATGATATTCTTTATAGAGGATTATGCTTAAGTACCCATTATGATAATAATAAAATTATAAATTCTTCTTACTTGAAAGTGTTGCATTAGTCCTTGAGCATAATCCATTAAGATAGGTGGGCTTTGTGATCCAAGGAAGGGTGCTAAGCCCAAATGTATGAAATATAATAGGCTTCTTTGAAAGTGTGTTAAGCTAACTTTTATTTTGTAGGTGTAGTTAGATTTGATTTTCATGAAAAATATATATTTTATAATAGAATTCAAATTAGAGCTATGGAGTTTATGATGAGTACTATCTAAAAGGCATAGACCTGGGAGACCTTGTGATAACTAAAGTATTCAAATTCATCACACAAGTAAAGATAAAAAATTGAAGACTCCTATAGCTTTATTTTCATTTATAATTTAATTGTAAATTGGATTGTATAAGGGTAGAGCTCGGCTACCCAATCTCTTTCATTTTTGAGGTGTACGGTGATACCCAACTACACAGACCACTTATTCTTTTAAGTGATCTATGTTTGATTATTGTGTTTATATTGATTGTGTAAAAAATAGCATGCTTTTCACAGGTTTTTTAAACCTTGATTGTTTGCTATTTGGCCTTGATACGAAAGGATTTCTTGGAAACTCAACTTTTTTACTTAAATTAATCAGCCTTAATTAAAATTAATAAACTCATAACCTCACCTAAAGCCTATGATTTTAATTAAGAAAAATGAAAGATTTAGCAACCCTTTAGCTATTTGGTTGTATGCTCTAACAACATTCATGCATCTTCTCTTCTTCCTTAAATATAGATGATCTCCACTCTTGCATGATAGAGGACAAGGCTTGACCTGTTAGAGAAATCCTATATTGTGGAGAATATATCTTTCTATTGATTTAGTCCATACATGTATGAGCTACAAATATATTTCAAGGTTAATTCTAATTCCTACATGTATGAGCTACAAATATTTAAAGCTTAATTTCATCATGCATGTATGCATATGCTTTCCGAAGTCTTAGTCAAAATAATGAGTCAAAATGAAATAAATGTATTAAATTTTATTGCATTTTTCTAAGTTGTAATTTGCACACTAGTCATGATCTAGTCTCTTAGGGAGTGAGTTTAGGACTCTAATTTCTTTCCTAATAACTAACAACATAGCTATCTTGCATTTACATAAGATCATCCAACATGATTTTGAATTGTAAGTGGTGTTAGATGGTAGCCACTCTAGGTGGTTGTAAGTCCATAAGAGTCAAGATCAATTTAGTCTCTTTATTAAAAGTGAACCAATATATCCCAATTTCCCTAAGTAGAATTAAGTCAAGCTCTTAGCTTGGATTAGAGTACTCTAGATATAAGTTCAAAGGCTACTTATTTCTCTCTTGCAATGAGCATAAGTCCTCATCTCTTAGGTATTTTAATAATCTTGTGTTGTTGGAAATTAAGCCCTAACATTCTAATGAAATGTTAATTCCAATGAGTATAATTATCTCTTTCAAAAGTTTAATGTCTGACTATAAGGTAGATCAAAATAGTCACTAGGCTTCTTAGTATCATGAGTGTTTCTTACTTATCCTCATTTGGAGTCTATTAAGAACACTTCCTATCTTGAGCCTTCATGTTTGATCTTTAATAATTACCAATCCTGTGATCATCAATCTTTGAAATTATTTGATACATTAGTTGACTACTTTAATCGAGAGTATGCTTAGAAAATTCCCATTTTCTAGGATGTAATTAACTATGGGGACTTGCCTCCACAAGGAACTAAAAAACTTGGCTTTAAATGAATCTTGCTTTACTTCATTCATGTAAAGTAGGAGGAAGATCTCTAGTATATATAAACCCATCAGCCTTAGGAGTCTTTATTAGATGATTGAGTCTATTCTAAGGAGATGTTTATATCATTCGAGATGGTACATCATTTCTTAGATGATGTACTAAATCATTTCAATAAGCATCGCCTAAGATCTGTGTGGTATCTCTCGAATGAATCCAAATAAAAAACATCATAGATTTCTTTGGTGACTAGAATGAGGAGTGTACCTCTCTCCATCTTTAGTAGTTAATCATTATCTCCAAACATCGGTAGTGGACTCATATCTTTTATAGGTCCAATAATACCCTTCTTTCTATTAGATTCCTTGCCCATTTCAATCTTAGACAAGTGTCTCCAACATCTCCTTTGATTCTAGAACCACCCTCTAGTAGTTCTAGAATCCCCATTGGATCCCAAATAGGTGGATTAAATAAAAACTAGACCAATTATGAAACTATGTAAATAATAATCATCAAGTCAATGAACTTACCATCATACCCAAGTTTGGTAAATTAAGTTTATTGATTGCTCCAAAACTCATTGAACCCACCTCATAGTGAGGTTCAAAACTAAAGTCACTCTTTCAAATTGAATCTCTCTAAATTATAAACCTCACCCAACATAACCAAATTTATTAGGTGGAGGATTAAATTCAAATTTAATCAAAAGAAATTAAGTCTACTATAAGTTAACCTTATACCCTCCCTTTTAATAAGAACACAGTCACCAACTTCCCCATTGTCAAGCAACAATAATAGTAAAATCCATGTCATCTGAAAAACTCATTTTCTCTTTTGCTTGTGGCATAGATTTTGTCATGTATCAGACCATGCTCACCTCCACCCCTAATCATCAAGTTTGGTCTAGGTTTTGAGCACTTCAAGATCACCTGTGATGGAAAATCCCTTAGCACCATCAACAAGAAGGAGGTTTTTGATAAGAATCCACTCCTACAATTTGATCTGCATTATGAAATTTTGTTCCTAGTTTGAAGTGGAAGGCCATAGAGGTTCCTCCGCTTTGAGTACCTATTGTGTATACCAGTAGGACTAGCACCACCTCCATGACAGCACCAACCTCTAAAGGGAAGGTAGCGATTATGTCAGAGGTTGTCCTTTCCACTTTCAGGGTCAGCGTTAACTCTATCCATGTCACACTAAGTAAGACACAATGTCTTAATAAGAACTACAAGCTAAAGAAGTATTATGAGAGAATGACTATGGAGGCCGAGTCTGCCTCCCATGTAGTTAAGGATGGTTGTCCCCATGAGACCTTTCCCTTTCTTTGCAATAGTAAGTTTCACCCTCTTTCATCAACAAAGGGAGAGGAGGATGCTAGAAAAATAGCAACATCACCCCCATGATCTATGGAGTATGAGACACTAGCTAGGGAGTGAAGGAAGCCTTATGTTGGTTTATGGTCCATACTTGGGAGAGTTGGGAGAGTTTATGAAAGCTTTGAGTCATCCTTTGTTTACAATTGAGACAGCTCATCCACAGGAGCATTATAGACAATATTCACTAAGAGAGGGCCATTTACACCAAAATAGCAATCCAAGGGGGCAAGAATGATAAAATAAGGTTTGTCAGGTAGTTGGCGACCTCAGCATTAGTTGATCACCATCCTGACAAGCGAGCTGATAGAGCTAGTCACTCAAGTAGTATAATCCTTACTAGTTCTAACCAATGAAAGATATTCTTAGTAGAGGTACAACCAATAACACCATTACCATCACAATGCTTGACTCACTGTCCACCAACACCCATCTAAGTCACACCTTACAAAGTTCTTACAATGTACTAAAAGTTCATATCTAAGAAGAAACCCTTATGATTGCAACTCTAGGGACACACTTTATCTTCTTATGATAATGGTGTGAGGTTGAGCCCCCCTATTTGGCCTTCCACATCATTAGCAGAGGAGAATGAGTGGCAGCCTAAAAGCCATTATTTCACCAACTCAATAGGGTGAGAGAAAGAAAGAAGAGAAATGGAAGGATGAAGAGAAAGTCCCCATGTTAGTAAAGCCAGTCATGGTCAAAACCTCATCAATCTTGGATGTCCAATACGTTCTTCCTGAAGCGGGTCATGTAATAGAGGATCATCACCTTGGATATGTCCCTATAGTTCATAAAAACATATTTGGTTGTTCTTTTGAGGTGATTCTAGTTGAATATAAAGCAACCATCATGGATATGGAAAGAGAGGAGAGTGATGATGAGAAAGTCAACTTTAACATGGAGGAAGATGACCTCCTGGATGATGTAGTGGAGGTCCACTTGGTAGAAATTGGATTTTCTTCCCATAGAGAACAACATCATATCACTGAAGCTCAAGTAGTTTTAGTTAAGGAAGGTGAAGCATATAACTCAACTCAATGCTTTTTGCATCTAAAGGATGATTAGATTGATCGAATGAAGAGGAGGATAGAGGAGCTAATGTCAGTAGTAATAGCTCTCAAAAGTTAGATACTAACACTTTAGTCCAACCCTATGGAGGTAGATAAGCTTGAGTTGGTGCATGTAGTAGATTGGCCTAAGTGTACCAGTCCATTAAAGAAGACAAAGGCAGTCTACACAGGAAATGGATATCAAATAGATGATAAAATAATAAGTGAAGGAAGTATTAATGAAATCCTAAGGGGAATCATTGGTTCTAAAAGGAAGACCCTATTTAGAGGACTTTGATGTTGTCCAATACCCTAATGGTTTTATGCCACCATCCTTCAAAGTATTCAATGACACTGGGAACCCTTGGCAGCATATAACATAGTTCAAAGCTAGTTTCTACAATGTAGGTGGAAACAATGCCTTATTTTTCTGTTAGTTTGTCAACAGCCGTCATAGGGTAGCCTTTAATTGGTTCACTAAACTGCCCAATGGTTAAGTGAATTCTTTTATGGAGCTAGTGCAGTTATTCATCAAAAGATTTGCAAGAGATCAATAGATGGTGACTGTTGGAGACCTTATAAGAAGCCTAACTTTTAGTTACCCGAACTTAGAAAGCTGGAGAAGGTGGGTAGAAGTGATGATCCTAACTTCTACCCTTACCACTGCATGTTAAATCATGTCTTAAAGGATTATTTAATCTTTAATGATTGGCTTGAATGAAGCTACAAGTCAGGATCTATAGTGATACCCAAAGAGTACTTAGTAAAATAACCTGCTAGTTCAATAAAAGTAATTTTTTAGGAATCATTTGATCTTTTTAAGAACATAGAAGGTTGAGAAATTTTCTTAATCTCGTACCTCTAAAAGATTATTTCTAAAATAGAAAAAACTTTGTCTACATGTGTCCAAGTTAGTTCAAATCTCCAATACCTTAAAAGTTATTTTAGTTGTCAGGGACAACTCATAGAGGGTGGGAGCCAAGCAGTAGCAACAATCACTACATGCCCAGGATAGTCCACTAGAATAACCACCATCTGAGTCCAACATTTCCATCTCCACTATGATAGCTACCTCTTCTACCTCTAGGAGCATTGTATCTATGGATAAGGGAACCAAGCCACTCAGGTCACTCACTTTTCTTGATTTCTACTTTATACCTTCCAAATTAAATAAATCAATGAAGAATAAAGATTCTACTTACATCTTATATTCTTTTGATGATCTTAGTGATTTTATTTTAATTAAAAGCTCTCTTAATAATTTCTTTTATGATTTAAAAGTGGATTTTCCATTTTGGAATCTCCAAGGTTCACACTTGAGATAGATTTGAAGTCATCCAACATTAAAGATCCTTTAGGAGAAACTATATGAACTCTTCATTTGAAGAAATAACCAAAGTTAACCTCCATAGTGGCGAAGTTCTACCTCCTAGGGTAGCACTTCAAGATAAAGGTAAAGAGGTCATTAGTTCTATTGAGCAAACTGCCTTTCCACAAGATGCTCCACCCTTGGATATGCTTATGGAGGACTAGGCCAAGGTTGATTATAATGTCTTGGCACATCTTAGAAATTTTCTAGCTAAGATAAGCATATATGATGCCCTTATTTTATCTAAAGAAATGAAGGAGTCATTAATCAAAGCATTGCTTGATCCTGAAATATGTTTAGCTCAATTGGCTACTACAAGTTCAAATGAAGAAGAAACATGTTTTTTGAAGCCCTAGGAGTCTCCTTTTTAGATGAAGACCTACTACTTGGGATGATAAAATGCAACCACCCTCTATACATTACAATATATGCTGGCAAATTTAGATTTTATAGAGTGCTTATTGATTCGGGTGCATCAATCAACATCATGAGTCTAAGAACCCTCAACTTTTTGAGGATTAAGATCACTAATCTTCAATCTAAAATGATGATGTTGAAAGGATTCAATGAACAGGACTAGAGGGCTTTAGGCTTTATCAAACTACCTTTGGAGATAGATGATTTGAGGATTGTGGCCAAGTTTTATATAACAGGTTCAAATACAATTTTTAATGTTTTCTAGGGTGACATTAAATTCATGAGAATAACATGGTATGTTTTCGCCACTAGTGCATTTCATAAGGGATGGCATAGAGTATTGTGTTAAAGGAGACTTGAAACCATTTTCAATGAAGAGGTTGAGATTTATGAAAATGTGGCCTATTATCTCCCCAAGAAATAAAGTGACTATGCTCATGAATTAAATCAAAATGAAAAAGAAAAAGATGAAAAGAATGGACAGAAAAGAGAAAGAAAAAAAAAGAAAAGAAAAGAGAGCAAGAAGAAGACTTGGGGAAGAGTTAGAGCCTGAGATTACATTCCACCATAATTCACCACTCCTTTTGAACAAGTGGATGTGATGCCCTAACCTCCTCCAAGATAAGGAAGAGGCAAGCTTAGAGGAAAGCCTAGAGGAGGGACCTCCATACCTAGTACCTACTTGAAGTTTGTCCCAACGTCTAGGAGTACACACACTTTGTACATAGACTTAGAGTCTCATTTAGAGGATGGGTCTTATGTGGTGAACAGACCAACCACCTCCCCATTTCAGAAAACTCAGATGGATGTGGCACTTGAGCCTGACAATAATGATGATAAGGTCCCTGAATAAAGCATAAGTGTATTTGAATCTTTATTATGAGAAATTTTGAGATGGCATGTGAGCACCTTAGCTCTAACCACACTTTTCCAATAGAATGTTGAAGGTTTCATAGTTAAGGATGCCCCTAAACTACATATAGATGCTAAGCCTTATAGATTTTATACAAGAGTAACATCCTTAATCTTAGAAGTTGGTGTAGATCTTGAGGATAATTCATTCAAAGAATTAATAGAACATCAATTTGATTAGTACTCACCTTGTGTTCCAAATTTACTAAAGAAAGGTTTAATTCTAGATGCATGGTATAAGCATAGGTTAGAGTACTTCAAAAGACTATTAAATAATAAATGCAAGAACTCTCAATCAAGACTAGGACTAGGCTTTAGTGTAGTGGGTCCAGTAGATGATGATGAGTACTGACTAGCCATCACCAACCACCTAGAGTCTTATAAGTTCTTTCTTAATAACTTTAAATCATATAAAAAAGTGTATTTAGAAACTTCAGATGATTTAGATGATCTCTAAGTTAGGGATGCACCCTTAGAACTTGAAAAAGAAATCAAATCAACCATTGATGAGTTGAAGAAGATTAACTTGGGCACTAAAGATGATCCATGCCCAACATATCAGTTCTTTATTGAATGAATCTAAAACCAATGACTTAGTTAGGCTTCTATCAGAGTTTAAGGATTGCTTAACATGGTTAGCTCCTGATTCATAAACTCACAATCCAATCTGACATAATCCCTGTCAAGCAAGTTCCTAGACGCATGTGATTAGACATTGAGCGACGCATCATTTTAGAGTTTAAATAGCTAATCGATATTAATTTCATAAAAAATTAAAATACTCCACTTTGTTGGCCTGCATCATCCTAGTTAAAAAGAAAATGGATAAATTTGTATATGCATCAATTTTAGGGATCTTAATAATGCATGTCTTAAAGACGAGTTCCTATTTCCCATACTAAAATTGATGGTGGACATTTCCTCATAACATGCAATCTTCTCATTCATGGATGACTCATTTAGTTATAACCAAATTAATATGGCACCTAAAGATGAACATAACAGTGTATTCAGAACCTTTATTAGAATTTAATACTATATAGTCATGCCTTTTGGCCTTAAAAATCCTGGCACCACTTACTAGCTAGCCATGATTCAAATCTTTAATGAACTCATTCATCATTAAGTTGAATGTTGCATCGATGATCTAGTTAAAAGTAAGAAAAAAACTCAATCTATCTGACTTAAAAGTAGTTTTTGAGCGATTAAGATAATTCAAACCTAAAATGAACCATCTAAAGTGTGCATTAGGGACAACTTTAGAGAAGTTTCTAGGGTTCATCATATGACACCATGGGAATGAAATTGACCCCAAAAAAGTTAATATAATATTAAAAATGTTGACTCCTAAAAGTTTTCTTAACTTAGATCATTTCAAGCAAGGTTAGTGTATCTAAGATGCTTCATATCCAACTTATCTGGTAGATGTCAACCATTCATAGAATTAACCAAGAAAGATGACAAGTTCAAATGTGTTGACAAATTCCATCATGCATTTGAGAGCATTAAGTAGTATCTCATGTCGTTACTAGTTCTAGCTGCTCCTATCTTTGGCAAAACTCTTATACTCTACACTACTATATTAGATGACTCTCTTGGCACTTTTTTGGCATAAACCAATGATGAAGGGAAAGAGAATGTTCTCTACCACCTAAATCATCATCTAATTTTTATAGGGGCAAATTATTTTCCCATTAAAAAGCATTATCTAGCTATCATCTTCACTACTTAAAAGTTATGACACTACATGTTTTCTCATAAAGTCAACTTAATTTCTAGAATTAATCCACTACATTTCCTCTTGATACAACTAATGCTATCTGGATGATTGGCTTAATAGTCTGTAATTTTATCACAATTTGATATCACATTATCACCACTTTGTGTTGTGAAAGGACAAGTGCTTGTAGACTTCTTAGCAATGCATCCTCTCCCTACTGACTCTCCCCTAAATGGTGACCTTTTAGATGAACAAATCATGAGTTTAGGGAATACAAATAACTACCAATGAGAAATATACTTTGATGGTGTGGCTTCATCTCAAAGAGGAGAAGAACCACAATCCATTCTTCTAAGCAAAGTATGGATAAAGATAGTTTTCTTATCACCAAATTATCAGATGGTATGATTCTCATATAATCTATCAGAGTCTTGCACAAATAATGAAGTTGAGTATGAGGTTCTAATTTGATCACCGATCTAGAGCTGACCATGTCTTTAGGAATTTAAGACATCAATATCTTTGGGGCCTCACAGTAAGTGGTCAACAAAATCATTAGGTTTTACAAAGTTCTCAAGCCAAAACTCCATCACTATCACAACTACACTATGAAGTTATTAGATCAAATATTAGAGGTTACCATCTATAAGGTTCTTCAAGGAGAAAATGCCATAGTTTATGCATAGATAAGCTCAATAAAGAGATGGCATGTTTGGATGATGAGTTCATATCGATAGAAGTGTGTAACCACCAGGTCGTCTCTTCTATTGATGTTGAACTCATCAATAAATACACACTTAGATTGGAGGTTTCCATTACCAAAAATGATGAAGAATTAGACCGGATACAACCCTTTATTGAATTCTTAAACAAAGGCAAACTACCTCAAGAGAGATCACAAGCCCATCAAATTAGGCCAAGAGCACTCTACTATGCTCTAGTTGATGACACTCTATATCAACAGTCTTCTGATTAAATGTGGTTACATTGTTTAGGCAAACAGGAAGCCCAAAAAATAACATTCAAAACTATGAAGAGTTGATTAGTGCAACCCAAAGATGAAAGGTAAAATTAGAAGACTCAGGAATTATTGGCTGATGATAATCATAGATTACATGGATATGGCATGTCACTTCTATCAATGCTAGTGCATGGAGTAGTTTTATATCAACCACCCAACATTCTACACTTGACTATAGCCTCTAGGCCCTTCAAGTGTTGCGGTACTTATGGGAAAAAATTATGACACCACATAGAATATTAGGAATTTCTTATTTGGATGATCAAATGTGTCATTAAAGAGTGAACATATTATCTTAAAAGATAAACATGTTACCCTATAATGGATTCAATCATTTAATAAAAGTCTCCTAAAGCTAATGGTTCTTTCATGTACTAGAGAGTATTCCTTTGAGCTATATTGGAAGTAGAGTAGGTTTTATTTTAAAGTGGATTTATTATTCCCTACAAGGGAAAGCCCATATAGTTAATTATATCTTTAGAAGGAAGGATCACTTTCTAAGAATACTCTTAATTAAAGAAATAAACTATTATTTCTGTGGATTTCAAAGCTGGTTTTCAAAGAAAATGATATGTTGGAATTTCAATTGGGAAAGATCCAAAGTGGAAAGACTTATTTTTGAAGCCAATCAAGATTAAATATGAAATGTCTGATGATATAGGCGTGCGTAGTAGACATTTCAACCATCCTATCATTGGGCTTTAAATTTTTAGATTTAATTAGAATTTTGTCTTGATATTTTATTAAAAATCTATGACTTAGATTTTAGTAGTACAAGACTGTAAAAATAACTACTTACTCCAGTAGGAAGCTTCAGAACCTAAGTTCATAATTGCTTCTGACATAAGTCAGATACTCGACCTAGTTTTACTTTTGGGAATTATTGATCATTCCTTTCATTTGAGAAAGGAAACCTATCCCTAAATTTTCTAGACTTATAACCAGCCTGGAAGGGCTGATAGCACATTTTAAATACATGATGCCAAGTCTCATGTATGCAAGGTGGCTAGGCAATTGTATTTTAGAAAAGAATCTAAGAACCTTGACTCACTCCCTAATCCCTAAGATTATAAAGGGTATGAAATATTCCTAACTAATGCAATATTTTTTAGCTTTTAAATATTTTAATTCATGATTCATTTAAGGCTTTGGGGAATGCATTTTATGCCTAAACGCCATGCAATTAGAAGTGGTCATGGGCTAAATCAGTAATAGAAAGATAGACTTCCCCAAGAAGGTGGTTATCCTCAAAGGTTGGATGAAGTGCCTAAATTAAGAGTTTAGAATAATATTCTAAAATGGTTCACAAGAGCTAATTATTTATAGTTAATTTTATGTTATTCCCAAGGCTTTAGTTAATGTGAAGTTTTAAGTTTCTTTATTTTTTTTTGGTTGAGTTGTTTAGATTTAGATTAGGCAAGAACATTAGTTTTCCTAAGAGCCTAATCATCTAGGCATCCATCATAGAAAACATAACACAAAAAGGAACTTAGAAAAGTAGGTTGATTCTATTATGCTCCCAAAGTAAGCCAAGCTAATTTAAATTAAAGAAGAAGCTAATGTGGCTAGGTACCACTATATACCACGAAAGAATGGGAAAATGGGCAGCCGAGCTTTACCCTAATATAACCTGGCCTAGAACTATAAGTTTAGATCTATGGGTCTTTTTTTAGGATCATCTCCTTCTTCAGGGAGGACCTCCTTTGGGCTTCATAGGGGATCTCTGCACCTATCTACTAGTGGAGTTAACTCTTATTATTTCTAGACCCCGTAGATCTTAACCTAATTTTAAGCTCAAATATACATTTCAAATTTAAAAATAAATCTTAAGCTCTATAAAATAGATCTTAAGAAAATATAAACAGCACACAATAGTTATATTTCACAAACATATGGGCTTAAATTACTTGCTTGCCAAGCCCACCTCGCTTATTAGGCTATGTTAAGGGGCTATTCAATACCAGCAAGCAAATAACACTTTTAGAATTTATTTATGAAAGTAATTTCTTTTAGCATAGCCCCTCTAGAAAACAACATTAGTACTGAAAGAATGTCTTACCATCCATTCTAATGGGAAAATAATCCTAGACATGTAGTGTAAAATTGCACACCATAAAAACATACATCACATTACAAAATATCACAGATTATCACAGATCAACCTAATCTATGTCTAGGGTTCGTGACGTAATCCTCTAGTGTGTGAAGGAAATATGCTTCAGTGGTAAGACTTTACTAGTCCTTTTTAGTTTCAAGTTGCAATTTGAAGATTGTTTGACTTACCTTTAGATGGTTTCAATTCAAATGATTTAATGATTTTTGATTTTATTTTCTTTTTTTAATTTATTTTATGTTCAAGTGAAGTTTCAGTTTTCAAGAATGAAGAATAATATAGATTCCACTTTTGGGTGGAGCCCATTCCATTCAACATCGTAATTTTTAATAGAATAAAATCTTCACCCTAAGATGAAGATTCTTCCTAAAGATCTAATTAAGATTATAAGTATCTTAATTAGCCTCTTTTAGATTCATTTGGATGATTTAATTTCAATTTAATTTTATTTTTGACATTTAATTCTACTTTCTATTTCTTTGATTTGATTAAATCATCTTGGTTTAATTTATTTTGAATTTGATTTGATTTGTTTGATTTGGATTGATTTAATGTTTATTTCATTATTATTTATGTTCATTGAATTCATTTGGTTGAATTATGTTAACATAATACATTTAGGTTAATGTTTTAATCCAATTTCAATTTACATTGATTATAAATCAAGATTTCCTTAATTGGTTGATCATGAATTTAATGAATTTTTCATTTTAAATTTTAATTAGGTTCTACATTTTTAATGATTTACATTAAACCCTAAGTTTGTAATTAACCAAATTCTTTAACTCATAATTTTAGAAAATTGTCCATAGGTGTTCTAGTGTTGATGAAGATGTTTCAAATCAATTTATAAAAAATTTTAATTTATTACTTCATGTAAATCAACCTAGAGACTGGAAATTCAATAACTTCTAATCCATAGGTCAATTAGCCTTAAAAGTTTTATAACAGGTGGAGTTCAATGCTAATTTGATTTTTCCAAAAGTTTCATTTTAATTAGATTCATGATTAGGGTGTAATGAAGGTTTTAATTATTTCATTAAAACTTAAATTAGCTTAATTTAGAAATAATTACCTAGGAGTTTTCCTTAAATTCCTCTCTAAAAGATGCATCCATGGAGGGTTCATTTGAAATTTTTAGAGTTTTAGTTAATTTATTGTGATTTTCTTAAGTTTATGTTAATTAATTCAATTAATTATCAAATTAGGCCATTTTATGATTTATTAAGTTTCAGTGTGTTTCATTGGTGTGTTTAAGTTCATTAGGATTTATCATGATAATTTATAGTGATTTGATCATTTTTCATGATTTATTTCATTTAATATTAAATAATTTCATTAAAATTAAGGTTTTGAGTTTGAAAATTTAATATCTTATGATTTATTTTGCAATAAATCAAGAAAATTTTATCTAAGGTGCATTTGGATCTTAATTTCAATTCCCCAAACTTTCATATTGATTGATTTAATGGTTTATGATTAATTTTCATTTATTCATTTTTATTGAAAGTCAAATTAATCCAAAATTACATAAAATTAATTGGAGGGTTTGGGTTTATTGGATTCTACCCAATAAGATGAATCCATATAGCCTTAATTAACATTTTTGGATTTATATTTTATTCATTATTATTTATTAATTTTTTTGGAATTTTTTATAATTTATTTAATTCAAAAAAATGGGAAATCTTATTTTAAATGGAAGCGCTGATGTGGCACCATTGCCACGTGGCGTGGCGCCACTAGGCCATGCAAAATCCATGTGGATCCCTTATCAAAAGTGGCAGCCATGCGAGGTGATCTATGACCATCCAATCAAAGATTGGATGGTCATGGTCTCGCCCACAGTTCCTATTAGGATTTAATCAGACTGTCCGGATAGATCTCGCCCATCTGTTCCAAATAGAATGAATGGATGGCAGAGATCATTCCCTATTCTCTCTAGAGAGAGATGAATGTCATCCATCAAATCTAGCATATTTTTAGCGATCTAAGGGGAATTTTAACATGATTTTGATTACAAAATGATCGAGGATCATTTTGTAATCAATCCATATAGTTTGATCCTCTTAGGGATGAAATTCTCTTCACAAAAGAGCAAATAAATTTGATAAAAAATCAATTTAGAAGCATACCTTATCGGCGGTGATCCTCGATGGTTATCATGCTCTGAGCACCTTTGCCTCAATGGGATGAAGTTATGGATGTGATTTGGTGCCTTGTCTCCTCTCCAAACATTATGGAGACCATCTCATGGCCATTTGTTGTTGCTTTTGGCCATTCTCTAGCTTGTCGGTAGTCTAGGGATTGAGGGAAGTTTTGTTTGAGGTCATCATACCCCTAGAACGTGTAGGGAATGCTAATTTAGCGTGAAATGAACTCCCTCTCCTTTTTTCCATTGAAGGCCGAGAGGTTTTCCACCGACCATGGTAGATTTCTGGCTTGCTGATAGCGAAAGCCATGGGGAAGCTTCGAATTAGCTTATCCTTATCTTGTGGATGTAATGTCATGAAAATAGAAAGGAGAGGGCCTCTCTCATTTCCTTCCATGCATGGCTGAGAGCTTGGTATGCAAGCCTTTAGGTGGCCAAAATCTAGCCACCAGCGGCAAGAGGCTTTGCTAGAGGGTGGGTTTAGTATCTCTTGGACTTGTGAGGATATTTGGATAGAACGTTTGAGGGGAGAAAACCTTTTACTCCCTTTTCCCTCCTTGGACGAGAGCTTCCTTCCTTAGATTATCTCTTGCTCTCTCCCCTTGATCTTCTCTTTGGTTGCTATCAAATAGATAGAAAGAAGCCAAAAACTAATTGAAGCTAAGAGGTAGATGTGGTGTGGAGGATGGGAATTTGGATTTTCCTTTTTTGCTTTTTGTAGTCCTTCTCCCTTCACATAATTTCCAGCTCATCCCTTTGACTTTTTTATTTTTATTGCTTTTGGCCTCACCATCATAGCCCTTAGGCGAGTGTTTGGTTGCCCAAATAAAATCCAATGTGAACTTTAGGTTAAACCCAAGTCCATTTGAGTTGGATTAGAGCTTTGAAATAAATTCATGCCATTTGGATTCAAAGTGTTTTAATTATGTTTATTTTATTAATTCATTTAAATTTGGGTTCAATTATCTTTAATTGATGATTTATTAAGTTTTAATTTGATTAATTCCTTTTGGTTTTGAGTCAATTTTGCATTTCATTTCAATTTAACACATTTAGGCTTTAATGGATTAAGTTGATTCCAATTGGGTTCAATTGACCCAGTTGGATTAATTAAATTTTATTTGAACTCCAATTATGCTTAATTACATGTATGGAGTGATTATTTAGAATGATTAATTTCAATTGGTTTGAAATTAATTTCAGTTTTGACCCATTTGACCCAAATTGGGCGTAATGGGTTAATCTTGTGTTCATTTGGATCAACCAATTTGATCCAATTAGACCCAATGATGGATTAAATTATATTTAATTAACATTTTCAAATGATTTTGAACAATCAAATTAAGTTGATTTCAATTTGATTCTGGTTAGAACTAATATTACTCATTTGGGCCCATTTAGACCAAGCGATATAATTAACCCATTTAATGCCTAAATAAATTTAAATATATTTAGATTCATGTTTATACATATTTATTCTATCATTTGGATCATCAATTTTTTGTGGATTGACCTTTGACTTGGTGGGACCCATATAAGTCAAACTTTTGCTAAATGGGTTGAACATTTGTGACCTTGATTTGGTTTTTGATTTCTTTTATTTATTTTAATCTAATTTTGTTTTAATTTTTTGGATTTGTTTTGAATTTATTTTGGGTTTATTTAATTTTGAGGTTAAATAAGGTAATTAAGTTAACCATCTTAATCACCTTACTTTAAACTAAACTTTCAAGTGAAATATGTTTGATTTTTATTTATGTTTGTGTTTAAGATTTGGGTTGAACCTACCTAAGCCCATTAGGATAGACCAAACCCAAGGAGGGTGCACTAGGTCACTAGGTGTAGTGTTTTAAGTGCTTAATTAGGAGGCTCCTAATCTAAGATTAGATGTTCGAACTACTAATTTTAAAAATAATGTTAACCTCATACAAAAATGAGGTCAATAGTACTGACATAATGGGCCTGATTGATTCTCCTTCATCCAAAGGTCATCTATTCATACTAACATGTCCTCCAATTTTTTAGGAACCATATCGTATGTATATTCAGAGTATTGAATCATATCTAATAATAGTACCATGTTCAAGAGTATGAAAATCAATAGCTTTGCCAGACGACACAACATCGACTAGAGATACTCCACCATCTACTATTTTTGGGCAAATGGGTTGATCGAAGCCTTCAACAAAATTCTCTTCTTGATTTTGAAGAAGATACTCAACAAAAATAAATGACTGTGGCATGAGCAGTTAGTTGAAGCTATGTGAGTTTATCATACTACACACATGACTCAGATTTAGTCTACTCCTTTCTCCTTAATGTATGGGTCCGAAGCCATCCTCCCCCTAAAAGTCCAACTCTCATCACTAAGGATAGCTGTTAGCTACCAAATCACAACCAAATAGAATGTCAAACTATGGTTGGAAGAACTCAAATACCTTGAAGAGAGATGCCTCCGAGCATGTCAAAATATTGATTTATACGAAGCAAGGATGGTTCAAGCTCATAACAAGTTGGTTTGCCTAAGAACGTTTTGAGTTAGAGAGCTCATTTTAGTTCTTAAAATATCAATTATTGCCCAAGATGGGAAGCAAGTTTGCACCAACATGGGAAGAACCTTTTTTCATAGAAAAGGTTTACCAAAATGGATCATATCAGTTGATCAACCATAAGGTGAAAGCCTAATTCTCTTGATCAATATGCTCAATCTAAAGAAGTATTTTGCATGATTGCGTGAATCAAATCCCTATTAATAAAATACTCTCTTAATAAAATAAATTGGCTCTTTTACTTAAAATCATCTTTCTCAATTTTAAAGTTTGGAGTTGTCTCCAAGCTTTGCTTTTGTTGCAACTAGAATAGATGTAAGAGAACCTGAGTGGCATCATAATCCTAGTTCTCACAACACATTCATAAAATCATACACATACACAAACAAAACAACATAAATCCAATTTCTTTGGGATACTTTAAGTTAATTTATGACCTCGGTGACTCTCACTTAGTAATTGCTCTTAGTCAAGATTTATCCACTACTTAGCTAGTGAGTCACCTCGATGATTACTTTTGCTTAGGAGGATGCAAGTCCTCATGCTTTATTCCCTAGCTTGACCATTACAAATCAATGAACACCCTGTTAGTTTGGTATGTTCTATTGCATGACCAATGGACTACCTAGATGGTTGATTGTGTTTAGGAAGATGTGAGTCCCTGAGCTTTCTTCTTGAGCTTGACATCATGCACTAATTGTGTCCAAGTATATATATCTAAGGATCATAATAAGACCCCCAATAGCTCCTCTTCCTCCTAACTAATTTAAGATTATGATTAGTCGCCCTTTGTGACTTCCCACTTAGTAGTCACCCTAAGTTGGATAATAACTTTCTAGTTGATGAGAGACTATCTCGATGATCAGTTCCACTTAGGAAGATATGAGTCCCCGATGCTTGCTTCCTAGATTGATCATTGCAAATAGATGAGCACCTTAGGTTAGCTAGTGTTTTCTTTGCTGATAGTAACCCACTCAGTGGATGACACCATTTAGGTAGATGTGAGTCTCCACACTTTCTTCCTAAATTAGCCACCATATACCTACATGATTTACATATTTTAGGGATTAGGATAACCCCCCAGAAGCACCTTTATGACATCTTCATGACACCTCTTAGACAAATACCCAGGTTACTTCCAAATTGGATAGTTCCCCTTTTCTAGTAGACACCCCTTTAGTTGGATAGTGTTGTTCTATGGATGCACAAACTATCCCTTTGTACTAGTAAATCTAAGGTAAGTTGAAGCCCTTGTGGCTCCTCCTTAGTGTTACCGATCACAAACAAATAGATTCAATGCTAAAATAATAAACAAATAGAACACAATATCTTAAGGGTTAAGATAAGACCCTCAGTGGCATATCTTCCTGAGTAAGCATCTTATTTTCTTGAGTAGTGTCAACAAAACTCTGTATAGGATTAATCTTGACTATTTTAAGTTGAGATAAGATCATAAGTGGCACTCACTTAATAGTCACCCTAGGTTGGGCTTAACTTGCTGCATGTTTAGTTGGTCACCCCATAGGTTGATTCCATGTAGGAAGATGTGAGTCCTGGTGCTTTCTTCTTAGTTCAATAATCATAAACTGATGGACAACACATAAGTTAGATAGTCTCTACTGTACGGCTGGTAGAATGTTCTTTTGAGTCACTAAACTTAAGGCAGGTGTAGGCTCCTATAGCCTATCCCTAGTATGGCCCATCACAAACCAACAAGGTCCACATTCATTCAACAAACCAATATAAATTAATACAAAACTAACTCAAGCCACCAAAGTTAAATAAAACCAATTAGTGAAACTAAATTATGTCAATCACCAATTTATTTAAACTTATGCAATGCCTAGTGGATTTCCCTTTTTTTATGTCTTTAGCATGAAGATAATTCCTAATAATGAATCAAGGCAAATTATCCTAATCCTCCTTTCATGCCCTTGGCATGAAACAAATAGATCATTCAAGCTAAATATTATGCTTTTCATAAGGGTTTCTTCCTTTCCTTTATGCTTTGGTAGGTTCAAATCATGTACCTCTCCAAACTCATAATTCACTTGGAGCATGTTGCATGATCATCTCAGAGTTTCTTATGCTAAGAAAATTCTAGTTATTAAACAAATTAACCAGTTTGGTGGCCTCTATTGAATTCCTTTTGGCTCTCCAATTAGGTATGAGCATCATATGTTTGCTACCTTTTGGATGCACTTGGTCAGTTCGATCAACACGGATGCATGTGGTATGCCTTATTAATTATACTACACATATTGTGGGTCCTTTTATTGACCTCACTTTTGGAGTAGTTTAACCATCCCCTCAAATCTAGGGTTCATCTAGGCACTACTATTTTTCTAGTGCTAATACACTTCTAGTGATTAGGATAACACTAAACTGAAGCCTAGAGACTCATAGGGTTCAACCTTAAGGTTAGACTCCATCATAAATTAGATAGGACCCACACATATTAACCAAACTCCCAAGCCCAAACTAAATGGCCAGAAATCAAACTTCAAATAACACCAACTAACCCTATACCTAATTTAAGCCATTTTGGTTTAATTTGGTCAAGTGGTTGAGTTGACCTTATCCAACCCATTTGGGCTTAAGAGGGATAAATCCAAAATCAATCCAATCCAAATAAAATCAAACTAACCTAAACTCATTTTAACTTCAATTGAAAGTGATTGAACCTTGATTATGACCCAAATAAGTATAATGAACCAAATTAGACCTTAATCCAAGTTGAGTCATTTGAACCCTATTGGGTCGATATTCAATTTAATGTGATCTAACCTAAATTAAATCAATCCAAGCCTAATAATCATTCTAGACACTTAACTAAACATTCTGATTCACTCCAGCCCATTTAATTCTATCAATTGGTTCAATTAGCCCAACTTGACCTATTTGACCTAAAGAGTCCAAATGAGCCAAAAGTTAATTTATTCTAAATTGATTAAAATCAAAGCCATCAATCAACTCTAAATCCTTCATTAAACATTTCTCAACATTAAATTAGCCCCAATTGAACCTAATCAATCCAATTAGCTCACTTCAACCAATTTTGCATAAAGACCACATTGAGTCAAAATCCAATTGAACTCCAATTATACCAAATCAACTCATCTAATATCTTCCAAAATGATTGTTGAGCATGATCAATCATTCAATTACAACCAGTTGTGCCTAATTGAGTTAACTTGGCCACCTAACCCAAGTTGATCAAATTTCACCTAAAGGGCTAAATTGGGCCAAAACTCATTCTAATCCAAATTGATTGCAATTAATATTTCCAATCAATCATAAATTGATTACTAAACACTCTCCAACCATTAATTGAAACTAATTTGGTCAAACAAATCAAATTAATCCATTTACCCAATTTGACCTAAAGAACCAAATTAAGCTAAAATCTATCATAACTCAAATCAATTCAAATCAGAACCTCCAATCACTTTCAAATGATCAATTAAACATAACTAAACCCAACATATAATCGAATTTGTCCAACTGACCAAAATGGTCAACTTTACCACTTAACCCAAATGAACCCATATGAAACAAATCAAAATCCAATTCAAATTGAATCAAACTAATTGCAGCAATGCATTCCAAATGATCATTTTAACTTAATCCAATAGCTCTCTTTACCTAATTTGGTCAATGCGGTGTTTTATTTCAAATGTTGGGTGGACACCACATAGATCTTAGGGGCTACTTATTAAAGTGATCGGGTACGACATTGAGGTATAATGTGCCATCTTGAAAGATAGAAGCATCACCCTACAATAGGAATAATTACCTAATAAGAACTCCTAAGGTAAATGGGTCTTCTAATATACCAGAGATTCTTCCCCTACATTACATGAAAAATGTAAAGTATGATTTATTTTATGTTGGGCTCTTTAGTTTACTATGGAGGCAAGCCTCCATAGTTAATTACATCCTAAGAAATGAGATTTCCTAAGAAAACTCTCAATTAAAGTAGGCAATCATATCCCCAAAGATTTCAAGGTTAGACTATCAATAAATTAGTTGTTTTGGAAAATCAAATGGGATTGTTCAACTGGAAGACTTGTTTTGAAATCCAAAGGAAGGTAAATAGAAAGTGGTCATGATATTAGGAGGCCTAGTGAGCACTCCAACCTATCCTATGGTTAGGTTTTATATGTTGGAAAAAGAAAATTTATTTTGATTTGAATTGGAATTTTATTAGAATGCTAGGACTTATAATCCATCAACATAAGCTTGTGAAAATCCCTAAGAGGTGAAGATTTATGCTCATAGCTCAAAGGAAATGAGCAACCTCAGATCCTAAATCTAGGAAGCTATAGCACAAGCCAAAGCATTACCTAAATCTATGTAGAAAGAGGACATAGGGCTTTATCTCCACAAGAGAGAATAAAACTCGTCTGACTCTATTGGACTTACATTCACTTGGAGTGGCCACCAGCTAACACCTCCTATGCTTTAAACCCATATAGGCTGGTTTTATGTGATTACAAGATGGCTAAGCTTGTTATTTAATTAGAAAGAGACTACGGTCCTAAACACACTCCCTAAGAGACTAGATCATGACTGGCATGAGTATATGACTTAGTCTAAATGCAAAACTTTACAAATTTTTATATCATTTTGACACATTATTTTGAACATAGGATTTGAGATATTTTATTCCTACATGCATGACAAAATTTGGTTGTTGGCCAAATCAGAAAGAGAGAAGGTGAATCTCCACCATAAGGGGGTGCTCTTATTATTCATGCATTCCCTAAAGTGCAAGAATGGTGGCCCATATTTTACAAGAGTAAAATAAGATAATATGCATGATGTAGACATTCAACATTCAGCTAAGGGGTTGCCAAATCATTTAATTATTAATTATAGCTTAAGCTTTAGAATGATGTTGAAAGTTGTTTAAAATTTTTATTATGAGTTGTTAATTAGGGTAGAAAAATTAATTTTTCTCTAAGAGCCTACTGCATCCAGGCCACATATAGAAACATCAAGTTTAAGAAACTATGAAGATGAAGTAGTTCTATTATGAAATCTAAACATAATACCAATCATTCATGAAAAGATTCCATAAAAGAATAAAAGGTTAGTGCTCTCGGGTACTGTCATACACCCTAAAAAAGCGAAAGCTTGGGTAGTCAAGCTCTACTCTTATACAACCTGGATTACAAAATAATATTATAATTGAAATTGAATAGATGCTATGGGGGGTCTTTATTCTTCATTTCTTCTTCTTTCTTCTTTCTTTTGACTAGATTTGCTCCA
Source organism: Cymbidium sinense (assembly GCA_021442155.1). Taxonomy (NCBI): domain Eukaryota; kingdom Viridiplantae; phylum Streptophyta; class Magnoliopsida; order Asparagales; family Orchidaceae; genus Cymbidium; species Cymbidium sinense. The sequence continues at coordinate 219,590,189 of CM038215.1, read as the reverse complement.
CAGTAACATAGGGCACCATAAGACTATGCCTTCTAGCCACTGCTCATCCTAAACCCCATAACACTAATAACTCCTATTGCAAAATTACATTTTATGGAAAGATAAATCTACCTACACCTACTAAATAGATGTTAGCTAAACATATATACAATCCCATGCATTTATATTATATAATTTGGACTTAGTGACCTGCACATGGGTAACCAAGCTCACCTATCCTAATATAGATTATGCTTAGGGGAATAAGCAACCTATAAGAAACACATTTATATTTATTTTCAGTGGCCCCTTAAGCACAATCACCTGTAGAAAATAAGATTAGGCTATAAACAACCTATCATCCAGTCTACGATCCATATTCTTAACATCCAGTCTAAAATATCACATCATAAAATAAAACACATCATAATTACATACACCGTCCTAACCTGAAGATAGAAGTAGTGACTTAACATTCTAATGTGTGTGTTTAGGCTTAGTGTGGTATGTCTTAGTTAAGCTTTATGTTTGTAATTTTCTATGCCTGAAAAAATATTTAATTTAATCTGACAAGTGGTTTTATTTTAAGTTGTTTAGAGAATTTGTAAGTTTTAATTTTGTATTTTGATTTGTTTCATTCGATATTCACTTAGCATATAAGTGTTATAAAGAGAAGAAGAAGACTTAACCTTCTTCATCCTTACCTTAAGTTATTTTCTGAAAGCACATTTTTATGATTTAGTTTTTTTAGTGGATGATGTATTAGATATTTTATTAATCCAAGGTTAGGGTTAATCTTAAAGAATCCTATTCAGGATGAAGGGCATCTTAATTCTAATGTAATTACCATCACATAGAATATGTTGAACCATTCCTTTTCATCACCCACAACATGCATATGATTTAAGGCTTAATATATTTATATATGCAATATATTTTGGCATACTTAAATGATTATGAATGCATACATTTTGGTAGAAAAGGAGACTTTTATTTCCTTAATCAAATACACACACATGTATAAATGATGTACACAAGTACATGCCATTGTTTAAACCCAGCGAAGTGAGATAATCAAATGACCTTTGTGGGGCTACTTAAAGCCTCGTCTTCCCGGGATGTCCAAACTATATACTTGTTATCTTAAATACATATGAATGTATACACAACCATAGGAATTAAAATAATGTAAACTAATATATTTTGGTTGAATTATTTATGCATGTGAAGTAAAGGTCTATCCAAATTCTGCTATAAGTACACATAAGAATGAAATTAAATAAGTACATGCCTTTGTTGACTAGGAAAGCAAGATAATCAAATGACTTCCATGGGGATACTTAAATTCACATATTCCCGAAACGTCCACACTTTATACTTATCATCATTCAAATGATATGCAAATGAGAAATTAAAGTTGCAATGCTCCTAAAGGACTTAATGCAATAGGCTCATACTTAAGTGTAAATTAGATTAAGAAATATAATTAAGAACTTTTATGAATTTCCCACACCCAGGAGTTAATCTTAATTTTCTTAATGTTTTTTATGTTATTGAACACATAAAGAGAACCCTTGAATTGAAATTAGATTATCTGATCTAATTATCATTTTAATTTGATTAATTATTTTTAATGATTGCTTAATTAACATCTTAATCAACCCATACATTAATTAACTCTCTTTAATGAAATGAATTTATAAAAGTAGTTAGGAAAGAGGTCCTAATCACCCTTCCTCAGCATTTCACTATTAATCAGTGATTGATGAAGTTTAATTAATCAATTATTAATATTTAAAATTTTAAATAATCATTAAATCACTTAATGAGGGCAATTAAGGTTTGAATTTTAAATTCTCCTAATCACATAGCCAATAAATCCCAAGAAAATCATGGAAGGCATAGGTCATCCCATTAAATCAACATACAAAGGTTGGGGTTAACTGCCCAAGTAATTTGGGCTTAATTAAGCTAATTAATAAAATGTTCAAATCCTTATTAAGATTTATTCACTGTTCAAAACTTAATGAAATTATTTTTAATAAAATCTCTTTTGTTTAACCTTCCAAAGGGGTTTATTTGTATTTTTTGGATTTTTTTATAGTTAGTTATGATTTTATGAAGTTTAGGATAATTAAAACATATACCCCTAATTACTCTCTAATCCCGTCGGTGCTGGCAATGTACTCCATATGGCACCGTGGGATTGGCCTGCTAAGCGATCTAACGTGACAACTGAGTCAGTGGCTGTGGACGCTCTTCCGTCCCTACCATTCAATCTTGGATTGGATGGTGAAGATTAATCGAGCAATTTTAAGAAAATTAAATCAAATTTATAGTGGATTAAATCATGGCCATCCATTCCAATCACGTGCAATAGAAGACGGATGATCCTTTGTCCCCTGAGGGATGGAAGACTAACACCTTCCGCCCTCCTCCACTCGATCAAAGCTCATGAGGCATTGGGATCGACTCCAAATTGTTCAATAAGGGGATCTAGAGGGATCCTATGATTGGATTCATACAAAAACACAATTTCATTCATGAAAGACTAACTCATATTAGATTTTTTATGATTTACTATAGTTTACCTCACCGGAGCTTAAGACCCATGATCTATCGATTGAGGAAGCTTTATCTTGAAGAGATGAAGCCCTGCTGAGAAACTTGTGCCTTTCCTCTTCACCGATGGCTCATGGACCAAACGTCATCAAAATCCTCATCGGAGTTGGTCTTGGGATGATCTTTGGTGCTTGAATCAATCGAGAATTGATTCATTCTTGATCTTTAAAGCTTGGGAAAGTTGTGGTTGAAGTTAATTTGGAATTGGTTGAGTTTAGGTGAGGTTGGATGGAGATGAGTCTTGATTTTCCTCGAGTTTGATGTCAATGGCGATAGTGAGGCCAAGGGGGATCGCGAAAGCACTAAAGAGGTTTATTTTGACTCACTCTAGCTCTCTGAATGCTCCGATGTGGGTTGGAATGAGATGGGGTGGAGCATACTCTCCTCTCCCTCAAATCAGACAGGCTTGGATGACTCCTGAAATTTGCAGTCATCCAATCGGCACAGTCATCCGGTTGGCACAGGCGATCGGGGACATCAAAAGGGTGTTGAGGTGGAGCTCTTGAGTGGCTGAGTGAAGAGAGGTGGGCTGCCATGGCTGAGGTGGAGTGTACTAATTTCCCAAGGTGAGCTAATAAAGATACTTGGGTTAGCTTACCTCTCTTGACCATGGCTGACCCAACTAGCTTTGGGTTAAGTAAGCTAATTGTCAAAAAATCCAAAATAAGCATAAGGAGGCTACCAAATGCAAAGGGGTAGGTAAGACCACCCAAATTTGGGTTTTGTCCCATTTGGAGGGCTTTACCCAATGGGTATTTGGTTAATTTGTGTTTGAAATGGATTGGGTTGAATTTAGGCTGACCCATGGTGACCCAAGGATTGGTCATGCCAAGTTTGATCGAGTTTGGGCTTAGTTTGAGTGGGTTTAGCTCAATTTGACCCATGGAAGTCAAATTGGGCTAGGTTGGATTATGGTGATCAATTGGTCAAATTAAGTCAAACCAATAGTTGGGTCAAGTTCAAATGATGATTTGAGATGTTTAGGATCAATTGGTGTGATTTGGTTTGAAGTGGATTTGAATTTGGCTCATTGACTTCATATGGGTCGAATGGGCTAAGTTGACCAAATTAGCTTGGGTTAAGTGTTGGTTTAGGTTCAATTGATGATTTGAAGATGATTGTAGGTGTTGATTTCAATTAATTTGGATTTAAGAATGATTTAGACCAATTTGACCCTTTAGTTCAATTTGGGTTAAATGGGTCAATTGGATTAACTTGGTCAAATTAAGTTCAACCAAGGCCTTGATCATTTTCAATATTCAATTTATGATGGATTTGAGTCATTGGTTTCAATCAATTTGGATTGGAATTTGATTTGGCCCAATTTGGATTTTTAGACCAAATTGGCTCAACTTGGGTCAAAGGATCAATTGGACTTAGTTTGGCTCAATTGATGGTCAAGTCATATTCAAGGATCAATTTGAGGTTGATAGAAATCATTTATTTCAATTAATTAAGTTTGGAATGAAGTTTCGTTCAATTTGTTTCATGTAGGCTAATTGGGCCAACTTGGGTCAAGTGATCAAATTAGCTTGGTTTGACCCAATTGATTGTAATTAATCAATCAAGGATGATCAACAATCATTGTAGAAGGTTTTGAATTGGTTGGTTAAATCTAAATTAGGTTGGATTGGAGTCTAGTTCATTTTGGTCCTTTAGGTCACTTTGGGTCAAGTGAACCAAATAGGTCAATTTGAATTGGATTGGATTGAATTGAGTTGAATTGAGTTTGATAATTGATTTAGGATTGATTGATGGTTTTGATTGCAATTTATTTAGATTTCAGTGGATTTTGGCTCATATGGTCTGTTTAGGTAAAATGGGCAAAGTTAGGTTGGTTTGATTTGATTGTAGGACTTGGAATGGTTTGAAATGAAGATTTGAATGGTTGGAATGCTTTTGTGAGAATTAATTGGATTTAATTTAATTGAAGGAACTTTGGGTTGAGTCCAAAGGGTTAAGTTATGGAATTAAGATGGGTTTAAGTGTAAATCATTTTGGCTTGGAGCTTGGGTATGAAGTAAGATTCAATTGGGTTTGAGGTTGGATTTTGGGAAAGGGGATACGCACGGGTTTAGTTTAGGCCATAGGATAGATAGGTTCCCTTAGTCCTAAGGCATAGCCTAAATCATGGGCATACCACCCTTAAGTCTCTAGGCTTAAGTTTAGTGTTCACCTAACCACTAGAAGTGTCATATGACTAGAAAAATCTAAGTGTCTAGAAGACTCCTAAGTCTAAGATAGAATGAGTTAATTCTCACTCCAAAAGTGAGGTCAATAGTCAACCTAACCCGTTTGAACCAAAATTGATCTACATGGGTTAAATTGAGCCAAATCTAACCAAACTAAGTCCAAATCAAGGCAAAATTGGCATGACTCATCTTTAGGTCTCCCTTGACCTGCCTAAGTGAACCAACAAAAGGTGAACCCAGTTTAACCAAAACCATGTGAACCAAGGGTTCTAAATTAGACAAAATCTCCATGTAGAAGGCTTACTTACTCTATTATTCCATGGTAGCCACCTTTGGCCCTCTTTAGACATAAGACCACTAACCTAACCTAACCCAAAGCTATGAGGCTCAGTCTTTGACCAAGGGAGGGACCGTCTTCTTTTGGCTAGCCTTTGGTCCAGCTCAAAAGAGGTGTACCCTCCATGAAAACTAGGCTCTCTCATCGACTTAAGCACTCCACATCACTAGTCCCCTGCCATCTCCAACCACCTACGGCTTCCAAAGACTGAACCGATCTCTTTCCTTGGTTCTCTTGGGAAGGAGAGTATACCTCTCCTCCCTTATTTAAACTAAATAAACACATTTACCAGAGCCCAAGGATTAGTCTCTAAGCTTCCCTAAATCTCCCTGTGACCTAAGCTATTGAGGAGACCAACTCCTCCTTTAATCTAAGCACTCATTTCATCCAACCTCACCAAAACTCCACCATGTTCAAATTAACTTCACCCACACCTTCCCCTTACTCTAATGAGTTGAAGCAAATCGAGCCTCACTTAATTTGAGTACCACAAACCATTCTAAGACCAACTCTAGTGAGTTTCACATTGGTGCTCAATCTAGAGGATGATCGACAGGGCTGGTAGCTCATGATCTTCTTAGTAGGGCTTTGCCTCTTCAAGGAACATTTATTTTATTCATTAGGTCATTGAACTTTAGCTTCTGTGAGTTAAATTATGATGAACTTAAGAAAATTATAGGATTCTTGTTCTTTTGTGAAGAAAATGCTAATATGACATGAATCAAACCATGGGATCCATTTAGAGTGCTCCATTGATCATTTTGCATGCATTTTTGCCATCAAATTAGCTCTAGTGAGCTTGGATTGAGTGGCAAAAGGTAAATGGTGTCTATCTCTCATCATGAGTTGATAATTGGATCATCAACCACCTATTTTGCATGATTAATATCGACGATCATGATTAATTACATTAGATTTATTTGATTTATTCTTTTTAAACTATAAGATTAATCTTCGTTGTTTGATTCATGATCAGACGGCTAAGGTGAAAGTGCATCAGCCCCAACTGAGTTAGATGTAGAAAGCGATGCCACATAATTACTGGCATAACATTGATTATGTAAATAAATTAATTAGGGATTAAAATGGGACTAAATTAGTCAAAACTTCAAAAAAAATTATTACTATTTATAGAAAAAAATGTAAATAAACTCATTTTGGAAATCTTAGAGAGAGGAGAATCCAAAAAAATATATAAAAGCCTTAATTTTTATTAAGTGTATAATGATTAATTAGGGTTTAAAGTTTTACTTAATTATTTTTAATTAAGCTTTAATTAATTGGCTTATTAATTTATAATTTGGTGTAATTATTTCTTGGATGACCTCTACCTCCCATAATTTTCTCAAAGCAATTTGGTAAGTAATTTGGGAAATCTTGATTTTCAAATCCTAATTAGCCATTTTATGCATTTAATAATTATTTAAAATTAAGAAAAATATAAAAATAATTATGGGAAGTTAATTAAAGATTAAAACACCATGGATAACCAAAGAAATTAATATGAACTTTGATTCTAATTATTTCCTAAAATACCTTAAATGGATTTTATTTAATTAATTAAATGATTAATTAACCTAGAACTAAGGAAAATCATAGTAATTTGACTAGACCACTAAAATTTTTGACCAAATCCACTTCATGCTCAACTAACAAAGAGGTTTGCAATGTAATGAAAACCCCCAATTAGTTTGGGGTATTGTGGTGTTTTAATTTGGAGTCATTGGGATACCATACAGATCTTAGAGGATACTTATTGAAGTGATCGGGTACGATATTAAGGTATGATGTATTATCTCAAAAGTGGAAACATCACCCTACAATGGACCTAATCACCTAATAAAGACTTCTAAGGTATATGAGTCTTCGTATATACCAGAGATATTTCCCCTACTTTACATGAAAAAGTAAGGTTGGGTTTATTTTAGGTCAAGTTCTTTAGTTCCCTATGGAAACAAGATACCATAGTTAATTACATTCTAGAAAATGAGAATTTTCTAAGAAAACTTTCGATTAAAGTAGTTAATAAATATCTCCAAAGATTTCAAAGTTGGATTATCAAAGGATTTTGAAGGAAGAAAAGTAGAGAGCACTCTTGATATTAAGAAGCCTAGTGAGCACTCCAGTCTACTCTATATTTAGGAATTATATTTTTGGAAGAGAGTTTATTTTTGTTGAGTTGAAATTTTATTAGAATACTAGGGCATATCATCCATCAACATAAGATTGTGGTAATGCCTAAGAGGTGAGGATTTATACTCGTAGCTCAAAAGAAATAAATAGCCTTGGATCTTATATCTAGGATGCTTTAACACAAGCTAAAAGCGTGACCTAATTCTAATCAAAAAATTGGGACATAGTGGTTTACCTCCACAAGGGAGAAGAAACTCATCCCGACTCTTCTGGACTTACAACCGTCTCGAGTGGTCGCCAGCTAACACTGCTTATTCTTCAAAACCATGTAGGCTTGTCTATGTAAGTGCAAGATATTAAGGTTGTTATTTAATTTGGAAGGAGAATAAAGTCTTAAAATCACTCCTTAAGAGACTAAATCATGACTGGAATGAAGCCATGATTTAGACTAAATGCAAAAATTATAATTTTTTACATTATTTTTGACATATTCATTTGGACAAAGGCTTAGGACATTATGCCTAAATGCATGATGAAGTTAGATTGTTGGCTGAATCAGTGGGAGGAGGTGTTCTCTACCACAAGGGATGCCCTCACAAGTCAAGCATTCTTTTATCGTGCAAGAGTAAAGACCCTCCCTATTCATGAGCAAAATAAGATGATATGCAGGATTGCTGTCACATACATCAACTAAGGGGTTTCTAAACCTTTTAATTATCTTGATTATAACCCAGCTTTTAATGTGAGGTTATGAGTTACATTTAAAATTTAATAATGAGTTCTTAGTGAGGGTAAAAAATTTATTTTATCCTAGAGCATACCACATCCAGGCCACGCATTCAATCATCAAACTTAAGAAACCTATGAAAAGAAATATGCCATTTCTATTGCACAAGCTAAACATGAAATAATAAATTCATAGATTTCTGTATAAGAATAAAAAATTTATTGTGGTCAGGTACTGTCATACACCCTGGAAAAGAGAGAAGTTGGGTAGCCAAGCTATACCCTTATACATCCCAGATTATGAAAAAAATATTATAATTACAATTGAATGAATACTATGGCAGTCTTCATTCTTCATCTTTATTTCCTCCTTTTGATTTATTTTTGCTCCAAGGCTTCACAAGGCCTCCTAGGACATGCCTTCAAGCCACTATTCATCCTAAACCCCATAGCACTGAGCCTAATTCCTATTACAAAATTATATTTTTATGGAAAATAAAATTTAACTATACCTACAAAATAGATGTTAGCTAAACAACCATAGACACCAAGAAGTTATGATTAAATTTGGACTTGACACCCTGCACATGGGTAACCAAGCCCACCAGTCCTAATGTGGATTATGCAAAGGAGCATAAGCAACCTGCAAGTAAACACATTTATATTTATTTATTATTTTAGTGGCCCCTTTAGCACCCTCCCTTACAAAAAAAATATCATTAGGCTAATAACGACATAACATTTAGTCTATGCATAAATACTCCTAACATGTAGTCTAAAAAATTACATCACAAAATAAAACAAAATATCACAACATACACATTCTTAACCTAGAGCTAAAAGTGGTGACTTAGTATTCTAATGTGTGTGCTAAGGTTTAGTGTAGTATGTCTTCATTCATCCCTACCTTAAGTCACTTTCCAAAAGCACGTTATTATGATTTTTGGTTTCTTTTAGTGAATGATTTACTAAACATTTTATTAATCCTAGATTTGAGTTAATCTTAAAGAATCCTATTCAAATATGAAAGACATCTTAAGAATAATGAGATTGAATTACTATCACATGGATAATATTACCTCATTCTTTTTTGACATCAATAGCATGCATACGATATTGAACTTAACATACCTATACATGCAATGCACATATGTGTATTTTTTCCTCACTTGAATGATTGTTAATGCATGTATTTTGGTAAAAAAAGAGAGATCTAATTTATTAACTAAGTATATATACACATGTATTAAAGATTTAAGTAAGTACATGTCATTGTTAAACCAGGAAAGTGAAGTAATATAAGACCTCTTTGGGGCTACTTAAAGCATTGTGTTCTCTAGATGTCCAAACTATATGCTTACAATCTTAAATACACATATAAGTATACGTAAACATAGGAATGAAAATCATGCAAAAGATTGTATATTAGCAAATTCATTTACTCATGTAAAGTAAAGCTCTATCCAAATTCTAGCATATATACACACATGAATGAAATTAAGTAAGTACGTGCCATTGTCAAACTAGAGAAGTGAGGTAATCTAACACCTCCTTGAGGCTACTTAAAGTCTCGTATTCCTGGTGTCCATACTATATACTTACTAACATTCAAACACAGGTAAATATACACATGAATCATAAAAATAGAATAATCCATTAAAATGATTAAGCTATAAGAAAATGTAAACCACATAGAATATTCATATCCAACATCAATTTAAACCTTCATCATTAATTTATAATTTTGCAATTAATTTATGATTTATTAGTAATAATAGCCATGCCATATAATACGATGAAGTCAACATATGCAACTTATAGATATATAATCATATTCACTTGATTTTTTTATTTGGGAAAACATGAATGCATGATATCAAATTGCATACAAATTTATAATGATTGCAAAGGAATAAGTAAACATTTCCACATGATACATTCAATCACATTAATTCCTAAGGACAATCAAGTCAAATAAAATTCCTTAAGACTAAACAAAGTTGTTATGAAGTTTAATTTTTGGATTTGAATTATTAGAACCTAAAGAGGAGAAAAATATTTTTTTGTTTCACTCCATCCCACATTAGTGCTTTAATGTGTTTAACGAAAAACTATTAAGTAAATTTTATGAATTCATTAAGTTCAAATCATTAAGCAATTAATTTAATTTCCCTTTCCTAAGTCTCTTTAGTTTAATTAACTACTTAATCATGAGCCTACAATGATATGCATATGGAAAATTAAAATTTACAATTCTCCTAAAGGGACCTAATGCAAATAGGCTCATGTTTAAGAGTTAATTAGAATAAGGAAAGAACTAAGCTAAGTACTCTTATGGTTTTCCCACACCCATGGGTTAACGATGAATTTCTTTAAGACTCTTTATGTCATTAAACACATAAAGGGAATTAACGAATTCAATTTAAATTATCTAAAGTAATTATCATTTTAATTTGGTTTTATTTTATTATTAATTTACTTAATTAGCCTTTAATTAATCAAATACATTAATTAACTCTCCTATGGAAATGTATTTAGGAAAATAACTAGGATGGAGGCCCCAAATATTTCCCCTCATCATTCCCACTATTTACTATGATTAACCATTGTTAATTATTTAAATTTACTATCTAGCATTTTTAATAATTATAAAATTGATTAAGAAGGGTAATTAGGATTGAAGTTTCAAAATTTTCAAATTTCATAGACAATAAATCCCAAGAAAATTATGGGAGGTAGAGAAAATCCCATGGGATTAACCCACTACATTTGAGATCAATTGGACAAGTAATTAGGCATTAATTATGGTAATTAGCCTAAATTTTATACCCTAATTAAGAATTATTCATCAACCAAACATTAGGGGTTCTATTTGTATTAAATTCTCCTATGTTCACCCTTTTCAAAATGGGTTTACTCATATGTTTTGGATTTTTCTACAATTGGTTATAAACTTTTGAAGTTCTGGCCACTTAATGGCATTTTAATCACTTAATTAATTCCTTAAACCATTGGCGCCACACAAGAATTGACATGGCAGCACTTTCCATGTGGCATAATGGGATATGTTACTTAAATCGTCCAACGCGGAAGCTGACTCAGCAATGGTGGAGATTAATCCTGTGGTTCCTATTAGATTAAATCTAATTATCTAATGGATTAAATCACAATCGTCCATTCTAATCATGTGGAACCGATGGTTGATGATCTATCATCCCCTGAGCACTAGAAGACAGACACCGTCCACCTTCTGTCGCTTGATCTGAGCTCACCAGAGCTTGTAAGACATCGGGATCAACTCCAAAACATGTGGGGAGAAGATGTAAGGATATGCAATAGTAAAATTGCATGCAATCACAATTTTCTTCACTAAAGACCAACAAGTAGGGGATTTTCTATTATTTTCTAGAGTTTTACCTCACCAGAGCTAAAGATTGGTGGTCCATCAACTGTAGTAGCTTCATCTTGAAGAGATAAAGCCTTGTTGAGAAGAACTCAAGCTGCCTCCCCATCGATGCCTCTGTGGACCAAGAGTCGCTACTAAGCTCTTCGAAGTTGGTCTTGGAGTGCCTTCCCATGATTAAATTGATCAGGGATCAATTTGTTTCTACTCGTCGGAGTGAAGGAAAGGTGTGGGAAAAGTTAATTTGAGTTTGGTGGAGTTCAGGTGAGGTTGGATAGATGGGGCTCTCAATTATGAATGGTAGTTGTTCTCGCCAGTGATGGATAGCATGGGGGGAATCAAGAGAAGCTCTAGGGCTACTCAGAATGTTGTGAGGAAGCTCTATGTAAAGTATGAATGGATTTGGGGGGGGGAGTATATTCTCCTCCCAAAGTGAACCAAAGGTTGACATTGGTTCAGCCTTTGGCAGTCATCCGGCCGGGGTAGGTTGCCGGAGATTGTAGTGGACTATTGAGATGGACGTGCAGAGTCTAAGGTAGTGGCATGGGTTGCCATGGGGTGTACCACCTCCTCCAAGTGAACTAATGGAAGGCTAAAGGTGAGTTCACCCTACCCAAAGATGAACCACCCAACAACCTTAGGTCAGGTTGGGTCAGTGGTCCTACTAACCAAGAATGGCCAAAGGTGGTTACCAAGGCTTGGGGAGTAGGTGATCCCCTTTAAATGGGGATTTTGTTTTATTTGGGTGGGTTGGTTCAAGGATTTTGACCCAAACTAAGTGCACCATGGGTTGGGTCCACTTGGCCTAGCCCATGGTGACCCAAGGATGAGTCATGCCAAGTTTTGGGTTTAGACTTGGTTTGGATGGGTTTGGCTGAATTTGACCTATATGGTTCAAAATGGGTTCAATTAGGTTACATGACCAATTGGTCAAATTGGATCAAACCAAGGGTTTGGGTGTGTTCAATTGATGATTTGGAATGTATTTGGAATGTATTGGTGCAATTAGTTTGGTTTTATTTGAAGTGAATTTGATTTTGGCTCATTTGGGTTCATTTGGGTTCAATAGGCTAAGCTAACCAATTTGGTCAAGTTAGCCAAATTGGCTTGGGTGGATGGTTGATTTAGGTTCAATTGATTATTTGAGAATGAGTGCAGGCATTGGTTTGAATCAATTTGAATTTGGGAATTATTTGGTTCAATTGAACCCTTTAGAACAAATTAGGCTAAGTGGGTCAATTGGGGTGGTTTGACTAAATTAAGTTCAATTAAAGGTTGGATCATTTTAATAATCAATTTGTGATTGATTATAGGCATTAGTTTCAATCAATTGGGTTTAGGATTTATTTTGGGTCAAGAGACCAAATTGGTAGTTAAGACATATTCAATACTCAATTTATGATTAATGAGAGTCATTGATTTCAATCAATTGAGGTTGGAATAGGTTTTGGTTCATTTTGGACCATTTCAATTAATTGGGTCAACTTGGATCAAGTAATCAAATTGGTTTGGTTTGACCCAAATAATCATAATTTGACTACAAGTATGATCAACAATTATTATAGAAAAGATTAGATGGGTTAATTCAATCTAATTTGGGTTGGATTGAAGTTTGAATCAATTTGGTTATTTAGGCCACTTTGGGTCAAGTGGACAAAATGGGTTGATTGGGTTGAATTGGATTGAATTTGGTGTTGAGAAGAGTTCAATGATGGATTTAGGGTTGATCTATGGTTTTGATTGTAATTGATTTGGGTTTGATTGGACTTTGGCTCATTTGGACCTTTTGGGTCAAATGGGCTAACTTGGGTTAATTGGACTCATTTTGTTGGATTGGTTTGATTGTAATTCTTGGAGGAGTTTGAAATGGAGTATTGAATGGTTGGAGTGCTTTTGTAAAAATTAATAAGATTTGGTTTGTTTGAATGGGCTCGGGTCATGGGATCATGGTGGAAAGAACTTAGGTTAGGACTTAAGACAATTTGGCTTAGAACTTGGATAGGAAATGAATTTTAATTAAGGTTAGTTGTATGTGCTTAAGGTTGATTTTGGATGAGTGGACAAGCATGGGTTTTGGTTTAGGCCATAGGATAGGTAAGACTTATTTTTCCTAGGGTATGACTTAAGCTTAAGGTATGCCTCCCTAAGTCTTAAAGCTTGGGCTTAGTGTTCCCTTAAACACTAAACGTGTCCTATGACTAGGGAAATTGAAGTGACTAGAAGGTTCTTAAGTCTAAGATGGGAAGGATGAGTCCTCACTCTAAAAGTAAGGTCAACAAAAGGACCCCCAATAGGTATGGTATAACTAACAAGGCTCACCGCACATATTGGCGTTAACTGAGATGATCAACAACATTAGAAAAGATCACAAGTACTAATAAAGGCTATCCATACATAAGTGGAGAGATAACTATAATTACCATCATAGAGTGATGCAATTCATTTTGATGTCGAGGGCATGGGAGAGTTAAAGTAGATTTGATTAATTCGTTCAGGACTGATTTCATGCCAAAGACATGAGGATAGATCCGCTAAGGATTTGCACTTGAATTTGATTGGATTTGAGATTGATTTATGCCAAGGGAATAAAAGGGGATTCGATGGGGATTTATATTTGAGTGAATTTGTTTGATTTGTCTAAACCATATTGATTAATTTTGATTTGTGTTTGGGTTTTGTGTTGATTTGATTATGTTGATTGATTTAGTTTAAGTTTAGTGATTCATTTTGATTTTGATTTTGTTGATTGATTTGGTCTAAGTTTGGGCTTGATTTGATTTTGATTTTGATTTTGTTGATTGATTTGATTTGAGTTTAGTGATTCATTTTGATTTTGATTTTGTTGATTGATTTGATCTGAGTTTGGGTTTGATTTGATTTTGATTTTGATTTTATTGATTGATTCATTTTAAGTTTTGGTTTAATTTGATTTGGATTTTGATTTTGTTGATTGATTTGATTTCGGGCCTGCTGTTTGCGATGGACCGCACTAAAGATGGGCTATTTGAGCCTGAGCCTTGTTTAGATTTACCAATCCAAAGGGGTAGCCTACTAGCCATAAAGTATAAACTATCCAACCTAAGGGTTGCCCATCGATTTACAATGGCTACACTAGGAAGAAAGCTCAGGGACTCACATCTTCTAAAGTAGAATCAACCATTGGGGTGGCTTACTGATGACACAATAAAACAAAACCTGACCTAGGCAGAATACTAAGTGCGTGTCTTTAGGGTTCTTATCTCAACTTATAGTGGTGAAGGCGATTCCTATAGGGAGTTTTGCTAGCACTGCCCAAGAGATAGGATGCCTACTTGGGAAGAGGTGCCTTTGGGGGTCTTATCCTAATCCATAAGATATGTTATTTTATTTGTTTATTTGTTTGTCTATTTGTTTATTTAGCATGAACCGTATTAGTTTGTGAGGGGCCACACTAAGAAGGAACCATGGGGGATTTAGCCTATCTCAGATTTATTTGCTCGAGAGATAGTCTATAGATCCATCGTATAAAGCTTTTAATTACATGGGTGGTACTAGGAAAGGGAAACTATCCAATCCAATAGTAACCTGGGTCATGCCTAGATGGGGTCATGAAGATGTAATCCAAATAAAATTTAAGGTCTTATCCTAGTCCTAATCCCTAAAATTTTGATTTTGATTTTGTTGATTAGGATAATGCCATAGGGAAGGTTCCTCTTAAGGTCCTATCCTAATCCATAAAATTTAAAACCTTTAGGTATACAGTGACTAGCTCAAGGAGAAAGTGCTGGGACTCACATCTGCCTGAGTGGTGTTATCCACCGGGTGGGCTATTATAAGCAAAGCAAACACTAGCTAATCTAAGGTGTCTATTGGTTTGAAATAATCAATCTAGGAAGAAAGCATCGGGGACTCACATCTTCTAAGTGGGCTGATCATCGGATGTCATGTCGGTTAGATACACTATCGACCTAGCAACTAAGTGGGGAGTCTGAATCCAAGCTTAGAGTAGTCAAAAAGAAGAGGAGCCATTAAGGTCTTACCATAATCTGTAAATATAAACTTGGACCTAATTAGTGCATGGTGGGTAGTTCAATAAAAATACTCAGGGACTCACACCTTCGAAAACAAAGCCAACATCAAGGTAACTTAATGGTCATGCAATACGGCACACCACACCAACAAGGTGCTCATTAATTTGTAGTGGTTATGCTAGGAAGAAAGCATGGGATCTTAGATTCTCCTAAGTAGAAAAGACCACTTGGGAGACACACTAGCTAATTAGTGGATCAATCTGGACCTAGAGCAACTACTAAGTGAGGGCCACTGGGAATCTTATCTCAAATTAAGGTCGCCCAAAGTGATTGGATTTGTGTTTGATTTGTTTTTGTTTGTGATGTGCTGATGAGGGATAGGATGGCACTCGGGTTCTCTTATACCTACCCTAAACACATCGACAGTAATTTGGTAATTGGAAATATTTTAATTTAGAGAGAAATTTGAACAAAATAGAATTTTTATAGATGGAAATTATTTTGGACATTGTTTAAGTATAGTACCTCTTTAGATAATGCTCATTGATTAGAAACATTGAGCATTCACCTTTATAATTTATGAGTTAGTAAGATCCACCCTCGAAGGCCTTTTCTATGGTGAATGGGCCTTCCCAAGTGGGTTCAAACTTGCCTCCAATCTTGCGATAGACAATAATTAGTCTCCTTAGAACTAAAATGAACTCTTCTTCTAAAAATGCTCTAGGGTGGACCAATTTTTATGAGCATGAACCATCTTTGCTTTGTATAACTCAAGGTTCTGGCATGCTCATAAGTATTTTTCTTCTAAATCTTTGAGTTCTTCTAACTGCAACTTGGCATTCTATTTGGTTGTGATTTTGATACCCATAGCTATCGGTAATGATAAAAGCTTAACTTCTAATGGTAGAATTTCTTCGGACCTATACACTAAAGATAATGGGGTAGATTGTGTTGGAGTTCTGTAGGTAGTACAGTAAGCCCATAAGGCTGCAACTAACTATTCATGCCACTATCATTTTTATCATTGAGTGTCTTCTTGAGTATTTCGATGAGAGTTTTGTTGAAGGATTCTACTAAACTGTTTGCCCTTGGGTAGTATATGGTAGAATTTCTCTAATCTATGTCATGTCTCTGCGCAAAGTTGTTGATTTTGATGCTCTTAAAAGTGGTATAATTATCGGATATGATTCAGTAGGGAATCTTAAATCAATAAATGATATGGTTCCTAAAGAATTGGAGCACATGTTGACCTTTGACTTCCCTTAGCAGAATCACATCTACCCACTTGGAGAAGTAATTTGTAACAACTAGAATGAACCGGTGACCCTTGGACAAAAGAGGATCAATCAGGCCCATTATGTTGGTGTCCCAATACTTGAATGGCCATGAGGCCAAAGTTGGGTGTAGAATGTTGGGCAGCTGGTAGGACCACTCCATGTACTTGGCATTGGTGATAACACTTCGCTACATCCATGCAATTTATGATCATCATTAGCTAGTAGTATCCGAGTCTCTTGATATTGGGACCAAATTGATGAGCTATGCATAGTCCTGAATGTACCTCGATCATAATCTTATGAGCTTCATGTTTGTCTAAATAGCGTAACCTCATATGATCAAAATATAGTCTCTATAAGAGACAATCCATGAGGGCGTAGTAGAGTGCCCTTTGCTTCACCTGATGTGCTTGAGGCTTCTCTTAAGATAGTTTTCTTTTATTTAGGTAATCAATGAAAGGTTTCATCCAATCCAATTCTTTGTCCTTTTTGGAAATGTCAACCTCCCCTTCAAAGAGAGTATTTATCAATGAGTTCAACATCAATAAGAGGCAAAACTTGTCTATTATAGACCTCTATTGATATGAACTCATCTTTCATACATGCCAAATCTTTGGCAAACTTGGCTAAAGCATCGACTATAGAATTTTCTCCTCGAGGGATCTTGTAGATTGTGACCTCTAGGATTTGAGCTAACAACTCCATGGTGTACTTATGGTAGTGATGGACTATGGGCTTCAAGGCCTTGTAGGACCCAACGATCTAGTTGACAACTAGCTATAAATCTCCAAAGATGTTGATATTATGAATGCCTAGTGAGATGGCTAACTCCAGACCAATGATTAGAGCCTTTATATGGCTTCGTTGTTGGTTCAAGGCTCAAATAAATGTTATGAGAATCTCATCATATCACGGTCTAGTGTTAGGAGGACTATCCCTACCCTTGCCTTACCTAGGAGAATGGATTATGGTTCTTCTCCTCTTTGAGTGGAAGTTACACCATCAAAATACATCTCCCAATAGTGAATACTTGTATCCCCTAAGTTCATGATATGTTCATCAAGGAGGTCATCACTGAGCGGGAAATCCACTAGAAGTGGATGTGCTGCTAGGAAATCCACAAGTTCTTGTCCTTTTACTGTATGGAGGGGGTATGAATGTGATGTTAAACTATGATAAGATCATGGACCATCATGCCAACCTTATGGATAGGATTGGTCATCTCATGAGATATTGCAGTAGATTAATTATAGAAACCAAGTTTACTTTTGACTACGAGATCATCGACGTAGCATTCGACTTGGTGATGAATGAGTTCGTCAAAGATTCGAGTCATGGCCCGCTGGTATGTGGCACCAGCATTTTTATGACCGAAAGGCATGACCTTATAACAATATATTTTGATCAAGGTTCTAAAAGTAGTGCTCTTTTCATCTTCAAGTGTCATCTATATTTGGTTATATCCATATGAACCATCCATGAAAGGGAATACCACATGAGATGAGGCAATGTCCACCATTAGTTCTCGTATTAGTAGTGAAAATTCATGTGTTTGACATGCCTTATTAAGATCCCTAAAATTGACACATATGTAAATTTTTCCATTCTTCTTCTTAACTAGAATGACACTAGCATACCAGATTAGGTATTTTTTTCTCTCGGATGAAACAAACATCAATCGGTTTCTTTACTTCAGAAATGACTTGTTGCTCAATGTCCAATCACATGTGCCTAGGAGCTTCCTTGATGAGGTTAGCGTCAGGCTGTATTGCTAGCTTATGAACCACTATTTCAGGAGCTAATCCAATCATTTCTTTATAGGTCCATACAAAGATGTATTTAAACATAGCGAGTAGCCTAACTAAGTCAATGGTTTTAGATTCATTCAGCAAGGAATTGATGTACGTTGGGCATGAATTTTCTTCAGTCTCCAAGTTGATCTCTTTAAGTTCGTCAATGGTTAACTTGATTTCTTCTTCAAATTTTGGGGGTGCATGTTTGACTTGGAGATCATCTGGATCATCTAAAGTTTTTAAGAAGACATCCTCATAGGGGTTAATGTGATTTGAGAAGAACCTATGAGATTCTAAATGATTAGTGATGACTAAGCAATAATCATCATCATCAACTTGGCCCACTGCACCAAAGCCTAGTCCTAGTCATGATTAAGAGTTCTTGCATTTTTTGTCCCATAACCTTTCAAAATACTTTGACATATGCTTAGACCATGTATGTGGAATTAGACCTTTCTTTGTTAAGTTAAGAACTCAAAGAGAGTACCAATCAAAAAGTAGTTCTATTAATTCTTTAAAAGATTCATCCTATAGCACTAAATCAACTTCTTGGCTTGAGGATGCTGCTCCTAGATAGTACCTTTGGGACTTAGTGTTTGCACATGCTTTATGGCCTTCCTTAATTACCTTTTTGTGCCAAAGTGGGGTTAGAGCTAAGACACCCATCTGTTATCTAACAGTTTCACATAAAGAAGATTTGAATACACTCATGCTTTGCTTGGGAACCCGACCTTCATCACTGTCGGGTTCTAGTGTCACCTCTAGTGGGATATGCTAATGAAGAGAGCTTGCCGGTGTGCTAACCACATAAGACTCATCCTCCGAGCTAAATTCTAAGTCTATGTAGATAACAAGTGTACTCTTGGATGCTGCGATGAATCTCCTAGTAGGTGGTAGGTATGGAGGTCTTCCACTTCTGGGACCCCCTTTGGACTTGCCTCTTCCTCCTCTTGGTGAAGGTCCCACTTGTTCTAATGGAGTAATGAGCTCTGGGTGGAATCTAATCTCAGGCTCTATATCCTTCCTAAGATATTCTTCTCATTCCCTTTTCTTTTATTCTTATTTTTATTTTTATTTTTCTTTTCTTTCTTTTTCTTTCTTTTTTCTTTGTATTTTTCTTTTTTATTTTGATGAAGTTCACGAGAGAAGACATTTTGTTTCTTAGGGAGGTAATAGGCTGCATCCTCATAAATTCTGACCTAATGTAATGCGAATGACATGAGATCTCCTTTGATAGAATACTTGATTTTACCCCTTAGGAACTTGATGCACTTATGTAAAGGGGATGGAACCATGTTGTTCTCATATATCCAAGGTCACCCTATCAAAGCTTTAAAAGATGTATTAAAATCTATTACATGAAATTTAGCTTCCATCTTCCAATCATCTATCTCCAAAGGCAACGCTATGGAACCTAAGGCGATCTCATCTTGTTCATTGAATCCTTTCAATATCATCTTCTCTGCTTGGAGTTTAGAGATGTTGATCCTTAGGTAGGCAAGGGTTCTTAGACTCATAATATTTATTAATGCACCTGAATCAACCAACACTTAGGACAGCCTAAACCTGGCAACATCCACGGTGATGTAGATGGGATGGTTGTGCTCTATTGTCCATAGAATTAGGTCTACATCTGATAATGTGACTCCTAGGACTTCCTTTGAGAAGCATGCCTCCTCTCTAGTTGGTTCAGTAGTGGCCAACTAAGCTAAGCATATTTTAGGGTCAAGCAGTGCTTTGACAAGTGACTCCCTCATCTCATTGGATAAGACAAGGGCATCATATATGCTTAAGTTAGTTGAAAACTTTTTAAGATGTGCCAAGGCATTATAGTCAACTTTGGGCTGGTCCTCCATAAGCATATCTAAGGGCGGAGCATCTTATGGAGGGGTTATCTACTCACTGTAAGCAAGGATGTATTACCCTTATCTTGAGGTGCAACCCTAGGAGGTAGAACTTTACCACTACAGATGTTGACTTCAATGACTACTTATGCCAAGGAGCTTGTAAAAAGTTATCCTTATACCTATAGCTTCTCCTAAAGGATCATCGAAGTTGGATAACTCCAAAAGAATCTCTAGTGGTGAACCCTAATGATTCAGAAAAGGGAAATCTATTTCTGAATCAGAATGGGATTGATAAAAATTATTTAGATTATTATTGTTATGACTTGGAGAGATATCTATTAGAATAAAATTACTAAGATCATCAAATGTAGATAGGATGTATGTTTAATTAATAGAAATTAGGTAAAATGAGTGGTGTGAGTGGCTTGGTGCCCTCATTTGTAGATATAATGCTCCTGCTGATAGTGGAGGAGCCGGTAGAGATAGTAGCTACAATGGTGGAATGAGGAATGCTAGACTTAGATGGTGGTTGCTCTATGGAATTATCGTGGGCATGTGATGGCTACTACTATAAATGGGCTTCCACCCTCCCCAAGTTGTCCCTCATAACTGGCAGAAAATCCTTAAGTGTTGGAGGTCCGAGCCGAGTTAAGTACCTACAAAAAAAAGTTTCTTGATTTTAGAAATTATCTTTTTAGATGTACGGGATAAAGAGATATCCCAATCTTTTTTTTTAAGAGGATCAGATGTATCTCCAAAGATTACTTTAATAAAACTAGAAGGTTGTTCTACTAAGTATTATTTGGGGATGACTATGCCACTTGACTTGTAGATACATTAAAGCCAATCCTTGAAGGTAAAGCAACCTATAATACATGGCCTAACATGCAGTGGTAGATGCAGTGGTTAGGATCATCACTCCTACCCACTTCCTCTAGCTTTCTAGGCTTAGGTAGCTAGAAATCAGGCTTCTTGAGAAGGTTCTTGAAGATCTTCTTGACTACCTCCCTCTTAAATGAATATGGCTTGTTGAGTTTATTAATAAGAGTAGGTGAAAAATAGCTACCTAGTGGTGGATACTGATAGTGCTTCTGTGTAGGTTGTTGTGGTAGCTATTATAGGGGTTGAGATAGTGGAAGAGGAGTTGAGAGTGGAGGCTGCCGAACTCTAGGCTTCTCAAACTGTGCTCTTACTAGATTCTTCCCCTTATCCACTGCAACTACTATTCCTGGATACTTCTCAAACACCATCTGGGACTTGGACTTAGATGTTTGGTCTAAGAAGGGTAATTATTTGGCTTTCTCTTATAGGTTAGTTTCCTTGCTGATTAATTTCTCAAATGTATTTATGGTAAAGACTTTGAGTATGAAGGAGATCAGGCCACATATATTCTTAAGAAGAATATCAATGGCATGCTGCTCTTGCAGCTATGGTTCATAATTCATGCATAGGTTGCATCATCTGAGAATGTAATCAACAAGGGACTCTTTGGGTTTTTACTTTTCTACAATAAGGTCCCCTATAGTTATCCTTTACTAAGCTCTTGAAAATCTCTTAATAAAGAGCTACTCTAACTCTACAAAGAACTTCACCGAACTGTTAGGTAGTTCAACATACCAATCAAATGTGACTCCAAAAAAGTTACTAATAAATAACTAGAAAAGTAATGCGTCATTACCACCGGCATTACAACAACTAGCTCTAAAGTGTGCTATATGCTGCCTAGGGTTCCTGCTACCATTAAGTACCTTGAAGGATGGTGGTACAAAACCCTTGGGGTATTAAACTACATTAAATTCCACAGGGTAGGGTCTATCCATTTGAACCAATGAGCTCCCTTAGGCTTGTGCCAATGCTTCTTTTACCCGTTGTTCCACCATCTGCTTGATTTCCTTTTCTTGTATGAAGGTACTATCAGTTACCTTCCTATGTAAACTACTAGCATCCTCATCTATAAGAGTAGTGCTCTTGGGATGATCTAGTATGTGCACTAGCTCAGGTCTTTTAGCCTCTATAAGAGTGGGTTGTGAATCAGGGGCTTGGTTCTACAATGCTAAGACCACTATCATCAACTCTTCTACCTTCTCTCCATCCTATCAATCTAATAATCTTTGATTTGATTCGTTGGAGGTGGCATTGAGTTGAGTCTGATGCCTCACCTTCCTCAACTTCAACACCTTGTGCTTCCTGACTAAGCTACTCCCTATTCTTTTGTAGGGGATTGTGCTTAAGGGGAATTGTAATAAAAATAATAAATACTTTTGTTATGCAGGTTGCTTATACCCCTAAGCATAATCCAAATTAGGACAGGTGGACTTGGTTACCCATGTGTGGGGTGCTAAGTCCAATTTATTTATATACATGCTTGGGATTGTGTGGTATGTTTGGCTAATCTCTATTTTTGTAGGTTTAGTTAGATTTACTTTTCCTTTTTCAAGTAATTTTGCAATTAAGATTTGGAATGAAAGTTATGGGGGATTAGGATGAACATTGGTCATAAGACAATGACTTATGCACCATGTGAAGCCTTGGAGCAACCACATCCGAACCAATAAAATGAAAGAAGAAAGAAACAACAATAACAACAACAACAACAACAACAATAACAACAACAACAACAACAACAACAACAACAACAACAACAACAACAACAAGCCTTTATCCCACTAAGTGGGGTCAACTACATGAATCCTTTTTCTCCATTGTATCCTGTTATGTGTTAAATTCTCATTTAATTCATGTATACTAAGGTCATTTTTAATACATCTTAACCAAGCCTATTTAGGTCTGCCTCTACCTTTCTTAACATAAGGCAAATCTAATGCATCTACTCTCCTAACTAGGTCATCGGATGGCCGACACTTTATGTGGCCAAACCATCGAAGGAGACTCTCTCTAATTTTATCTTCCACTGGAGCTACTCCAACTTTTTCCCAAAGTATAAGTGGAACTTTTCTATCACACAATAGGCCAGATGCATTCCTCCACTTGAATCATCCAACTTGAATTCTACTAATAACATCTCCATCTATTTCACCATCATTTTGAATAATAGAGCCTAAATATCTGAATCGCTCACTCTTATTAATGACTTGTTCACCTAATCTCACAACACTATCACTAAAACTTGTGCAACTAAAATTACACTCCATATATTCAGTTTTAAATCTACTTAAATGAAAACCTTTAGACTCTAATGTTGACTTCCATAATTCAAGTTTCTCTTGGACTCCCTCTCTAGTCTTATCAACAAGAAGAATGTCATCAACAAAAATCATACACCAAGGTACATCTTCCCAGAAATGCCTAATAAGAACATCCATAACTAAAGCAAAGAGATAAGGGCTTAAAGCTAATCCTTGATGTAATCCAACTGAAATAGGAAAATATTTTGTCAATCCTCCTTGTGTTTGGATAGAAGTAACACCTCTAGTATACATATCCTTAATGACTAGAATATAACCAATATTAACTCCTTTCTATTCTAGAACTCTCCAAAGTACATCTCTTGAAACTTTATCATAATCTTTCTCTAAATCAATAAATATCATATGTAGATCCTCCTTACTTTCTCTATACTTCTCCATCAAACCTCTTAACAAATGTAAAACATCCATGGTAGATCTAACTGGCATGAAACCAAACTGATTCTAAGAAACTTTTGTATCACATCGTAACCTATGCTCAATCACTCTCTCCCATAATTTTAATGTATGACACATTAACTTAATTCCTCTATAATTTGTACACTATTGTGCATCACCTTTATTCATAAATATAGGAACAAACAAACTCCTTCTCCACTCATCGCATCTTTTTAGTCTTTAAAATAACATTAAAAAGATTTGTAAGCCAAGAAATTCCTTCATCTTCTAAACATTTTCACAGTTCTATTGGAATATCATCAGGTCCTACTATTTTTTGACATTTCATTTTCTTTTAAGTTTCTCTAACTTCAGATTTACTAATACGATGATAAAAATAAAATTCTCTATTTTTGTTTAGGGTATTAAGGTTTCTAAAATCAATCGTACTTTCAATTCCTTCATTGAAAAGTTATCAAAATACATCATCCAACTATTTTTAATATCCTATTCTAAGAAAAGCATTTTATTATTTTCATTCTTGATACACCTCTATTGAACTAGGTCTTTACTTCTCCTATCTCTTTGGTTGGCTAACTTATACATATATCTTTCACCTTCTTTGGTATCTAATCTATTATATAAATCACTAAAAGCTAAACTTTTGCATCATATATTGCTTTCTTAGAATCTCTACAGACCACTTTATATATTTCCCAATTCTCTGAGTTTTTACATCTAAACCAAGTTTTATAACAATGCTTTTTATTTCTTATCTTTTCCTGCATACTCTGACTCCACCACCAACTATGTTTATTAAAAAAAGCTTTTCCTTTTGATTCTCCAAGCACATTTTTAGCAACTTGCTTAATTTCACTTGTTACTTTTTCCCACATAACTTTAGCTTCATTATGAACATCCCAAATTCTAAGCTCTTGTAGCTTGGTCTTAAAATTATTTTTATTTGTGTTATTTAAGTGTGCCCATCTAATCCTAGGATAATAATTTGATTTATTTTTTCTCTTACAATCTTTCATCTTAAAGTCTAAAACTAACAATTGATGTTGGGTAATTAAACTTTACTTGGAATGACCTTACAATATTTACAATCTAAATGATCTATTTTTCTTATCAAAAAATAATCAATCTAAGTTTTACTAGAACCATTGTTACAATTAATAATATGTTCATCTCTTTTCTTAAATAAAGTATTAACAACTACAAAATCATAAGCTAAGGAAAAATCTAATATAGTCCTACCTTCTTCATTAGTCACTCCAAATCCATAACCAGCATGAATACTTTTAAAATCTTCTACCACTCTACCAACATGTCCATTTAAATCTCCTCCAATAAATACTTTTTCTTCAAGAGGTATCTTTCGCATTAATCTCTTTAATTCATTCCAAAATTTTTCTATTGAGCTTACATCCAAACCTACTTGAGGAGCATAAACACTTATAACATTGATAATCCTAGTATCAACAATAATCTTTAAAGCTATAATTTTATCTCCACATCTATTAATATTTATAACATTATCCTTCAAACTTTTATCTATAATATCACCTACACCATTTCTAGTTTGACTTCTACCTAAATATCAGAGTTTAAAACCTAAAATGTTAATCTCCTTGGCCTTCTCCCCAGCCCATTTAGTTTCTTGAACACATAAAATATTTATCTTTCTATAAACATAATATCTTTTAATTCCATTAATTTACCAGGAAGATATATATATTCCAAGATCTTAACCTAATTCTAATTTCATGGACTAACTTCTTTGCCCACATCTATCCATAATGTGGGAACCCTTGCTTATTTAACACTACACCCGGTGCGGCCCTTGCACATTTTTCATTGTATTCAAGCCATACAGCGTGTCGCTTCCAGGGGATGCGCTAGCATTAACACAATGATTTAAAGGATTCATGTCATGATTATTTTGACAAGTTTTATACTGGCTGTTGACTACCTATCGCAACCCTCCACTTTTCACATCCAGACTTGGGACTGGCAAAGGTAGCATTAGGAAAGAATAAAAAAAGAAAGAAAGAAATGAAGAAAAAAAAGAAAAGAAGAAATGAAGAATGAAGACCCCCATAACATGAATTCTTTCTAAATTATAATTATTCATTTGTAATCCTAGAGGTATAAGGGTAGATCGGCTATCCATTTCTTTTTTGTTTTGTGTAGTGGAGCCCGACCACATCAGCCTTTTATTCTTTTGCACTAGCTTTATAAAATTATTTAATGTTTGTTTTGCTTATGCATTAAGATGGCATGATTTTCCTAGTTTCTTCCTTACTTTGATGAATGACCGGGAGTTATTAGGCTCTTAGAAAAAAATTAAAATTTCTATCCAATTAATCAACTCAAAATTAAAAATTAATAACTCATAACCTCACCTAAAGCCTAGGACATAAATCAAGAAATAAAAGATTTAGCAACCCCTTAGCTGGATGTTGTATGGTTCCACTTCATGCATAAAAAGCATCTTGCTTCAATCTTATTTATGGAGGGCTTCCACCTTTGCTAGAGAATTTCTCTTGACCTTTGAGAGCCATGGTCAAAACACATCTCCTTCTTGCTAATTTTGGCTCATAACCAATTTCTGATGCATTAGGCATATGAATCCCATAACCTGCATCAAATGAATTGTCCAAAAATAAAAATAAAAACTTAACAAAATATGCATTAGATTTAAGTCATTATTCATGCCCTACATGATCTAGTCTCTTAGGGAGTCTATTTAAGGACTTAGTCTCTTTCTAAATAAACAACAGTCTAACTATCTTATAAAGCATAAGACTTGCCTACATGTATTTAAAATCATAGGAGGAGTTAGTTGGCAGCCACCCCTAGGAGGTTGTAAGTTTAATAGTTGGCGGTTTATCCTCTCTTGTGGAGGTAAACCATATACCCATTTTTTTCTTAGATTTAGGTTGTGCCTTGGCCCTCGCCAAAGCTCCCTAGATTTAGGTTCTAAGGTGGTTGTTTCCCTTTACAGGCAATAAGTACAAATCCTCAACTCTTAGGCATTTTTATGATCTTGTGTTATGAAATTATAAGCTCTAGATTTCTAACAAAAGTTTAACTCAAATAATTAACTCTCTTCAAATTTCAAAAATATAAAGCCCAACCATAGGATAGTTTGGGATGCTTACTAGGCTTCCTGGTATCATAAGAATCACCTACACATCTTCCTTTAGTTTTGATAATAACTCCCTCCTTTTGGTCAATCCCACTTGATCTTCCAAAAATAACCAATTTATTGATAGTCCTACCTTCGAAATCTTTGGAGACAATGATCGTTTACCTTAATCGAGAGTATTCTTAAGGAATCTCATTCCTTAAGATGAAATTAACTATGGGGCTTGCCTCCATAAGGAACTTAACAAACTCAATTTAAAATAAACCTTGATTTACTTTTCCATGTAAAGTAGTGGAAGAATCTCTGGTACATTTGAAGACCATTGCCCTTAGGAGTCCTTATTAGGTGATTAGGTCCATTGTAGGATGATGACTTCTGTCTCTCAAGATAGTACATCATTCCTTAATGTCATACACGATCACCTTAATAAGAATATCTATGGATCTACATGGTATCCAATAAGGCATATTTTTGTCTTCATTTATTTTTCAAAGATAGTTGAAGATAAAAAAAATATAATTTTCACCACAGCCATGTAATTCACTAGTTCTTAGAAGCCACTAAAAAGTTCTTAGTCTCTTTTGTATATGAGGTAGGAGCTTAGCAATCCCTGAGAAAGTCCATTACTCATTTCCAATGGAAACTGATGTCAAAAGGAACTTCGGGTATGCCAACCAATGTGAATGCTAAAAAGTACACTAAAGTAGTCCAACCAACATCACAATCTAGGTCAAAGGACTCATTGAAGAGGCCTTTGGAGTGATTATCCAATGAAGGATATTAAAGGTAGAGAGTGGATAAAATGAGGCTACCAAAATTAGTAGGATAAGACTTTAGAAGCCAAGCTACTTGTTCTTTAGGTGGTGACTACTTACACCCTTATTTAGCGACACCTCTAAGAGTGTCTATCATAAAGCTTGCAGAGGTTATCCATAATATAGACTATTGCAAATGACCACCACCCATGAAGGCTGATAGAGTACATGATTGATCGAGGTGTTGACCTTATCACTATAATCATACCATGACACCAAAGAGTGTCTCCTTTGAAAAGTCTAGTGGATGAACTGATAAAAGCAAGTAAGCTTAAGGAGTTCGTCAAGAGGAAAGATAAAGAGGTCATTGAAACTAGTAATGAACGTGTGCCCATGCATACATCCACATTGCAGAAGTCATACTTGGTATCTTTAGAGGTGATGAAAGTCCTCTAAAAAAGTTGAGCATGAATAAGTTATGATCTAGAGAAGTGAACTCAGGAACTATGATGCAAGCACCCTCTATTACCATCATATTAGTAAGCTTTTAAAAATGAATAGACTTGTTATAGGAAATCTCTATAATGATAGAGTTATAGTGATGGCTCGAATTGCCAATTATCTTGTAGGGAGCATCAATAAATTTTTTTTTATTTTTTTGTAAGAAAAAAGAGATGACTTTCCACTATGCAATAAAAAGAAGTACAACCATAAGTCAAGCAAGAAAAAAAGAGAAAATTATAGTCTTCTTATATATGGAAACTTTAGTACTTTTGAGTGAGAAGAGGATTTGGGGTATTGGTTGATGTGAGAAGATTTTCCTATCCACAAGAGAACCCATCTTAGCCAAAATGTTAGCAGGCTTGTTGGCCTCTTGAAGAATGTGGTTGAATTTAACTAAATTTTTTTTAGTCATCAACTAAATGTTTCTAATGATGTAAGTAATATACCGTGGGTTGTTATCATCAGTGGAGATGTAATTGCATAGTGTTAAGGAATCAATTTTAATCCAAATTTTTTTAAGATGAAGGGAGACTCATAACCTTAGAGTAGAGTGGCAAGCTAGTGCCTCAGCATGTAGAGCATTCAATGTAAAACAAAGGATGGAGAAGAGGTAAATGCATTGTTTGGTGTTATTTTTGAAGACTTCAGTAATACCAGTAGGTTGTTAATTTTTAAATAGTTGGTTATTGGTTTCTTCCAATATATGAGAAGAGTTCGGGGTAGGTTTTGCTTCTCCAGGTATTAGAGGGGTGTGAGGTGGTTGGGGTTGGATCTTGAATAGATTTGCAGCTTCAACTTTGACAAGGTAGTTCTTGTTTAATGACATTATATCCTTTACTCCTTCTTTGTAAATTTCATGCTTGTTTGAGTCACATGTCTTCCAAATGAACCAAACAATAATCAGTGGTATAATTTATACATGGTCTTTCTAGTTGTATTATTTGGAAATGTTCTAGGCCTTGAAATAGCTTTGTATAGAGTCCTCTTCTTTTAAACTATCAATTTGAAATTGTGCATTCATTTGATTTTAAATTTCTTTACTAATTGACCAAGTAATAAAAAGATGATGGATACTTTCCTTTTCCTTCCTATACAAGTAGAAAATATAAGAGATTTTAAGACCCTTAAGCTTTAATATATCATCACTGGGGATTAAGTTATGCCATAGTCTCCAATAGAAAAAGGAGATAGAGGGTTTGATGGCAGCATTCCAAAGATATGGTTGCCAAGTATGGGATCCAACACAGGTATAAGTGGCCTGATAGATGGTATTAGACATACAGAGCTTCATAGCATGACATTTAGGATCAATTTGTCTTTAGTGTGTGGGATGAAGAATGTTGGATATTTCCTTGAGAATATCATCAAGGAGTTACTCTTTCAATTTAGATAAGTTTCAATTATCATCAATCCAGAAGTCAGAGATATCACTTGATCATGGATGTTGTTTGTTAGGTATTTGGATAGTAAGCCTTCAAGAAACCAATGGTCTTTTGAAAAGCTGAGAGTACCATGCCTCAACTGCCAGAAGATTAATTTTTAGCTGCATCTCTATGTTTTTATCAAACTCTTCCAGAGTTGAGAGTTTGTCTTCCATGGTTGAGCCATTGTTGGATGGTCTATCTATCAATACTTTCTTAGTAGAAAATTAACCCATAAGAAATCATTGTCTTAATTTGATCCATAATTTCATCTGTTTGATATAAGCATAATCTGATAAGGAACAGAAGACTAGCCTTCCATCTTCTTTTGGTTTACACATCTTCTTCTAGCTCAACTAGTGAATAGAGGCATGCTTCTTACTCCATAAGAATCTATTAAATAAATTTTCATTCTTGCTTTTTGTTTGGTATAGCATTAACTTGGTTTGCAAAGAATATAGAGGGATTGAGTTGAGTATGCTTTGCAACAAAGAAATTTTCCCTTCGATAGATAAAAATATTCTCTCATGAGTTGATTTTTTTTTTCTTGGATGAAACTTATAACACCATCAAAATATTGGGTTTTTTGTCATCCTTTGTGAATATTGACACCAAGGTACTTTAGTGGGAGATGTGAATGAGTAAAGCTAGTGTAATCTTTTATCAATTTCAAATTCATTTTATAATGTTTTCCTACAATAAATAAACACTTTGATTTGTTGAAGGTCATCCTTGAGAATGCTTCAAAAGTATTAAGAGTAATCATGATCTTTGGATTGATTTGTTGGATCCATTACAAAGTAGTAATAAGTCATAAGAAAAGGCTAGGTGAGATACATTAATCTTTCCTTTGGATGAATAGTTAATTGTCTTATTTGAATTGTGACTTTCTTCTAGCATTCTAAATAGATAATCTAGTGTTAAAATGAAGAGAAATGGAGACAGAGGGTCACCATGTTTAATGCCTCTTAATTCTTTGAAAAAACCATGTGCTTTATCATTAATGATGGTGGAATAAAAGTTATTTGAGAACAGCCTATTAACCAAGCAGCAAAAATCTGATTGGAACCCTATGGCTTTCAAAACTACCTTAATAAACTTCTAGTTAACAATATCAAATGCTTTCTTTATATCAAGTTTTATAATGAGATTCACCTCCTGGCCCTTCCCCTTACATTTTTTATCTAGATCATCGATGAGCTCTTGTGCTAATAGAATATTTTCAGCAATGCTTCTCCCCTAGGCCAAAGTTGTTTGATTTTTGTAGATAAGGTTGGCGAGATGTGGCCATAGTCTTGAGGAAACAATCTTGCTGATGGTTTTGCAAATAACTGATGATAAACAGATGGGTCTAATGAGCTCCCAGCTGTATTAATTATTTTATTTAGGGATGAGTGTGATGAATGTGGAGCTAAAAAACTTATGGATGTCGATGCCCCTAAAAAGGCCTTAAAAGCAAAAAAAAAATAACATCTTGTTTAATCTAATTCCAAGTGTATTGATAGAAATATGCTGTGAAATGTTAGGTCCAACAAATTTTGACTCACATAGGGAGTTAAGGATATTCCATATTTAATCCTCCATAGGTGTGTATGAAAAGTTCACTTGGCTTACTTCAGTAGTGTTAGAAATGAGTAAATCATCACACAAAATGTCATATTTATTTTTGTTTAGTAAAGAGTGATCTGAAGTAGTTAACACATCCATAGTAATGGCTTCTAAGGTTTCCAACCAAATAGGATTTGATTTGATCCGTGTGATGTCTTTGTAATCCCTCCTCTTTTTGATGCAGGCATGGTGGTATTTAGTATTCCTATCACCTTCTTTGAGATTGGTCACACCTGCCTTCTATGTTAAGAAGTCTTCTTCCAAGGAAATGAGGTTGTTGAGAGTTAATTGGGCTTGTTTAAGACAAACTTCAAATTCCAATGAGGAGTCATTTATGTAGATATTTTCAAGTTGGGATAAAATTTATTCTTGTGCCTCAATTTAATGATGTATATCACCAAAGGTAGTTTTATTCCATTATTGGAGACTTTCGGTTAAGCTTTTATGTAAACTCCATAATCTTATCCATGGATCAACTAAATTTGAAGTCAAAGCATTTTGAAGGGAATTGATGAAGAGATCATGCTTTATCCTCATGTTCTAGGATCTGAATATAGGTTTGGATGGTTTATTGAGTTGGTTAACAAATGAAAGAATGGGGGGCATGATCTAAACAAGTTTTGTTCAAATGTCAAACTACAGAATGTTGGAAGAGACCAAACCAATGGGAATTCAGAAGAATTCTATCAAGCCTTTCAAAGGCTCTTCCACAATTCCAAGTATAAGGTGACCCACTAAAGTCAGGGTCAATTAAGTGTGTATCTTCAATGTAAGTAGTGAATTCCCCCATAACCATTTCATTTGGTTTTATTCCACCATTTTTCTAATTTGAATTTATGATCATATTGAGGTCTCCACCAACCAACCAAACAAACTAGCAATTATAACAGATTGTAATGATTTTTGTCCAAAGATTCGTTCTAGTGTCACTTGAGCAAGCTGCATAAATAATGGTTTCTAGAATTGAATAATTACAACAATTGATGTGTATAAGTAAAAGTTGGGAGTCATCAAACAAGATGTCAATATGAAGAGGATTCCTCTAGAATAAAAGGATTTTATTTATGAAGTTAGAAACTATGTTGAATTGCTAAAATTTTCTTCTCAGCTTGTCAATATTGTGAGGTTGAACGAGAGGCTGAAAGATGGAAAAAATTTGAAGGATGTAAGTTCTTATAAGACTCTTAAGTATATTAGAGGCTGCACAGTTGGTAATGCCCGTAATATTCCAAATCAGGAACTTAGTCATGTTTATAGTACTTTGAGTCCTTAGAGGGTCTAGTAGCAATTCTATTATCCATAAGTTAAGATTCCTACTGAGGAGGTACTTCCTATAAAGGATGCAACATTTGGATTAATGTCTTAATTCAGTTATTTCTTTGTGATTATTTCTTTTGGATTTCTGTATCAGCCGCTCCTCCTTAAGGTCATGGGTTGTGTTTTCTAAATCCATAGAATTGGCTTCTTACTATGTATTCTCTTTGGAAAACACTTCATCCAATTGTGTATATTCTATGTTGCATCTGAAGGACTCTAAGAGGATACCCTTATGCTATGTTGATTTCTTAGGTACCAAGATTGTATGACTCTGTACTACATTACTATGTTGTCTAATTTGATTGGTCTAAGTGGGTAGCTGTTCTTCAACTTGCACATCAATGTTGTCTCCATGAGGTATAGTATTTAGCCTATTAGTATCTAACATTTCCTTAGGGTGTTCAGTGATTAATGTATGTTGATATTAATTTGTTGTAGCATCCAACTTGTCCCAAATAGGCATATTTGGGTTCTCTCTAGGAGTTGTGTATTGATTTCCATCAAGATTAGGGCTCCTTACTCTTAATTCTAAATGATAAATGTAGCAATATTCAAACATATGTCCAAACATTTTTTACTTGGGGCAATAGTGTGGTTTCTACTCAATCATAGCTTATTGCTAATAGTCATTGATAAGAGTTTCAATCTAGATTTCATCAGCATAGGATGCTTTTATATCCATTTCCACAAGAACATGTGCTGCAGAAGGTTTGGTGAAATTGAAAGTGGGAAGGTCAAGCATTAAAGGTTATCCAAAGTTTGTAGCAAAGGAATAAAAATTTTGATTGCAAAATAGGTGGAGCTTCAAATTTGGAAATTTAAACCATATAGGGACTATTGTGGGGTTCAATGTAATAATTAAAGGCTGGAGTCCACTTAAGGATCTTCATTAGTACATTATCAAAATGATAGAGTTTTTTTTAAAGAGACGAGTATAGTTTTCCTCCCTATTCAGCCGTATGGCAATGTGTCTTCTGTCAAGTAGACTAATGTTCCAGTCACCAATAAGCTTGAGTTCATCAAAGTGTTTTCAGATATTATCCATTTTATAATGTTTGTAAGTGAATTTCCCAAACAATGTAAACTTTAAAGGCTCTGCCAGTTGAGCAGATTCATAATCAAATAAGAAAGGTGTTGGTTTGCCACTTTTTTATGGCCTTTTTAATGAATCCCATCTCACAACCTTCACTAAACTTGTCATGAAATGACTGAGGGAAGATAAGTTTAATGGAGGGGGTCTGAAGAGTCATTTGAAGAGAGGTTGTTTAAGTGAACAATAGCATAGGACATGCCTTCCATGGGGACAAAATAAATGGAATAGTAATTAATGGAATAG
Source organism: Cymbidium sinense (assembly GCA_021442155.1). Taxonomy (NCBI): domain Eukaryota; kingdom Viridiplantae; phylum Streptophyta; class Magnoliopsida; order Asparagales; family Orchidaceae; genus Cymbidium; species Cymbidium sinense. The sequence goes on along the minus strand of CM038215.1, from coordinate 219,556,191 downwards.
TGCCCTGGAGTGGAAGAAGCATACTTGGGAAGGAGAAGATGACACCATCTTTACCAAAAGATCATAAATAAAATTATATGGGGCATCAATAAATATTATCTTTAAATTTGTTTTTAATAAGCTGGGCTTAGCAAACTCTAAATTCACACTCACTATAGGGCCATAGTACAATTTCATAGGAGATTATAGAGAAACTAAGGGAATGATAACTCTCCCCATCACTTAGGGAGAGGGGTAAAAGTAGTTCATGGCCATGGTAGAGTTCATCATAGTGGAAGTCCCGCTACCAACAATGCTATAATTGGTCGACCTCTACTTAACAAATTCAGAGTGGTGATATCAACATACCACATAACCATCAAATTCCTCACCATAAGAGAAGAGATTACCATAAGAGGGAACCTTAACAAATCCTAAGCATGTTATTTGAAAGTCATTGGTAGGTTGAGTAAGGAAGATAAAGTGTTGTAGCTAGATATAGCTTGAACCGGGATCAAAGTACTTAAGGAGATAGATGAAATCTCAATCACATAATGTAATGGGTGAACACTAAGGGTCAATTTAGATTTTGGTCCCTAGCAAAAGGATACCCTCGTTCAAACCCTAATTAATAAGATAGATTTGTTTGCCTTAATAGTCATGGAGAAACCAAGAATCAACATTAATGTTTATTGCCATTGCTTTAATTTTCTTGTAAAAGCTCAAACCATTAAGCAAAAAATGAGTAAAATGGCAATCGTACTCATCGAGCCTATCAGAGGGAAAGTTGCAAAACTACTCGAAGCTAGTTTTATTAGAAAAGTTCAATATCCTGAGTGGGTGTCCAACGTAGTGATGGTATAAAAGTCAATAGGTAATTGGAGAATATGTGTTGACTTCACTAACATAAACTCTGCATGTCGAAAGGACGGGTATCCACTACCATGAATAAACAAACTTGTGGGCTTCGTGGCTAGATTCTCGGTGATGAGTTTCCTAGATACCTTTTTAGGATAAAGGGTCAAGTTATAGCTGACTTCCCAGCAGCACATCCTCTACCCAAAAGTTCTCCTTTAAATGATGATTTTTTAGATGAACAGATCTTGGCTTTAGAGGAGGAATGAAATTCCACTTGGGAATTATATTTTGATGGCACAACATCATCAAAGAAAAATAAAGAATTAAATTTTTTTTATCCTAGGGAAGGTAGGGATTGGATATATTTTCATAACTCTAGATGAAGGAATTATTTAATATTCCTATCATTTGTTTGAGCCCTATACAAATAATAAGCTGAATATGAAGCTCTTATAACTAGGCTAGAGTTAGCAATCCTTATGGATGTTAAAGATATTATGATCTTTGGAGACTCCAAATTGGTTATCAACCAAGTGAGCAGTATCTATAATATTTTGCACCCTAAGAATTTTAGTTATTATTAGTACATGATAAAATTACCTGAAAAGTTTCCATTAATAACTCTATATAGAATCTATCATAAAGATAATTCTATAGCAGATGCTTTGGCTAAACTTGCTAAATAAATTGCATGTCCTGAAAATATTTATAGAAGCTTAGAATCAACAAGTTCTATCCGTTATAGATTTAGATTATGTAAATAGGAAAATAAAAATGCAAAGGGTAGTCACCCTTATTGAAGGTCAATAGGAAAGTGACTAAAGATAACCATTTATTGCTATTTAAGTGATGGGAGGCTCCCTAAAGATAAGTCATTAGCAAATCAAATTAAGAAACATGCCTTGTCTTATGCATTGATCAATAATGTATTGTATCACAGTTCATTTGATCAAATATGACTACAATGTTTAGACAAACAAGAAGCTCATAAGATCATAATTAAGGTATAATTTGGATTGTGTGGCGCTCTCCAATCTAGACCCAAAATGAAATTGAAAATAAAAAGACTTGGATATTATTGGACTTTAATGTTAAATGACTATATGAAAATTACACATCGATGTCATCAATGCCAAATACATGGTGTAGTTTTACATCAACCTCCTAATAAACTACACCCAACTATTACCTCTTAGCCCTTTGATAGTTGGGGTACTGACATCATAAGACCTAATGATTCTCCTTCATCAAAAAGGCATCATTTCATATTAGCCGCAACTGATTATGTTTCAAAGTTGGCTAAAGCGGTTCCACTGAACGAAGTAAAGGCATACCATGTGCTTAAATTCTTTTATGAATAAATCATATATCGATTTGGCATTCTTCCCTAAATTATATTTGATAATGGTATATCATATAAGTCCACTAAATTGAATCATTTTATGGCTAGGCATAAAATTAATTAGAGATATTCAACCATCTATTTCCCTAGGGCATTTAATAAAACTCTTATAAGAATTTTGAAAAACAAACTTGATGAAAATAAGTGTCTGTGAGATGAAAAATTGGTTGAAGCCTTATAGGCTTATCCGACCACATAAAGGAAACCAACTCAAGCTACACCATATGCTTTAGTTTATGGAACTAAAGCTATTCTTCCATTAGAAGTGCAGTTACCTTCTTTGAGAATAGTGTCTGAAAGCTCAACAAGAACTTGAACTATACCACTCTCATATGGTTCAAGCACATGATAAGTTGGTCCATCCTAGAACTTCTCAAGTAGAAGACTTGGTCTTGGTTTTTAAATGACTAATTTAAGCTCATCGCAAGATATGCAACGAATTCAAGCCAACTTGGGAAGGATCCTTCATGGTGGAAAAAGTTTATAAAGGAGGCTTTTATTAATAGATTAATTTTAATGGTGAATTTCCAATGCCACCTATATATGAACGTTTCCTAAAGAAATATTATGTATAAATTGTACTTCAATTTAAAAATCACCAATAAAATCTTTGTATCTTTTGAAAATTATCTAGATACAAATATTGTTCTATTTTAATTATTATGTAATGACTTTTAAATTTTTACAGATTTTTTGAATTCTTTGATGCATAACTTATACATTTTTATACGTTTTGAGTAAGCCCATCCATGGCACCCTTCTTATAAAATTCTTAGGATTGGAATAAGCTTTTTTTGGCACCAATTCTATTATTTATAAGATAAGATTAAGTAATTTAGACCCCTGTCTTATGAGTTAGACTATTTAGTTTAAGATGAATTCATAGGCCCCTTTCCTATTAGTCAAATTTTGAGATTTAGGATCAAATCATTAAGATCCCTTTTCCTCAACCTAAGCTCTCTAGGTTGGAATAAGCCATTAAAGGACCATTCTTAATAGCTAATTAAAAATAAGTAAGCCCCTTAGTAGGCATTCTTTTTAAAAGATAAAGATATGATTAAGTCAATAAGACCTTTTTCTTATTAGTCAAAATTAAGGTTAGGATTAAGTCATCAAGTCCTCTTTTCTCTCTTTCAACTATTTAAGTTAGATTAAGCCATTATAGGTTCTATATTAATAGTTAACCAAAGAGGAGTAAGTCTCTTAGTAGACATCCTTCAAAAAGATAAGGATATGATTAAATCACTAAGATTCCTTTCCCTATCAAATAGGCTATCTAGGTTAGGATTAAGTCATCAAAGACCCCTTCCCTACTAGTCAAAAATTTGAGGTTTAGGATTAAGTCATTAAGACCTCTCTTCCTCATTATAGCTACTCATAAAGGAATTAAACCATTGAAGTCCTCTTCTTAATAGCTAATCAGATAGAGTAAGTCCCTTAGTAAGCATCTTACTAAAAAAATTTGGGATATGATTGAGTCATTATGGCCCCTTTCCTTTTCAAGCTAATTTAGATTAGAATTAAGCCATTGAAGGCCCCTTCCCATTAACTGAGCTTCACTAGATCAGGATTTAAGTCCTTGTGACCACTTTTCTAGCTCAAAATAAAAGAAATTAAGGAGTGGAAATAAGTCATTGAAGGCCCCATTCCTATAGATTACTTAAGTTAGGAATTAAGTCCATGTGGCCCTTGCCTATTAGTCAAAGTCTAAGAATTAGGAATTAAGCTGTTGAAAGCCCCTCTTCCTTAGCTCAACTATTTAGGTTGGAATTAAGTCCTTAAAGAACCCCTTCCTAATAACTAACTAGATAAGAATAAATACCCTAGTGATATCCTTTTTAAAATAAATCATCTTTCCTTAGCTCAACTAATTAGTTGGGATAGGAGTAAGTATCCATAGTGGCATCCTTTTTAGGAATCTCTTTATTGAGTTTGTCTTAGGATTAGATTCCATATTGAGTCTTTTCTTAATAACATTCCTACCATTCTTGAAACTTAGTGGATCTGAGTTTTTAAGAATAAATCATTCTTTACTAAAACAAATTTAGGCATATTTTTGCCTATCTTTTACAATCAAACTCAAAATAAAATCGAAATCAAAACAAAATCTAAATTCCAAAACCAAACTAAAACTCTTCCAAGTTTATGCTTATGATTTATGTTGACTAGTTTGGTCAACACCAATATGTTCAGTGTACTCTATCTAGTCCACTACACATATTGGGGTCCATTGTTGACCTCATTTTTGAATGAGATTAACATTATTTCTAAAACTAGGAAATATGACACCTAATCCTAGATTAGGAGCCTACTAATTAAGTACATAGGACACTACACTTAGTGACCTAGTGCATCCTTCTAGGATTTGACCTAACTCAATGGGATTAGGTGGGTCCAAACCCAACCCAAATTTAAACAAGTAATTGATCTAAACACATTTAAATTAAAAACCTAAATCCAATTGAGCTTAAGTTGAGGAAATTTAAAAGCTAACCCAACTATACTACTTAAGCTCAAAATGACTCAAATCTAAATAAATTCAAATGAAATCAAAGAAAATTCAAACCAAATCAAATTAAAAGCATAAAATACATGACATGAATATGAATAAAATCAAATGAAATACAAAGTCAAAGGTAGTGAACCATTAAACTTAGGGTTGACTTATGTCGGTCCAACCGAGTCAAAGGTCAACCCATCATAACTTGATCAAATTAAATTATTCCAAAAACTCAAAATCATTAAATAAACATGTTTAAACATTAATTAAAAGAAACTTAAAATAAATAAGGCCTTAATTTAGCTAATTAGGCCATTTGACCTAAATGGGCTTAAATGGACTTTATTGAATTCAAATCCAAATTAAATTGAAATCAACCCAAATTAACTATCTAAAATCATCTAAAAATCATTATTAAACATAAATTAACCAATTATTGGGAATAATTTGACTAATATAATCATTTGACCCAATTAGACCAATCTTAACCCATTAAGCCCAAATTGGATCAAAGTGAGGTCATTTGACTCATTTAAATTTAACCAAATCCATTTAATCCATAATGAGTCAAGTGTTGAAGCATGCATGCAAACACCTCCAAATTCCATAAAGCAAATTCATTGGATACATCATAAATGATTAAATGAATATAATTGAATCCTAAATCTAGCATTAATCCATTAAATGGAAGAAGCTATCCCAAGTCAAGAGGGAAAATTCCTAAAGTGGCATAAGTCAAAATGTTTGAATATGAACTTAAAAAAATCACTTTTAAACACATTTAAACTCATCCTAAGATGTGTTTAAGTGAAAGAAATCCAAGATTAAGCAAACCAAATTAGTTCAATTCCACCCAACTAAAGGTATATTTCATGGAGAAAAAGAAAGAAGCTTGGAGACAAACTCATCATCGAATCCATTCCCTCACCTCCACTCCTCATCCTATCTACCTTAGACTGTTCCCAATCAACTGACCACCCCTTAGAGCTAGCCTCCAAGGATGACAATCACCTTGGCAAGCCATGGAGGACTGTCCATTACTATTACCTCCCGACCAAGAGTGAAAAACCAAGAGAGAGTCCTCACCAAGCAGGTTTGAGTCTTCCATCATGTTCCTCGAGTGAAATGAAGGAGAGCACACCCTTTCCCCCATCCTAATGTTATCACCAACCTGGAGTTCCACCAAAGCTGCACAAAAAATGAATGTAGCTTGGCCCATAGGACAATCCACAAGGAGGCAATCTAATTCCTCCTTCTTGAAGCTTTGGTAGGTTCTCATGAAGCTTTTTGAATCACCCCCACCTCTAGAGATCACCGCTGACGAGTTATGGAATCCAACCGACCCTTTCAGCATTCAATTTTGGTCCTTTTTGAAATGAACTTGATCTCAAAAGAGATCAAGCTGTGTAGATGCATTCCTATTGAATCCCATGATTGATTTGCAATTAAAATCAAGTGATTTCATCAACTATATAGCCAAAAATTATCTTGAATCGATGGACGGCCTTCAGCTTTCACCAACATTAAATGAGATATAATCTCCACCATCTCTTCCTTTTGTTAGGAATAAACAATTTTGATCAAGCCGCATGAAGTGATTTATACTCTATAGAAAACTATAGGATAATCTGAGCCATCCTATCTTCAATCAGATGACCCAGATCGAACTACTTATGATGCCGAAATAATACTAAATCCATGTGGATCTCGCGTGGCTGAATAAGATGTTGCTCTATGTAAAGAAATGTTATGTTGACGTTGTGTGCTGCTAACCATTTAAAACAAGAAATTCTTGAGTTTTGAATAAAATAAATATTAAAAAACACTAGAAAATTCAAAAAAATATTTATCCAAGAATTATAACTAAATGTTTCATGGATTCATCTCAATGAGAGGAATCTATTTAACTTAAAATCTTTAATTAATTTTGCAGAACTTTAGATTAATTTCGATTTAAATGAAAATAATTAAACCTAAATTAAATTCAAACCACTCATCAAATTAATTTGAAACTTTGGCAAAATGAAATTAGTGCTAAACACATGTTAGAGAAAATTTTCATGATTTATTTTAAAGTAAATCTAAGGATATGGAATTTCCAACTTTAAATCCTAATTTTGACAACATAAATTAATATTAAATTATAAAAATCATGAAAAATTATGAAAATAATTTAAATCATCATAATAAACCATAATGAACCTAAAAAACTTCATGAAACTCTCTAAAATCCAATAAACCATAACATGACCTAATTTGATAATTAATTGAATTAATTAATCCAATTAATTAATCTGAACTTAGAAAAATCATAATAAATCAACTAAAACTCTAAAAATTCTAAATGAACCATTTATGGATGAACCTTCTAGAGAGGAATTCAAGAAAAATAAAACCCCTTATTAATTTCTTTTAATTTAGGATTAATTTAGGTTTTATTGAAATAAATAAAACCTTAGTTAACCCTATATTATATATCTGATTAAGATGAAACTTTAGGGAGCTTAATTTGGCAAGGGACCCCACTTGCCATAAACATGTCAAGGCCAATTGAACTTTGGATATGAAGTTATTGAATTTCTAATCTTTAGGTCAATATAATTGAAATAATAAATCAAAAAATCATGAAAATTATGAACATTCATAAAATCAAACTAAAATATCTTCATTAACATCAGAACACTTTTAAAAATAATTTTAGTTAGACCCTTAGGATGAACACTTTTAATTAATCTTAGTTAGACCCTTAGGATGAAGATCTCATTTTATTAGGATTTAGGATGTTGACTAGAATGGGTTCCATCCAAAGTGGAACAAATTTTATTCTCATTCTTGAAAATTTAAATTCCACTTTAACATAAAATGAAATTAAAAATAGAAATAAAATCATAAATTAATTAAACTACTTAAATTGAAACCATCAAATGGTAAATTGAACTAACTTTAAGAATAAAAGAAATTAAAATAATGGAAAAAAAATTTCATAATTAGCAAACATATGGTATATAGTCTGGACACCTGACGTCATATGGCTATTGGTCCGAAGGAGGTTTAGATACTTTGAACCATTGGTTTAACAATGATACATACCTATGAAGTGAAATTATGAAAAGTGTAAATCTCAAATTCAAATTAAACCTAACTTTGGAAAACTAAATTGAAACTTGAACTTAAAATTCCTAATAATGTCTTACCCACAAACTCGTTTTAACCCATTAGGTTATTAGGTCACCGACCCTAGACTTAGGTTGGGTTAATATTCTATGATACTCTGTGATGTGATGTGAAATATTTCTCTTATTTTATGATGTATTAATTTAGACTAGATGGCTAGGATTGTTTGCTCGTTAGTCTAGATGTTAGGACGTTCTTTTTAGCCTAACACTATATTTTATTGGGGCTATGTTAAAAAGGATTACTATAATAAAAATAAATAAATATTGTTTTCATGCAAATATGCTTAAGTCCTTAAGCTTAACTTAATGGGATAGTGGGCTTGGCAAGCAACTAATGCTAAGTCTGTATGTTTGCAAATATAACTGCTGGTGTATTGCATGCATCTCCTAATACCTATTTTATAAGGTTTAAGAATTTTATTTCAAGAATTTTAAATGTAATTTGAGCTTAGAATTAAGATAATATCTATGGAGTCTAGGAATAGCAGGAGCTCACCCTAATAGCTAGTTGTCCCCTGTCCTTAAAGAAAGAGATGATCCCAAAGAAAGACCCATAGGTCAAAACTTTTAGTTCTAGGCTAGGTTATATAAGTGTAGAGCTCAGATGCCCATTTTTCTCATTCTTTTGAGGTGTAAAATAGTAACTAGTTACATTTGCCTTATCTATTAATTTAAATTAGTGTGATTTATTTTGGATGCACAATAAAATTAATCAATTTTTTAGGTTTTTTATATGCCGTATTTTTGTAATGAAATGCATGAACTTTAGGCTCCTAAAAAAAATAAATTTTCTACCTAACTTAAATCTAAATAAAATAAACAAAAATAAAAAATTTTATAACTTTATACATAAATTAAAGTCTCAGGTGCAGCTTCAACTAGAAATAATTAGCTTTTGTGAACCATGCTAGCATATTATTCTAAATCCTTGAATTAGGTGCTTCACCCATTGCACATAAGGGCCATCTGACCCTTGAAGATGACCACCTTCTTAGGGAAGTGTGCCTTCTTATTTTGATTTGGCCCATGATCACTTATAACTGCATCTCATTGTAGGCATAAATTGCATACCATAAAAGGTTGTAAATGAATTATGAGTAAAAATGTTTAAAAGCTTAAAATTATTGAATTAGTTAGGAGCATATCACACCTGACATGATCTTAGGGACTCAGGAGTGAGTTTAGGTTCCTAGATTCTTTTTAAAAATGTAACATCCCAGGCATCTTGCATATATAAGATTGTATCCTGGATTTAAAAATTTATAGGTATTTCCTACTTTATCCTAATTGACCTAGAAAAGAACTCTCTCCCCTTTGAAGTGTTCCATTTTGAAATTCTAATTTAACCATACTTTGGAACCAACTTTGAAATTCATAGAAATAAGAGCCTATTTCTTTAATCGAGAGTATTTTTAGGAAGAGAACCTCATTCCTAAGATGTAATTAACTTTAAGGGCTTGCCTTTTTAGGGAACTACGATTCCAGTATAAAACAAACCTTATCCTATTTTTCCATGCAGTTCAAGGGAAGAATCTTTGGAACATTAAGAAGACCCATTAGTCTTAGGAGTCTTTGTTTAAGTGATCAAGTCAATTATAGGATAGCATGTTTATCTTCTATGAAAATATGATTATTCCTTAATAATGAATTTGATTAGCTAAATAAGACATTTCTAAAGTCTATGTGGTGTCATAAATCTTCCTCACAAACCTAATAAATTTAACTCTTGAAAATCATAATTAAATCAAATGAACGTCAATCAAATTAAATCCAACTCAAATAAATCCTTTAAATAAATTTGAAAGAGTTAATTAAGATACATAGGTTCTTAGTTTAACCCATAGAATAGATCTTCATCTCAAGGTGAAAATTTTATTCTACTAGGATTAGGATGTTGAATAGAATGGGTTGGACAAAGCATAATTTATTTTATTCTTAATTCTTTAAAATCAAAACTCAACTTCAACACAAAATAACCTTCAAATTAAAATAAAATCTAAAGTAAATTAAGTCATTAAAATTTAAACCACCAAATGATAAATTGAATAAATATTGAATTTAGAACCAAATCTTAAATTTAAATACAAAATAAAAGCATACTATAGTCAAATTACACAAGCCTTCCTTTTCACATACATGACTATTAGGTCACTGACCCTAGATTTAGGTTAGGATGATGATCTATGATGTTTGGTGTTGTGAAACATTATTTTTTTATTTTGTAGTGTAATATTTTACATTGGATGGCTAAGAATTATTTGCACGTTAGTTGCTAGTCTAGAAGTTAAGGCATTCTTTTTTAAGCTAACACTATGTTCTATTGGAGATTATGCTTAAAGGGACCATCATAAAAAGTATAAAATTCTATTTACTTATAGGTGATACTTAAGTCCCTAAGTATAGCCCAATAATAAATGTGAGCTTGGTAGCCATTAGTGTTAAGCTCGTATGTTGCAAAATAAAATGCTGGTGTGTTGCATGTATTTTTGAACATCTATTTTACAAGATTTAGGAATTTGTTTTTGGAATTTAAAATGTAATTTGAGACTAAAATTATGTTTGGATCTATGGGGTCTAGGAATAATTGAAGCTAACTTTACCTGTTAGTGTTCCCTTCCAAGGAGGTCCTTGAAGAGGGTGATGATCCTGAAGGATGACCCCTATAGATCGAGACTTTAGTTTTATGCTATGCTATATAAGGGTAGAGCTCAGCTATCTATTTTTCTTTTCTTCTGTGGTGTAGAGTGGTACCTCAACCACATTGGCATATTTTATTAAATTTATTTTGCTTGATTTATTTTATGGTAGGTAATAAAACTACATTTTTTATAAATAAATTTCTTTATCTGATTGTTATATGCTCTGTGATAAAGCCTGGAAATGATAGGCTCTTATGAAAACTAAAATTTTCTACCCCATTAAATTTAAATAAGTCGAACATACAACCTAACCATAAATAAAGCCCTAGGAATATAACTAAATGCATCTAAAAAAAATTAGACTTTGTGAACCATGGGAACATATTGTTCATATTTCTTGAATTGGGGGCTTCACCCATTACACATAAGGGGCCATCTGAACTATGAGGATGACTACCTTGTTTGGGAAGTGTGCCTTCTTGTATTAATTTGGCCCATGACCTTTTTCTAACTACATGTCTTTGTAGGCATGAATATTGGATTAAAAAAGTGAAAATTATTTCATTAATTAAGTGAATAACATACCAACCATGATCATAGAGTTATGGTGTGATTTTAGGTTCCTAGTCTCCTTTCTTAAATGCAATAGCCCAACCATCTTACATTCATAAGATTGATCTCATTATTTTGAAATCATTTAGATGGTATTAGCTAGCAACCCTTTTAGACAGATAATAAGTTTAGAATAGTCAAGGATATGTTCATTCTCTCATGTAAGAAAATAGAACCAATAATTCTTATAAAATAGACTAGGACAAGCTTTTGACTTATGTGAGATGTACTTGTAAACTTAATTTCTAAAGGGTCATAGCAGAATAAGTCTTCAACCACTAAGCATTGTGTAATCTTGCATTATCAGAATCTAAGTCCTAGATTTCTAATAAATTATCAAACACACAATTCCAATAATTTCAAATTCAAAATTGTAAAGCCTAACATTAGGATTGATTGAAATGTTTACCGTGCTTCCCGATTGGCTTTCAAAATAAATTTTTCCTCGTTGGAGCATTCCTTATTGAATTTTTGAATTAAGAATTCTTTTAAGACATGCTTTGAAATTCATAGAGATAAAGATCAGTTTCTCTAATTGAGACTATTCTTAGGAGGAATTCAATTCATTCTAAGATCTAATTAACTATAGGGCTTGCTCTTATAGGGAACTATAAACCTTACATTAAAATAAACCTATTATACTTTTCCATGTAGTTCCGTGGAAAGATCTCTGCTATATCAAAGACATATAGCCTTAGGAGTCTTTATTGAACAATTTAATCCATTATAATGTAATATATTTATCTCTCAAGATAATATATTCACATGTTAATGATGTATTTGATTATATTAATAAGTACCCATGTGATCTACGTGGTGCCATAAATTTTCTTCACAAGTTTTTCCTTGGGTTAGCTATAGTGAAACATAGCTTGTAGGAAAGTTTTAACAAAAGACCATCTGACATAGGTTCCTCCTAAGACTTACTAAATGCAATTTGATAAGATGATTATGTTTACTATATTGAATGCTTAAGAAGTATTTTAAGTTTATTATTTCTTTATGTAACATAGGAGTCTCTATAGACTAGTTTCAAAATAATTTATACTCTTCTAGAGGAGATATGAAATAAATCTATCCAGTGAACAAAACCCCTAAGAATTTGTATGAACTTTTAGCAAGACCAAGTTAAGCATGCATTTGAAGTACTCACTTAAAGACAGATAACCTGCATGATATGTCATATGCTTTTAGTAGGTAAACATAATTTTAATTACACATATGGAGTCATATTACTCTATTTAATGGTAGTCTTACCAAAACACAACTGTAAGTCCAAAGTTAGATACTTCTGGCTATGTATAACCAAACTAAATCATTTCTTTTCTTGTATGCATTTCTTTATCAATGTAGAGATTGCTAGCCCTACATCATTCCAAGTTTTTTTGAAGGACTTTTTTATATAACATATTTTATTTTTTTTCTTATGTTTTGGGTTGTGAAGATAACTTTAGATGAAATAATTCATAATTTTTAATAGAGCATCTCATGACCAAGTTAGGTTGACTACTTTCCCAAGCTAAATGAGCTTTTGCTAGACATCTTGAGATGATGGATTAATAAAATCTAGACTAAGCTGCTTAATACCTCTTCTTTGATCTTTTTCCTTACCTACTTTCACTTTTATTCCATCATACATTTTATTGAGTTCTTGGCAGCTCAGTGATTATTATCACATAGACTAATTTATATATTTGATTATGTATCACTTAGTTATAGTGATTATTATCACAGACTAATATGTATACATAATCTTATTGTGATGGTAATGATTGAATATTAATTCTTCACTGAAAAACCTAAAAAATTAAATCAAGATAAAAAATACATGTTTTTGCTTATCAAGAGTTCCTCTAAGAGGTGACATAGAGTAGAATTAACTGTTGGTAGCCTAATTCATCTAGGCGATTAGTTAATATTAATTAGAAGTTAAATAAAACATGGAAACCTCATCTAGAATCTTTTCTCATCTCTTCTTATAAAATATTCTATTTAAGGACTATGTCATCTATTAATATATTTTTTTCTACATGAAAATAAACTTGCATGGTAAGTGGGACCCAATTTCTATCTTCAAATTTGAAAACATGTTTTATTTTTTTTTAATCCATACCTAATCTATCTACCTTATCTATTTTTTACTTCATAGCCATAGCACTATGCAAATATTTATGTGTAATAATAGATTGCTCCATTAAACTCTTTTTGAGAAACTTCAATCCCCATAATCTCCTATGGGTGAACTAGTGTCTCGATTATTGTGTAACCTATTCGACATAATATTTTTTTAATACATTTGCAAATTGAACAAATTAGTGATCAATTCTCTATAGATGGATACTAGGAACATCATAATTGAATCTTTTACAAGGGCATAAATTAACTTAAACAGCTTTCATGTCGGAACTGGTATGCATAGTTTCAATAGTTTAGTTTAATAAACTAAAGTTATTATCAACGATGCTACGCTTACTAAGGTTACCTTTCTCATAAAAATGGGAGTATAGCATATGAAAAATCCTTATATCATATTTCAATTCTTTTGATTGAGAAGAGGTAATTTCTTAATAGTTTACTAAGTAGTTGACCCTAAGTGTTCATATGGCTATCTTATACACCATCTATCTTTTCTTGTTTTTTCTTTAGAGGATCTAATAAAATCTCACTAACTTATGACAATGATCATTTTCAATAAATTTTCTGATGAGTTAGAGTCCTAAGATAATTAGGAGAGCTTAATTTTAATTATAATAAAAATAAAAGTAGGCAGGAACTATTTCTACTAGCAAATTTGGAGTACTTGTTAGGGAAGACACTTAGATAAAATGATTCCTTACTCAACATACCATGTTGTGCATATTACGTAGGATAATTCTCGAATTTTACCATGAAAATTAAAGAGATAGTCAATTCTATGATTGGTGGAGTACTTATCACTAGACAATAATTTGTTACCTAAATCACCTTCATTAGTCCTCAAACTTTTTAAGATTTCTCTTACTATCCATCACCTAAGAAATAATGTAGTGAGATGTCTAGAACTATTTTTAGACCCTTAAGGGAATTCACTACTAATATGCCTATTCAGACTATTTCTATAGTTAATTTTATTTTATTTTCTACTTTAATTAAGTCTATTACTTCTAACTCATCTATTTTTAATAAAAAAAACAAATTTAACCTTTTTTGGCATACATTCTAGACAACTAATGCAAATTTCTTATAGCAAAGAAAAAGATCCTATTATTTTCAAAACTCTTATTTAAATGAATCCCAAAAATAATGTATCTAATAGATTCTCTCATATGTAGTGGGTCAGAGAGAAAATACTAGAAGATAATGTTGATTTATCCTCTACATTATCTTAGAAAGAAGAATCATCCACTTTACTTTCTATTTATAATGACATGCTAATATAATATTTAAATTAAATTGGATGTTCTTAGCAATGATGTTTTTTTAGAAAGATAATAAACTCCTTATAGCACAAGCTCCTGAAAAGAATTTAAGGTGAAAAAGTAGAACTATCTTATTTTAAAAAAATTAAGATTTTTTAATTATTAACTATGAAAGTACAACAGATGTATTGATTCAAGAATTGCAAAAAAATAAAATAAAAATTGAGCAAATGGTTATTGCTCAGTAGAGTGTTCTTAGTGCATAAATTGAGAGTAAATCTTCCCCTACTCAACCTACTCTTAAGAAGTCGTAGAATAATACCCATTCTACACCTTAATCTATCCTCATACATCAAACTTAACTTGTGAATGTTTCTTCTTAAACCTTATGCCATTCATATTCTAGTGATTGGATCATAAATAACACCTCTACTTGCATCCTTATCTAACACTAATATTAGTATTATGGTAGAAAAATAAGTTAAATCTATGATAGGAGTACAATAAGAAGAGTTGTTTGTCTAAAAGGGGAGGCTAAATTAAGAAGAATATAATATTTATCCCTTTATAAATGGTTTTGTTCCCCACTACTTTTACACAATTTGATAGAGTTTTCAATTCATGATATCATGTTCCTTAGTAGAGTGCTCTTTGTTGCAATATTGATAATATTGATGCTTTTATATTACATCTTCTCATCACATCATTATTAGTACTTGTATTTGAGTGGTATGTACATTTTGCAAATGGGACATTTAAAACATTTTTTCCAGCTAGAAGTTCTTATAATGTGGTTCCTAAGCTTGCATAAATAAGTCAATACAAATGACTTGATAACTTCGTAATAGTAACCCCTAAAGAAGAACAAGGCAATAAAATGTGAACCATTATTCCAAAAAAAAAAAAATCTTACTATCAATCTTTTACTAGGCCACATTAGCGAACTAATAGCATTATTCTTAAAACTCCCTTCTCTTCACACATTTGAAAAGTTTCTTACTAAGGCTTCTAGTCTTTAAGGTGAAACATCTTCATTAATTTTAAAAGAAAATATCCCTCACAAGAAATTAATGAAGAAATTTATTCAAGTTGATAGAAAAGCTAGAGAAATAGTTGTAATCTTCTTCTCAAGAAACTCTCATAGAATAGGTGTAGATGTGATTTATCGTGATAAATCAAATATATCTCCATTCTCTAGGTGATTTTAGATTACTTTTAAAAAAAATCATAATAGAATATATCCTTCAAGAAATATGTTAAAGGTAATTTGTTCAAATGTTATTACATTCAAGTATATTACATCTTAAACCTAAGAAGGGTAAAGAAGTGGAAAAATTAATGGTCCATTATATTGGATTTATGATCAATGCCTTTGGTATATACTAGAAAATCATATTATACTTTCTAGATGCATGAGTGCATTTAGTTGGTTCTCATAGGAGATGAAGGGACAATAATGGAACTCATAGCAGTGCAAAGCACAATCTTTGCAAGTGAGTCCATTGCTCATGAAGGCTTGCTCTAGGAAGGGCGAATGCAAAAAAATTCATCCTCATCAAGCAATTGATCTAGTTACCCACATCATACAAGATGATGAAGCTCAAGTAGGGAAAACTCGAGAGGAGACCACTCGAGGTAGGCAGTCAGTGTCAAACTATCTACCTCATACGTAAAGTCTTACCCACTTGTGGGTGACTCATACCAAACACACATTAGACTACTCATCTCACTAATGTTAACAATTATATCTTTAAACTCATCACTCAGCATAAGACACTAACCACCACTCTAGTTTTCCCTCACAAGAAATTAATGAAGAAATTTATTCAAGTTGATAGAAAAGCTGGAGAAATAGTGTTGGCTTAATTAGCCTCATGTTCAATTTGATTAATTTTGATGATAACAAACAAATGCTTGGATGTTCTAATGAATATTTTTATGTGTTTCAGATATATCAATTGCTAATTACATATCCAATACATCTCACAAATTGTTAGAAGAAATTGCAAGAATAAAAAGAATGAAAGGGATAATGTGAAGCTCATGATTTTAGGTTATATGACTATTCATATGAGTTCTTTGGCATGAATCAATTTGCTCACAACCTAACATACTATTTTAATGAGGTTAATTTATATAAATATTTATTTAATTAACATTCAATTATATGTTTTTCTACATAGCAATAAAATTGTCAAAGTAATAAATGATCATAACTATTAAGTATAATTATTTTATTTACTTAATATAATTAGGTATTTTAATTTAATTTGCTGGTTATATGATAACTAACATATTTATGATTATATACAAATTATATCATAATTTTTAAATGTCACATGTCAAAATCAACAAAAATATATAAAATTTTGTATTTTAGCCAAAGTCATTGTTTAATCAAAGAATTCATATCTGATTTTATCTACATCGGATTCCTTGGATTTGTTCCTTTAAAATAAGTGGTTACATGACCCACTTTGCATTAAAATTGAATTTATTATGATTTTTTAAACATTACCTGATTTTAATAATGGATGCATGCTACATGCTTTGAATATATTAAGAGCTACATTTGATTACTTTTGACTTTCCCATGTGAATAGAATTTTTCTGCTAAATTTAATATTTGTTTAATATAAATTATATTTTTATTGAATATTAAATTATCACATGATAGCATGAGGTTTGTATAATATATTTCTTTGAAATAATTTTTTAAATGATCTTCTTGCCTATAAATAGCCCTCATTCTCTTCATGAAAGCATCCCTCATTCAAAATTCAAAATCTCTCCAGCAAATCTAAGAGAAAATCTCTTAAATGTTCCTTCCAAGTGTTCTCCAAATATTGCAAGATCAAATCCTTGGTTTGGAAGCTTCAACATCTTCAATGAAGCAAGCCTTTTTAAATTACTTGAGTTTGTTTTCTTGATCTTAATACTTCTTAGTTGTTCATGCTATTTTCACCATTTATTTCTTCTTTCTAATTTATACTTTTGGTGGATTAGTCTTTAAACATTGGTTTTCACATCAAAGTTTCTCAATCATTTTTTTGGTGAAAACTCTTGTGATAATTTGTAGGACCTATTTCAACTCAAATTTTAGCTTCCTACAAATTTCTTTTGGTTTCTTGAAATATTTCTTCTTTGGTCTTATTTTGAAAGATCATTTATTCTTAGATCTATTTTAGAAGTATATTTTAAGCATTTTAAAATAAATTATTGTGCTGAAATTATTTTCATATTTGCTAGATCTCTCTTTTTAATTGAAAGCTTACTAGCCAACTTAGATCTATCATATACTTTTTTTATTTTATTTTGTGATCATTAGCATTAATTGAAAGAATTTTTTTTAGTTAAAATAAATTACTCCTTGCTGAAATTTATTTTATTATGAAAAGAATATTGTGAATTTATTTTGAAATCATTTTGTATTATTCTACAAATTATAATAACTTAAACATCCTAGTAAGATCACTTTAAGATATTTATTTTTATTAAGTGAGCATTTTGCCTTGCCAAATTTTTTAAGTTGTAAAGTGATCATTTATAAGTTGTGAGATCACTTTTTGAATTTGATAGCTTGGTATATTTGTGAGAGATTTACTTTATCAAAATTTATTATTTTGTATTTTTTTTTGTGTTGTAAAATTTATTTTGGGGTTGTACCGCCCTTTGTAGGAGACATATTGTATATTGTTGTAGGGGTTGTACCCGTTATAGGAGAGTACTTTTTGTAAACCATTTTTCATTTAGTGGATTCCTAGCCAGGGGTGGCTAGGCGTGGACGTAGGCTTTGGGGTTTGACAACGGTAAAAATCGTGTGCCTCTTGTCTCTATTTACTTTATTGTATTTTTATTTTCTGCATTTAGAATTATATCTTATCATTATAAAATCAAAATCTAATTTCTATTTAAAAATTAAAATTTAAGTTTTGAAAATTTAATATCACCCACCACACCCCCCCCTCCTCTTGGGTGCTATAGTGTCTCACAATTGGTATCAGAGCCTAGGCTCTTTTATTGGCTTAACATCCAAGAGTAAATCTTTTCACTATGGCACAAGGTTTCACAAAGGGTTCATTACCGGAGGGACAATCCACTCATAGACCTCCACTTTTAGATAGTGTACCATTTGATTATTGGAAAAATAGAATTAGTACATTCTTAAGAGGTCAAGATGCACGCATGTGGTATATGTTGACACATCAATATCATACACCCAGAGAAGTAAATGCATTAAAGTAGAAAAACCTTTTGAGGAATGGTCTATAGTGAAAGAGAACTTGATGAATTAATTGCAAGGGCTTGTAATACTTTACATTGTGCTTTATTACGATGATTACATGAAAATTTCTATGTTAAGTAGAAAAGAAATATGGGATAAACTTATTATAACTTATGAAGGAACTAGTGAAGTTAGAGATGCTCACATAAATAGACTTGTTCATGATTATGAGTTATTTCATATGTCTCCTTCTAAATCTATTTCGATATGTATACTAGATTTATGAAAATAATTAACACATTACATTCTCTTGAAAACATATAGAATCAAGACTTAGTTTATAAGATTCTTAGATGTCTTCCAAAATAATGGGAAGCTAAAGTAACTTTATTAGTGAAGCTAAAGATTTATCTACTTATCCACTTGATCAACTTTTGGGTTCTTTGATAGCACATGAACAGTTATTGCTCAAAGGGATAAGATGGATAACTCAAAGAAAAAAAGGAGAAGGAGAAAGGAAAAGCCATTGCACAAGTTGATGATAGTGATGAGCATAACACCTCAAGCTCGGATGGTGATTGTGATGAGGTGGTCATGCTTTCCAAAAGGCTTGGGAACTTGCTAAGGAAGAAGAATCAAAGGTATAAAAATCTAAAATTATAAATTTCAAACTAAGAAATTTCTACAGTGAAGGGATCATTTGCTATCATTGTAAAAAGCCTGGACACATAAGAGGTGATTGTCTAGAACTTGTTGAATCAAAGAAAAAAGAAATTGATGTAAACAAAAGAAAAAATATGAAGGAGAAAAAGTACCATAAGAAGAAGAAGACAACTTTATGGGCCAATCCAGATTCAAATGAATCAAGTACTAGCTCATCGGATGAAGAGGTCAACATATGTCTTATAGCAAATGGAGAATCTGACTTAGATTCTCAAGAGGTATGTAATGATATATCTTATGATGAATTAGATGATGCTTTTAATGATTTAGTTATTGAATATAAAAAATTAAAAAGAAAATACAAAACCTTAGAAAAAGAACATAAAAATTTAGATATGCATTTTTGTGATTTAAAAAATGAATGTGATAATTTAAAAGTAAAAATACTTCTTTATTAAATTGTTCCTTAGTTGTAGGTAAAATTGAAAGAGAGAATATCTTATTAAAAGCAAGATTAGAATTATATTTAAAATCACAAGTTCATTATAATACTTCATCAAGAAAAATATTTAATAAAATTATTTGCATCATACACATTCCACTCATATACCTTATAATTATCATTCTAAATCATATGCAAACACTAATGTTTGGTGCAACTATTGCAATAAAAAGGGCATATTTCATTTGATTGCTATGCACGTAAAATACAAACTAAGCAATCATCTTATGTATGGGTACCAAAAGGTACAAGCACTACACAAACCATGCATGCTAAATATCTTACTTCAAATTTAGAATGTGGACCCAAACATGTTTGGGTTCCAAAAGTTAACATGTGAGTTTATTTTGTAGGAATGCCTTCAAAGCAAAATCAAAGAAGGCATGTGGTACTTGGACGTGGATGTTCAAGACATATGACGGAGATAAAGATAAATTCACAACTTTAGAATCAAGTGATGGAGGATTTGTTACATATGGAGATAATCTGAAGGAAAAATCATTGGCATTGGTTCTATTTGTAAGAATTCTATCACTTTAGATAAATTTTTCTAGTAGAAGGATTAAAACATAATTTAATTTCTATTAGTCAATTATGTGATAAAGGTTTGAATGTAGTATTCCATGCATCATATTGCATTATAAAAATAATGAAAATGTTTTCTAGTAGGAAAAGATACAAAAATATTTATGTCATTGATTTAGATAGCTTTCATGATGTAAATTTAAACTTACTTTGTTTTAAAAGCACTCATGATGATATATGGTTATGGCATAGGAGACTATGTCATATTAACATACACACACTTAATAAAATTGCTAAACTTGATTTAGTAATTGGTTTTCCTAAATTAAATTTTCATTCAAACTATGTTTGTGATGCATGTATTCATGGTAAACATTCTAGAAGCTCATTTAAAAGTAAAAAAATATTGTTTCTACTTCTAAACCTCTAGAATTATTGCACATGGATTTATTTGGTCCTATTAGCACCACTAGCTTAGGTGGAAAAAATTATGGTTTTGTGATTGTTGATTATTTCTCTAGATATACTTGGGTTTTATTTGTAACTTACAAGGATGATGTTTTTGGTGAGTTTAGAAAGTTTTCTAAATATATTCAAGAGAACAAGGCCTTTTGATTAATAGGGTTCAAAGCGATCATGGTGGAATTTGAAAATAAATTATTTGAGGATTATTGTGATGAACATGGGATTAGACATAATTTTTCTGCACCTAGAACTCCCCAACAAAATGGAGTAGTAGAGAAAAAATAGAATATTAATTGAATTAAGTAGATCTATGCTTGATGAGTATAAATTGCCAAAATATTTTTTGGTGAAGCGATAAATCATGTTATGTAATGAATAGGATCTATTTTAGACCAATTTTGAAGAAGACACCCTATGAATTGTTTTTGGAAAGAAGCCTAAGATTGAACACTTTCATGTATTTGGATGTAAATGCTTTATTTTGAATAATGGAAAAGATCATTTAGGTAAGTTTGATTGCAAATCAGATGATGGTATTTTCTTAGGATACTCTCTTTCTAGTAGAGTAGAGTTTACAATAAAAGAAAAATGATTATAGAAGAATCAATACATGTTATTTTTGATGAAAATTTGATTGATCCCATTAGAAATGAAGTGATTGATGAAGCGATTGATAACTTTAAGAAAATATCTTTAGAAGATAATATGGATGATTCATTGCCTAAAGAATGGAAATATAATAAAAATCATCCAAAGGAACTAATTATAGGAGATCCTTCAAAAGGAGTTATGACTAGAAGACATAGTTGAAGTTGTAGATCATTCGACATTTTATCCGGTTGAACCTAAAATTTAGAAGAAGCATTAAATGATAATTTTTGGATTATTTCTATGGAAGAGGAGTTGAATCAATTTGTAAGAAATGATGTTTGGGAATTAGTCCCAAGACCCCAAGATCAAAATGTCATTGGAACAAAATGGATCTTTAGGAATAAGCTAGATGATTCAGTTGTATTGTTAGAAATAAAGCTAGGTTAGTTGCACAAGGGTACACACAAGTTGAAGGTATAGATTTTGAAGAATCTTTTGCACCCAAGACTAGAAGCTATCAGGTTACTCCTTGCTTATGCTTGTTTTAGAAAATTTAAAATTTTTCAAATGGATGTCAAAAGTGCATTTTTGAATGGATTTATTGACCAAAATGTATTTGTAGAGCAACCACCTAGATTTGAGAGCCTTGATTTTCCAAATCATGTGTATAAATTAAAGAAAGCCTTATATGGTTTAAAACAGGCTCCTCGTGCTTGGTATGATAGGTTAAGTAACTTTTTGATAGATCATGGATTTAGAAAGGCGAGTAGATACCACCTTATTCCTTAAGAGCATAGATGATGATTTGATTGTACAAGTGTATGTAGATGATATATTATTTGGAAGTATAAATGAATCTTTATGCCATGAGTTCTCATCTTTGATGTCTAAAGAGTTTGAAATGAGTATGATGGGAGAACTTAATTTTTCTTAGGTCTTCAAGTGAAGCAACAAGAAAATGGCACATTCATCTGTCAAACTAAGTATATAAATGAATTGCTTGAGAGGTTTGACATGAAAAGATTTAAATCTAGTAAAACTCCTATGAGCCCATCTATAAAATTGGATTTAGATGAATTAGGAAAATCATTGATCAAAAACTTTATAGAGTATGATAGGTTCACTTTTATACCTTGCTAGTAGGCGATATTATGTTTCTTTGTTTGTTTGTGTGCTCATTTTCGCCAACCGAAAGAATCTAATTTAATAGTCAAGCGTATCTTTGGTATTTGATAGCACTAGGTTAGGTTTATGGTATCCTAAAATTATTTATCATGTGATTTGGTTGCTTATTCGATGC
This sequence comes from Cymbidium sinense, assembly GCA_021442155.1. Classification (NCBI taxonomy): domain Eukaryota; kingdom Viridiplantae; phylum Streptophyta; class Magnoliopsida; order Asparagales; family Orchidaceae; genus Cymbidium; species Cymbidium sinense. The sequence goes on along the minus strand of CM038215.1, from coordinate 219,533,356 downwards.
GACTTTGCGGATGCAAAGTAGATAGAAAAAGTACATCGGCACATGTCATTTTTAGGATCATCACTTGTGTCTTGGTCATCTAGGAAACAAAATTTTGTAGCTTTATCCCTGTGAGTACATGCCGGTAGTTACATTGCTCGGGTCCTTTGGTTTAAGCAACAATTAGAAGATTTTGGTATTAAGCAAGATCACATTCTAGTTCGTGACAATACTAATGCTAGTTTGACTAAAATCCTATCCACTCACTGAACCAAGCATATAGAAATTAGGCATCATTTTATTAGGGATCATGTTTTGAAAGGTGATGTTAATATTAATTTTATTAGCACCGATTTACAAATTGCAGATATTTTACAAAACCCTTACGGAAGAACATTTTTGTACTTTAAGATGCATGCTTGGAATGTTAGATCCTAATATTTAAAATTGTATGTAGTTTGTTCTCACTTTTGATGTTGTCAAAAGGGGAGAAGAGTAAAATGTTGGTTAATATTAAGTCTATTTAATGCATACATTTAGGGAGCAACATTATTCATCTCATATGCATAAATTTTTTTAATAGAATTTCTTTCAAAAACTATGATGAAAGGTCAATTTGCACCTTCATCAAAATCAATAAAACAACATTAGTTTGTCATCATCAAAAGGGGAGATTGTTGGCTTAATTAGCCTCATGTTCAATTTGATTAATTTTGATGATAACAAACAAATGCTTGATGTTCTAATGAATATTTTTATGTGTTTCAAATATTCAATTGCTAATTACATATCTCACAAATTGTTAGAAGAAATTGCAAGAATAAAAGAATGAAAGGGATAATGTGAAGCTCATGATTTTAGGTTATATGACTATTCATATGAGTTCTTTGGCATGAATCAATTTGCTCACAACTAACATACTATTTTAATGAGGTTAATTTATATAAATATTTATTTAATTAACATTCAATTATATGTTTTTCTACATAGCAATAAAATTATCAAAGTAATAAATGATCATAACTATTAAGTATAATTATTTTATTTACTTAATATAATTAGGTATTTTAATTTAATTTGCTAGTTATATGATAACTAACATATTTATGATTATATATAAATTATATCATAATTTTTAAATGTCACATGCCAAAATTAACAAAAATATATAAAATTTTGTATTTTAGCCAAAGTCATTGTTTAATCAAAGAATTCATATCTGGTTTTATCTCCATCGGATTCCTTGGATTTTTTCCTTTAAAATAAGTGGTTACATGACCCACTTTGCATTAAAATTGAATTTATTATGATTTTTTAAACATTACCTTATTTTAATAATGGATGCATGCTACATGCTTTGAATATATTAAGAGCTACATTTGATTACTTTTGACTTTCCCATGTGAATAGCCAAATTTTTGCTGCTAAATTTAATATTTGTTTAATATAAATTATATTTTTATTGATATTAAATTATCACATGATAGCATGAGGTTTGTATAATATATTTCTTTGAAATAATTTTTTAAATGACCTTCTTGCCTATAAATAGCCCTCATTCTCTTCATGAAAGCATCCCTCATTCAAAATTCAAAATCTCTCCAGAAAATCTAAGAGAAAATCTCTTAAATGTTCCTTCCAAGTGTTCTCCAAATATTGCAAGATCAAATCCTTGGTTTGGAAGCTTCAACATCTTCAACGAAGCAAGCCTTTTTAAATTACTTGAGTTTGTTTTCTTGATCTTAATACTTCTTAGTTGTTTATGCTATTTTCACCATCTATTTCTTCTTTCTAATTTATACTTTTTGGTGGATTAGTCTTTGAACATTGGTTTTCACATCAAAGTTTCTCAATCATTTTTTTTTAGTGAAAAACTCTTGTGATAATTTGTAGGATCTATTTCAACTTGCTGAAATTTTCTTCTTGGTCTTATTTTGAAAGATCATTTATTCTTAGATCTATTTTAGAAGTATATTTTAAGCATTCTAAAATAAATTATTATGCTGAAATTATTTTCATATTTGCTAGATCTCTCTTTTTAATTGAAAGCTTACTAGCCAACTTAGATCTATCATATACTTATTTTTTTTATTTTGTGATCATTAGCATTAATTGAAAGAATCTTTTTGGTTAAAATAAATTACTCCTTGCTGAAATTTATTTTATTATGAAAAGAATATTGTGAATTTATTTTGAAATCATTTTGTATTATTCTACAAATTATAATAACATAAACATCCTAGTAAGATCACTTTAAGATATTTATTTTTTATTAAGTGAGCATTTTTTGCCTTGCCAAAATTTTAAGTTGTAAAGTGATCATTTATAAGTTGTGAGATCACTTTTTGAATTTGATAGCTTGGTATACTTGTGAGAGATTTACTTTATCAAAATTTATTATTTTGTATTTTTTTTGTTGTAAAATTTATTTTGGGGTTGTACTGCCTCTTTGTAGGAGAACATATTGTTAGGTTGTACTCGGTTATAGGAAGTACTTTTGTAAACCATTTTCATTTAGTGGATTCTAGCGGGGTGGCTAGCGTGGACGTAGGCTTGGGGTTTGAGAACCACGTAAAAAAAATGCCTCTTGTCTCTATTTACTTTCTTGTATTTTTTTTTTGCTGCATTTAGAGTTATATCTTATCATTATAAAATCAAAATCTAATTTTCTAAAAATTAAAATTTAAGTTTTGAAAATTTTAATATCACCACTTCCCCTCTCTTGGGTACATAGTGTCTCACAAATAGCTGTAATCTCCTTCTCAAGAAACTCTCATAGAATAGGTGTAGATGTGATTTATCATGATAAATCAAATATATCTCCATTCTCTAGGTGATTTTAGATTACTTTTTAAAAAAAAAAAATTCATAATAGAATATATCCTTCAAGAAATATGTTAAAGGTAATTTGTTCAAATGTTGTTACATTCAAGAATATTACATCCTAAACCTAAGAAGGGTAAAGAAGTGGAAAAATTAATGACCCATTATATTGGATTTATGATCAATGCCTTTGGTATACAATAGAAAATTGTATTATACTTTCTAGATGCATGAGTGCATGTAGTTGGTTCTCATAGGAGATGAAGGGACAATAATGGAACTCATAGCAGTGCAAAGCACAATCTTTACAAGTGAGTCACTTTCTCATGAAGGCTTGCTCTAGGAAGGGAGAATGCAAAAAAATTCATCCTCATCAAGCAATTGATCTACTTACCCACATCATACAAGATGATTAAGCTCAAGTAGGGAAACTCGAGAGGAGACCACTCAGGTGGTTCATTGTCAAACTATTTACCTCATATAAGTCTTACCCACTGTGGGTGACTCATCTAGACACATTAGACTACTCATCTCACTAATGTTAACAATTATATCTTTAAACTCATCACTGATATGACACTAACCACCACTCTAGTTTTCCTCCAGAGTCTTCTTAAACCCATTCATATTCTAGTGATTGGATCATAAACAACTCCTCTACTTGCATCCTTATCTAATGCTAATATTAGTACTATGGTAGAAAAAATAAGTTAAATCTATGACGGGAGTACAATAAGAAGAGTTGTTTGTCAAAAAGGGGAGGCCAAATTAAGAAGAATATAATATTCATCATTTTCTAAATGGTTTTGTTCCCCACTACTTTTACACAGTTTGATGGAGTTGGCAATCCATGATATCATGTTGCTTATTATAGCGCTCTTTGTTGCAATATTGATAATATTGATGCCTTTATATTACATCTTCTCATCACATCATTATTAGTACTTGTATTTGAGTGGTATGTACATTTTCCCAATGGGACATTTAAAACATTTTTGCTAGCCAAAAGATGTTCTTATAATGTAGTTCCAAAGCTTGTTAAACAAGTAAATACAAAAGACTTGATAACTTTGTAATAGAAACCCCTAAAGAACATGGCAATAAAATGTGACCATTACTCCAAAAAAAATCTTACTATCAATCTTTTACTAGGCTACATTAGTTAACTAATAGCATTATTCTTAAAACTCTCTTCTCTTCACACATTTGAAAAGTTGCTTATTAAGGCTTCTAGTCTTTAAGGTGAAACATCTTCATTAATTTTAAAAGATGATATCCCTCATAAGAAATTAATGAAGAAATTTATTCAAGTAGATAGAAAAGCGGAGAAATAAAATTTTTCTCAAGAAACTCTCATAGATTAGGTGTAGATGTATGATCGATAAATCAAATATCTCCATTCCATTTTTTAGATTACTTTTTTAAAAAATATATAATAGAATATATACTTCAAGAAATATGTTAAAGGTAATTTGTTCAAATGTTATTACATTCAAGAATATTACATCCTAAACCAAAGAAGGGTAAAGAAGTGGAAAAATTAATGACCCATTATATTGGATTTATGATCAATGCCTTTGGTATACAATAGAAAATTATATTATATTTTGTAGATGCATGAGTGCATTTAGTTGGTGCTCATAGGAGATGAAGGGACAATAATTGAACTCATAATAGTGCAAAGCACAATCTTTGCAAGTGAGTCACTTGCTTATGAAGGCTTGCTCTAGGAAGGGAGAATGCAAAAAATTCATCCTCATGAAGCAATTGATCTAGTTACCCACATCATACAAGATGATGAAGCTCAAAGGGAAACTTGAGAGGAGACTCGAGGTAGCATGGTATCCAACTATTCATACATAAAGTCTTACCACTTGAGTGACTCCTACCGGACACACATTAGACTACTCATCCTAATCTAACAACAACATTGTATTGGACAACTCTAACTCTCTTTTGTGGATTCATTTATTGAAGATCTTAATGTGAATATAACTAATTTCTTAGAAGAAGACAAAAGCTTAGCTTGATGCCCTCAGGTATGTCTCCTCTCCATGGCTGTTATTTTTTTCGCTGCTATCAGATCATGAGCTTTCCCATCTCTCCCTTTCTTTTCTCTTGCATTTATGGATCCCCCCTATACGTAAATGTAGTTTCTATGGCTTCTATGGATGTTGGGAGTTTCATGGAACCGAATGGTCTTCTTTTTCCATAATGCCACCATGATTGATACCTAGATGGAAGCAGTGATGGATTCATTACAAAGGCATCTAGAAAGAGCGAAAACCTGCACTCTTTCTTTTAGAATCTAAAACTCTGGACCTTGTTGAATAATACAAGTTCACTCTTATTGGAAAATTTACTTATAGAAACCCTAGAATGGATTCCATTAGGAGGCATTTCGAAGATCTGAAACTAGTTGGTGGATGGAATGTTGGGCCATTATAGATGGTAGGCACATTATGATAAATTTATCTAAATAAGAAGACTATGCCGGATTATTCTCCAAGAATCTTTACCATATAGATAACATCCCTGTAAAATTTCTAAAATGGACTCCTGCATTTGATTATAGCATAGAACCCCCATAGCACCCATTTGGATTAAACTTCTAAGTTTGAAATTACATCTATTTGATAAACAAATCTTATACTCCATTATACTCCATTGCAGTCATATTTGGAAGACCCTTGAAGCTTGATTCACCAACCTTTAACCTCTTAAGACACTCAGCCACTGGAATACTTGTAGAGATGGATATAACAGCAAGCTATGCTGAAGAAATTTGGATTGGAACCCAATCAAATGGATATTAGCAAAGAACTATGATTGAATAAAAGCCACTTTACTACAGCAAATGTAGAATGTTTGAACACTCATTGGAAAACTACTTCATTGTACATTTAGAATTTAAGAAATCTAGAGTAGTTAAAAGGAAACTAGTTACACAACCACCACCTCATAGGCCTTCAAATCAGTCCACGCCTCATAGACCTCTAGATCAACCCACAACAGAATTCCTTGAAGATATAGAAAATAGTAACCTACCAAAAGAACAAACTACTCAACTTGAAACAAATCAGATTATGGAAAAAATACCCCCTCATGGATTAGAATATATAGAACAAAATTCTGAAAGGAACATCAGGAACACAAAATAAGAAATACCAAACAACATCCCTACACAAACACAAGAAACAAACCCAAATTCCATGGATAACAACACATTAGCACATGTCATTACCCAATTAAACACAAGACAAGAAGATAGTTTAATACAACCATCAGCAAAAAGAACTAATGAGGAATACTATGATGACATTTTAAATGCTACAATAAATGAATGGTAGGTTTTCAAATAGAAAAAAACAAAATCATAACGAAATAAGGGAATTAAGGAACTTACTTGCAAATAAGAGCCAAAGAAAGAAAGATAATTTTGGTGAAGGGTCATCCAAAAGACCCTCAAAGAGTAAACCTCCACCCTCATGTTGAATATAATGATTTGGAATATTAGAGGCATCAACAAGGGAAATACCTCTAACATACCCAAGAGCCTTGTGAGACACCACAAAATAGACTTCTTTGTAATACTTGAACTTTTGGTAGCAACTCAAAACCTCTCCATGATTAGAAGATGTCTCCTTTAATTCACCATCCACCACAACACTAGCAATAAAATCTAGCTCTAATGGAAGCATAGATTTGAGTTGCAAATCCTATTGGATTCAATCTAATTCATTCATATTCATATTCAAAATTAATATGATTTCCTTCATCTGCTTTCTAAAAAACTAAGGAAAGAACTTTGGTAAGACAAATATATTGAATCGATGGTCCACTTAAAGATCTTAATATGATTATCAACCCAATGAAGAAGGGTGGAAAGAGAAATCTATATGCTTAAATCTCTTTATTGAAGATGCTATTCTATTTAATGCTGGATTTATTGGATCACCTTCCACTTGGAGAAGAGGGAGAACATATGTAAGACTGGATGGAGCACTAATTAATTCAGACTAGTTGAACTATCAATGCAAATTAGAAGTGACTCACCCTGCTAGAATTTCATCCGACCATTCCTCATTATCGATTAATTTCAGAACTAGACCCAAACCATCACACCACCAATTCAGATTTCTTAATATGTTGACACTCCACCCAGATTATGATAACTGCATCAAGAAAGCATGGAGAGGAGTGGAAAGTAACAATCCATGGATCAATATTTGGTTCTTACACAAGGCTACCTCTCAAGCACTCAAAAAATGGAATAAAGAAACTATTGACAACATACACCACTTAGTTAAATCCATTAAAGAATAGATTATCAACATAGAAAAAGAATTGATTGCAATAAAACATAACCAAGAAGAAGAACTAGAGAAAAAACTTGAACAACTGCAAATTAAACTTAGAATATATATATATATATATATATATGAAAATTTCTTAAGATAATTAGTTTAATTTTATTTTTTTTTGGATGTGACACCTAGATCTTAAAAGTGCTTATTGAGTGATTAGTACACATTAGGGATGCATTATCTTGAAAATATAAAAATCATCACCCTATAATGGACCTAATCATCTAATAAAGACTCCTAAGACATGATGGGTCTTCGAATATACCATAGATCCATCCCCTACTTTACATGGAAAAAAGTAAAGTAGGATTTATTTTAAGCCAGGTTTGTTAAGTTCCCTATGGAGGTACCCATAGTTAATTATATCCTAAGGAATGAGAATTCCTTAAGAATGTTCTCGATTAAAGTAGAAATTAAAGTCTCCAAAGATTTCAAAGCTTGACTATCAAAGGATAGGTTGTATTTGAAAATTCAAGTGAGACAGATCAAGGAGAACACTTATTTTTGGAATCTAAAGAGAGAAAGTAAAAATTGCTCATGATACTAGGAAGCCTAATGTGCATTCCAATCTATCCTATGGTTGCGTTTTATATATTTGAAATTGAAGAGATCAATTTAGTTAAAGTTGATATTTTATTAGAAAGCTAGAACTTATAATCCAAAAATACAAGGTTATGAAAAAGCCTAAGAAGTGAGGATTAATGCTAGTAGCCCAAAAGAAATAACAACCTCAGATCCTGAATCTAAGGAGCTTTAGCATAAGCTAAAGTGCGATCTAAGTTTAAGCGAAGATGGGTATATGGTTTACCTCCACAAGAGAGAATATACTACCCGATTGCTGGGCTTACAATCGCCTGGAGTGGCAGCCAGCAAACTCCTCCTATGCTTAAAATCATGTAGGCAAGCCATATGTTTTTTTGCAAGATTAGTTAGACTATTATTATTTAGAAAGTGGCTGGAGTCTTTAAACTCGCTACCTAAGAGACTAGAGCATGAGTAGTATGAGTAATGACTTAATCTACAAATGCAAAATCTTTTCAAATTTTATTTCAATTTTGACACATCATTTTGACAAAGGCTTTAGGATTTTGATGCCTATATACATGATGAAAATAGGTTATGTGCCAAATCAGCTAGAAAAGGTATTGTCCACCACAAGAAATGCCCTCACAGGTCAAGCATTTCCCAATCATGTAAGGATGGAGATCCTTCATATTCAAGAGAGAAAGAATATGCATACATGTTGTGAGACATTTCATTTAATTTGCTAAATCTTTTAATTATTTTATTTAAAACCTAAGCTTTATGGTGAGGTTGTGAGTTGATTAAAATTTAATTATGAGTGATTAGTTAGGGTAAAAAAATAGTTTAACCTTAAGAGCCTACCGCATCCAGGCCACACATTCAAACATTAAACATTAAGAAACTATGAAAAGCATGTTATTCTAATGCGTAATCTAAACACAACATCAAACATGTATAAAGGTAAAAGAATAAAAAGCGTATCGTACCAGTAACTCGAAAGAAAAGATAGATGGTAAATACCCTATACAAAAAATGAAATAATAATTATAATTTACAAATAATAAATACTATGGGGATCTTCAAATCTTCAAGTCTTCATGTCTCCTTCATTTCTTCATATCTTTTCTCCTTTAATTTAGTAGGCTTCAAGGCATCACATGACACCTCAGGACTAAGCCTTCTGACCAATGCTCATCCTAAAGCCCCATAACACTAATCCTAATTCCTAATGTAGAATTACATTAAAAATAGGAAAGGTAAAACTAACTACACCTGCAAAATAAGTGTTAGCTAAACACACATACAACCCAAACAATTATATTTGTAATTTGGACTTAGCACCGTGCACATGGGTAACCAAGCCCACTTATCCTAACTTGGAATATGCTTAAGGGCTAAAGCAACCTGCAAAGAGAGCATTTATATTTATTTTGAGGCCCTTCTAATCCACGAAAAAATATGATTGCTAATCATGTAACATTGATCTATCCACATTCCTAATATCTAGTCTAAAATATTACGTCATAAAATAAAACATAACATCATACATACAATCAAAATATAACCTAATTAGGGTTGACAGTATTCTAGTGTGTGAAAAGAAGTTTGTAAAAGACTTTTAGCTTCTTTAGTTTAAGTTTCAATTTGGAGTTTGAATTTATTTAAATTTTACCTTTAGATGATTTCAATTCAAATGATTAAGTGATTTATTTTCCATTATATTTCACTTTTATTTTAGGTTTCAAGAATGAAGATTATAATGAATTTCATTTATAGGTGGACTCATCATATTCTACATCCTAACTCCTAAAGAGTCTAACAAATGTCCTTAAGTATCTTAATTAGCCCATTTGAATTTGTGTAATTTATTTGATTTGATTAATATTTGTTTTATTTGATTTAGATTTTAGAATTTGAGTTTGTTTAATCTTCATGTATTTTGATTGATTAATTTTAGATTAGATATTTTGATTTAATTAAATTTTGATTATTCAATATCCTTAATATCTAATGGAGTTTAAGTTTGTTTAAAGCCATGTGTTTTTGACTGATTAATTTTATATTAGATGTTTTGATTTAATTAATATTTTGATAATTCAATATCCTTTAATTTAATCTCTAGTTTCTTTCCCTTGGGTTTTAGTTTAATTCCTTAATTTCATATGATTAATATCATTTTGATGTTGTTTAAATTCATTGATTTCATTATTCCATGTAAGTTTGATTTAGATTGGTGAATGTATTTTAATTTACTTATGATTTATTTGAAGTTTAATGTATTCTTTTATTTGAATTCCAATTAAGGGTTTAATTTATTAAATTTAGCCATTTAGTTTATGTATATTGATTATTCCTTTAGTTTGATGTTTAATCTCTTATCTTAGTTCAATAGGTTTCTTTATTTGGATTTTTTTTTTAACTTATTTTGATATTGATTGGAATTTGGAGTAATTGGATATGATTTAATAACCTTAGAGTTTATATTTAATTTTTTGATTATTCGATTTGATTATGATATTTATAATATGAATTATACAAGTGTGCTCATAATTTTTCTTGACTTTAATTTTCTATGTCCTAAAGGATGTGAGTTTATATATATATATATATATATATATATATATATATATATATATATATATATATATATATATATATATAATGATTTAAATTAGTTATAAATTCCTTCAAAAGTTTATATGAATAACTAATCAAATAAAGCTTAGCCAATTATAATAGTTAAATTAATTATAATTAAGAATATGTCACATAACTAAATTTTTTTTTTGATTTTAGAATCAGCATATAATAATTAAGATTAAATTGATTTTATAATTGACTTTCATAAATTATGTTCAAACAATTTTTTATATTCGAATATAATATTTATAATACTATTGGTTTAGTTAAATTTTTTTTATATTAAATTTTACTTAGATTTTATAATAATTTAATTTGCACATTTTTTAATTTTGTTTGATCACATATTATTTCTTTTTTTTGTGTTTGGACTTCTAAAGATTTTATTGAATTTAATTATAAATAAAATATTAGATTAATCATGATCATTCGATCAAAAATTAAATGGTACGAAGTTTATCTTAGATTTAAATCAAATCACTATTTATTCGACTAATCAAAACTATTCATTTCAAACACATAAAATAAATATTTTACTTTTTCTCTAAAGCCCAAAAGATTAAAAGTAAAGACATGGTTTCTAAAGTTGGATCCTAATGACGCCAATTCAATTCAAACAAAAAAAAGATCGGCTTTCTAAGTATTTGAGAATTATATCTCACCATAGCTAATGTCCTGTGGATTTCGACCAAGAGATGATTTCGTTTAGAAGAAATGAAACTCTATTAAGATGCTTGTTTAGTACCTCCTCGCCAAGTATCCCATAAGCATTCATGACCGCTGCTTGCCTGAGCTTCGTCATTCTCGTGGACAAAACAACTGGGAAAAAAAGGATTTCTCCAAGTTTAGTGCTTCCCAGACATTCCCATTCCTCACTGTAGCCTATTTTATCACTGTTAATTCCTTCTTTGTCGCCATCCCACCATCTTTGCCCGCTGGCATAATGGTTATATATTGTATTGGCACTCTTATACATGGGTTCCTGTTCAGTCATGCTTGGCCTTGGCTTTGGATCATCTCCATAGACAAGTAGTTCTGATGGCTAGCAGTGTCCCCTGAAGAGAGCTCGGTTGGCTTCTTTCGCTCCTTGAAAACTGCTGCTCAGTCTTAGCACCATCACCAGAATCAAAATTATGTTTCCTATTTAATGCCCTACTAAATTCGGTCATTAAGCTGCATTAATCTTCATTCTTTTTATCACTGAGCTCTTTCTTATCAGATCCGACTGAGCCAATAGAAATCCGCTTCTCCTGTATTAATCGTCCACTGGGTTTCCCTAGCTTTCTATCTAAGAACTCAGACAGAGAGATTGGCTTCTTCGAAGGTTTTGGTTGTGGATCTTGATTGAGAAAACTTGATTTCAAGATGAAAGAAGGGGGAAGCTTGACCTAGCCGAACTGCCTCAATCTCTATTGAGTAAAATCAAACCAGATGGAGTTACAGAGCTCTTGCTTGAAGGAAAGAAAGAATGCAGGTCGTTGTAGACGGGCAATAGGTTTGGTCAGGCTACTGTAGGGACGAATGATTGACGGAGAGGGACGCGTGGAATTTCTGGAAGAAACCAAGGGAATGCCTCAGATTTCCATCCATGCAAGCGAAGCAATCGAATATACTCATTTCAATGCTCCTACGGGTAAAATCTCAAAGCACGCTAGTTAGAAGAGGGATGAAGACCAAAAGAGAAAGATAGGTTAAGAAATCGGAAAATTAAGTTTTGGCTTCTTCAACAGAGAAAAAAAAGGGAGAAAGACATTGTGGGATTGGAATTTCAAGGCTATTCCTTCTTCCAATTGTGACAAATCTACCGACTAGACTGGAGTCATCTGCTTTTTCAAGTAGATGGAAGACTGCTTGCGTGCAGGAAGAACAAAATAGGTGCTAACGGTCGTGTTTAAGGCCAATTGGTTGGAAGTGAAGAAAGGAGGTGGGCTGGTTAGCTGAAGTGGGGAGTTAGCTTTTGGCTTTGCGTCCAACGGATGAGAGGTGCTCGGAGAGATTATTTTGATTTTTTTTAGGGCCGGCTGAGATGGGAGAGCCACTCTGAAGTGAAGGAAAAATGAGAGAGCTTATTGCTCTTGCGTGAAGGGAGATGAGAAAAAAAGGACGGGACCTCTTTTTTTTTTTTTTTGTTTTATTTTGTTTTGTTTTGTTTTGTTTAGTGTCTTGTTTTTCATTGGCCGAGAGAGACGGAGAGAGCACCCAACTTTTTCCTGTCCCCAACTACTCTCACGTTCTCTTTTTTATTTATTTATTTTTTTATATATTTTTTATGTGTTACTATGATCACATTAATTAGTAAAGAATGGGTACTTTAATAATTTTATCTTTTTTCATTTTTTTATTTTTTATTTTTAACTTGGTGAAACTTGATTCTATTTTATTATTATGATTTAATTTTTTTTACATAATTTTAATAACTTCAATAAATAATTAAATGAAAATTTATAAGTTATGTGCATAAGATAATTTTAATTATAATCAATAATTATTGATTATAATATAAATTTATAATTTGATAAATTAATTATTTTGATTTAAGTTTGAACAAAATTTGTTTGATATTTAAAATTGATTTAATCTCTCTCTCTCTCTCTTTGTAGTTCATTTTAGATTTCAAATGGATTTGTATATTAAAATTTATTGTTTGTTATTATTATTATTATTATTATTATTATTATTATTATATATATATATATATATATATATATATATATATATATATATATATATATATATATATATATATATATATATATATATATATTCTTTAGTGAATTAACATTCAAATTATGATTTAATTTAATTTAAGCTTAAATTTGATTAAAATTACATTTGATTCAAATAACTTATTAAAGTCATGAATGATTTTTGACCAAACTTGAAATTTAATTTCAATGTATTATAATTTAAGATAGTTATAATTAGTCTTTTAGGTCACTTTAGGTCAAGTGAGCCTAAATGGATCAATTGATTTGATTTTGGGATAAATCAAGTTGAGTTGAGTTTGATATTTAATAAATTGATTGAAGGGTTGAATTGATCTTTAAGAAAATCAATTGAATTTGGATTGATTTGGATTTGGCTAAGACTAAGTCCATAAGATAAATCATAGGGCTTAGGAAGGATTTCAAATTTGGATTTGATCATGGGCTTCAATCATTTGATTTGGATTTGGATTTGAATTTTGATATTTGAATTGAATTTGAGGTTTGGTTTGAGAAGGTGAACATAGGTCGGATTTAGGCTATAGAGTAAGTGAGTCTCTTTAATCCCTAAGGCATAGCCTAATCCTATGATTAATCCTTCTTACTCTCTAGGTTTAGGTTAAGTATTCACCTAATCACTAGAAGTGTCTTATGACTAAGAAAGTCTTAGTGTCTAGAAGACTCCTAAGTCTAAGATGAGGAGATTGAGAACTCACTTCAAAAGTGAGGTCAGCATAAGCATCCACCAACAACTTCCTACAAGGAGAGAAAAACTCTAAATATTTCCATGCATGCATAAAGAAGAAAAGACAAGGAATGTGGATCACTAGCATAAAAAATAATGAAGGAAGATGGTTAACCAATCAAGAAGACATAATGCAAAACTATGTGGAATACTTCTCAAATTTGATTAATCAAAGTTCTAGCAATTCTTCAACCCCTCAATCTAGTCAGCACCAACACAACTTGCACAACATAAAGATGAGCAATGAAGAGCTAATTGTAACTCCTTTAGAAGATGTCGATCGAGTAAAGCTATTAACTCTATGGATAGTTTTAATGCTATTTGTTCTGATGGGTTTAGTGCATTGTTCTACCAGAAATGATGGCATGTCATTGTGTCTGATGTTACTAATGTAGTCCAAAGCTTCTTCAAAGAGCATAACATTTACAATTTCTTCTCACTTTAGCCATTATACTAATACCCAAAGAAAAATAAGCATGTACATTGGATTCATTCAGACTTAAATGTTTCACACATGTTATTAACAAGATAATTAGCAAGATCATTGCCAACAGAATACAAAACCTACTTCCTAGCTTGATTTATTCTAATCAAGTAGCATTTGTGAAGGGAAGGAATATCACAGACAACATACTAATTGCCGAGTAACTATGCAAAGATATTGACAAGAAATGTAGAGGAGGCAACATCATCATGAAAATAGATCTTAAAAAAGCATTTGACACAATACATTGGAGTTTCATTTTTAGATCTCTCAAGGAAAAAGGTTTCTTTGATGATATTTACATCTTTAACGAAAGACTCTTCATTAACAATCACTACAAAATGGTGCTAAATGACCAATCACATGGATTCTTCAAGGCTAGTAGATGAGTTAAACCAGGAGATCCCCTCTCCCCTTCTCTCTTCATTTTAGCTCTAAATACCCTCTCAAGAAAATTAAATAAGGAAATGGAATCTAAACAAGGAATTAGATACTTTGCAAATGGGAACATGTATATAAACCAATTGGTTTTTGTGGATGACCACCTAATATTCTACAATGGCAACAAAAAATCTATAAAAGCACATATGAACATCATCAAGGGCTTCTCAACATAATTAGACATGAAGATTAATACTAGCAAGTCATTTTTTAATGTTAGGAAAGGAATTAATAACAACAAAATTAGATGGGTCAAAGAGAAGACAAAGTTTTAGCAATTTTCATTTCACTTCTCCTATCTTGGCATCCAACTATATAAAGAGAAACTTAATTCAACCATTTTCTACACACTCATTGACAAAATTAAAAGAGGATTCAATCTTGGGAAAACTCATTCCTATCATTTGTATGTAGAATTACATTGATTAAAAGCATTCTTAATTTAACAAATTCTCAAGAATATCCAAACAAAGATTGAAATAATGTTGAACAAATTCCTACGAAGTCCTAAACACAATACCATCCATTGGACAAGCTGGTAGAAAGTATGCAAACCTACTTGAAGTGGGAGTCTTAAAATCAAATCCCTTGAGGATAACATTAGATGCAACACAATTAAACTATGGATCAAGTTTAGAGAAAGGAAAACTCTATCAAAAAACTTCATGCAAATATTGTTAACATTCATACCCAATGGCCATCAATCCAAAAAGTTTTAATTCCTCCTTATGGAAGACTTTGCTAAAACATAAGAAAGAAGCAGAAGACCTCATATTTTAGGATATAGGAAAAGGAGAGATTGACTTCTAGATTGATCATTGGATAGGTTATGAAGCACTCTTCAAATGGAGGATTGATAATGAAACTTATAACTCACAAAAAGTTGTTGATTTCTAGAAAAACCTGAAATGGGATGAAGAAATGCTGAAAAATCACCTCCCTACACAAATCTACAACATAATATGCTCTTTACCAGTTGTTGCCTCCAAAAAAGATAAATTGGTTATCAAAGGTAAAGCCCAATTGACATCAACCTCTAAAGTGATATATAGAAAATAGTGGCTGAATGCAAGAACCTATCCATGAGGTGATGTGATTTGGAATGCTGCTATTAAGCCTTCCATATCTTTTTTTCTATTGGAGACTATTGCATAACCTGCTCCAAATAGATGATATTTTAAAACTCAAATTTTAAATTTACCTTCAATTTCCTTCCTCTACAGGAATGTTGAAGAGTAGCCCATTATTTCATCCATTGTAGATTTGGCAAAGGAATTTGAGATGCATTTGTTGCAACTCTTAATTGGAATAATAGCTGCAACTCATGTGGTATTATGGAACTACTTTAGAACTTCCAGATTTCAGATCCATGGAAAATTAACATTTTCTTGGTACTTCATTGACTATAATATGGTTTATATGGATGACAAGGAATGAGGTGAAGCATGAAAACAACAAAACTTCAACAAAATCAAACATCATAAATGCAAAATCTTATCCATAAAAATACATTATTAATGGGAACATTAAGATCTCTCAATCAATTAGATGTAGACTGAACATTGGCACTCGTGATGGGAATGATCAATGCACTAGGAAAAATTGAGATCTAATATAAGGGCAGTAACAGGAGAATGGGATTACCAAAATTAACATAGATGGAAGTTTTGACAACAAAATAGTTTTTGCTAGTATTGGTGGAATTTTTAGGGACCATAAGAGGAAGCACATCCTCCACTTCTCAATGCTAATGGAAGGACACTCTCCACTTCAAGCTGAAATTGCTGCTTGCATATATGCTATTAAGGTTGCTTCTATCCATTCCATAGCTGAATACTTATTGGAAACTTATTCTAAACATCTCATCCAATTATCAAAGATGGTGATGACAATAAAATACCTTGGTTTTTAATAATTGAAGTTAAAAGAATGAAGGAGGGTATGAAGAAGCTCAAAATACATATCTCTCACACATTTAGAGAAGGAAACCATCCGACAGATTTACTAGCCAAGAGAGGATCTTCCACACATAATTTTTGTATTTATCACTCCATTAACACAATTCTAAAATTTCTTATAGATGATGACAATATCAAATTACGGCACATTAAAACTATCAACATGTAAGCATTAGACGTTCTTTTTTTACTTTTGGATTACTTGTTTACTTTTGTAACTGATTAATAAAATTTTTATATTTCATAAAATAAAACTCTAACTCTTCTTTGCTAAAGAAGGCCTCTAAAAAGGGTGGTAAACTTGCTATATTCTGTCTGAAATTGAAACTTGGAGTCTTGTTGTACCTTTTAAGTTTATACTTGCTAGAAAGTTCACCTATAAATACCCTAAGATGGATGGCATTAGGAAACATTTTGAGGATCATATTCTAGTTGGTGACTGGAATGTTAGACTTTTTGGATGGGAGACACATCATGATAAAACTCTCAAAAGAGGAGAACTATCCTAGACTATTTTATAAAAAGCTTTATCACATAAAGAATGTTCTTATTAAATTCATTAAATGGGCACCCTCTTTTGATTACAACATAGAACCACCTATTGCTCCCATTTGGATCAAGCTACCTAGGCAGAAACTCTATCTTTTCAATAAGCAGATCCTATATTCCATTACTGCCTTCTTTGGTAGACCCCTAAAACTAAATACACCTGCCTCTAACCTATCTAGACCATTTACTACTAGAATCATAGTGGAAATGGACATAACAACAACTTATAATGAGAAATTTTGGATTGGTGCACAATCTAATGGCTATTAGAAAAAAGCATAAATTGAACAAAAACCTATATACTATGGGAAATGTAGAATGTTTAGGCATAGCTTGGACAAATTCTTTAATTACCACCCTGAACTAATGGACAATAGTAATGATAAAGGAAAACAACCATTTGATCCAATCAAGAAGCATATACCAATCTCCTTTCAATTTGAAGTAGGACCAACCCTCACAACAACATTCAAGAAACCCATTTGGTTGACACATGTGATCAACAACCCATCCCTAATGGTACTATACGTGAATCAAATTTTTAGCTACAACAACCACATAGAAACCTAATTTTTTATATTCCCATGGAAAACAACATTCAATTAGAGAACACAACCATTGCTCTCTTATCTCCTATCCAAGATACTCAGTATGCTCTTAATCACTATATGTATAGGGATGTAACAAAAACTAATGAACAAGCTGCCCACATGATCAGCTCCAGAACTTAAATAGCTTTACATGAGTGCATTGAAGATCAGCAAACCCTAATAAACATATCTAATAGAGGTAATACTCTTCAGCATACAGTTACAAATCAGGAAAGTGAGGTGGAGGATGGGACTCAAGCCCAAGGAGAGATTTTTGAAGAAGAACATTATGAAGATAATCTCAATTCAGCCATGGAAGAATGGAAATCCTAAAGAATAAATAAGCAACAAACATGTACTAGGAAACTCAAAAATCTACTGGCAAGCAAAGTCCACAAAATTGATAATAATTCAAATGGGGAAGGGACCTCTTGAAGGCTAGCAAGAAGTAAATATACTCTTTTATGCTAAACATCATGACTTGAACATTAGGGGCATTGATAAGGCCAGTTACACTAATAGGCTTAAGAGCCTTGTAAGATTACATAACCTAGAACTTTTTGCGATCATGGAACCCCTAGTTTGCACTCAAAACTTACCAAAGATCAATAGATGATTATCCCAATTCAACATCATCTCTAATATTAGTAATAAAATATGACTATTTTGGAGACCTTGATTTCAAATCCAAGTTCTTGTTGATTCTAGTTAATGCCTCCATATTCACATCCAGGATTCCAACATTAACATACATTCAACCATTATCTATGATGATTGTAATAGACAACATAAGATGGAGCTTTCAAATGACATAAAGCACATCAGTTTAGATACCACTTGGCCTTTGATTATGGGAGGTGACCTCAATATGATTGCAAGTCCATGTGAAAAAAAGGAGGAAGAAAACCTAACATTTCTAACATATCAGAATTTGTTGATTACATTGAGGAAGCCAACCTTTACGATATTGGATTCAGTGGCACACCTTTTACAAGGAGGAGATGGAAAATTTGGAAGAGGCTTGATAGAATTCTTACTAATTCTGCTTGTCACTCCACCTTCTGCACTTTAGAGGTTTGACACCTTACCAAGATTGCCTCTGATCACTCCCCCATCTTGCTTAGTTCTAGCCATATCCCAAACCAAAATATTACTCCTTTAGGTTCCTTAATGTGTAGACTACACACCATGATTTTATCAACTGCATTTCCATGAGTTGGAGTGGTGTGGAGCACTCTAATCCCTGGATCAACTTTTGGACTCTACATAAGAATTTAACCAAAGCTCTTAAAAAATGGATCAATGAAGTCTTTGGCAATATTTATCATCAAATTAAGTTCACTGAGAATAAAATTAATTGCATTTAGAAAGAATTATCTATTATGGAAACCCAAACTACACCCTGACTTGAACTTCAGGTAGAATAGTTCCATCTTGACTTGCAAGGCAATATTAATAGAGAAGAAGATCTTCTTAGGTAGAAAGCATCAACTCAAAATTTCCTTTAAGGAGATAGAAATTCTAATTACTTTCTTGGTTGTATTCAAAAAAGAGGGAGGAAAATGGGTAACTAGAATTAAAGACTCAAGTGGAAATTAGGTCATCAACCATGAAGGAATTTTGGAGGACTACAAATACTACTTCATCAGCTCACTCAACCAACCAACCATAAACAACCCAACCCATCAACATAGTAGGGACTTCTTTATTTTTAATAGATTACCAATCAACAATGATGAACTTACATTAATTCCTCTAAAAGGTGAGATTTAGGAAGCTCTAAACTTAATGGACGAGTACAAGGCAGTTGGCTTGGATGGATTTACTGCTCTCTTTTATCAAAAAGCATGGCACATTGTCAAAAAGAAGGTAACAATGCATTCAAGCCTTCTTCAAAGGTCAACCCTGACATAATTTCTTCTCCACCTCAGCCATGGTTTTGATTCCAAAGGAAAGGAATAGTCATACCTGGGACAAGTTTAGGCCCATCTGCTTAACCACTATCATTAGTAAGATTATCAGTAAAATCATTTGGCTTCAAAAACTCCTTCCAGCTCTCATTTCTCCAAACCAAGTAGCATTTGTCAATGAAAGAAATATCATTGATAACATTTTACTTGTACAAGGGCTAATTAAGGACATGGATAAAAGAGGAAGAGGTGGAAATTTGATTATAAAAATTGATATAAAGAAAGCCTTTGATACTATCAGCTGGAGTTTCCTTCTTAGATCTCTTAGAAAGTAGGGGTTTTCACATAACTTCTATAATTTAGCAGAGAGTATTTTAGCCAACAGCCATTACAAGGTCCTTCTCATGGGTAATCAAATGGTTTCTTTCAAGAAAATAGAGGAGTCAAATAAGGTGATCCACTATCCCCCACCCTCTTTATATTAGCCTTAGACATCCTCTCTAGAAGGTTAAACTAAGTGACTTCTTCCAAGGAGAATATTACATTCCATACATCTAGAAGTTTAAATATTACACACTTAGTATTTGTTGATGACGTTTTACTATTCAGCTATGGAAGCAAGCATGCAATTAACACTTACATGGTGATCATCAAAGAGTTTATGGCCCTCTCAAGTATGAGTTTGAACATTAACAAATGCCTTTTTATGACAGGGAAACAGATCAACAAATCTAAAATAAATTGAATCATAGATAAGACATGTTTCTCTCACTCTAATCTTCCTCTTACTTACCTTAGAATCAAGCTATACAAAGGCAAGCTTGAATCTTTCCTCTTCTATGATCTTACAGATAAGATACAACATATAATTATCTCATGGGAAAACTTATTCGTATCATTTAGAGGGAAGATCACCTTAGCCAAAAGCATCCTTATTTCAATTCTTTTATACACTCCCCAAGTTCAACAAATTCCCAAGAACATTTAGTTGAAGACTGAGAGAATGCTCAATAATTCATTTGGAGCCAAACACAAATTTATCCACTAGACTAGCTAGGAGAAATTAAGCAAACTGACTAGCAGAGGTGGGCTAGGATTCAAAATAATTGAAGATAACATCAAGTGCAATAAATTAAACTATGGATTAGGTTTATAAAAAATAATTCACTTTAGGAAAAATACATGCACGAGAAATATTGCTTCAATTTTCACCAAATTCTAGTCAAGCTGAAAAAATTTGACTCTATAACCTGGAAACAATTGGTGCAGCATAGGAATGAAGCTGAGAATCTAATTATTTGGGAATTAGGTTATGAACACATTGATTTTTTGATTGATCATTGGTTTAGAGATGAATCCTTCTCTGGAGGGAATGCAGATCATAGACCAACACAAACAAAAAGGATCCATGAATTCTAGATTGCATCAAACTGGGACACAGATAAATTATAGAAGTTCTTCCCTCTAGACACTTGCAAGCTAATCTATAATATCCCAATCAAGACTTATATGAAGGACAATATTATCTTAAAAGGTCTTACCAACAACTCATCCATCCATAAAATTGTATACAACATTTGGTGGAACACCACCATCAAGCCCTCTATATCCTTTTTCTACTAGCAACCACTTCATAATTTTATCCCTATGGATGACATCCTAAAACTTAAAAGTGTGAGACTCCCCTCCAAGTGTTAATTATGCAAAGAAGAAGAGTAATGCATCTTACATTATTTTATACTATGCAAATTCAACAAAAGAATAAGAAAGGTATTTGTAGATCAGTTATAAATGGAAGTGATAAACAATGCCACCTCATTTCATGATTTACTTGAGAGCTAGAAAACAAAGGATTGCTATAAGGCCAACCAAAATCTGAATACATTCTTCATTATTCTTTGGTTTATATGGCTAGCAAAGAATGAGATGATGCACAATGATATTACTATAACTCTAGAAATTACTATACTAAAATTCAAATGCTAGTTGCAGAAAGCAAGTGTTATGGAATTGATAAAGATAGCCACCACAATATTAGAATAGAGATTCAATCATTAGGAGATCAGGTGATGATAATAGCAATCACAAATGGGAGCTGGTCCGTAGGAAAAAATTGCTTGCAGGTATGATTAAGATTATTATAGATGGAAGTTATGACATAATCAACCAAAGGGTTGGAATTGGTGGAATTTTAGAGATCTGAATGATAGTTTTCTTATCTATTTCTCTATGTCATATGCTACTCTCTTTCCCTACATGCTGAGGTAGTTGCTTGCTATTATGCTCTCTTGTCAGCATCCAGAAATCCACATATAGAATACTTGATTGAATCAGATTTATTGATCCTTACTAAAGAAGAAAATGCCTCAATCTTCACCTTGGTCCATCATTAATACCCTCAAATCTATTAGAAGCATGATTAAGAACCTTCATGTTTCTTGCTCCAACACTTGGAGAGAAGGCAACCGGCCAACACACTTGTTGGCTAGATGTGGCTCTCAACTTCAACATTTCTACCTCTCTAGGACTCTAGATAGAGAATTACAGTTACTTATGCATAGTGAAAACTTGGATATGCCTTACATCAGAACTAAAGCTTTGTAATTTTTCTTTTTGGTGACTATGTATTTTGTAGTTGGGATTGCTTGTGCTTTTTAGATAATCAATGAACTACCTAACTTCATGAAAAAAATATGACACTGACCACCACTCAGCTCTTTCTTCTATGTAACTAACTTAGCCAATGTATATGTTCTTTATGTACTTGTCCCTTTACCCTATAGAAAGGGAGGAATTTCAAGGAGGGGATCTTGGGCTTTTCTCAAATTTTTTTGGTACTTATAGTTTCTTTATTCTTGGTACTTTTTCCAAGAGTGGCAGAGGGATAGGTTTGCACTTAGATTTTTTGACATTAATGGATTTTCTCATACTTATAACTTTCATATTTTACTTCATTATTCTTTTATTATTTTACTCAACTTGGCCCCTTCTCTTAGGTGGTTAAGAGGTTTTGTTTCACTCCACAGATAGATTTAGATTCAACATTCTTTTGCGATGAGGGTGAGGAGGCCACGAATTAGAAGTAAATGACTTAGTAAAGCAAGCCAATCAAAATGAACAACTCAGTAAGCATGGGCCAAGTACTTAACAGTTTATCACAAAATAAGCCTAAGGAACATGGAAGATATAAACACTTGCCTAATATAGGTTGCTATCGTGATAGTGAAGAATGAAAGTTCCACAATCAGAGACCATAAAAGATCTTCTAAATTAGCCACTTGTAAAGCTTGGCGACGACAAAGAGAGCTACCTAAGTCACTTAGCATTGAAGATAAGTCATATCAAGCAAGTGTAGAGATGAGAACCAGAGAGGAATATGTGAATACTAACCCAACAATGCCTTTTACAAAAAAAAAAAAATTACAAAAGCTCACCTCAAATAAAAGCTTATGATCTCTCATTTAAAGTCTTATAAGATTCACTACCGATCATAATGCTTATTTTGAACATACTACATCAATATTGGAGTTGGATGATGCACTAAAATGTTACTATTCTTCACTACTTTCAGGAAGTTAGGCCTAAGATAGTTCTTGCATCTACTAGTAGGAGTCGTCACTTTATTTGTAAAGTTAAAGAGAATGTTTCTTAAGCACTTTACCTATTTGTAAAAGATATTAAATAGCTTATATGCTATTCTATAAATGACACATGAACATGACAAGCCCCTTAGAATGTTTATCACTTCCTCTTAAAGGGAGATGTTGGAAGTTAAAGATTTGGAACCCACATTTGCATATACTACACTCATTATGGTTCTTAAAAAAGGTCATTTTAATACGCCCTTAGGCTTCAATAGCCCAAAACACTTAAAGAACTACTTGAGTTAGTGAATAACCACATAAATATTAAGAAGTATAAAGAAGTTCCTCAACTAATAATAGAAAATTATAAAAAAAAAAACTCTGTAGAGAAGTTTCCTTTAGAGTGACACTTGAAAGATAGGTTTTAAGTCCAAAGGAATGATAAAGGGAAAGGAAACTCACTTGACAAGATGATGGTTGATGCATAGGCACAAATTTAGATACTCGTAGACTTACTACTAGTGTGATGAGTATTTGTAGCTTGCTCTAACTACACATTTGAGAGTATCAATGGCTAAATCTATAGAGGCCATCTAGAATAAGGATTATTTCAAGAGATCATGACCATTCAAGTTGGATGGAATTTATGAACGTTCAAGGTATTTCTCATACCATTATGATCATGAGAATGACACTAAATAGTGTTGACACTCGAGGAGCTTGGTGGAGGAGCTCAAAACGTTCTTTAAAAAAATAAAGAAAAGAAGTGTAGTGATGGTTAACAAACCCATGCTAATACAATTCACTTTGCTAGAATTGTACCCACTACATTTAGAGGAGATGAAGAGTTCACAATATAAGTGACCCTTAAGCAACTACGATAAAAAATGTTAACTTGGCAGCCATGGAAAAGGTACTGAGTACTTAAGTTGTACCAATGAGATTTTTAAAGAAAGATCGACTAGCAGTCAATAGTCCCTTCAACAACGTGATAGTTATCTTAGCGTTAATCACCAACTTCCAAATAGAATGTTTTTTTATCATCATGGGGAGGTCAATGATTTAAAATATACCAAGAAAGTTTAAAACTTACCATAATAAAAAGACCTCTTTATGGATTCTCTGGAGAAAGAATGGAGATTGAAGAGATTATTACTCTACTAGTGACTTGGAGAGAAGGAGATAAATAATTTACTGCCATATTGACTTCATTATTATAGAAGTACTTGTTACATATAATTCCATATTTTGCTAACCTCTACTTAATATACTACTGGCTATGCTTTTGACGTAGTACGTATGGTAAAGTTCCTAGAAGGTGGGAAAAAAATTACCATAAAAGGAGATCTAAATTAGTCTAAGCCTATTACTTTTGAGGAGTCAGCAATTCACATAAAGTGGATGGTGTATTACAACTAAGGTAGAGTCAAAATTAGTCAAGAAATCAAAGAGATGTTAAGTATACAAAACTTAAGGTGATTCTTTTAAATTATCACAACCTTCAATAGCATGCAAATAGAAGCTTTGGTCCATGCTCATTAAGAAGATATCGAAGTGTTAGTTGGACAGCTATCGAGATGTAAGGCATTAACATCAATGTCGCTTGCCATCAACTTATTGTAATGAAGGATGCTTGACCAATCAAGTAAAAAATAAATAAGATGATAACTTTAGTCACCAAACTAATCGAGGAAGAAGTCACCAAGGTACTTAAGGCTGACTTAATTAAAGAGGTGTAATATCTGGAGTGAATATCGTGGTAAGTGTATAGAGGTCCACTAACAAATGCTGACTGTGCATGGATTTCACAAACTTAAGTCAGCATGCCCAAAAGATGATTACCTACTTTCCAGGATTGATACACTCATTGACTCAATGATAGCTAATTCTGTGATGAGTTTCTTATATACTTTTAAAAATACCAATAAAACTAAATGTACCCTACCGAAAAAGATAAAATAACATTATCACTAAAGAAGGGTCATATTACTATAGAGTAATTCCCTTTAAGTTAAATAATGATAGGAAAACTTATCAAAGGAAGGTTGATTGACTATTTAAGTAGTAGAAGGAAAGAAACTTGGATGTATATATGGATAATTTGCTGGTCAAATGAAAGTCACCTGAATAATATATTAAAGTTTTCAAAGAAAACAACCACTACACTAAAAAATATAACATACACTTCAACCCTTTAAAGTGTACTTTTTGGGTGTGACCAATGAGATTCTTGATCACCTAGAAGGAATAAAGGTAAACTCTGATAAAGTAAAGGCTATACTTGACATGTCATCACAAAAGATAATAAAAGAAGTGTAACTATTTACTAGGCGAGTTGCAACTTTAAATAGATTTATTTCTATGATTTGAGAATGATGCCCATCATTCTTAAAAGTGTTGAGAAGATCAAACAAATTTGAGAGGACATAGTGTGAGAAAACTTTATGTGACCTCAAAAGCCTACTAACCTCAACACCATTATTACAAAGCTTGAAGAAAGGTGAAACAATGTTATTATATTTGGGAATTAAAGAAGACTCAGTTAGTTCAAATTTGATCAAAGAAAATATGAAAGGAAATGACTAGCATATTATATGAGCTAGTCACTAAGAGGTGTTAGTTACATTATTGTATCATGGAAAAACTCACACTTTAATTTATTATATCAAAATAATGACTTTGGCTACACTTCCAGGCTTACTCGATTTGGGTCATCATTAATAACCTACTCAAGCCAGTGCTAGTCCTTAACTTTGATAAATCCTACTCATCTAGGATGGTGATTAAGGCATAATGTCTCTTTACTTTTCTTATGGATTTCAAAGATTCGTACATTTTTCTAGTTAACCAGAGCCTTCATGGCACTTATATGTGAATGGTTGCTCAAATGAATAGATTTAGGAATGGCTATTATGTTGAAAATTTTAGTGGGAATCATTATAACTCAATCACTGAAGTTCAACTTCAAAGAGACAAATCTTCAATCTGAGTACAAAACTTTACTAGAGATTAAATTTTGCTCAAAGACTTAGTGCTCGATATAACTTAGATCATTCAATCTTGCAACTCATGGTTAATTAAATCAATAGGGACTATGAAGTACAAGACAAGTCATTAAAAAGATATTTACTTAAAGTAAAGGTGAAAATAAAGAGGTTGGAATACTTCAAAATTGACCAAGTCTTAAGAAATTAGAATAAATCCCTAACTTATTATCAAGTGTGAGTGGACATTAGGGGCAACCTTCCTTTTAATTTACCTAACCTAGCATAGAAGTAGACAAGTTTATGCAGTATAGTATTAAGATTAACTCAGATAGATTGATCCCATCAATAAGTACTTACGTATAAGGGAACTAGAGGAAAAGATTAGGGATCAAAAAAGATTCAAGATCAAAGTCGTCCAATATTTCCTAATTTGGTAATGAGTTATTTTGAAGATCGATAACCTAAATAAGTAGGAGATGTGTAAGAAAAAATGAATCTAGTAAACTGCTCAATTAAGTGGACTCTAGTATGTGGAAGAGCCATTCAAAAGAAATAACACTCACTTATAGGATTTTATAATAAGGATATTTCTCACCCAAGATAAAAAAAGATGGCAAAGAATTCACCAAGTGGTATGAGTAAAATGAAAAGTTCACTCTTTTATAGTAATAGCCTCCATAGACTCTACAACTTATTAAGAGTACTTGGCCCTTTGCAATTTAATGGATGGGCTTAATAGGCCTATGTTGATTGCTAGTGGAGAAAGAAAAATTTAAACTCATCATGATTGAGTGCATCATCGTATTGAATGATGCCAAAATACTCACCAAAATAACTACCCATGTTTTTGAATCCAAATTTGTTCATTGATGGAGGAGAACATTATGTGATACCTTAGAAACAAAAATAGACAGAATGGCTTCAAGTAAGAAGATAGAAAAATAGAAAAGTATAAGGGAAAATAATAATATTTATTGCTCATTATTTGAGTACAAAGAAGAGGGATCTAAATAGATAGATAAAAGATCTACAATAAGAAAGGAGTCCCTCTTTTATAATATTAAGGGGCGACCATACATAGAAATTACATATAAGGTAAATTTAGTACAAGTGAATTCTTGCATAAGCTAGTGGTAGTGCACATTTGAGCTTGAATAGATCTAACAGTTGATGGTGGTGAGTAGCCTATCATCAAATGAGTATGCGAGTAAGGATGGGGTTGAGAAAAATAGTCGCCTCATTTCTTTGAGTAGTTGCCTAATGCTGGCAAGTTCATTCATACTTTGTCCTCTAAGTTATTATTTTCTATTTCCTTAGCTCACATGATTAACTTGATATTCTCTTATGGGACACACCTTCTAACGAGTATATTTACTCTTGGTTGCCAAGTACCCTTTATGCGACTACCTTAGTTTTGATAAATGGGCTTGCTTGGGCCTACCCATTATTTTGGGTATACATTTTGTTCTCAGATTCCTTTGTTCCTTATAGAGGTACCTCATAAAAAAGAAAAAAGAATGAACATAATGATTAGCTATAAACATCTAAATATTTGAAAAAATTTATTTAATTATTGAGAGGTAACATCACCGTTTATCTGATCCAATTTTTTAGTGCACCACAGGCTATAAATAATTCTTTTCTTTCATCTTTGTGGTAAAAGTTGAGATACCACATAGATTTTAGGAATTTTTTATTTAGATAATCAAATTCATCATTAAGGGATAAACATATTATCTCAAAAGATAAACATGCTATCCTATAATAGATTTGATCACTCAAATAAGGACTCCTAAGGCTAATGGGTCTTATTAATATTTTAGAGAATTTTCCTTTGAATTATATGAAAAAGTATGACTATGGTTATTTTATACTGGATTCATAGCTCCTTATAAGGGAAAACCCTTATAGTTAATTACATCTTAGAAATGGAGATCTCTTTTTAAGAATACTCTTGATTAAAAAAATAGGCTCTTATTTCTATGGATTTTAAAGCTGGTTACAAAGGTTAGTTCAATCAAAATTTTAAAAAGGAACACTTCAAAGGGGGAAGAGTTCTTTTTGAGGAAAATTGGGATAAAGTAAGAAAAGCCTATAAATACTAGGATGCCAATAAGCATTTCGACTATCCTATCATTCATTTTATAATTTTGAGATTAAGTTTATTAAGTTTTGAATTAATATTTTATTAGAAATCTTGGGCTTAGATTCTAATAGTACAAGATTGCAAAAATGACTAGTGCTGAAGACTTATTCCTAAAAGGATGCTTCAGAACCTAAGTCTACAAGTGCTTCTAACACAAGTTAGAGGCTCGACCTAGTTCAACTTCTCGGGATCATTGTTTCTTTCTCTCACTTGAAGAAATGAACCTATCTTTGACTCTTCTAGATCTATTACCAGCTTGGAAGGGTTACCAGCTAACACCACCTAAGAAAATTTTTAAATCCATGACACTGGTCTTACATATGCAAAATGGTTGGGCTGTTACAATTTAGAAAAAATCTATGAACCTAAACTCACTCCTTAATCCCTAGGATCATGTTAGGTATGATATGCATGAAATTAATGCAACCATTTTCAACTTTTAAAAATTCTGACTCATAACTCATTTAAGGGCTTTAGGATATGCAATTTATGCCTACAATAAAATGCAATTAGAAGATTGTGGGTGGGTCAAATCAAAATAAGAAGGCACACTTTACCAAGAAGGTTGTCATCCTCAAAGGTTAGATGCCCCTTATGTGTAATGGGTGAAATGCCCAATTTAAGAATTTTGAATAATATGCTATCATGGTTTATAAAAGATATTTTTTGTCTAGTTGATTTTAAGTTGCACCTAAGGCTATAATTTATGTGTGAAGTTTCAAATTTCCTTATTTTTGTTGAAGTTATTTAGATTTAAGTTAGGTGAAAATTTTAATTTTTCTTAGAGCCTAACGTCTAAGCATTCATAACAGAAACACAACACATAAAGAAACCTAAAAAAGGTAAGCAATTTCTATTACACAATAATTTAATTAATAAGAACAGGCCAGTATGGTCGGGTACCACTATACACCCCAAAAGAAAGAGAAAAATGGGTAGCTGAGCTCTATTCCTATACAGTCTTACCTAGAACTAAAAGTCTAGATCTATAAGGGAATTCTTTCAGGATCATCTCCTTCAACTTCGGTGAGAATCGAGCACCATCCTCTTTTTGCGGCTAATCACAGATGATCTAAACAATGAAATCTCAAGAATTGATCTATACTGCTTGATTGATTCTAGGATCTACATCACTTTATAAATAAATAAAGTCAAATATAAAGGAGGTCAGTTTTGGGTGTACCTCACTGACATGGGGTCTTGGCGGTGATTTACATTTGAAAAACACTCAAGAAAGTGAAAAAAAAAAGCCTTTGGAAGAAGAAATGAGCTTTGCCTCCCTCTAGATCGATGTGGAGATGGATGCCCATTGTGACTCACCAGAGTTTTAAGTTAGGAATGACCGTGAAAGTTTGGGAGGAGGGGGGAGGTCTGGTTAGATTCAATTTTGCTTGGAGAAGGTGATGGAGATGAGCAAAAATCCTAATTCGATCTCCTCCCTCCATTTTAAGCTTTGGCAAAAAAATTTCTGATTGGATTTCAATGAAGGCCATTGGCCATAGGGAATTGAACTCTAAATGATGGATCTAAAGGCATGGAGAAGGTCAGACATTCTTTCTAAATTCCTTGGAGCAACTGAAATTGAACATATGGAAGGAATATTGGGGCTTAAAGAACGCATTGGCTTAGTTTTTCCTTTTCTACTTCTATGGCATATTCCATTCCTCTTGGGCTGATTTGGACATTCTTAACATGCTTAATCTTGGCTGTCATTCACTTAAACTCATCTTAGGATGAGTTTGGATGTGTTCCAAAGTGATTTCCTTAGGTTCATGTTCAACTAATTTGACTTATGCAACTTAGACATTTTCCCTTTGACTTGGCATAGCTTTCTCCATTTGATGGATTGATGCTAGATTTAAGCTTCAATTATGTTCATTTAGTCATCTATGATGTCCCTAATTAATGAGCTTCATGAAATTTGGAGTTGTTTGCTTACTTATTTCAACACATAACCCATTATAGCTTAAATGGATTCGGTTGAATCCAACTGAGTCAAATGACCTTTTTGTCTCAATAATAATATATTTAGTTTTTAATTATGTTAGTCCAAGTATTTGGAATGATTTAGGTTAATTGAATTTTATCTGTTTTTGGTTTAAAACACACTTTGGCCTAATTTGGGCTTAATAGGTTAAAATTGGTTTAATTGGGTCGAATAACAACATTAGTCAAGTTAATCCCAATAATTGGTTAATTTATGTTTAATAGTGAATTTTAAATGATTTTAGGAAATTAATTTGGGTTGATTTCAATTTAATTTGGATTTGAATTCAATATGGTCTATTTAGGCCTATTTAGATCAAATGGTCTAATTAACCTAAGTAAGGCTTTATTAGATTTAGATTAATTTGATTCATGTTTAAACATGTTTATTTTATTATTTGGAACTTTTGGATTGATTAAGTTTATCAAATTATGGGGGCAACACCTTTGACTTGGTGGGACCCACATAAGTCAATCTTATGTTCAATGGTTGACTTTTGTTTGACTTTCATTTCATTTATGTTTATGTCATTGTTTCATGCTTTTATTTGATTTGGTTTGAAATCATTTTACTTTATTTGAATTTCTTTGAATTTTAGGGCCTCTTGAGCTTAAATAGGATGATCACGTTAATTATCTAAGTTATTGTAGTTTAAGATCAATTTATTATAGATTCCAATTTGAATATGTTTGATTTAGTTTTGGTTTAGTTTTAGTTTAGTTTTGGTTTGGGTCTACTTATTGGGTTAGGTCAAACCCTAGTAGGATGATCTAAATCTCTATGAGTAGTGTCCTAAGTATCTAATTAAGAGGCTTCTAATTTAGGATTAGATGTCCTAATTATTAGTTTAGAGATGATGTTAACCTTATCAAAAAACAAGGTCAACAATCTTTAATGAGCTCAACATTTTTCAAGTACTCACTTAAAAAAACACTCTAACTTATAAAAGAGTCTACAAAACTTACTAAAATATAATCACCATGGATGCTAAGAGACCTCATGATGATATTTACCCTACAATTTTGTGGCCAAGTCTTTGCAAAATGGCCTAGAAATTGAAGAAGTTGAAAGAGGTCATTATCATTTTCATGGTCGTGGTGAGCATCTCAACTCTTCCGACTATAGCAACTTTGACTTTGGGCACTTTCTCGAACCCACAAAGAGAATCTAACACTCACCAAGATAAATAATGGGTCACAATGGTGAGTGTGTGATGTATGAGTATTCTTCAAGGAGAGGAGGAAAAAGAAGAGGTACCTTTGATTCAACATAGGAAGGTGCTGGTGAGTCGAATGGTTGGACTATCTACAGTGAAGGTGGTTGTAGGAGAATGCCTTACTGAGATGATATTTTCCTATTATGGTGTACTTTAAGTCTTTTATGACTACATATCTTACTTTTTTCTTTGATCATAGCTAAGTGTGACTAGTGTTCAAGCCTCTATAGACGATGGTGAGGGGGCACTTGCCAACCTTTTATGTTATTTTTTATTATTATGAATAGCTTCACCTCTACTAACATCAAAGAAATGATGATTAGTTTGCTCTCTTACCCAATGAAGGGCGAGTCTACTTGGTGATAAGGAATAACATAGAGAAAGAACATCACATACTCCTTTGAGGTCACCACTCTATGAAGGGAGTTGTCCTAGTGGGACAAAAGTGAGTTGTGATCATAGTTGTAGGTCGAGTCGTATTAACGAAATTCATTAGAGGTGGAGTACTGACATAACTTCATGACCATGAGGGTTGAGATAGCATTGCTGTAGAACTAAGTCAAGTTGCAGAGTACTTCCTTCTCCTTTTTGACATGAATTTCTTATTTGATTATATGTGTGATAAAGGAGGACTCACCGAAGACTGGCACTCATACCTATAATAAAATTTCTAAAAAAAGTATTAGGGTTATAACAAGTGTGTTGTACTTTTTTTTGAAAATAAATATAGTAAATATTTAGTATCTTCTTTGCTCATGAGTATTATTTGATTTTTACCACTGTTGCCTTTAATTATTTCTTGGTAATCCCTTTCACCTATGATATTTGTGTGATTCAGATAATTAATTCTTTACTTAAAGCTTGATGTGGCATTTGAATTACCACACCTTTGTTACATCTTCTATAAATTCTTCTTGATTGGGAGTAGCTGAGAATTATTACTTGTCCATTCATCTCTTATGAGCACCCATTAAATGCACTCATGCATCTAGAAAATATAATACAATTTTATATTATAAACCAAAGGCATTGATCATAAAGCCAATATAATGGGTCATTAATTTTTCTAATTATTTACCCTTCTTAAGTTTAGGATGTAATATTCTTGAATGCAATAACATTAGAGCAAATTATTTAGCCTGTATAAGCTTGGCTGCCCATTTTTCTATTTCTCTTATGGTGTTCAATAGTACTTGTCCTCATTGGCATGTTCTATTAATTTGGTTGGATTTATTCTGAGTATGCAATAAAACTTTCTTGCATTTTCTAGATTTCTTTCTATTGTGTGTTTTTGTGATGAAATGCTTGGAACAGTAGGCTCCTAGAAAAAAAAATTAAATTTTACACCCCATTAAACTTAAACAACTCAAATATAAGATGCAGAAACTTAAAATCTAATATTAATTAAAAGCCCTACGTACAACTTAAAAGTAACTAAAAATAATTAGCTTTTGCGAAACAAGATAGCATATTTTTCATACTCCTTGAATTTAGCACTTAACCCGTTACACATAAGGGGCATCTGACCTATGAGGATAACCACACTTCTTGGGGGAAGTGTGTGCCTTCTCTTTTTGATTTGGCCCATGACCATTTCTAACTGCTTATTATTGTAGGCATAAACTGCATACCCCAAGCCTTAAAATGAATAATCAATCAAAATTCATAAAAGAAGAAATTTATTGCATTAGTTAGGTGCATAACATGTCAAACATTATCTTAGGGTTAGGGAGTGAGTTAGACTTTTAGTTATCTTCAAAAATACAATAACCTAGCC
Source organism: Cymbidium sinense (assembly GCA_021442155.1). Classification (NCBI taxonomy): domain Eukaryota; kingdom Viridiplantae; phylum Streptophyta; class Magnoliopsida; order Asparagales; family Orchidaceae; genus Cymbidium; species Cymbidium sinense. The sequence goes on along the minus strand of CM038215.1, from coordinate 219,499,943 downwards.
ATCCTACATATATAAGACCAAATTCATAGTTTTCAAAATTACGTAGGTGGTGTTAGATGACAACCTTTCCAAGTAGGAAAGAGTCAAGATATATATATTTTCTTAAGTGAGAAAATGAACCGATAATTCCCAAATTTATAAAATTAGACTAGGTCAAGTTTATGACTTATGTTAGAAGCACTTTTTTATACTTAGGTTCTAAAGCATCCTATTGGAATAAGTCTTCAACTTGTAGGCATTTTTATAATCTTGTTCTATTAGTTTTTAGTCCTACATTTCTAATAACTGTCAACTCAAAATCCTAATAACTTCAATTCAAAGATATAAAACTAAACAATAGAATAGTTAAAATTCTTATTAGGCATCCCAACATCTAAGAGCATTTCTTACTTATTCTCTATTAGCTTCTAAAAAGAACTCTTCCTCTTTGAAGCATTCCTTATTGAATTTCTAAATTAAATATTCTTTTAAGATAATCTTTGAAATCCATAGAGATGAAAGTCAATTTCTTTAATTGAGAGTATTCTTAGGAGAAAATTTCTTTCTTCTAAGATGTACTTAACTATAAGGGCTTGCCCTTATAGGGAATTTCAAACCCTATAATAATATAAACTCTATTCTACCATTCCATGTAGTTCAAGGGAAGAATCTTTGGTACATTGAAGACTCATCAACCTTAGTAGTTTTTATTAAGTAATTGAATCCATTATAAAGTAATATGTCTATCTTTTGAGATAATATATTTAACCCTTAATGATGTATTTGATTACTTAAATAAGTACCCCCAAGACCTGCATGGTGTTCTAAATAAAAATTCCCTAATAAAAAACTAAACACTCCCATTATACTCATTTTAAACTCTTTAGATATCAAAGATAAGAACTCATGACACAATGATTATTAGTACTTCTAAATAATTTGTCATTTTTATACACTTGTAAAATTGTCTTGACTTAAACCCAAATAAATTAATTTAAGCCAAAATTAGTGAGCTTAAATGTCTTTAAGTTGATTCATTTAAGCTTTGATTAAATTAATCATATGGAAACCCACGTAAAACTATTAATATGACTAAGCCATGGCATCGACCATAAAAGACAAATAAAAGAAGGATGCATACACATAAAATCTCATTCCATCAACAAGCACACATATGATACAGGGCTAAACCATGAGCCAAAACTCTTTATTAGTTGTGGTTTACAGTTGTAATCCTTTCTGAAGCCATTAAGACAATGGGGAAATCCATAAAAATGGTAATGAGTACTTGGAAAGAGGGATTAAGGCTTTTTCTTTATTGCCAATTAGATTACTCCTTTGGGTTGAAAGCACACCATTCAAAAAACCCTCTAACTTCACTGCCACAAAACCTGCCATTGAATCTTCCATTCATATAGATTATCATGCATAACATTGGGTTTCTGTTTGGGTTCTAAGTATAGTCAACCATGGCCTCTCCCCTAAAAGAAATAAAGACTCACTACTCCAAGTCATCTAACCTCTTACAACCACTACCAAACCTCATGTTCATCCAATCCTCTAACCAAAAGCCTTAGATGGCTTGTACCCACACATGAAACTCAAAACCATAAATCCCTCTGCCTCAATTCACACACCTTCCCTAGAACACAAGAGAGTCCACTTTCTTAATTAAACATTCACATACATTCCCTAGAGCTTCTCAACAAAAAAATAAAACTTTTCTTGTTGTCCGTGAGTATCCTAGCACGAGATTGTCTAATGGTTGGTGAAAAGGAGGTAAATCTTTGAGCTTTTGGTGAATGGCGAGGATGCATTCAACGAGCCTCTCAATAGTGCTTTATTTCTTTAAGGCAAAACTACCTCACTCATTTAGGCCATTGAACATATCTTCAATGAGGTATTTCCTCCACTCTTAGCTCAGTTGAGTATGTGTTGGGCCTTTTTGAAATGCACATTGACATAATTAAAATCCCACTAATAAAACACCGATATACTCTCCCTTTTATAGTCAGAATCTAATATGAGCAATGATGAAGGGAGCGCTAGTTAGCTTCTTTTTTTTCTTTTCCTACAAGTTAAATGATCTAGTGTATATTACAAAATTTATACACTCACAAACTTGCCTTTGCATACATAATCTTTTGAGATTAAATAAAAAAGTTTTTTATACACTTCTTCTCTCAATACTAAGCATGTTTAATTTATAATTACTCGTCTGTATGGCTATACTTGTTAAATGTAACTTGGAGCAATTCTTATGATTTTGGTGAGTATTAATTTATGTTTATCTCTTGGGGAAATTGCACTCTCCATTTACAAATTTAATTTGCTCGTTGAACATACTCACTGAGTATATTTGTTGAATATAATTGAAGTTTTTATATAGTTTCTCGATGGATAATTTTCATCACAATTGCTACTTTGTAATTGTTGACCTCATTTTTGGATAAAGTTGACATCATACCTAATCTTAGTAATTAGGATCCTAATTCTTAAATTAGGACCTCCCTAATTAGGTACTTAGGTGACTATGCTTAATTACTAAAGTGTATGAACACATCAAAAATAAATAACAAACTACATGAAATATAAAAATCTAAAATCAAAACAAACTTTAAATTAAATCAAACTAAATACCCTAATGAAAGAAAGTCCAAGTCATCCTAGAGAACCCTTATAGGACTTAAATTAAGTCAATTAGATTAGGTGAACCAAAACCAATCCTAAATCTAATGAAATTCAATAAAATCAAACACATTTGAATTGAAATTAAATTAAATAAGCCTAAATTTGGGGTAATTGGGTAACTTAAACCAAATAACCCATTTAAGTCCATCCTCACCTAAATCTAAATAAATTCAAATCAAATTAAACCAAACTAAAACCATAGAATCAATGCATAAATGCAAATGAAGCCTAAAATAATTTAAATATGACCAATTAGGCTATTTAGGTCAATTTAATTCATCTAGTAAAATGCTTGGCTAAACCACATTAAACCTAAATAAACCTTGGATTAATTGAAGCCTCTACACATTTCAATGGGCAATTAGGCATAATTACAATTAAAAATTATATCCAATCAATCAATTAAAATAAACTAACTAAAATCGATCCTAAGGTAAAATTAAGGATCAAACCTAAAGAGTTAAACCATATCAAAGCTACATAAACACTTAACCAATTGGTTTACCAATAATCTAAAAGGAAATAATCTTAGTTGAAAACTAAAGATAAAGAAGTTAATTAATCAAAGGAATTTAATACAAACAAACTTAAAAACTAAATCAATCCAAGTGCAAGTTAGGTTCAAATAAATCTCTAAGCAACTCAAAATAAAATCAAGTGAACTCATTATAACCTCTAACCCATCTTAGGCTTTTAACTTAAGTAACTGGCAACAACCCATAAGATGGTGAGGTCAATTTAAAAAGGGTGGGTATCCATGGAAGATGAGATGATGCAATAAATGAAAATAAAATAAAATCCAACACTCATACAAAAAGTTAAAAAAACCCAACTCTTCCCCACACCCCCATTGAATGGAGTTGATCTTACAGCCAAGAATGTGAGCTTTTGGGAGCAAGAGGAAAAGGATTCCAATCACCATGGATAATCAACCACTTTTGGCTTCTCCATGATAGAAGCTCTCGGCCAAGAAGAAAAGGTGGGGAAGGAGAATTGTAAGGGGGATAGGACCCATTCTAATACCTTCCCCAGAGAAAAAGGAAATGTGCCCAACCCATCCTCAGGCCTCTCATCGCCACTAGGTAAATTACAACCACCTCAAACACCTCCAATAGTTTTAGTTCATAGCTAAGCATGGAAAAAAATGAGAGACTTCCTCTTGTCATTCCAACCCCACCAACATATTCTTGTAGGGAAGAGAACAAGAATTAAGATCTTCAGAGACTCACCGCCGTAAGGCCAAAAATCACCAAAGATAGGCTTTCGCAAAATGTGCAATTTGGTTGGGGGGGGGGGGGGTGCATTCCTCTCCCAAAATTGATCCTTGCCCACACATTTTAGGAGTGAAGGTGAGTAAAACTCACCATTCACACAACCCTCTCATCGCTGGCAAGCCAAAAAAATGACCAAGTCCAATGGTAAGAGGCAAACCCTTGGTCTCCACGCTAATCTAGAGGGAGGGAACTCAATTTTTCTTCATGGGAAGTTCATTTCGATCCAACGAAGGTGTTCTAACCATCAATGCCACCGGACATGGGCTCTGGCTCTGGCATTTGTTTCAATCCCAATTCTTTTCTTGCATAGTTTGGTACATTGTAAAGAGAATTTGATCCCCATTCAAATCAAACCATAGGGATAACTTACAAATCAATCCTTGAACGATTTGAAATGAAAATCCCACACTATCGCTCCTCAGATCGTCAAAAATAAATCTCCAAATGGTGGATAGTACTCCATTTTTCAACAAGAAGTGGGAGATGAAATCTCCATTGTTTATTTCTTATAATTAGAATGGACAGCCTAGATGCATTCAGACCAAACGATTTGAATCCTTATAGGAAGCCAGGGTTCAAATTTGGATCGTCCGATCTGTGATTGGATGGTCCTAGTCAAAGTCGAGTCCCCATTGTTATTCAACATGGGATCGACATGGATTTTATGCAAACCAATCTGTGGTTGAAATGCGAAAAGTCTCACCGCATCAGTGCCACATGGTGCTGACTAGATTAAGTAGAAGATTAAAAAATTTTCCATTTAAAAAATGCTAAAAAAGACTAAAACTTTAAAAATTTATAAAATAAAATAATATACTCAACTTAAAAATGCAAATGAGGGCTCTATAGATTCATCTCAATTAGAGTAATCCATTATACACAAAATCCCAAATTATATTAAGTATTTTGTGATAATTTAAGTTAAATTGAAAATAATCATAACCTAATTAAACCAAAAATATTAGTTAGATTGACCTGAAATTTTTAGGGAATGAAATTGATGCTAAAAACAACCTATCATAGAAATTTCAAGTTAATGGTGATTGGGTTAAAAGTTCTTAAATTTCAAAGTCCAAATGCCTAATTTCTTGAAATAATTAATTTAAAAATCTAGAAAATTATAAGAATAATCAAATTGGTTTAAGTCATTTTAATTAAATAATATTATCCTCTAAAACTTGATAAACCTAAAAAAGAACACTTTAAGTTGAGATTTAATAAATAGAAAAAAATCAATATTAATTGAATGAATTAAAGCTAAATTATCAAAAATTTAAATGTTAAAGAAAAATAAAAAATAACATAACACGTAGACCATTATTAATCGAACCCAAATTAAGTAAATATCACATAATATTCAATTGAAACTAAATTAAGATTAAACCTAACATAAACTTAAATTTAATTAAATTGATTATGTGAAACTCAATTAAATATGAATTAAATTTCATATTAAACTTAACTAAGTAAACTTGAAATGATCAAAATATTATGAACATAATTAATCCAAACACATAAAATTAAATTAAAAGATTTAACAACTAATTAACCTACATCAAATCAAAACCCTAATTAACTTGATAAAAAGACCATGATCAACTCATAATTAAACTTTGATTAAGATAAACATAAATGCAATGATTAATCTTTAATCAAACCACTCATGCAATCTTTAATTAAGCTTAATATTCATTTTCCAACTAAATTTACTCATTTAAATAAGTTAATCATTTAATTAGAAACGAAACTTGATTGATTATTAATCCAATCTCAATTAAATTAATAACTTAGGATATTACTTAATTAAATCAATTGGTCACTAAATGCTTAATCAAACCTAATATCTAATCAATTAAAGGCTTAAACAATAACTAATTTAATAATAATTGAAACTAGTTAAATTAGACATAATCAATTCATCAACTTCAAATTAAGGCACTGAAACTTTAGATCCAAATTAATCAATCTTTTAACTATACCAAAATTAAATTAAATAAACACTATAAAATAATAATTACAATAATTCTTAAGTCAATTAAACTAAAATGAAGCCAATAATAAACAATCTTATAAATAAACCCTCATCAAAATTTAGAATTTACTTTAAATGAAGCCAACTAAATTTATAATTCATAAGTCTATAATAAAGATTCTTTAAACCAAAATCAATCTTGGCTAATGTGGCTTCAATCTCTAATTAAATCTATCAAGTTAAGAACATAATTAAATAAATCATATTGAACTTAAACAATCCCTAATTTAGTTAACCAAACATCTAAATTAAACATAATATGAACAAATTAGTTTAGATAAGATAAACAAAAAGAATTATTAATCAAACTCCAACTACATCAATTGAATCAACTTAATCATGAATACCCAATTAATCAATATTCATATTTTAATCAAATTAATCATGATGGAATTAATGAATCTAATTAAATAAATCATATAAATTAAACTTTGACCAAATTAATAAAATAACTAAGTCAATCATAAACCATCCAATCAACTTAGTTATCAATATCAATCAAATTAACCTAATTAAATCTTGATTAAACATTGAATCTCAGCCATATGAACCATTCAATAAGCAACAAATTGAATCAAACTTTGATTTATCATTAAACATTAAATTAAAATAATCATAAATCAATTTTTTTTTGATTAATCATATAATACTAATCAGATCAAATCAAATCGAACTAAAGTAAATTTTAATTGATTCAATATACAACTAAATTAGACCAAATTCAATCTATTTGAATAAAATAAAACTAATCAAATCAAATGAACATAAAGTTAAATATAAACTCCAATTCATAAAATTATATTTAATTATTATCAATTCCATTAAAATTAGAATAATTCAATCAACATAAAACTTAAACTAGTCAAATTAATTAAAGAAATCAAAAGATCAAATTAAACCAAACAATCTTTGAACTAAAATCAATATATAAATCAAATAACTAAATTTCATTAACTAAACGGTCAAACTCACAAATGGAATTTAAATAAAAATCTATTTAAACTTTAATCAAGTCATGGGTTAATTAGATTAAAACTCATTGTCTAATTCAAATCAAACCTAACGAAAACATGAAATCATTCAAATGGAAAAAAAATATTTGAAATTAGTTAATCAACATAAACCACATAAAATTCAATAAATTGAAATCCTATAGTGGAATTAAATATTAATTCAAAGGATAAAATTAAACATTAATTAAATTATTAAAATTAAATTAAACCAATCTAAAATCAATAACTTCAAAACTAATATCAACAATCAAAACATATGAAGATAAACAAACTTAAACTTCAAAATTGAAACTAAATCAAATCATTCCAAAAAATTCAAATGGGTTAATTATGATAGTAGGTTCTAGGTTTGACCCTTAGAATAAATTTTCACTTCCTGGTAGGGATTCAATTCTACTAGGACTAAAATGTTGAATAGATTGGTTTTGCCAAAAATAGAATTTATTTTATTCTTCATTCTTTAAAATATAAATTTGACTTAGAAAAAAAATAAACCTAAAATTAAAATAAAATTCTAAATCAATTAACTCTTTTAAATTGAAACCATCTAATTGTAAAATTGAACAAACTCTAAATTTAAATTAAAACTTGAACTTAAGGAAAGCCTAGTATAGTCATACCACATAAGCTCTCTTTTCACACACTAGAATACTAGGTCTCCGACCCTAGAATTAGGCTAAGCCAATGTGATAATAATGATGTGATGTTTTTATTATTTTTTGGTGTACTATTTTAGACTTGATGACTAGGATTATTTGCTCACTAGTATGAATGTTAAAGGCATTCTTTTTAGGCTAACATTATTTTTCTATAAGGGGTTATGCTTAAAGGGACCATTGCCATAAAATAAAATAAATGTTGTTTACTTGTAGGTGCTACTTAAGTCCCTACACATAGCCTAATTGGGTAGGAAGGCTTAGCAATCACTGATGCTAAGCTCATATGTTTGAAATATAAACTGTGATGTGTTGTATGTTTTTCTCAACATTTGTTTTGTAGGTTTTAAGATTTTATTTTAAAATTTCTACATATATTTTAAGCCTAGAATTAGCTTAGAATTTATGGTATTTATAAATAATAGAAGCTGATTATACCTACTTATTGTTCTTACTTCTTGAATTGAGCACTTCACCCATTACACATAAGGGGCATCTGACCTATGAAGATGACCACCATTTACCTTCTCATTCTGATTTTTCCCATAATCATTTTTTAATTGCATCTAATCTTAAGTGTGAATTTCATACCTAAGGCCTTTAAATTAAATTGTGTGTCATTAGCTAGATGCATAACATACTAGTCATTATTTTAGTGTTAGGGAGTGAGTTTATGTTCTTAGCTTTTTTTCTTAAACACTATAACATAGCCATCTTATATTCAAAATAATTAAGTCATGATTTTAAAATTTCTTAGGTGGTGTTAGCTAGCAACCCCTTTGAGGTAAGAAATAGATCCATAAGAGTCATGGATAGGTTTCTTTTCTCAAGTGAGAAGATCAACTAGTAATTCCCAATTTATTAAACTAAAGGAGGTCGAGTTTCTGACTTCTATCAGATGTATTTATAGACTTAAGTTCTGAAGCATCCTTCTTTGATTAAGTCTTCAATCATTAAGAATTTCTACAATCTTGTACTAATAGAATCTAAGTCCTAGATTTCTAATAAAATGTCAACTAAAAATGTTAATAACTTCAATTTTGAAAATGTAAAGCCTAATAATAGGATGGTTGAAATGCTTAGTGGGCTTCCTAGTATCTAAAATCATTTCCTACTTATTCCTTATTGGCTTCTAAAAAAACTTTTCCTCTTTGAAGATTCCCTTTTGAATTTCTAAATTAAACCTTCTTTAAGACAAGCTTTGACATCCATAGTGATGAAAGTCAGTTTTCTTTAATCGAGAGTATTCTTATGAGGAATTTCTTTTATTCTAAGAAGTAATTAACTATAGGGGCTTGCCCTTATAGGAAACTGTGAACCCTATAATAAAATAAACTCTATTCTACTTCTCTGTGTAGTTCAAGGAAAGAATCTCTAGCACATCAAAGACCCATCAGCCTTAGGAGTACTTATTAAGTAATCAGATCCATTATATGATAATATGTTTATCTTTCATGATAATAATTTTATCCTTTATTGATGCATTTGATTATCTAAATAAGAACCCCTCAAGATCTACGTTGTGTTCCAAATAAAAATTCTTATAGTAATTATCTTAAGTAATTGCTTCATTGTATATTGGGGGAATTTAGGGAATATCGGGATGCCAACCACAGGGTGTTGGTATTTTTTTATAGTTATCAACCTCATGGATTACTGATCTTATACTTGAGTCACCAATAACATAGAGTGTTGGTCATTTATTTATTATTGCCAACAATATAAGGTGTCAATCTTATACATGAGTTTCCAATTACATGAAGTGTTGGTCTTTTATTTATAGTTGTTGATCTCACAGAGTGTTAGTTTTACACTTAAGTTGCCAATTACATGGAGTATTGGTATTTTATTTATAATTTCTAGTCTCATTGGGTGTCGATCTTACACTTAAGCCACTAACCATATGGAGTATTGGCCTTTTATTTATATTCCCTTTGTCATTCCATGAAGTGATTAAGATGAGTATTAATTACTTATTCATATATGTTTTTGAATTGATCTTTTATCACTCTAGCCAAGGGTTCAATGCCAAATTTAATCCATTTTACTTGAACCAAAAAAGACTCGTTGAGTGACCTAAGTTGACATGTAAGTTCCTAAGTGTTAACTTGAATCAGCAGTACTCACCCAAATACTTATTTGTATATTTTATTGAATAAAATTTCATTCATTTGGCCCAAAGGTAGTACACAAGTCTCATGCTTTCTACTTCAACTAAAAATGACTCATTGAGTGGCCTAAGTAGACATGTAGTTCCCTGAGTGTTACCTCGATTCATCATTTCTCACCTGATTCCATTGCATGATTTATCAAATTATTGGGTGAGTTAATTAGAAATCTTAGTTATCACATTAAATAGTAATGAAAACTTAAATATAACAAACATTATTTCATTAGAAGAATAAAAATGTTTTTATTACTTTATAATGATAACTTAATGAAAAGTAAAATATAAAGATAAGGCTTATCCCAAAGATAAAATATTCTTAGGTCCCTCACGTTCAAAGTACATGACACATCCTATCTGAATAGGCTTATAGTTGGCATGCTCTTGGGTCGACCTACTTCTTGATGTCATAAGGCCTATCTCATGTATGGGCCACAAATATGTTCTAGCAAGCTGCTTCATCCAACTTCTTCAATACTAATCTGGCAGCCTTGAAACATTTCTCTTTAACTTGAAAATTATAATATTTGACCTTCCATCTCATTATTTTTTTCTTTTCTTAATGATCCTGCTATCCTTAGCCCTTCTTATATGCTGAGTCTAGTTTTCATGGCTTCAAAATTTGACCTCTCTCATTTGCTTTTTTTTTTATTTAAGTCAGTAGTTGCCAAAACTCTTTGACTATGAAGTTCATATTAGCTGACAATAAATCCTCAATCCTATATGAAAGAGTGAATGGAATTATTCTAGTTGTTAAGATTAGAGTTGTTCTGACTGCTTAGAGCACAACTAGTTAAGCCACTACCCATTTCACCTTGGCACCTTCTACCTTTCTCCATAATAAGTTGAAGATCTTTTTTTTCGCTGCTTCTACCTGACTAGTGCTTTATGAATGGTATATTGAGGTATATTTAGCTAAATTCCTTATGACTCATAGTACTCCCTTAGTAATTTGTTGATGAATTATAGTTTTTTGTCAGTTATGATCAACATAAGTAGTTCATTCTTGCAAATATATTTAGTCCAAATAAAGGTTTAAAATACTTGGGTGATTTATCTTGGCAAGTGGATTTGCTTCAATCCACTTACTGAAGTAGTCAATCAAATGATTGAGGATGAACTTTTTTCCCACATGCGAGTGGTAGGGGGCTTATTAGGTTCATTCCTTAAATGGAAAATGGCCAAGGACTTGTAATAGGTTGTAGAGGCTACAGTGACTGCTATTGCAAATGAGTGAACTTTTGACATTGTTCAAACATCTAGGTGAATTCTTTTTCATCCTTCCTCAATGTGGCAAGTAGTATCCTTATCTCTGAGTTTTTTTAGCGAGCATTCTACCTTTAGAGTGACACTCACACTCACTAGAATGTACTTCCTCAAGTACTTTTCTTTGCACACTTTCTCACACACTCCTCATATTGAGTGAAGATACTGATCTTTAAAATAACTCACCACCAATTAATAAGTATTGAGCTAGTTTAATTTAACTTCCTTATATCATTAATTTCACCCTCAATCTCCTTAGACTTCAAGTACTTTTTGATGGGGTCAATCAAACTATACAAGTCTTCATACTTTATTTGAATAGATTCTTTCTTCTTTTTGATGGGTTGGCAAGTTGAATAATGAATTTCTCCCTTCTTCGACTACACTTGCCTTGGATATTAAGTCCATGAGTTGGTTTTGATCTCTATGTACTAGCTTAATTTTGGACTATTCTAATTTTCTAAATCCCATTTTACCCTAAGAATATAAATTTTGTAAACTCACCTTTGACTTCAAAATCTTCATTTATTTGTCTTACCATAAGATTGAAGTCCAAGTAGTTAGTGATGTGTAGGGCACCGAGTTTTTGAGTGAATCTTAATATAGTGAATATAGCTTCAGAGTCAAATTGGTTATTTATCATCTTGTAATTAAACTTAGCTGACTAAGGTTATTGTGACCTTTGCTAACTTCTTAGCACACTGCCTACACCCATAAAGGCATTTGATTGATCAGGACATCATATTAAATCAGCAAAATCTATAAGGAAATCTATCAATTCTTGTTCTTCAATTGTCATTCTAAGCAAGTATGATATATTGAACTCGCTTAATATTATGACCATTTTAGTAATCTTTCTGAATGTTTCTACTTGGTAAGTTCTAACTTAAGTGGGCTATTGGTGCTAACCTATATTGAATGATCCTAGCAGTATAATCATAGTCATCATTTTGATATGATAAGCATGAGTATAAGTTTTTTCATGAGGGGATAATATAACTCAACACCCTATAATGACTTTCTCATGTAGTTCACCAACCTTTGTCTCCCACCCTCTTCTCTAATTAGGATAGAGCTAATTAATTCTTTTTCAACTCCTACATATCAAAAAAATATTTTACCTCCTTATATGCTTCGTAGCAATGGGGGTGATCCAAGTAGAGTCTTTTAGTCACAAAAGGCCTTCTCACACTCTAGTGTCCACTCAAACTTTTCAACACCTTTGAGTAATTTAAAGAATGATAAATAGTGCTCCCTAACCTTTGAGATGAATCAATTTAACCCCATGACTCCCCTAATGAGTCACTAAACTTTTTGCTTTATTTTTAGTGATCATATGATAGGTATGGATTTTACTTTATCAGGGTTAACCTTTATGCCCTCTATGGTGATCAACAATCCTATGAACTTCCATGATCCTATGGTAAATATGTACTTCAGAAGATTAAGACACATATTGAACTTTTAAGAGTGGTAAACATTTCCTTCAAATCTACAATAAGTTGCTTAGGAAACTTTATCTTAACTAGCAAGTCATACATAAACTTTTATATTCCTTTCTTTCTATTCTTTGAATACTCAATCTACTATCCTCTGATAAGTCATGCTTGCATTCTTTAGCATGAAGGGAATTATTCTATAATAATAAAGCCCCTCTTCTATGATGAATGCCAATTTTTTTAATTCAATTGGGTGCATCTATATTTGATAGTATCTCAAGAAAGCATCTAGAAAACTCATTATAGAGTAACCCACCCTCAAGTCGACAAACACATCTATCCTAGGAAGTAGGTACATATTTTTTGGGCATGTTGAGTTGAAGTTTGTGAAATCCACACATATCCTCCACATTCCAATATACTTTTGTATCATCACGACATTTAACACCCAATATGGGTATTGAACTTCTCTGATGAAGTCAGCCTCTAGTAGCTTGGTGACATCCTAATGAGTAGAGCTACGATCTTCGCCATTTTTTGCTTAGTGGGTTGAGTGTTCTTTTAACATAGAGCCTATGACAAGTGTCATTGATGTCGATGCTCAGCATCTTAGATGTAATCCATGTGAACACATCAATGTCTTCCTGGAGAACTTCACTAAGGGCTTTTTATGCTCGATACTAAAAGTTGAACTAATTTTAAGAACTCATTTGTGATTCTATGTAGTTGGCACTTCCTTAATTTCTTTAATGATCTCCAACTTAATGCATGACCTCTAGTTGGAGCACATCTTTTATTTTATAGGAGGTACCTACTACTCACAAGTAATAGGCTCTACACTTGTATATGTTTATTTTGATGTTAATGTTCTCTCTAATGTGTTAAGCATTAGTCAACTAAAGATGGAATTATATATGGTGGGTGCTTCTACAAAGATAAAGTTGGCCATATCCATAAATTACCCTTTATCTTATCCCCATGTCTTATGGGAGTGATAATTCCATCAATTTCCCTTCTTTCTTTTAAAAAGTCATAGAGGAGTCCTCTTGTGAGGATGAGTTTGGAACTACCAAACTCAACTTGATGAAAATATATTTAAAATGATATTGATCAAGCTCCTAGTGTCAATTAATATGCTTTCAATCTGATAGTTATTGATCAACATGATGATGTTGATTATGCCATCTTATAAGTTGTTGACCATAAGATGGTCTTTCACTAAAAGGCTCACAAGAACTATTGGAGTATTCAATACTCATTCCATATATTCAAAGTTAACATGTCTAGATCGTAGTCATTTATGGTAGACTTGCTTTTGTGATTCTTCATCACACCAAAAATGGTGGTCACAACTCTTACAATTTAAATTGCATGGGCTAAGGAGCATTCATTACCCATATTAGTGGTTTCCTTTCTTTGCCTTCTAGTGAACGCCTTGAGAATTTTATCCTTGATTAGCTTAGCCACTAAACTATTCATATGAAAATAGTTCTTGGTGTCATGTCTATGATCATGATGATAAACTCAATATCGAAAGCAATCATGGACTCTGTTTACTTTTAAATGTGGTGATCACTTATAATAATCTTTATTTTGTTTTGTTCCACCAACTCAGCCATTGATAACCTCAAAGGTGTCATTGTTATAGGTTGTAAGTACTCGCCATGCTGATGATGAATCAGATGATTTATAAATTCTTGCTTGTGTATTGGCACCTTTTCTCTTTGGACAAGCTATCTTCTTCCTCTATCTAGTCTCCTTACTCTGATCGTATCATTTGATAGTCCCTCTAAAGGTGATTTCTTTGAAGGATCTCCCTTATGATTCATTACTGATTTCTCAGAAACATCATTATACTCCTCTGCATTAATGTGGTTATTTTATAGTGTGGGGAATTTCTTATTTAGGTAATCAAATTCATCATTAAGGAATAAACATATTATCTTGGAAGATACACATGTTATCCAATAATGGATTTAATCACTTAAAGAAGTACTCCTAAGGCTAATGGGTCTTATTAATATTCCAGAGATTCTTCTCCTGAACAATATGAAAAAGTAGAACAAGGTTTGTTTTATACTAGAATCATGGTTCTCTATAAGTTTAAGCCCTTATAGTTAATTATATCTTAGGAATAAGGAAATATTCCTAAGAATACTCTTAATTGAAGAAATAGGCATTTATTTCTATAAATTTCTAAGCATGTTCTAAAGAAAAAATCATAACTTGGAATTTGAAAAAGAACACTGCAAAGTGGAAGGAGTTCTTTTAGAAGATAAGCAAGATAAAATAGGAAATGTCTATAGATACTGGGATACCTTATGGACATTTCAACTATCCTATAATTGGGATTTAAATTAAATTTTGAGTTAAAATTTAATTAGAAATCTAGGACGTATATTCTATCAGCACAAGACTATAGAAATGCCTAGGGTTAAAGACTTACTCTAGTAGGATGCTTCATCTTCTAAGTCTATAATTGCTTCTAACATAAGTCAAATGCTTGACCCAGTTCACTTTTGGGAATTATTGGCATTTTCTTTCACTTGAGAAAGTAAACCTATCCTCGAGACTTATGATGCACCTATAAGGGCTGCCAATTAATACTACCTAAGTGAATTTTAAATTCATGATGCCAAGTCTCATCAATGCAAGATGATTAGGCTATTGTATTTTTAGAGAGGAATCTAAAAACTTAGACTCACTCCCTAATCCCTAAGATCATGTAGGATATGATATGCACCTAACTAATATAACATTTTCCAATTTTTAGATGATTTGACTCATTATTCATTTAAGGTCTAGAGGTATAAAATGTATGCCTAAATGATATGCAATTAGAAAGTAAGCATGGGGCAAATGAAGAAGAGAAGGTAGACTTTCTTGGGAAGGTGGTCATCCTCAAAGGTCAGATGCCCCTTATGTGTGATGGGTGAAGCACCCAAATCACTAAGTTAGAACAATATGCTAGTATGGTTCTCAAACGATAGTTGTCTCTAATTGCTTTTAAGTTTTTCTTAGGGCTTCAATTAATGTGAAGTTTTTAAGTTTCTTTATTTTTTTTAGGTTATTTGGATTTACATTGGGTAGAAATTTAGTTTTTTTATGATACTAATGTCCAGGCATTTATCATAGAAAGTACAACACAAAAAAATTTAAAAAAGTAGGTTGATTCTATTCTACACCTAAAGTAAATCACACCAATTTAAATTAAACAATAGGCCATTACAGCTAAGTACCACTATGGACCTCGAAAGAATGAGAAAATTTGGCAGTCAAGTTCTGCCTTTATATAGCCCGGCCTAGAACTACCAGTCAATATTTATGGCATTCTTATCTCCAGGATCATCTCCTTATTCATGGACCTCCCTGGGCTTCATAGGGGACCTCTACACCAATCTGCTGGTAGGGTATGCTCTTGTTAATACTAGACCTCATAGATCCTCACCTATTTCTAAGCTCAAATTTACATTTCAAATTCAAAATAAATCCCAAGCCCTATAAAATAGATGTTTGGAAAATACAAACATCTCACAATAGTTATATTTTACAAACATACGGGCTTAGCATTAGCTTCTTGTCAAGCCCACCTATCCTATTTGGATATGCTAAGGGATTTATTTAGTACCTACAAGCAAATGAAAATTTTATAATTTATTATGGCATACCCTTTAGTACAACCCCTTGTAGAAGATAACAATAGTTTTAAAAGAACGTCCTACCATCTAGTCTAACGGGCAAAAAATCCTATGCATCTAGTCTAAAATAGTACACTACAAAATAAGAAAAACATCACATAACATCACATCATAGAACATCATAGATTGACCTAACCTAAGTCTAGGGTCTGTGACCTAATAATCTAGTGTGTGAAAGAAATGGATTTATGTGGCATGACTTTGCTATGCCTTTTAGATTCATGTTTAAATTTAAATTTTGAGGTTTGTTTATTTTACCTTTGGAAGGTTTTAATTCAAGTGATGTAATGATTTGTGATTATTATTTTCATTTATAAATTCAATTTTTTTTTGCTAAAGTGAAGTTTAAGTTTTCAAGAATGAAGATTAAATAGATTCTACTTTGGGTGTAACCCATTCTATTCAACATCCTAAATCCTGATAGAATGAAGCCTTCACCCTAAGATAAAGAGTAATTCAAAAGATCTAATTAAGATCATAAGTATCTTAATCAAGCCTTTTTTAATCATTTAAATGATTTGAATTTGAGTTTAATTTAGATCAATATTTTAATTTTTTCATGGAATTTAATTCTTTTTTTTTCTTTTGATTTAATTATAAGTATCTAAGTTTGAGTTATTTTCAATTTGATTTGACTTTTTTTGCATAAAGGTGAAGATATTATTGATAATTCGAAGTACAATAATCCAAAAAGAAAAAAAAATTATAACTAATGTATGGTAATCCCAACTTGTCACTTAGAATAAGTAAGTTTAGCTCTCTAATAGGGTACTTGAAATAAGAGAAAAGCTAAAGATTTGAACCTCCTCTTGCCAAGAGATCAGTAGGTTTATTCCCTTCCCTCCAAATATGGGAGCTAGATACTTTAAGATTTCTCATGAGTTTTCTGATAATTTTGAGTAAATTAATGATGAGCCAAGGAGGATGCTGCATTTGTTCTTCCTGAAGGGTATAAATGAGTAGCAAGGAATCAAATTCAATCTAGTAATTTAGCTAAGGCTTCTTTGAAGAAAAATGTAGAGCATAAAATAATGAAGTAGTTTTGGCCTGAAGTGCATAATAAGCAGCATATGGCATAGAAAAAAAGAAAATGCAATCTCCCTCACAGTTCTTGAATATGCTTCCAATTCCAGCCTTCTTGGTGTTGGTCTTGAAGTTGTCATCAGTGTTAATTTTGATAGTTTTTTGGGCTAGCTTGTTCTAGAATATAGGGTTCCATTTTAGAGGTCTACATGTGGCTGAAAAGTTTTTATTGCAGTTCAACTCTTGATTTTTTCCATTATTCATCAACTGCAAGTGTGATCTGATTCTGAGTGCAGTGGAGTCAGCAGTGGTGTTAGAGTGATTATGTTTGGTATCATTTCTTGTAGTCTAGATGAACCAAAGTATGATAAAGATGGCATTCAATGGTTTGGTGAAATACTTGTAGTCTACTTTCTGGGAATCATCCAATAGGAGGTGTAAGGTAGGAGACCATCTCCATTTTGCCCATTTATCTAGTCAACATGCTTGTTCCAAATTGATTTGTTGAATTTGCAATGGATGAAAGTATGAAGGTGTCCTTCTTATTCTTCTTTGCATAAGAGACACCTTGAGGGAAGTATAAAAACCTTTAGTTTGAGGATGTCATCAAGAGGTAGGAAATGATGGATGAGTCTCAAACAAAAGAAGGCAATCGAAGGTTTGATGTTCTGATTCCAGATAGTTGTTCCCTAGGGGACTATTATGGTGTTTTTCCACCAAGTGTGATATAGTATCTTATGTATGGACTTGTAGAGGGTTTTTCCTTTCACTACCAACTTGTCTTTTCCAGCCATATCCATTAGAAGGTTGCAAATCTAACTATAGATATGGGAAGGAAAAACTGAATGTAGCTTCTCATTATCCCAATGACTTTCTTTCTGAAATTCTTTGATGTGGCAAGCTTGTAGGGGGTTGGGTCTAGTAGATTTTAGATAAAGGGGTTCATCCCCAAGCCAATGGTCATTCCAAATATCAATATGGCCATCACCCAAGTCCCAAAAGATCAAATCTTGAGTAGCCTCCCTATATTGAAGCAGCTTTTTCTAGATTATAGAATTATTCAATTTGTTGTTCACAGTTATTGGGTGTGAGGCTTGTCAGTATTTCCTTAGCATATAATTAGATCAAAGTGATTTATTTTCTCTTAGTTTTATCCAGAGCTTCTAAGTATTGCATTTTATGTTTTCTTCTATGGTTTTGAACCCCAACCCTCTTTTATTGGTTAGTTTACATAATTTCTTCCTAATAGTCCAATATAGACTTGTGGTTTTGGATTCAAATGAATTTGTTTAACATTATTTCAATCCTCAATTGGATCATTTTTGATATGTGTTGTACTTGAGTGGCATATAATGGTATTGAATTAAGGATGCTTTTGACTATGGTTATTCTCCCACCAAAAAAGAGGAAAGAGTTCTCCCATGTGCTGATCTTAAATTGAATTTTAGCAATGAGCTCATAGAAGAGAGAGGATGTGATCTTCCCCTTATAAAGTTTGATGCCAAGGTAGGGAAGGGGGAATTTGGAATGAGTAAATCCTATTTTATTAATGAACCATCTAATTTGATTTATTGATTTTCTTTCTATGATAAAAAAAATCATATTTTGTTAGTCATTAGGAAACCATAGTTTGATAGTTTTCTATAAGTTGTTGATAGCTTCTCAATTTTTGTCCAATGCTAGAATGAAGAGAGGAGAGAATCATTACAAAACCCTAGCTTGAATAGTTTTTTTATATAATTTTCATTTTACACCCACTCTTCAATTACCACTTAGTGTTTTTCAGTAAGATGAATTTTCCACAATGTCTTTTGAATGCTGGATGGTTTTGAATGGTGGGAGATATGGGATCTTTGGAGTCTAGTGACTATGGCGATAATAATTAATAGATAGCCTAAATTGTTTGTTGAGATGGAGCTGAAGTGGTGAAGTATTTGTGACAACTGAAGTCTGTAAAGAAGGATTGAATAGCATTTATGACTTTCACCTTGATGAAATCCCAAGCTTTCTGGTAGAAGAGAGTAGTGAATCCATCGAGCCCATCTATTTTATATCCATCCATTGAATTAAGAGCATTCAAAATCTCCTCCACCTTAGGGATTGAGGTAAGGAGATCATTGTTTATAGGAGCTTTTTCAAAATTAAAGAAGTTTCTGGTTTGCTAGGAAGTTCTGTTGTGATTCTAGGATTGGCATAGGGTATTGGTGAAGTAGTTAGTGTAATCCTCCATAATGCCTTCTTGTTGAATGATCCAATTTCCATGAGTATCTTTGAGTTTATTAACCTACTTCTCTTCTCTCTTCTTTCTTATGTAAGCATGAAAGCATTTAGAATTTCTATCATCATGTAAGAAGTTTGGTATAGCTATTTTTGTATAAGGAAGTCCTCTTCTTTATTAATGAAGTTTTAGAGGTACTGTTAAAGAGTATCCAGTTGGTATTCAAGGGATGTATCAACGCCTATCATGTGAGCCAATTCTTGTTCAAGGTTGTCAATTTTATCTTCATTTGTTTTTACCTCATGATGGATGTTGCCAAATACCTCTTTATTCCATTTTTTGTAATCCTCGAGTAGTGTTTTCATGAAGTGCCCATAGCTTAATCCAAGGGTTATCATGATCAACACTTTGACATAACCTTATAATGCAGCTGATAAAGTAATTATGGGAGGTGCACATATTGAGGAACCTAAAAGAATTATTCTTTGGTTTAGTAGTGTGGTTGAAGCTGACCGACAAATGGGAATGGTCTAAAGTAATTCTAGCTAGATAGTGAACCTCCAAAGTCCAGAAGAAATTATGCCATTGCAGAATTGTAAGGGTCCGATCCAATCTTTCCTATGATCTCCCCCTCCTCCAAGTGAATGGTTTACCATTAAAACTAACATAAAATAAGTTAGGTCCTTCTATACATTCAGGAAATTCAAATATAGTGGAAAGATTGGGTTTTGTTCCTCCCTTTTTTTCAATTGGGCTTGAAATCAAATTGAGATCTCCTCCTACCAACAAAGGTCCTGATGTGTGAAAACTAATCTATTTCATATCATTCCATAATTCCAATCTATCATAACGGTTGCATGAGGCATATATAATAGTGGCAAAGATGCTGAAGTGAGCATCTTGCATTTGAAAGTAAAGGAATTGGTTAGAGTCAACAAGAATTTGGATTTAGAATTTAGGCTTGTAGAAAAGCCATATATTATTCCTGATATTTGCTATGATGTTAAATCTAGAGAATCTTCTATTGATTTTCTAAAAATTTTGGGTTTGGACAAGAGGTTCAAGTATGTCAAAAAGTTCAATGGAATGTGATCTAAGAAGGATTTTAAGTCTATTAGAGGAATTGGTCTTGTCAATGCCTTTAATGTTCCAAATGAAGATATTAGCCATTTTGGTGTCGAGTTACTTATAGTGGGTCTTTTAGAATTTCCTTCATCCCATGAGTTGGTTCTTTCAATATTAATTATGTTAGCTAATAACTATTTGAGCTCCCTGGATCTTCTCTGCATATATTTCCTATTTTTAATTGTGTGACATTCATCCATAGTTGTGTTTAGGATGTCTTCATAGTATATCTCTTCATGTGGGCTAGTTTGAGTGTGAGGATTAGTTTCCTATTCCTGGCCTTGATCAAGCATTGTTTGTTGATCTAGGAAGTAGACCTGATTAGGTGGTTCAGTCGCTACATTCACTCTTCCATGTTTAGATATTTGGTTATACCTTTAGTAGGGAGTGTGTTTCTAGATCTTGGATCAAGGTAAGCTTCCATATTATCCTGAGTGGAGGATAGTAGCTCTATTCCATTTGCATAAGCCATTAGACTAATTTCTCTTAAGCAATCTCTGATAAAATTATTTTTAAGTTCTATAGCAGCCTGTTGCATATCTGGGATACCTTCTTGAAAATGATGTGATTCTGCTATGTTTGTTAGTCCAGAAGGATGGAGGTTTGTTGTATGGGTTTTTCTAATCTTAATTTGGAAAGCTTCTAAGTTATCTTGGGTGGGAGTATCCAAAGGTTGCTTGCTCTTAATAGCTTTGTCATTTTTCAGTTATGGGTGGGTAATGAAACGTTTTTCAAAGCTATGTCATAACATCCTACATTTTCCATAATACAAAGGCTTTTGTTTAGTTTCCACTCTTTGCCAATACCCATTTGAAAGAGTTTCAACCCAAATTTCCTCACTGAAGGGGACTGCTATGTCCATATCCACTATGATCCTTCCTGCAGAAGGCCTTGTGAGATTGAATGTTGGGTATTTCTAGTTTTAAAGGTCTTCCATAAATAAAAGCTATGGAGTAGATAATCTTTTTATTAAAGAGGGGTAGCTTGAGTCTAGATAACTTAATCTAAATTGGGGCAAAGTGAGGCTCAATTCTATAGTCAAATGAGGGAGTCCATTTCTGAAACTTGATTGGGATAATCTCAATATGGTAAAGCTTTTTTTTGAAAAAAGTCTAGCATAATCCTCCTCCTTGGAGAATTTGATCAAGATGTGTCTTCCATCAAGTAGTCCAATCTTCCATTCACCAACTAGTTTTAGGTCATTAAAATGGTTCTTAATGGTATCCATCTTTGGGTGCTTATAAGTACATTTGGCAACCAGTGTAAATATGAAAGGCTTGGCTAAGTTCTAAGTTGCAGATTCAGAGAGTAAGAGTGCTTATTTTCCATTCTTCCTTACACCTTTCTCAAAAGACATGAACTAGAGCCTTCTGAGAAAGATTCATGGTAGGGCTGAGGGAATAAGAGAAAATTTGGTTCAGAAGGAGTGCTTTCAACTAGGGAGCCACCAACCAGCACGTGAGTATTGGATGGGGGTCCATGAATGAAGAGGAGAAGGAAGAAGAACTAGTAGAGAAGAGATGGGAAGCAAGAAAATCAATGGAGTAGTAGACTAGGTCCTAGAGAAGATGTACCAGGTCACATCACCATCCCTCCCAAAAGTTAAGCGATGTTTTTCAATTTGATTTGAATTGGTTTAATGTTTATTTTATTAATATTTATGTTCATTTAATTTGATTTTCATTTAGTTGAATTATGTTAACCTAATACATTTAGATTAGTCTTTTGATTCATTCTTAGTTTGCAATGATTATGGATTAAGATTTCATTAATTGGTTGCTCATGAATTTAATGGATTATTAAATTATTTAATTAATTATTTTTTTTTTGCATTCTTAAAGATTTCATTAAACCCTAAGTTTGTAATTGATCAAATTCTTTGACTTAGAATATTGAAAAATTATCCTTAAGTGTTCTGATGTTGATGAAGATGTTTCATATTAATTTATAATTTTTTATAAATTGTTGCAAGTTTTTGATTTATTATGTTATAAAAATTGACCTAGAGATTAGAAAATCAATAACTTCCAATCTATAAGTTAGTTGATCTTGAATCTTTTATGATAATTGGGGTTCCTTGCCAATTTGAGTTTCCTAAAGTTTGATTCTGATCAGATGTGTAATTTGGGATTAATTAAGGTCTTGATTATTTCATTAAAACTTAAATTAAGCTTAATATAGAAGGAATTACTTAGGGATTATATATTTTTTGATTCCTCTCTGGAAGATGCATCCATGGAGGGTTCATTTGGAATTTTTGGAATTTTGGTTGATTTTTTATGATTTTCCAAAGTTCAAAATGATTAATTGGATTAATTACTTCAATTAAATGCCAAATTAGATCATTTTATGATTTATTAGATTTTAGTGAGTTTTAGTGGTGTTTTTAGGTTCATTAAAGTTTATTATGATGATTTAAGGTGACTTTCTCATTTTCCATGATTTTCTTCATTTAATATTAATTTATATCATTAAAATTTGGGTTTGCGATTGGAAATTTAATATCTTTTTATTTAATTACAATAAATTATGAAATTTTTTTAGGTGTATTTTCACCCTAATTTCAGTTCCTCAAAGTTTCATATTGATAAGATTAATGATTTGTGATTAACTTAAGTTAGATTATTTCCATTTAAACTCAAATTAACACAAAATTAGCCATTAAAATAGGGGATCTTTGGTTTAGTGGATTCCTCTCTCTGAGAGGAGTCCATATAGCCCTTAATTGCAATTTTGATCGAGTATTTTATTATTTATTAATTTTCTTTAATTTTTAAATAAAAAAATTAGATTTTTTTTGTTTAAAATGTGTAATGCTACGTAGCACCACTTTGTGCATGGCGGCACCCAATTCGTCTAACTAGATCCATGCAGATCTAGCTCGAATTGTGACGGGGGATGTGGGATTCTGCCCGACCAGTCAATCTTCAATCAAATGGTCAAAATTTCAGTTGTGTTTTTCTTAAGGTTTTTAATGAGACTATGTGACTAATCAAGATCATTTGTTCCTAACATATGGAATGAATGACAGAGATTGCTCCCCTATTTTTTCCAGTTAGAAGCACACACCATCCATCAAATCTGCCTTATTTTTGGCGATCAAAGGGGAATTTCAGAGCCATTTTAATTTAAAAATAATCAAAGATTGATTTGCAATCGATCCATTTTAAAATTCTCTTTATAAAGAATAAACTAAATTTCTTAAGGGATTGGTTTAGGTCCATACCTCATCGGCGGTGATCCCCGCTGACTACCATTCTTCGAGCACCTTACCTCACTAAGTCCAAGTCATGGTGAAAATTTCTTGGGTTGCCTCTCTTCCGAATGCTTTGAAGACCAAATCTTGGCTACTTTTCATCAATTTTGATGGTTTTTGAGCTTGCCGGTGATGATGGACCTCAAAGAGAGTTCATTTGATGTTTCCCTCATCCATGCAATGTCTAGAGAAGGCCAATTTGGCATGAGAAATATCCTATATTTTTTAATAGATGGATGACAGCTTTCTTCTTATATATCACCAACTTTTGACCAATCTCTAGCCTACCGGTGGCAAGAGGCTCGAGGAAGGCTTCAACTTGGTTACCATTCTTCTTGTGAATGTATTAGAGTAATAATCTTGGGAGAAGAGCCTCTTTCCCCTCTTTTCATATATGGCCAATAACTATGTATACAAAGCTTTAGGTGGCCAGAATCTGACCATCGATGTTGAGAAGCTCGACCAAATGAGTTGTTTGGTCCCTCTTGACATTGTGAGTGCACTTGGATGACTATCTTGAGGAGAGGATGCCTTTTTCCTCTTCTTTCTCTCCATGACTATGAGCCTTTTTTTGTTTTTTTTCTATGGAGAATTGATGGCTTTCTTTTTCATGGAAGAAGCCAAGTTCTTCTTCTTTATGGTGATGGCTCTTTGATTGAAAACCTTAAAAACATCTACCAAGAGGTGGTCAAGTATTTGGAGAAAATCCAAGGTAATTAAGATGATGAGAGGAAGAGGAATCCAAAGGGTATCTTGGCTTGGAGAGGGATTGTTTGCATGCTCCACCTCATCTCCCTATAACTTCACCTTACATGGATTATGTCATCACCACCACATCCATATCAGGCTGGTGGTTGGTTGCCTAAAGCAAATCTATGGTGAGCTATAAGTAAAACTCTAGCTTAATTGAGTTGAATTTGGATTAAAGCTCCTTAGAGTAATCCATTAAATTTTCTTTTAAGTTTGGATTAATTTTAGTTAATTAATTTATTTATTGGATTTATATTGAAGTTTTGATTGATTGGATAATTAAGAATTCAATTAACCCATTTTGAAGTTTTGATTGATTGGTCATTTTGGCCATGTGAGGACTTAATTCAATTTTAAGTCAACTTGACCCATTTTGACTTAAATGGGTTAAGTTAAATTTAATTGAGTCAAATGACCAATTTTGACTCAATTAAATTATATTTGGACACTGATCATGTTTAATCACATGTGTGAGTGATTAATTTCATTTAGTTTCAAATTGACTTCAATTTAAACCCATTTGACCCTAATTGGGCATAATGGGTTAAGTTGGATTCACTTGGGTCAAATGATCAAATTGGTCAAATTAGACCTAATGATTTATTTAATTACGTTTAATGATCATTTCCAATTGATTTTACACAATCAAATTGAGTTGATTTTAATTTGATTTGGGTTTGAACCCAATAAGGCTCATTTAGGCCCATTTAAATCAAATGATCTAATTAGTGTAAATAAGGCTTAAATAAATATAATTTTCTTTTTTAAAATTCATGTTTAAACATGTTTCTACTACCATTTAAATCATTTTGAATGATTTTATTTAGTCAAATTTTGGTGGGTTGACCTTTGACTTAGTGGGGCCCACATAACTCAAACTCATGTCAAAAGGGCTAACAATTTTTTACCTTGCTTTGAATTTAACTTTCTTTTATTTGATTTGATTTGAATTTATTTTGGTTTATTTGAATTTATTTTAAGTTTATTTAAATTTCTTTTGGATTTAATTAATTTTGAGCTTAAAAAAAGACAATTAGGTTAATTACCTTAATCACCTTGCCTTAAAGTCAAATGAATTCAAGTTTCAAGTGGCATGTATTTGATTTAATTTATGTTTGAGATTTTGATTGAGGCTACCTAAACCCATTAGGTTAGATCAAATCCAAGGAGGATGCACTAAGTCACTAGGCTTAGTGTTTTAATTGCTTAATTAGGAGGCTCATAATATAGGATTAGGTGTCCTAATTATTAATTTAAAAAATGATGTTAACCTTATCTAAAAATGAGGTCAACAACCAGTTCTAATAGTTTCGTGAGAGTTTTTGGCTATTGGAGCCCAAGTGCATCTCTAAAATGACCTTCCCTAAAGTCCTGAGTGAGTATAACTTATGTAACCACAGACTCTAAATCCTTAAATTCTAGCATTTCCTCTTGAAAGAGGGTGATGAAAAATATAAAAGATTTGTAGGGTTCTTATCTTATTTGTAGTAGATCTTGTGAGCTCTATAGTGGATTCTAGGCACTAGTAAACTACATTGTGAACATCTTCTTGAACTTAGTGAAAGAGGTGATGACCCCTACTGGTAGTCATGAAAACCACCAACATCATTACATTATCTAGATCCAATAGAGATGTCATTAACTTAAAATATACTATCATCAGTGCGACCTTCATATGATTCTAATTGGTCGATGAGCTTTAACAATTTTTTTAAAGAAGGATTTCATCAAATTTCTCTAGTCTTTTTTGGATATCTTCTTCTTCGCTTGCCTGATATGACTCATTATTAATACTTGGAATCATAGATAATTCCCTTCTTTGTTAATGACAATAATGAGTTGTTAAACTTAAAGAACCTTCATTTTCTCTAATCATTGGTTTCTTATATTTGACCTTCTCCATAGCTGCCTATACTAGCTAGTGATCCTAACCTTCATGATTTTTAGATTTTGTTGTGTAATTAATTATTGAGTGTATGGCCCCATACTTGCTGAGTTTTCCCATGTTGAATAAGCTATTTCAATCAATACCTTGCTTCTAGTTCTCAATCTTATCCTTCTCGTCACACCTAAAAGTATGTTGAATCTAAATTATTTCATGAATGAAGTAGAACCTTCTTACACACCTAAGAAATAAAGTTTGCTTGGATGGGACCATAGATGCAAAGTAAAGTAGGAGAAGTGTAAAACATATCATGTATCAAGATGTATTGGCATCCACATATGGATGGGTGGTCATGTCAGAAGCAAGTTTTTGAATCATTAGTCATATTGCAAGAACACTTCCACTTATACATTTTCTATGCTTAGGGTGACTTATCATTCATGATATGAATCATCATTCCTTTAATATATTAACTAATACCATTTTCTTTCTCACTTGTCTCATCTATGATGAGTATTTATGGGTGGTTGATACAGTTTTACAAATTTGACCCTTTGTTGGTGGTCAATTATTTCTCTTGAATGTTATCAAGATCTACTCACACATTTGGGTATATACCATACCTAAAGAGCTTTTAGTAGTTTATAAAGTCATTTTGGTTTTCTACTTAATGATTTGGGTATATCGTAAGGGCTTCTAGTATATAAACTTTCTATGTAAGATCACCCCTTAGTACTATAAAAGGGTGACTCCTATCTTACAAAGAGACCTTTTGTTCTCTTTTGATCATTCAACATAGCATACAATGTCTTAATTGTTTAATAGCAAATAAAAATGCAAGATATTGATTTTAAATGAGTGGATACTATATTTTCTTCAGTAATGGGCATCAACTGAGGCAATAAAGGGTGCTTTCTTTATACTTTCCATTTTTTTTGAGCTGGTAATGAAAGATAATATCTTCTAAGTCTATAGAATTAAAGTTAATGTATTGCATCATAAAAAATAAATTAAATGCTTAAATATAAGAGCTAAGGCTAAATCCTAAGTAATAAAAGAAAGAATCAACCTATGTACAAGAGCTCAAGCTAAATCCCATTAAAGAGCCCATATTCTTACACATGTTAAAAGTAATTTTAATTTTGATGTTCTTATATAATTTCTCATCTAAAATCTTGTATGGCTAGCTTCAACATGAAAGTGACATTAAAAATATGTGGTTAAAACACTTTGTTCATGAATGTCCACAAATCTTTCCTTTCCCACCACTTTCCCTCTATTTTTAAACTCCTAATGTTTTAGCCCTAAAGTCTTGTAATGCTTATAAATATGGTCTAAAATCCTTTGTAAATTCTAATGTTGAATGAATTATTTTGAGTAAATTATTGCTCTTTTCTTTAGTTTATTGTTTGGTGGCTCGAGTTTGCCTTTTCTTTAGTGAAATTAAATAATTTTTCTTTTTTATATTTATATTTACTTTTAATTTCTTATTCTTTTACTTTAATTTACTTAACTATTTTACCACATCCCTATCTTCCTCTAATACCAGCCATCGCCCATCCCAATCGTGACATCCTCTCTAATGGCCCACCTAAAGCTCTCGTCCAAACTAGGCATGACTAAGACCTTGTATCCTCTCCTACATTTTAACGCCTTTATAAACACCCTCAAATAGAACTATCTACTCTGACTTATTAGTTAACATCTTAAGCTATCCATCCATCATTTTTTCCAACTATTTATCCAAACAAAAACCTTTTTTTCTAAAGAGATCTTCCAAGTCAGCCTAAACTAATATAATCCGAACTAGTGATGGAAATTCCACTAGAACACCGTACTAAACCCAACAAAATGTCATCAAAAACTTTAAACCTCATTATAGATAATAGTCTAAAGATTTTTTTTATCTCTTAATCGACCCAAACAGCAACCCACCATCATCATATGTAATATCAGAGCGAAATCAAGGAAGAAGCATATTTTTTCTCATGGCTTTTTTCAACAAGATGATTTTTTTGTGTGGTGAACTTGCATCTAAGTGTTATGAAGCTATGGCACCTAAGCATAAGGGTGAATTGGTTGCTTAAAATATTTTTAGATTAAAATTAATTTTAATGCTTTGTAAAACATTTAATCTCAAATAATTGTATTTTATAGAGCATAACAATAACAAACCACAATAAAGAAAAGTAAAGGCGTAGGAAAAGTAAAAAATAAAGAACATAAAGATTTTAATGTGATTCGGTCAAACTTATAAAATCGGCATCTGTCCAAGCCTAGAAATCCAAGTTAAGTATTCATTAAGTCAAAGTTGAGATTACAACAAATCTCCCGTACTCTCCTTCATAGGCAAGTACAACCCAACACTATACTTTCCTACATGAATAAGTACAACCCAACATTGTGCTTTCCTACACAAGAAAGTACAACCCAAATAAAGTACAAGAAAAAGAAGAGAAAAGACAAATAATCTAACTCTCACTTTAAAAATATTTTGATCTAACAACAAACTAAACCAATATTAAGATAAATAATAAAATAGAGCTCACTTCTAATTTATTTCAGATTAAAGTTAAGAAAGTTGATGTGAAAAACCAAATCAAATAAGTTCACTTAAGATTCTTTTTTGCAAGAACTATATTATTTCTAATTGATTAAAGGATTTGTAAGTATAATCTTAGTAATCACCTGTATGCAACTTGAGGAAAAGTAAGAGATATTGTCCACTTAATGATTTATCAAATTAGAAAAAGAGGAAGAGTATATTTAAGCACAAAATATTTAATTAATCCAACTAAATAATTCATCCAAGATAGAATACACTTAGCACTTAACTTTCTTCAGTCATACGTTGATCGAATATTTCATCTAGGAAGGTAATTAAAGTAGGATGAAGAGTTAAGCACTTTGGAAAATAGTTAAACCTTTGTAAGCTTTCGACAAAAGGATTATTTTCACCAATCCTTCAAAATTCCCAATGCAATCTTTAACACAAGCTCTCAGCCAAAGTTGAAAGAGTAAGAGAATGAGAGTTTGACACTCAGAAGACTTATGGTTGTTTTGTAAAACTTTTGACCAATGAAAAAAGAAAGAAGAGAGAGTATTGTAACATTTAGAATCACAAGAATCTCCAAGAAATCAAATTGTAAGAGTTTGGCCAAGATGGAGAGGATATAATAGAATTAACCTAAGTCTAAGCTATCTTATATTGACAAGGATAGGAAGGAGGGGTCGGTCAGGCAAGAGAGGAATTGGAGGGAAAAAATAATTAATAAAATGATTAAATTTTGAATCAATCACTTCTCAAAATTTAGCCAAGGCATGAATAATCAAGTTCCTTAACATAATAATCCTTATGCTAAAGTTAGAAATAATTCAAGGAGATTCATGGCCAAGGCAAGGAAGATTAGGAGGGAAATAGATTTAACACATGATGAAATTTTAATTCAAATGAGATTTAAACTCTAGTAATTGGGTCAAGAAAAAAAATAAAGGAAAGAATTAATAGAATTAACAAATAAAGCTTAATTCAATAAGGCAATCAATCCAAAAGGGAATTAATTAGAATTTTCTTAGAAATTAAATTCCCTAGTAAAATTGTTAACCAAGCTAGATTCTCAATAAGGATTCAATTTAAATTTAATTCATGATATGATAGATATATGATGAACCAATTTAAACACAAATTTAAAGACAATGATATGAATTAATCTAAACAAATTAAATTCAGAAAATTAATTTAATTTTTGACCACTAATAAATTCCTTAATTAGAATGATATCAAATCAATTCAATTAATTAATTTAAATCTAAGATGATTTATTAAGATGCTTTTAGGGAATGTAAATTATTTAAAATAATTCAAATTTAATTCTAAAGGGCCAAAGTAAACAATTTCCTAAAATAGATTAATTAAAAAGGAAATGTTATTAAATCAAGGTTCCTTTGAATTCAAATTTAAATTAATTTAAATTAAATTAATTATAGTCAAATTTGCTGAATTAAACCATGGTAGGGTCGGCCAAATCACTCCATAATTAGCTAAGTCCAATTTTGAATTGATATGGCAATGAATATTTACTTTAAATTCAAAATAATTAAAATTCAAAAATTCAAATGAATGAATTTTTTAATTTTGAAAAAAATGAGGGAATTATTATAGAAATAATTTGAATAACTTCACATGCTTTATTAGTCAAATACCTATGAAAAATTTGGCCGAAACATTATTTGGATGATAATGGTGATAGGAGAGAGAAAATAAAATAAAAGGAGAGAAAAAGGATAATTAGAATAATTTTAAAATAATTTTATTCTCATGCAAGAAATAAATGGATAATAAATATGGTTAAGAATTCAAATGATTTAATGAAGTATGAAATTAAATTATCTTGCTTGAAAGCACATTAAATGATTCTTAACTCATGCACTTAGTTTATGTTATCTAAAATGGATAATTCAAGGAATAATTAAACTAATTTTAATATATATATATATATATATATATATATATATATATATATATATATATATATATATATATATATATATATATATATATATATATATATATATATATATATATATATATATATATATATATATATATTTATTTAAGAAAAATTATTTTAGAATAAATAATCATTAATTTTATTTTATTGAGCTCTTTATTTTTCTTAGTATTATAATTCCTTAAAAATTTCCAACGAGCTCAAGTTCAATAGCTCTAACTTTCTAAATTGATATAAGAATTTAGATTTAAGGTATTTTTCTGCATCACTTAAATTTAAACCAATTAGTAGCATTTGAACATATATTTATTATATTTAGAATTAATCTTAAATTAGATGAGATTCATAATGTCAACACCAAGAAGCTTGTGAGTCACTCTAGAAAATTTGAAATTAGTTAATCCTTTTTATGATTATGTTACATCAAATTAATTGCTTTGATATTTGACATATTTCTTGAAAATTTATAGTTCTAGCATAAATCTAACTTAGCGAGCTCCACCATAAAGCCTAACCAATATCCCTTGTGTGAACTCATATAAAAATATTATGTTGAGTGAAAACCTTGGTAAGTGAGTGATCCACTTTGAGAAAATTGAACCTACCTTGATGCAAATAAACTTTATGAAACTTCTTTATTTTCTATATTAGTTATTTATAATAAAATTAGTTGTTTATTTATCAAATTTTGAATAATTTGTAGTCTTAAGGACTAGAGGCTTATTAATTATAGTAATTTTTTCAATCAAAATTGCATGCATAAGAATATATGTGCATAAAACTTTGTGCTTGAAATTAAAAATTACTTTGACAAAAAAAAGCCTAAACTGTCTTAGGAGAGCTTGTGAGGTAAGTGGCCTTTGTACCACCCTCTTGGATCTCACTATATTTTTTGCATCTATATTTTTTGACTATTTTTCATATATTACCTTTTCTCTCACATCTTTCTCTTCACATTTTTTAATCATTTTATGGCACCTAAATTAGTAACCCAAAACCAAGTCAAAAATTTAACTTGATTAATGGATGCACGAGACCTTAAGATCCATGATAATAAAATAATAACTAAACAAATGTTTGAAAAGGTTAATGCTCAAATTCTTTAACTTAAAGAACAAATGCAAGCCATATTGAATCAACTTTTAGATATTAAAAATTATGCCCCACCTCCTTCACACATATGCAATGTTGAAGAAGAGGAATCCTACTTAGACCTATATGATGAACAACAAATTAGAATACCACCAACTCATAAGAATATAGAAAAGAGAGACAACTATCACAAAAATGTTCATAATTTTAATGATCCATCTCGAAGAATTAAAATTGAAGCACATCCTTATGATGGCATCCATGATCTAAATGAATTCTTAGATTTCTTAGTTCAAATGGATAATTGTTTTAAGGGAATATAATTCATGATTACCAAAGAGTAACATTTTCTAAGTTGAAATTGGCTGGGTGATTGGTTATTTTATTTTATACACAAGTGCACATGTCACATCAAGTAATATAGAATTAGTAGGGTATCTTACCCATGAGGATTAGAGAAAATTTTAATAGTAATTTTATAGTAAATATAAATCTTTTAAAACTTGATATTTATCCAACAAAATACAAAATACTTAAGTCAAATAACTATCTACTATTTTGCAAAGATAATAAAAGGACTAATTTTTTATTTTTTTAAAAAATATAGGTGTTATTTTTAATTATATAAATAACATTTTTAATTTATAAAACTTTTGGATAAGTACTGGAATGAATTTTAAGCTTGTAGTGTCAACCAGAAGCAAAAATGTTATATCCTCTATGTCTTAACAAGTATAACCAAACTAATCCTTTTACCCAATTTTATGCTTAGTATCAAGTAAATTTTGATTGGTTGCTTTGTCCATTTTTTCATTTATATGATTTCAAATCCTAAAAAAAGTCATACTTAATTATTATTTAACAATTTAGAACTATCTAACATATTAATGACTATTTAGTACATCTATTTGCCTTTTTCCTAATTATTCTTCTAAGACTCCATCGATATCTTTAGATCACACTTAAATTTAACTTTGTAACTAGCCAGATCACAAGTACATAAAGTATGAAGAAGAGCAAAACACCATTTTCTTGAAAAGCATGATCAAATTTTTTATATTAATCCATAAACATAGTATAATGCAATAAAAACATCCAAAAACTCACATAAATTTAAATCACTTTATAGATTAGTGCTTTATAGTAGAGGAGAATGAAATCTCATTAAACATTGTAAAATAAGATAAAGGATAACTATAGAAGAAAAGAAAGAGCACACCAAGTAAGTCTTTTAAGTCTACTCTTCGCAATCCACTACTACTTTCTCTTGAAAATATTCAACATCATTGATGAAATATCTTGATTGTTGATCTCCTTTTCCACCACTTGCATAAAAAAATACTCTACCACACTACACTCACAAAACTCACATAACACTTTAAGTATCACTCTCCAAGTGCTTCACAAAAAACTCACACACGCTTACACTACACTCATCCTCTTGCGAAGAATTCTAAAAAAGTTCTTTTCACTTAGAAATGTCCACTATTTATAGCCTAAAAATAGCCATGACTAGTTACTCTTATGCTCATGTCAAAATTGCCTCAAAAACTTCTCAAAATTATCACTACCATCATAGATCTATTATGTGAGACCATAGTGGTGCGGTGCTATTGATGTAGCACTACAACACGACTAGCACTACAGTGTTGTGTTTACCGCCTTTGCTTCATATGTTTACTTTTGGTATAGCACCGCGATGCTGAGCTTGTAGTAAAATATTATAGAATGTATCTGATTTAGTACCGTGATGTTGCTATTGTAGCACTTCGATGCTGGCCTTATTATAAAATTGTCCAATTTAAGCCATTTTCAGCACTATGGTAGTACTTTCGTAACGCACTTGGCTTAAATTTCTTATTTTTCATTTTTTTTACAACTTTTTTATTACAACACAAAATATGCTTAAAATGAACACATTTTAATATATAAAACTATGGTAAAAGTAATATAATTACACGAAACATTTAAAAATTAACACTTATCATTGGACATGCTAAAATTTATTAGTTAAATATGCTTGCCAAATATTAAAAGTTAGGTACAACCAACATAACATGGGTAGAATTGAATGAGAAGCTTGGAGCTAAATATTATCCTAGACACCATGATAAACAATTACACAGTTAGCTATTTACTTTAGGACAAGGTAATCTTTATGTAGCTGAATATTTAAATACTTTAAAGACCTAGTTTATAGAACAAAATTTATTGATAATAATTGGAAACTAGCTAACAAATTTCTCATTGGACTTATAACTAAAATTAGAAATGAGGTTGAACTATTTGATCCTTAAATCTTAGAGGAAACCTTTCATTATACTTTATTAATTGAACAACAAAATAAAATACTTCTATCTCAAGATAAAAAAGTTAAATTTAAAGCCAATCCAACTTATAAGTCTATTATTAACCCACCCAAACTAATAACGTAACTCCACCAAAAGTTCCCACTGATGGGAACTTCAAGAACTCCTAAGATATAATATTTTTGAAATGCCATGAGAAATGAAAAATGCAAAATCAGTGCAAAAGCTTGTTGGCCTCATTACTTCCAAAACTAAAAATTAGGATATTTAATCCTAGATTAGGAATCTCCTAATTAGATACTTAGGACACTTCACTTAGTGGCCTAATGAAGCTTTTTAGGATCTAATCTAACTCAACAAGATTGGATAGACCTAAACCAAACTCAAATCTAAACCTAAAGAAATCAAAATTTAATGACACTTGAATTTATATTAAATTGAATAGGACAATTAATTTAATTATACTATTTAACCTTATAACCATTTAAACTTAAAGAAACTCAAACTAAACTAAAAGAAATGTAAATCATAATCAAATAAAACCATGAAATCAATGTAAAATCATGAATAAATCCAAATTCAAATCAAGGTCCAAAAGTGGCCAACCTTTTTAACATAGGTTTGACCTTAGTGGCTCCCACAAAGTCAAAAGTCAACTCACCAAAAATTTGATCAAATAAAATCATTACAAATTATTTAAATGATAGAATATTCATATTTGAACATGAATTTAAAAGAATATAAATCCCATAAGGCCTTAATTAGGCTAAATTGGCCCCTTAAGCTAAATGGTTCTAACTAGACCATATTAGATTCAAATCCAAATCAATCCAAAATCAACCCAAATTAATTGTCCAAAATAATTTGGAAATGATAATCAAACATAATTTAACTCAACATTGGGTTTAATTTAACCAATTTTGTCATTTGAAGCAAATCAATCACTCCAAATCATCTCACTCATGTGTTTTAACAGGTTTGGAGTACAAATATAATCTAATTGAGTCAAAATTGGTCATTTTACTCAATCAAATTCAACTTAACCCATTTAAGTTAAAATGGGTTGACTTCAAATTGAATTAAATCCTCATGTGGCATGGGTTAATTGGATTCTTAATTATTCTATAAATAATCAATGATGATTTAAACTTAAATCTTAAACCAATCCATGAAAATAAATGTGATTAAAGCATTTAAAATTAAATTGAATCCAATGGCATAATTGACCACCAAGCTTGAACTAAACCCATTCAAATCCACCTAAACTCATGTAAACTCATCCTAACATGGCTGAAGAGAGAATGACCACAAACTTAGGTAACTAAACCAATCCTAACTAAAATACAAAAGGATGAAATATGCCATGGAAAGCAAAGAGAGTATGAAGCCAATTCTAAGTTCTCCAATCCCTCATCCTCTTTGTTTTCCCACCTCATCACCTCTAAATAGCTATTAAACAGCTGATGATCCTTGGAGCTAGCCTCTAAGAATAGCATTTAAGCATGGCTGACCAAGAAGAAAAAAAATGTAGAAGAGTCTCATGGCCTCTAATGGCTAAGAGAGATAAAGAGCCTCTTATCATAAACTGACTATTCCATCACCTTCCCCCACCTAACACAAATTTGATAGTAACCCTTCCTTGATTCCCTCACCACCGGGTGGTTAGAGAATGACCAAAGTTGATGGGAAATAGGCCAAGCTTGGTCTATAGGGCAATCTATGAGGAGAGGATCTAATTCCTTCTTCCCATAGCCTCGACACGCCACTCCAAAGCTATTAGAGTCAACCCCACCATCAGAGATCTCTGAAATTGAGGTACATCATTAAAGTTACCTCTTAAGCTAGATCAAACTGTATATATCCCTATTATTTCATTCACTTAAGGTTTCAGAATCAAATTTGAGCAATTTCAATAGATGGATCATCAAAAATTACCTCAAATTGATGGACAGGCCTTGAACTTCATCTTCATCGAAGGAGAGATAATCTCTGTCGCCCGTTCCATTTGTTAAGAATGGAAGACCAAGATTTAGGCAGATCATTTTATTAAATCCCTTCAGAAAATCATATATTGATCAGAGTCGTCCGATTTTCAAAGGGATAGCCCATAAGAATCCCACATGTGCCTCTACTTTTACGCAAGATCCACATGGATCCTACCTGGTCGAATACTACGACACCACATGTAAAGTGATGCCACGTTAGATCTACGTGGATCTAATGTTGTTAAAGGGAAAATTCAGGGTTTCCAAATTTAAAAATTAAAGAAAAATGAAAAAAAATTCAAAAAATCATAGAAAATAAATTAGAAATCTAAAATATATAAATGAAAGTTCTATGGACTCCTCTTGATGATAGGAGTCCAATAAAATTAAAATCTCCAATCAATTTTTAGGTATTTTGGCATTTTGGTTTGAATGAAAATTTTCAAACCTAAATTAATCCTAAAACACTATCAAAATGATTTGAGACTTTAGAGAATTGAAATTAGTGTTAAAATACACATTAGGTGAATTTTTCATAAATTATTGAATAATAATTTAAATATGTAAAACTTTCAAATTTAGACTTTAATTTTAACAAAAATAAATTAAATATGCCTCAAATAAATTAGGAAAAATATGGAAATGATCCAAAATATCATAACACACCCCAATGAACTTAAATACATCATTGAAACCCACTAAAAACTAATTAATCAAAAAATGACTTAATTTAGTAATTAATTGAATTAATTAATTTAATAAATTAGCCAAGTTTCATAAAATTATGAATAAAGCCTTTATGGAAGCATCTTCGAGAGAGGAATCAAGGAAAAATAAAACCCCTAAATAATGTTCATTAAATTAGGCTTGATTTAGGTTTTAGTTAAATAATTAAAACCTTAATTAATACCAAATTACACATCTGATTAAGGTGAAATTTTACAAAAATCAAACTAGCAAGAAACGCCACTTGACAAAAAAAATTTCAACTCAATTGACCTCTAGAATAGGAATTCTTGAATTTCCAATTCTCTTGGTTAAATTTAAGGAAATAACAAATCAAAAAAATCACAAAATTTATAAAATCTTTAATAGTAACTTAAGACATCATAATTAACATTAGAACACTTCAATAAAAATGTCCAAGAAATTTGAAAGTGAAGGAACCTAATTAAACATAAGTTAAGTATTAATAATAGGTGAAAATGTAGAATTTAAATACATTCCAAAATTAATAATCAATTAAACAATGATAAACCTTCTAATAAACAAATATATAAAGTTCATTAACCTCTAAATCATATAATCTATCAACATATGAATGCATTAAAGTCATTTAGATTATGGAGTAAATGGCTAGAAACATAAATGTGAAAGATTAAGCTTAATTGAACTTAAAATGACATAAAAGTTAAAGTGACCTAGGGTAAGTTTAATTCGCATAACATAATAACCCCTTCTTAAACTTCTTAGGTCATGATGAATAAGAGAAATCACATTATGGTAAATGATGAAAAGAACTTTTAAATAACATAATCATCATTTCCTTTAAGTTGATTGGAATGAATTGAACTATTCCATAATACATAACTTAGAGTCAGGCATCTTAATCCAATTTCATTAGTAAGCATTCGAAAAATTAATGAAATAATTGAATTGAAATAAGAGAGATCAAACAATAACAAAATTTGAATAATCAATTCAAGATGATATAAATCATACAAATAGGTAAATTGAATAATATTAAATTTAAGATTGAATGTAAGTTCAATTAAGTTAATAAACATAAACAAAATGAATAAATGAGTTCAACTTTCGAAATAAACATGATAAATACATCCAAATGTAATAAGTAAACTAAATCATCCAAAAATTAAATGAACAAAATAAACAAATAAAACAAATATAACTTAATGAAACTTAAAGATGAAAGATAAAACATGAAGTTAAATATAAAGGTTTAACCTAAACTAAAACATAATAATAGTAGTGAACAAAATGGAAAAGAGTGAAATACATTAACTTAAATATGTTTAGTTGTCATAACAAACACACATACAAAAATAAATATCAAATATGAACATTAACAAAAGGAATGAACAGTAAATCAAAAAAAAAAGAAATTTAAAAAAATAATCAAATTTCAAAAGAATTAAAATTACAAACTTAAATCGAATTATATCATCTACATGAACCTAAAGGAATTAATTAAGATACTTAGAATTTTAGTTGGACTTTTAGAATGAATCTTCATCTTGAGATGAAGGTTTCACTCTATTAGGACATAATTGAATAGAATGGGTTCCACCTTAAATGGAACTTATTATATTCTTCATTCTTGAAAACCTAATCTTACTTTAACATAAGATGTACTTAAAATGAAAATGAAATTGTAAATCATTAAATCACTTAAAGTTAAACCACCCTTAGTAAATTAAACCAAATCTAAAACTAAAAAAAACAACAACAACAACAACAAGCCTTAATCCCACTAGGTGGGGTCGGCTACATGAATCCTTCGTCTCCATTGTGTCCTATTATGTGTCAAATTCTCATCTAATTCAAGTATACTAAGATCATTATTTATACATCTTAACCAAGTCTTTTAGGTCTACCTCTACCTTTCTTAACATAAGGCAAATCTAATGCATCTACTCTCCAACGGTCTGATAGACGCTTTATGTGTAAACCATCTAAGGCTCTCCCTAATCTTATCTACCACTAGAGCTACTCCAACTTTTTCCGAACATACTCATTTTGCATTCTATCTCTAAGAGTAAAGCCACTCATCCACCTAAGCATCCTCATCTCGTAACACTTAACTTAGTCTTATGCTTCTCTTTTTTATGGCCAACATTACATAAGTCATTGGGTCTTACCACCATCTTATAAAATTTTCCCTTAAGTTTAAGTGGAACTTTTCTATCACATAATAGGCCGGCATTCCTCCACTTCAACCATCCAACTTGAATTCTACTAATAACATCTCCATCTATTTCACCATCATTTTGGACAATAGAGCCTAAATATCAATCGCTCACTCTTATTAATGACTTGATCACCTAAAGTCACAACACTATCACTAAAACTTCTACAACTAAAATTACACTCCATATATTCAGTTTTAGATCTACTTAAATGAAAACCTTTAGACTCTAAAGTTGACCTCCATAATTCAAGTTTCTGTTGGACTCCCTCTCTAGTCTTATCAACAAGAAGAATGTCATCAGCAAAAAGCATACACCAAGGAATATCTTCTTGTAAATGCCTCATAAGAACATCCATAACTAAAGTAAAAAGATAAGGGCTTAATGTTGATCCTTGATGTAATCCAACTGAAATAGGAAAATATTTTGTCAATCCTCCTTGTGTTTGGACACAAGTAGCTAGTATACATATCCTTAATAACTTGAATATAACCAATATTAACTCTTTTACGTTCTAGAACTCTCCAAAGAACATCTCTTGAGACTTTATCATAAGCTTTCTCTAAATCAATAAATATCATATGTAGATCCTTCTTACTTTCTCTATGCTTCTCTATCAACCCTCTTAACAAATGTATAGCATCCATAGTAGATCTACGGCATGAAACCAAAGCGATTGTCAAAATTCACATGTAACCTATGCTCACTCTCTCCCATAATTTTAATGTATGGCACATTAACTTAATTCCTCTATAATTTGCACACTCTTGTGCATCACCTTTATTCTTAAATATAGGAACCAATAGACTCTTTCTCCACTCATCGGCATCTTTTAGTCTTTAAAATAACATTAAAAGATTTGTAAGCCAAGAAATTCCTTGATCTCCTAAACATTTCCACACATCTATTGGAATATTATCCGGTCCTCTGACTTTTCCACATTTCATTTTCTTTAAAGCTTCACTAACTTCCATTTACTAATAATGATAGAAATGAAATTCTCTATTATTGTTTAGGGTATTAAGGTTGCTAAAATCAATCGTACTTTCAGATCCTTCATTGAAAAGTTTATCAAAATATCTCATCCACCTATTTTCAATATCTTTTCTAAGAAAAGCACTTTATTATTTTCATCCTTAATACCACTTGAACTATGTATTTACTTTCTCTCTCTTTGCTTGGCTAACTTATACATACATCTTTCACCTTCTTTGGTATCTAATCTATTGTATAAATCACTAAAAGCTAAATTTTTTGCAACATATATTGCTTTCTTAGAATCTCTATAGGCCACTTTATATCTTTCCCAATTATCCAAATTTTTACATCTAAACCAAGTTTTATAACAATGCTTCTTATTTTTTTATCTTTTCTTGCACACTCTGACTCCACCACCAACTATTCTTATTAAAAGAAGCTTTTCCTTTTGATTCTCCAAGCACATCTTTAGCAACTTGCTTAATTTCACTTGATATTTTTTCCCACATAACATTAGCATCTTTATGAATACCCCAAATTCTAATATCTTGTAGCTTGCTCTTAAAAATATTTTTATTTGTGTTCTTTAAGTGTCCCATCTAATCCTAGGACAATAATTTAGTTTATTTTTTCTCTTACAACCTTTCATCTTAAAATCTAAAACTAATAGTCGATGTTGGGTACTTAAAATTTCACTTGGTATGACCTTACAATCTTTACAATTTAAAGCGATCTATTTTTCTTACCGTAAAATAATCAATCGTGTTTTACTAGATCCATTTTATAAGTAATAATATGTTCATCTCTTTTCTTAAAAAAAGTATTAGCAACTACAAAATCATAAGCTAAAGCAAAATCTAATATAGTCCTACCTTCTTCATTAGTAACTCCAAATCCATAACCACCATGAATACTTTTAAAATCTTCTACTACTCTACCAACATGTCCATTTAAATCTCCTCCAATAAATACTTTTTTTTATTCAAGAGGTATCGTTGTATTAATCCCTCTAATTCATTCCAAAATTTTTCTTTTACACCTCCAAGCCTACTTGAGGAGCATAGACACTTATAACATTGATAATCTTAGTATCAACAATAATCTTTAAAGCTATAATTCTATCTCCACATCTATTAATACTTATAACATTATCCTTCAAACTTTTATCTATAATCACACCTACACCATTTCTAGTTCTACTTTTACGAATACCAAAGTTTAAAACCTAAACTATCAATCTCCTTGGCCTTCTCACCAACCCATTTAGTTTCTTGAACACATAAAATATTTATCTTTCTATGACCCATAATATCTATTAATTCCATTAATTTACGTAGAGTACCTATATTCCAAGATCCTAACCTAATTCTAGTTTCATGGACTAACTTCTTTTGCATCCGTCAAAATGTGGGAACCCTTGCTTATTTAACACTGCAGGGTGTAGATCGGCTCTAGCACATTTTCAACGTATTCAAACCATCAGCATTCGCTTCACGCCTAGCATTAACACAATGATTTAAAGGATTCATGTCATGATTATTTCGACAAATTTTATGCTGGTTATCGACTACCTAACGCAACCCTCCACTTTTTGCATCCGGACTTGGGACCGGCAATGGTAGTGTTATCTAAAACTAAAAGAAGTAAAAAAATTAAAACAAATTTTTCATAATCTACATCATATGGTATGTAGTCTGGACACTTGAGATCGTAGGGCTGTTGGTCCAAAAGTGGTCTTGATACCTCGAATCTCTGGTATAACAATGACATGTACCTATGAAGCTAAATTATAAAAATTTAAAAAATCTAAAAAAAAAATTAAATTAAAAAAAATTAAAAACCCAAATTGAAATTTGAAACTAAAAGGCCTAACAATTGCTTAAAATACGAACCTCCATTTCTCTCATACTAGATTATTAGGTCATGGAACCTAGACTTATGTTAGGTTGTCTTATGATATTCTGTGATGTGAAATATTTTTTAATTATTTTGTGGTGTACTATTTTAGACTTGATAGCTAGGATTGATTGCCATTATTTTGGATGGTTAGACATTATTTTTAGAATTAATAATATCTTCTATAGGGGCTGTGTTAAATGGGACTAACATCATAAATAAATTATATAATTTTGCATGTGTTGAATAGTCTCTTAGCATAGCTTAATAGGATAGGAGGGCTTAGCAAGCATCTAATGCTAAGCCAATATGTTTGTAAAATTTAACTGTTGTGTGCTATTTGTATTTCTTGGCATTTGTTTTGCAGGGCTTAGGATTTATTTTTGAATTTGAAATGTAAATTTGAGTTTAGAATTATGTTAAGATCTAGGCGGTCTAGGATTAACAGGAGCTGACCCTACCAACATATGGGTGTAGGGGTCCCCTGGGAAGCTCGTTGGAGGTCCCTGAAGAAGGAGATGATCCTGGAAAGAAAACACATAAGTCTAAACTTATAGTTCTAAGCTGAGCTATATAAGGGCAGAGCTCGACTACTTTTCTTTCTTTCAGGGTGCACAGTGGTACCCAACCGCTTTGGGATTTCTTTAATTTAAAATTGGCTTAATTTATTTTAGGTGCATAATAGAATCTACCTACTTTTCTAGGTTTCTTTCTATGCTATGTTTTCTATGATAATTTCTTGGACGATTAGGCTACTAAAAAAACTAAGTTTTCTATCCAATTTAAATCTAATCAACTTAAACACAAAAAATAAAGAAACTTTAAATTTCATATAAATTAAAGCCCTATAAATAACCTAAAATGAACAAGAAATAATTAGCTCTTGCAAACTAAGCTATTATATTGCTCTCAACTCTTGAATTGAGCACTTCACCCATTGTACATATAAGGCATCTAACATTTAAGGATAACCACCTTCTTGGGGAAGTCTGCATTCTCTTATTGATTTGGCCCATAACCACTTCTAATTGCATGGAATTTAGGCATAAAATGCATACCATGAAGCCTTAAATTAATCATAAGTTAAAATATTCAAAAACTAAAAAATGCGCATTAGTTAGGTACATTTCATACCCTATGTGATCCTAGGAATTAAAGAGTGAGTCTACGTGCTTAGATTTCTTTCTTAAAAAAATAATAGCCTAGTTATCTTTCCTGCATGAGACTTAGCATCATGGATTTAAAATGCGCTTAGGTGGTGTTAGTTGGCAACCCTGCTAAGCCGGATATAAGTCTAGAAGAGTTAATGATAGGTCTATTTCCTTAAGTGAGAGGAATGACCAATAATTCTAAAAAATGGAACTAAGTCAACCATTTAACTTGTGTCAGAAGAATTTATATACTTAGGTTTTGAAACATCATCTTCGAAGAAATTCTTCAACTTTAGGCATTTCTGTAGTCTCGTGCTGCTAAAATCTAAGTCTTAGATTTCTAAGAAAATATCAACTTGAAATCTAAATTAAATTCCAAAATTTAAAACCCAAGAGTAAGATAGTTGAAATGCCTACTAGACATCCTAGTATCAATAGGAATTTCCTACTTTATCCCAATTAGACTCCCAAAAAAAAGTGTTTCTAGTTTAAATCATTCCCAATCAAAATTCCAACATATCATTTCTTTAAGAAACTTGCTCAAAAATTTATAGAGATAACAACTTATTTCTTTAATCAAGAGTATTCTTAGGAAGAGGTCCTCCATTTCTAAGATGTAATTAATGATGAGCACTTGCCCTTATAAGGAACCATGAACCTAATTTAAAGTAAACCCTACTCTACTTCCCATGTAGTTGATGGGATAACTCTTAGGTACATGGAAGATTCATTAGCCTTCGGAGTCACTTATTAAACCATCAAATCCATTAAAGGATAACATGTTTATCTTTTGAGATAATATGTTTGCTCTTTAATGAAGCATTTGATCAACCAAATAAAAAATTTCTAAATCCTATGTGGTGTCATAAATTTTCCCCATAGAGATATTTTTTAGCAACTTTACTAGGGAGTGGTGTTTTCTCCATCATTAAAAATAAGTTATTATTTCTATATATTAGCAATGTACCTGTGTTTTCACAGGTCATGATTACCTTTTTTTTCTTATTGAATATCTCTCTATTTCATCTTTGGCAGAGTATATTCAACATCTACTAAACAAAAGAGAGAGTATAAAACTATCTCACTTGTTAAAATCAAGTGAGATGATTTTATAACTCCTATATTTTAAAAAGTATCTTTTGAAATAAAAATAATCCCAAGCATAATAAAATTGGCAAAAATTTCTTAATAGGCCAAAAGCTTTTCTATTGACTACATTATGATTAATATTAATTATGACTAATTTAAAATTTATTATTTTTGCAAACAGACAATGGTTGGACAACTAATTTTTGTTGCTACATCTAGAATTAGCTATTTCATGGATAGTAGCATGTTAGCTGATGACTCTATCATCAAGTTTGGAGCCATATTTGATAACTTAAA
This sequence comes from Cymbidium sinense, assembly GCA_021442155.1. Lineage (NCBI taxonomy): Eukaryota > Viridiplantae > Streptophyta > Magnoliopsida > Asparagales > Orchidaceae > Cymbidium > Cymbidium sinense. The sequence goes on along the minus strand of CM038215.1, from coordinate 219,455,236 downwards.
CATCACAACAAATGAGGTGACATTAGCACCTATTACTAAGGTGGTTGTTAAAAATAAACAACCCATTTTGGAGTTCTTTAGTGCATCTCCTCCTGCCCCTACTGAAGGCAGGAAAGTTACTACCTAGGTCACTAAGAGGGTTTAGATGGGACCTACTCAAAAGAAAATCAAGTTGCCTAGTCTAGAGGCATTACTAGCTCCCTTCTTTTCTATTACATTTGAGGTAGGGTCCACTTCTAAGCCCCCTGAGATGACTAAATGTTAGAAGAAAAATATGGGGTAGAAGACTTAGAAGGATAGCCCTTAGCGAAATAAAACATAAAGAAATGTTGGATATAGAATTGGCTAGGGCAAGGGATGGATATGCCCTCCCTAATACTTCCCCTCTCTTATGTGGAACTAGATATCACCCTCTTTCTACATCCTTGAGAGAGGAGGATATATCTAAGATAGTGAGTTCTCCACCTCGCCCTTTCATTCATGAAAATAAGAAAAGTTTTAAAACACTGAACAAAGAGATAAATGGTAGGTTATGCCAGATCCTCAAAAAGATCCCTAGACCCTCCTCTTAGCTATGACAGATCAGACATTAAAGAGCTTGGAAAAAGAAATCTTAGGAAGACCTTCCACTTCCTGCTATAAAATGAAAGCGAAGGTGGTCCTCTGTGTTAGAAGAAATCTTTCGTATCATGTGCCAATTGTATCAGAGTGATATCACCACCCGAAAAAATCATTGACTTAGCATAGAGATTAAACAGTTAGTATAGAGAAAGATAGAGCTTCCCTAAGAAAGTAAATAAGAAAGTCTATGTTAGAAAGACTCCATTAGACATTGAGCCTAGAGTTCCTTCACCACCTTCACCATCTTCACCATCATCAGAGAGTACATAACACTAAGCCTGTTTTAGATAGGCCTTCATCATCTTCATTTAAGTCTCTGGCTGAAGAGCTGTTATCATCTTAAGTTATTAATAGGAGACCATAATTTCTTCATCCATCTCCTTACATCAGGGTGATCATAGATGAGCAACACCTTAGCTTGGGAGCCACTCTTGACATAGAAGAAATCCCTATTATCCCAGAGGTTCCAAAGAGTGAAGCATCTTAAGCAAAACCCATGGAATTGGTAGATGAGTCTGATGTCATCCTCAATAGTAGTTGTATTCAATTTCATCTGATAGAGGAAGAAATAGAGAACATTGTGAATGAGGATGTTAAAGATGAAAAATTAAAAGGAATTCAAAAAAAATTATGATCTAGAGCAAGATGACTTTTTGGATGATGATCCAAGACTACATGTAGCACATATCTATATGGTGGATACTAGATCATCAAAGAAGGAATACAATGAGTCATAAGAAAATCCTATAATTGATCCCACTAAATAACTGATCTTTCAATTATAAAAAAAGGATGATCAAATTTCTATGATGAAGAAGAGGATGAAGGAGATGGCTGCTACCAAGCAATCACTCCAAAACATTATCCCCTCCTCTTCAAATCCTCATCCTATTAAGCAACCTAAGCCAACACACCCCACTTAAAATATAAATCTTTTTTTAGAGGAGTATCATCAAGAGCAAAAGCCTATAGATAATAAACCCTCTACAACTGACCTAAAACCTTTAGTGGAGCAATAAGTTAAGGAAGCCTTAGCACAGTCGTGAGATACAACCTTAGTTTCAAAGGGTAGACCATACCCTAAAGAATATCATTCCATTTCTTACCCTAAGGGATTCATACCTCCATCTTTTAATGTATTTAATGGGACTGCAAATCCCAAACATCATATAACTCACTTCAGCACAAGTTGTTGCAATGCTGGTGGGAGGGATGCTCTATTATTTAGACAGTTTGTTAGTAGCTTGATTAGAGTTACTTTCGATTGGTATGCAAAAATACTGAATGGTTCAGTGTGCACTTTCATTGAACTAGAAGGTATGTCTATGAAAAGATTTATTGACACCCATAACACATCATTATGGAAAACTTAGTGGTAGAAAAGAAAATTATTGGTGAGTCTTTAATAGATTATATTTTGAGATGGAAAATTCTCAGTCTCAAGTGCGAGCCCCAGTTATAGGAGCAGCACGCTATTGAGATTATCCTTCAAAATATTCATGATCCTGTGGCCATACCGCTGAAAAGCTTTACAATCAAAACCTTTAAAAAAACTATTAAATAAAGCCTCCATCCTATGAGAAGAGGCTCCTAAGATGACCTTCTTAAAAGAACACTCTTCTGTAGAGCAGTCAAAACCTACAAAGCTATTAGAAAAGAAAGCAGGTAATGTCTCTATAGTGGAATAAGGGAAGGCCCCCATTCAGATATAGGCAAAGTGGTCTTTATCCTTAGGTCACCATAGCAGTAAGTATCACCTACCCCCAAGAAGATTCTAACCAGCCCATTTAGTGAAAGAATAAACTAGACTTATTCTTTCAAAAGAGACGTGGTGAGAAAGATCTTCAAAAATCTAAAAGAGAAGGTAGATTTCAAACTACCAGACTCAAACAGGCTAGAAGAAGTTAGTAAGGTGAATGACCCTAACTATTATTCTCACCACTAGATGTTAGGGCACACTTTTTACCTTTAAAGCCTAGCTCGAGTGGAACTACAAAAAGGGGCTGATGATCATTTTAAGAGAATACCTTGTGGGCCCTGGATAAGGGTCCATTAAGGTGATCACAAGTGATATTACTTCTTCTAGTACTTCTTCTTTAGATGGATGGGAAATAGCTTTATCCCATTCTTCCAAAAAATATTTAATGAAAAATTTAAAAAATGCAATGCAAGATCCAATGAAGACTCGGAGGGAGATCCTCCAAATTGATCCACTGGAGTTTGGAGATCCAGTTCCACCTCGACCATTCAGCATCTTTAGCTACTCAAATGACTAGAGAGAGTGGTGATGGAGGGACATCTATTATATATGATAGAGTTTTGTATGATAAGAATGGAAAGGCTAGGCCTTACTCTCCTTTGTTATTATGTACTCATTTTAAAAATATGAATAAAAATTCTACCTCAAAATAGTATTTCTTACATTTGTACCATATCTGATGAATATACTATTAAAAATGTTGAAAAAGAAAATTATCAAAAATAAATTTATCATAATAATGGTTTTTTTAAACTAGGATCACACACTGATATTTCTATGTAAGATTGGAAATGCAATCATATTAGCATAGAGGTAGAATTGTCAGACTCTAATTAGTCTTTAGGAAAGGATATGATAGATGAAGACCAAGTTGATACAACCCCTTGAAATGTCATTGAAGTGAATCTCCATAGCGAAAAGTTCTACAACCTCATCTACCTCCTCCTCCTAAAGTAAAAGAGAAGAAAATTGTTGATCAAAATTTTGAATCTTTACAATAACAACCAATAGTCGAACCAATTTCTCCCAAGGTCAACTACAACATCTTAGCCCATATTAGGTAGCTTCCTACTAAGCTAAGAATCTATGATGCCCTTATTCTATCAAAAGAAATGAGGGAATCATTCGTACAAGCATTACTCAATGGAGAGATATGCCTTACCCAGCTAACATCAACTTCCTCAAATGACGCTTGCTACTTTAAAGAGATCCCTGGAGTTACCTTCTCGGATGAGTATCAACATTTAGGGACCACTGATCACAACATGCCCCTTTACATCTCTGTCAAAGTCAAGAATGTCAGGTTGGCAAGAGTTCTGGTTGATCTTAGCGCTTCAGTCAATATCATGAACTCTAGAACATTGTCATTCCTAAAAATTGTTACTAAAAGACTCTACTTAGATAAGATGTTATTAAGAGGCTTTAATGAAATTAGGGAGAAAACTTTAGGCTCAATCACACTTTTGTTAGAAATGAGGAACTAAAGATTGAAGCCAAATTCCACATTATTGACTCAAAAACATCATTCAATGCCCTCTTAGGTGGACCATAGATTCATGCATGTAAAATGGTTCCTTCATCACTCCACTAATGTATTAAATACACTAGGGATAGAGTGGAGTACACCATAAAAGGTGATATACAACCATTCTCTATCTATGAAATTGAGCTATATGAAGATGCAACTTATTACATGCCTAAGAAGCTAATGCATAATTCTGTGAAACATAATAGTACTTCTTTTTGATTGGTATTCTAATTGTGTTAGGAATTCTGTGAAACATGGTTTAATTACAAATACTTGGCCCAAAGATATAGCTTAACACATGGAGAGCTCATGAAATAATAAAAATAAAAATTCAAATTCCAAAGTTGGCATTGGTTATGACATCATTAGACCTTTAGATGATATGTAACATTATTTGATGATAAGTAATTATCTAGAATCTGATCAATTATTTGAAATTCCTTATAACTCTTTAAAGAAATTATTCCTTGAAATAATAAATAAATTTGATGAGTGTTTACTTCAAAATGCTCCCCATAAGTTTGAAGAAGAAATAAAGTCTACTATTGATGTGTTAAAGGAGATTAACCTAGGAACTGCTAAAGACCCAAAACTAACTTTTATTAGTTCTTTGCTGGGTCTAGAGGATTCTGAAGAGTTATTCACTTTACTCTTTGAATATAAAGATTGCTTCACATGGAGTTATGATGGAATGCCAAGTTTATTTGTGAAGGTTGTTGTGCATAAACTAGAGACTAAACTTGATATAATCCTAGTAAAGCAAGCTCCTAGGCGAATGTGCCTAGAAATTAAATAGCAAGTGATTGATAAGTTAAAATTTTAATTGAAGCTGGCTTTGTACGAGAAGAACAATACCTTGAATGGCTAGCCAACATAGTCCCCATAAAGAAAAAGAATGGTCAAATATGCATTTGCATTGACTTTAGAGATTTGAATAAGGCTTGTCCAATGGATGAGTTCTTGTTGTCAATACTAGAGCTTATGGTGGATATAGCCTTATTGCATAAGATCTTTTCATTCATGGATAGATCATCTAGGTGTAACCAAATTATAATGTCTTTAGAGGATGAAAAGTATATGGCATTCATAACTCTTATAGGGATATTCTATTACATGATCATGCCATTCAATCGCAAAAATATCGGTTCTATATATCAAAGAGTCATGAGTAAAATCTTTGATGACTTAATTCATAATCAAGTTGGGTGTTACATTAATGATCTAGTCATCAAAAGTAAAGAAAAAGAAATTCATTTATATGATTCATGGTTCATTTTTGAATGATTGTGCCACTATAACCTGAAGATTAACCCGTTGAAGTGTGATTTTGGAGTGACTTCAAGAAAATGTTTAGGGTTTGTAGTGAGACACTATGGAATAGAGATCGATCTAGAAAAGATAAAGGTTGTTATAGAAATGCCACCGCATAGAAGTCTTACAGTTAAGATCATTTCAGGGAAGGCTTGCATATTTAAGGAGGTCATATCAAACTTATCAGGAAGATGTCAACCATTTCTGGCATTAACAAAGAAAGATTCTAAATTTATTTGGGATGAAAAATGCGAGAATGCATTTGAAAGTTTAAAACAATACTTAATGAACCCTCTTATTTTGGATGCTCTAATTCTAGGAAAGCCATTGGTCTTATATACTACTTGGACCTTTATTAGCCCAAGTTAATGAAGAAGGGAAAGATAATTCCTGCTATTATCTAAGTGATAGATCCCGACAGAAATGAATTATTCGCCTATTGAAAAGCATTATTTGGCCTTAGTTTTCACCATTCATAAACTAAAACACAATATGTTTTTTCATAAAATAAATTTGATTTCAAGAGTAAATCCATTGCAATATCTTATGACCTGACCAACGTTGTTTGGACGTCTAGCACATTGTTCAGTGATTTTATTGCAATTTAAAATTACCTTTATTCTCCTTCATCCTATAAAAGGTCAAGTCATAGATGACTTCTTAGCAGTACATCCTATACCAAAGAGCTGCCCTTTAAATGATGATCTTCCAGATGAGTAGATCATGACATTAGAAGGTGAAACTAATGTCACTTGGGAGTTGTATTTTTATGGGGCAGCATCATCAAAGAAAATAAAAAATTAAATTTGTCTATCCCAGGGAAGGCAAGGATTGGACTAATATTTATAACCCTAGATAACGGAATGATGTGATATTCCTATCATCTAAGTGAGCCTTGCATGAATAATGAAGTTGAATATGAGGCTCTTATAATTGGATTAGTGCTAGTAATCCATATGGATATTAAGAATATAAAAATCTTTAGAGGCTCTCAACTAGTTATAGACTAAGTGAGCATAATCTATAAGGTTTTGCATCCAAAGCTCTTTAGTTATTAAAAATACACTATGAAACTACTTGAAAAAAAATCCCATATGTAACTTTGTCTAGGATATCTCGTAGGTATAATTCTATTACAAATGCTTTGGCTAAGCTTATCAAGGAAATCATATGCCGAAAAAAAAATCTATTTATATAGAAGTTCAAAATCAAAAAGTTCTATCTCTTATAGATTTATATTATATGAACAAAAAAGTATAAATGTAAAGGATAACCACTCTTGTTGAAGGTCAAGAAGAATGCGATTGGAGGCAGCCATTCATCGACTATTTAAGTAGGTGGAGTCTTCCTAAAGACAGGTCACTGGCAAATCAAATAAAGAAATATGCTTTGTATTATGCACTAATTAATGATGTATTATATTGTTGGTCATTTGATAAAATGTGACTATGCTATTTAGATAGGAAAGAAACCCATAAAATTATTACTGAGGTACACTCTAGATTATGTGGTGCTCACCAATCTGGACCCAAAATGAAATTAAAAATAAAAAGCCTTGGATATTATTGGCCATCATTGTTAAATGGCTGCATGGAAATTACATGTCATTTCCATCAGTGCAAGATTATAAATGAAGTATAAATATAAATCAATCAAATCCAATCCAAAAAATTAAATTTCAAATTAAAAATTGCTTTAAATCCTTTAAATTCTCTTTAATGGATTTAACCTAAATCATGATTAAACTCTTTCAAAATCTTGAAATTTTCCATGATCAATTTATATTCTCATTTATATTCACATATATAAATGAAATATAAATTCAAACAATCAAAACCCACTCCAAAAATCAAACTCAAAATCCAATCTAAGCCTTTCAAGCTAAAATCTTGAACTTAGCCAAATCAATTCCAATTCAAGCCAAACTCTTGATTTTCTCTCATGGTTCAATCAACCCTACAATCATGGGCTCATATATAAATCAAAACCTCAATCAAACAATCAAAACCCAAATCAAAAATCAAACCCAAGACTCCTTCATATTCTTCCTTTGAATATAAAATTTTCAAATGGATCAAAATCCATTTGACATCAAACCAGTTGCAAATGGATTTATATTTCAATCATAAGTCCATATACGAGATCAATCAACTTCAAATCAAGCTTTGACCAAGCCATTTGACCCACTTAGGCTCACTTGACACAAAGTGAACTAAAGTACCCTTATGAGCCAACTTTTGATCCAAACCAAATTGGATTGAACCAAACTAATATACCCCTATCATCATGATCAACAATCATCATGGGATGATCAATCAATCAAATTGGGTCAAACCAAGTCAAACCTAAGGGTTGACTAAGGCAACGCTTAACCTAAAATGAAACCTTACATAACCAAATCCCTCCATAGGCTAAATTGATTGAAACCATTGATCTAAGTTCACTCATGACCTTTGTTTGAACTTGACCAAGCCAACATTTGAGCCTAACCTAGCCCACTTGACCCAAGTTGACCCAATTTGACCTAAAGGGCCAAAATGTGTCAAAACTTGATCTAAGTCAAATTGATCCAAACCAATGGGTCAAGTTCATTCCAAATCACTTGTTGAACTTGACCAAAGCCTCAATTGGCTAATTAGATCCAACCTAGCCCAATTGACCTTAGACCCAACATGACCTAAAGGGATCATGTTGAGCCAAAATTGAACTTAACTCAAATTGGTTTGAAACAAAGATACCAATCCACTCCATATGACTAACCAAACCTAAACCTACCCTTGACCTAACCCAAATAGGTCAACTTGACCAATTTGACCTAAATGAAGTCATATGAGCCAAAAACAAATATATACAAATTGAATCAAACCAAAGCCACCAAAATATTTCAAATGGTCAGATGAACTTGACCCAACCCTTGGTTTGACCCAATTTGACCAATTTGTCAACTTGACCTAAGTTGACCCATTTTTGACCTAAATGGGTCAACATGAGCCAAACCCTATCAAATGGATTCTAAATTCAATGAAACTTGGTCAAACCTAGTTTATCCACATACCCAACATGTCCAAAGTGGAAAAATAGCAAAATCACCATTTTACCCCTAGGCCATAGAACAAGATTTGGTCTAGCCAATGGGTATTTTGGTCATACCCTCTTCACAATCACTTGAGGCTTTTCTAAAAGCTCAAGGGGACTTAGTGATGAGTGGTGCACCCAACCCAATGGGTTTGGGTTAGCCCATTTGGCCCATAGACCAAACCCGACCACATAGCTTGAAATTGAGTTTTCAAATTCCCTCTTAAGCTCAAATTCAACACATGGAAGTTGGCAATCCATTGCACACTCAAAACCATCAAAACAACCTCTCCAATCTCATCAATTGGATCAAAATGACAAGGAATGGTTTGGCTATCTGATTTCCATAGGGGGAGATATACTCCCCCTAATTCAATGAAATTTTAATTCACTCACTATCGATTATAGCCTAGAAACCAGAGCAACCATCTTAGAGCATTCCCAAGCTTCTTAGATAAGATTTGAATTCCTTAATTCTCAATTTTGCATAGTACAAAATAGGGGAGCTCATTCTATTGGCCAACTTCCTCCATACTTGATCTCCATCCAATTACTTTTGCACACTCCATCAAAGGGCGAAGTCAAACTTGCCCAAGCTCTAATTGAAGTTCCCACTGTAAGGAAGAGCTCAATTGGATCAAAGCAAAAGCCCAAGTGAAGTGGCGTTGGTCTACCCATTGGTCCACTCAATCCCAAGGCCTAAGAATTTCAACAGGGCTTCATCTCCACCAGAGGAAGCTACCTCATCGATCTCGACCATCGTGATCACCTCCAACGAGGTATGGAATTTTTTGACCACTTAGCTTGATAGGTGTTGGTTTTTTATGAAATAAATATTCATGGCATGAGAAATCCACTATTGGATAGGTTGGTAATTATGCTTAGATGGTGTGGGTTAATTTTTGTATGATTCCTTGCTAGATTGAGCTCAGATCTCCCCTTGGATCATGGATGGTCTCCATTAATCCTCAGGGAAGAACTTGGTTCACTTCAGCTGTCCATCCACACATTTTAGATGAACGACTGAAATTATTTATCACATTTAGTAAATCCATTATCCTTTTAAAATAGTGGGTGAATCCTTCACCGTCCAATCTTTGATCGGACGACCGAGGATATTAGCACGTGTGCCACTACCGCCATTTGGGATGTGAAATTTAAGTCACACCCTCACGATATGATGCATGTAAAGAATGCTGACTGCCACCTCCATGCATCGCGCTATGAGTCAAGGATTAAGTAGGGATTATTTAAATTCCTAATTAATTCCTAATTAATCCATAGAACTCCTAAAAATCATAATTCTTCATTGAAAAAATCAAAAAAATAAAAGAAAAAAAGCAATGGAAAGATACTTTCATCTAGAGTATTTAAAAAATGTTTTTGATGGATTTTAATTTAACATTTTCTCTGAATTTGGGTTTCTTTAAGAATCTTAATTAGCAAATTATTCTTTAATTAGGTCATCAATTGATCTCAAATTTCTAGGGTTCATTTTAGAGGATGACCTCCCCTAGGTTTCTTGAGATTTATTGAGGGCTTAATTGAGGAAATTGCTATTCATTCTCTAATTACCCTTTTTATGTAATTAAGGGTAATTAAGGTGTTATTAGTGCATTTACCCTCTAAGTAGGTTTGATTAAGGTAATATCTAGTGAGTACGTGTTTTATGGAATAATTTTGGGGCATTTTCTCTAAGCTATTCCATAAACCCCCTTTTCTAGAACTTAATTAATCTACATTGGGTACATGTTTAAGTGTTTAATAGCCTAAGTTTAATTAAGGAAATTAAAACCCAATTCACATGTGTGAAAGGGTATTTTAAAAGTAATTAAGCTAAACCCCTTATCTTAATTAACTTTTAATTCTTAGCCAAATTGCATTAGGACTTTTCATTATTAGGCGAATTTCAAATTTAAATTCCTTGTGGCTTTTATGCCATCTCATTGGCTCATAATTACTTAGTTAATTTTTCTAAGGTGGTGTGGGTAAGGGTTAATTAAGATACTTAATTCATACCTTAACCTAATCAATGCTTAAAAATAGATTTAATTATCTAAAAATTATATAAAGATGAAAACACATGTGGGAATGGGTTAGGAATGGTAAACTAATCTCACCTTTTTAAAATTAAATCAAACTTCAAACTAAACAAAAATCTTTTTGAAATTCACTTTGATTTATTCTAAATTTTCTTATTCCTTAAGAATGTCTTTACGATTTAAGTAAAGTGAGTTTGTTTACATACTTTCATTTCTTTGTGTCTTTCCCAACATGTTAAGTTGTATGTCATGTGATTCATGCATTCATAATTTCATATTTAAAAATTTTAAAATGAAATTGTTTACTTAGGATGTCATGTGATTCATACATTCTAAATTTTAAGTTGTATGTCATGTGATTCATACATTCTAAATTTCATTGCTTGTAGGTGCTTATACCTCTTTGCATAATCCATAGGCCAAGTGGACATAGTCGCCCATGTGTGGGGTGATAAATCCAATATACATGCTTGGGATTTGTGTGGTGATTTAACTAACATTTATTTTGCAGGTGTTAGTTAGATTTCTACTTTTCCTTTTCATGTAAAAAATTATATAATTGGGATTTTGGAATGATTTTTTATGGGGATTATGATGAGCATTGGTCATAAGATCCCATCTTATACACCATGTGAAGCCTTGGAGCATCCACCTTCCAACCTTCTAGAGGAGAAACCAAAAGAAGAAAGAAGAAGAAATAAAGAAGAAAGAAGAAAGAAGAATAAAGCTTGAAGACTCCCATAATAATAAATTCCTTTGCTTAAATTGTAATTTAATTCATTTGTAATCTAGGTTGTATAAGGGTAGAGCTCCGCTACCTACATTTGATATTTTTGGGTTTGTACGGTGGTGCTTGACCATAAATTTTTATTTATTCTTTTTGTGATTAGCTTTATAAATTATTTGATGATTTATTTAGCTTTTCCATTAAGTGCCATGATTTTCCTAGTTTCTTTCTTGCTTTATGTATGGCCTGGATGTGGATTAGGCTCTTTAGGGAAAAATAAATCTTTTACCCAACTTAATAACTCAAATTAAAATTAAATAACTCATAATCTCACATAAAGCTTAGGTTTAAAATCAAGATAAAAAAATTAGCAACACCTTAGCCGGATGAGCATTTCTTTATAATATCATGCACAAATGTATCTTATTTCACTCTTGATTGGAGGGCTTCCACCTTTATTGGACGACTTGACCTTTGAGGGCTGTAGTGGAAACTCACCTCCTCCTTCGTGCTGATTTTGGCCAATAATCTAATTTCGCATGCATTAGTCATAAAAGTCCTATTATCCAGAGTCAAAAATGATTGTCCAAATATAAAAATAAAATGAAATTTGAATTACATTAGATTTAGGTCATTTGAAGCATGTCACTTTACATGATCTAGTCTCTTTAGGGAGTGAGTTTAAGGACTTTGTCTCTTTCTAAATAATAATAGCCTAGCTATCTTGCATAAGCATAAAGACTTGCCTACATGTATTTAAAATCATAGGAGGAGTTAGTTGGTGGCCACCCTAGGCAGTTGTAAGTCCAAGATATTGGGTGGTTTGTCCTCTCTTATGGAGATAAACTAATTACCCATTCTCGCCTTAGATTTAGGTTGTGCTTTCAATCCTTGCCAATGCTCTCAAGATTTAGGTTTTGAGATTGCTTCTCCCTATTATGGGCCATAAGCATAATTCCTCACCTCTTAGGCATTATCTTGCATTAATAAATCTTAAGCCCTAAAATTCTAATGAAAAATGTAACTCAAATAAATTAAAACAATTTCTAAAATGTAAAGCCCAATCTTAGGATAGTTTGAGATACTCGCTGAGTTTCCTAGCATCATGGGAAACTCCTACTTATCTTCCATTTTGACTTTGATAATAACTCCCTCTTTTGATCAATCCCATTTTGATCTTCAAAAACATAAACCAATTGATTGATAGTCCTTCTCTATGGAAATCTTCAAAGATAATGATCATTTACCTTATCCGAGAGTTTTCCTAAGGGATCTCACCCTCAGGATGTAATTAACTATGGGGGCTTGCCCCTATAGGGAACTTAATGAACCCAGTTTGAAATAAACCCTGCTTTACTTTTCCATGTAAAGTATGGCAAGAATCTCTGGTATATATGCAAACCCATCATCCTTAGGAGTCTTTATTGAGGTGATTGGTTCCATTAAAGGGTAGTGACTTCTATCTTTCGAGATAGTATACTATACCTTGATGATGTATCCAATCACCTGAATAAGTACATTTACAGATCTGCGTGGCATCTTACCAAGGTGAATTTTTGTAATGGCTCCTCTTTCATTTCTCCCCACAGATTTGAAAGGAAACTCCCTTGTAGAAATTTTTCTACCAACAATGGAGCAAGAGGTTAATCTATCCCCATTATATCATAACCTACTCAACACCAATCCTAAACTTAGCTAACTTCAACTCACCATTACCCCTATGGAAGTTGAAATATGGACTAACCTTAACTCTCTTTGTGGGTCAAAAGTTGCTAGCCTAGACGGCTCCATAGCATACTTTTACCAACACTCTTGGACTTGGATCAAACAGGATATCATTTTAGCTATACAGGCCTTCTTTGAAGATAATAAAATTCATAAGTTCTTTAGCTCCACTTCCATCACCCTTATCCTAAAGTCCCCAAGAAAATATAATTGGGAGGACTTTCGACTCATCATCCTATCATCTGTTATAAGTAAAATTATAAGCAAGCTTATTTCAACTTGGCTTAAACCACACTTTCCCAATCTTGTTTGCAACAACCAAACTACTTTTATCAAAGGGAGAAATATAATTAAGAACATTATCTCTACTCAACAACTCATTCTTGACCTTGACAGAAAGTGTAGAGGTGGAAATCTCATTATTAAGCTTAATATTAAGAAGGCCTTTGACACCATTAACTAAAATTCATTCTTGCTTTGCTCAATGCTTAGGGATTCTCCATGGAATTTTGCTCTCTCATTAATAGTCTACTTTCAAATAATTTTTATTCTGTCATCATCAATGGAGAAGCACATAGATATTTTAAATCATCAAGATGAATAAAATAAGGTGATCCATTATCCAAATCCCTTTTTATTCTCAGACTTGATTACCTTTCTAGAATGCTGAATACAAGCCATAAGGCCAATAGTGCAATCAATTACACAGCCAATGGAAAAATAAATATATCTCATATAGCATTTGCTGATGGCCTTCTATTATATTGCAATGGTTCCAAGAGATCTATTCAAAGAATCATATCCATTCTTAATACTTTTGAAGAAATTTCTAGGATGACTTTCAATAAAACAAAATACTTATTTATACCAAGAAAATATTGCAAAACAGACTGCAAATGGATTAAAGAACACACTGGTTTCACTCATTCACATCTTCCACTCAAATACTTTGGAATCAATATTTATAAAGGATAATAAAAAGGCTATTACTTTGATGGTGTTATAAGTTTTATACAAGCTAAAATCAACTCATGGGAGAACATCTTCTTATTTTATAGAGGACAAATTACATTGTTACAAAACATACTAAACTCAATCCCAGTCTACACCATATAATGCATGATAATGCCTATTCAAACACAACTTAACATTGAGAGGATCTTCAATAAATTCTTATGGAGCAGGAATAATCACACCTCCATTCATTGGTTGAGTTGGATGAAGATATGCAAACCAAAAATTGATGGAGGTTTGGAGCTTTGTTCTCTGCCTGATTCCATCCATATCAATCAAATAAAGTTATGGATCAAGCTTAGGCAAAATGATCTCTTATAGACTCACTTCATTCTCTATAAATATTACTGGAAATCACATCCTTCTTCAATATAGCAAAGGAAGACTAATTCTCCAATCTGGAAAAGCATAACTAATCATAGAGCTAAAGTTGAAAACTTAATTTTTTGGTAGTTGGGACATGGCAATTTAAAGCATCTCTGCTCAGACACTTGTTTCAGACTTCTAGAAGGAAGGTAGCTAGGACATTTTATAATTGAAAGAATACGTCCCTAGTGATACTATTAATGAGGTTACCAGGATCCCCCTCATTCTTTATACAAAGAATAAATTGATGATAAAGTATACAAATGCTAATCTCTCCATGTCCAAGACTATTTACAAGGCTACATATCAATCTGCTCTTGGCCCTACATGGCAACCTTACTTATGGAATATAACCATCAAGCCTTCCATCTCTCTCATCTATTGGAGATTATGGCATAACTTAATCCCCACTGATGATATTCTCAAACTTATAGGTCTAAAAGCCACCTTAATTTGTCACTTATGTAGAATGGATGAGGAAAGGCATCAGTCATCTTTTCATTACTTTCCATATCAACAAAAAATATCTGGAATGAGTTACATTCCATTTTTAGTATTGACCAATCCAATAAGGACACTATTCTTAATTACTTCAAGGCTTGGAATAGTCCACACAATTATACCAAAAAGGATAAAGTCCACATCACTCCATTCATTATTGTATGGTTCCTATGAATGATGAGAATTTTAAATAAACATGGTACTCAAAAGGGGGTGGGAAGGATATATTATGTCATATCAAAAACTACATTCATAAGCTTGAAGCTGCTAAATTATTTAGAATTCCTTCCATGATCAAGAAAAGTCAAATTTGCTTAGCCCCTTCTCATTACATGGAACAAACCTAAAATTGATTACATCAAAATCAACATTACTGGTAGCTTCAAGACAAATGACCAGACTGTAGGTATTGGGGGTATCTTTTGAACCCATGCCGACCAATGTATTTACCTAATCTCCATTCTTTTCCTTTCTTTGAATGCTCTTCATATTGAAGCACTAGCTTGTCTCATAGCTCTTAGATTAGCCATTTCGCTTAATTAAAAAAAATTAAATTGAAATCAACTCTACCTTACTTTGTAATTACATTTCTAAGGATGGTTATAACCCATGGTACATTACCTACATCATCAGGAACTTCTTATTAATGTTTAAACAACTCTCCATTCACTTTAGCCACATACATCGAGAAGAGAATCAATCAGCTAACATACTGGCAAGGATGAGATCTCTTATGGATAGACCAATCATCTCCTATCAACCACAACATCAAATTTTCTCCTCTCTCCATAGTGATTTATTAAACTTACCTTATATCAGAAAGATGTAATGTCATTAGCCTTCCTTTTTATTGCCATCTACTTGTACTCCTTTTATCTCCTTAACTAATGATATCTTTTCTTTTAAAAAAAGTTTTCTTATTTATATTTGAATAAATTAGATTATGATTTAGAATATTTTGATCCATCAATCAATAAAAAAACTTTGCTAGGTTGTTGCCTTAGCATTGTGAGTTCATAGATACTCATCTAATTGATACTCAGTCATTAATGTGTGAATAACCCTTCCTATGACTTAAGAGCAGTTAGGGTCATCGATCACATGGGATAGGCTTTATATACAGTCATGTTAGAATGATGAGTTTGATATACTTTTTTATGTAGTCACTCACTTGTTGTATGAATAATTATATTTGTGACTTATAATATTTTAAGTCACTAATCAAATGTCAGTGCCCTCCCTTCATAGTCGCATTCTATATTAGTCTCCCTTTTTAAAAAAAAAAATTAAACTTAACTTTCCAATTAGGAGAATCGATCTTTTCTTAGTCACTTATCTCATGGGGTGTCAATCTTACTCTATGGTCACTAACCACATGAAGTGTTGGTATTTTTAGTTGACAACTAGATGAGTTGGTCTTTTTAAGTTTAGTTGACTACCTCATGGAATTTCAATGTTACACTATAGTCATTAACCAAATCAAGTGTTGATCTTTTGAGTTGTCAACTAGGAGAGTTGATCTCTTTGAGTTTGGTTGTCTACCTCATGAGTTTTTGGACTTACACTATAGTCTCTAATCACAGAAAGTGTTGGTCTTTTGAGTTGCCAACTAGAATAGTTGGTCTTTTAAATTTTAGTTGTCAACATTACAGGGTGTCGGTCTTACACGATAGATCTTGTATAGTCAGTTAAACCCAAGGATAACTTGTCAAACTCTACTCCTCTCAATCTAAGAGTGGCATATCAATTATTCAAATTTCTTGCCCAAGCATTCATCACTTGACAAGTGGGACTTTTCCTTGGACCAAAAGTGACACACTGAGTATCTTGAGTCATCTCCTAGCTCTCTGAGTATTCCAAGATCAAGGGCTTTCTTAGTTTTACGTCATGGTTTCATGGGCCAAGAATGGCATGCAAAGTATTTGGAATTTCTACTTAGGCTTTTGTTGCTCACTAAGCAAAATCATTTCAGAGGCCACAATAGCATGTCGAGTATCCTAAGTTATCATGCAGCTCTCAGAGTGTAGGTTTCACCTTTTAATGTTTGAGTATGCTTCTTTGGTAACTATCATTATCCTGCAAGTTAACTTGTTTAATGACTAAAATGTAGAACTTTATTATTGAAAATAAGAAGTTACATGATAGCCAAAATTAATAATGCAATTATAAATTACAGGATATTTCCTTAAAGATAAAACTTCTTCAGGTCTCTAGCATTCCATGTTCTTGTTATGTCTTCGACAAAATGAGATGATAGACATTATGCATCAGGATTTACTTACTATTTGATTATGAAAGGTCCATCCTAGTTATGGGTGAGCTTGCCTAGAACATTATGTTGACCAGCAACATATACTTTCTTCAAAACTAGGAATTTACTTATTGTTTGATTATGACAGATCTATTCTGTTCAACCTCCTAACTCATAGTGGAATGAAACCTTCATCTTAAGATGATGAATCATCCTAAAGGCCTAACTAAGATCCTTAAGTATCTTAATTAATTCTTTTAGATATCTTTAGTTGATTTGGGTTTTAATTCAATTTCAATTTTGGATTAATGTTTTGTAATTTGATTCTTCATTTCATGTTTTTTATTTGATTTAATTTTCATTATTGGTTTGATTAATTTTCATTTGATTTGAATTGGTTTAACTTTTAGTTTGAATTATGTTTGTTAAATTCATATTCATTTTATTTGGTTTGAATTATGTTAACCTAAGGCACTTAGGGTAATGTTTTAATCCATTCTTAGATTACATTCATTGTGGCTTAGGATTGTATTAATTTATTTGATTATGAATTCATTACCGCAAGTTTAATTAATCTTAGCATTTCATTATTAGTTTCATTAATCCTTAAGTATGTAAGTGATCAGGGTTTCTTTATTTAGGATGTTGGAGAATTATCTTTGAATGTTCTGATGTTATTGAGGGTTATTTCAAGTTACTTTATAATTTTTGTGATTTGTGGATTTTTTTAATTTATTATTTGATTTATATTGACCTATAGATTTGGAAATTCAATAATTTTATATCTAAAGGTCAATTGGGTTTGAACTTTTTATGGGAAGTGGGATTCCTTGCCAATTTCATATTTCCAAAGTTTCATTTTAATTATATGTATAATTAGGGTGTAATTAATGTTTTAATTATTTTATTATAACTCTAATTAAGTTTAATTTAATGAGGATTATTTGGGGGCTTTATTTTTCTTTACTTCCCATTTGGTATATGCATCCAAAGAGGTTTACTCATAATTTTTGCAGTTCTGGTTGATTTATTAGAATTTATTTATGTTCAAATTGATTCATTGAATTAATTAATTTAATTAATGGCCAAATTAAGTGATTTTGTGATTCATTAGAGTTCAGTGGGTATCAATAATTTATTTATGTTCATTAATATGTGTTATGATATTTTAAGTTAATTTGATTATTTTCCATAAATTATTTTATTTAATATTAATTTATTTTATAAAAATGAGGATTTGGGGTTTGAAATTACAAATATTAAGGTTTATTGCTCAATAAATTATGAAAAATTCACCTAATGTGGATCTTAACATTCAATTTCAACTCCCCAAAGTTTCATTTCATTTTGTTTAATGGTTTGGGATTAATTAGGATTCAAAAATTTTTGTTCAAACCCAAATTAACGCCAAAATATCTCACATAATTTGAAAATTTTTATTTTAATAGATTCCTCTCATCAAGAGGAATCCATAGAGCCCAAGTTTGTAATTTTTTGGATTTATATTTAATTTTCTATGGATTTTTAAATTTTCAAGCATTTTCCTTAACTTTTTTCATTCGAAAAACTCAAAATTTCAATTTAAGCTCATCAAATCCACGTGGATACAACATAGTGCTGCTTTCCACATGACACTGCACCATTTTTTCATGCGAGATTCACGTAGATCACTCGTCAAAATGATGTTGCACGGGGGTTGGTTCCTGGTCATTTGATCGAAGATCGGATGGCTTTGATCGATCCATAGTTCCCCTTAAGGGTTTTAATCAAATTATCCAGCTGGATCTCGATTGTTTGTTCCTTATAAAAGAAATGGACGGTAGAGATTTCATCTCTTATAGTGACGGTGGAAGCCGAGAACCATCCCTCATCTCTAGATGATTTTCGTCCATCCGACCATCAAAATGACATGATTTAATGCCAAATCCATCAATGGATAAAACCATGAAGATATAAGTGGTTCAATCTCAATTGAGATTAATTTTTTTTTTTTTAAAAAGTACCAAAATTGAAAGCTTGGAGGTGTCGTTATGGCATACCTTGATTTTGGCAATCTTCGGTAGTGGAATTGACTCCAATAGCTTCAAAATTTTGTGGAGAGCTCATGTACAAAAGGAATTGAATTCCTTCTATGTGGATCACCTCCTAGACCAAGCTTGGCTTGAATTTCATCAGCTTTGGTCATTCTCCAGCCTCCTAGTGGTGAGGCGATTGGGGAAAGATCAAGCTTATTTTCATGCAAGGTGGGGAAGGTGATGGGATGATCAATTTCGGTTGAGAATGAATCCCTTGGGTTTCTCCATTAGAGCTGAGAGCTATTAAGCTCAATTTTTTATTCCCTTGGTTGGCTATGGGTGATTGCTAACTTTGGGAGTTAGCTACATGGCTCACTAGCCACTTAACACCTGCCTATGCTTAAAGAGGCGAGAAGATCCAAGAAAAAGAGAGTATTGGCTTAGGGATTTTATCTCCATGCATCTTCCCTTTGCCATGACATATTCTATTACCTTGAATCTATTTATATTTGACTAAATGGCTTAATGTTAGCAGGAAATCAACACTAATTCAATTTGTGAAGGATTTGATTGAATCCTAAGGGGATTAATTAGAGATTAGGTTCAACATTTTTGTTTAATTATGCCACATAAAGATTCTTCTAAGTTGCATTACTTAATGTATTAGCTTTAGATCAATTCTTGGATTATATTCACTTAATGATT
Source organism: Cymbidium sinense (assembly GCA_021442155.1). Taxonomy (NCBI): domain Eukaryota; kingdom Viridiplantae; phylum Streptophyta; class Magnoliopsida; order Asparagales; family Orchidaceae; genus Cymbidium; species Cymbidium sinense. The sequence continues at coordinate 219,435,596 of CM038215.1, read as the reverse complement.
ACTGAATTTTTTAATCAAAGGCTTTATAGAATTTGAAGTATATTGGTGCTTATTTTATGCTTAACCCATTTTGATTTAGGTGGATTTAGGTCTAACTTAATTAAGTCAAATGGTTTATTTGGATCAATTGTAATGTATTTAATTTTCAGTTGGGCTAATCCAAGAAATTCGGAATGCATTAGATCAAATAAGTTTATTTATTTAAAGTTTAAAACCCAATTTGGCCCATTTTAGTTTCATGGGTTAAACATGGGTTTAGTTTGAATTCATTTAGGTCTAGTAGCCATTTTAGGAAAATTGGATCTAATAATTAGTTGATCTATCTTTACTAACCATCCCTAAGTGATTTCATGCAATTAATTTGAATTAATGTTGGTTAAATTTGAATTTTAACCCAATATAGTTCACTTAAGCTAATTTAGGTCAAGTGACCTATTTTGTCTAATTAAGGTATTATTGGGTTCATTTTCTTTTAGATTCATGTTTAAAAAAGAATATATTATCATTTGGACCATTTTGGATGACTTTATTTGGACAAATTTAGTGGGTTGACCTTTGACTTGGTGGGACTCACTCAAGTCAAACCTAAGGCAAAATGGGTTTACCAATTTTGACCTTTGACTTGGATTTGGATTTGGATTTATTCAAATTCATGTCATGGTTTCATGATTTTAATTTTATTTGATTTAAATTAATTTAAATTTAAAATTTAGGTTGAGTCTACTGAAGCTCATTAGGTTAGATCAGGCCCAAGTAAGATGTACTAGGTCACTAGATGTTGTGTCCTAAGCACTTAATTGGGAGGCTCCTAATTTAAGATTAGGTGTCCTGATTATTAATTTAAGAAGTGATGTTAACCTTATCCATAAATTAGGTCAACACACATAGCTTACTTTGAATCTACTACAACAATCTAATGAAATGCTGACTATTCTTTACCACCTTTAAAGAGTTAGCCCTCTTATGGTTCTTATAACTACTAGTGGGAGTTATCACTTTAGAATTTAAGAGGTTGTTCCTCACTCAATTTGCCAATGCCCAAAATCCTCTTAAGACCTTATAAGCTCTTCTACAAACAACATAAGAGTGTGGCGAGTCTTTTAAGATGTGTATCACTTGCTTCCAAAAGGAGATGTTGGAAGTAAATGATCTAGATCTCATGGTTACACAAGCTACACTTGTTCAAGGTTTTAAAGAATTTCCATTTAGATATACTATTGGGCTTCATAACCCAAAATACTTGTATAATTAATTGAGTTAGCCAATTTCCATGTGAACATTGAAGAATACAATAAGGTTTCTTAATCAATAGTGAAGAATCACCAAAGGGACTAAAAAATGAGATCACATTTAGAGCAACTCTCTAAGGATAAATTTCTAGTTAATGGAGGATAAATATAGCATTCTCATGAGAAGAATTGTGTATACATAGGCATGAGTTTAGGAATCCACTAACCTACCACAAATGAGGTGAGTACTAACAACCAACCACAATCACACCATAGAGAGAGTCAATGGTTGAGTTAGCAAAAGCCATTAAAATAAGGATTATTTTAAATGGCCACCACCTTTAAAAGCTAATGGATTTCACAGTTGTTCTAAGTTTTATGCATATCATTGTCACCACCGCCATGACACTGAAGAATGTGAACACCGTAAGAACTTGATCGAAGAACTTCTCAAAGTAAGAAAATTGAGCAAGTTCATGAGAAGGCCAAGAATGGAGATGAAAACAAAAAAAGCAGCAAACTAGCATGAGCACACATAACCCACATCATAGGTATATTGCCTTAAGTGAATAAAAGTTCAAAAATTACTCATCAAATTATGATAGATAAAGTTGATACTTGAAAGCTACATGTCAACTCAGATTATAAAGTTAGCCAATTTAGGAGCATATTAACTACAAATGCACTTGAATAAGATGTGTTGTTCACATCGAGAGCAAAAGATTTAAAAAAAAGTCCCATGAGATAGGTTCCATCTTTCCACATATTTTATTAAGATATTATTTTCAATTAGTAATATCTTTTTATTTTCCTAATGAATGGTTATTAAATATAATACTAAGAACACCTAATCACTTGACAAATCACATGGAAAAAAGGAATTAGGTGAGTAATGGTAAATCAATTTAACATTTAGGGGATTATGTATTGTCTCAAGTCATTCTATAAGCCACCTTAACAAAAGTAGTCACCTTCACTTATCAAGCCATTTTGGCCCATGAGCATGATGGTAGACTCAATAGTTTGTTAAAACAAATTTTTTTTATCAAGTAAAAATAATTTGAGTTAACCCTCATGGAACTGTGTGTTGACTTATGTCACTCAATGATCTACCTTTAGCTTAAGTAATGAGCTTAACTTATTGAGACACTTTTATGATGAGTGTACAAGGGTCAAATAAATTGTTATAAATAAAATACCAATATTTGAGCAGTTGGAAAATAAAATGTGAGACCAATAGTTCATGTGGTTAGTAAATTAACTATAAGACCAATGCTCCATGTGGTTGATGATTATAAATACAATGAACAACACTTTGTTGTTGGTGACTTAAAAGTAAGAATAACACTCCATAGTTAGTGAATACAAACAAGTACATGCACTCCATGTTGGTGAATCAAGTGTAAGAATGACACTCCATGTGGTCAATGACTACAAACAAAGACAAACATTCTATGAATAATGACTCGGGTGTAAGACCAACACTCCATGGCTGGCAACTAGAAATAATAACAAAAACTCCATGGTTGGCAACTCAACTGTATGACCAACACTCTGTGTGGTTAGTGACTATAAACAAAAACCAATAATTTATGGTTGGAGACTTCAAACTTAAAACAAACACCCATTATAATTGGCAACAAAATATTTCCCTAAAATAATGAAGCAATCACTTAAGGAAATTATTCTAACAAAAATATTAAGTGAATATAAGCACTCAACATATTCTATGAGTATATTATTTTGGTGAGTATATTTACATAATTAATACACTTGTAATTTCTCAATGAGTATATTTGATTCAAAAAAAATTAAAGGAGCATATTCATTTAGTCAGTGTATTTAAAATAGAACATTAAAGCAAGTGAGTACATTCATAAGGATAGTAAATAAAGGAGGTAATGTAAAAAAAATTCTTTTCACTAAAAATAGAGATTTAAGTATAAAATGTTACTTAGATATAACACCCAAGAGGGAGGGGTGAATTAGGTTTCAAAAATAAATTTTAGAAAAATTAATTTTAACTTTTTAGAAAATATAAATACTTAATAATAATGCTTTAGTAAAATGAAACAATAGAAAGGCAATAGTAGAAAAGTAAAGTGCAGTAAAGTAAAGAAAGAGAACATAGGGATTTTTTCATGGATCGACCAAACCCCAAAACCAACACATGTCCACGCTTAGCCACCCAAGCTAGGAATTAACTAAAACAAAGTTGAGATTACAACAAATTTCACATACTCTCTTTCATGAATAAGTACAACTTAACACATACTCTCCTTAATGGGCAAGTACAACTCAACATGTACTTTTCTTAACGGGAAAGTACAACCCAACAAGAGAACAAGAAAGAGGAATATGAAGGTATCTAACTCTCAATTTAAAATAATTTTACTCTCAAAACCCAACTACAACAATATTAAGGCAAGTGAATTCAAAGAAAAGAAAGATAGCTTACTTTAATTGATATTTAAATTTGAAAGCAATGATCAAACTTGAAAGATGTATATGATGCACATAAATGTTTAAACTATTTGATGTGAATATAATAACTTAAAATCAAGGTGATTTAATTAATGATTTGAAATATAACACAATAATGATTTGAAACTTGAATCAATCACTTGTTAGAAAAAGACTTAAAGTTTTATGAAATATCAAATGAAAATGAAATCTTAAATCACATAAATTCAAATGAAATCTCTTATGTAAAGTATGAGACAATTTAAGATGAAAGAAAACTTTCAACTTACAAGTACTCTTTATGAACTAATTATTACAACATAAGCTTTACTTTAACGTATATAAAAATAAAAAGAAGAGAAGAGTTTGCAAACTCAAAACTTTAGTCAAATCCAAGCAAAGCTTTCAGCCTACTTAAGAAAGTGTATGAATAGATCTGTTAAGCACAAATCAAATTGACCAAATACCAAAGAATCTTAGCCCATAAAAGAAATTAAGCTCTCACATAAGAGTATCAATAAAATAAATTAAAGAAACCTTGATAGCATTAGGCCAAGAGGGATTTCCCCTAATCCACCAACTTCTTTTGTGCAATCTTTAAGCTAATCACATGTAGATTGAAAGATGGAAGAAGGATGAATAGATTAGCACTTGATTCACCAAGAAAGGATCTCTAAAGGTTTTGGAAGAATTCAGCCAAGAGAGAAATTTTCTATGATAGATTTTTTCAAAAGAAATTAACCTAGTCTAAGAGACATTATTTATAAGACAAAGGGTAAAGAGGGTTAGTCAAGAGGAGGAAAAATAGGAGGGAAACTCATTCAAAATTAATTTAAACATAAGACAATCAAAATAAAATTAATTTGCACGAGTGAATGATTTGGCCAAGGAGAAATAAGAGGGAATTTAGTATGGAAGGCTAGTTTAATTTAAAAATCAATTTGAAATTCAAATTGTATAAGAGGGATTTCAGCCAAGGCAAGGAAGATGTAAATTATACATGGTAAGTGATTCAAATTGAATCAATTGAATTTAAACTTTTTTTTTTTGCAAGATGAAAAAATTGACTAAGGCATCATGGAGGGAAAAATAATTTGAAAAGAGATTTAAATTTAATCAATTCATCATATGACCTACTTTCTAATGTAATTAAGAAGTCAATGCATATGTGGGTCAGCCAGGAGAGAGAGAAAGAAGAGAAGAGTTTGAATTATTTGCAAACAAGTCATAACACAATTAATTGTCCAAATGAACAAGTCATAACACAATTAATTGTCCAAGTGAAAAAGAAAATAATTCAAATTTTGATTAATTAAATTAAGCATGATATATGGTCGACCAAAAGGAAGTTTCTATGAAGATATTTAATTAGTATTTAATGCAATATCACGGAATATTCAATTAGTTCATCTTGATTGAATGCTGGAGGGAAAGATATAATTCTAGAACATTTTAAATTAAATCAAAAAAATTATTAAAATTTGGCCAAGTTACTTTCTAAAATAAATTATATTTATTTTAATGTACTTAAATTAAATTAAATGATGATGGATCAAATCTTAGGAGAGTTTAAATCAATTTTCATTATAAGATTAATTTCAATTTGAGTTAATATTTAATTTGCCAAAGGAGGTTTCTAAAAATAGAATTTATGTAAAAGGAAAGAAGATAATTCCATAGCTTAATTTAATTGAATTTAAATTTACTCAAATAAATCAAATTAAATCAACTAAAGAGAGGAGTTTAAATTTGCATATGTAATCAAAGAAATATTTAATTTGAATTCAAAATTAATTCAAATTGAAGATTCAAATAAACAAATTTTTAATTTCAAAAAATATTGGATAAATATGGAAATAATTTGAATAACCCTCACACAATTTATTTAGCAAATAATCATGAAACAATTCTGCCAAAAAGGTTTAGGATGAAATTTAGGATAGGAAAGAGAAAACTAGGATAATAGGAGAGAGAAAAATAATATAAAAAAATAATTTCAGGCTAATAGGATTTTATGCATGTAATAAATGGATAATAAATATATTTTAGCTTGAAAATAGTTTAATGAGCTGTGAACTTAATTTAACTTGCATGAAAGCACAATAAATGTAACATGGTTTATACATTTAGTTCATATTATCCAAAAATGAATAATTTTAAAGAATAATTGTAAATATGAAATATAGTGTTTATGAATAATTTAAAATAGTTTATTTTAAAATGAATGAATGATAAATTTTATTTTAGTGAGCATTTCATTTTCCTTAATACAGTTAGTCTTAGAAAAATTCCCTCTTAGTCCATGTCCAATAGCTTTAGTATTATGATATAACTGAAGAAGTAGGAGCTGAAGAATTTTTCTTGCACACTTGAGTTTAACTTGATTAATGAGCATTTGAACATGTGTTTGTTGACATCAAAATCAATCTCATATGAGTTGGGGCTCATGAAGTCAACATAAAAATGAGTAGCGAGTGCACAAAAAGTTTAATATATAATCATTCTTATAACTCGTACAAACATTAGAGAAAAAAATAAAAAAAATAAAACAATTAGTTTGTGTTCACTTCCTTTTCACTCGTCTCAAAGCATAACTCTATAGGCTGAGCACTTTGTGAAAATCTAAATACTTGGTGTCTAGTTGACTATGCTTCACTTAGTAATGCTAAACTTGATGCCTTCTTTAAATTTTAGTTCTAACATGCACTTGTACACATCAGAGTAAAAAAAAAACTATGCCACTTTCTTTTGAAACTTCTCTATGTGATAATAAATTTTCATCTCTAGCTCTTTTTTGACTCAAAAAGATGAGACAATTCAACAACTACTCATTCTTTCTCATTATTTTGTTATCTAGCTTCTTCTCGCATCACATTCAATTCAAACTCGTCATCCCATTAGTGGTCAATCATCATGTTCTATTCTGACTTGGCTATTATGAGATCTTTTATTTTAAACATATAGTTCTTGGTGAGTTCCCATGTCAACTACCACACCATTTCTTGGGTGGTCATCATAGAATAAGGCAGTAACCTCTTTGGGAGCCGTTTAAGAAGTATGTCTAACTTAGTCAAAAAAACTTTTTTCATAACCTAAAATCTACACTAGTTAGTTAGATAAGCTAACTTGAGAGTATAATTATCTAGAAGATTAATAAATCTAGGTTTGTCCATTGGCTCTTTTTGTTTGGTACTCTTCTTTCTTAGAGGGGTGCGAATATCAACACTCGCTGCCCTTTTCTTAGACTTTCTAGAAGCTGAACTTGGCACTGCTTCATTGGTTAACTTCTCATGGGTGACCTCAACGAGAGTAGATTTGTACACCACTATTCTCACCTATAAGATTGTCAAAGAACTTGATGACATATGGGTTTAAGAGAAGAGGGGTGGAGACATCATCTCTTGCAAAGAATCAAGTGTAAGAAATTAGTACAGGCGAGTCAAAAATAATAATAAAATATTGAGGAATGGTGAATACTTTACTAAAGAGATAATCATATATTTTGTCAAATTGAAGGTAATGATTGATATTAATAATCCTACTAGTCAGCTTCACCAAGATCTCATTTTCCTAAGCACTTGCCTTAAGAACTACTAATTTTCTTGTAGTAAAGGGAGTGGGCACAATCAGCACTTCCCACCTAATAGAGCACTTGATCAAGCATATATTGGAATGCTAGTTCTTAGTGCTTGACTTTATTCAGTAGGTATGTTATCTTCAAAAGGACCACTAAGAACTAGATGGCATCATATTTAAGACTTGGCAAAAAGAAATTATACTCCATGCTAACTCTTTTTGCCTAAGAAGAGAAGAAAAGTTGTTATACTCACAATGGAATTCAACAACACCTAGATAAGACAACTCCATAGAAGTCTAAGATTTTAACCTACGCAGCATGTAGGAGGAAATGTATCCCTATTCAAAAATGGTCAAAAGGGATTCATGGCTCATCTAACTTTATAGTATTTATTCACTCACTCTCATTAGCAACTCACATTGAAAATTTTGGTTTCTCAAAATAATATCCATGAAGAATGTATTTTTTTATCACTAGTAAAATGGTGGGTAGGCCATCATCCTTTATCACTATGAATGTGGTAGATGCCTTCTTCAAAGTAACCCTCACTATGCTCACTACAAGAACTTGCAAAAAGAAGCAAAGAAATAAGTGAAGAAGAAAAAATTGATTAACATAAATAAGGATTTGCTCGCTTTGAAGCCAAAAAAGAAGGTAATAAAAGTTTAGATTAGCCCAAAAAAATTATATTCATAGTAAGAATGCCTCAATAATGTGAACGTTGCATCATGCATTAAATGAAGAAATTATTACAAAATCTCTAAAACCTCATGTGGTGCAAGTCACAACAAAACATTTCGAGAACTCACTCACAACAAGAAAATATTTAGAAAACTAAACATATCAAAAGGGAAATAAAAAATATCAACATTTCTTTTATTAAAAAATATTTTCTTATTATAGAGTTTTACGTGCACTCACCATCACTCATGTAATTTTGTAAACTATTTTGCAATGGGTTTCTAGTTTCTTTTAATATTCATACCTAAGGCTTTAATGGAGTGGAGCTATGAGTTGTATTAATTTAATTTGAGTTGATTAATTAATATTGGATAGAAAATTTAATTTTATCCTAAGAGCCAACAATACAAATTAAGCTTTCATAACATCGCCATAGAATCACAAAAATAAGCCTATGAAAAATTAGTCATTCAATTGAAAACTCAAAATAAACACACCAAAATATATTAAATTAATTAAAGAGAAATGTCAATGTGGTTGAGATTGGCTATACATCCCGTGAAAAAAAGAATAAAATTGAACAGCTAAGCTCTGCCCTTATACAACCCAGCCTAAGAAAAACATTAGTTATGATTAAGCCAATGAAGGTTTCCAAATCTTTGACATCATATATTGGGTGTTCTGGGTTTTACATGGCCTCTTAAGTCAAAACTTTCTAGTCACTGCTCATTCTAGACCCCATGGTTCTAATCGTAATCTTATTACAAATTACATTTGAAAAGCCAAGTAAATCCAAACTACACTTGTAAAAAAGTTTAAATAGAACACACATACACACCAGAACAACTATATCTCATATAGTAGGGCTTTAAACTAGCTAATGTCCAAGCACACTTGTTTAAATGAGTTATGCATGGGGATATATAATACTTGCAAGCAAAATTAGTTAATTTTAAATTTACTATTGCATCCCCTATAAAAATAAATGTTAGACTAAAATCGCATTAACATCTAGTCTATGAGCATACACCCTAACATTTAGTCTAAAAATATTCACAAAATTTATAATCAATCCATAATAAAGCACCATCCCAACTTAATACAATCCATGGCCTATTAATCTAAAGTGTGTGTTGAGGCTAGTGTGGTATGACAAAGTTGGGCTTTAATATTTAAGTTGTACTATGTAATTGGAGATTTAATGTATTAGCAAGGATGATCATGATTTATATGATTAATATTTTAGATTTAGGTTTTACTTTATAGATGTAGCTCTTAATTCAAGTTGGTCTTAATGTTTTAAAGAGTATGAATAGTTATAGATTCCATTTGGGTGGAACACATTCCTTTTCAACACCCTAATTTAAAGTTAGATCTAAAGAGGTGAATTTTATGAATTTTAATTATCTTAATAAATCATTAAGTTATGACTAAGCCTTAAAATTGAATTAAGTGTAAATGAGGTTATAGTCATGTGAGAGACATCTTAGGATTAATGAGTATAAGTTATTATTATCTTTATAACACCTATCCAACTTTCCCAATCACTTTAATATATTCTTTTCAAATAACATTTTCATTATTAATACTTAGAAAAAAAATTTATTTTGTTGTTGCACTTATGCATTCATGTATATATATATTTATGTATTTAACCATCTACATTAATTAAGAATTTAGATAAGTAATATATGTGTATATATATATGGATATGCATGTATTTTATAAAAGAAAATTATACACATACATATATTTGCAAGTACTTTCCATTGTTAAACTAGAAGATCAAGGTATCAAGACCTCCTTCAGACCATTAGCCCTATGCCCTTCGGTGTTTAGAGTATTTACTTTAGAGTTTGCATCGAAGATACATATGATTATATATATTCATATATAAAGACAGTAGTTTTGATATTTACTAGTGATAATAGCATTAATTGCATAAAATTAATATTTGAATTTTTAGACATGAATGCATGAACTTGTGATCAAACACACATATGTAAGCCAATGGAAAGGAATGATAGCTGTGCCACAAGGCATTAATTCCCAAACTAATCATGTGAGCATAACGCCATTTAAACTCAATTAAGTTTTATACTTAAGATATATGAATTAAGGTTACATAGACACATTTAAGGGGACTAGCCACTCTAAGATTATTCCACAACTCTCTCTATTCATTAAATGATTGAAAAATTAAATAAATAATTTTTATGGATTTATTATGATTTAATAACTATTTAATATAATTAATCTCAAAGAACCTCAAAAATTAAATTAACCATAAAATATAAGTCCAAAAATTACGGAAAAAGTGGAAAACATGCATTAACATAAATAAAACATATCTTAAAAATTCTAATAAATTTGGGTTTATAATTTATTACTATTTAAATATATATTTAAAATCATAATTTATCAATTATACACAAAATATTTATTTCCATTTAAGGCTTTTGATTTCATTGAAAATGTCTTGATTAGGATATCTGTTGAGAATATTTCAAAAAATTTTAATTGGTTTTAAATTCACAAATTACAACTAGTATTTGACTTGCTCATCTTTTTCAAACCTTTTTGATGTGAACAAAAGGGGGAGAAAAGTTTAGTGTTCCATTCAAGTTTTTGTTTTCACATCTCTTACATCTTTTGCAGCTTTGCATATGTTTTTTTTTTAGTTTTTTTGCATATTCTACATCATTACATATTTTTAAGGTATATATTAAGAGGGTGTTAATATTTTTTATTATTTAAACTCTCAAAACTCAACCATAAATATTTTTCATAATAAAAAAGGGGGAGATTGCTAGCACATGAGTCATCACTTATTATTCCAAGTTTCAATGATCACAAATATTTTTGGTTGAACAAATTTTTTTTACTTATCAGTTCTGTGTATAGTTTATATTAAAGCTAAAATGTAGGAACCAAAATCAAGATTCACTGTGAGAGCATGACCTATGGTTGATTGTCAAAATGCTTGATCAATGTTTCATGAAGATCACAAATAATAAATGATTGTTGTTAGAAGATTTGAATCAAGTTTAAATTTTGTATTATCATATTAGGTATCAATATTTTATTTTTTCTCATGTATCTAGCATGTGAATGATAAATGGCAACCAAGCACACACACACACACTTGAGAGAACACAAAAGTAAAATTTTAAAAATTAAAATTAGTTTTCAAGGAAATCATATTGTACAATTTGTATCCTACTATATGATGGTCCTATTTTGCTAATTCCTTCTACCATCATAATTAATCCAGCTAAATAAAATAAACTAATCATTTAGTATGACGTTAATCATTCAATACAATTCTAATTTGTTAATTACCTAATTATAGTCTTGAATTTAAGGGATTTCATTTTGTAGGTAGTTTTCTTTAATTTATTTGTATTGTGAGTTATTTTTTTTTTTTAAATTTGTATTGTTCAAATAGTATGATCCATGATCATATGATATGAATAGTTATGGCTATTTGGAATGATCTGATAATCCAAGCTCTAAATCTAGCAAATTGAACCAATTGTATTGTATGATTATAAATCATATAGTACAATTGAACTGACTTTTTCAAGGAAAAATTTAATAATTTGTATTCATTCTCATCCCTATAAATTGCTTTTGGTGGTGGGGGCACATAACTTTGTAATTTTGAATGTCAAAAATTTCAAAGAGGCTTAGGAAAGAGTGCTTTGCTTTGGAGAAAGGTTGCGAGATCTCTCTCTGTTCTTTTCCTCTGAAGGACCACTAAGGTTGCACATAGTTGTTTATTTCTTATTTGTCTTTTGTTGAGTCTTATGATGTTTTTAACTTGAGATTGTGTTCTTAGTGTGAGAACTTGTGCAAGCTTTATTTTCTTTGAGATATTTTCTTTTGTACCTCTTTTGAGGGAGTGGCATCTTTCTTACCTTGAAATAGAAGGGGAGTGGGTGCAAAATTTATCCATTACTCATGAAGGAGAGAGGCTTAGCCTCCTTGGTAAGTTATTTTGAAGGACAGATAGTGGATTTTGGAGGAGATCTAGAGAGTGGATGTAAGTTAGTTGGACTGAACCATTGTAAATCGAATGTGCCACTTTTTTTTTTTTTATTTACCACTCTTTCATTTTGTTTGGATTGATGTGTTTTTATTTAACATTTAAGTTTTAGTTTTTCTTTATTTTAAGAACTTATCAAAGCACACCAATTCACCCCACCCCCTTTTTAGGTGTGATAATACTTACAGTTGTTAATAGGATGTAGCCTCTCCTCCTAAATCTAATTTTAGAAAATTAAATGGCCTTCTTTAATTAGAGATTGATTGCTAAAAATTATTTAAGAGACTTTTATGAATATCAATAAAAAATGATGAGGGGGCAATCTTATTATTAAGTTGGTTTTAAAAAAATCCTTTCACAGTATAGAATGGAACTTTATATAGGCTGTAATGAGGACAAGAGGCTTTCAAAATAGCTCCTACAATATAGTTCAAAGAAATATTGAAGGAATCATTTCCTTGTTATTAAAAATGACAAATATCATTATTTTTTTCCAATCTTTTAGAGGTATCAAATAAGGGTGACCCACCCTCTCTTAGACTATATTCATTATTGCACTACATTACTTCTCCATGATTCATAATAAGGAGCTATACACTCATCCACATTCTAAGTTTATTACAAGAATAAATCATTTAGCATTTGTAGATGATGTATTGCTATTTGTTAGATGAGCAACATCAACATTTCAAAAAAGTCTCTAGTATAAAGATTAATATGGAAAAAGCCTACATCATTGTTGGGAAGGTATGCAATCAAGAAAGAAATAAGAAGATTAGGAAGTAAATAAGCTTTATCAAATCAAATTTTATAATAAAGTACTTAGGAATTAACCTCAATGAAGGTAGGATTACATCCAACTTATTTGATGGTATAGTTACTAAAGTTAAGCAACAAATTAATTCATAAGAGAAACTTTTGCTCTTTCGGAGAAACGAACACTCTAGCTAAAAATATTTTAAACTCCATACCTCCTTACACTATTCAAAAACTTAATATACTAAATAAAGTTCAAGTCAAACTTAAAAAATCTTCAATAAATTCATATGGAATAAAAATAAAAATCTATTCATTTAGTGAGTTCAAAGTGTATCAGCAAACTTAAAATTAAATGCGGTCTTGGATATAAAGCACTACTTGATTTTATCAAAATAAACAATATAAAGCTATGGTTAGGTTTAGAGCTAACAACACTCTTTTGGTGAACTATAAGCATAGCAAATATATTGCCAACATCCACTCGATTCAAACTGCTACTCGAATTACTTATTTTGCAAGATGGAAAGCCATGATCAGATATAAAAAAAAGGTAAACATTTAAATTTTTTGGAATCTAGGTAAAAGTAAATTAAGTATTTAGTGCAATAATTAGATAATGGGGAAATATTAAAGAATTACTTGGACACCCAAGATAAGCTTAATTCACTAGTTTTAGACTTTTGAACTAATAATCAATGAGATCTGAGCAAGCTACATCAAAGAGTACCTGAAAGTTTGTGTAAAGAAGTTATGAAAATTTCAATTAAAACAAATTTCTTAGATTACCTTGTTCTAAAATTCAAGAGTAATATATCCATACCTAATTGTATTTTCAATGCAAATATATTAGTTGGATTAGTTGAATGGGCAACTTAATCTATAATAAATTGATTAAGCGTTCTATTTCATTATTCCAAAGGGGAATTTTTCATAGAATTATTCTAATTAATGACATCTTGAAGCTTAATGGACCAAGGTTACCCTCTAAATGATGGTTATGTGGTGTTGAATAGGAAGATATGGTGAACTTATTCTTTAAATGTAATTATAGTCTCATGTTTTTACAAAAAATGGGGAATATAGTCAATATATATAACCCGACTCAGGGTTATATATCATTATTGGATTGTTTGTAGAACTTAAACTTATCTAATGCATATAAATTATATTCCCACATTAGAACCATAATCTCTTTGACAATCTATTAGTTCATATAGATGTATAAGAATAATGAAAGGCATGCATCTATTTTGATAAAGCCAGGTGTTACCATCTTTTAATCAAATCCTATATTCTTAAAGTTGATATTTCCAGTAGCATTAAGAAATTAATGGTGAAGGAAGTGAGAGATGCAATGTCATATCTTGGATTTAGATCTCATAAGAAAGTGTCATTTGTTGGTTTCTAGTTTCTTGGCTAAAATTCTCTTATCCTAGGAGAAAAGTAAATATTGATGGCATCTTCAACAACATTAAACACAAGGCTAGTATGGGAAGCATATTTAAAACCATTTGGGCCATTATTTGCTTCACCTCAGTTCCCTGTGTTACTGACTCCCCACTTTATGTTGAAATATTAGCTTTCCTTATTGTAGCTAAGCTAGCTTTTAATTACAAAATGAATAACATCTAGTTTTATTCTGATTCATTTATAGTCAATAATCTGCTCAATAATACTACCCAATAACCTTGGTTCTTTTTATCAACACCATTAAATTATTGACTTCATGAGCCCCATCTTATATGAGATTGGTTTTGATGATAACATACATATGTTCAAATGCTACTAATCACTTTAAATTAAAGTGTGTAGAAAAAATTTTCAGATCCACGTTCTTCAGTTAATTCAAAATGCTAAAGCTATTAGAATTGAATTGGTTGAAATTTTTTCTAAGAATTACTATATTAAAGCAAATGAAAAGCTCACTAAGATAAAATAAATGATTCATTCAATTTTAAATTCATCATTCTAAAATCATTAATATTTTATATATCTTAAAATTGTAATTATTCAATAAATTATTCATTTTTGGATAATATGAACAAAGTGCATGAGATAAGTTCCATTAAATGTGCGTTCAAGCAAGATAAATTATATTCAAACTTCATTAAATAATTTCCATGATAGTCATAATTTTTATTCATATTTTTATTGCATGAAATTGAATTATTCTAAAATTATCCTTTTATTCTTATTCTCTCCTATTATCATATTCATCTCCACATTATTTTGGCCAAATTATTTAATTCATTTTGTCAAATAAAATATGTGAATTTCATTTAAAACATTTTCATAAAATATCTTCTCAATTTTCATATATTAAAAATTCATTAATTTCAAATTTTGAATTATTTTTGAACTCAAATTTCTTCATTCATGACATATTCTTGCCAATTTAAATCAAATCTTATATGGAACACTTTGAAAGTCCCAAGCATGATTTATTCTGATTATTTAGAGCTTAATTAATTTATCATAAGTTATTTTAAATATAAATTCAAATCAACCCTTATTTAAAATAATTCCTTTTTAATTAAAATCCATTTTGCGAAATCATCTTTAGGGGCCAACCACTTATATTTAAAATTAAATTAATTTTGATTAATTTAATATTAAAATAATACATAATATAATTAAATTAGATTCAATTTGATTCATTGTATTAATTTGAGGATTTTTTATTTTAAGAAATTCCCTCAGTTGAAATGTTTAAATTATTTGTCCATGGAATTATTTTATTCAAAAGTTCATCAATCATATCATATTCATGGACCCTCCTTGGCCAAATTTTTCATAGGATTTCTCTTCTCATTATATCTATGAATCACTCAAAATTATTTTGGATTGGTTTGTTTCAAATTTGCAAAGGAACATCTTGCATAACTCCTTGTCCAATCCAATATTCTTTATATTTAAAGTTTAAATAGTTGCTTATTCTATTTCCCTATCATTGTCTCAAGTCTTGGCCGATCCTAGACTCTTCCCTCTTCATTTAAGAGGCTTGTTTCAACTTGAGAAAGGTTCCAAAAAGATAATATTCTCTCTTGTTCTCTTGCTCACCTTCTTCACCTTGGCTGATTCTAGCTAAAGCAGATATCTTTGAGATCTTTAGTGATTCAAGTATAGCATTCCTTATCTTTCTTCTCTTTCCCTTGGACTAATAGTTGGATTGAAGATTGATTGGAAAAAGTAAAGAATTTGTGTGTTTCTCTATCTTTGCTGAGAGCTTAATGATTGGATCAATTCTTAAGGTGCTAAGTTTCTTATATTACCTTGACCTCTTCTTGGCTTTAAGTTATATAAGGTTATTTTAGTTTATTGTGTGCTTAATCATTTCATATTCTATTATTCTCTTGTTTGGCCAAAAGTTAACTCAAGGATTTAAATTTAATTTGTGCTTAATCATTTCACTATTCATTGTTTACTTATTTGGTTGAAAGCTCTTTAAAAGATTTAAAATTTTCTAGTGCTTAATCATTTGAATATCTCTTGTTTATCACATTAGCTAAAAGTTTCATATAGGTTGCTTAAGTTTAATTGTGCTTAGCATTACATCTCACTTATTTATTTACTTGGCCGACCAGTTCATAACCCATTTGATTTATTGTGTGTTTGTTGTTAACTTACTTTCATTGGTTTACAAAAAGCTAATGTGATAGCCTTCTTATGATTATTATTCAAGTGATTATCAAGTTATTCAAATTATAAATCTATTAATCATTTGAATATAAGTTACCTAATGTGGAAAAGGATTCAAGTTAAAGTCTTATGATTTAACATTGCATATTAAATTATTTCATATTATATTTTAGTTTGCATTTTAAAGTAATATAAGAAAATTTTTTCATGTTTTTTAAAGTTCATTCAAAGTAACATTTATTTACTTACTTGCATTAAAATATTTAATTAAAGATATTATTTCAATTTCAATTTCAAATTAAAGCATTCTATCTTTCATTAATATTCACTTGCCATCATATTGGTATAGTTTGGGTTATGAGTGCAAAAATATTTTAAAATATAGAATTAGATATTGTTATTCAGCTATAGCACCCAAGAGGAAGTGTAAATTGGGATTTTAAAAGATAATTTCAAAAAACTTAATTTAAAACTTTTGTAGAAAATTTAAATCTTTAATGACAAAGCATTAAAGAATTAAAAAAATAATCAACAGTAGTAGAAAAGTAAAGTGCAATAAATAAAGAAAGAGAACACAAAGATTTTTACGTGGTTTGGCCAAACCCAAAAATTAGCCTATGTCCACGCCTAGCCACCCAGGCTAGGAATTCACTAAATCAAAGTTGAGATTACAACAAATCTCTCATACTCTCTTTCATGGGCAAGTACAACTCAACACTATACATTCCTTAACGAGCAATTACAACCTAATAGCATACTTTGCTTAACGGGGGCAAGTACAACCCAACAAGAAAAATAAGAAAGAAGAATATGAAAGTATCTAACTCTCAAATTTAAAGTATTTTTCTCTCACAACCCAACTACAATAGTATTAAGGCAAGTAAAAACCAAAGTAAAAAAAAGAGAGCTCACTTTAATTTATTTTTAAAATTGAAAGCAATGAATAAACATGAAAGTTGTATATGATGCAAGTGAATCTTTAAAATATTTGAAGAGCATTTGAAAACCTGAAGTCAATGTGATTTAGTTGATGATCTAAAGTGTGGCATAGTAATGATTTAAAAACTAAACCAATGGCATAGTAATGATTTAAAAACTAAACCAATCAATTCTTATATGAAGACTTGAGTTTTGAAAAGATCAAAAAAATATGTAATATTAAAGGACATAAACTCAAATGAAGTATGTTTTAAAAGAACTATCACATATGCAAAAAAAGAGATAATTTAAAGGAAAAAAAACTTGACAAGAATTCTATTTGAAATAATCAACACAAAATTTATCTCATTTAAGGATATCTAAGAATAAAGATGAGAGAAGAATTTGCAAACATAAAACTTTATCCAAACACAAGCAAAGCTTTTAGGCAACTTGGAAAGGTGTATAAATAGTTGAATTAAGCATAAAACAAATAGACTAAATACCAAGGAATTTTTAGCCAAGAAAGAGATCAAGGTCTCGCGGAAGAATAACAACAGAAATTAAATTAAATGAACCTTGAATAACTCTTGGTCAAGATGAATTTCTACCAACTTTGAGCAATATTCAAGGAAATCACTTGTAGGTTAGAAGATGGAAGGATGATGAAGAGATTAACACCTGATTCACCAAGAAAGATCTCCAAGAAATTTTGGAAGAATTTAGCCAAGAGAAAAAATTCCAAGAGAGTTTAACCTAGAATTAAAAACATTATATATAAAAGGAGACTAGGGATCGGCCAAAGAGATGAGAGTATGAGGCAAAACACTTTAGGAATTAATTTGACTTAATCTTACCAAAGAATAACTCATAAGGGATTTTATTTAAAATAAGACTTAAGTAAATATGATTAATAATGTAATATACAACATTAATAGCTTCAGTTCAAAAATATGTAGGCAAATTATAATCATCTAACATAGCTCTAATCATTTCAACTAAAATTAAATTCTTCCTTTCAACAACACCATTTTGCTAAGGGGTTCTAGGAGCAAAAAAATTGTGTTTAATATCAAAGTCATCACAAAAATTTTCAAAATTTTTATTTTCAAAGTCACCACCATGATCAGTTTGAATTCTACTACCAAGAAGACTTTTATTTCATTCAATATGTTTAACAAATTTTCTAAAATTTATTAATTAAAAATATAACTGAAGTAAACCTTGAAAAATTATCAATAATAATAAAACCATAGAATTTGCCACATAAACTAGCAGTACTAATAGGACCAAATAAATCCATATGCAGTAATTCTAAAGGCCTAGTTGTAGAAACAACATTTTTATTTTTAAAAGAATGTTTAGAATGCTTTCCATGAATACATGCATCAAAAACATAATTTGAATGAAAGTTCATTTTAGGTAAACTTTCAACAAGATCAAGTTTAGCAATTTTATTTAAAGAATGCATGTTAATGTGACATAACCTTTTATGCCATAACTAAACATCAAGTGAACTTTTCAAATAATGTAAATTTCAATTTGTATTATTTGCATTTTTAAAATTAATATGCTAAATGTTTTTGTATCAATGACCAACAACCAAAACAATTTTTTTTTATTTCTAATAGTACACAAAGATGCATGAAATTCAACATTAAGTTTTTATTGCATAATTGACTAATGGAAAAAAAGATTGTGCTTTAAACATTCAACATAATAAACTCTATCTAAAGCAATTGAATCCTTAGAAATAGAACTAACTCTAGTTATCTTTCCTTTAGCATTATCACCATAAACTACAAACCCATCTTCACAAAATTCTAAGGTATACAATTTTGATTTATCACCTATCATATGGCTTGACATCCTCTGTCTAAGTACCGCATGTTTTCTTTGATTTTGCTTTGATGGCATTCCTAAAAAAAAATCATGGGTCAACTTTTGGAATCCAAAAATGTTTGGGTCCACATCCTAATGAAAACATATGTAATGAATATTGTGTAGCATGTGTAGCTATTTTATTTTTAGGCATCCAAAAAAGTTTGAATTTGGAAATGATTGAGATTTTCTTACATGACAATTAGAAGATAAATGAGCTATTTTGCTATAGAAATTACATGTAACATTTGTATTTGCATAAAGTCTAAATTTAAATGATTTTGATGCTTCTAATAACTTATCTCTAATGAATGGAACATGTGAATGTAATCTACTACAAAAACCTATTTTTGCATGAAGTAGTAAATTTTCTTTTCTCAACTTCTCCACAAGTATTGATTGATCTTAAATCAACACATTCTTTTTATAAAGATGAAGCATGAATATTAGAAATCTTCTTTTTATTTTCTAGAGTATTAAATTTTCTTTTCAGCTTTTTATATGCATATATTAATTCATTGAAGGCATCATCTAATTATTCAGAAGAAATATCTTCACATACCTCACTTGTGAGTTAGATTTTTAAAAAATAATTTTAGAAAACTTAATTTTAAACTTTTGTAGAAAATATAAATTTTTAATGCTAAAGGTTTAGAGAAATAAAGCAACAATCAATAATAGAGAAAAGTAGAGTGCAGAAAATAAAGATAGAGAACACAAAGATTTTTACGTGATTCAGCCAAACCCCAAAATTGGCATAGCGCCTAGCCACCTAGGCTAGGAATTCACTAAATCAAAGTTGAGATTATAACAAATCTTCTATACTCTCCTTCATGAGCAAGTACAACCCAACACTATACATTCCTTAACTAGTAAGTACAACCTAACAACATACTTTTCTTAACGAGCAAGAACAACCCAGCAAGAAAATAAGAAAGAGAAATATGAAAATGTCTAACTCTGAAATTAAAAGAATTTTTCTCTCACAACCCAACTACAGTAAAACTAAGGCAAGTGAAAATAAAAGTAAGAAAGAGAGCACACTTTAATTTGTATTTAAAATTGAAATCAATGTTTAAACTTGAAAGATGTATATGATGCAAGTGAATCTTTAAAATGTTTAAAAAAAATTTAAGAACTTAAAATAAATGTAATTTAGTTGATGATCTAAAGTGTGGTACAATAAGGATTTGGAAACTAAACCAATCAATTTTTATATGGAGACTTGAGTTTTGAAAAGATCAAAAGAATATGCAATATTAAAGCACATAAACTCAAATGAAGTATTTTATAAGAGGATTATCACATATGCAAAATATAAGATAATTTAAAGGAAAAGAAAACCTACTAGTCACAAGAATTCTATATGAAATAATCAACACAAAATTAATCTCACTTATGGATATGTAAGCATAAAGAAGAGAGAAGAATTTACAAACACAAGAAAAGCGTTTGGCCAACTTGAAAATGTGTATGAATAGAGGAAATAAGCACAAAATAAATAGACTAAATACTAAGGAATCTTAAGCCAAGAAAGAGATCAAGGTCTCACACAATAATTACAACAAAATTAAAATTAAATGAACTTTGAATAGCTCTCCCCCAAGATGAATTTTTACCAATCCTCCAACTTCTTTTGTTCAATCTTCAAGAAATCACTTGTAGATTAGAATATGGAATGATGATGAAGCGATTCACACTTGATTCACCAATAATGATCTCCAATAAATTTTGCAAGGACTCCGCCAATAGAGAAAAGTCCAAGAGAGTTTAACCTAGAATTAGAAACATTATAAATAAAAGAAGGAGATAAAGGGGTTGGCCAAAGTGATGAGATTGTGAGGGAAACCACTTTTGGAATTAATTTGACTTAAGCCAACCAAAATAAAATTTATTTGAATGATGGTAAATTAAGCCAAGTAAAAGAGGAGGATAATTCACTTTGGAAAGAAAGTTTGACTTGAATCATCCAATTAGATTTTCAAATTGCATGATAATGAGCCCAGCCAAAGTAAAGAATAGGGAAAATTTAATCAATAGTTTCAATTTGAATCAATCAAATTAAATTAATTTAGCATGATGAAGAAATCAACCAAAAGGAATTTAGAGGGAAAGTTTATTTGGAAAGAGATTCAATTTGAATAAATTCATCTCATGATAAGATCTCTGATGTAGATAAGAAGTTAATGAACATGTGGGTTGGCCATGAAAGAGAAAAATAATACATTAAATAAATTTCAAATAATTTAGATTTATACAATGATTAAATGGATAATGAACATGACTAAGCATGGAAATAATTTAATGAAATGTGAACTTAATTTAACTTGCATGAGAGCACAATAATTGGAACAAGGTTTATGCATTTAGTTAACATTATCCAAAAATGGATAATTTGAAGTATAATTGTAAATATGAAATGTAGAAGTTATGAATAATTATAAAATAAATTATTTTGAAATGAATGAATGATTTCTTTTATTTTAGTGTGTTTTTCATTTTCCTTATCTTAGTTTGTGTTGGGGTTTTACTTGCCCATTATAGGAAAGTACATGTTGGGTTGTACTTTCTCGTGGAGGAGAGTATGAGAGATTTGTTGAAATCTCATTTTGATTTAGTGAATTCCTAGCTTTGATTACTAGGTGTGGACATAGGCTTGTTTTTAGGGTTTAGCTGAACCATGGAAAAATCTATGTGTTCTATTTTTATTTTTCTTACACCTTTACTATTCTTTATTGGTGCTTATAATTATTGTAGATAATTAAGAAATTTTATTTGTAATTATTTTTTATACAAAATAATCAAATTAAGTTTTACTTTGAAAATATTTTTAAATACCCAATTTACTAGCCCCCCCAACCCCCACTGCCCAGGCTACCATAACTGCATAACATAAATAAATAACATAACTCTTATAGCACAAAAGTTATCTGGACTCATGTTTAGAAGGAAGGTAATCGCCCTATGTACTTGCTGCATAAACATGGCACCATATTTGAGGTTTTCAACATAGCCACCAATCATGATATGGAACTCCTCCAATTTATAGTTTATGATATCTCCAACATACCATATATTTGATGTATAACTTAATTCTGTTAATTCTAATGAGCATTCCTCCAGCCACCCATCTTCTTAGCACTTAGCATCATCATATTCTCTTTGCTTCTATAGTGTTAGTATATTTATAGTAAATCAAGCTTCATTTTTTATTATCATCTTTTGTTATTTGACTTTTTGCTCTTTTTTGGATTACTTTTAAATCACAATAATAATAAAAAATTTCCTTTTTTATGAAAAGAATTCCAATCCAAAAAAAAAGGAGAGCTAATAGCACAAGGAATTTGACTACCCAAGACAACATACAAAATATTCCCCCACCTAATGATTTATTTATCAATATGCAATGTTAGGGCAATTGTCAAACCCCACTCTAAGACCAAAATAAAAAAAAATTGTAGAAAAGAACAACATTAGTATCTTAGGCATCTTATAACACCTACCCAACAGTAACAAGATTGGTAAAGTTTCAAAGTTTTTGGAATGGGAAATGTATTCTCTAACTATAGAAACAAGACCTTTTGGAAAGACAATTTTAATTTTGATATTATAATTGATCACCTTTAATTTGTTCATGTTAAAATGTCAATTAGTAATGCTACAATTTTTGCAACCATTGTATATGCTTTATGCTTATATTCTAGTAATTTGAACTATGGTCTACCTTTAAGCATTAACATTAATCTTAATGATGCTTTTCTTGTCTGTGTGTGTGTGCAGGTGTGGGGGAGACTTCAATATTATTAATTTTGCTGATTAGAAAAAAAGGGCCCACCCAAATACAAAACCATTAGCTGACTTCTCTTAATCCATATTAAAAGCTTGATTATGAGATGCTGGCAACTCTGGTAGTAACTTTGCATGGAGGAGAGGAAACATTCACAAAGGCTTGATCAAATTCTCACCAATTTGAAATGGAAATTGAAATTCTACTTTGTATTTCTATTGTAGTCATTCCTAAACCAACTAATTCTAGTTTTAGATACCTCAATATGTGGTCCCAACTTGAAGAATTACTAGGCTTCATTAAAAGAATATGGAATCTGGATCACCTAAAAAAAAATACTTTGATTAGACTATGGAAATTGCAGGAACTGGTATCTAAAGCCTAAAGGAAATGGAATAAAGAGGCTTTGGAATGATCCAATCTCAAGTGGATATTGCAAAAAAGGTAGGCCATGATTTAAAGGATCATTTAGCCAATCATTTTTTTAGCACTACAGATTCTCAACTATAAAATGCTTTTGTTATTCTTGATTCAAAACTAAGGATTGAGGAAATATACTAGGCACAAAAAACTATTGGCTTAAACTTTATTGAGGATGATAGAAATACCAAATACTTTTATGTATACATTAGAAGAAGAGAGCACCATATAGTCCTTATGATCAAGAATTAGCATGGGCAATACATACAAAACCAAAATTAGATTAAAGAACTATTGTCAACTTTTTCAATGATGTGATTGCCCTAAGAACTATCGTGGATGTAGACATTATCCCAAGGATTCTTATTTCATCTAGTTAGATAATTAATATTTGCTCCCATTAATCTAATGAGATTAAAGCTGCAATTTTATCATTGGATAGAAATAAGATAGTTGGGTCAGTTGGCTTCTCATCTAACTTCTATTAAGACACTCAGGATATTATTAAATTTGATATGATTACTATTATACAAGACTTTTTTAGAGGATAGCTTATGTCAGACTATTTCAACTTACCCACAAGCATTCATATCCCCAAAATAGTTGCACCTCAAATATGGAAGGAGTTCAGAACAATCAACATGGCTACTATTGTCAATATGGCTATTAGTAAAATCATTTCCACTAAAATTGAAATCTTCCTTTCAAACCAAAGTGTATTTGTTAAGGGTAGGGATATCTATGATAATATACTATTAGGTCAAGAAATTATAGAGAATATCAACCTAAAGTGCAAGAGAAGAAAAAATTCCATTAAGCATAATATTCATAGGACATCTGACACACTTAATTTGAACATCATATGTTAAGTTCTAAAATCCAAAAACATTAATTTAGATTTATGCAGTCTCATCTATAGATTAATCTCCAACAATTACTATTCTATCTTTCTCAATGGTGAGATGTTTAGATTCTCCAAATCTATAAGAGTACTTTAACAAGATGATCCCATATCCCCAACTATTTCATCTTTCTAATCTATTATTATCTACTCTTTAAATACATCCATGAATGACCATCCTCCTCTAGATTTTGCACACTTGGACATATCCTAGTATCCAATTTATTATTTGAAGATGACTTATTAACTTTTTTTTTAATGGTTCCAAAACTACTAACAAGACTCTAATGAATGTTTGGCAAAACTTTTAGCAAGCTATATGTAAAACATTTAATAAAGAAAAATCTAATATTTTTTTAATAGTTGAATTCATTCAACCCATAGTGAATGGATCAAAAGGTATACATGCATAGCGTTTATAAAACTCCCCAACAAGTATCTTAGGAATATAATATTTTATAGCTTAGGGAAGAAAGTTTAGTTTGAAGAGACAATTACCAAAAATCAAAATTGGATTAATATGCTTCTTTCATATGGTGATAGATTAATAATTATCAAGAGCATCTTAAACTTGTTCCCTATGCATTCTCTCAGGGTTATCAACCTTCCCATTAGAACTTAAATGAGAATTGAATCTTTATTTAGCACATTCTTATGTAATGGGAATATTGAGGGATTTCACTATACATCATGGAGAAAACTATATAATCCCAAAGATGAATGGGGAATGGGAGTTAGGTCTCTCCAAGATAGCATCAAATGAAATGCTATGGAACTATAGCTTAAACAAAAAGCAAGATTCATTGTGGGTTGTATTCTCAAAAAAGAAGTATTGCAAAAATACTTATCCCTCTTTACCTTGAACTGGGTAGGCAACTCCAAGTGTTAGAAACAAATCTATAACTTCATGGAAAAAACTAAAAGCACTATCAAATGGAAACTTAGAAAGGGCAACATAAGCTTTTGGAAAGACATCTAGTTTAGAGAGACCATTGAGCACTTTTGGCCAAGACCAGCTTTAAGCATCTATTCTTTTTCACCATAATTAGATCATCTAGAATCAAATGAAATAAAAAGAACTTTCTAGAGATGTTTCATCCAATCTTCTTAAAATTTCAATTGACTATAATCAGCCTAATAATTTTAGTTATAACTAGACACCCTTAGATAACAAGCTTTCTAGAGTTTTTTACAACATCAGGAGAAGGGCTACTCTAAGTGTTTGGTGTAGTCTAATTTAGCATATAAGTTTGAAACCATCTATTTTCCTTTATTTTGTTGGAGATTTTCTTTAGAGATTAATATAAAGTGATGCAAATATCTATAAAAAAATTACCATAATTAACTTTAAGTGCCAGTAATGTAACAATTTGGAGACTACTAATCACTTATTTCTGCATCACCTAAAAGGCACTACTATCTCAAAAATTATTGAAAGCCAATTTAGTGTGGACATCAGAAAAGATAGAATAGATATCTTGTTTCAAATCCTTGAATCCTAACTAGAATCTAAAATGGGTAAATAACCTTATCATACTGGCACATTGATTACCATTCTTGTCTTTTAGTTCATTTGGTGGGATAAAAATAAGATCAAGCTTAGAACCATGCCTATGACTTTGGAGTAAATTATGATTGCTATTTACTCCAACCTTAGAAAAGCATAAGCATTTAGCCTTTTGAAAGATGTAAAACTAAGAGGTAAGTCTCACATATAGAATTATGGATTAACCTCTACAATAGTAAAGTAGAAGTGGTCTCTAATCTACTAGATTAAACCAAGCTTTCCTTGGTTAATGATTAACTTTGATCTCGAAGCATGGCATAATTATTAGTTCTAGTGGAGTCATTATAGATTAGAATGATAATATTGTATGTCTTTTCAACAAACCATGTGATTGCACCAGCCCTCTTCAAGTTAAAATTGATGGCCTAAATTTCACAATTCAAGTAATCCTTGCCTTCTAGGAAATGCATTTTTAGATTAAAATAAACTCACTTAACCTTGTGAGAATCCTTAATAAAGAAACATTACCTCCATGTTTTAATTTTTACAAATTTAGAAGTATTTGGAAGCTACATCTTCACCTCATTAACATTCATAGGGAAGGCAACATAATTGCAGACTATCTAGCCAATTAAAGAGCAATCAAAAAGGAAATTATAATATTATTTTTAGTAAATAATTATGTTTTACATCTTGCTAGAATGGACAATTTTGGTCTAGAATTTGTTAAGGGTGGCTCCTTGTAATCCCTTTTTTTGCTCAATGAAATTTATAGTTTCATGAAAAAGATATTCATCTCATAATTGGATTTTAAGACATTTCTACAATTTTCATGGTACAATTTTGAATCATCAATCACTTCTATTATATTATGTAATTGATCCAAAAAATCATGTTTGGTTATTGAGGTGTCTAATGGTGACATTTCAATTTACAATAAATAATTACTTTTAGAGAAAGATTAATGGTAAAATGCAAGTGTAAAAGTACAATAATATAAATATAGAGAGTGATTTCTTACTATCTATTACAAGCAATTTACCAATCTTCATTCTCCCTTGGTGTTAGCCTCTAATGCTTTCTAATGAAATATATGCTTGACTACTGTTAAATGAGATTCCTTATGAGTAGCCTAAAACTGACCATGCAAACAAACAAACAAAAAATAATATGAGGCCTACTAATAGTTAGGTAAAGAAGTGAACCTATCATACTCCTATAAAGCTTCTAGTCAACTAGTTTACCTGATTCATCCAATTCAAGCTTAACATAAGTAGAGGGGCTCATGGGGGTTCTACTAGATTTGAATCTCATCATATCAGACCTTTTAATAATATCATTGATGTACTTAGTTTGACAAATAAAGATGCCATTTTGTTATTATCTCACATGAAGACCCAAGAAAAAAAATTAAGTTCTCACATCTTAATCATTACAAATTATTTTGACTTCATAGATGAGAACTCATGACACAAAGATTCATTTGTACTACCAAAAATGTCATCTACATAAATTTGCACATTAATCAAGACATCACTTATGTTCTTTAGAAATAGGGTGGTGCGTACTTGACCCTTTCTAAACCCATGGTCAACAAAATAATTACTCAACTTATCAAACCATGCTCTGGGAGCTTATTTTAAACCTTCTTCAATTTAAAAATATGATCAAAAACATTTAGGATCTTGAATATTGGGGTTTACTCTATAAAGATGTCTTGGTCAATAAAGCCATTCAAGAATGCACTTTTCAACCTATCATACCCCTTGTGCAGCCAACTTAGTCTTATTTCCAACAATGCAACTAGAGTCATTTAACTTATTTCTAAATTTTATTTCAATAATATTTTGATCTTGGGTTCTAGGAACTAATTCTCAAATGCCATTCCTAATAAATTGATTCAATTCCTCTTCTATGTCTATAATCAAATAATGATTTTTTAGAGCTTCATCAACTAGCTTGGATAGAAAAATAAAAAGATTAATCATCTCGTCAATTTGTCTTCTAGTCATAACACCTTGGGATGGATTTTCTATGATCAATTCTTTACAATGATTCTTAATAAACTTTCACTCTTTAGGTAATAAATTATCAACATTCTCTTCCAAATTAATATTCTTAAAATCTTTTACTTCATCATCGACAAAGTCATCTCTATGGGAATCTATAGGGTGTTCATCAAATATAACTTGTACAGATTTTTCTACAATCGGCGTCTTCTTTTTAAATACTCTATAAAATCTACAAGACACAGAGTAAACCAAAAATATTTTATCTTCTAATTTGCTATCAAATATTTTTATGGATTTTGTTACATTATTCAAGATGAAGCACTTACAACCAAAGATATAAAAATAGCTAATCATAGGTTCCTTTTCAAAGAACAACACATAGGCAGTCTTATTTATGATAGGTTTTTAGTAACTTGATTCATCACATAACAAGCAGTATTAACAGCTTCATCCCAAAAGTATTTAGGTAATATGTAATCATCAAACATGGCTCTACTTAACTTCAAAATCCTATTTTTCTTTTTCAACAACACCATTCTATTGGGGAGTCCTCGAAGCAGTAAAAATTATATTTGATTCCAAACTCTTCACAAAAGTCCTCAAAAAGTTTATTTTTAAATTCTCCTCCATGATCAGATTGAATTCTACTAATCAAAAGATCTTTATCCCATTGAATATATTTTGGAAATTTTCTAAAAACATGAAATGCATCATTTTTATGTCCTAAAAACCTAACCCAATTAAATCTAGAAAAGTCATCAACAATAACAAAGCCATAAAATTTACCTCTTAAACTAGTTGTGCTAATGATTCCAAACAAATCCATTTGCAATAGTTATAAAGGTCTAGATGTAGAAATAATTTTTTATTTTTGAAATTTTTTTTTTGAATGTTTCCACATATGCATGCATCACACATTATCAAAATAAAATTTCACTTTGGCAAACCATTTACTAAATCAAGTTTTGTTTTTTTCTTTAAAGAGTGCATGCTAATATGACAAAAATATTTGTGCCTCAACTAAATATCATGAGAGCTTTTGAAGCAAAGGAAATTCAAATTAGCATTATTGACCTCAATTTTGGAAGATGTTAGCATCATCTCTAATCTTAGTAATTAACATCCCTAATATCTGATTAGGAGCTTCCTAATTAGATGTTTATGACACTATATCTAGTGAATAGTTATATAACCAAAATTAAAATAGAAATTAAACTAATTAAAATGAAACTTAAAGTCAAAATCTAAAACTAAAATTGTAATAAAACACAAAAATCAAACATCTCAATTTTGAAAAGAAATCAAACCAAAAACTAAAACTCAATCACAGTAAAATGAAGGTGAAGAAAAAAAAAAGAATTATAAATCAAATAATCAAATCACGTAAAATAAAATTGAATAAAATAAAATAATCAAATAGAAATTATTGATCTCTTATACATTTCATAAGTGTAGTTGTACAAACATTATGGAATTGACTGAAATCAATGTCCATTCAAAACACACAAATGCATGCTATGGAATTTAAAGTATGACAAAATTTCATAATAAAAAAATAACTTATAAAGTAAAATAATAAAGTAAGTAAAATTAAATTAAATGAATAAAATGTTATAAAAACTGAGAATTACCATTTTAAATAATTATTATTCAAGATTTCTATTTAAAATTTCTAAATTAACTAATAAATAATAAGAACAAAATAAAATATATAAATATTCTATTCATAAATGAATAATTATCTCTAACACTGAATTTAGACAAATAATGCAATCAATACTTATCTCCATGGCTTAATTTAAATAAATAATTAACTCTTTAATGTAAAAAAAGTAAAGTACATTAAAAAAGTAATTTTGTTTAGATTATTTGCCAACTACTTTACTAAAAAGAATAGTATTAAAAAAGATAAATTCATGCACTCCAATTCTCCCCATACAGTTCAGCCAAAAAAATAAATATAATATATCCTTATCTAAGCATGCCTAATGGAGATGGGCATTCTTTTTTTTGGTGAGATTGAGAGAACTTGAGTATTGGAGGTGAGGAAAGAAAGATATGTTGGATAACTAGCACTCCCACCAAGGATTGCCAAAGTTTAGCCACCATGCTCTCAAACTACAAGAACAACTCAAATTATTTATAATTATCAAAAGATCTACTTTCATTCCAGCAAGGGGGGATATTTATAGCCATTACAAACATCTTTCAAAAGAAAAGAATTGAAAATATGGAGGGAAAGGTGGGTTGTCACATTACTGTGAAGCATTAAGTTGCCTTATTATTTTATGCCATCCACCCATTTTACATGCTATTATTTTATCTGGATTTAACCACCTCACATGTCATGCATTAAAATTTTAAATTCAAAGTTTCAAACCTCGAGTTTGTAGAAGAAAATTAAAAATTACATAAATTAAAAAAAATGAAATCATTAAATGGGCTTTAGTAAGCTAATGGGCTAAGCCTTCTTCTTTCTCAAATTTTCTTGGGCTTTAGCTTGAGAACTTATAAATGGATTTTGAGCTCTAATTTCTAGATCCACATGATGTTCTACATCAACTCCCTTAGGCTCAATTAAACTCTGCTATGTAGAGTTGAAATCTAAGAAGTCTTCTACTAATTGTGAGGGTAGAGTCTCCAAATTAGTACGGGTCAACCATGTGTCTTCAGCTGGTGGCTTAATCTTCCAACAAACTAGAAAATGATAATTAGAAGCTAGATTAATGGGTGCTTCTTCGATGATAATATAGTCAACTTCAAAGAAAGAGGGCTTTTATAGGTACGATGCTATATCTTCTGCTAAAGAGTTAGACTGAATAAGTGGAGGTTTGCTAATTCCTTCATATAATAAAATATCTTCATAATTAATAATTGCATGAATGAGAATATCAAAAAGGGAAATCAAGGTGATAAACATTAGTTTCAATTTTCTTGAGAATTTTAAAGGACCACAAGCTCATGCATGTAATTATTTATGTTTAGTGGTTTGATAATGCTCAGGTCGAATGTGAATCAATACATAATCACCGTCTTTATATTCTTTTATTAAATGATTATGTTTTCCTTAGAACTTTAGTTCTTATTACTTAGAGTAATTTCTTTCTTATATCTTCATGGAGGCTTTGAAAATCTTTAGCAATTAAGAATGCTGCATTAGAAAATACATGACATGGTAAGTTTGCTATATCTATTAGTCATCGTGGGCTTTGACCATAAACTATCTCAAATGGTGATTTTTTTCTAAAAATAGTACTTTTATAAGAAAATTATGAGATTCCTACATGTAAATCCCAATTTCCTAAACTTTTACCTACCAAGCATCTAAGCAAATTTCTTAAGGTATAATTGACTACTTCATTTTGTTGGTGCAAGGCGGAAGAAAATTTTAATTTGGTACCTAATAATTTTCATAATATTTTTCAAACATATGAGACAAACTAACATCTCTATCAGAAATAATGGTTAAAGGGAGATCATGAAGTCACACTATTTTCTTAAAAATTAATTTATCCATATAAGAAGCATCATTTATTTTTGAACAAGGCAAAAAATGAGCCATTTTTTAGAGCCTATCTACTATAACAAAAATGCTATCATGTCCTTGAGCTATCTTAGGTAATCCAAGAATAAAATCCATTGATTGCTCTTTCCAAAGCCTTAAAGGAATAAGTAAGGCATTGTATTATCCACACCTTTGTTTAATAGTTTTATGTCTTTACAAATTAAGCATTGAGCCACTAATTTTTGAACATCTCATTTTAATGAAGGCTAGTAAAATTTATTTTCTAATAAACATATGGTCTTATCCTTTCCAAAATGACTCGCCACACCTCCATTATGTAGCTCGGTGATAAGGAATTTTCTAAGAGAAGATCAAGAAATGAATAGTTGTTTTTCTTTATATAAATATCCATTTGTTATGAAGAATATTCCTTATAAAGTTATTGGTTTATCTAGGACTGCAAGACAAATTTGGTGAAAGTCAAGGCACACAATATAATCATCTTTAATTCTATCAAATCCTGAGATTCTCAATTCTAAAGAGAAAATATTACCTTGGATAAAGCATTAGCAAGTTTATTCTTAATTACAGGCTTATGCTTTAGAACAAAAGAGTAGTCTTGTAAAAATTCAACCCATTTTGCATGCCTATTACTTAATTTTACTTGAGTATTAATGAATTTTAAGGCATGA
Source organism: Cymbidium sinense (assembly GCA_021442155.1). Lineage (NCBI taxonomy): Eukaryota > Viridiplantae > Streptophyta > Magnoliopsida > Asparagales > Orchidaceae > Cymbidium > Cymbidium sinense. The sequence goes on along the minus strand of CM038215.1, from coordinate 219,403,577 downwards.
TGATTAGAATTAAGTATAAATTCTCTATGTAAGAGATAGTGTCGTCAATGCTTTGAGGATTGAATTACAGCATAAAACTCCCTATCATAAGTGGAATATCATTGTTTGGATTCATTTAACTTTTCACTAAAGAATGTTGTACAATGATTCTCTTGACTTAAAATTTCATCTATCCTAATTTTTGAAGCATTGCATGTCACTTCAAAGGCTTTGGAAAAATTAGGAAGCCTAAGAATTGCTCTAAGGCCCTTTGTGCATTAAGAGTCCAACAAAATTCATCTAATTTTAGAATATTAGTTATCAGAGCAATAATGGTGCTAAAATTATTGATAAATCTCTGAAAAAGTGGTTAAACCATAGAAGCTTCTACCTTAAGTAAAACTTTTAGGTCATGGCCAATCTAAGATTACTTTCACTTTAGATGGATCAAGTTTAAGTCCAACATTGGATATAATAAAGCCTAAAAAGATTACCTCATCTTGCAAAAAGTAACACTTTTTTAAATTAATGTACAAGTTCTCTTGTATATTTCAAAGACTTTTAGTATGTGTTATAGATGTTCATTTTCACTTGGACTAAAAATCAGAATATCATTAAAATACACCACCAAAAATTTACCTATACAATTTAAGAACAGTATTCATTAGTCTCATAAACGTGCTAGGACCATTTGAAAGTACAAAGGGCTTGACAAGCCATTCATAAACTCTATCAGGGGTCTTAAAAGCTATCTTCTAGTCATCTCCTAGTCTAATCCAAATTTGATGATATCCACTTTAAATCAATCTTTGAAAAAAATTTGCTCCTGAGATTAAACCTGGCTTATCATCTAATTAGGGAATAGGAAACCTATACTTGATAGTAATTATATTTGTTTCCCAACTATCAACAACATTCCCCATGTTCCATCTTTCTTTGGAGTTAATAAAGCTAGGACTACACAAGGGCTAAGACTCTCTTCAATAAAACCATTTTTTAGTAATTCCTTAACTTGTCTTTTAATCTCAACATGCTCGATATGGTTCATCCTATAATGTGGAAGAGTAGGAAGTTGAGAACTGGGTAAGAACTCAATAGCATGTTGAATGTTTCTTAGAGGAGGTAGCACATCAGGAAGCTCATTGGGTGTAATATCTTTAAAATTAGAAAGAAGGGAAGATACCATAGCAAGTATGTGAGTCTCATTAGAGTCTGGTATGACTTCTTTGACATGTAATAAGTGAAAGAGGAATGGATCAAAATTTTTTTTTCGTAAGGCTCCAAAACCTATTAGTTCTATCTTTGGGGTCAAAGAAGGAAGAATAGATGTTTTAACACAAGAATTAGAAATGGTAGTATTAGCCTTTAAATCAACACATTCTTTTTATAAAGATGAAGCATGAATATTAGAAATCTTCTTTTTATCAACACATTCTTGGTGGCCAAACCTTCTTTTTATCATAGAAAATCCTACTATGAATACTAATAGGAAAAAAAAAGATATATGAAAAGTGATAAAAAATGAAATAAAATAAATAAGTATAATATAATTATGAAATCAAAGTGAAATTTTAGGCTAAGAGAACTTCTAGGTGAGAAGGTACAAGACCACTTAAATCCCAAGCTCTCTTTAAATAGTTTATGTTTTTTTGACAAAGTTCTATTTAGCTTCTAAAATCACCAAGTTAAACACACTTATATTATTATGCATCCAAAATTTTTTGTTTTTTTAATACAATGAAGAAAATTTCTCAAATTTTTCAAGCCTTTTTTTAAAGAAAGCAAGTTATCATAAGTTAATCAAAGAAACTTCTAAAATTAACCATAAACATTAACAAAGATAATAAAGCTAGCAATTTGATTTTGATTTGCACTAATGGCTAGGTTATTTTAGGGTGAAATACTACCTCACTGAGGTATTGTATAAATTTTTGTGAAAGGTGGGGGGAGGCAATTTCACACAATCAAAAAATGACTAAATGATATAATGAAGCATATTAATTTAAATTTTATGCTATCACCATAAACTTGCAAGTAATATATATCTTTTTGAGCTACTAATATGTATTTAAAATATCATATAAATGAAAATAAATTAACCTCACAAGTCCAAGAAAAACTCACAAGTTTGAAGATAAGTCCACCACTTCAGATGCTCCCTTTGTTGAAGCAAACTTCTAACCAAATTTGCTTCTTCTAGGCTTTGCTTTAATACCAAATTTGATGGAGGTGGACATTCTTTCTTTTGGTGAGATAGGGAGAACTTAGGTATTAGAGGTGAGGAAAGAAAGATATGTTGGATAACTAGCACTCCCACCAAGGATTGCCAAGGTTTGGCCACCAAGCTCTCAAACCACAAGATAACTCAAATAATTTGTAATTTCTAAAAGATCTCCATTCATTTTAGCAAGGGGGGCTATTTATAGCCATTACAAACATCTTTAAAAAGAAAAGAACTCACAACATGGAGGAAAAGTTGGGTGGCCACATTAATGTTAAGCATTAAGTTGTCTTATAATTTTTTATCATCCACCTATTTCACATGCTATTATTTTATGTGGATTCAACCATCTCACATGTCATGCTTCAAATTTTTAAATTCAAAATTTCAAATGTGGAGTTTCTAGAAGAAAATTAAAATTACATAAATAAATAAAATCATAAAATGGGCCTTAGCAGGCTAATGGGATAAGCCTTCTTCTTTCTTGAATTTTTTTGGGTTTTAGGTTTAGATCTTGTAAATGGACCTTAAGCACTAACTTTTGAATCCACGTGATTTTCTACATCAATGCCAACTCTTGATTGTGGAACTTAAGCACTAAATTTTATGTGAGCTCCATCCCATCCCCTGACTCATGACATCTCCTCCCCGATTCCTCTCATGTAGCTACTGCACTCAGGAAATTCAATCACATCCACTTCTTCCACAGTTGCAACACTCAGTTCAGAACATATGGCTTCTCAAGTGAAGACAATGCCTATCACACAGAACCCCTCTAACTCTTTCTCACTCTCCATTTTGTGTAGGCAAATACCTCCATCTCTCTTTCTCTTCCATTTCCCTACCACTTAACTAAATAGAGAGAATTTTTTTTATCTCCTTTCCTCACCATATTAAAAAAAGTGCACTCAACCTTTTTTTATTTTATTTTATTTTATTTTCTTGCATTCAATTCCAACCAAGAGTTTGTAGCGATGGTTCTACCTCAAGACTAATCGGTTAAGGAGCATCCAATAAGCATCTCAACTGGGCTCATTTTTGTTTCTTCCAAATGAAGCTACCTCTCAGTCGAAATCCATCGAACATTATCTCTAGTAGGTAAAATTCTTAAACATTTAAAAATCTTAAGGAAACTTGTGTTTAGTGAAATGAATGTGTGTGTCATTTAGGTCCACCATTAGATCCCCATGCTTTACTTTTTGACTACTTTTTTTGTGAAATATGTCATCGATTTTGTGTTTTTTTTGCCTGAATCGAGGCCATTTAATCCATTTATTCAGAACAAGCTTGTGGCTAAATTTTAGTTGCTTGATCCTAGATCAAACAACCAAGATTAATCGTGATTCCTCTTTAATTAGATCAAATTGAAAATAAAAAAAAATTATGAATCTTTAAAACTCCAAAATAATTCATAAAACTAAAACAAATCTCAAAAAATTAATAAATAAATGCAAAGTAAATTATTATAAAGCACAAAATAAATTTAATATATATAAAAAACAAATCCATGATTAAATCATCAATTGTATTCATTATAATCAAATATAATAAATTATTTGAATATAATTTATAAAGTTAATTATAAATCAATTTAACTTTTATTATTTTTATTATTGATTCTAATTATGTCACATACCCTTAATTAAATTTAATTAATTAGTAATTAATTGATTAAACATTAGTTGTTTAATTACTTATATGAGATTTGAAAATTTTATTGCTAACTTGAGCCATATCTTAAAAATGTAAGTTAAAGTCACATAATATATAAATGACACTTAAAATAAAACAAATTAAATTAATTAAAATTATAAATAAAATTAAATATTATTGTCCTAAATATCATGGCTAAATGATCCAAATCAACCCAAACTTTGATATTAACAATTTGAATTGAATTTATATAATAATCATGACAAATTCAATTTAATTTCTAATCAAATAATAAATTTAAAGATCATTAAAAATAACCTTAATTAGCATAAACTTATAAAATAAATAAAATTAGTTGAAATTAATCACAATAATAATCATGAAACTAAAATAACAACTGAACTAAATAAATTAATAAAAATTAATCAAAAGTAATGAAATTTAGTAAATTTAACTAATTTTAAAAAGAAACTAAGTAAAATACTCAAATATTAATTGAATCTTAAATTGAAATGAACTTAATTAAATTAAAAATATAATCTTCATCTAAAATTATATACTATTAATTATACAAATCAAAAATTATTTGAGGGACAATTATCTAATATTGGCCAAACTAGTTATCTAATCAAATCAAACAATAATAAACTTAGTAAAAAATCTAATTAAATTAACTAGACTAAATGAAATGAAGTATAATTCATTCAAATAAAATAAAATAAAATAGGATAAAATAAATTATGCTATAAAAAGCTTGAATGGAATTAATTAATTGATCAAACAAAATATAAACCCTCATTAATTCCTTGGTAAAATTTAACCTGAACTGAGGTCATGTTTAATTAATTATTAATTTAACTCTCATTAAATAAATAACCTAATTAAATTCATTGACTAATGATTAACACTTTAATTAATTCAATCGATGTCACAATTAATATCATACTTAAATACACACTCAAAATCATAAGAGATTTACATAAACCTCTAACAATTTCAATCAAGATTAATAATAATAATAAATTAAGAAAATATTTAATTAAATTTTAACTAAATAAATCAATTATTAAATTAAATTAAGTTAAATAACATATTTTAAATAAGGCATATCAAAATAATTCTAGTCAAGTCAATGATAAATAATCACCAAATTCTTGAAACATGATCACTTGAATTACTAATCAAATTGATTATTCAATTGAATCTTTAATTAAATTAATCATATTAAACCTAAGCTAAAATAATCAAACATTAACTTAATCAAGTCACATAAATATGATATATTAAAATAAAAAACTTTAATTATATCTATTAAATAAGCTAAACATAACAATCTAATCAATCATTCAAATAAAACAAAACCATAACTAATTAAATTATATAATTTGATCAAACATAATCAAGTTCAATCAAGTAATTTACTTAACCAAAATAAATAGATTATAAACTCAAAACTAAATAACAAAACTTAATCATGCAACAAATCACAAAATTATTAAAATATCATTTAAATAATCTAAAGTATATGAACTGAAATATAAAATCAATTAAACTTGATCAAAACATAAAATCACTAAATTTATAAAGTGATAAAACTATTTCAGACAACATAAATGGAATAAGTAAATAAAACTAATAAAATTGATTAAATAGTAAGTTATGAATAAAAGATAAAATCAAATAATTGAATTTTAAATTGAAATGTCTTAATGAAATCAAATTATATCTATCAACTTAACTTGAATAATGATAAAATTAATCAAATCAAATTTAATTTGATAAAATATTTAAGCAAGTTAATATCATAAATATATATAAAGTAACAAAATTTAAAGAATTTAACAAATATGTGAATGAAACCTAATTAAAATATTAAACATAAATTTAAATTTAAATTTAAATGAACTTAATGAAATTAAAGAAACCTGATAACTAAACTCAAATCAACCTTAATGAAATCATTGAATTCAAATGGAAATGACCCAAGATTATACATTAGCAACCAAAGGGAAATTATAAATAAATCAAACAAGTGTTAATCAAATAAAAACCTATGTCAAAATGATTAATAAAAAAGCATAGATCTCTGGGTTAAATTTTCAAAGTTAATGTTCACCCTTTGGTGAAGATTGTACTATAGTTGGATTAGGGTGTTTAGTAAGTTAAGTCTTGCCACAAGTCAGGCTAAATCTTCTTTCCACTTTGCTAAACCTAAAATAAATGTTAATATAAAAAATGAATTAAAAATGGTAATTAAACTTCAAATTATATAAACTACTTAAAATAAAACCACCTAATGTTAAATTAAATAAATCTTGAACTCAAATCAAACCTAAATTAAAATAAGGCCTAGTATAGACTTGCCACATTAGCCTTCTTTTCACACATTAGAATATTAGGTCACCAACCCTAAACTTACATTAGGTTGATGATTTGTGATGTGATGTAGTACTTTTTCTTATTTTGTAGTGTACTATTTTAAACAAGATAACTAAGATGGTTTGCTTATTAGTCTCGATGTTAGGGAATTCTTTTTAGGCTAATACTATTTTTTGCAGGAGGCTATTCTTAAAGGGATCGTATGATAAAAATAAAATAAATATTATTTACTTACAAGTACTACTTAAGTCCCTATGCATAGCCTAATAGGATAGGTGGACTAGGTAGCCATTGGCACTAAGCTAGTATGTTTGAAATATAAACAACTAGTGCACTGTTTTCTTTCCCTAACATCTATTTTGCAAGGTTTAAGATTTTATTTTAGAATTTAAAATGTAATTTGAGCCTAGAATTATGTTATGATCTATAGGGTTTAAGATTAGCAAGAGCTAACTTTACTTATTTGATAGTCCTTGGAGGAGTCTAATGAGGTCCCTAAAGAAGGAGATGATCTTGAAATTAATAAAGACTCCATAGATCAAACATTCAGTTCTAGGTCGGGTTGTATAAGGGTAGAGCTCAACTACCTATTTTTTTTCTTTTTTTCTGGGTGTATAATGGTACTTAGTCACACCGGCCTACTTAATATAATTTAATTTTGGTTTGATTTATTTGGTGGTGTATAATTCAAGTGCATGCTTTTTATAAATTTTTTTTTTGTGATTGTTATGTGTTGTGATGAAGCCTAAATGTGTTAGCCTCTTAAGGAAAACGTAAATTTTCTACTAATTTAAATTAATTTAACTTAAATATAAATAAAAATTCATAATCTCACTATGAATAAAGCCCCATGAATCAACAACTAAAACCAACTAGAAATAAGTAGGTGAATCATAAGAGCATATTATTCATACTTCTTGAATCATGCACTTCACCCATCACACATAAGGGAGTATCTGACCTGTTAGGATGACCACCCTTCTTGGGGAAGTATGTCTTCTCTTGTTGATTTGGCCCATAAATTTTTTTCTAAGTGAATATCATTTTAGGCATAAAATTGTATACTCAAAAGCCTTAAAATAAATGTGAGTCTATATGTACAAAAGATGAAAACTATTGTATTATATAAGTGCATATCATACCAATCATTATCTTAGGGTTGGGGAGTGAGTTTAGGGTCTTAGCTTTTTTTTCTAAATATAACAACCCAGCCATCTTGCATACATAAGGCTTGAAGCATGGTTTTAAATCAATTAGGTGGTGTTAGGTGGCAACCCCCTCCAAGCAGAACAAAAGTCCAGAAGAGTCTAGATTGGTTTATTTTCTCAAGTGAGAAGAAGAATTCATAATTCCAAAATTTATAAAATTAGAGCAAGCAGCATCCTATTGGAATAAGTTTTCAACTCCTAAGCATTTCTATAGTCTTGTGTTGATAGAATCTAGGTCTTAGACTTCTAATAAAATGTCAACTCAAAATCAGAATAACTTTAATTTCAAAAATATAAAGCACAATGATATAATAGTTGAAATGCTTATTAGGCTTTCTAAAATCTAAAAGCATTTCCTTCTTATTCCCATTTGGCTTTCGAAAAGAACATTTCTTCTTTGGAGTGTTCCCATTTGAATTTCCAAATTAACCATCCTTTTAAGACTAGCTTTGAAATATATAAAGATAAAAGTCAGTTTTTTTAATTGAAAGTATTCTTAGGAGAAATTCATTTTATTTTAAGATGTAATCAACTATAGGAGCTTACTCTTATAGAGAACTATGAACCCCATAATAAAAGAAACCTTGTTCTACCTCTTTATATAGTTCAGGGGAAGAATCCTTAGTATATTGAAGACCTATCACCCTTAAAAGTCCTTATTAAATAATTGAATTCATTACAAGGAAATATGTTTATATTTTGAGGTAATATATTTATCCATTAATGATATATTTGATCACTTAAATAAGAATCCCCAAGATTTACATGGTGTTCCAAATAAAAATCTCCATAAGCATCACAATAATTTTCAAAGTCGAATAAGTAAATATTTTTATGCCTATGACCCACAAGCAAAACATTTTCTTTATTTCTACACAAAAAGAAGTATGAAATTCAGCATTTAATCCTTTATCATGAAGCTGGCTAATTAAAATTAAATTATGCTTCAAGCCAACAACATGAAATTAATTTTCTAATGTAATTAGTTTTTAGAAATATAACCAATACAAATAATGTAACCTTTAGCATTATAATCATAAATAATATATCATTCTTCATAAAGTTCTATATGAGTAAATTTTGATTTGTCATCTATCATATGTCTTGAACATCAACTATTCAAGTACCACATGCTTTCTTTGATCTTTCTTTGAATGCATTCATTCCAAAAAAAAGAAAAAAAAATCACAGGTCAACTTTAGAAACTAAACATGTTTAGGTCCACATCTTATAGAAATAATATGAAATGAATGCTACATATTGTGTGTTATTGCATTTTATTTTTTAATAGCTAAATAAATTCTGATTTAAAAAATACTGAAGATTTATGTGCATGAAAATCAAATGATATTTGACCTCTTTTATTACAAAAATTACACCAAACATTTGTATTATCATAAGGTTGATATCTAGATGATTTTGATGCATTGAATGATTTACCTATTTTAGAAGAAGTATGTGAATGTAAACTAAAACATGTATCTCAATTATTCATGTAATAAAGTGTTTTCTATATTTTAATTTCTCTATAAGCAAAGATTGAATACTAATGCATTATTCTTAATTTTTAACTTACTACATTTATCTTTAAAGATAAAGCATGTATTTCTAAATTGTTTTCTAAAGTATTAGATTCTCTTTTCAATTTTTTGTATTAAAATACTAACTCATTAAATGCATAATCTGATTCATCATAAGAGACTTCTTCACATACCTTACTTGAAGTGTCCATATCTTCCATAAGAAATAGGTTTGCTTCTTCCTCAATCATGTCATCACTTGACTCTTCTGAATCTAAATTTGCCAATATGTATTTACATATATGTGGAGAAAATTTATGACACCACATAGAATTTCAAGAATTTCTTATTTGGATGATCAAATGCCTCATTAAGGAATGAACATATTAACTCAAAAGATAAACATGATTTCTTAAAATGGATTTGATCATTTAATAAGAGACTCCTAAGGTTAATGGGTTTTTCATGTACCAGAGATTTTTCCCTTTAACTATATGGATGGTAGAAGATGGTTTAACTAAAACTGGGTTCATGGTTCCTATAGAAGCAAGCATTTATAGTTAATTACATCTGAAGAAGGGTCTCTCCTTAAGATTACTCTTGATTAAAAGGACAAGTTGTTATTTCTAAAGATTTCTAAGTTGGTTCTCAAAGGATTGATTTTTGAAATTTTCAATTAGGAATGGTTCAAATTGGAGAGAGTTCTTTTGGAGACCAAACAGGATGAAGTGAGAAATGCCTACTGATACTGGGATGCTCAGCAGGCATTTCAACTATCTTGCAATTGGGCTTTAAGTTTTGGAATTTAATTTAAATTTTGAGTTGACATTTTCTAAGAAGTCTAGGACTTAGATTCTAATAGTAGAAGACTACAAGAATGCCAAGGGTTGAAGACTTATTCCTAAAGAGGATGCTTAAGAACCTAGTCTACAAGTGCTTTTAACATATATCAGATGCTCAACCTAGTTCTATTTTGGGAATTATGTGCCATTCCTCTCCTAGGAGGGAATTAACCTATCCTTGACTATTATGGACTTACAACCCGCTTGGAGAGGGCTGCCAAGTAACAACACCTAATTGCATTTTAAATTCTTGATGTTAAGTCTCATGAATACAAGATGGCTGGGATGTTGCATTTTTAAGAAAGAAATCTAAAAACCTAAACTCACTCCTTAATCCTTAGAATCATGTAGGGTATGAAATGCATCTAACTAATGCACATTTTTTTTATTTTTAAATGTTTTGATTCAAGATTTATTTGAGGTCTTGGGGATGCATTTTTATGTCTAATGCCATATAATTAGAAATGGTTATGGGCTAAATTAATAATAAAAGATAGGCTTCCCCAAGAAGGCAGTCATCCTCATAGGTCAGATGCCTCTTATGTGTAATGGGAGAAGTTATCCAATTCAAGGATTAGAGTAGTATGATTTCATGACACCAGATTGTTTCTAATTGATTTTATGTTTAGCCTAAGCTTTAGTTTATGTGAGGTTTCAAGCTTTCTTTAGTTTTGTTTCAATTATTTGATTAAGATTGGGTATAAAATTTAGTTTTCCTTATAAACCTAATCATCCAAGCATTCAATCATAGGTAAACACAACATAGAAAGAAACTTAGAAAATCAAGTTGATTCTATTGCTCACCCAAAATAAATCAAACCAATTAGAAATGATAATGAATTATTTGACCCATAATTCTTAGAGGAATCCTTTCACAAGGTCTTATTGGTTGAACAACATAAGAAATTATTGACCCCATTTTTAGATGAGATTGACATCATCCCTAATCCTACTAAACAGGACCCATAATATTAGATTAGGATCTTCCTAATTAGACATTTATGACACTACACTTAGTGATTGTGAAAAAACTAAAACCAAATAACAAATTAGATCAAGTACTAAATTTAAAACTAAAACTATATTTAAAATTAAAATTAAGCTCAACACTCTAAAGTGAAATTCTAGGTCATCCTAGTAACTCCTAGTGTTTAACCTATCCCAATTAGATTAGATAAACCAAATAAACTCACATCTAATAACAATCAACATAAATTTAAATCAAATACATTTGAATTAAAATCTAAATTCAATTGAACCTAGATCGAGGTACCCATTCAACCTCAAAGTGACCTAATTTTGAGAAAAAATTGAATACAATGAAAACAACTCAAAATTAATGGACACATATAAATGAACTCAAAAAAAATCTAGGTTACGTTCAAAGTGGTCAACCAAGCTATTTTGACTTGAGTTGATTTATGTGGGCCCCACTAAGTCAAAGGTTAATAAACCAAAATTTAGTCAAATTGACCCATTTTAAATGCTCAAAGACATCAAATGAACATGTCTAAACACAAATATAAATAAATATAAATTCAAAGAGGACTCAAATGGGTTAAGTGAGTCACTTGACCCAAGTAGACTCAAATAGATCTTATTGAGCCCAAATTAAAATTAAATTAAAATTAATAAAAATTAAATGCTTCAAATCATTTTTAGACATGATTCAACCTTTTCTTAGGTTTAATGCTATCAATTTGATCACTTAGTCCAAGAAACCAATTTGACCCATTTGAGCCCATTTTGGGTCAACATGGATCTAATTCAAAATGAAATTCAAATAAATTAAAATTAATTGAATAAAATCATTCTAAACACTTATTTGAATACAACTGAAGTCTAAATTCCTTTTAATTTGACTCAAATTGGTTATTTTATTCAAATGAGTTGACCTTAACCTATTTAATTTAAAAAATCGGTTAAAGTGAGTTCTGTTGACCTCATTTTTGGATGAGTTTAGTTTGAACTCTAAAATCAATAATTAGGATGTCCTAATCTCAAATAGGAATCTCTTAATTCCATGCTTAGGACACCATACATAGTGAGCTAGGGCATCATCTTTGGGTTTGAGCTAACCTAATTGGGTTAGGTGGAATCAACCAAAATTTCAAATTTGGATTAACTCAAATAAAATCCAAATAAATCAAAATCAAATCAAATTAAGGAAACTAAATTCAAAGTCAAATCTAATCAGCCCATTTGACATAAGTTTGACTTAGGTGGGTCCCACCAAGTCAAAGGTCAACCCACCAAGAATTTGATCAAATTAAATAATTCCAAACATCTCAAATAATTAAATAAACATGTTTGATTATGAATCCATAGAAATTCAAATTCATTTAAGTCTTAATTGGGTTAATTAGACTAGTTAGTCTAAATGAACCTAAATGGGTCCTATTGGGTTTAAACCCAAATAAAATTGAAATTAATTCAATTTGATTATTCAAAATCATCTGGAAATGATAATCAAACATAATCCATCCCACCATTAGGTCTAATTTGGTCAAATTGATCATTTGACCCAAATGAAATCCAAGCTTAACCCATTATTCCCACTTTGGATCAAATAGGTTCAAATTGAAATTTAATTAAAATTAAATAAAATTAATTACTCCATATCATCTCACACATATGATCAAGTATGAGTGGAGTCCAATTCCAATCCAATTGAGTCAGATTGGTCATTTGTACCCAGTTGGAATCAAACTTAACCCATTTAAGTTAAATAGGTTAAAATGAAATGAAATTCAAAATCAATTCAAAATTAAGTGAATTAATCAAATGAAAACTCAAGTAATCATCAATCAAAGATGATTAAACTTAAAATTATGAGAATTAAATTAAAACCAAACACTTTGAATTCAAATACTTTGTTTGGATTCAATTTTCCAATCCAAGCCAAATGGGATCAAACTTGACCTCAAATCCACATAAAGTTTGAGTTGGGCATCCATACATTTGTCTAAGGACTATGGTGACGTTGCCATAAATCACAAAAACCTAAAAAGAAGAAGAATGGATTTTAAAATTCATAAAAAATAAAAGAAGAAAACAAGTCTCATTTCCCCTCTAAAATAAGTTTCATCCTAGCTCTTGTCCAAGAGAGATTAGATGGCTGTCGTCAATTGAAGGCCACTAAGCCAAAGCAAAAAGGGATTTTTATTTCTCCAAGGGAAGATGACGAGGAGAGGAGAAGAAAAAAAAGAAGGAAGAAGAAGAAAAGGGGGGTGGGGGCTCGACCAAAAGAGGCCAAATTTCATCTTCCCTCCCATGTGATCATCCATGCATGTCAACAAGGCCAAGGGGGATTGAATGCACCCCTTGGCTAGGCTTGCTGCCACTGGTGGTTGGATTATAGCCATTAAAAATCCCATAAAAAGGCTCTTAGCCATCCATGGAAAGAGGGGAGGGCTATTTCCCCTTTTCATTCCAAAATGTCCACTAAGCAAGAGATGGGGTGGCTCGTTCAAAATAAAAAAAGAGGCCAAATGTCATCTTCCCTCCCATGTGATCATCCAAGCATGTTAACAAGGCCAAGTGGGATTGAATCCACCTCTTGGCTAGGCTTGCTGCCACCGGTGGTTGGATTCTAGCCATCAAAAAGCCCATAAAAATGCTCTTAGCCATCCATGGAAAGAGGGGAGGGGGAACCTATTCCCTCCCCCTTTTCATTCCAAAATGTCCACCAACCAAGAGATGAGGGAAGGGACCCTTCCGCCAGCCTATCACCACCGACAAATGGATAAAAACTGAGCCTCTTTAATGGTGAAATCCAAAGGGGAGTCTCTTTCATAAAATTGAACATTCCAACATGTTCTAGAGGTCAGGGCAACCTCAAATGAATGGACACCCCGACCCCTCACCACCGGCAAACCAAAAATCAACCAACTTTGCCAAAAAATTGAATTGGTGTTGGTCTAGGGATCAATCAATGGGGAAGCAAGTTGTTAAACATTACCCACACCTTCATTGAGTTGAAACGAAGCTAATGGAGTTGATTCCATCATCGATGATCGCCCGAATCAAGGTACTCTCCCTCGCCACCTTCTTAGGCCATCAGTTTTGGTTATTTTTGAAAGAAATTTGAACCCCAAGTGGATCAAACCATATAGATAGGTCATAAATCAAGCAATGATTGATTTGTTATCAAAATCTTGATGCAAATTGTTGGTGATCACTAGAGATTAAGCAAAAAAGAAGTACAATGTCTATTTCTCGCTACCGAAATACGGGATTGAATCGGGATTGTCCGATCCTTCTATTAGGAACAGACGACCTTAATTTAGGTAGACAGTTATATTTAAGTTCTTCAGGATGCCATGGATCGATCAGGACCATCTGATCTTTGATCAGACGGTCAAGGATCATCCTGCGTGGCATCGCTTTTAACACGGATGCCACATGAGATCCACGTTGCCCACTCATGCCATGCCACATGGCGAAGGTGCCACGATGGCTGCCACATCAGCTCGCCATTACCAAATAGCTAATTCCCTTTAAATTTAAGTAAAAATTAAAAAAAACTTTAAAATTCATAAAAAATAAATATAAATCCACAAAATGCAAACTTGGGCTCTATGGATTCATCTTGATGAAAAGAATCAATAAAAAATAAATCCCCATTTAATTTTGGGTATTTGAGCCTTAATTTGGGTTTAATTGAAATCAATTAAACCTTAATTAATTTCAAACCATTAATCCAATTGAAATGAAACTTAGGAAAAAGTTTCATGAATTATTGCAATGTAATTCATGAGAAATGAAATTTCAAATCCTAAACCTCCACTTTAATTAAATAAATTAATATTAAATAAATTAATTAATGAAAATGAATCAAAGAACCTTAAATTAACTTAATGAATCTTGATGGACATTAAAACACTAATGAAACGCATCCAAACTTAATAAATTACAAATTGGCTTAGTTAAGCAATTAATTAAATAATTTAGATAATTAATGAGGATTTAATTAAATCATAATAAATCAATGAAATGTCTAAAAAATTATGAGTGAACCCTCTTCGGAAACATCTTTTAGAGAGGAATCAATGAAAAATAAAACCCTCAAATAATTTATATGAAATTAGGCTTAATTTGGATTTTAACAATGATTAAAACCTCAATTACACCCTAATTATGAATCTAATCAAGATGAAACTTTGGAAACATGAAACTGGCATGTAACCCAAGTTTCCATAAAAATTAAAACCCAATTGATATTTGGATTGAGAATTGTTGATTTTCCAAATCTCTAGGTCAATATAAATCAAATAATGAATAAACAAAATTCATTAAAAATTTCAAACCCAATTGATTTTTTGATTGAGAATTGTTGATTTTCCAAATCTCTAGGTCAATATTAATCAAATAATGAATAAAAAAATTCATTAATCTATTAAATTATGAAACAACTTGCAATAATTTCAATTAAACATCAGAAATACTTAGAAAGGTTTTCCAACATCCAAAGTCAAAGAATTTAATCAATTACATACTTAAGGATTAATGAAATTAATAAATCATATTAAGAGTAATTAAACCTTAAGTTAATTAATTTATAATTAAACAACCTAAATCAAATCAAATGAATTCAAACCTTAACCTAAATAATCTAAGTTAACATGAATCAAACTAAATGAAACCAACATAACTTAATCGAAAACATTAATATAAATCAAATGAAACAAACCAAAGTCAAAACACCAAATCAAACTAAATCAAATGAAACAAGTGAAATAATTTAAATTAAATGAACCAATTCAGATAAAATAAACTGAAATAATTCAATCAAATCAAATTAAAATCAAATGAAAATCAAATTAAATCTAAATTTCAAAAAAAAAAAGAAATGGAAAATCAATCCAAATTCAAACAAAATAAATGAAACCAAAATGATTAATTAAGATACTTAACGATCTTAGTTAGACCATTGGAATGGATTTTCATCTTAGGATGAAGATTTTACTTCATTAGAAGTTAAGATGTAGAATAGGGAGAGTTCCATCCAAAAATGGAATCCCTTCTACTCTTCATTCTTGAAAACCTAAAACTCACTTTACCAAATAAAGTGGAAATAAAAAAATGAAAATATATCACTAAATCATTTGAATTGAAATCACCCAAAGGTAAAATTCAAACAAACTCGAACTCCAACTTGAAACTTAAACTAAAGAGGCCTAACAAAGTCTTGTTATACAAGCCTGTTTACTTCACACACTAGATCATTAGGTCACGCACCCTAAACTTAGGTTAGGTCATTCTATGATTCTTTATGATTCCTTGTGATGTATTTTGATATGATGTGTTTCACATATCTTTGTGATGTACTATTTTAGACTTCATATCTCAGATTATTTTCTCATTAGACTGGATGGTAAGATATTTTTTCTAGATCTAACATTGTCTTCTGCAAGGGGCTATGCTAGAAAGAATTGCTATCATAAATAAAATTAAAAATGCTATTTATTCCATGTATGCTTAAATCCTTAAGCATAGCCTATAGGATAGGTGGGCTTGGCAAGCAACTAATACTAAACCCGTATGTTTGTGAAATATAACTACTGTGTGCTATTTGTATTTTGCTAATATTTATTTTCCAAGGCTTAAGAATTAATTTTAAAATCAAAATGTAAATTTGAGCTTAGAATTAGGTTAGGATCGATGGGGTCTAAGATTAGACCCTACTAGAAAATAGGTGCAGTGGTCCCCTATGAAGCCTAATGGATGTCCCTGTAGAAGGAAACTATCCTAGAAAGAAGACCCATAGATTTAGACTTGTAGTTCTAGGTTGGGCTGTATTAGGGTAGAGCTCGGATGCCTATTTGCTTTTTCTTTCGGGGTGTACAGCTGCAATGGACCATATTGTCATTTTTCTTAAATTAAATTGGCTTGATTTAATTTTGGATGTGCAATAGAAACAACTTGCTTTTCTAGGTTTTTTTTGTGTTGTGTTTTTCTATGATTGAATGTTTGGATGATTAGGCTCATAGGAAAAATGAAATTTTATATCCAACTTAAATCTAAACAATTGAAATAAAACTAAAAAAAACTTGAGACCTCACATAAACTAAAGCCTTAGGCAAAATATAAAATCAACTCGAAATAATTAAGTTTTGAACCCATGAAATCATATTGCTCCAATCCTTGAATTGGACAACTTCTCCCATTCCACATAAGATGAATCTGACCTGTGAGGATGACCACCTTCTTAGGGGAAGCTTGCCTTCTATTATTGATTTGTCCTATAACATTTTCTAATTGCATGACATTAGGCATAAAAATGCAAAAATAATATATTAAATAAATCTTAAATCAAAACATTTATAAATATAAAAGATGTGTATTAGTTAGATGCATTTCATAGCCTACATGATTCTAGGGATTAAGGAGTGAGTCTAGGTTCATAGATTCCTTTCTTAAAAATGCAATAGCCCAGCCATCATGAGACTTAGCAACATGAATTTAAAATGTGCTTAGGTGGTGTTAGCTGGTAGCCCTCTCCAGGTGAGTTATAAGTCTAGAAGAGTTAGGGATAGGTTAGTTCTCTCAAATGAGAGGAAATAGAACTAGGTCGAGCATATGATATGTGTCAGAAGCATCTATAGACTAGGTTATGAAGCATCATTTTCAAGAATAAGTCTTCAACCCTATGCATTGCTATAATCTTGTGCTGTTGGAATCTAAATCCTAGACTTCTAAGAAAATATCAATTCAAAATCTGAATTAAATTCCAAATTTTGAAGCCCAATTATGGGATAGTTGAAATGCCTACTAGGCTTCCAAGTATCAATAGGCTTTTTCTACTCTTTACCGTTTGGCCTCTGAAATAACTTTCTCCAATTTGGATCAATCCCAATTGAAATTCAAAATATCAAACCTTTGAAAATCAACTTAGAAAACTTTAGAAATAACAAATCATTTCTTTACTCGAGAGTATTCAGAAAGAGACCTTTCTTAAGATGTAATTAACTATAGAGCCTTTCCCCTATAAGGAAAAATGAACCCAGTTCTAGCTTTCATGTAGTTCAGGAGAAAAATCTCTGGTACATTAAAGATCCATTAGCCTTAAGAGTCTTTTATTTAATGATCAAATCCATTACAGGAAAACATATTTATCTTCTAAGATAATATGTTTATTTTTTAATAAGCATTTGATCATGCAAATATAAAATTTCAAAACTCTCTGTTGTGTCACAAATTTTTTCCACAAGTTCTAAACAATATTGAACATGAAATAATTAAGAATAATTGAAATTAGTCACTCCATAACACTGTGGTTAATCAATTACACAAAATTAAATTAAAATTCAACCCCTAAAATGGCCACTTAAGCTAAATGATCTACTTTGACTCATTTGAGTCAAATGGATCAAATTAATGCTATCTATGGAAAATTTATATGAAAAATGAATCAAGTGATCCATAAATCATTAAGTGGACAATTAGTAATATTTGAAATTCAAATCTAAAAAAACAAATATATTACATGATACAATCAACCAAACTCAAATTAATTCAAAATGAAATGAATCGAATAAAGCACAAATCCAAACCTAACTCGAATGAACTTAAGCTCAACCTATGACTCACTTTAGATTTGACTTGGGTAATACGTAGCAACCCAAAAGACATAGGATGTTGAGGTGGCCAGGGAGGATGAGATTGAGCTTACAAGGAGCAAGCATGACCAACCCACCTTAGTCATTTCAAGCCTTACCCATGCCTAATTCCTCGCCTTCTAATCTATCTAAATCCCCTCTCTGACCTTCCCACCACCTTGACTATCATAATCAACTCCCAATTCCTATGGTTGGCCACCTCCACATTAAACTAATAAGGAGACTCTTGGCCAAGTATAAAGAAGAGGATGGAAGCTTCAATTCCACCTTTTAAGGATTCCTACACCTTCCCCAAGTCAAAACAAACTTAAATGAACCTTCCCCCACCTCCCTAACCTCTTTTATCACTCCCCACACTAAGCACTACAGAGTTGCATTCATTCACGTTATGCACATCAAACGAGAGGGAGGCATGGCATCAATTCTTTCCCATAGCTTTATTTTAACTCTACAAATCTTTTCAATTTGAGAAAATAGTCAAAGATCAACATCGATGACATATGTCATCTCACCTACCTACCCTTTAATTTCAATTGGTCCTTATTGAAGTCAACTTGATATTTGGTGAGATCAAGCCATTTATATCCCTCCCAAACCTTGATCAATTTTCAATCAAAACCATGTAGAATCGTGACTTAGATCGTCAAAAATGATCACTCAAAAGTAGTTGATTCTCAATTATCTAGTGGGAGGTGGAGGCAAAATCACTACTGTCCATTCCATTTAATTGGAACTGTTGGCCTTATTTTTTTAGATGAGGTTAACATTATTTCTAAAACTAGGAATCCTAATCCTAGATTAGGAGCCTCTTAATTTAAGCACATATATCGCTATGCTTAGTGACCTAGTGGATTTTCCAAGGGATTGACCGAACCTAATGAGATTAGGTGATTCCAAACCCAACCTAAATCTAAACAAATATTTATTTTAAACATACTCCACTTGAAAATTAAATCTAATTGAACTTAAGCTAAGGTAATTGGGATGGCTAACCCAGCTACCCTACTTAAGCGCAAAATCACTTAAACCCAAAGAATTCAAATAAATTCAAAATAAATTCAAATCATATCAAACCAAAAGCATAAAATTCATTGCATGAATATGAATGGAGTCAAATCCAAATGAAATTCAACCACTGAGGATATGGTTGACTTATGTGGGTCCCACCAAGGCAAAGGTCAACTCACCACAATTTGACCAAATTCAATCAATCCAAAAGCTTAAAATAATTAATTAAACATATTTAAACATGAATTAAGAGAAATTTAAACCTAATAAGGACTTAGTTAAGCTAAATTGGACAATTTATCTAAATGGATCTAAATAAACCTTATTGAACTCAAACCTAAATTGAATTGAAGTTAAACCAAATTAACTATCTAAAATTATATGGAAATATAATAAAATGCAAATCAATCAATTATTAGAATTAATCTGACCCATTTGATCATTTAATTAAAATAAATCAAAGTAAATCCATTAACCCCAATTTGGATCAAAATGAGTTGAATTTCAAAATTAACCTAAAATACAATGAAACCAATTGAATTAAATCACCTCACATGCTTAACCAAATATAATTGAAATCTTATTATACTTTAAAAGTATCAAATGAACCAATTGAAATCAATTAAACCCAACTTATTAAAAAATGGTTTCATCTTTAAAGAAATAAATTTAAATTCCAAATTCAATATAATTAATCAATTGGGGATACCGTAAATTTATTAAGCAAACACAATTGAAACTTAAATCTAAATTCCATCCATTAAATGGAACAAGCTAGATTAAGCCAAAAGAAAGATATGCTTAAGCGATATAATTCAAGCCATTTGAACTCCAACATAGATTAATCACCTTGGAACATATCTAGACTCGTCCTAAGATGAGTTTATGATGATTGGTAGCCATGACTAAGTAAAGTAAATGAGCTCATTTAAATGATGAAATCAAAACCAAAATTGAATTATGATATTAACTTAAGTTAAATAAGTTCATTCAAACCAAAAAATATTAATAAAGTAAACATAAACATAAACATTAATGTAATGAATAAACAAGATCAATCTAAATTAAATAAATAAATAAATAAAATCAAATGAATAATGAACCAAATCAAAAAAGATTAAATATGAAGTTAATATGCAAAACATAAACTAAACAACATCAAGTTTAAATGAATTAAAATCAAACTTAAAATGAAAACTAAATCAAACTAAATCATAATAACATGAACATTAAATTTCTAGTTAAGATTTAAAGAAACATATTAAATCTTAATCAAAGATTATAAATAAAAATAAACTAAATCAAGAAATATTTAATTAAATTAAAAGAAATGAAAAGAAGAATGAATCTTAATCAAATATCTAAATAAAATTAAAACATTAATCAAATCAAATCAAGCTCAAATGAATTTAAAGATACCTAAGGTTTTAGCGTGACCCTTAGAATGAATCATATCTTAGGGTGAAGACTTCATTCTATTAGGATTTAGGAAGTTGAATAGAATGGGTTTCACATAAAGTAGAATTTATTTTATCCTTCATTCTTTAAAACTTAAACTTCATTCTAATATAAAATGAACTTAAATATAGAAACAAAATCACAAACTTATTAAATTATTTGAATTGAAACCATCCGATGGAAAAAAATAAATAAATTTTAAAATCCAAACCAAAACTTGAACTTAAAACGCCTAGTATAAACTTCCCACACAAACCCATTTCTTCATACACTAGATTATGAGGTCACCGATCCTAGACTTTGATTAGGTTGATGTTCTATGATATTTTATGATGTGATGTGAAATGTTTTTATTATTTCGTAATGTATTATTTTAGACTGGATGGCTAAGATTATTTTTTGGTTAGTCTGGATGGTAGTACATTCTTTTTAGCCTAACATTATTTTCTATTAGAGCTGTGCTAAAAGAGAACTATTATAATAAAAAGAAATAAAAATATTATTTTCTTGCTGGTATGCTAAAGTCCACAAGCATAGCTCAATAAGACAAGTGGGCTTGGCAAGTAACTAATGCTAAGCCTATATGTGTGCAAATAATTGCTAAAGCATTGTTTGTATTTCCTAAGTTTATTTTGCATGGTTTAAGAATTTATTTTTGGAACTTTAAAAGTAATAAAAGCTTAGAATTAAGTTAGGATATATGGGGTCTAGAAATAATATGAGCTAGCCCTAGCAGGGCATGGTCTATGTGGTCCCCTATGAAGCCCATAGACATCCCTAAAGAAGGTGATTATCATGGAAAAAGACCTCCATAGATCAAACTTTTAGTTTTAGGTTGGGATGTATAAGAGCAGAGCTTGACTGCCCATTTTGCTTTTTCTTCTAGATTGTACTATACATGACTACATTGTCCTATCTTAATTAAATTGATTTGATTTATTTTAAGTGCACATTACAAATAACCTACTATTTTAAGGTTTTTTCTGTACTATGTTTCTATGATGAAATGCATGGAACATTAGACTCTTAGAAAAAGCTAAATTTTCTATCTAATCTAAATTTAAAAAGCTTAAACACAAAAATAATTAAACTCAAAACCTCATGTTAAATAAAGCCCAAGGCACAACTTTAAAAAAAAATAAGAAATAATTAGCTTTTGCAAAACATGATAGCATATTATTCATACTCTTTGAAGTGGGTGCTCCACCTTCTTCACATAAGGGGGCATCTGACTATTAAAGATGACCACCATTCTTGGGGAAGTGTGCCTTCTCTTTTGATTTGGACCACAACCACTTCTAATTGCATATCATTGTGAGCATAAATTACATACCTATGGCCTTAAATGAATTATGAGTAAAAATATAAAAAAATAAACTTTGTTGCATTAGTTAGGTGCATATCATACTTAACATGATCTTAGGGTTAGGGAATGACTTAGGTTCTTAGTCTCTTTTCTAAATATAATAGCTCAGCCATCTTGCATAACATGAAGACTGAATTCATGGATTTAAAAGTGCTTAGGTGGTGTTAGATGGCCGCCCTTCCAAATAGGTGATAAGTCTAGAAGAGTTAGGGATAAGTGTTCACCTCATTTTTTGATGAGGTTAACATCATCCCTAATCTAGTAATTAGGACATCTAATTCTAGATTAGAAGCCTCTAATTAAACAGTTAGAATACAACACCTAGTGACCTAGTGCACCCTCCTTAGGTTTGGTCTAATCCTTTGTTTGACTCAACCCAAATCTCAAACAAAGAATTAAAACCAAACACATTCCACTTGGAATTTGAATTCATTTGAGTTTAAAGTAAGGTGATTACAGTTATTAACTTAATTATATTATTTAAGCTCAAAATTAATTAAATAAAAAAACATTCAAATAAAATTAAAATAAATCCAAATAAACTAAAATAAATTCAAATCAAATCAGATAAAAGAAAGCAAAATTCAAATCAAGGTAAAAGATGATAAACCCTTTTGACATGGGTTTGACTTTATGTGGGTCCCACCATGTAGAAGGTCGACCTACCAAAATTTCACCAAATAATTTAAATAATAGGATAAACATGTTTAAGCATGAATTTAAAGAATTTTAAATTTATTTAGGCATTATTTAGGCTAATTAGATCATTTGATCTAAATGGGTTTAAATGAGCCTTATTAGGTTCAAACCCAAATCAAATTGAAATCAACTAAATTTGATTATTCAAAATCATTTGGAAAGGATCGTTAAACATAATGCAATCAATCATTGAGTCTAATTTGACCAATTTGGTCATTTGACCCAAATGAGCCCAACTTAGCCCATTAAACCCAATTTGGGCCAAATGAGTCAAAATTAAAGTTCAAACTAATTGAAGTTATTCATTCTAAATCACTCCATATATGTAATTAAACATGATCGGAGTTAAATAAAATTCAAGTCAAATGGGTCATTTGAACTCAACAGAAATCAACTAAACCCATTTAAGCCTAAATGGGTTAAATTTAATTGAAATGCAAATTCAACTTAAAACCTAGGGTAAATAATCAAATTAAAACATAATAGGCTTGAATTAAATATAATTGAACCCAAACTTAATAAAAATTGATCAAAGAAATAAATTTGAATTAATCCAATCCCAAATGGATGAAAGGTGGGGATTTGACCCTAAATACTCCACTAATCCTATCCTAACTCATTTATATACATTCTAAAGTGAGTTTAAGATGAATGGCAGCCAAAATCATGAAGTTTATGAAGGTCCAAATGCATCCAAAATGAGGAAATTCCACATGGAGAAATGAGGAGTGATGTTCAAATAAATCTCTCCCCAATACATGATACCCTATCAGATTCTTCCTCCCACCTTATGCTCATAGAGCTAGCCTCCAAAGGGGGTAATCACCATAGAAAAGAAAACTTGGCTTCCTCTAGGGATTTCATGAGCTTGCTCATAGCCAAAAAAAGAAAAGAGTGGAAGTGGCTTCCTCCCCTCAAGAACTTCATTTCAATACATCACATGGGAAAGATAAACCAAATCAACCCCTTGGCCAAGGTCTTTACTGCTGGTTGTTGGATTCTGGTGACCTAAAGCTCTCTACATGTGGCTCTCAGCCATATATGAAAAGAGTGGAAAGAAACTTCCCCTCATGAACCCAATCAATCCTACATGCTCTTGAAGTGAAGAGAAGGAGATTCAAAGCCTTTCTCGATCCTTTCACTGGTGATAGGCCAAAATTCTTCCATGGCTAATAGTAAGGAGCTTCTCTAAATATAGAAATAGAGAGGGAGTATTCGTCCACATGAATTGGACTCCCCTACACATTTTAGTAGTGGAGGCAAACTAGAAAAAATCTCTCCCCTTCCATGTCACTGCAGGTGCTAGAAAACCATCAAACCCGATGGCAAGGTAACATGCTTTGGTCTCCATGGTGATCACTAGAAAGGCAAACAAAGATTTCTTCACCATAAGTTTGACTCATTGAGATGAAGGTGTATGAACTGCCCTTGGCATTGAGACCCTATCCTTGCATTTTGGTTTGGTCCTATGTGAAGGGAAGTCGATCTCCACTGAGATCAAACCATATGGATCACACAAAAATTGATCCTTGATCAATTTGCAATCAAAATCACATTCTTTCATCACTCTGATCACTTGCAATCAAGGCCAAAGAGCCAACATATCTCACTTCTTTGATGGGAGGATAGGGATAGAATCCCCATAGTCCGTTCCATTTATTTGGAATAACCGACTATGATCTAGCTGAACTGTTCGATTTAATCTTTTCAGGAAATCGAGATTAGATCGGATGGCTCCTATTGACCCTAGGTCCCATCGCCTTTTGACGTGGGATCTGTGTTGATCCCACATGGCCCAACCCACTGCTGACACATACAAAGAGGTGCCCAATCAATGCTAACTAAGTTTAATAGGAAATTCAGAGTTTTTTTAATTAAAAATGCTAAAACAAATTTATAGAACTTCCACAAATCTTATAAAATTAAATACACATCCAAAAAATACAACTATGGAGTCTATGGATTCATCTTAGTGAGAAGAATATATTAAACCCAAAATCCCCCATTTTATTGAATAATTTTTGGTTAATGTGGGTTCAAATGAAAATAATAAAACCTAAATTACTCATAAACCATTACTCCAATCAATATGAAATTTTAGGAAAATTAAATTACGGTTAAAATACACCTTAGAAAAAATTTTATGATTTATTGCGACATATATCAAAAGAAATTGAATTTCCAATCTAAAACCATAATTTTAATGAAATAAATTAATATTAAATTAAGAAAATCATGGAAAATAATAAACTCACTTAAATCATCATAATAAACTCTAATGAACCTAAAAACATCACTAAAACTCATTGAAACATAATAAATCATAAAAATAATCTAATTTGGTACTTAATTGAAGTAATTAATCTAATTAATCTATCTAAATTTAGGAAAATCATAAAAAATCAACCAAAATTCCAAAAATTCTAAATAAACCCTTTATGGATGCATCTTCTAGAGAAGAATCCAAGAAAAATAAATCCCCTTAATAATTTCTTTAAAATTAAGCTTACTTTAGGTTTTAATGAAATAATTAAGACTTTAATTAATCCCAAATTACACATCTAATCAAAATGAAATTTTAGGAAAACCAAATTGGCAAGGAACCCCACTTGGCACAAATATTTCAAGATCAATTGACCTCTAGATTGGAAGTTATGAATTTCCAATCTTTAGGTTAATTTGCATGAAATAATAAATAAAAAAATTACAATAAATTATAAAAATTCATAAATTAATTTGAAACACCTAATGATAATTTTCCAACACTCTAAGTTAACAAATTGGATTAATTACAAACTTAGGGTTTAATGGAAACCATTAAAAATGCAAAACCTAATTAAATCTTAAAGTTAATAAATTATTAAATTCTTGATAAATCAATTAATGGAATCTTAACACATAATTAATTCAAATTAAGATTGGATTAAAACATTAGCCTAAATGCATTAGTCTAACATAATTCAAATTAAATAAACATAAATTAAATGGACATAAATGTTAATAAAATAAAAATTAAACCAATTCAAATGAAATAAGTTAAATAAAATTGAAAATAATCTAAACTCATAAACATATAATCAAATCAAAAGAAAAGAAAAAATAATTAAATTCCTAATAAAATTAAAATACTGATCTAAATTAAACTCAAACCGAAATCATTTAAATGAATCATAAAGAGGCTAATTAAGATACTTAGGATCTTAGTTAAACCTTTGGAATGAACCTTCATCTCATTCTATTAGGATTTATGATGTTGAATAGAATGGGTTCCACCTAAAGTGGAATCTATTATACACTTCATTCCTGAAAACTTAGAATTCATTTTAACATAAAAATGAAATTAAAAATAAAGACAAGAATCACAAATCATTAAATCATTTGAATTGAAACCATCCAAAGGTAAATCAAACAAACCTCAAAACTTAAATTGAAACTTGAATCTAAAAAAGCCTAGCAAAGTCTTACCACACAAGCCCATTTCCATCATATATTAGATTATTAGATCATTGACCCTAGACTTAGGTTAGGTTATACTGTGATATTTTGTGATGTGATTTATTTTTCTTATTTTATGATGTATTATTTTAGATTGGATGTTTAAGATTGTTTGCCCATTCGACTGGATGGTAGGACATTCTTTTAGAATTAATGTTTTCTTCTATATGGGGCAGTGCTAAAGGGCTTGCCATAATAAATTATAAAATTATCATTTGCTTATAGGTGCTGAATAAATCCCTTAGCATAGCCTAATAGGACAGGTGGGCTTGGCAATCAACTAATGCTAAGCCCATATGTTTGCAAATATAGCTACTAATGTGTTGTTTTGCATTTTTCTAGATGTTTATTTTGGAGGGCTTAGGATTTATTTTGAAATTTAAAATGACACCAGAGCATATAATTAGGTTAGGATCTATGGGGTCTAGGATTAATAGAAGTAGACCCTATCAGTAGATTGTTGTACGGGTCCCCTATGAGGCCTGATGGAGGTTCTTGAAGAAGGAGATGATCTTGCATGAAGACCCATAGATCTATACTTATAGTTCTAGGCTAGTCTATAAAAGGGCATAGCTTGGCTGCCCATTTTTTCTTTCTTTTAGGGTGTATAGTGATACCCAGCTACAATGGCCTATTCTTTAATTTAAATTGGCTTGATTTATTTTCTACCCAACTTAAATCTAAATAAGTTAAACCAAAAAATAAAACAAATTCAAAACTTCACATCAATTAAAACCCTAAGAATAACTTAAATGTAACTAGAACTAATTAGCTTTTACAAATCATGCTAGCATATTATTCTAAATTAGTGAATTTGGTGTTTCACCCATTGCACATAAGGGGCATCTGACCTTTGAGGATGACCACCTTCCTGGAGAAGTCTATCTTATCTTCTTGATTTGGCCCATGACTACTTCTGATTGCATGTCATTTAGGCATAAAATTCACACCTCAAGGCCATAAATGAATTATGAGTTAAAAATATTTAAAAGCTGAAATATGTTGCTTTAGTTAGGTGCATATCATACTCTGCATGAACTTAGAGATTAGAGAGTGAGTCTATGTTCTTAGATTCTTTTTGGATATGTAATAGCCCAACCATCTTGCATTCATGAGACTTGACATCTTGGATTTAAAATTCTCTTAGGTGGTGTTAGCTGAAAGCCCTTCCACACAGGTTATAAGTCTAGAAGAGTCAAGGATAGGCATCCTTTCTCAAGTGATAAAAAGATCAAATAATTCCTAAAAGTAAAACTATGTCGAGCTTCTAATTTATATCAAAAGTATATAAAGACTTAGTTTTTGAAGCATCCTCTTTGGAGTAAGTCTTCATCCCTAGGAATTTCTATAGTCATGTGCTACTAGAATCTATGTCTTAGATTTATAATAAAATATCAACTCAAAATTCTATTAAATTTCAAAAGAACTTTTTCCACTTTCTTGAAATTTTAAATTATTATTTTCCTTTGAAAACTAGCTTTAAAATCTATAGAAATAATAGCCTATTTCATTAATCAAGAGTTTTCTTTGGAATAGGTCCTCCATTCCTAAGATGTAATTAACTATAAGGGCTTGCCCTTATAGGAAACCATGAACCCAGTTTAAAATAATTCGGTTCTGCTTTCCATGGAGTTTAGGGGAAAACTCTTTGGTACACTAATGACCCATTAGCTTTAAGAGTCTTATATTAATTGATCAAATCCATTATAGTATAATATATTTATCTTTCGAGATAATATGTTTATTTCTTAATGACAAATTTGAACATCTAAATAAAAAATTTCTAAATTCAATGTGGTGTCAACAAATTTTCCTCACAATAGGTTTTTTTCTTAAGTGCGAGAAAGAGCCAATAATTTCCAAGAACCTAAACTAGGTCGAGCCTCTAACTTATGTTAGGAGCCCCTTTAGACTTAGGCTCTAAAGCATCCTTTTAAGAATAAGTCTTCAATCTTAAGCATTTCTACATTCTTGTGTCGATGGAATATAAGTCTTAGGTTTTTAATAAAATGGTAATTCAAACTCTAGTAAATTTAATCTTAAAATTATAAAGCCCAATGGTAGTTTAGTTGAAATGCCTACTGGGCATCCTAGTATCTATAAGCATTTCCTACTTAATCTCAATTGGTATCTAAAAGAACTCTTTCGACTTTGAAAGTTTTCCTTATTAAAATTTTAAATTACCATCCTTTTAAGATAAGCTTTAAATTTATAGAAATAAAAATCTATTTCTTTAATCGAGAGTATTCTTAGGAAGGAATCCTTCATTCCTAAGATGAAATTAACTATCAGGGTTTGCCTTTATAGAAAACTATGAACCCTGTAATAAAATAAACCCTATTCTACTTCTTCATGTAGTTCAGGAGAAAAATCTCTAGTACATCGAAGACTCATCAGCTTTAGGAGTCATTAATATGTTTATCTTTTGAGATAATATATTTATCCCTTAATTACATATTTGATTACCTAAATAAGTACCTGAATATCTATGAAGTGTTCAAACAATAAAAATTCTAATAGGAATGAATGACTATGATTTAAAAGCATGAAACTAATTTATTTCCTTAAGAAAGCCACAGTTTAATACTGGACCATCCAATCTTTGATCGAACAATCCTGATTGATCTTGCATCCCCAACCACCATCTTATGTGAAATCCACGTGTATCAATCTGCATGGCTTGATATCATTGTGTCAGCACTTACTAGGATAAATAAAAAATTTGAATTTTTAATTTAAAAATTACTAAAAATGCTAAGAATTTCAAAAATTTAAATAAAAATAAAATAGAATATTCAACTAAAAAAATACAAATAAGGGATCAATGGGTTTATCTTTGTAAGAATAATCCATTAGACCCAAAATCTCTAATTTTTATTAGGTATTTTTGGGATTAATTTAAACTAGATGAAAAATATTCAAATTTAAATTTATCCTAAAATAATAATTCAATCAACTTGAAACTTTGGGGATATAAACCTAAGATTAAAACACACCTTGGATAAAATTTTGAAAAATTATTGGTGATTAAATTAAAAGATATAAATTTTTCAATCTTCAAACCATAATTTAATAAAATAAATTAATATTAACACAAGAAAATTAAGGGAAATTATGGAAATAACTTAAAATACTTAAGAAACATTAGTAAACTCAATATAAGTCTTAAACTTTACTGAAACTCATTAAATCCCAAAATGACCTAATTAATGAATTAATTAATTTAAATAATTCAATTAATTAGGTTGATCTTTGAAACAAATCATAATAAATCAATAAAAAATTCTTCTAAATAAACCCTCTATAGAATCATCTTTAGTAGTGGAGTCAAATAAATTTAGAAGTCCTAATTAATTTCTAACATTTTATGCCTAATTTGAATTTAATTAAAAATTATAAAAATACTAATTAATCTTAAGATACATCATTGATCATGATGAAATATTAGGAAAATGAAGTTCATAAGGAACCCCACTTGTCATAAAAGTTTCAACATAAAATGACTTATGTATAATAAGTTATTAAAATTTTAAGTTCTAAGTCAATTTAAACTACATAATAAATAAATAAAAATTATATAACATATGAAAATTAACAAAACCAATTCAAAATATTTCTTATAACATTATAGAACTAAAGAAAAAAATCTTAGCACTCTAAAGAAAAGGAATTATAAAAATCACATACTTAGAGCTTAATAAAATGAAATTAATTAAAATTTAATCCTAAAATTAGAAAATCTATAGTAAATCAAATGATTAATTGAAAATTTCAGTTGATTAATTTTTAAATTCAACATTCAAGTAAGAATGTATCAAAATTGAAATAATTCAAAGTTTACTTAATATTGAATGAATAATTAAAGTATAATTAAAGATGTATATTTTGACTAAATTATTCAAATGCCTTAATAATTTATAGAGTCCTAGCTTAGCTATTAGAACCATAAGGGTTTAATCCTTATAAACTACTCAGACTAGGATTATTTTCAAATAAGATATAAACAAAATCTTATTCATAAGAAACTAAACTTAATTAAATAATAAATTCAAAAATACCCCTTTAATAAAACTAAATATATAAATTGAGAAAATTAAATCAATTGAATCAAAATATAAAATCATAAAAATACAAATGATAACTAAATTAAATCAAATTAAAGAAATACTCAAATCAAATTCAATAAAATAGAATGAATGTAAGTTAAGCTTTAAACAAATGAATGAAGTTAATCAAACTAAAATCTAATAATCAACCTAAAAATATAAGAAACTGAATAATCATAATAAATTTATTTTAAGCCATAATCAAATCAAATATTCATAAAGTTAAAGCTAAACTCCAAACTACTAAATCATATCCAATCACTATTAATTCAAAACAAACATCGAAATAAATTAATTAATGTAAAACTTATAAAAATAAAGCAAATTAATTAAATTAAATTAAAAGATCAAATTAAACCAAATAATCACCAAACTATAATAATCAACTTATAAATCAAATAATGAAATTTAAGAAACTAAAAAATCTACCTCTTACTTGGAATATAAATAAACAATAACTTTAAACTTTAATAAAATTACAAGGTAATTAAATTTAAACATATTAACTAATTCAAATAAAACCTAAATGAAGATACAAGATCATTAAATATAAAGAATCAGTATAAACAACATATAATTTAATAAAATTTTTAAAATGAATCCTAAAGATGGGAATTAAATATTAATTTAAAGAAAAGAATTTCAACT
Organism: Cymbidium sinense; assembly: GCA_021442155.1. Taxonomy (NCBI): domain Eukaryota; kingdom Viridiplantae; phylum Streptophyta; class Magnoliopsida; order Asparagales; family Orchidaceae; genus Cymbidium; species Cymbidium sinense. The sequence continues at coordinate 219,372,374 of CM038215.1, read as the reverse complement.
AAATTATTTAAACAAATTAAAAGGGTTAATTAGGATACACAGGTTCTTAGCATGACTCCTAGAATGGATTTTCATCTTAAGGTGAATTTTTTATTCTAGTAGGATTAGAATGTTAAATAGAATGGGTTGTACCTCAAATAGAGTTTATTTTATTCTTAATTCTTTAAAACTTAAATTCAACTTTAACATAAAAATAAACCTAAAATTAAAACAAAATTAGAAATGAATTTAAATTACTTAAACTAAGATCATTCGATGGTAAAATTAAACAAACTATGAATTCATATTAAAAATTGAACTTGAAAAGGCCTAGTGTAGTTATACCACAAAAGCCCCTCTTTTTTCACACTAGATTATTAGATCACCGACCCTAAACTTAGGCTCAGTTGATAATCTGTGTTGATTTGTGCTGTGATGAGATAAGTTTTTTATTTTATGGTGTAATATTTTATACTATATGTCTAGAAATTCTTTTCTAGTTACTTTGGATGTTAGGGCGCTCTTTTTAAGCTAACATTATTTTTTTAAGGGGCTATGCTTAAATGGAACACTATCATAAAATATAATAAATATTATTTGCTTGTAGGTGCTACTTCGATCCCTAAGCATAATATAATAAGATAAGTGGGCTACATACCCGTTTATGCTAAAACTATATATTTGTATTATAACTACTAGTGTGCTATGTTTTTTTGTTCTAACAACTATTTTGTATGGTTTAGGATTTTATTTTATAAATTTTTTTAAAATGTAATTTGAGCCTATAATTAGGTTAGGATATATGGGGTCTAGTAATAACAGGAGTTGAATGTACATTTTGGGGGTCCCTTATGAAGTTTGAGGAGGTCCCTAAAAAAGCTAAAGATCCTGAATGAAGACCACTATAAATTAAGACTTTAGTTCTAGGCCATGTTGTATAAGTGCAGAACTTCAAAGCCAATTTTTTTTCTTTTGAGGTGTACAACGATACCCTGCTGCACCAACTTATTAAGTTAATTAAATTTCGCTTGACTTATTTTTGGGTGTATAATAGAACTGCATGCTTTTTATAAGTCTCTTATTATTATTATTATGTTATGTGATGAATCCTAAGTATGTTAAGCCCTTAGAAAATTTTATTTTTTCTACCCCATTGAATTAAAATAACTCAAACATAAAAGAATTAACTCATTACTTCACTTAGTTAAAGGCTTAGGCATAAACAACTAAAAAAACTAAAATTAATTAGACTTTGTGAACCATGCGATCATATTCCCTCGTACTTCTTCAATTAGGTGCATCACCTAATGAACAAAAGGGGGCATCTGACCTGTGAAGATGATCACCCTTCTTGGGAAAGTGTGCCATCATTTATTGATTTAGCCCATGACCTTTCTCTAACTACATCTCATTTTAGGCGAGACTTACATACCTAAAACTTTAAGTGAAATTATAATTCAAAAATAAATAAAAATTATTGTATTATTCAGGTACATAATATACTAATCATTATCTTAGGGTTTGGGTGTATGTCTAAGCTCTTAGCTCTCATTCCTATATACAACAGTCAAGCTATCTTGCATTCGTAAGACTAAAATCATGGGTTTAAAATTACTTAAGTAACTAGTAACCCCTCCCAAGTGAGAAGTAAGTCTAGGAGAGTCAGGGATAGGTTTTCATTCTCAAATGAGATGAAGGCAAATAATTCACTAAAGTTAAACTAAGTTAAGCTTTTAACTTATATCAAAGAACTTTTAGAATTAAGATTCAAAGTATCCTATTGAAATAAGTCTTCAATTTTTAGGCATTTTTATAATCTTAGGTTGTTAGAATCCGAGTCCTAGACTTCTAATAATATGTCAACTCAAAACCTCAAAAATTTTAATTTAAAAATATAAAGGCTAAGTAGGATAATTTGAAATGGTTATTGGGCTTCCCAATATCTAAAAGCATTTCCTACTCATTTTTAATTTTCTTTAAAAAATAAGTATCCTCCTTGAAGCATTCTCTTTTTATATTTCAAATTAACCATTCTTTTAAGACAAGCTTTGAAATCCATAGAGTGGTCAAAATCAATTCCTTTTATCAAGAGTTTGCTTAAGAAAGTATCACTTTATTAAGATGTAATTAACTATAAGGGCATGCCCTTATAAGGAATTAAGAATCCTATGACAAAATAAACCATGTTCTATTTCACCTTATAGTTCAGAGGAAGAATTTCTGGAATATCATAGACTCATCAATTTTAAGAGTCTTTTATTAATTAATTAGATCCATTATAAGGAGATATTTTCATCTCTTGAGATGATATATTATCTTCTAATAATGTATTTGATTACCTAATTAAAAAATTCTTTTTTTTAAAGCAAAAGGAGAATTTCATTAGAAGAAAAATGGTTACAAGGACCTATCAAGGCCTCTAATGTAAGGAATAGTCAAATTATCACTATGAATGAGTTTCCTAAGATGAGCATTAGAGGACAAAGAATTAAAAACTTGCATAGAGGCTTCCCTAAATTGAGCCAAGTAATTAGATAATTGATTCCCTTCATGAAGGATATAAGAGAACACAACAATATGAGATTTCAAAAGTGATTTAATCTCCTGGACCAGAGGGATAATGTACCATGGTTCAACATAACTAAGCTTTAATATAGTAAGAAGTTACAATAAGTTAGACTCGATCCAAAAACATCGAGAGCCAAATGCTGGGAAAAGAGAAAAGGCTGCTTTAAGTGCCATCAATTCAACATGGAGAGGCGAGTTGGCCATACAGGGAGTTGAGAAGAATAATAAGCAGTGGCCAAAGTTATCAAAAAATGTACACCTATCCCAGTAGACATGTTCTTTTTTCTTGAAATAGCCATCAATATTAATTATAAAAGTATCTTATGTGGGTTTGATCTAAAGGACTTCTTTCTAGAAGGGCATGAAATTAATTGGATGTTGTCCCTCCTAGTTGATGTCTTGTATTAATGGATTCAATTTTAAGTAACAAAATTTGAAAGTTTTAGCAATATAGTTGATGATGCGCAAAGTAATTCACCTAGAGGAAGGTAGCTTTCTATCATGTTTAGCTTCATTTCTTCTAAACCAAATAAACCAAAACATGATAAGATTAATGAATATGAATTGGTCTAAGACCACCATAAGCTAGCAACATCCAAGTTGCCAAAGCATTCTAGCACATTTGGTTTGAAGAACCCCTTAAGCAAGCTCCATATTTCAATGATAAAATAGTAATTAAGAAGGATGTGCAACAAGTTCTCCTCTTTTTTTCCAAACAAATAGATTATATACTATTTTTATTCCTTTCAACTTTAGAATATCATCTATCAAAATAAGTTTGTGAAAAATTCTCTAGCAAAAAAAGGAAATAAATGGCCTGAAGAATCTATGCCATATAATTTTGCCCCAATGGATTTGTTGCTGATTTCTATCTAGACTATTAGTAATTATTTGGGTGGACTTCCTCTTCTTAATAAGAAGTTCATACTTATGCTAAAGGGTAATAAAAATATGAATAATATCATTGATGAGATTTCTAAGTACACTATCTTGGATTTTGTTGATGTTTGAATTATAATTATAGTCCAAAAATCAACCATTAGATCATTTCCTCCCCGCAAAGTCTTTGAGGTGAGCATCAGGCATCCAATGATCCAACCAAAAAACAAATTTATCCTTCTCCCACATCCTAGTAAATAAGTTCTTCTACCTCTTATCTATATAAATAAAAAAATCTTAAAATATGTGTGGTGTCATAAATTTTCTCTATAAAAATATACTCCTATCTCAAAGACAAATTCAAGTACCATCATTCCATAGGTCTGCTATTAGACCCACCCATTCAACTAGGCTAACCCATAAGCTCAAAACTCATGCTAAAGGGAGCTTTAAGAATCCTAGGGAAGTAATCTATTTTAAATGTCATAAAAATGGTCATATAAAAAATCAATGTAATTAGAAGAAGTTGAAGACCCAATAAATAATCATAAAGAAAAAGTTTATAATGAGACTATATTTTTTTGATAAAGAATTAGAATTTATTGATGGACCTCAATTTAATGTGCTGAGGTTCCATACTGTAATTAAAAAATGTTGTAGAAGATTGGATCAGAAAAAAAAAACATTTTTAGCATTTATGTTTCTTGTAATGAGAAGATATGTACTTGAGTTAACGTAAAATATAAGCCTTAGTAGGAATCATTTAATATTAGTTTGATAAATCAAACATCTTTATCTTTATCGATGTTTAGTTCCATTAAAAGTACATAACCATAAAGCTCAAAGGTGGTGTGATGTTCCCCTAATGATTATTATCCATGTTCTCTTAGGAAGACAATGGTTGTATGATATGAATGTCACTCATTATTCAAGAAAAAAATTCTTATGCTTTAAACATAATAATAAGACCATAAAACTTTTGTTGATAAGGCTGATAGAAAAGATACCTTTCATAGCATCTCACATGACAAGTTCTAACTTGCAACCTAAGTGAACTTTGAAGAGAAATATCAAACATCAATTTATTGTCATAAGAAATCCTACAGTTAGGGATAATATTGTCATTTCTTATTGTTACTTCAAATCATCTATTTTTTATTGAGCCAAAAGCACACTTTTTAGAAGAAGTTGAAGACCCAATAAATGATCATAAAGAAAAAGTTTATAATGACACTCTATTTTTTGATAAAGAATTAGAATTTATTAATGGACCATAATTTAATGTGCTAAGGTGTCATACTATAATTAAAAATGTGGCAAAAGATTGGATAAGAAAAATACATTAGTAGAAAACATTTAATATTAGTTGGATAAATCATATATCCTTATCTTTATCGATGTCTAGTTCCATTAAAAGTACATAGCCATGGAGATCAAATGTGGTGTGATGTTCTCCTAATGAATATTGTCCACGTTCTCTTAAGAAGATATTGGTTTTATGATATGAATGTCACTCATTATTCTAGGAAAAGTACTTATGCTTTAAACATAATAATTAGACCATAAAACTCCTGTCGATAAGGCTGATAGAAAAAGCCCCTTTCATAACATCTCACAAGACAAGTTCTGAATTGCAACTCAAGTGAAATTTGAAAAAAAATATCAAACATAAATTTATTGTCATAAGAAATCCTATAGTTAGGGATAATATTGTCATTTCTGATTGTTACTTCAAAACATCTATTTTTTTATTGAGTCAAAAGAAAGAGATAATATGTTTTGGATTCTTATAGAAAGAATTTTTTTATTCATTTCTCCTTCACTTATTTCATGTAAAAGAAGTCACACAAGACTCTAATGAGAGTCATATACCTATTGCAGTCTCTTCACTTCTCTTTGATTTTAAGGAATTACACTTAATGAGCTTTTTAATAAATTGTCTCTCTTAATGGACATTCAACATTTGACTTTACTCCTGGTTCTCAACTATTTAACATTTCTTATTATAGGATGAATCCTATTGAGCATGCTGAGATTCAAAGGTTAGTTGAAGAATTACTATAAAAAAGGTTTTGTTTAAAAAAGACTTAGTCCTTATGTTACCTAGCTCTATTAACAATTTAGAATGATGGAACATGTTGAATGTCTATTGATATCCAAGTAATAAATAAAATTTCTAATAAATTTGGGTTTTTTATTGCTTGATTAGATGATATGTTAGATTTAGTCTCATGGGAAAATTGTATTTTTAAAATTTATCTAAAATGTGTATAACATGAGATTTGAATTAGATTAATAGATGAGTGGAAATAGATTTTAAAATCCTAGATGGATTTTATAAGTGGTATGTTATGCCCATTGGATTTTCAAATGTCCTTAGCACATTTATGTGATTGATGAATGTTATACTTTAACCTTATATAGATAATTTATTTGTGGACCATTTTGAAGATATTCTAATTTTTAATTCAAGTAAATAATGAATTTCAACAACACCTCAAATAAGTCTTTAATACACTTAGAAATAAAAACTTATACATCAAATTAAGATTTAACCAACTTAATTATGGCAGTTAAATATGCTCAACAAATATAGTTAATCATCAAATATGATGAAGATCCTGTTATATGATTTTTCCCAAGAAAATTTAATTTAAAAAAAAAAATTGTTCTATATTCTCTCACATGTGTGTGTGTGTGATTGATTGTTTTTCATCTTTTATAAGTAAATAACTGAAGACAATATAAAATATTAATACTATAAATAATAACACAACATTTAAACTTGACTTCAGTCATCCAGCATCAATAGTTCTTCAATTTTAGTGTTCATGGTCTCTTTCTTGATCAAACTTTCAAAACTTGACCATTATTTGTGCTCTTATAGTCAATTTTCATTAGGCTTCTTAATTGCAGTTCCTTTATTAAAAGCATACCCTAGCTTGCATACAAAATTGATCAATAAAAATAGTTGTTTAACTAGAAATATTTATGATAATCAACACTTGAATAATATATGAAGGCAATTATGATTAACAATCTCTCCTCTTGTAATGATGGTAAACATTTTTTGCTTAGTTTGGGAGCTTAATATGTGAAAAAAAAAGAGATAACTCCCTCTCAATGTATGGCTCAAAATATTTGAAAAATATGCAAAAAGTGTAAAAAATATGCAAAAGTTTAAAAAATATTTAAAAGCATGACAAACTAAGAAAATTTCTAACAAACCAAAAACACTAATCTTTTCACCATTTTGACACATCAAAAAGGGTTGAAGTAAAAGATGAACAAATCATGCAAATAATAGTGCTTTAAGAATGAATTTACTAATAAAAATATGCTTAGTCTATCATACTAAGCATGAGGTGTTTGTTTCCAATCATTTAAGGCCTTTTTCATGTTATAAACATAATAAAAAAATGATGATCTTTCAAATTTGGGCAATTATTCAACAAATAGATCTTCTTCTATAACACCATCCAAAAAAGCACTCTTAACATCTACTTAGAATAATTTAAAACCTTCAAAATAAGTTGATATAGGTAATAATCGAATAGCTATCAAATGTACAATAGGTGCAAAACTTTCTTCAAAATTAATGCCTTCTATTTGATTAAAACTTTTTGCCACCAACTTTGATTTGTTCCTAACAATAAATCTTAAGTCATTTCAATTATTTTTGAAAGCCCACTTTGTTTTAGTCACACTTTGAGATGATGGTCTTGTCGCTAATAGCCAAGTATCATTTCTAGCAAATTGATTTAATTATTTTTTGCATTGCCACAACTTAGATTCATCAGATATTGATTCTTCTACACTTGTAGATTCAATCATGTAAATGAAGGTTGCATGGCTAACTTCTTCTCTAAGGCTATCTTTATTCCCAAGACCTATAGATGGGTCTCCTATGATCAAATTACTGGGATGACTCTATGCATATCTCCACTTTCTAAGTAGTCTCCTACTAGCTTATTCATACTCTTCAAACTAGAATTCTTAATTCTATGCACTAAATCATCCTCATCTAAAAGCTCTCAAGAATGGAGAGGGATAATGGACTCATTCAAAATAATATGCATTGACTCCTCTACTAATAAGTTTCTTTTAGCAAATATTCTATAAACTTTTTCTACTAAGGAGTAACTTAGAAAATCCCCTCATCATATCTTGAATCAAACTTCCCTAAATTGTTATTTCCATTATTCAACATAGGACATTTGCATCCAAGAACAAGAAACATAAAAGATTCGGAGTATTACCTTTCTCTCATAAGGATTTTATTCAGTTTAGATCTAATGTTTACTTGATTCATCACATAAGTCATCTTAACTACCTTAGCCTAAAAGCTAGTGATTTTCATAAGCATTCTATTTTTATTTTGTTCTGCTACTATTCTACATTGGTATCTTACTGGCTGACAAATTAATTGTGCTCTATCCCTACTTCATTATAAAAAGCTTCAAATTTATCTTTTTCAAATTATCTATCATGGTCACTATAAATAGATGCAATCGTACAACCAATTTTCCTCTAAATCCAAGTAGTAAAGATCTTAAATTCAAAAAAGATTTATATTTGTGTCTCAAAAATCTCACCCTAATAAATCTACTATATTCTTCAAAAATAAGAAAACTTTATGACTTTCCCCATGGTGCAGGTAGATCCAAACAAATCCATCTAGAGAATTTATAAAGGTCATAAGTTGTAGTGCCTAATGTGGATTTAAAAAAAATATTTAGTTTTTTATTATCCAAACAAGCATCACACAAATGATCATAAAAAAATCTAGTGTAAATATACCTCTAACCAAGTTAGCTCGTATAATTTTCTTAAGTGTGTTCATATGAGTGAGACACAATCTTCTATGCCATAATTGAACTAAGCTACTGTGGATTTAAAACAAACAACCTGAGTTATCAAAATTAGTCATGAAAATATTGTTAATCCTAACACCTTCTAAAATAATTTTTCCATTCAAACAAGAATTTATTATTAAAAAAATATAACATAAAAGCCCTTATAACATGACTACCTAATGCTATGAAATTTTTTGTTAACCTCATTTTTGGATGAGGTTAATATAATTTTTAAAATTAGTAATTAGGAGCCTCATAATTAAGTACTTAGGACACTACATCTACTGACTGAACTCAAATTTAGTGCATTTTCTTTGGATTTGATCTAACATAATGGGTTTAGGTTAACTCAACCCAAATTTCAAACTTGAATTAAATCAAAACAAATCCAAATTAAATAAAATGAATTAAAATTAAATCAGATGAATGAATCCAAATCTAAATTAAAACCAGATCTAGTTAGTCCTTTTGACATGGGTTTGACCTATGCGGGTCCCACCAAGTCAAAGGTCAACACACCAAAATTTGACCAAAAAAATTATTTCAAATGATCTAATTGATACAATAAACATGTTTAATCATGAATCAAAAAAAATTAAGTTTATTTAGGCCTTACTTAGGCTAATTAGACCACTAAGTCTAAATGAACCTAAATGGGTCCTATTGGGTTCAAACCCAAATCAAATTGAAATCAACTCAATTTGATTGCTCAAAATCATTTGGAAATGAAAATCAAATATAATCCACCCATCATTAGGTCTAATTTGGTCAAATTGGTCATTTAATATAAATGAACCAAGCTTAACCCATTAAGCCTAATGTGGGTCAAATGAATTCAAATTGAAATAAAATTGAAATCAAATGAAGTTAATCCCTCCAAATCATCTCACACATATGATTAGACGTGACTGGAGTCCAAAAAAATTCAATAAATTTAAATGGATCATTTGAACCCAATTGAAATCAAGTTTAACCCATTTAAGCCTAAATGGGTTAAAATGAAAGGAAATTTAAAACCAACTCAAATCTGAAAGGGATTAATTAAATCAAAACTTAATAAATCATCAATTAAACATAATTGAACTCAAATTAAATAAAATAAATCAAAATAAGTAATATCAAAACTTTGAATCCAAATGGCCTGAAGTTGGTTCAAACATCCAATCCAACTTAAATGAATTTGGATTCAACCCCAAACTCACATTAGGTTTGATTTGGGTAGCCAAACACTAGCCTAATGGTTGTGGTTGTGATGTCAAAAGCTATTAGTAAAGTCAATGGGATTTGAGTTGAAGTTTCACCAAAAAGAAGATTCTTTATGATTCTTTCTCCTCCCATCATGTAAAATCCCTTGGATTTTATCCAAGTCATCTTTGACCACCTCTTGGAGGATGATTTCAAGGGCTAGAATGAAGTGGTTAGCTCATATGCAAAGGAGAAATTAGCTTCTTCTAAAGGATAGCAAGCAGGAAAGAGCAAGAGAGAAGCCATGAAGTTAATGCTCTTGGCAAAAAGAGGAAAGGGGAGGAAATGAATTTCTCCCCTCAATTTTTTTATCCAAACACACTCACAAGGCCAAGAAGAATCAAATTTACCCTCTGGCCTAGCCTATGGCCGCTACTGTCTAGAATCTGACCACCTAGAAGCCTAAATATATGGCTCTCGGCCATCTATCAAAAGAGAGGAGAGATCCCTTTTCTTCTCCTTCTTTTTCCCAAAACATTCACAAGATGAACAGAAGAAGAAAGAGACCATTCCCCTGACCTCTTGCCACCAATAAGCTAGAATTTGGCCAAAGTCGGAAGCCAATCTCTTCGCCTCTAATAAAGTGAGAGGGGAGTACTTCGCCTTGAATTAAACTTCCCAACATGCTATAGAGGTCAAGATGACTTTAAACGAACCTTCATGGAGGCTCATAGCTACCATCAAGCTAGAAAATGACTAATGTCATTGAAAACCTTCCGTGAGTTAGTCTAGAAGCTAATCCATGAAGAAGCAATCCAACTCCTTCCTTATACAACCTTGTCACATCATTTTGATGGTGTTCGAGTCGATCCCATTGCCGAAATTGAGGTATGCAATGTACACCATCCTTTAAGCTTGCAATTTTGGTTATTTTTGAAATGAATTTGATCCTCATGAGGATCAAATCATATATATCAATTATAAATCAACTCTTAATTATTTTGCAATAAAAATCAAATTTGGCCTCAGATCATTGGAAATCCATTGGATTCAATAGATAGTGACCGTCTCTCCCAAGAAATGAACATGGAATGATCTCCACCATCCATTCCTTCTATTTAGAATAGATGGTTGAGATCTAGTTGCATAATTTGATTCAATCCCTATAGGAAACCATCAGTAAAATAAGGACCATTCAATATTCAATCGGATGGTCGGGATCCATCATACGTTGCACCACTTTTGATGTGGTTGTTGCATGGATTCCACATGGCCCAATGGCGTTGTGCCACGTGGCAACGACACCACATCGGTAGAACATTTTAAAATGGCATTTCTCATTTTAAATGATTAAAAAATCATTAAAAATGTCAAAAACTTCCAAAAATCATAATAACTAAATATAAATTCAAAAAATTTAAATGAGGGCTCTATGGATTCATCTCAATGAGTAGAATCCATTAAACCCAAAATTCATAATTAATTTTTGGGTAAATTTGGATTAATTTGACCTTAAATGAAATTAAGTAAACTCAAATTGAAATGAAACTTTGTGGAACTAAAATTGAGATTAAAATGCACCGTAGAAAAATTTCATGAATTATTGTTAAGTAATTCAAAAGATATCAAATTTCAAACCCCAAACTTTAATTTTAATGAAATAAATTAAAAGTAAATGAAATAAATCATCAAAATTGATTAAATCACTTTAAATCAACATAAAAAAACCCTAATGAACTTGAAAACATCAATGAAACTCAGTGAAACTTAATAATTCACAAAATGACTTAATTTGGTAATTAATTGAAATAATTGATCAAATTAATTAACTAGAATTTGAAAAATCATAATAAATCAACTAGGTTTCCAAAAATTATGAATGAACCCTCTATGGATGCATTTTTTATAAAACCCCTAAATAATCCTCATTAAATTAGGCTTAGTTTAAGTTTTAATAAAATAATTAAAATCTTAATTACACTCTAATTATGCATCTGATTAAAATGAAACTTTAGGAATATAAAATTGGCAAGGAACCCTACTTGTCATAAAAATTTCAAACTTAATTAACCTTTGGATTAAAAATTATTGAAAAATCTTTAGGTCATTATAAATCAAATAATAAATTAAAAAAATTTAGAAAGTTACAAAATTAAAAATGTAACTTAGAACACCTTGTCAAACATTATAATATTTGATAATAATTCTTCAACATTCTAAATCAAAGAACTTGATCACTTACATACTTAAAGGTTAATGAAAATAATAATGAATGTTAAGATTAGTTAAACCTTAGGCTAATGAATTTATAGTAAACAAATCAATAAAATCTTAACCCATAATCATTGTAACTTAATAATGGATTAAAGAACTAATTTAAGTATCATAGATTAACATAATTCAACTAAATGAATTCAATAAACATAAACATAATTCAAACCAAACATTAAGAAAATAAATGTTAAATCAATGAACATGAACATGAAATAAATTTTAAACCATTTCAATCCAAATAAAATAAATGAAATTGAAAATAAATCAAACCAAGAAGAAATACAAAATCAAATAAAAAGAAATTAAAACAAGAATTAAATTTTAAAAGAATTAGAATTATAAGCTTAATACATATCAAATCATATAAATGAATCAAAAAGGATCAAGTAAGATACTTAAAGATCGTGGTTAGGCCTTTGGGATGAATCTTCATCTTAGGATGAAGGTTTCATTCTATTAGGATTTAGAATGTTGAATAGAATGTGTTTCACCCAAAAGTGGAATATATTCTATTCTTCAATCTTACAAACCTAAACTTCACTTTAACATAAAAGTAAACTTAAAAATGAAAATAAAATCATAAATCATTAAATCACTTGAATTGAAACCATCCAAAGGTAAATTAAACAAACATAAAAAATCCAAATTGAAACTTGAACTAAAAAGGCCTAGCAAAGTCTTGTCACACAACCCAATATCTTTCACACACTAGGTCATTAGGTGAGTGACCCTAAGCTTAGGTTAGGTTGATATGTGATACTCTATGACATTATGTGTTATGATGTGATGTGCTTTTCACATCTTGGTGGTGTGCTATTTTAGGCAACATGTCTAGGATTATTTGCCCATTAGACTAGCTGGTAGGATGTTCTAATTGGAATTAATATTATTTTCTATAGGGGGGCTATGCTAAAAAGGGCTGCTATCATAAACAAATTATAAATGTTATTTTCTTTCAAGTTTGCTTAAGCCTTTAAGCATAGCCTAATAGGATAGGTGGGCTTGCCAAGTAGCTAATGCTAAGCTCGTATGTTTGTAAAATATAACTCTTATAAGGTATTTGTATTTTCCTGACATATGTTTCATAGAGCTTAGGATTTATTTTTGAATTTAAAATATAAATTTGAGCTTAGAATTAAGTTAGGATCTATGGGGTCTAGGATTAGCATGAGCTGACTCTACCAACAGATAGGTGTAGTAGTCCCCAATAAAGCCCAATAGAGGTCCCAAAAGAAGGAGACAATCTTGAAAAGAAGACTCATATATCTAAACTTTAGTTATGGGTTGGGTTGTATAAGAATAGAGCTTAGTTTCTCGTTTTTCTCTTTCTTCCAAGGTGTACAATGGTACTCAGCCGCATTGGTCTTTCTTTAATTTAAAATTTGGTTGATTTATTTTAGGTGCGCAATAGAATCAAGTTACTTTTCTAGGTTTCTTTTTGTGTTATATTTTCTGTGATGGATGCCTAGACATAGGCTCTTAGGGAAAACTAAATTTTCTACTCAATTTAAATCTAATCAACTCAAACACAAAAATAAAGAAAACTTGAAACTTCACATAAATTAAAGCCCTCTAGGGATAACCTAAAATCAACTAGAAATAATTATCCCTTGAAAAATCATGCAATCATATTACTTTCAACTCTTGAGTTGAGAACTTCACCCATTGCACATAAAGGGGGATCTTACATATGAGGATGACCACCTTCTTGGGAAAGTTTTACTTTCTCTTATTGATTTGGCCCATAAATAATTCTAATTACATGGCATTTAGGCATAAAAATGCATATTCAAGATGTTAAATGAATCATGAGTCAAAATGTCTAGAAAGCTAAAAAAATGTGCATTAGTTAGGTGCATTTCATACCCTAGATGATCTTAGAGATTAGGGAGTGAGTCTAGGTTCTTAGATTCCTTTCCTAAAAATGCAACAACATAGCCATCTTGCATACATGAGACTTGGCTTTAAGAATTTAAAATGAACTTAGGTGGTGTTAATTGGTAGCCCTTCTAAGTGAGTTAAAAGTCCAGAAGAGTCAGGGATAGTTATGTTCCTTCAATTTAGAGGAAAGACTAATAATTCCTAGAAATAAAACTAGGTCGAGCATCTAACTTCTGTTAGAAGCACTTATAGACTTAGGTTCTGAAGCATCCTACTTGGAGTAAGTCTTCAACTCTAGGCATTTTTGCAATCTTGTGCTACTAGAATCTAAGCCCTAGATTTCTAATAAAATGTTAACTTAAAATTCAAATTAAATTTCAAAATTTAAAGCCTAATGTTTGGATAGTTGAAATGCCTACTATGTATCGCAATATTAATAGGAATTTCCTACTTCATCCCATTTGGCTTCCAAAAATAAGTCTTTCCACTTTGGATCATTCCCAATTGAATTTCAAAGTATCATTCTTTTGGAAGCCAAGTTAGAACTCCATAGAAATAATAATTTATTTCTTTAATTGAGAGTATTCTTAGGATGATACCCTTCATTCCAAAGATGTAATTAACAATAGGAGCTTGCCTTTATAAGGAACCATGAACTCAGTTTAAAATAAACTCTGCTCTACTTCACATGTAGTTCAGGAGAAAACTCTATGGTACATGAAAGACTTATTATCCTTAGGAGTCATTTATTAAATGATCGAATCCATTATAGGATAACATTTTTCTCTTCTAAGGTAATATGTTTTCTCCTTAATGATGCATTTGATCATCCAAACAAGAAATTCCTAAACTCTATGTCATGTCATAACTTTTCCAAATTTGTGTTTCAAACTATCAACAAGAATGACCTTTTAAAAATAAAGAATTTTAATACCAATTATACTTGAACCAAATACTTTACAAGTTTTGTAATCTTAAAAGGCAACCCTTCCTTTACTTTTAAGTTTCAAAGAGATGAATTTGATTTTGTCTCTAGTCATATGTCTTGTGCACCCAGTGTGTGAAAAGTACCACATGCCTCCACTAGCCCATAATTGAAGGCATATCCGAATTTAGGTCAATTTTTTAGGAGCATAAACTTGCTTAGGTTCCTTAAGTTTAACAATAAAAGAGCTATGAAAAGTTTTTAAAATCCAAAATCTATCATATTCTACATTTAAAAATAGATTGATTGAATAAAAATTGACATATGAATTTTTTTTAAAATCAAAAAGAATATCATCAAAAAGAGGTGTTTCAGTAATATAATACACTTCCATTTTATTTCAATTATTTATTTTTGTCATAGATATATCTACTTATGATTGTTAGACCATGAAAATATAAGTAACCCATTCTGGGGTTGGTGTGGAGCTAATTGACAAACTTGTAAACATTTCTTAAAAGAAAAATCAACTCAAATATTCTTTGTACATAAAGAGAGAGACTTAATAGAATAAAAACAATAATCCAAAAATAAGGGAAAGAGCAATAGAAAAAAATGAAGAATATAAAGAGAGGCAGAAAGATTTAAAGTGGTTCATCTTAATGGACCTGCACACACTCTTAAGTTTTAAACAAAAAACATTATTTCATATTATCTCACTTATGTGTGCATGCCTAGTTGTTTTTCAATATTCACATATCAAATACATAAACAACAAATAAAACATAAATACAATAAAAAATTACATAACATTTAGACTTATCTTAGGTCTTCAAGCATTAATTGTTCTTTAATTTTAGTTTTAGTGGTATATTTCTTGGAAATTCTAAAAATTAATCATTGTTTGAGTTCTTATTGTTAATTTTCATTAGGCTTCTTAGTTGCAATTATTATATTGAAAGCATACCATATCATATACATACAACTGATTAGTGGTAATAATTATTCAAATAGAAATATTCATGATCATCAAAAATTAGAATATTATGTGAAGGCTCATTTTATTAACAAGTTGTGCCACAACCTCCGATTAATGATGGCTCTTCTAAATTCTATTAATGAGCTTGACTGAGGAGTGTAGGGAGATTGGTGGTAACCACTAATGAAATCTTGGCGGTTGTTGGTTACCACATAGTTGCTACCCAAAATAATTATGGTGGCTCCTCAACTTATAATACATTTGTTGGGGTATGAGTTCTTAATCTATTAGTTTCTCTTGAAGTTTACCTACTATAAATATGGTTGTATGAAGAGAATGTTATTTTACCAATTTTTTCTATTATTACCACTCAACGGTGATCATGGTAAAAGAATGGCCAAGTGGTGTAGGCATTATGCAAGAACTAACATGCTTCATTAATGAAGCAACCTTTATAGTGGTGGCTCTATTAGAATCGATGTCTTAGGCTATAGCCTTAGGCTCTTTCAAATGATTCCTTCAATTGTCCATTGGCAGTTGTTCATGACCATCACTTATAGCAAGTCATAAGTAGTCTACTAAGTCTAGCTCATGGAAGTAGTGTAGTGGTGGTTCTATTAGAATCCATCTTGATGTTGTGTGGAACAAAATGTATCACTATGGGAAAATTATCAATTTTTCATTGAAAAATCTATAGGAAATCATGCCAAATTCGTTGGTAATATAAGGTTTTGATATATTTCTGAAAAATTTATTCTAATCGATAAAATCATGGTTGGAAAAAAAATTTGTTGGTGAACTTATCCCTTGGTAGTGTCTTTTTAGTGATTTCTAAAGGATTTTCCTTTAGAAATATTTTCCAAAGAACCAACAGCCATCCCTAGAAAAAAATCTAACAAAAGGGAATTTTCTTTAAAACATTACCTACAGAATTTTTGGCAGAATTTCATGGAAATTTTTGATTCCAGGAGTTCACCAAAAATTCAACAAAATTCCTACCATCAAAAATTTCTCGTCCACTAGAAGGCCATTATGATAATTTGTATCAATGGTAGTGACAAAATATTTGTCAAAAAACTATTGTAAACCTATACTAATTTGAAAAAAAAATTGAAAGTGCTTTGCATGTGTTTTGATTTTTACACCTATTTGATTCACAGTTGACTCTAGCATAATCACAACAAATAAAAATGATAGGTCTAAATAATGTTTTCATCGTAATAGTTTTAAAACATTAATATTTTACTAATCATATGTCAACTAACAGTAGGATCAAATCTGGGCCATTTATTTGGAATGGATGGCCCACATTTAGTTGAATGGCTCTAATAAATCCCATGTCTATAACAGCTTTAGATGTGGGACCCGTGTGGATCCTGCTAGGTCCAAGGGCATTACAACACGTGTAAATGGGTGCGCAGTCAATGTAGCATAGATGCTGATTGGATTAAGTAGGATAAAATCAATTTTTTTGAATTTAAAAAATGGTTAAAAATTACCAAAATTTAAAAAAAATTATAGAAAATAAACTACTTTACTAAAAAATACAAATAAGAGCTCTACGAATTTATCTTAGCGAGAAGAATTCAATAAACTCAAAATCCTCAATTTTTATTGAGTATTTTTGGGTAAAATTAAGTTTAAATAAAAATAATCAAACTTAAATTAAATACAAACCATTAATCCAATCAATTTGAAACTTTGGGATTGAAATTAAGGTTAAACCTACTTTAGATAATTTTTTTCATGATTTATTGGCAAGTAAACCTTAAAATATAAAATTTTCAACATAGAGGCATAAATTTCATGAAATAAATTAATATTAAATTAGTAAAATCATAGAAAATTATAAAATCAACTTGAATCATAATAATAAACCTTAATGAATCTAAACATCATTAAAACTTATTGAAACCCCATAAACCCTAAAATAACCTAATTTATTAATTAATTGAATTAATTAATCCAATAATTAATTTGAAATTCAACAAATCATAATAAATAAACCAAATTTCTGAAAATTCTAAACTAACCCACTGAGGATGCATCTTCTAGAGACAAATTCAAGAAAATTAAAAACCCTAATTAATTCCTTTAAGTTTAGGCTTAATTTAGGTTTTATTAAAATAATTAAAATTTTAATTAAACTTAGATTACATATATGATTAAGATGAAACTTTATGCAACTTAAATTTCTTAGCAATTTTTCAATGACCTTTGGATTAGAATTTAGTGAAATAAGAAATCAGAAAAATCTCAGAAATGATAAAAATTCATAAAATCAACTTAAAACATTTTCATTAACATGAAAGCACTTAACAAAAACATTCTAACCTTCTAAAGTTAAGCATTTTGATTAATTACAAACATAAGGTTTAATGAAATGAAAGAGAATAAAAATTAAAACTTAAGTTATTAATTTGATAAATTTTTAATAAATCAATTAATCAATTGAAATTAAAACCTTATAAACTAAGCTTGAATTACAATATCAACTTAAATGGATTAAGTGATTCATTCAGGCTAATAAACATAAAAATTACTGAAATAAATAAATGAAATCAAGTGAAATTTAAATTAATCGTGTAATTAAAATTCAAAATAATTAAGGTCATCAAATCATATTAACTCATCCAAATTCATAAACATCAATGAATTAAACAAGTAAAATCAAATCAACTGAACATTTAACTAAATGAAAGGAAATGTTTTAAATTTTAACCAAAAGTTATAAACCAAAAAATCATAAACCAAACTATAGAAACTTTAATCAAATAAAAAAATTGAAACAAGAATGAAATCTTCAAATCCTAGTAAGGTTAGATTGCATAAACTATAAACTTTTTAAAAAAAATAAAATATTAATCAAATCAAACTCAAATTAAAATAAATCACTTTAAGAATTCAAAAGAGGCTAATTAAGATACTTAGGTTATTAGCTTGACCTTCTAGAATGGATGAAAATCCATTATACTAGGATTTAGGATGTTCAATAGAACATGTTCTACCAAAAGTGAGACTTATTTCATTCTTCATTCTTTTATATCTAAATTTTAATTTTATAACAAAAGTAAACTTAGAAATGGAAATAAAATTACAAATCAACCAAGTCACTTAAATTGAAACTACCCAATGGTAAATTAAATAAATGTTGAAAACTAAATCAAAAACTTGAATTTAAAATGCATAGTAAAGACATACCACACAAGCCCATTTTTCTTCACACATTAGATTGTTAGGTTACCGACCCTAGACTTAGGTTAAGTCGATGCTCTATGATATTTTGTGATGAGATGTATAATATATTTTTTATTTTGTAATGTACTATTTCAGACTGGATGACTAAGACTATTGGCTTGCTAATTTAGATGGTAGGATGTTCCTTTTAGCCTAACACCATTTTTCATAGAGGTTTATGTTAAGAGGGACTACTATAATAAAAAATTTAAATGTTATTTTCTTGTAGGTGTGCTTAAGGTCTTAAGCATAGCCCAATAAGATAGGTCTACTTGGCATGTAACTAATATTAAACCTATATATTTACAAATGTAATTGATGGCATGCTATTTTTATTTCCTAATGTATGTTTTGCAAAGTTTATAAATTTAATATTAGAAATTTGAATGTAATTTGAGCCTAAAATTAGGTTATATTCTATGGGGTCTAGGAATAGCAAGAGCAGACCCTACCAGTGCATTGCTTCAGTGGTCCCATGTGAAGTTTGTGGAGGTCCCTGAAGAAGGTGACGATTCTAGAAGAAGACCCCATTGATCAAACTTTTAGTTTTAGGCTAGACTGTGTAAGGGCAGAGCTTGACTATCCATTTTTCTCTTTCTTCTTGAGTGTACATCGATACTCATCTACATTAGCCTATTCTATTTTAATTAATTTGGATTGATTAGTTTTGGTGAGCATTAAAAATAACCTACTTTGCTAAGTTTCTTTCTATGATGGTGTTGCCGTGATGAAGTGCCTAAATTGTTAGGCGTTAAGGAAAATTAAATTTTCTATCTAATCTAAATCTAAACAACTTGAACACAAAAATAAATAAACTTATAATCTCACATTAACTAAAGCCATATGCATAACTTTAAAATAACTAGAAATAATTAGCTTTGCAAAACATGATAGCATATTATTTGTTCTCCTTGAATTGGGCACTTTACCCATTGGACACAATGGGGCATTTAACCGTTGAGGATGACCACCCTTCTTAGCAGAAGTGTGTCTTCTCATGGATTTAAAATCCTTAGTTGGTGTTAGCTGGTAGCTCTTTAAGGCAGGTGATAAGCACCAAAGAGTCAATGATATATTCATTTTTTTAATTAAGAAAAAGAGACGATAATTTCTGAAAGTTGAACTAGGTTGAGCCTCTAATTTATGTCAGAAGTACTTATAGAATAAGGTTCTAAGCATCCTTCTAAGAATAAGTATTCAACCTTAGGAATTTCTTTAGTCTTATACTACTACAATCTATGTCCTAGATTTCTAATAAAATATCAATTCAAACTCTAGTAAATCAAATCTCAAAATTGTAAAGCCCAATGGTTAGTTAGCTGAAGTGCCTACTAAGCATTCTAATATCAATAGGCATTTCCTACTTAATCTCAATTGGTCTCCAAAAAAACTCTTTCTCTTTTGAAACCATTTCTATTGAATTACTAAATTAATCATACTTTTATGAAAAGCTTTGAAATCCATAGAAATAAAAATCTATTCCTTTAATCGGGAGTATTTTTTGGAAGAGATCATTCATTCCAAAGTTGTAATTAACTATAGGGGATTCCCCTTATAGGAGCTGTGAACCCACAATATAATAAAACCAATTCTACTTCACCATGTAGTACAGGGGAAAAATCTCTGGTTCGTTGAAGACCCATCAACCTTAGAAGTCCTTATTAAGTAATTCAACCTATTATAAGGTAATATGTTTATATTTCTAGATATTATATTTATCTCTTAATAACATATTTGATTACTCAAATAAGTACCCCAAAGATCTATGTGGTCTTCCAAAAATAAAAATTATAATAAGTATTACTCTACTCATCATTTCCATAGTCCTCTTCCTTGTCCTCCTCTTCCTCTTCCACACTAGCTCTTTCCCCTTTCATTTTTTTTTGGTGCATCTTCTCCATTCTTTCTATCATGGTAGCTATCTAAGCTTTCATATATGTAGTCATTCGAGACTCCAAGTCATTTGCCACTACAATAATAGGCCTTCTAACTATCTCATAAATTGAATCACTGCTCATTTTGTAGAATGATTGGTGAGCATCATAGGCCAACCCTATGAACCTAGGCCATATATTCTTTTTTTCTTCTTACCTCTAACACTTCTCTCTAAATACCAAACTTTGACTAATCAGACTATCTATTAGAACTATCTAGATCAACAGAGCTCTAACTATGCCATTTCTATAACCTCATGTAATCATCTTATAAGAAATTATGGTGTTATTTAAATAGAATATATTTTCAATAAAAATTTAATTCCAAAATCATAAGTTCATTTACATAAGCTTTTTCTAATTGAACAATAACCCATTCCTAGTCCACATGATGCTGATTTATTCTATTATATAATTCTATAGCGGTGGGCTATCTTCCAAGAATTCTTACTTATAAACATACCAATGATATTAATTAAGTAATTTTATAAATTTAATTACTACAAATATTGAATGACTTACCATCCTTCTCTAATACTAAGTTTGTGGAATTGAGCCTCTAGCATGTAGAGATGTGCCCAAGCCCCCACAATCAAATGCACAGTTTCTTTTAGCCCTCTCCTTCTTAAGAACATAATATAGTAAGGGCCAAACACTATAAAACTTAGCCCACACATCATCCTCAATCCAAAGTAGTCTCTACCCAAACTTGCATATATTTATAAACATATCACATAAATAGTTTGCACCTTTAAACTCCAAAAATTTTCTAATGTTATGGCTATGCTCTAGAAGCCACTTAAAATTATTCTATTACATAAAACATGTTATTGGTAATCAATAAACCTTTAGCCAAATATATTGAATTAGATATGCATAAAGAGCTATGATAATATCATAAATTCTTGGAATCACATGTCCCACACTGTAACTAGCACCTTTTTCCGTGATATAAGGGATATCAAATTTACTTTTTGTTATGTCTTTTGGGTATGGATTCCCTTGAAAGATTGAACCTAAAAAATGATCTCAAGTTTAGCACCACAAAATTTTTAAACTAAATGTTTTAAAATTAACTTACATGTGATCCCCTAACTTAATAAAAGTGTTTGATGTAATCGGCTTAGCTCCACCATGCTCAATAGGTGTTGATGGATTGGTCTGGTCATGTGGCATATGGTAAAACATAGGCTCCCTATGACTTGTGTGTACTTAATATAGGCAAAATTTCATAGTATCAATAAGCTCTAGAGAGTAGTAGGCATATGTATGGGCAGGTCCAACAATCTGAGATGGCTAGATTAAAATGGAGGTTGGTTGAGACCGTTGTGGTAACCAAAACATTGGGTTGGGAAACACTCTTCTCCTTTCTCGTGAAGATGTTTGTAATTAATTTACATGAAATATAATTTACATCACTTAATGGAACCTATTATAAAAAGAAAATTATACTGGTTATATCTATCAAAAAAAGTAAAAGAAAAGTACTAAACTGAACAACATAAATAGTATGCAGGAAACATAAAAAAATAGTGTGCAACTACATTCGATAAAAAATAATAAAATAAGTACATTTTAGATTTTAAATAAAGAATTTATAATGCAAAGTTTACTATTTGTGTGAGAAAAAAGAAAATATTCTACCTTCAATGCATATGTAATGCTTTTTACTTCGATGAATCACTCAAACTTGAATTTAAATTATCATGTTCCTTATCATCATCACTATCCTCTTGTGTAGATTGAATAGCATCCTTATAATCAATAATAGCATTGTGTAAGCTTATTACTAGCTTAACATCATCACCTAGAAGTCCAAAACTTATTATCTCTTATTCTTTATGAGCAAATTCATTAGTATTTTAAACTTTAACTCATGCTTAAAGTTTAATCTTTATTACAACAACCCAATCTATTTTATCTCTTTTAGGGTATTTAAGATTATACACCTGAGTGGGTTGTTACATAAAGTTAAATGGATCAGACTTATCATATTTCTACTCAACTTCACTTCATTGATTTCATATGACTTATGTGTCCTCATTCCTCTATTAGGAATAAGATTAAACTAATATCGGTTGAATAGATATATAGTTGTCAAATTTTATTTAGGATACTACAATTGTATAATTCCTTGTAGAACTCCATAATAATTTGTCATGTCATATGATTGTGTGTTATCTTTAAAGCACACCCTCAAGTTATAAGTTCTTCTTCTGACAAAGAATAAGTGTGAAATTTATATCCATTTACATTATAAATTAAAGATGTATTCATAATTTGCATGGCTCCCTAAGTGGCATAGAACAACATGTGTATGAAGAAATTAGAACTCAATATTCATTTACTAGATCTCAAGCTAAAGCCCAAAAATAATTAAAGAAAGAAGAATGCTTAGCACATTAACTTGCCAAGGCCCATTTTATGATTTGATCTTTTTCATAATAATGTATTTTAAATTTAATTCAAGAAACTCCTAGTTTGAAACTTTTAATTTAAAAATTCAAAGTATGACATGTGAGGTGGTTCAATCCACATAAAATAATAACATGTGAAATGGGTGGATGGCATAAAATAATAAGCTAACTTAATGCTTCAAATTACTGTGGCCACCCACATTTTCCTCCAAATTAAATTTTTTTTATAAGATGATTGTAATGGATATAAATATCCCTCCTTACTTGTATGAAAGGAGATCTTTTAACAATTATAAACTATTTTAGTTGTTCTTGTGGTTTGAGAGCTTGATGGTCAAAACTTGGCAGTCCTTGGTGGGAGCACTAGTTATCGAACACACCTTTGTTTTCTAACATTCAATACCAAAGGTAACTCATTTTAATTGTTGTTATACTTCTATATTTTATCTCCAACAATCCACTAAGCCTTCTACTCTTTTTCACAAGCTTACACCTTCAATCCACTCAATAATATCTCTACTTCACTAATTACAATCTAGTCTCAATCTTTACAATGAAATAACCTCTTAAACCTATAATTTTTAATTAACTACTCTAGATCATAAATAAATATCCATACCTAAATCTCCCAAGTAATTTCAGCCATGTGCCTCTCTTAAAGATCATTCATTAAAGTTATATTTTAAATCAGCCCGCTCTAGCCCAAACTAAACTAATTTAGTTATTCCCATTATCATATTATCCTACACCCTTCATTATCCCACCAAAACTCAAAAAATATATCTTTAGATATGAATCTAAATATCTATGGCCATTTAATTCTCCCAATCTAACAAAAGGAAGGACACCCACCTTCATCACTAAGCAATGTCATGAAGGTCCTAGTTCTCCACTCCATTCCTCAAATTATGAACCTATTACATTGAGCTATATAAGAAGGTAGAGCTACTAATTTAGCAAATGAATTTAGTTTATAATTATAATTACTTACATGTAAATTAAAGCATTTATGAAATTTATCTTTAACCTTACTATTAATAATAATAGCATCATCCAAGTGTATGGAGTTCACAAATAACCTGAACTCAATATTAAAAGAATTTTTCCCAATACAATAACTAAAATGCTTTAATATAAGGAATTTTACACTATATGGAGTTCACAATAAGACTGAAAGTCTAATTAGATTAGACTTCTAGTAGGGTAGATCCTAAAAATACTTTTTTTTATCTAGTTATAGCTTACAGTATAACCCAGAAGATGACTATCAATTAACATTAGAGAATCATTTATAGTTAGAATTAAACTAAAAATTTATCATAAGTTATCCCCACTAAATCTTGGTGGTGGCTTGAACTTCTTAACTCAATTTTTGATAAATGCATCCTTATTTCTTTTGAATGGGTGGTCAATAGGTAAGAACATATGATTGCAATCAAACTAAGATTTTTTTTACAATTCTTAAGAGTAAATGCCTTTGATAAATCCATGTAGTATAGATAGGCAAACTTTCTAGGAATGCTCCTCCTTAAGAATATCCCACACCTAAAGATGTCATTAATAATCCATATAATCATTGTCTTCATCTAAAATTTCTCCTTTGCATCAATATTATATATGAGTGTTGAGAAAATTTATGACACCATGTAGACCTTGGGGGTACTTATTTAGGTAATCAAATATGATATTAAGGGACAAATATATTACCTCAAAAAATAAACATATTTCTTTATAATGGATTCGATTACTTAATAAGGACTCCTAAAGCTAATGGGTCTTTGATGTACATGGCATTTATCACTTGAACTACATAAAGAAGTAGTACAAAGTTTGTATGATTCTAGGGTTCATAATTTCTTATATGGCTTCTCTTGATTACAGAAAATGACTTTTATTGTATGGATTTCAAAGCTTGTCTTAAAAGAATTGTTAATTCAAAAATTCCTAAATGAATGCTTCAAAAAGGAAGAGTTCTTTTTGGAAGTAATCAAAAATAAATAGGAAATTCTTTTAGATACTAAGATATCAAATAAGCATTTCTGACTACCCTAGTGTTGGTCTTTACATTTTTAAAATTATTAAAGTTCTGAATTAACATTCTATTAAAAATCTAGAGCTTAAATTATAGTAGCACAAGACTGTAGAAATACTTAGAGATTAAGGAATTATTTTAATAAGATACTTAAAAATCAAAGTCTAAAAGCACTTATGGTGTTTTATTTTAGAGCGCTGGGTGGACACCATGTAGATCTTAGGGGATACTTATTGAAGTGATTGGGTATGACATTGAGGTATGATGCACTATCATGAAAGATAAAAATATCACCATACAATGGACCAAATCACCTAATAAGGACTCTTAAGGCATAATGGGTCTTCGTACATACCAGAGATTTTTCCTCAATTTTATATGAAAAAGTAAAGCAGGATTTATTTTATGCTGGATTCTTTAGTTCTCTATGGAGGCAAGCCTCCATAGTTAATTACATCCTAGGAAATAGGGATTTCTTAAGAATACTCTTGATTAAAGTAGTCAATTAATTATCTCCAAATATTTCAAAGTTAGGCTATCAATCAATTGATTATTTTTAGAAAATCAAGTGGGAATGTTCAATTAGAAAGACTTTTTTTGGGAACCAAAGGAGAAGAAGTAGGGAGTGTTCATGCAATAGGAATCCTAATGAGCACTCCAATCTATCTTGTAGTGAGGCTTTATATGTTTGAAAGAGAGAGTTTATTTTAATTTGAGTTGAATTTTTATTAGAATGCTAGGGCTTATAATCTGTCAGCATAAGATTATGGAAATACCTAAGAGGTGAGAATTTCTACTCATAGCCCAAAGGAAACAAGCAATGTCAGATCCTAAATTTAGAGAGCTTTAGCATAGGCTAGAAGCACGACTTAAACTGTCTGACTCTTCTGTACTTATAATCGTCTGGAGTGGCTGCTAGCTAACATCTCCTATGTTTCAAAACCATAGAGGCTGGTCTTATGAAATTGCAAGATAGCTATGCTTGTTATTTAATTTTGAAAGAGACTAGAGTCCTGAACTCACTCCCTAAGAGACTAGGTCATGACTAGCATTAGCATATGACTTAGTTTAAATGCAAAATGTTTTCAAATTTTATATTATTTTTAAGCGATATCTTTGACAAAGGCTTTAGGAGATTTTATGCCTAAATACATGAAGAAGTTTGGTTATTGGCCAAATTAGAAAGACAGAGGGTGAATCTCCACCATAAGGGGGTGCTCTTATAGTTCAAGCATTCCCTAAAGTGCAAGAATGGAGGCCCTAATTTTGCAAGAGTGAAATAAGATGATATGCATGATGTTTGACATTCAACATTCAACTAAGATGTTGCTAAATTTTTTTTAATTATTTGATTATATCCTAAGCTTTAAAGTGAGGTTGAAAGTTGTTTTAAAATTTAATTATGAGTTTTTAATTGAGTAGAAAAATTAATTTTATCCTAAAGAGCCTACTCCATCCAAACCACACAATCAAACATCAATCTTCAAGAAACTTATGAAAATCATGATATTCTATTACACAATCTAAACATAACAAAAATCATTCATAAATTATCATGAAAGATTAAAAGGTTGGTGCAGCCAGGTACCACCGTAAACCCTAGAAAAGAGAAAAATTGAGTAGCTGAGCTCTACCTTTATACAGTCTGTATTGCAAAAGAATATTATAATTGAAATTGAACAGATGCTATGGGGGTCTTCATTCTTCATTTCCTTTTTTATTCTTTCCTCTTTGATTTGATTTGTTCCAAGGCTTCATAGGGCATCCCAAGACATTACTTTCTAGCCACTGTACATCCTAAACCCCATAGCACTAATCCTAATTCCTATTAAAAAATTACATATCTATGGGAAAAGTAAAATCTAACTACACCTATAAAATAGATATTTGCTAAACATACATACATCTAGAGCAATTATATTTCATAATTTGGACTTAGCCCCTCACATATGGGTAACCAAGCCCACCTAACCTAGTGTGGATTATGCTTAGGGGCATAAGAAACCTACAAGAAAAAGCATTTATATTTATGATTATAATGGACCCTTAAGCATAATCCCCTGCAGAAAATAATATTAGGCTAATAACGGCCTAACATTCAATCTACGTTCAACAAACCTAACATCAAGTCTAAAATATTACATCACAAAATAAAACACAACATCATATTACCATCCTAACTTAAAGCTAGAAGTAGTGGATTAGCATTCTAATGTGTGTGTTTAAGCTTAGTGTGGTATGTCTTAGCTAGGCTTTAAGATTGTAATTGTCTAAGTTTTTGGAATTTTTTAATCTAAATGTGAAAGGATGGTTTCACTTTAAGTTGTTTAGAGAATTAATGGATTTTAATTTATATTTTTGTTTATTTCATTTGATATTCACTTAGCATCTAAGTGTTGTAAAGAGAAGAAAGAGGCTTAACCCTCTTCATCCCTACCTTAAGTCATTTTCTAAAGACATTATTATGATTTTATTTTCTTTTAATGAATGGCTTAAGAATTTTATTTTTATTGATTTTGGTTTTGGGTTAATCTTAAAGAATCTTATTCAAACATAAAGACATCTTAAGATTAATGAGATTGAATTACTATCACATGAATACCATTACATCACTCCTTTTCATCATCAATAGCAAGCATATGATATTGAACCTAATAGACCTATACATGCAATGTATTTTTAGCACACTTGGATGATTGTTAATGCATATATGTTGGTAAAAAAGGGGACTTTCATCTCTTAGCTAATACACACACACACACATGTATAAAAGTTTTAAGCAAGTATGTGTCATTATTTAAACAAAGGAAGTGAGATACTCAATGTCCTCCACGGGGCTATTTAAAGCCTCATATTCCTGGGATGTCTAGACTATATACTTGCTATTATTAAATACATATGAATGTATACATAATAATATAAATGAAAATAATGCAAAAGATTTTATCTTTAATGAGTCATTTACACATGTAAAGTAAAGTTCTATCCAAATTCTAGTACAAGTACACATAAGAATGAAATTAAATAAGTGTGTGCCTTTGTTAACCAGGGAAGTGAGATAATCAATGACCTCCACAGGGCGACTTAAAGCCTCATATTCCCATGATGTCCAGACTATATACTTATTAGCATTCAAACATATGTAAACACATACATGAATATATGTAAGAAAGCAACACCTTAACATGCTTAGGCTATAAACACATGCAAATCATATAGAAATATTCATAGCTAACATCACTCTAACTTTTCATTGTTAATTTTTTGAAAATAATTTTGAAATTTGTTAGCAATAATAGCTATACCATATAAGATTAATTCAACACATGCAACTTATACATACATATATATATATATATATATAT
Source organism: Cymbidium sinense (assembly GCA_021442155.1). Taxonomy (NCBI): domain Eukaryota; kingdom Viridiplantae; phylum Streptophyta; class Magnoliopsida; order Asparagales; family Orchidaceae; genus Cymbidium; species Cymbidium sinense. The sequence continues at coordinate 219,343,863 of CM038215.1, read as the reverse complement.
ATATATATATATATATATATATATATATATATATATATATTCATTTGATTCTTTTATTTCAAAGCATGGATATATGATACAAATGGCATGCAAATTCACAGTGATTAAAAAGGAACAATTAAACATTGCCACATAATACATCCAATCACATTTAATCTTAAGGATAATCAAGTAAAAAAAACTCCTTGAGATTAAACAAAGTTGTTATGAAGTTTAATTATAGATTTGATTTATTAAAACTTAAAGAGGAGAAAGACATTTGATGGTTTATTCTATAAACTTTTAATAAATTACCAAAAATATTTTTAATGATTTTATATCATAAGTGTTAACATATTACTTTCAAAAAATACATATATGAAATTAAATTAATTTTTTTATATAGAATTCTTTGTTGAATTCTAAATTTATTCATGAAATTTATGAACTATTTAGATTTAATTTTTATTTCATATATATTTGATTGATTAGTTTAAACTATTTAGAATATGAATTATACAAGTTTGCTCATCATTTTTCTTGACTTCAATTGTCTATTTCCTAAGGGATTTGAGTTTATATATATATATATATATATATATATATATATATATATATATATATATATATATATATATATATATATATATATATATATATATATATATATATATATATATATATATATATATATTCTCTATATTTTTATGTGAATAACTAATCAAATAAAGCTTAGTCAATTGTAATTAATTGTTAAATTAATTATAATTGAGGTTATGTCACATAAGTGAATTTTTTTTGGCTTTTAAGATCAACATATAACACTTAAGGATTAAATTGATTTTATAATTGACATTCATAAATTATTTTTAAAGACATTTTTATATTTGATTATAATATTTCTAATGTTATTGGTTTAGTTACTTTTTTTTATACTAAGTTTTACTTAGATTTTATGGTAATTTAATTTCCACATTTTTTTTATTTTGTTCTATCACATATTATTTCTTTTTTTGTTTGGAATTGTAAAGATTTATTAACTCCTCTTTTAGATTTGATTGAATTTAATAATAAATAAAACATTGAATTAATTATGATCATTCAATCAAAAATCAAATGGCCCACGAGTTAATCATGGCTTGATAGGTGGATTCAAATCACTATGTCATTCGATCTAATCAAAAGTATTCATTTCAAACACATAAAATAAATAGTCTTGCTTTTGTCTCTATACTCTCACCAAAAGGATTAAAAAGTAAAGTGCATGGGCTTTAAAGGTTGAATCCTAACGACGCTCGCATTGAATGCACCAAATATGAGATCCCTAAGGATTTCTAAGTGTTTAAGAATTATACCTCATCGGAGATAATGTCCAATGGATTCCGACCAAGAGGTAGCTTCATTTAGAAGAAACGAAGCCCTATTCAGATGCTTATTGGGTGCCTCCTAGCCATATACTCCAACGATTGAGCCACCATTATGGTTCATCAAATTTGATTGAGCTCCATATTTGAGAACTTGAGAAGAGATGAGAGTGTTCCTTCTCAACTCCTAAAACTCTTAGGGCAAAGGAAAGTGAGAATAAGGATAAATTAAAAGATTCGATATGGGTATATCATCATGGAAAGTCAAAGTGGCTACTGTTAGGTGTTTAGTTTAGCTTGTAAGGGATGCTAAGTGGTTGGTTCAGCTACAAGAGGGGTGGTGATCAGCATGGCTTGTATGATGCTAATTATTTGAATGAGGACAAGACAAGCTCAGGGGAAAGTGGTGAGGCTGGGTGTTCTTGGAGGTTGTCATGATGGGATAAAATGAGAGATAGGAGGAGTCAAGTCATGCATGCAGCAAGGATGAGAATCCTTGAGCAGCTGCAGCTAGTTGAAACTCACATGTAGGAGCCGTGACTCTTGTGATGGTCGATGGATGGGTTCAGTGAGCTCAACGGGCCAAGAAGGTGTTGACTTAGACCAATACAGAGAAGGTAAAATGGGGTTTGGCTACAACTTGGGCGAAGATGTGGAGTTGGGATGGGATGCTATAGGCTTCCTTTTTTAAAGGTAATTTCACTGATTGAGGAAATAGAAAGGGGTTGCGACCAAGGCTGAGATGGAAGTGGGAGAAGATAGAGGTGGCCGTTGAGCAAGCTTGATAGGTTGAGATGGTGTTGAGTTTGACCTATGCATAAGAGAGAAAAGGAGCTCTAGCTGCTCTTGCATGAAGGAAGATGAGAGAGAGGTCAGGCTTCCCTTTCAAAATTAGCAAGGACAAGAGCCTTCTTTCTTTTTAACCTAGATTTGTGCTTTTTGTAGCCCTTTTTTTTGTCCAAGTGTGAGTGGGAGAGAGAGAGAGAGAGAGAGAGAGAGAGAGAGAGAGCTCAATAAGCTTTCATGCAAAAAAAAAAAAAGAATGGGAGATTTTGTTCTATATGCAAAAACTTTATCCATGCTATCTTCTTATTTCTTTTCTTTCTTTTGCTTTATTTTTTATTTTATTTTTTATGTGTTATCATGATCACATAAATTAGCAAGGAGTAGGTGCTTTAATAGTTTTATCTTTTTCACTTTTTTTGAACTTGCTGAAACCTTATTTTTTTTATAAAATTTTTAAAATTTTATACAATTTTAATAACTTTAGTAAATAATTGAATGGAAATTTATAAGTTATGTGTATAAAATAAGATAATTTTAATTATAAATAATAATTATTGATTATAACATAGATTTATAATTTGATAAATTAATTATTTTGATTTAATGGTTAATGTATTTTATGTATAACATTTGTTGATAGTAAATTATTTTGATTTAATTTTGAACAAATTTTGTTTGATGCTTAGAATTAGTTTAATTTTTCCTTTCTCTTTCTCTTTTTTGTATTTCATTTTAGATTTCAAATGGATTATGTATGTTAAATTAAAAGTTGTTGTTTATTTATTTTATATATATATATATATATATATATATATATATATATATATATATATATATATAATTATTAATATAATTATGATTTGATTTAATTTAGGCTTAAACTTGATTAAAATTCCATTTGATTCAAATAACTTATTAAAATTATGAATGGTTTTTTTGAACAAACTTGAACTTTAATTTCAATGTATTACAATTTAAGATAGCTCTAATAGGTTTTGATAGAGTTAAATTATTTCATGATTTGTTAGCATCGATCAATGAATTAATTTATTAAGACTTAAATTTCAATAATTCTAATTCATTAGAACAATAAATCATATAATTTCTTGAAATCGAAAAATGAGGTCAACAACACTTCTGACATATGTCGGAGGCTTGACCTAGTCAAAATTCTAAGAATTATCATTTCTTCTTCTCATCTGAGAAAATAAATCTATCCCTGATTCTTTGGACTTACTTGCTAAATATAAGGGTTGTTAGCTAACACTGATTTTAAAATCATGATTATGGTCTTATGTATGTAAGATGGTTGGGTTGTTGTATTTAAAAAAGAAAGCTAAGAGCCTAGACTCACTCTGAAACCCTATGATAATGACTGGTGTATTATGCACCTAACTAATGAAATAATTTTTTATTTTTTTATGTATTTTGACTCACAATTTTATTTGAGGTTTTGGGTATAGAATTTTCATGCATACAATGAGATATAGTTAGAAAAAGGTCATTTTCTAAATCAATAAGAGAAGACACACTTCTCCAAGAAGAGCGATCATCCTCATAGGTCAAATGCCCCCTAATGTGCAATGGGTGAAATGCCCAATTTAAGGATTATAAACAATATGATCGCATGGTTCAGAAAGTCTAATTATTTTTAGTTGCTTACTATTTATGTCTAAGGCTTTAATTATGGTGAGGTTATGAATGTTCATTTTATGCTTGAGTTGTTTTAATTTAATAGGGTAGAAATTTTAGTTTTTTTGAGAACTTAATGCATCTTGCCTTATTCATAAGACATAAAAATCATAGAAAGAAACCTATAAAAAATATGGTGCACCCCAAATTAAATTAATAAAATAAGCCAATGTAGTCAAGTACCACTATACACCTCAAAGAGAAAAGAGAAATGGGGAGCTGAGCTCGGACCTTATACTGCCTAGCCTAAAACCAAAGCCTTGTTATATGAGGGTCTTCATTCAGGTTTTTCACCATCTTCAGGGACTACCTTGGGCTCCATAAGGGACCACCAATAAGTAAAATTTTCTATTCCTAGACCCCATAGATCTTAACCTAATTCTAATCTCAAAGTACATTTTAAAATTCCAAAATTAAATTCCTAAACTTGTAAAATAGACATTAGAAAACACATAGAGCACACCAGTAATTTATATTGTGAATATATAGGCTTAGAACCAATGGTTACCAAGCCCACCTATCTTAATGGGATATGCTTCGGGATTTAAGCAACACCTGCAAGCAAATGACATTTATTTTAAATTTATTATGATAACCCCAGCAAAAATTTGTGTTAACCTAAAAGAATGCCTAAATATCCAGACTAGCCAGCAAATAATTCCTAGTCATCCAATCTAAAAATATTACATCATAAAATAGTAAAACATCATTTCACATCACATCATCATAGATCATCATCCTAACTTAGATCCAGGATTAGTGGCCTAACAATCTAGTGTATGAAAAGAAGGTCTTATGTGGCTGACTAAACTAATCCTTTTTTTATTTCTAGATTTAAATTTTAAATCCAAATTCAATTTTTATTCAATTTACTATTAGGAAATTTTAATTTAAATAATTTAATTAATTTTGGATTTCATTTTAAATTATATATTTTTTATATTGAAGTTAAGTTTAGGTTTTGAAGAATGAAGAATAAAATGAATTCTACTTTGGGTAGAGCCCATTCTATTCAACAACCTAATCCTAGTATAATGAAATTTTTATCTTGGGATGAAGATTCATCCTATGGGTCAAACAAACTAAGAACCTAAGTATCTTTATTAACCCCCTTTTTTATTTGAATGGTTTAGTTAAATTAGATTTAATTTGATTGATGGTCATTCAATTTAGTTAAGTTCTCAAAGATTAAATTTATTAAGGTTATTTAGTTTCTTGTATTTTGAATATTAATATTGATTTTGTTTTGGTTCAATTCAAATTAACTTTTTCTCATGACTTAATGTTGATTCATTTCTTTAAGTTTAATTTTAAAGACTTGTTTATTAAATTTTATGTGACTTATGTTGATCAATTAATTTTAATATTGTTTAAGATTAATAATCTTATTTTTTTTATTTATGCTAGATTTGACTATATTTTAATTTGATTAACTTGTAATTTAATTAGAGTTTAAATTGATTTTGATTAAGAGTTTTATCATTTAGTCTAGTTATTTGATTTATATGTTGACTATTTTAGTTTGATGATTATTTAAATTTTTTTATTTATTTTGACTTAGTTGATTTAGTTCATTGGATTAAAATTTGTTAATTTATTTGACTAAAGTTTAAATTTCATTTGCAATTTCATTTGATTGAACTTATCTTTTCATTATTGACATAAGAATTAGTTAATAATGTTATGTTTTAATTTGATTAGATTTCTTTCCATTTTATTTAATATTAAATTCATACTCAAATTTGATTTAAATATTTGTACAGTTTATCATTTTGTTTGATATTATTTCTTACATAATGCTTTTATTAAGCTTAAATTGAAATTCATTTGTTTTGGATTACTATTATTTTATATTTGTTGTTTAATTAGACTTATAATAATTTAGATATGTGCATTTATTATTTGGCTCTTGACTTAGGTTAGGAAACTTATATTTATGAAATCCTTAGAGTGTAACCTAGACTAGGTCATGATAAATTCCTAAAACCATTTGGATTTTGGTTAAAAGGATAATTCAATTGATTATTATTTATAATTCAATGAATTTAGAATGAATTTTAGTTATAGTAGTTTTTAATTTGAATGTTAAATTTGAAGTTTTATTAGCTAAATGTTCATCTAATTATTTGATTTTAATTAAAATTTAAGACTTAATTAATTTTGCATTTTAATTATACTATAAACTCTAAATGCATGATTATTTTAATTTCTCAACATGAGAGGGTCAGAAAATTTTTCTAAGGTCCTTTGATGTTATTAAAAGTGTTTTTAATTAATTCTATAACTTTTTAGAATTTTGATAATTTTTCTTATTTATTATTTTTCAATTAACCCAAAACTTGACAATTTAATAAGTTCTTATCTAAATGTCATTTTGCTTTGAAATTTTAATGGTAAGTGTGGTTCCTCACAAATTTCATTTCTGTAAAGTTTCACCTTGATCAAATATGTATTTTGGGGTTAATTAAAGTTTAAATGATTTCATTAAAACCTAAATTAAGCTTGAAATATTTTGAAATACTTAAGGCTTTTATTGGAGTTTTAGTTGATTTATTTTGTTTTTTTTAAAAGATAAGGTTAATTAAATAAATTAATTTATTTATTTAATTCACTAATTATGCCATTTTGGTGATTAAAGAATCTTAGTGAGCTTTAATATTTTTCTTAGGTTCATTAACATTTATTATGATATTTCAAGTAATTTTATGTTTTTTATTAATTTTTATAAATTTTTATTATTTTATTTGATTAAATTGGGGTTTGGAAATTAAAATTTTCATATATTTCAATTTAATCACCAATAAATCCTAAAGATGTTATTTAAGGTGGGTTTTAGCTTTAATTTCAATTTTCCAAAGTTTTAAGTTGATTGCATTAATAATTTTGGCTTAATAAGGACTTAATTAATTTTAATTAAACTTAAATTAAAGTTGCCAATAAAAAATAAGGATTTCAGGCTTAATGGATTCCTCTCACTGAGATGAATCCATAAAGCCCTCTCAAAGGTATTTTTGGTTCAGTATTTTATTTTCTATGAATTTTTAAAGTTTTCAGCAATTTTTTGTATTTTTTAAATCCATAAAATTGAATTTTTCCCACTAAATCCAATGAATGCCACATTGCGCTAATGCGATGTTGCTTTACATGTGGTGCCAAATTATGCATCGCACCGCTTTATGCATGTCACCATGTGATTAGTCCATGTAGGATCCATGTGGATCCCAAGTCAAAAAGTGGCATGGACATGGTTTGAATCAGAGTTGTTTGATCTTCGATCTATAGTTTATTTTAGGGATTAAATCAATTGATCTGGCTAGATCACAACTATCCATTTCAAATAAAAGGAATGAATGACTGGGATTTCATCTCTCCCATCTACGGTGAAGAGTGAGAAATGTCCATCAAAAGGACCTAATTTTTAGTGATCTGGCTGATAAGTATGCTATAATTTGATTGCAAAATGATCACTGATCAATTTGTAGTCAATCCATGTGGCTTTATCTTACTAAAGATCAAAGCATTTTATAAAGGACTAATTTGAATTAAAATGGAAGTCAGTTTTGGTCATACCTCACAAGCATTGGGTCAAGGCAATCCTTTGGGTTTGAAAGATGCTTGGTAAGGATTGGATGATGCTTCCAAATAAGAAATAAGACTTACCTCCCTTTAGATTGATGTGAAAGATGATCGAAGAAGTTCAATAGGAGGGGGAAGGTTCACTTATGCTCGATTTCACTCAAGGGAGCTAATGGAATCAACAACAACCTTTAGTTTGGCCTGTTTTCACCTTTTTATAAATGTTTGAATTCCATTTCATTGGGTTTGAAGAGAGGTTAACATCCATGGGGGATTAAGGCTCTTATGATGATGCTAAAGGTGATGAGAAGTTCAGAGTATATATTTGAAACATTTTGGATAATGGAAGAGGTATGGAATGGGTTTGGATGCAGTGAGGTGGCTCAATTTGGTCTTCTCATGGATTCTCTTTATCTATGGCACCTCCACCTCTCCAATTGAGTTGATTAATAGTTTCTTAGACTGGAAGCTTCTTAGATCCATCCTAAGATGAGCCCAAGTTAAATCCAAGTTCAATTGCTTTAGATTTAGGCTTAAGTGCTTTAGGCTTAAATGTTCGAATTCCAAGTCCAGTATGGATGATAAAGTATGCATAATTGAATCAATATCCAACTCTTTAAGTGGCTAAGTAAACTAGAAAACTCAACTTGACTTATTTAGGTCAAGTGGGTCCAAATAAGTTAAATCTAGAAAGTAACTTAGACTAATTGATCCATAAATTTCACAATGAAAAAATATCTTAATTGCAAACATAAAGTCAAAGAAAAGGATACAAGAAAGCTTTGTAAGTCTAAATAACAAAAATTGTCCTTTTAAGAACCAAGACTAAGTCTCTTACTTTGTAAGTTCGATGATGGACTAAATTATCGTGTGCTTAAACCATTTGCGATTGGTAAAGTTCAAGGTCTTGTTGAGATCTCAAGCACCTTCAAGTTATGCCATTTTCAAGTTCTTCCAATCAAAGTTTACAATTCTAATCTTTTGTAATATGGTTATTGATTACAATTTTCAAGGAAGGTAGTTGTACTTCTAATGAAAGAACAACTTTAGCTCTACTCTTTTTAAAAGGAAAGAAAATTTTTTATTGATCATTATAAAGTACAAGTAATCCAAAAAAATCAAAAGAGAAAGGGTTTACATAAATTTAGTCCTCATATAAGGCAATTCCAAATTGTCACTATGTACCAGAGGCACCAATTGTGGGTCTATAGTTGTGGAGATGCAAAAGGATTGAGAAGAAACACCTTGGTTGGTCAACAAATTAGCAGGTCTATTGCCCTCCCTATGTAAGTGAGAGATGAAGATAATTATTTATTTTTTGAAAGCAAAGATATCATTAACTATGAAGATAAAAAGAGTGCAGATAAATGACAAGCAAAAGGAAAGCTAAAGACATTACAACTTTCTTATGAAGACATTTCATTCTCTTAGTAGTTTTCTCAAGACTTTAATCTCATTGATGATGAACCAAGGAATAAAATCTTCTTCGTTCTCCTTTAGTATATGGATAACTATCATGGAGTTAGATTTGATCCAGTACTTCCTCATTGGGTGAATAGAGGCTATCTTAAGCAAAGAGGTGCCACAACTTCGCATGTAGTGGGAACAATGCATCATAAGGCATGGAAAAATGGCTTAAATATACATTGTTCCTTCCTCTAAAATTCCTCTAATGCTAGCATGTCCAGTTTTAAGATCAAAGATTCCATATATGTTTGTCTATATGTCATAGGATGGTTTGTTCTAGCGAATGATTTCCCATCTATGTTTATTATTATCAATACAAGGTCCTAGGCATTTTGCATATCGCATCTTCCTAGCAAAATGAGCCTTCCAAGTGTGGCCATCACCATAGAAAAATAAGAATTGACTTCCTCCATGGATTCCAAGTGATGGCTCATGACCAAGCAAAAAAAAAAAGAGAGGGGAGACTTCCTCTCCAGAGAGGATCCATTCCATTATGCTCATAAGAAATGGAGAGACTAAACCAACCCCTTAGCCGAGGCCCTTGCCACTGGTGGCCGAATTCCTGCCACCTGAACTTTCCTTATATGGCTCTTAGGCAAACATGGAAAGATAACAAGAATCCCTCAAAGCAATCTCAACATCTACATATGTTCCTGAGGTGAAGATAAGAAGAATCAAACCAACCTCCAAATCTCTCGCCATTAGCAAGTCAGAAAATGGCTAAAACTAGCAACTAAGCTCTGGGCCAAGATTGGAAAGTTGGCAAATGACCTCCTTGAGCTCAATTGAGGATCCTTGCATGTTTCATGGGTGGAGGAGACTTCAAATGAACCTTTTTCCAACCCTCCTGCCCTAGAGATTGATCAAACCCAATCAAAAATGATGAAGCTTTGGTCTCCATAGCGATCCACGAGAAGGCAAGCTAAGATTTCTTCACCAAAGCTTCATTATGTCGAGGCAAAGGTGCTCAAAGTACGGTGGCCATCGTGGATCGACGTCTGCAACGTATACATCAAAACCAACCCTTAAGGAATTTTGGTTTGGTCCTTTGTTAAGTCAACTTGATCTCAAGTGAGATCAACTTATTTAGATGGGTTGCAAGTCAGTTCTTGATCAATTTGCAATCTAAATCATGAGAAATAATGGCCTAGATTATCAAAAACCAGCCCCTAACAACGGACAGCTCTTGGTTCTCTAATGGGAGAAAGAACATGGAATCTCTACCATCCATTCCTTCTATTAAGAATCGGATGATGATCTAGCCGGACGTTTGATTAAATCTTATATAGGATATGTGAGTGAAATTATGACCGTCTGATTAGAGATCGGATGATCATAAATAATCCAGCACGGCTGCCACTTTTTGAGTTGGATTCACATGGATCCAGCTAGTCTAACCATGTGGTAAATAGAGATGTGTCTGCTCCAAGTGATGCCGACCGTTTAAAATGGAAAATTCAGATTTCTTAATTTAACTAATGGTAAAAAATACCAAAACTTTAAAAAAATATAAAAAATAAAATATACAACAAAAAATGCAAATAATGGCTTATAGATTCATCTCAGTGCGAAGAATCTATTGAACCTAAAATCCCCAATTTTTATTAGGTATTTTTGGACTAATTTAAGTCTAAATGAAAATAATCAAAATTAAATTAAACTCAAATCATTAATCCAATTAATTTGAAAGTTTGGGAAATTGAAATTAAGGTTAAAACCTATCTTAGATAAACTTTTCATGATTTACTAGCAAGGAAATATTAACATACAAAAATTTCAAGTCATAGGCCTTAATTTAATCAAAAGAACTAATATTAAATTAGAAAATAATAAAAAATATTAAAATCAATTTGAATTATCATAAGAAACCTAAATGAACATAAATACATCATTAAAACTTACTAAAACCATATAATCCTGAAAATGGCCTAATTACATAATTAATTGAATGAATTAATTCAATTAATGAATTTGAACTTCAAAAAATCATAATAAACCAACTAAATATTCAAAACTTTAAATAAACCCTCAATCATGCATCTTCTAGAGGAGAATTTTAAAAAATTAAAACTTCTATTTAATTCCAATTAATTTTAGTTTTATTGAAATAATTAAAACCTTCTTTAGTCATAAATTATATATCTAATTAGGATTAAACTTTAGGGAACTTAAATTGGTAAGGGACCCACTTGCCATAAAAATTTCAAGGCCAAATGACACCTGGATTAAAAGTTGTTGAATTTTCAATCCGTGGGTTAATTTAAGTGAAATAATAAATCAAAAAATCATAGAAATTATTAAATTTTATTTAATCAATTCAAAACATTTTCATTAATATTAGAACACTTGATGAAAACTTTTTAACATTCTGAAGTTAAAGATTTATGATTAATTACATACTGAAGGTTTAATGACATGAAATAAAATAAAATAAATCAAATCTTAAGTCTGATAAACTCTTAATAAATCAACTAACCAATTGAAATTAATACCTTTTCAACTAAACTTGAATTACATTATCAACTTACATAGATTAAGTGGATTCACTTAAGCTAATAAACCGAAACATTAATGAAATAAATAATGAATGCAATTCAAATAGATAAAGTAATTAAAATTCAAAATAATCAAGGCTATCTAATGAAGTTAACTCATCTAAATTCATAAACATTAATGAAATAAATAAGTATGATCAATTCAAATGAACATTTAATTAAATGAAAGGAAACACTTTAAATTTTATTCAAATGTTATAAACCAAACTAAATAAATATTAGTCAAATCTAAACTCAAATTAAAATAAATCACTTAATGAATTCAAAAGAAACTAATCAAGATACTAAAGATATTAGGTTTTAGGATGTTGAATAGAATGGGTTCCACCCAAAGTGAGACTTATTTAATTCTTCATTTTTAAAACTTAAATTTCATGTTTGAACAAAAAAAATAAACTTAAAAATGGAAATGAAATAAAAAAATCAATTTATGAAACCACCTAAAGGTAAATTAAACCAATGTTAAAAACTAAACCAAAACTTGAACCAAAAATACCTGGTAAAGTCATACCACACAAGGCCATTTTTCTTCACACTCTGGATTATTAGGTCACCGACTCTAGGCTTAGGTTAGGTTGATGTTTTGTGATATTCTATAATGTGATGTGAAATATTTTTCTTGTTTCATGGTGTACTATTTTAGACTGGATGACTAGGATTGTTTGTCCACCAGTTTAGATGATAGGACATTCTTTTTAGCTTAATACTATTTTTTGCAAGAGGCTATGTTAAAAGGGATTGTTGTAATAAAAAGAATATATAAATGATATTTTCTTGCAGGTATGATTAAGTCTATAAGCATAGTATAATAGAATAGTTGGCTTGGCAAGCAACTAATGCTAAGCCTGTATGTTTGTACATATAATTGCTAGAGTGTTATATGTATTTCTTAATGTTTGTTTTATAGGGTTTTGACATTTATTTTTAGAATTATAAATATAATATGAGTCTAGAATTAAGTTAGGATCTATGGGGTCTAGGAACCATAGGAGCTGACCCCTTCTAGTGCATAGTCTTAGTGGTCCCCTATGAAGCTCATGGAGGTCCTTGAAGAAGGCGACGATCCTGAAAAATGACCCCCATAGATCAAAATTTTAGTTTTAGGTTAAGCTAAATAAGGGTAGAGCTCGGCTATCCATTTTGCACTTTCTTTTGGGGTGTATAGTGGACCCAACTTTATTAGCCTATTATTAGAAACAACCTACTTTTTTAGGTTTCTTTCTTCGATTATATTTTTGTGATGAAATACATAGAATGTTAGGCTCCTAAGATAGTTAAATTTTTTACCCAACCTAAATATAAACAACTTAAACAAAATAATAAACAAACTCATAACATCACATTAATTAAAGACCCTAGGCACAACTTAAAAGCAAATAAATAAAATAATTAGTTTTTGTGAACTAGATAGTATGTAATTATTGACCTCACTATTGGAGTGAGGATTCATCCTCCTATCTTAGACTTAGTAGTCATTTATAAACTAGAATCTCCTTTGTCATAGGAAACTTCTAGTGATTAGGTAAACACTAAACCCAAGCCTAAAGACTTAGGAAAGTGTACCATAGGTTTAAGTTATGCCTTAGGACCAAGGAAACTAGCCTATCCTATGGTCTAACTAATGACCTATGCCTAACCACTCAGCCAAATCCAACCTTAAATCAATACAATTAAACCCTAATTGATTCTCATTTCATATCCAAGCTCCAAGCTAAAATGAATTGAACCCAAACCCATCTTAACCCTATGATCCAATCTTATGGACTCAACCTAAAGCTCCTTCAATTAAACTAAACCCAATTGATTTTCACAAAAGCATTCCAACCATTCAATACATCATTTCAAACTTTTCCAAAACCTACAATCAAGTCAACCAATCAAATCAATTCAATCAACCTAACTTAACCCATTTGACCTAAAGGATCTACTTGAGCCAAAATCCAATTAAATACAAATCAATTACAATCAAAGCCATCAATCAATCCTAAATCAATTATCAAACTCAATTAAACTTAATTCAACCCATTCCAACTAAAATTTACCCATTTGGTTCACTTGACCCAAAGTCACCTAAATGACCCTTTTGATCCAAACTCCAATCTAACTTAAATTGGATTGAACCAACCCATTCAATACCTTCTACAATGACTATTGATCACCTTTGATTGTCCAATTATAATCAATTGGGTCAAACCAAACTAATTTGATCACTTGACCCAAGTTGACCCAATTAGCCTACATGAACCAAATTGAATCAAACTTCATTCTACACTCAATTGATTGAAATCAATACCTCCAATCAATCATAAATAAACCATTGAATATGATTTGACAACCAATTGGATCTAACCAAACCCAATTGTTCCCTTGACCAAGTTGACCCAATTTGACCTAAAGGGGAAAGTTGAGTTAATCTCAATTAATCCAAATTGATTGAAACCAAAACTTCCAAACAATCATGAATTGATTATTGAACATGAGCAAGGCCTTGATTGAACCCAATTTGACCATTTAGCCCAAATGTCACTAAAGGGTCAAATTGATCTAATTCATTCCCAAATCTAAATTAATTGAAATCAACACCTATAGTCATCTTCAAATGATCAATTGAATCTAAACCAACCCCTAACCAAGTCAATTTGGTCAAATTGGCCAAATTGATCAACTTAGCTCATTTGACCCATATGAACCCATATGTGTCAAATTCAAGTCCACTACAAATAAAATCAAACCAATTGAACCAAAACATACCAAATCATCATTTGAACATGACCCAACCCTTGGTTTCACCCAATTTGACCCATGGGTCAACCTAGTACAATTGAACCCAACTTGACCTATATGGGTCAAACTGAGCCAAACCCAACCAAACTTGCCATGACCCATCTTTGGGTCACCATGGGTCAGCCCAAATGAACCCAACCCATGCTTGACCTGAATTGGCCCCAAAACCCATTGGGTTAACCTTTCCAAATGGAATAAAATCCCCATTTAGATGGTTAATCCCACTCTCCAACCGTTGATAACCAAGCTCATTTTGGACACTAAGACCACTGGCTAACCTGACCCAAAGATGCTTAGGTCAACCATAGCTCAAGTGGAGGTGAGCTAACCCAAGTCACCCCATTGGAATAATTTGAGGAGGTGGTACACTCAGCCTTAGCCCTTGCCAGCCCACTCCCTGTCTTTAGCCAATCAAGGTGCACCACCCCTACCAATTCTTGACGTCTCCAGCCGCCTGCGCTGGCTGGATGCCTACCAAAGGTTGATTCAATCTTAATCATTGGATCAATTCACGTGGAGAGTACACTCTTCCCCATCTAATTCTAACGAGAGACAAAGCTTCAGTGAGTCAAGATGAGCTTCCCGAGAGCCTTCTCAAGTTCGCTTGAGCTTCCCATCACCGATGAGATCAAACTCGAGTGAAACCAAGCCTCCACTCCATCCAACTCTATCTTAACTCCACCAAATCTAAATTAAGTTCACCCACACCTTCCTCAAGCTCCGACGATCCAAAATGAATGGATTCATGATCTATTCAAGCACTAGAGACCACTCCTAGACCAACTCCGGTGACATTTTTGGTGGTGCTTGCTCCACAGAGCCACTAGCAGGGAGGCAAGTCACGAGCTTCTCAATAGGGCTTCATCTCTTTAAGATGAAGCTACCTTAGTTATTGGATCACCGATCTTTATCTCTAGCGAGGTAAATTCTAGCAAACTATAGAAATCCTTCTAGGCATTTCATGTGATTTCCATTGTAGGATCTCCTTAGATTTTTTTCCTTGAAGGTTTTAGAGTCAATCCCGATGCCTCATGAGCTCTAGTGAGCTTAGATCGAGCAGAGGAGGGTGGACGGTGTCCGTCTTTCATTGCTCGGGGGATGAAGGATCACCCGTCATCCATTTTATGTTATTAAAATAGACGCCCATGATTAATCCCTAGATTTATCCGATTTAATCCTTTAGGAACCATGAGATTCATCCCCATCATTCGATTCGATATTGAACGATGGGGATGAAAGCGCATCCCCCGCCGCTAACTCAGCATGCCACATCAGATGGTTTAAGTGGCCAATCCTTTGGTTCCACATCGAAAGCGTTGCCACGTCAGCTCCCACATGGCACCAACAGGATTAGAGATTAATTAAGGATTAAATTGTGTTTAAATTAGCCAGAATTTCAAAAATTTATAACTAATTGTATAAAAATCCTAAAAATTTGAGTAAACCCATTTTGGAAAAGGTAAAGATAGGAGATTTTGATAAAAATAATTTCCCTATGGTTTGAATAGTGAATAGAGCTTAATTATGGTTTGAATTTTTCCTTAATTATCTTAATTCAGCCCTAATTATTTGGCTAATGAGTCTCAAATTAAATGTGTTGATTCTGTGGGATATACTCTACCTCCCATAATTTTGTTGAGATTTATTGGCTAGGTAATTAAAATAATTTGGAATTTTAATCTTAATCACCCTAATTAATTTAATGATTATTAAAATTATTAAATAGTAAAATTTTGATTATTAATCATGGTTAACGGTGGGAATGATAGGGGTGAATGATTAAGGTTTCTTTTTTAATCATTTTCTTAAGTCTCCTTGCATGTGAGGGTTTAAATAAATTATGACTTAATTAAGGAATTAATTAAGCAATTAATTGCCAAATTAAATCAAATTAAAATGATAATTGCTTCATATGATTTAGTTTGACTTTGTGGGTTCCTCTTTATGTGTTTAATAACATAAAAACCCTTAAGGATATTATGAATAACCCATGGGTGTGGGAAAATCATATAAATACTTAATTAGATTCTTTAATTTAATTAATACTTAATTATGAGCTTTATTGCATTAGGTCTCTAAGTGCATTATAATTTTAATTTCACCTTTGCATAGCATTGGAAGCTCTTAATTAAATGATTAATTAAGGTAAAGAAGCATAGGAAAGGGTAATTAAATGGATTGCTTAATGATTCCAATTTAACTAATTCATTAAATCTACTTAATTATTTCTCCTTAAACATATTAAATCATTAACATGGGATGGGGGTAAAAATAGTAAATTTGTTATTTCTCCTCTTTGAGTTTAATGAATCAAATCCAAAATAAAATTCATAAGAAGCTTTGGATTTCCTTAAGTGAGTTTATTCAACTTGATTGTCCTTAGGAATTAATGTAGTTGAATGAATTATATGAAAGTATTCAATTATTCTTTTTTAAACATTATAAATTTGTGTGCCATTTGCATCATGTATTCTTGTTTCCAAATCAAAATAATCAAATGAATATATTTTATGTAAAAGTTGCATGTGTTATACTAATCCTATTATATGTGTGGTTATTATCACTAATAAATTTCGAAGCTATTTTCCAAATTATAAATGAAAAGTTAAATTAACATTAGCAATCAATATTATGTAGGATTTACATGTGCTTATAGTCTAAACATATCAAAGTTTTATTCTATCATTATGATTC
The DNA here is from genome assembly GCA_021442155.1 of Cymbidium sinense. NCBI lineage: Eukaryota > Viridiplantae > Streptophyta > Magnoliopsida > Asparagales > Orchidaceae > Cymbidium > Cymbidium sinense. Next base: position 219,326,966 of record CM038215.1, on the reverse strand, counting down.
ATGTATGGGTTTACATAGGTTTAAATGGTAATAAGTACATAGTTTGGACATCTCGGGAATATGAGGCTTTAAGTAGCCCCAAGGAGGTTTTATACTACCTGTCTTCCCTAGTTTAACAGTGGCATGTACTTATTTAATTTAATTTTTATGTGTACTCATATTAGAATTTGGCTAGAACTTTACATGTGTAAATGATCCACTAAAACATAAGCTTTTGCATGATTTTCATTCTCATAGTTGTATGCACATTCATATGTATTTAAGATAGCAAGTATATAGTATGGATGTGCCAAAAATACAAGGCTTTAAGTAGCCCCAAGGAGGTCTTAGATTATCTCACTTCCCTGGTTTAAACAATGACACATACTTGCTTAAAACTTTAATACAAGTGTGTGTGTACTTAGCTAAGGAGTAAAAGTATTTTCTACCAAAAATACATGCATTTATACTAATCTAAGTGTGCCAAAAATACGTTGTATGTATAGGTATTCTAAGTTTAAAATCATATGCATGTTATTGATGATGAAAAAGAATGGTGCAACATTATCTATGTGATGGCAATTCAACCTCATTAATCTTAAGATGCCTTTCATGTTGGATAGGATTCTTTAAGATTAACCCAAAACATAGGATTAATATAAAACATTTAATAAATCATTCACTAAAATAAACCAAAATTAAAATAATACACTCTTTAGAAAGTAACTTAAGGTAGGGATGAAAGAGATTAAGCCTTTTTCTTCTCTTTATAACACTTAGTTGCTAATTAAATATCAAATAAAAAAGGCAAAAATACAAATTAAAATCCACCAATTCTCTAAGTAACTTGAAATAAAACAATCTCTCATGCTTAACTTAAAAAATTTAGCCAGAATAAATGATTTAATCCCTATAGGAAATCCACATAATGATCTAAGCTGTCTAATTGAAGATCGAACAATCAGAACCAAAATTGCATCTGTCGCCATATCAATGCAGGATCCACATGGATTTTGCATGGACGAATGCCATGGTGCAGTGTGTAAAGCGGTGCCATGTTAGATCCACATGGATTTGATGGGGTTAATGAAAAAAAATCAGCATTTTTTAATTAAGAAATTATAGAAAAATAGTTAAAACTTCAAAAAAAAAATGTTATAATAAATTTAATATAAAGCTAAAAAATGCAAATAAGGGTTCCATGAATTCATCTCAGCGAGAGGAATCCATTAAAATCAAATGCCCCAAATTTTGTTAGGGAGTTTCTACATTAATTTAGGTTTGAATAAAAATAATTAAACATAAATTAAATCCAAACCATTGATCAAAATGATTTTAAACTTTAGAGAATTGAAATTGGTGTTAATATATACATGAGGTGAGATTTTCATAATTTATTGAAGAATAAATATAAATATATAAAAATTTTAATGCTAAACCCTTATTTTAATAAAAATAAATTAAAAATGAATCAAATAAATTAGATAAAGTAATAAAAAATAATCTGAAATGTCATTATATACTCTAATGAATATAAACAAACTATTAAACCCACTTAAATTTAAAAAAAATACAAATTGATCTAATTTACCAATTAATTAAATTAATTAATTTAAATAATCAATCTCAACTTAAAGAATTCATAATAAATCAACAAGATTCCAAAAATTATGAATAAACCCTCTATGGAAACATATTCTAGAGAGGAATCTAGAAAAAATAAAACCCTTAAGTGATTTTCTCTAAATAAAGCTTAATTTAAGTTTTAATGAAATAATTACAACTTTAGTTAATCTCAAATTACACATTTGATCAAAATGAAATTTTTGAAAAATCAAATTAGCAAGGAACCTCAATTTCCATTAAAATTTCATACCCAATTAACCTCTAGATTTAGAATTATTGAATTTCTAAGTCTCTAATTCAATTTAAAGGAAACAATAAATAAAAAATCACAAAAATCATAAAATTTATAATATAAACTTAAAATATCATAATTAATATGGGAACAATTAATTAAAATGTCTAAGTAATCTGAAAGTAAAAGAATTTAATTAAACATAAGCTAAGGATTGAGAATAATTAATAAAATAGAACCTAATTAAACTCCGAAGGTAATAATCAATTAAACCTTGATTAACCTATTAATAAACTGAAATAAATAATTCATTAACCTCTAAACTTTATAACCCATTAATGAGATTAAATTTGAATAAACCTTAAATGATATAAGAGTTAAAATATCCCTTCTTCAGACTTCTTAGATCAGAGTTAGTTATAGTAATCACATTATACCAAATGATAAAAATAATCTTCTTAAATAGAATTATCATTTCTCTTAAGTTACTTAAAAAAAATTGAACCATTCCATAACATATGAAATCATAACTTGAAATGAACTATTTTAATATAAGTTCATTATCAAGCATTAGGAGGGTTAATGAAATAAACAAATACAAATAAGAGAAATCAAAATTATATAAATGGGATATAAAATTGAAACATAATGAATTAAATTATATCAAAATTAAGATTGAATGCTAAGTTTACTCAAGTTAATGAAATTATACATTGATAAGAAAAATGAATGAAATTAACTTGAATTGAATAAATGAATAAAATTAATACAACCAAATGTAATAAGTAAATCCAATTATCATAAATTAAATGAAACAAAAAAACAAATAAAATAAATATAACTTAATTTCTAATGAAACTTAATTGTGAAAGATGAAATGTAGGGATAAATAAAATTAAACATTATGGTTTAACCTAAACTAAACTATAATAACATTAATGAATAAAATTTAAAAAATGAAGAGCATTAATTTAAATAACATAACTTAAGAATATAAATAAAATTTAAATAAACATATGGGCCTAACATAAACTTATGATTATTGTTAATTATGATTCATTTTAAATTCTTTATTTTGTAAATAGATAATGGTTGGTCAACTAACTTTCACTGCTACATCTGCAATTATCTTTTCCATGAACAGTAGCAGGTTGGTTGACGGCTCTATTATCAAGTTTGGAGCTAAATTTGAGAACTTAACCATCTCAGCTAATGGAGTGACATTAGCTCATGTTGGTGAGGTGTCTGTTAAATACAACAACCCATTCTAGAGTTCTCTAGTGCACCTCATTCTGCCCCTACTGAAGGTAGGAAAGTTACTACCTAGGTCAATGAGAAGATCCAGATGGGTCCTACTCATAAGAAAATCAAGTTGCCCACTTTAGAGGCATTACTTGCTCCTTCTCTTTATAGTACCTTTCAGGTAGGGTCCTCTTCTGAGCCCCATAAGATGACCAAAAGTCAAAAAAAGGGGTAGAAAGCTTAGAAGGATAACCTTCAAGGAGAGGAAATAAAAATAAATGTTAACATAGAACTGGCTAGGCGAGGGATAGATATACCTTCCTTGATACTTCCCCTCTTTTAGGAGGAAGTAGATATCACCTCTTTCTATTGCCAAGGGAGAGGAGGATGTATCTAGAATAGTGAGTTTTCCTCCTCACCCCTTTATTCATGAAAATAAGAAAAGTCTTAAAATGATGAACAAGGAAACACATGGTAGGCTATGCTATATCCTACATATGATCCTTGGACCCTCCTCTTACACTAAGGATGAGTTACTTAGAGCTTTGAAGGAGTAGACAGTAAAGAGCCTAGAAAAAGAATTCTTAGGAAGACCTGACACTTCCTAGTACAAAGGGAAGAGGAAGGTGACCATTCCTTTTAGAAGAAAACCTTCATATCTTGTGCCTATTGTACTAGAGCGATATCATCACCCAAAAAAATCATTGACTTGGTATAAAGATTAGTTAGTTAGTTTAGGGAAAGATAGAATCTTCCCTAAGAAAGTAAGCATGAGAGTTTATGATAGAAAAACTCCATTGGCCCCTGAGCCTAGAGTTCCTTCATCACCTTCACCATCATCAAAGAGAGTACATATAAATAGCTTTGTTTCAGATAGGCCTTCATCATCTTCACCTAGGCCTCGAGTTGAAAGGCCGTCATCATCTCATGTTTCCAATAGAGAACAGAGTCTCTTCATCCATCTCCTTACATTAGAGAGATCATAGATGAGTTGCACCTCGGCTTGGGATCCCACTCTTGATATAGAGGAAATCTTTGTTATTAAAGAGATTCCAAAGGGTGTAGCATCTGAAGTAAAACCCATGGATTTAGTAGAAAAGTTTGATGTCATCCTTGATAATAGTGGTGTTCCATTTCATTTGACAGAGGAAGTGATGGAGAATATTTTGAATGAGGATATTGAAAATGAAAAATTAAAAAGAATTCAAAATGATTATGATCTAGAATAGAATGACTTACGCAATGATAATCCAAGACTGCTTGTAGCATATATTTATATGATACATATTATATCATTAAATAAGGAACATGATGAGTTAGAAGAAAATCATGTAACTAATCCCACTTAGCAACTGATCCTTCAACTACAAAAGAAGGATGATCAGATTGCTATGATGGAGAAAAGAATGAAGATGGTTGCTACCATGCAATCACTCCAAAGCATGATCCCCTTCTCTTCACATCCTCATCCTATTGAAGAACCTGAGACAACACATCCCACTGATGATACAAAGTTTAGTTTAGATGAGTATTGTCAAGAGGAAAAGCCTATGGATAATATACTCTCTATAACTAACCTAAAGTCTTGGTGGAGCAATAAGTAAAGGAAGCTTTAGGACAGTCATGAGGTACATCGTTAGTTTCAAAGGGTAGACCATACCCTAAAGGATATGATTCCATTCCACACCCTAAAGGATTTGTACCTACATCTTTTTAAGTATTTGATGGAACTGGTTATCCCAAACAACATTTGGAACATTTTTTAGCCAAATGTTGTAATGCTGGGGGCAGTGATGTGTTACTATTCAGGCAATTTATCAATAGTTTGATGGGAGTTACCTTTCATTGGTACACAAAATTATCAAATGGTTTAGTGCACACGTTCACTGAACTAAAAAGTTTGTTTGTAAAAAGATTCACTAGCACCCAACACCACACCACTATGAGAGACTTAGTGGTAGAAAAGCAAAAGCCTGGTGAATCCTTGGTGGATTATATTTTAAGATGGAGAATCCTCAGTCTCAAGTGTGAGCTCCAGTTAAAGGAATAGTATGCTATTGAGATTCTCTTCCAAAATATATAGGGTCCCATTACCTTTCTACTGAAAGACTTTATGATCAATACTTTTGAAAAACTTTTAAACCTCTAACCTATAAGAAGAGGCTCCTGGGATGACATACTTAAAATAACACTCTTCTATAGAGTAGTCACAATTTATGAAGCTATTAGAAAAGAAAGAAGGTAATGTCTCAACAGTGGATAAAAAGAAGGCCCTCATTTAGATACAAGCAGAGTAGCCTTTGTCCTTTAGGCCACCTCAGTAGCAAGTATCAATTACCCCTAAGAAGATTCCAACTAGCCATTTTAGTGAAATAATAAACCAGACTTATTCTTTTAGAAGAGAGGTGGTGAGGAAGATCATCAAAAATTTGAAAAAGAAGCCATATTTTAAACTACCCGACCCGAAGAGGCCAGAGAAAGTTAGTAAGGTGAATGATCATAATTATTGTTCATACCACCAAATGTTAGGGAACACTATTAAGGACTGCTTCACCTTTAAATACTGGCTTGAGACAAATTATAAAAAGGACTGGTGATCATTGCTAAAGAATATCTTGTGGACCGGACAATGGTCCATTAAGATGATCATAAGTGATTTTACTTCTTCTAGTACTCCTTCTTCAGATGAATGGGATATAGCTTTATCCCATTCTTCTAAAAAGTAGTTAATGAAAAGTTTTAAAAATAATGCAGGATCTGATGATGACCCAGAGGAAGATCATCCAGATTGATCTACAAGAGTCTGGAGATTCAATTCCACCTCAACACTATTTAGCATCTTCAACTACTCAGATGATTGGAGAGAGTGGTGAGGGTGAGACATCTTTTGTATATTATAGATATTTGTATGACAACAATGGAAAGGCTAAGCCTTACACTCTTTTGTCATTATGTGCTTATTTTAAAAATATAAATAAAAAGTCTACCTCAAAAGGCATTTTTTACATTTGTGTTATATGTGATGAATGTGCTATTGAAAATGTTGAAAAAGAAAATGATCAAAAAGAAATTTCTCATAATGATGTCATTGTGAACCAAGATCAGATGCTGATATTTCTATGGAAGATTGAAAATGCAATCATATTAGCATAGAGGTATAATTTTCAGACTCTAATCAACCTTTAAAAAAGGATATGATGAATGAAGACTAGGCTGATACAACCCCTGGAGATGTCAATGAAGTGAATCTCCATAGTGAGAAAGTTCTGCCACCTCATCTATCTCCTCCTCCTAAAGATAAAGAGAAGCAAATTATTGATCAAGATTTTGAACCTTTACAACAATAGCCAGTAATCAAACCAACTGCTTCGAAGGTCGACTAGAATATCATAGCCCATCTTAGGAAGCTTCCTGCTAGGCTAAGTATCTATGATTCCCTTATTCTATCAAAAGAATGTGGGAGTCATTAGTGTAGGAATTACTCAACCCAGAGATATGCCTTACCTAGTTACATTGATTTCCTCAGATGAGACTTGCCATTATAAGGAGATCCCTAGAGTTACCTTCTCTTATGAGGCTCTACTTTTAAGGACCACTGATCACAACATGCCTCTTTACATTTCTATCAAAGTAGAGAATTTCAAGTTGGCAAGAGTTATGGTTGATCCCTATGCTTCAATCAATACCATGAATTCCAAAACATTGTCATTCCTAAAAATTGATACTAAAAGAATCAGCTTTGATAAGATATTATTGAGAGGTTTTAATGAAACTTGGGAGAAAGCTTTAGGCTTAACCACTATATTAGTAAAAATATAAGGATTGAAAATCCAAGCTTAATTCCACATTATTGACTCCGAGACATCCTTCAATGCCCACTTAAGAAGACCTTGATTCATGAATATAGAATGGTTCCTTCATCACTCCACTAGTGTATTAAATACAGAAGATATGGAGTGGAGTACACCATAAAAGACAATATACAGTGATTCTCTATCCACAAAATTAAACTATATGAAGCTGCAACTTACTACATGCTTAAGAAGCCAATGCATGATTCTATGAAATCTAACATTATTGAGGCATCAAATAAAATAATAAATAAAAATGAAGAAAAGAAAGAAAATGAGGAAGAAAAATAAAAAGAAAAAGAACTTCTAATGATACAAATTGATTTGGAATCTAGTTTTAATAAAGATTCTAATAAAAAAGATACCTTAGTAAAGTATGAATCAAATAGTGATGAAAGCAAATTTAGGCATTAAAAGATGATCCAAATTGTTCTACATTTGAAAAATTGAGAAAATATGTGGACACTTTGACTTTAACTCCTCTTATTCAAAATAATGTATTTCAATTAGAAGTCAAAGTGGCCCCTGACCTATCAGGAGAGGTGGAGAAATTGCCTAAATTCTATTCTATACTCAGACCTTTAAGCTCAAAAGCAGATGTAATCTTGAAGATCCACTATCAAATGAAATAATAGAACTTCATTTCGGTTGGTGTTCTAATTGTGTTAGAAATTATGTGAAGTGTGGTTTGATTACAAATAGTTTGCCCAAAGATACAACACAATGCATGAAGAGCTTGTGGAATACTAAAAATAGAAATCCAAATTCCAAAGCTGGCATTGGGTTTGGTATCATTGGACCTTTAGATGATGTAGAACATTATTTAATGATAAGAAATCATCTAAAATTTGATCAATTATTTGAAATTCCTTCTAACTCTTTAAAGGAATTATTCCTTGAAATAATAAGTGAATCTGATGATTTCTTACTTCAAAATGCTCCCCTGAGTTTATAGAAGGAATAAAGTCCACTATTGATGAGTTAAATGAGATTAACTTAGGAACTGTTGAAGACCCCAAACTAACTTTTATTAGTTCTTTGTTGGGTCCAGAAGAATATGAAGAGTTGATCACTTTAATCTTTGAATATAAAGATTGTTTTGCATGGAGTTATGATAATATGTTAGATTTTTCTCTGGATGTTGTAATACATAAACTAGGTGAATGCGCCCAAAAATTAAACAATAAGTGATTACTGATGTTTAAAAATCTATTGAAGCTGGCTTCATACAAGAAGAACAATACCCTGATTGGCTAATAAGCATAGTGTTGACCTCACTTTTGGAGTGAGTTCTCATCCCCCTCTTCTTAGACCTAGGAGTCTTCTAGATACTAATACTTCCCTAGTCATAAGATAATTCTAGCAATTTGGTAAACACTTAAACTAAGCTTAAAGATCTAGAAGGGTTAACCATAGGATTAGGCCATGCCTTAAGACTTAGGGAGATCCACCTACCCTATAGCCTAAACCCAATCCATGTTCACCTTCTTAAGCCAAAACAAAACCTCAAATTCAATTCAAATACCAAATCCAAACTCCAAACTAAATAATTGTAACCCATGATCAAATCCAAACTCAAAATTAAACTAAGCATTATAATTTTATCTTATGAACTTAGCCTTAGCCAAATTCAAATCAATCCAAACTCAAGTGAATTTCTCACATATCAATTTAACCCTTCTATTACTTTATCAAACTTACAATCAAATTCAATTTCCAAATCAAATATAAACCAAGATCCAAATCAAGTCCAAACTTAAGTCCTTTGAATCAATTTCATGAACTTAGCCAAAAATCTCATCTAAATCAACCCAAAATTAATTATTTTTCTATCAATTTATATCTTTAATTATCTCCCTGAATATAAATCAAATATACATTCAAATGATTAAAATTAAATCAAACTAAATCAAATTAAATCAAAACCCTTCCTAAGCCATATGAGCTGACCTTCATGAGCTTAGCCAAATCTTAATCCAAATCACTTCCAATTCAATTTATTTTCTCATGAATCAATCATATCTTCAATCATCTTCATAAATATAAACAAAATATATATTTAAATCATCAAAACTAAATCAAACTAAATCAAAATATGAATATAAATCTTTTAAGCTAATTTCATGGACTTAGCCAAATTTCATTCAAATTCAAACCAAATTAAATTGATTTTCTCATAAATCAATCATAACTTCAATCACCGTTCCAAATATAAATGAAATCTACAATCATCAAGTCAAATCAAAATTAATCCAAGTCAAACCCAACTTAACCCATTTTGACTTGAAATATTCAAATGAACCTAAACTCATTTGAACCCAAACCAATTACAATTCAATTTATATATCAATCCCAAATCCATATGTAAACTCCACTAAATCAAACTCAACCCAAAATCAAGCCAACTAAACCCAATTGGCTCACTTGACCCAAAGTGACCACTTTGACCTATTTGAACCAAAATCCAATTCAAGCCGAACCAAAGTGAATTAAGCCAATCCAAACTTCATGGCATGATTGTTGATCATCCTAAGTTGATAAATTTTCATAAATTAGGTCAAAAAAGTCAACCTAGACCTTTAACCAAGTCAACCCTTTAACCCTTATGAACCTAAACTAGCCAAATCGCAACCTAAGCCAAATCTCTTGAAACCAATGATTCATATGACCCAAAATCAACACTTGAACATAACTTGACCTTCAATTGAGCCAAATCTAACCCAATTGGCCCACTTGACCCAAGTTGACCCAAATTAACCTACATGGCCAAATGGGTCAAATCAAAATCTAAATAAATTGTTTGCAATCAATGGCTCAAGTTCATTCCAAATTGATTATTAAACTTGACCAAAGCTTTAATTGAGCCCAATTAACTCATTATATCCAAATCACATATTGACCCAACTTGACCTAAAGATCCAAACCAACCTAAAACCCAATCAAATCAAAATTGGACTTGACCAAAGCTCACAATATCTCAAATGATCAATCAAACCCAAACCAAGTCATGAGTCAAGCCAATTTGGTCAATTGGGTCAAATTGGTTAACATGACCCATTTCACTCAAATGAACTAAAACCAAATCTAAACCAAATTGAACCAAACTAAAGATACCAATACACTCCAAATGATCAAATGAACTTGACACAACCCTAGGTTTGACCCAATTTGACCAATTGGTCAACTTGACCCAACCTAGCCTAATTTGACCTAAGTGAATCAAATTGAGGCAACTCAAATCAGATGAACTCCAAATCACATGAAATTTGGGCTAACCCACTTTTGACTCATTTCAAATTTTCTTAAATTAAATCAAATGCCAAATGACCATCCTACCCTTGGGCTAGGGAAATCACATGAGGCAAATCACCCATGTAAGTGGAGATTTCCATTGCTTAACCACTTGGCACCCTCCCTTTGGTCTGCCTAGACTCCTAGGACACTGCCCAACCTGACCCAAAGTGGTTGGGTTGGCCATGACCCATGGGGAGGTGAAATCACCTCACCTCCCCCATTGTAGCATTTGAAACCACTAAGAACATCGACTACCTTCCTTGGCATCCACCTCCACACCCTCACCCAACCAAACCGAGCCACCTCCTCCACTCAAGGACCTCCACAACCCTCTAAGGTGGCAAAATGATCAAGAAGAAGCTAAACTAGTCCAAGCCGTCCGATCCAAGGAAATGGGGGTATACATCCCCTCATTTCCACTCAATCCCAAACACTTGCATTTCTTAGAGATCTAGCTACCCGAGATGAGCCACCAAAGACATCCCCCAAGCTCCTAAGCTCAATCCTTATTCACCATTCTCATTTTCTTCAAGTCAAAATAAGAGAGCATCCCAGTGATTCCCATTTGCTCATTTCTCTACCAAAGTATAATTAACTTTTCACACACCTTCCTTGGAGTCAGTCAAGTAAGAATGAATCACCTCCCAAGCTTCCTAATGGTCAGAGGGTGGACTTCGATCAACACCGATTACCTATTCCTCATGAGTTGGTCTTCTGAGCTATCCACCTCAAATTGGAGCTTGTGTTGCCTCATCTCTACTAGACGAAGCTTCCCCTGGCACTGGTCTTGAGCTACGGTAAGGTATGTCATTGAAATTGAGCTTAGAGTAAAAATGTTTTGGAGCTTTTTGAAGAAAACTTGCACCTCGCATGATCTTGGCCATTGGATCTCTTTGGATCCTTCTTGTGAAGGTGTGAGATTGATTTGAAATTGATCTGAGCTCGGGTGGGCTCGAATCGATCAAAGGAAGGCGGAGGGTGTCTGTCTTCCATCGATCGATAGACGAAGGATCACAAATCGTCCGTTCCACATGATTGGAATGGACGGTCATGATTAAATCAGATAGAATTATCCTTTTCAATCCTCTAATGCCATAGGATTAATCATGGTCATCTGATCTTTGATCAGAGGGAGTACGAGAAAGCGCATCCCGCCACCAACTAACTCAGCATTGATGGTGATAATTTAAATAGCCAATCTCGTAGCGCCATGTGGAAAGCACGTCGTGTCAACATGCTATGTGGCGCTCATAGGATTAAGAGGTTAATTAGGATTAATTAATGTGTTTTAATGGTAGAAACTTACTAAAATAATGACTAATTATAGAAAAAATCATAAAAAAACAAATAAATACTCATTTTAAAGGTATTTCAAAGGAGGATTTATTAAAAATATTATTAACTAATTTTGAATAGTAATTAGAGCTTAAATAATGTTTAATTAAAAAACTAATTAGTTAAATTACTATTAATTACTTAAGTAATTAATCCCAAATCTTATGGGTTAATTTAATGGGATGACCTCTGCCTCCTTTAATTTTTTTGAGATTTATTGCTTAATTAATTAGGAAAATTGACTAATTAAGCTTTATTACCCTCTTAAGTTAATTAGTCATTAATTAATCACATGAACAGTAGAATGTCAATTAATTAAGTAGTTAATCATTATCCAATAGTAAATGAACCTATGGGAATGGGATTGAGGCCTCCTCCCCAATTTGTTTCCCTAAATTATTTCATTAATCAAATTAATTAAGACTTAATTAACTAATTAAATTACTTAATTAATTAAATCAAAATCATAATCATACCAGAACTTAATTGTTGAGATCTTGGGTAGAACTTCAGGTGTTCAATAACCTAAGGAAATTATAATTAGCCCACATGTTTGGGGGAGTTGTAGAAGAAATTAATCAAGTTTCTTAACTTAATTAACCATTAATTATGAGACAATTTCATTAGGCCCCTTTCATTTCTTAGGGTCATTGCTACTTTAATTTCCAATCTATGTGCATATCATGTTGGCTTGTAATTATTTGAGTAATTATGTTAAGGTAACATAGGTAAGGCTAATTAATTGATTTAATTAAGAATCCAACTTAATAAATTAATAAAATTTCTTAATTACCTTTTCTTAAACCAAATCAAACTACCAATGTGGGAATGGGTTTGAAAATAGCAATTATTTTCTCTTCTTCAAATTCAATAAAAATATAAAATCAAAATTAATAATAAGCTTTGGTTTACTTTAAAGGATTTTATTTAGTATGATTGTCCTTAGGAATTAATTTGATTGAATGAATCACATGTTTGTATTTTATTATTCCTCTCCAATCATGTTAAATATTGTAATTTATTTGGTTTCATGCATCCATATCTTTCAAAAGTAATCAAATAAAATGAAATTTTCTTCATGTAAAGCTTGCATGTGTTGATTTAATTTAGTATATTCGTGACTATTATAACTATTAAACTCAAATATTTTTATTTCAAAAGCTTATAAATGAATGATGACATGTGTAGTAATGATAGTTATAAATACATAAAAGATGTATGTTCTTATAGTTTAAAGTGTTTGAAGTAAAGTCTCTTTCTCTTACTCACATGTTGATTCACATAAGTTCGAATGGTGATGGGTATATAGTATGGGCATCCTAGGAATACGAGGCTTTAAGTAGCCCCAAGAAGGTCATTTGCTTACCTCACTTTCCTGCTTTAATAATAGCACATACCCATTTGATTTCATTCTTATGTATTTTAACATTAGAATTTAAATATAGCTTTAATTCATATACATAAATAATTCAATTAAACAAAATACAAGTTTTGCATATTTTCATTCTCTTAGTTATTTATAGATTGATATGTATCTAAGCAAACAAATATATAGTCTGGACGTCCCGGGAATATGAGGCTTTAGCTAGCCCCAAGGGGGTCACTTGCTTACCTCGCTTCCCTAGTTTAACAATGACACATACTTATTTATGTATTTATACATGTGTATGTACATGTGATTAAAGAATGAGAATCCCTCTTATATATTAAAAATGCATGCATCCATAATTGTTCAGGTGATTGAATTATTTAATCATGTGATTTGGAGCTTTCTTTCCTATGTTCATGTATGCAAATTTACATATATTTGCATGCAAATGGGTATATAGTATGGACATCCCAAGAACACGAGGCTTTAAGTAGCCCCAAGGAAGTCAATTGATTACCTCACTTCCCTGATTTGATAATGGCACATACCTAATTAACTTCATCCTTATATATTTTTGTATAGGAATTTGGATAGATCTTTAAATTAATATGGTTAAATAATTCAATCAAATAAATGAATATAAACTTTAAATATACACATCTATATTCATCATTTAAATATGCTAAAATATGTTGCATGTATAAATACACTTAAGATTTAATCACATGCATGTTATGGGTGATGGAAAGGAATGATTTAATATATGTCATGTGGTAGTAGTTCAATCCAGTTAATCTTAAGATGCCTTTCATATTGAATAGGATCATTTAAGGTGAACCTAAACTTTAGATTAATTAAATAATTTAATAATCCATTCACTAAAGAGAATTAAATTAAATTAATAAGCTGTAGAAAGTGTCTAAAGGTAGGGATGAAAGAGGTCAATCCTCTTTCTTCTCTTTATAACACTTAGTTGCTAAGTGTAATTATATGAATCAAAAGAAAACACAAATTAAAATTCTCAAATCAGTTAAACAACTTCAAATGAAACCAACCCTTATGTTAAATTAAATCCTTCAACACTTGGAAAAGCATAACCTTAATGCCTAGTAAGATATACTTCACAAGCCTTAACACTCACATTAGAGCTAAGTCCCCACTTCTAGTCCTAAGTTAGGATGGTGTATGTTTGGTGTATGTTTTGTTTTGTGATGTGATATTTCAAACCGGATGTTAAGGTGTATGCTTCGTAGACTAGATGTTTGGCTGATATAAGTCAAATAATATTTTTTGCAGGGGATTATGCTTAAGCAATCTCTTAAAAATAAATCTAAATTCTCTCTTTGCATGTTGCTTAAACTCTTAAGAAAAATCCAAGTTATGACAGGTGGGCTTGGTTACCTATGTGCAGGGTGCTAAGTCCAAATTATATATATAATTACTTTGGCATTGTATGTGTTCTTTGCTAACACTTGTTTTATAGGTGTACTTAGATTTACTTTTTCTATTTTCAATGTAATTTTGCATTAGAAATTAGGATTAATGCTATAGGGGATATGGATGAGCATTGGCTAGAATGCTTTATCCTGGGAGGCCATGTGATGCCTTTGAAGTGGAGAAAATCAAATCAAGTGGAGATATGAGGAGGAAAGCATGGAGGAAAAAGACTCCCCCACCCCCATAGCATTTATAAATTGTAATCATTATTTTGTGATTGTAGGTTGTATAAAGGTAGAGCTCAGCTACCCATCATTTGTTATCGGGTTTTATGACGATACCTTGCCGCATCGGCCTCTTATACTTTTGCATTAGTTTTATAAAAATGTTTGATGATTTGTTTAGTTTGCACACTAGAAATGTCATACATTTTTTAGTTTCTTAAATGAATGATGCTTTAATGTGTGGCCTGGATATGATTAGGCTCTTAGGAAATAATTAAATTTTCTACCACAATTAATCACTCATAACTAAATTTTAAATAATTCATAACCTCATCATAAAGCCTAGGCATTAAATAAGATAATTAAAAGATTTAGTAACCCCTTAGCTATATGGTTGTATATTTCACATCTTGCATGCATATTCTTTCTCTCTTAAACATGAAGGATCTCCATCCTTGCATGATAGGGGAATGCTTGACTTGTGAGGGCATCCCTTATACTGGAGAACACATTCTTCTAACTGATTTAGACCATAACTTATTTTCATCATGCATATAGGCATCAAAATCCTAAAGCCTTCGTCAAAATGAAGTGTCAAATGTAGAATAAAACTTGAAAATATTTTTGCATTAGATTAAGTCATTATTCATACCACTCATGCTCTAGTCTCTTAGGGAGTGGGTTTAACGACTTTAGTCTCTTTATAAAATAAATAATTACCCTAGCTATCTTATAATTCATAAAACCAGACTACATGATTTTAAAACTCATAGGAGGAGTTAGTTGGTGGCCACTCCATGTAGTTGTAAGCCCATCAGTTAGACTATTTATCCTCTTCTGTAAAGGTAAACCCCATGCCCATCTTCATTAAAATTTATGTCATAATTTATCTTATGCTAAAGCTCTCTAGATTTAGGATCTGGGGTTATTGTTTCTTTCATGCTACAAGCATAAATCCTCACCTCTTAGGCATTTCCACAATCTTGTATTGATGTATTATAAGCCCTAGCAATCTAATAAAATTTCAACTCAAACAAATAAATCTCTTCACTTTTAAATACATAAAGCCCAACCATAAGATAGATTAGAATGCTCACTTGGTTTCCTAGTATCATGAGCATTTCCTACTTATTCCATTTGGTTTCTAAAATAAGTCCTCTACTTGACCTATCCGGATTGATTTTCCAAATATATCCAATTCTTTGATAATCTAGCCTTGAAATATTTGGAGATGATAATTATCTACTTTAATCAAGAGTATTTTTAAGGAATTGTCCTTCCTTAGGATGTAATTAACTATGGAAGCTTGCCTCCATAAGAAACTTTAGAACTCAGTTTAATCTAATCCTACCTTTATTCATCCATATAAATGAAAGGAAAAATCTCTGGTACAATCAAAGACCCATCAAGCCTTAGGAGTTCTTATTAAGTGATTATGTCCATTGGAGGGTGATGCCTCTATCTTTCAAGATATTAAAACATACCTCAATGTCATACCTGATCACTTCAATAAGTACCCCTATGATTTGCATAGTGTCCCCCCTCAATACATCCAAAAATAAACACCACAGATTTTTCTAGGGACTCCACTGGGGAGGATTCCTCTCTCCATCTTTAGTAGACAATCATTGGCTCCAAGCATCGATAGTGGATTTATATTTTATATAGGCCCAAGACTACCTTTCTTTCTATTGGCACTTAGCTTATTTCATCTTTAAGCAAAGCTAACCAACATCCTTAGGTTTTAGGACCTCACTCCATATATGTCTTAAAACCCCTATTAGGTCCCCCAATTGGTAAAAATAATTTAACTAATGAAAGGAGATGACTAAACTTAGAACGCCTTTACCACTAGCATGGTGAGGTAAGGTTCATCCCATATTAAAGAAAGTTTCAATAAACTAAACAAGTCTTTTACAAAATTTTCCCAAAGCACTCTTTCTAAATAAAATCATTTTGAAACACACTCCACATAACATAAGATTTGCAAAATATAAAACTTTCAAACCATTTTTAAAATAATAAAGATAACCAAGCCTCATTTAACATAATTAAATTTGTTAAATGAGGATCCTTTTTGCAAATATAAAAATCAAATATGCATCATCAAAATCCTTTTCATAAATTTTCAAAAGCACATTTTTCAAAATGAAATCAATCCATCAACCAATTCCATTTAACATATCCAAATTTGTTAAATAGGAGTTTCCCTTTTCAAATCAAATTAAAACCAAAATATCAAACACACTTGAACCCTACTTAACATACTTAAACTTGTTAAGTAAGGGTATCCCATCTTAAATCAAAACAAAATATTAAGTACATTTGGAATCTACTTAACATACCTAAATTTGTTAAGGATTCTAATTTCAAATCAAAATCAGAACAAACGAATCAAATGTATGAACAATAACCCACACAAACAAAATGTTTTCAAATATTTCCAAACATACTTTTAAATCTCATTTAGCATACCTAGATTTTCTAAGTGAAGGTTCCAAAATCAAATTTTCAAACAAAGAATAAAAACAAAATTCAACTCCAAAGTATCTCCAAATGAACGAACCCCATCCAACGTACCCAAATTTGTTAGATATGGGTTCTAAATCAAAGTCAAAGTCTATGGAAAAGTCTCTCCTCAAACATCAAAATCTCTCCAATTCAATGAACCCCCCTTAGCATACCTATATTTGTTAACTATGGGTTCAAATTCTAAATTTAAAGAATCAATGATTGAAAGTAGTTCTTAAAGCAAGGGTCTGATTCAGTTCTATTTTCAGCAATTGCAGACATAGTAGTTTAGTCCTTTGTTCCCTTCTTCAGTCAATCTTTCAACATTTCTTCCAGAAAGATGGTCTTCTCCTTTCCGACCAGTGTGGATTTGGCCTTGGATTAGGCCATACTCGCATTTGCTCAACCATGAACATCATCAATTTTGGTGGTAGCTTTGGTCGTTGGAGTTTACAGTGAGGAGCTAGCCACAGTAGTTAGTAGGGAGGAGGTGGCAGGGTAGAAGCCACTTCTTCGCTTTGATATTCCATCCGACTTAGTGTTTCCCTCACTAAAGAGGAAGGTTGTTGAGGTTCTCGCGGCAGTGACAGTATGAGTTATGTCTATTTTAGTGCCATTTAAAGTTTTGGTGCCAGTTATCATAGTGCCCGTCATTTAGTCTGTTGTTGCCTCTGCTGCAGTCTCAATGATGGCTAGCTCCTCCTCACTAGTTTCCATCCACTTTGAAGGGGAAGGATATCTTGTCCTCTGAGATAGTCACCCTACCTTTAAGGTAGGTTCCAGCTCTAGCTTTCACTTGCTCACGGTACTCAACAAGTACAAAAAAGATTAATGCTGATGGCCGGTAGGAGAGATTGATCTTCCTGGTATTGGTGAGGGCTCTCCTCATGAAACCTCTCCACTCCCAGGTAGTGAGAGAAGGTTTTACCCCTCTGCTTAGGATGGAGGCAGGGTTATAAGAGATTGCATCACCTCCACCACCAGCTCATTTTTAGGTACCAGTTAGGGAAAGGAGGAAGCCCTATGCTAGTCTTAGGATAGTTCTTTACTAGGTTGGCAGAGCCTACAGATGCTTAGAGTCTAGTACATTGTTCGATTTGAGGTCCTTGATCCCAAGGAGTGTTAGTGATCAGATCCATAAGGAGAGAGCCACTGAGGCTCAAGTTTCAGCTAAAGCATGCAAGAAGGATAGGAGGAGGTACACCAGATAATTGGAGGCTTCCCCTTTAGTAGATTTCTTGGATTAGTGGGCTACCCAAGCCAATCACACCGATAGCATAGTCCTTACGGGCACTACCAGCCACAGGAGGAGACCTCTAGCAAAGAGGTAGTCAGTTTCTCCACCATTACACTACTCCACACATTACTCACCATTACCTACCCAAGTCCCTCCTTCCACAGTCCCTACCAAAGTCCAGAAGTTTGCATCTGAGGAGAGCACATCCTCATTGGTGATCCGGCTACAGCCTAAGGATCCCATTCCATCCATTACACTAGCTGAGGTGAGGTCAAGCTCTCCCATTCAAGCCCCCACTTCTATTGTGGTAAAGAGAGAGTGGCAAACCAAAAGTGTCATGGTCATGCCACAACCATAGCCATTAGCAGTAGCAGAGGAGAGAGGGGATACTAGTGCAGTTCCCATGACAATTGATCCCCCTAGGGAGAGCACACCATTTTTAGGTAGTGTCCAGTATATAGACGCATGTGAGCATAGTCTTATAGTCAGCAATCAGCGAGTGTTTGTACCTGTTCAGCCAGGCATAGCAAGAGATCGGTCACTAAATGATATCCTAGAAAACTACTTTACTGAGAAGAAATAACTTCTTGGGAGTGATCATTAGGACCAAGAAGAGGGCAGGGTAACCTTCAACCTCGATGAGGATGACCTATTAGAGGATTCAGTAGGAGTCCATATAGTCGAAACCAAGGGATCCCTCTATAGAGACTATCAGAGTCAGGAAGGTGTTGTGATTGAGGAAGAAGACACTTCTCACTCAACCTAGCACCTCCTTCAACAGCTCAGGCAGAAGGACGAGTAGATCAACATAATGGAAAGGAGGGTTGAGGATTTGTTGGTAGTAGTTCTAGCACTCTAAAACCAAGTTCCAGTTTCATAGCCTAGTCCTGTGGAGGCTGACCAACTTAATCTCTTACATGTCTTAGATCCTCCCAAGAGTGCCTCTCCCATGGATCAGGATAGTGGTAGTTTGCATAGGAAGGTCGTAGATAGTACCTCTGTACATGAGAATGTCATTAAGCAAATGGCAAAGCAATAAGAAATGGAAGCATTGGCGCAATCCTGGGGTAGCTCATCCATTCTAAAGGGTAGACCTAACCCGAAGGAATTTGATGTAGTCCAATACCCCAAAGGTTTTGTGCCACCTTCCTTCAAGAGTTTTGATGGCAGTTCGAACCCATGGCAGCACAGGGCACATTTCAGAGCCGGCTATTGGAATGTTGATGGCAGCAATGCACTACTCTTTCGCTTTTTTATTAGTAGTCTATCAGGAGTTGCATTTGACTAGAATGCTGAACTACCAAATGATTTGGTGAAGACTTTTGCTGAGTTAGAGAAACCTTTTATCAAAAGATTTGTTGGAGCTTAGCAAAGGATAACTGTGGGTGACCTTATTATAGCAAAACAAAATCCCAATGAGTCCCTTGTTGATTACATTCTTAGGTGGCATAACTTGAGTATGATATGCAAACCACAGATGTTTGAACAACATGCCATTAAAATTATTCTTAAGAATATCCATGGCCCCATTGCTTTCATGCTTCACAATCAAAACCTTTGAGAAATTAATCAACAAGGCGGCCAGTCTATAAGAGGAATTCAAATAGTTGACTTTCCAAGGCCAATCATCCAAGCCCAAGCCATGAAAAGTATTTGAAAAGTGGTCAGGGATAGTTCTGTCAGTGGACAAAGGGAAGAAGCTAGCCAGAGTTCAGTTTGAGAGACCATGAACTTAGCATCCACCCTTTCCACCTCCTCTTCCACCACCTCGGCCATCATTCCAGCCACCACCGTCACCTCCACAGCAGTATGCATAGTAGCAGTGCTCATATCCACCACGATGTAGCTACTACCCACCTACACTTCTAGACAAATTAAATAAACCCTATTCATTCAAAAGGGAGGTAGTGAGAAAAATCTTTAAAAATCTCATAAAGAAACATGATTTCCAGCTACCAGAGCCTAAGAGGCTAGAGGAAGTGGGCAAGAGCAATGATCCTAGCTATTGCCCATACCAGCGCATGTTAAGCCATATCTTAAAGGATTGCATCACCTTCAAGGACTGGCATGAGTGCAGCTACAAGTCAAGCACCATCGTTATCCCTAAGGAATACATATTAGAACAACCATCTAGTTCTATTAGAGTAATCCTTGGGGATACATGTGATCCTCTTAAGACAAAGAAGGGATATTTCCTTATCCCAAACCTCTAAAAAGATTATTTTTAAGATCAAGAAACTATCTTTACAGGTGCCTGAGGCAGCTCAAATCTCCAACATCAAGGAAGGTTTGCAGGTTGCCAAACACAACTCATGGAAAGTGGGAGTTCAGTAATAGCAGTAGTAGCCCACACTTGCCAGGATAGTGGTGCATCCCATCGACATTCCTTCTAATATTACAGCTACTACCACTTCATTCAGCTCTTCTTCTACTAGCAAAAATATTGTATCTACAGATGAAGACACTAAACCCCTTGCTCGGCTTACTCTACTAAATTTCTATCATGTACCTCCACCTAGAAAGAAGTCAATGAAGAAAGCAGATTCTACTTATATCTTCTCTACTTTTGACAGTCTTGATGATCCCATTTCAATTAAAAACTAGAAAGAAAGAGAGGAAGTGGAGCCCACCTCGTGGATTGAAAATGGCTTGTTAACAAGTCTATTCTCACGGTTGGCATATATGAGGATTAAAAACTACACGATTCCATCCTCTCTATTTTTGTTAACAAGTCTATTCTCGTGAACTTGGATGAAGTTCAAAAATAAAAAAAAAAGAAAGAGAAAAAGAAAAAGAAAGAGAAAAAGAAAAGGAAAATGAAAATGAAAAAGAAAATAAAAAGGAGTGAGAGATAGACTTGGAAGAGGAAGTGGAGACCGACATTAGATTCTACCCACAGTTTGTTACTCCATTTGAACATGTGGGTAGGATGAACCGACCTCCACTAGGCAGAGAAAGAGGCCAGTTGATAGGTAGTCCTAGGGGCAAAAAACCTTCTTATTGGCCACCCAATAGAAGATATGTCCTAGCTACCATGAGTACACCCGCTATCTATATAGACTTAGAATCTAGTTCAGAGGATGAGTCTTATTTGGTTAGAGCACCAGCCAGCTCTTCTCAATAGCAGATTCCATTGGAGGTGACATTTAAGCTAGATAGCGATGAAGATCAGCCTCCAAAGCAAAGCACGAATGTATCTACGTCTTTATGTGAAACAGTTAGACATCAGTTGGGAACCTTAGCTCTAACCCTACTTTCATCACAAAAAGTTGAGGGTTTGGTAGTTAAGGAAGCTCCTAAGTCATCCACAAATGTGAAGACTCAGAAGTTTTATCTGTCATCCTTAAGTTAAGAAGTTGATGTAGAACTTGAGGATGATTCATATAAAGATTTAATAGAATTGTCTTTTGATTAGTACTCACTGTGTGTTCTAAATTTAGCAAAGAAAGGATTGATTCCACATTCTTGGTCTAAACATAGGTCAAATTACTTCAAGTGGTTATGGGATAATAAATATAGACATTCTCAACATAGATAGGGACTAGGATTCAGTATAGTGGGTTTAGTCGATGATGATGATTATTGCTTAGTCATCACTAAACATTTGGAATCTGATAGATTTTTTTCAAATCATATTAACTCATATGAGTTAGTGTGCTTAGAAACTTCAGATGGTCCAGATGATTTTGAAGTCAAAGATGAACCACTAGAGTTTGAAGAGGAAATTAGGTCAATCATCGAGAAGCTCAAAGAAATCAACTTGGGGGCTAAAGATGATCCATGTCCGTTGAATGAAACTGAAACCAATGACTTAGTTAGGCTATTGATTAAGTTTAAGGACTATTTTGCATGGAGTTATGAAGAGATGCCCAGTTTATCTCCTGACATAGCAGTCCACAAACTAGTGATATAGCTTAGTGAAAATCCTATCAAGCAAGATCATAGAAGCATGCAATTAGACATTGAACAGCAGGTCATTTCTAAGTTGAAAAATTGATCGATGCTGGTTTCATCTGGGAAGAAAAATACCTTACCTGATTGGCCAGTGTTGTCCCAGTTAAGAAGATGAATGGCCAAATTTACATATGTGTTGATTTTAGTGACTTAAATAAGGTATGATCGAAAGATGAATTTCCACTACCAATACCAAAACTGATGGTGGACATTGCCTCATCTTACATAGTCTTCTCCTTCATGGATGGCTCATCTGGGTACAACCAAATAAAGATGACCCCAGAAGATGAGAAGAACACTACTTTTTGAACCCTGATCAAAATTTATTGCTATAAGGCCATGCCTTTCATCCTTAAAAATACTGGTGCTACATACCAGCAGGCAATGACTCGAATCTTTGATGAACTCATTCATCATCAAGTCGAGTGCTATGTCAATGATCTCATAGTCAAAAGTAAAGAAAAGGAAAACCACCTCTTCAATTTAAGAGTAGTTTTTGAACTGTTAAGACAATTTAACCTCAAAATGAATTCCCTAAAGTGTGCATTCAGAGTAACTTTGAGGAAATTCCTTGGGTTGTTGTCCGACACTATGGAATCGAGATCGATCTGAGAAGATCAAAGTAATATTAGAAATGCCACCCCCTAAAATCTTAACTTAACTCAAATCAATATAAGGGTGGTTAGTGAATCTAAGATGCTTCATATCCAAGCTATCAAGAAGATGCTGGCCATTTTCAGCACTTGTCAAAAAGGATGTGAAGTTCAAGTGGGATGAAAAGTATCTGCATGCCTTTGAAGACATCAAGCACTATCTGACAATGCCGCCAGTTCTAACAACCTCTATCCTGGGCAAACTGCTCATACTCTATATTATTGCATTAGATAACTCCCTAGGTTCTTTGTTGGCCCAAGCCAATGATGAAGAGAAAGAGAACGCTCTCTACTATCTCAGTCGTCGTCTAATCCCTACTAAAGCAAACTATCCACCCATTGAGAAGCATTGCTTAGCTTTAATCATAGCATCCTAAAATCTATGAAATTACATGTTTTCTCATAAGGTGAACTTGATCTCTAGGATCAATCCACTATAATATCTCATGACACGACCGACGTTATCCATGTAGTTGGCATGCTAGTCCATTATTTTGTCATAATTTGACATTACTTTAGTACCCCTTTGTGCGGTGAAAGAACAAGCACTAGCAAACTTCTTAGCAGTACACCCACTTCCTGCTAACTCTCCACTTAGTGATGACCTCCCCAATGAACAAATCATGAACTTAGGAGACACCAATATTCATCATTGGGAGATGTACTTTGATGGTGCAGCTTTCTCTCGAAGAGGAGAAGAACCACAATCTACTATCCCAGGAAAGGCAGGGGTAGGAGTAGTTCTCCTAACTTCGAACCTTAATGTGATGAGATTCTCATATCACCTATCCAATCCTTGCACAAACAATGAAGTTGAATATGAGGATTTGATTGCTGGTTTGGAGTTATCCATTGCTCTAAGCATCCAGAATATCAACATCTTCAAGGATTCTTAGTTAGTCATCAATCAAATCATTGGGTCCTACAAGGCTCTAAAGCTTAAGCTCCATTACTACCATAAGTATACTATGGAGTTATTGGCCAAATCTTAGAGGTTACCATTTACATGATTTCTTGAGAAAAAATTTCATAGCAGATACTTTAACCAAACTTGCAAAGGAGTTGGCGTGTCTGGAAGATAAGTCCATATCAATAAGGATTCAAAATAGATAAGTCTTATCCCTTATTGATACTGAACTTATCGAGAGGTACTCTCTTGAAGGGTAGGTTGTAGTTGCCAAAAATAATGATGAGTTAGATTGGAGGCAACCATTAATGAATTATCTAAATAAAGACAAACTACCTCAAGAGAAGTCACTAGCACATTAGGTGAAGCAAAGAACACTTTTTTATGCTCCTATAGATGGCACCTTGCACCGGCAATCCTTCAATCATATGTGGTTACATTGTTTAGACAAACATGAAGCCTGTAAGATCGTGACTGAGGTACACTCAAGATTATGCAAAGCTCACAAATCTGCTCTGAAGATGAAAGTCAAGATCAAGATACTAGGATATTGATGGTCGTCGATGATCACTGATTGCATGGATATAGCTAGGCGATGCCACCAATGTTAGGTACACGGTGTGGTCTTACACCAACCACCCAACATTCTACACTCAATATTGGCCTCATGGCCATTCGAGTGTTGGGGTATCAACATAGTGGGTCTGATTGACCTTCCTTCTTCCAAAGGTCATCGGTTCATCCTTGCTTCCACCGACTACTTTTCTAAGTGGGTGGAGGAAATTCTTCTCAGAGAGGTCAAAGCTTAGCATGTGCTCCAGTTTTTCAAGAACCATATCGTATATAAGTTTGGGGTGCCTCGATGATTTATATTCGATAATGGAATTGCATTCAAGAACACCAAGATCAATAGTTTTACCCAGAGACATAGTATAGATTAGAAATACTTTACCATCTACTATCTGATGGATAATGGCTTGGCATAAGATTTCAACAAAACTTTCATCCAGATATTAAAGAAGATGCTCGATGACAATAAGTGACAGTGACATGAGCAATTAATTGAAGCCTTCTGGGCTTACTGCACTACATACAGAACTCCAACTCAATCCACTCCTTTCTATTTAGTGTATGGGTCTGAAGTTGTTCTACCATTAGAAGCCCAGCTCCCATCACAAAGGATAGTTATGGGTAATATGATCACGATAGAGCAAAATGCAAGTTACGGTTAGAAGAGCTCAAAGGTTTGGAGGAGAGATGCCTATAGGCATGCCAGAACCTCGAGTTGTACAAAGCCAAAATGATTCAAGCTCATAACAACTTGGTCCATCCTAGAGCTTATTTTGGTTCTATATAGACCAATTATTGCCCATCGTAAGATGGGAGGCAATTTTTAACTCACTTGGGAAGGCCCATTTTCCATAAAGAAGGCCTACCAAGAAGGATATTATCAACTTATTAACCATAAAGAAGATCGCCTGATGCTTACAATCAATGGGCTTTACTTGAAGAAATATTACTCATGAATTCATGTTTGAAAATCTTTATCATCAATAAAAAAAATTCCTCTTCAAATCAAATATTCTCTTCATTTAAAAACATCTTTGTTTGTGAATCAACCACGATGTGTTCAAGATAGGTGTAAGAGAACCCAAGCAGCATCCTATCCTTCATCAACATAACACAAACAAAATCTACACACAAACACATATCAAATAAACAAATATCTTTTATCTCGGGCTACCTCGAGTTGGGATAACACCCCTAGCGACACTCACTCAGTAGCAGGTTTAGGTCGGGCTAACATGCTATCCTGCTAGTGTGTAAACCTAGTGGTCTTCTTATTTTGGAGGATGTAAGTTTGTTATGCTTTCCTTCCTTACTGTGTGATCAGTTAGCTACCCTCATATTGGCTTCATTCAGGAGGATGTAAGTACGCTACACTTTTCTCTTGATCTAGCCTTCGTGTAAGTCCCCCAATGACTCCTTCCCTTCTGACTGCTTTACGTCTGGGTCTAGTACTTCATTGTGACTCTTTACATAGTAGCACCCCTAGGTCGGGTCAATCTATTATGATAATAATGGGTCACCCCAATGGTTGTTCCTCACTTTTGAAGATGTAAGTCTGCTACACTTTCTTCCTAGCAGCGTTGGCTATAGTCATATAGCACCTATCAACGACCATCCTGATGGGTTCCACTTTAGAGATGTAGTCTACACACCTTCTTTTTTTGATGGGAACCTTAGGTTAGTTGTTTTTTTTATATCGCGTGTGACCCACTAATGGATACATAACTCATGATAGATGTAAGTCTGCTATGCTTTCTCCTGGAGTTGGCCACCATACACCTACAAGCTTTCTTCTTTATAGGGTCCAGAATAATGCCCCTAGTGGCACCTCCCCTATGGGCACTCTATTTTGATCACATCCTTTGTGACCCTATTTAGACACTACCTGGGTTACTTTTGGATTGGACAGTCCCCTTTTCCTGGTAACCACCCCTGAGGTTGCATATTTTATTCTACAGATGCGCAGATTCTCCCTTAGTCCAGTAAATCTGAGGTAGGTCAAGGCCGACATAGCCCCTTCTCAGTGTGGTCCCTCGCACACCAATAGGGTCCACAATAACAAATAAACAAAGTATATATTCACTTGTGGATTAGGAGAATGGCCCCGACGGCAACTTTCCTAAGCAGACATTCTATCTTTAGGGCAGTATTAGTAAAACTCCCTATAAGAACCGTCTGACTACTCTTGAGTTAAGATAAGTCCCCAGTAGCACTCTCTTAGTAGTAGCCCTTAGGTCAGGTTCAACGTTTTATGCCACCAATAGTCACCCCAGTGGTCATCCTTGCTTTGGAAAATGTTAGTCTATTATGCATTCTTTCTAGCATGATCATTGCACACCGACGGGCAGCCCTAGATCGGGTTCAATTTGTTGTGCTACCAATTGGTCACCCCAGCAACTATTCTTTGCTTTGGGAGATGTAAGTCTACTATGCTTTCTCCCTAGCGCAGCTGTTGCACATCAAAAGGCACCCTTAGGTTGGATAGTCCTACCCTTCAGTCGGTAGATTACCCCTTTAGATCATAAAATTGAGATAGGCCTAAGCTGATATATCCCCTTCTCAGTGTGGTCCATCACACATCGACAGGATCCACTAAATCAAATTTAAACAAATGAAATCAAATAAAATTATTCTTGACTTCTTTCAAAATAACATAAGTCCCTAGTGGCGTTCACTTAGTAGTCACCCTAGGTTGGGTTCAAATTATTGTGCCATTGATAGATTACCCTAGCGACTGGCCCCTGCATTGGAAGATGTAAGTCTGGTATGCTTTCTTCCTAGCATAATCATTGCACACCGAAAGGCAACCCCTTAGGTTAAATTACCTTGTGGCTGGTAGACTATCTCTTTGGATTTGTAAATCTGAGATAGGCCAAGGCTGACATTGCCCCTTCTTAGTGGGTCCATCGCACACCGATAGGGTCCATGAATCCAATCCATCACTTTTGATCGAGTTCACATCCTGAATGGATATGCCCTCAGTTCAAAACAATCCTCCCCAGTGGAGCCATATCAAGCTAATCAATCAAATCTATGAAATCAAACCCTTAACCCTAGCGGATAGCCCAAAACCTGCTTCCCTAATGGAAGGTTCACGTTTCCAATCCCTAGAGGATTCGAGCCCATATCCCTAGTGGGTATTCCTCCATATCAATTAAGACAAAATATAATTAGATTAATTCAATTTTGATCCCCACTGGATTATAGATTCTTATCCCTAGCGGATCCTCTTCCTACAAATCATATTCAAAATCAAACTCAAATACATATCCCTAGTGGATAGCTCAAACCTGCTTCCCTAGTGAAAGGTTCAAACACTCCATCCCCAATGGATTCCTCCTTTTATTCCCTTAGCATAAACCTTTTGCATGTCATGACTAATGAATGTGTGATCTCTTAGTTGATCTTCCTTCATGTCCTTGACATGAAGTTCATACCAAATCCTTCTGGCTCTCTTATGCCCTTGGCTTAAGTTGAGTTGCATTACACTAATATTATGATTCTATCTACCTTTCCAGTTTAAGTATAGATCATTTTTGTTAGTACTTACAATCTTTTGGGCATTGTTGATCGTCTTGGTCAATGTCAATACGTGTGGTGTGCTTTGTTAAATACACCACACCTATTAGGGGTCCTTTTGTTGACCTCACTTTTGGAGTGAGTTCTCATCCCCCTCTTATTAGACCTAGGAGCCATCTAGACACTAAGACTTCTCTAGTCATAAGACACTTCTAGCAATTAGGTAAACACTTAACATAAGCCTAGAGACTTTGAAAGGTTAACCATAGGATTAGGCTATGCCTTAAGACTTAGGGAGATCCACCAACCCTATAGTCTAAACCCAATCCATGTTCAGCTTCGTATGCCAAAACCAAACCTCAAATTCAATTCAAATAACAAATACAAATCCAAACTCCAAACCAAATAATTGTAACCCAAGATCAAATCAAAACTCAAAATCAAACTAAGCCCTATGATTTTATCTTATGGACTTAGCCTTAGCCAAATTCAAATCAATCCAAACTCAAGTGATTTTCTCACATATCAATTCAACCCTTCTATTACTTTATCAAACTTACAGTCAAATTCAATTCCAAAATCAAATCTAAACCAAGATCCAAATCAAATCCAAACCTACATCCTTTGAATCAATTTCATGAATTTAACCAAAAATCTCACTTAAATCAATCCAAAATCAATTGATATTCTCATAATCAATTTATATCTTCAATCATCTCCATGAATATAAATCAAATCCACATTCAAATGATTAAAATTAAATCAAATTAAATCAAAACCATTCCTAAGCCATATGAGCTGACCTTGATGAGCTTACCCAAATATTAATCCAAATCACTTCCAATTTAATTGATTTTCTCATGAATCAATCATATCTTCAATCATCTTCATAAATATAAATAAAATATACATTTAAATCATTAAAACTAATCAAAATCTTAATCTAAACTCTTTAAGCTAATTTTATGGACTTAGCCAAATTCCATTCAAATTCAAAACAAATTCAATTGATTTTCCCATAAATCAATCATACCTTCAATCACCATTCCAAATATAAGTGAAATCTACAATCATCAAGCCAAATCAAAATCAACCCAAGTCAAAACCAACTTAGCCCATTTTGACTTAAAATATTCAAATAAACCATAACTCATTTGAATCCAACCCAATTGTAATTGAATTTATATATCAATCCCAAATCCATATATAAACTCAACTAAATCAAACTTAACCCAAAATCAAGCCAGCTAAACCCAATTGGCTCACTTAACCCAAAGTGATCAGTTTGACCTATTTGAACCAAAATCTAATTCAAGCCAAACCAAAGTGAATTAAGCTAATCCAAACTTCATGGCATGATTGTTGATCATCCTAAGTTGATAAATTATCATAAATTAGGTCAAACCAAGTCAACCTAGCCCTTTGACCAAGTCAACCCTTTAACCCATATGAACCTAAACTAGTCAAATTGCAACTTAAGCCAAATCTCTTGCAACCAATGATTCATACGACCCAAAATCAACACTTGAATATAACTTGACCTTCAATTGAGCCAAACCTAACCCAATTAGCTCTCTTGACCCAAGTTGACCCAAATTGACCTACATGGCCAAAATGGGTCAAATCAAAATCAAAATCAAATTGATTGTAATCAACGCTCAAGTTCATTCCAAATTGATTGTTGAACTTGACCAAAGCCTCAATTAAGCCCAATTGACTCACTCGACCCAAATCACCTTTTGACCCAACTTGACATAAAGAGCTAAACCAACATAAAACCCAATCAAATCCAAATTGGACTCAACCAAAGCTCATAATATATCTCAAATGATTAACCAAACTCAAACCAAGTCATGCCTCAAGGTAATTTGGTCAATTAGGTCAAATTGGTCAACTTGTCCCATTTGACCCAAATAAACTCAAATGAACCAAAACCAAATCTAAATCAAATTGAACCAAACCAATTAACCAATACACTCTAAATGATCATATGAACTTGTCCCAACTCTTAGTTTGATCAAATTTGACCAATTGTTCAACTTGACCAAATCCAATTAGACCTAAGTGAATCAAATTGAGCCAAATAAAACCAAATGAATACCAAATCACTTGAAATTTGTGCTAACCCACTTTTAACTCATTTAAAATCTGCTCAAATAAAATCCAATACCAAATGACCATCCTCTCTTGATGATGTGGGTATCCCTTTGGCCATTGGTCCTCCCTAGGCTCTTGGGACACCGTCCAACTGACTTAAGAGTGATTGGGTGATCATGGCCATGAGGGGTGGTGAAATCACCTCACCTCCCCATTGGAGCATTTGAAACCACCAAGGACATCCACTACCTTCCTTGGAAGTCACCTCCACACCCTCTCACCCAAACCCAGCCTCATCCACTCAAGGATCTCCACAACCCTCTAGGTAGCCAAATGATCAAGAAGAAGCCAAACTAGCATACACCACTCATTTATCATCCCACACTTTTTCTCGAGACATCCCCAAGCTCCCAAACCCATTCCTTATTCCATATTCTTAGTTTTTTCAAGCCAAAAAATAGGGGAGTATCCCATTGATTCCCATTTGCTCATTTCTCCACCAAACTGCAATTAACTTTGCACAAACCTTCCTTAGAGCCAATCAAGCAATAACAAATTGCCTCCTAAGCTTCCCAATAGTCGGAGGGTGGACTTCGATCAACAAGGATCACCTACGCCTCATGTGTTGGCCTTCTGATCTATCCACCTCAAATTAGAGCTTGTACTAATCAACAGGGCCTTGTCTCTACTAGGCGAAGATTCGTCAATCGAATTTGGCACTATTCTTGAGCTTTGATGAAGTATGTCATTGAAACCTAGCTTAGAGTAAAAATGTGTTGGAGTTTTTTAAAGAAAACTTGTATCACATGATATTGGCCATTGGATCCCTTCAGATCCTTCTTGTGAAGGTGTGGGATCGATTTGAGATCGATCCAATCTCAGGTGAGCTCAAATCAATCGAAGGAAGTTGGACAGTGTCCGTCTTCCATTGATCGATAGATGAAGGATCATGCACCATCCATTTTGCATGATTGGAATGGACGGTCGTGATTAAATTTGATAGAATTGTCCATTTTAATCCTTTATTACCGTAGGATTAATCAAGGTCATCCGATCTTGGATTGGACGATATACGAGAAAGCGTGACCCGCGGCCAGCTGACTCGGTATTGATGGTGACAATTTAATTAGCCAATCTCATTGTGCCACATGGAAAGTCACCGCGTCAGCGCGCCATGTGGCACCGATAAGATTAGGAGGTTATTTAGGATTAATTAATATCTTTTAATGGTTGAAACTTCCTAAAATCATAACTAATTTTAAAAAAATCATAAAAATATAAATAAATACTCATTTTAAAGTATTTTAGAGGAGAATTTATTAAAAATATTCTTAATTAAATTTGAACAATAATTAGAGCTTAATTAAGGTTTAATTGAGAAATTAATTAGCTTAATTACTATTTAATTACTTAAGTAATTAACCCCAACCTTTATGGATTAATTTAATGGGATGACCTCTGCCTCCCAAAATTTTCTTGGAATTTATTGCTTAATTAATTAGGGAAATTGACTAATTAAGCTTTAATTACCATCTTAAGTTAATTAATCATTAATTAATCACATGAATAGTAGAATGTCAATTAATTAAGTGGTTACTCATTATCCAATAGTGAATGAAC
Source organism: Cymbidium sinense (assembly GCA_021442155.1). Classification (NCBI taxonomy): domain Eukaryota; kingdom Viridiplantae; phylum Streptophyta; class Magnoliopsida; order Asparagales; family Orchidaceae; genus Cymbidium; species Cymbidium sinense. The sequence goes on along the minus strand of CM038215.1, from coordinate 219,295,309 downwards.
CTATGGGAATGGGATTGAGGCCTCCTCCCCAATTTGTTTCCCTAAATTCATTTCATTAATCAAATTAATTATGGCTTAATTAACTAATTAAATTAATTAATTAATTAAATTAAAATCATAATCATACCAGAACTTAATTGATGAGATCTTGGGTAGACCTTTAGGTGTTGAACAACCTAAGGAAATTATAATTAGCCCACATGTGTGGGGAGTTTTAAAAGTACTTAATCAAGTTCCTTAACTTAATTAACCATTAATTGAAAGCCAATTGCATTAGGCCCCTTTCATTTCTTAAGATCATTGCTACTTTAATTTCCAATGTATGTGCATATCATGTTGGCTCATAATTATTTGAGTAATTATGTTAAGGTAACATAGGTAAGGGTAATTAATTGATTTAATTAAGAATCCAACTTAATTAATTCATAAAATTCACTTAATTACCTTTTCTTAGACCAAATCAAACTACTAATATGGGTTTGAAAATAGAAAATATTTTTTCTTCTTCAATTTCAATTAAAATCCAATATCAAAATTAATAAGGTGCTTTGGTTTACTATAAAGGATTTTATTTTGTATGGTTGTCCTTAGGAATTAATTTGATTGAATGAATCACATGTTTATATTTGATTATTCATCTCCAATCATGTTAAATATTGCATGTCATTTGGTTTCATGCATCCATATCTTTCAAAAGTAATGAAATAAAATGAAGTTTCTTTCATGCAAAGCTTGCATGGCTATTATCACTATTAATTCCAAATGTATTTTTTAAAAGCTTATAAATGAATGATGACATGTGTAGTAATGATATTTATAAATACATAAAAGATGTATGTGCTTATAGTTTAAAGTGTAGGAAGTAAAGTCTCTTTTCTTTACTCACATGTTGATTTACATAAGTTTGAATGGTGATGGGTATATAGTCTAGACATCTCGGGAATACGAGGCTTTAGGTAGCCCCAAAGACGTCATTTGATTACCTTACTTCCCTGGTTTAACAACATCACGTACCCATTTGATTTCATTCTTATGTATTTTAATATTAGAATTTAAATAGAGCTTTAATTCATATACATAAATAATTCAATTAAATAAAATACAAATTTTGCTTGATTTCCATTCTCTTAGTTATTTATACATTCATATGTATCTAAACAAATAAGTATATAGTTTGGACATCCTAGGAATACGAGGCTTTAGATAGCCCCAAGAGGTCATTTGATTACCTCACATCCCTAGTTTAACAAGGGCACATACTTGTCTAAGTCTTTATACATGTATATATACATGTGATTAATGAATGAGAATCCCTCTTTTATATTAAAAATGCATGCATCCATAATTGTTTAGGTGATTGAATTGTCCAATCATGTGATTTGGAGCTTTCTTTCATATGTCCATGTATGCAAATATATATATATGTATATATATATATATATATATATATATATATATATATATATATATATATATATATATGTATATAATGAATACAAATGGATATATAGTAGACATCTCGGAAAGGATTTAAGTCATTCATTGATTACTCACTTCCCATGTTTAACAATGGTATGTACCTATTTAACTTCATCCCTATGTATTTTTGTATAAGAATTTGGATTGAGCTTTAAATTAATATGATTAAATAATTCAATCAAATGAAAGAATATAAACTTTAAATATACACTTTTACATTCATCATTTAACTGTGTTAAAACATGTTGCATGTATAGATACACTTAGGATTTAATCACATGCATGTTATGGCTGATGGAAAGGAATGGTTTAATATATGTCATGTGGTAGTAGTTCAATCAAGTTAATCTTAAGATGCCTTTCATTTTGAATAGGATCATTTAAGATGAACCTAAACTTAGGATTAATTAAATCATTTAATAATCCATTCACTAGAGAGAATTAAATCAAATTAACATGCTATAGAAAGTGGCTTATGATAGGGATGAAAGAGGGAAATCTCTTTCTTCTCTTTATAGAACTTATTTGATAAATGTAATTATATGAAAAAAAATAGAAAACAAAAATTAAAATTCTCAAATCAGTTAAATAACTTCAAATGAAACCAACCCTTATGTTAAATTAAATCATTTCACACTTGTAAAAACATAACCTTAATGCCAAGTAAGACATACCACACAAGCCTTAACACACACATTAAAGCTAAGTCACCACTTCTAGTCCTAAGTTAGGATTGTGTATGTTTGGTGTCTATTTATTTTATGATGTGATGTTTCAAACTAGATGTTAGGGTGTATGCTTCGTAGACTAGATGTTAGGCCGATATCGATCTAATAATATTTTCTGTAGGGGATTGTGCTTAACGACCCACTTAAAATTAAAATATAATTTCTCTCTTTGCATGTTGCTTAAACCCCTAAGCATAATCCAAGTTAAGACAGGTGAGCTTGGTTACCTTTGTGAAGGGTGTTAAGTTCAAATTATATATATAGCTACTTTGAGATTGTATGTGTGATTAGCTAACACTAGTTTTATGAGTGTGGTTAGATTTTCTTTTCCTATTTTCAATGTAATTTTGAATTTGGAATTAGGATTAGTGCTATGGGGGATAAGGATGAGCATTGGCTAGAAGGCTTTATCCTGGGAGGCCATGTGATGCCTCTGAAGTGGAGCAAATCAAATCAAGTGGAGATATGAGAATGAAAGAATGGAGAAAGAAGACCCCCCATAGCATTTATAAATTGTAATCATTATTTTGTGTTTCTAGGTTGTATAAGGGTAGAGCTCGACTACCCATCTTCTCTTTTCCTATTGTATGATGGTACCTGTCCGCATTGGCCTCTTATTCTTTTGTGTTAGTTTTATAAAAATGTTTAATGATTTGTTTAGTTTGTGCACTATAAATGGTAAGCTTTTCATAATTTCTTAATTGAATGATGCTTTAATGTGTGGTCTGAATGTGATTAGGCTCTTAGAAAAAAATTAATTTTTCTATCCCAAATAATTACTCATAATTAAATTTTGAATAATTCATAATCTTATCATAAAGCCTAGGCATTAAATAAGATAATTAAAAGAGTTAGCAACACCTTAGTTGTATGGTTCTATGTTTCACATCATGCATGCATATTCTTTCTCGCTTGAACATAAAGGATCTCCATCCTTGCACGATAGGAGAATGCTTGACTTGTGAGAGCATCCCTTGTGGTGGAGAACACCTTATTCAAGCTAATTTAGCCCATAACCTATTTTCATCATGCATATAGGCATCAAAATCCTAAAGCCTTTGTCAAATGAAGTGTTAAAATAGAAATAAAACTTGAAAAGATTTTTGCATTTGATTAAGTCATTATTCATACCACTCATGCTCTAGTCTTTTAGGGAGTCATTTTAAGGACTTTAGTCTCTTTCTAAATTAAATAATTACCCTAGCTATCTTGTAATTCGTAAGACTAGACTACATAATTTTAAAATCATAGGAGGAGTTAGTTAACAGCCACTCCACATAGTTGTAAGCCCAACATTCAGGCTATTTATCCTCTCTTGTCAAGGTAAACCTCATGCCCATCTTCGTTTATATTTAGATCATGCTTTACATTATGCTAAAGCTCCCTAGATTTAGGGTCCAAGGTTACTATTTCATTCGGGCTACTATCATAAATCCTCACATTTAAGGAATTTCTATAATCTTGTGTTGATGGATTATAAGCCCTAGCAATCTAATAAAATTTCAACTCAAACAAATAAATCTCTTCACTTTCAAATATATAAAGCCCAACCATAGGATAGATTGGAATGCTCACTAGGTTCTATAATATCATGAGCATTTTCTACTTATTCCATTTGGGTTCCAAAATAAGTCCTCTACTTGACCTATCCCGATTGATTTTCCAAATATATCTAATTCTTTGATAGTCTAGCCTTGAAATCTTTGGAGATGATATTTATCTACTTTAATCGAGAGTATTCCTAAGTAATTCAACTTCCTTAGGATGTAATTAGCTATGGAGGCTTGCCTCCATAGGGAACTTTAGAACCCAGTTTAATCTAATCCCTCCTTTATTCATCCATGTAAAACAAAAGAAAAATCTCTAGTACATTTGAAGACCCATCATGCCTTAGGAGTCCTTATTAAGTGATTAGGTCCATTGAAGGGTGATGCCTCTATAAATAGTGCATGGTATTCCCTTCCATATATCCAAAATAAACACCACACAATAGTCCATGAAAAGAAAAAGAATGGTTAAATATGCTTTTGCATTGACTTAAAAAATTTGAATAAGGCTTGTCCCAAGGATGAGTTTTCATTGCCAATATCAGAACTTATGGTGGATAGAGCCACATTACATAAGATCTTCTCATTCATGGATGGATCATCTGGGTATAATCAAATTAAGATGTCTCCATAGGATGAAAGCATATAGCATTTAGAACTTTTATAGGGATATTCTATCATACGGGTATGTCATTCATTCTCAAAAATGTAGGGGCTACATATCAAAGAGCCATGACTAGAATATTCGATGACATAATTCACAATTAAGTCAAATGTTACATTGATGATCTAGTCATCATAAGTAAAGAAAATGAAAATTATTTATATGATTTACGGATCATTTTCAAATGGTTGCACCACTATTACCTAAAAAATAAAACCTGTTAAACTATGCTTTCGGAGTGACATCGAGAAAATTTGTAGGGTTCTTAGTGAGGCATCATGGAATAAAAATTCATCCAAGAAAGATAAAAGCTATTTTAGAAATTCTGCCACCTAGAAGTCTTGCACAATTAAGATTATTCTAGGGAAGGCTTGCATATTTAAGGAGGTTCTTATCAAAGTTATCAAGATGATGTCAACTATATGCAGCATTAATAAAGCTATTATAAAAATGCCAACACCTAAAATGTCAAAATGCATTTGAAAGCTTAAAACAATACTTGATGAACCCTCCTATTTTGGCTACTATAGCTTTAGATGAGTCACTTGAGGCTTTATTAGAAGAAGTTAATGAAGAAAAAAAATGAAAATTCCCTCACCGTAGACTCATCACGACAAAAATGAATTATCCATTTATTGAAAAGTAATGTTTGACCTTAATTTTCACCACTCAGAAATTAAGAAACTACTTGCTTTCTTATAAAATAAATTTGATTTCAAAAGTAAATCCATTGCAATATCTTATGACCTGCCCGTTGTTTTATAGAAATCTAGCATGTTGGTCAATGATCTTATTGCAATTTAAGATTACCTTTACTCTCATTCATGTTGTAAAAGTCAAGTCGTAGCTGACTTCTTAGCAGCACATCCTATACTTGAGAGTTCCCCTTTAAATGATGATCTTCCATATGAGCAGATTATGATATAAGAAAGTGAACCTAATGCCACTTGAGAGTTATATTTTGATGGTGCAGCGTCATCAAAGAAAAATAAAGAATTAACTTTGTTTATCTTAGGGAAGGTAGGGATTGGATTAATGTTTATAACCTTAGATAAAGGAATGATGCAATATTCCTATCCTCTGGTCAAGCTTTACATTAACAATGAAGCTGAATATGAAGCTCTTATAACTGGATTAGAGCTTGCAATCCTTATGGATATTAAAAATATAAACTTTTTTGGGGGTTCCTGATTGATTATTAATCAAGTGAGTGGAATCTATAAGGTTTTTCATCCAAAGCTCTTTTCTAATTATCAATATACGATAAAACTACTTGAAAAAATTTCACATGTAACTTTGTATAGAATATCTTGTAGAGATTATTCTATAGCAAATGCTTTGGCTAAACTTGCCAAAGAAATCATATGCCTAGAAAAATAATCTATTTCTATGAAGGTTAAAAATCATCAAGTTTTATCTCCTATAGATTTATATTATATGACTAGAGAAGTAGAAATGCTAAGGATAGCCACCCTTACTGAAGGTCAAGAGGAATGTGATTGGAGACAACCATTCAATAACTATTTAAGTAAGGGGAGGCTTCCTGAAGACATGCCGCTAGCAAATCAAATTAAGAAATGGGCCTTATCTTACACATTAATTAATAATTTTTTACACTATAAGTCATTTGATCAAATGTGGCTATGTTGTTTAGACAAACAAGAAGCCCATAAGATCATGACTGAAATAAACTCTAGATTATGTGGTGCTTACCAATATGGACCCAAAATGAAATTAAAAATCAAAATACTTGGATATTATTGGCCATCTATATTAAATGATGCATGGAAACTGCATGTCATTGCCATAAATGCCAAATGCATGGTGTAGTTTTACATTAACCTCCTAGTATACTACACCCTACAATTGCCTCTGGACACTTTGAGAGTTGGTGTACTGACATCATAGAGCCTATTGATCCTCCTTCATTAAAAGGGCATCATTTTATATTAGCCACAATTGATTATTTTTCAAAAAGGGCTAAAGCGGTACTAGTAAAAGAAGTAAAAGCATATCATGTGTTAAAATTCTTTCAAGAAAATGTCATATATCAATTTGGTGTTTCTCGCTGAATCATATCCAAAAATGGTCCATCATTCAAGTCTATAAAATTAAATCATTTTATGGCTAGACATTAAATTGATTGAAGATATTTGGCCATCTATTACCCTAGTGGAAATGGATTGGCCAAAGCATTCAATAAAACTTTAGTACAGATTTTGAAAAAAGTACTTGATGAAAATAAATGTCAATGGCATGAAAAGTTGGTTGAAGCCTTATGGGCCTATCAGAACACATACAGGACACCAACTCAATCTACACCATATTCTTTGGTTTATGGAACTGAAGTTGTTCTTCCATTGGAAGTACAATGACCTTTATTAAGAATAAAAGTCAAAATTAGTATTGCAATTGATCAAGATCATAAGCTTCGATTGGAAGAACTTGAAAGCATCGAAGGAAGACATTTGAAAGCACTATAAGACCTTGAACTATACCAAGCACATGATAAATTGCTCTGTGCTAGAACTTTCCAAATATGAGACTTGGTCTTATTCTTAAATGACCAATTTTAGCTCATCTTAAAATCGGCAGCAAATTCGAACCAACTTGGGAAGGACCATTCATAGTGAAATAAGTCTACGAAGGAGGATCTTATCAGTTAATTACTTGTAATGGTAAATGTCCAATGTCGCCGATCATTGAACATTACTTAAAGAAATATTACATGTAACTTATGTCAATTTTAGAAAAATAATGATCAATAAAATTATGTTTCTCTTTATTTCTTTTGAATTTTGTTTCTAAAACTAGATGTCATTTCTTTCTATGCAATGATTGTTAAAATTTTACAAATTTTAAATAAGTTATTATAAAAATAATATCTTTATGATAGCAGCAAACCTTTCATGAAATTCGCCTCTTATCTCTCATGGGATTAAACTAAGTCTTAGTATACCATCTCCATAGGTTTGGAGCAAGCCTTTCATAGCACCTTCACATTATTCATAGGTTAGGATAAAGTCATAAAGACACCTTACCTATAAAATTGGCTATTTATATTAGGAATAAGTCATGAAGACCCCTTCTTCTATTAGTAAAAACATTAAGGATTGGAGCAAGTCATTGAAGACCCCTTTTTTCTTCTTTAGCTATCTTAATAACTAATCCCATAGGTGTAATCCCATAGAAGGCATCCTGTCAAATGAAAAAGTTAGGATAAAGTCACCAAGACCCCTTTCTCCCTCATACAAACTATCTAGATTAGGATAAAGTCACAAAGACCCCTACTCTAGTAGTCAAAACTTGAGGAATAGGTTAAGTCACTAAGACCCCTTTCCCTCACTTAAGCTATTTAAGTTGGAATTAACCTATTCAAAATCCCTTCCTGTTAGCTGAATTTTGCTAAATTAGGATTTAAGTCTTTATGACCCCTATTCTAGTTTTAAATGAAAGAAATTTAAGAATGCAATAAGTCATTTAAGACCTTATCCCTATAAGCTACCTAGGCTAGGAACAAGTCATGAAGGCCCCTTTGCTAAAAGTCAAAATCTTGAGGTTTAAGAATAAGTCATTAAGACCATTTTTCCTCATTATAACTATTCAAGAAGACATAAGGCCATTGAAGGCTCTTTCTTAATAGTTAACTAAATGAGATTAAGTCCCTTAATATGCATCTTTTCTAGGAAAAGAAATTTTCAAGATTTGCCTATAGATTTTTTCCTTAGCTTGGTAAGTCATTAAGACTAGCCTTTGGCTATTTTATTTAAGAAGATATAAGTCCTTGGACTTTCTTCTTTGTTTAGCCATTAAAAAACTATAGAATTCAAATATATGATTATCAAGAGAAGAATAAGTCCCTTGAAGGCATCTTCTCTAGCTATCATAACTATGTTAGGATTAGGTCTTTCTTTAGGTCTACTCTTAATGACATTTTTATTCTTCTTAGAATTTAATGAATTTAAATTTCTAGGAACAAATTATTACAAATGAAAACAAATTTAGGTATATTTATGTCTATTTTTTGCAATCAAACCAAAACATAAATTAAACAAAAAAAATCAAAGTAAAAAACTTCTTCAAGCTTATGTTTGTAGTGTCGACTAGTTCGGTCAACACCAATATGTGCAGTGTACTGTGAACAGTCTAATACACATATTCGGTGGTCCATTTATTGACTTCATTTTTAGATGAAGTTAACATTACTTCTAAAACTAATAGTTATGGTACCTAATCTTAGATTTAGAATATCCTAATTAGATACTTAGGACACTTCACTTAGTGGCCAATGCTCATTTCTAGGATCCAATCTGACCCAACATGATTGAATATACTAAAATAAATGAAATCTAAATATACTTGAATTTAAATCAAAGTGAATAGGGTAGTTAATCTAGTCATCCTATTAAACATTAAAGCCATTTAAACTTAAAGAAACTCAAATCAATTTAAAATAAATGTAAATCAAATCAAATAAAACCATAAAAATCAAATTAAAAGCATGAATAAGTCTAAATCCAAATCAAGATCAAAAAGTGGTCAACCCTTTTAACATAGGTTTGACTTATGTGGGTCCTACTAAGTCAAAGGTTAACCCACCAAAATTTGATGAAATAAAATCATTCAGAATGGTCTAAATGATAATATATTCATGTTTAAACATAAATTTAAGAGAATATAAATCCAAAAAGGCTTTAATTAGGCTAAATAGGTCATTTAACTAAAATAGGCCTAAATGGACCCTCTTGGATTCAAATTCAAATAAACCTAAATTACTTGTCTAAAATTATTTAAGAATGACTATTAAATACTAATCAACTCATCATTGAGCCCAATTTGACCAATTTGGTCATTTAACCCAAATGAGCTCAAACCTAACCGATTAAGTCTAAATGGGTAAAATTAAGTTCTAAACCCCGCGTAAATGGAATTGATTGATCTAATGCATCCCAAATTTTTTAAATTATCAAAATTGAAAAGCAAATGCATTCTAATTGAGCCAAGCATATTATTTGGCTAAATTTAATTAAACCCAACCCACTTAAACCATAATGGGTTAAATATCAAATAAACCCATGAATAATTGTAAATTCCATGAAATTCACTAATTGGAAACATCATAAAAGGTTAAATTGAGGTAATTGATACATTAATCTAATCCTAATCCACAAAATGGACTAAGCAAGGTTTACTTATATAAATATTCCCTAAATGGCATAATTGAACCAAATCTTGAACTAAACCCATTCAAATCCACCCAAACACATCCAAACCTATCCTAATATGGGTTAAGAGGGATTGACAGCAAGTTTGAGCAACATAATTTAGGTGCTATAAAATCAAAAATGATATAATATGACATGAAAAATATGGAGAGAATGAAGCCAAATCCAACTCCCCTAATCCTTCATCCTCTTTGCCTATCCATTTCAGCACCTCTTGATAGATGTTAAGCCAATGACCATCTTTAGAGCTAACCTCCAAGGACAACAAGCATCCCTGCTGACCAAGAGAAAGTTAAAAACCATAAGAGGCTCTCAGCCTCTAATGGCAAGTCAAGAAAAAGTAGTCCTCAGGAAAAATTTAGCATTCCACAACCTTCCTTAAGTGAAACAAAGTGTAGTGCACCTATACCTCGATTCCCTCACCTCCGAGAAGCAAAAAAATGACAAAGCTCACTAGAGACTATCCATACATCCATGAGAAGGAAAACCAATTACTTCTTCCCAAATCATGGTACACCATTAAAGCCACCCTTCAAGCTTTCATGTTTTGGTCCTTTTTGAAGTGAATTTGATCTCAAGGGAGATCAAATAATATAGATCCCTTTTCTTTAATTCACTGATCCTTCTGGAAGTAAAATTGAGCATTTTCAATGGTTGGATCATCAAAAATTGCCTCAATGTGATGGACGGCTCTCGGCTTTCATCGTCACCAAAAGAAGTGAAATCTCCGCTATCCATTCCTTTTATTAGGAATGGACAATTGAGATTTAGTCGGACCAAATGATTTAATCTCTATAGGAAAATCATAGAATTATCTAAGCCATTTGATTGAAAATCAGATGATCAGAACCAAAATCGTATCTGTCGCCATTTCAATGCAGGATCCATATGGATCCTGCATGGATGAATGTCATAGCGCTGCATGTAAAGTTGCAGCACTTCAGATCCACATGGATCCAACATGGTTAAAGATAAAAATCAGCATTTTTTGAATTAAAAAGTTGTAGAAAATAGGTAAAACTTCAAAAAAAATCTTAATAAATTAAATATTAAGCTAAAAAAAATGCAAATAAGGGCTCTATGGATTCACCTCACTAAGAGGAATCAATTAAAACAAAAGCCCCCAAATTATGTTGGGGTGTTTTTACATTAATTTAGGTTTGAATGAAAATAATCAAACCTAAATTAATACAAACCATTGATTAAAATGATTTTAAACTTTAAATAATTGAAATTGGTGTTAATATATACATTAAGTGAATTTTTTATAATTTATTGAAGAGTAAATGTAAATATATGAAGATTTCAATTTGAAACACTAATTTTTAATAAAAATAAATTGAAAATGAATCAATCAAATTAGGGAAAATCAATTAGGGAAAGTAATTAAAATAATCTAAAATATCATAATGCACCCTAATGAAAATAAATAAAGAATTAAAATTTATAAGGGGCACTTCACTCATTGCATATAACGGGCATCTGACTTTTGAGGATGACCACCTTCTTGGGGAACTCTACCTTCTCTTCTTGATTTGACCCATGACCACTTCTAATTGCATGGCATTAAGGCATAAAATGCATATCCCAAGGCTTTAAATGAATCATGAGTCAAAATATTTAAAAGCTAGAAAATGTGCATTAGTTAAGTGCATATCATACCCTATATGATCCTAGGGAATAGGGAGTGAGTCAAAGTTCTTAGATTCTTTCCTAAAATACAATAGCCCAACCATCTTGCATACATGAGACTTGGCATCATGAATTTAAAATGTGCTTAGGTGGTATTAGTTGGCAGCTCTTCGAGGTGGGTTATAAGTCTAGAAGAGTCAAAGATAGGTTTCCTTTCTCCAGTAAGAGAAAGAGGTAATAATTCCCAAAAGTTAAACTAGGTCAGGCATCTAACTTATGTTAGAAGCACTTAGGATCTAAAACATCTTACTGGAGTGAGTCTTCAACTTTAGGAATTTTTGTAGTCTTATGCTGCTAGAATTTAAGTCTTTGATTTCTAATAATATGTCAACTTAAAATTCTATTCAAATTCTTAAATTTAAAGCCTAATGGTAGGATAGTTGAAATGCCCACTAAGAATCCAAGTATTAACAAATATTTCCAACTTAATCCTAATTTACTTTCAAAAATAAGTCTTTCCACTTTGTAACTTTCCCAATTAAAATTTCAAATTATCATTTCCTTCTGAAACTAGCTTAGAAATCCATAAAAAAGATACCTTATTTCTTTAATTGACAATATTCTTAAGATGAGATCCTTTGTTCCTAAGATGTAATTAACTATGGGGCATGCCCTTATAGGGAACCATGAACCCAATTTAAAATAAACCCTGCTCTACTTCTCATGTAGTTCAGGGGAAAACTCTCAGGTACATCAAAGACCCATTAGCCTTAAGAATATTTTATTAAATGATCTAATCCATCATAAGATAATATGTTTATCTTCTGAGATAATATATTTACTTCTTAATGATGCATTTAATCATCCAAATAAGAAATTCCTAAATTTTATGTTGTGTCACAAATTTTTCCCACAAGTACCTTTTGAAGAAGAGGTGGAAGATTCACCTATGATCACCTTAATGGACCCCTACCAGGAGTACACAAGGTATTCTTTAGGAAAAATCACTAACCCCCTTTGGTAATTTCTTTCAAGCCAATCTTTAAAATTGAAATAGTCTTTAATTTTATGACAAAATATTTGATGATATGAATAATAATTTAGGTCATTAATCTTGTCAAATTCTTTTTTGTTTTTTAGATCAAGGAATTTGAAATATGACTTTTTTTAAAAAATTTTAAATATTTTACTTATAGCCACTCATTGAAATAATAAGTTTAATTTAATTTCTCACTAATAGAGCTTATAAGGTGTTTCTTGGGTGGTGTTAATTTCTATTGTTGTAGCCTCTGAGGTAGAGGGCACTCTACTTGGACTTAGATTGGAGTCTTTCTATTGTCCTTATAGAGATTATGTCTACTCTCTTTTTCAACACTTTCTTAGGTTTAGAAGGTTTTGTGGCGTATTGGTCTTTTAGGAATGTCATCCAACAAGTTTCCTCTTGAAGGATGGAGGCTTTACTTAACAATTTTTTAAAAGTCAAAAAAAATAAAGCCTTTTAGCAAAAAGGAAATAGGACTAAATATTATAGAGTAGGATTTCTACAATGTGTTGTTCATGCAGCTGAGGTTCACACTTGAGGCTAAAATTCCTCCATCTCAAAATATAATCTACAAGAGGTTCACCAGAGTTTTATTTTTTGATGACTAAGTCAGCTACTATAATGTGATGATGAGTACCAGTGAATCACTTCATGAATAAGTTTTCAAGTTTAGTGAATGTACGCACTGAGCCATTATCAATTTTGGATACCAATCAAAGGCAACATTGATTAAACTAATAACAAATTACCTAAATTATAAGGCATCACTTCTTTCTGCATTACAACAACTTGCTTGGAAGTGTGCTAAATATTATTTAGGATTGCTTGTCCCATCAAATACTTTAAAAGTAGGGGGTACAAGTCCCCCCATTGGATATGGTACATAAACATAGTCTTTAGGGTAGGGTCTACCATTTTAAATTAGAGTTATACCTTGGAATTGTGCCAATGCCTCTTTCACTTATTGTTTTACTATAGCTTTTAAGTCATTCTTGGGTGACACATCACCATTATTTTATGTCCTTGATGATAATCCCTAAACCAAACTTATTATCATCTATGGGATGGGAATCTTCTGATACTTCTAATGAATGAGGCTGTGAAGTGGTAGAAATTTGATTTTAGGGTGATTGCATTGTAGTGACCATCACCTCTATCTTCTTTTCTAATTTTAAGATTTCACCATCCTTCTTTTGTAATTGAAGGATTAACTGTTGGGTTGAATTAGGTATAGGATCCTCTTTTGTAATATCCTAAGTTTCTTCTTGCTCTTTTTTAGATGCTTTTGTGTCTAATATAAAGATGTGAGCTATATGTAGCTTTGAGTCATCATCTAAATGGTCATCTTGATCTAAGTCAAAACTTCCTTGAATTATATTTGTTTTCTCTTTTTCTTTATCCTCCCTCATAATGGTTACCATTTTATCTTCTATTAGATGAAGTGGAACACCATTATTATCAATGATTGCTTTGGATTCTTCATTAGTTTCTACATCCATAGGTTTTGGTTTAGGTGTCTCTCTTTTATAGCTTCCTTGAATTATAAGAACTTCCTCCTTGGTAGAAGTGGCTCCCAAACCAAGGTGTCTACCATCTTAAATTTTAATATTATAAGGTGATAGACAAAGAGGCTCTATTCCTTCCTTTAAAGGTATAAGATGGTGATAGCCCCTCAATTCGAGGAATAATGGTGATGAAGGCCTATCTCTAATAGGCCTAATAGCATATGATCACTCTAGGTATGCAACAAAGTGTAGCTTTGGCTAAGCAACCAAGATTTTCTTACATAAAATCTCTTAGTCTCTTTCATAGGGATAAACCAATCCCTCCCCACATTAATCAACTCACTTTTATGCCAAGTTAGTGACATAACTGGGTGATGTTACCAATCAAGTATAATAGGTATGAAGGGTTTCCCTCTATCCTAAAAGACCACCTTTCTTTTCCTTCATTTTGGATAGTCATAGCTTCTCCTAAAATCTCTCTATTAAGTTCTTTCAAAATCATTTTTGTCATAACCCTAAGTAATTCCTCCTTGGTGTGGGCAGAGAACCTAGAGGATCTCTGAAAGACTTATTATAGTCTACCATGAGTTTGTTTATTCAATGATTTGAATCTCTTCTTATTTTCATAAACAAAGGGGTGAGGTGGATAACTCATAATTCTAGATATATCTTCCTCTCTCTGGGAAACAAAAAGAGCATAAAATATACATCCTCCTAGAAGAAGAGAAGTATTTAGAAGGGTACTCTCCTCCCTTATCCTAGCTTGTTCAATCCTTAGCAACTCACTCTGCTTCCTTTTCTTAAAGGCCTATCTTCTAAGGCTCATACTCCTAATTTTCTTATAAATCATGGTCATTAGTGGATGCTCAAAAGTGGAACCTATCTCAAAAGTGTTGTGAAAGAAAAGAGCATGTGTCTTTTCAATAAGAAGTTTGATTTTCTTTAGCACAGGACTTACCTGGACCCTCTCAATTATCTCTATAGCTACCTCATTACTAATAGCAGGGGTGCTATGAAGTACCCTAGAGAACTCCAAGAGGGGCTTTTTGTGATTAACAATGGCATCGCTATCAAGAGCAATTGTCACTCCATTAGTAGTGATGTTTAAATCTTTAAAACTAGCTCTAAATTTTATTATGGAGTCATTGAGAAATTTACCACTATCTCAAGAAGTAGCTTCAAAAATAAGTTGTCTCGCCATTTTCTATTTTCAAATAAGAAAAATATAAAGGTTATAACAAACTTTAATTAACATAATGAAGTCAAAATATTTTGACCCATTATAAGAGTTTATCCATCTTTATTATGGCTATAATTTTTAAAAGAAATATTTTTTTTTAATCTTTAAAAATGTGCAAATTATAGTACCTATCTATTTAATTTTAGGGAAGTTCTATAATTCATTTTATACATGTTGTGTATGCTCTACCAAGAAGGAAATGGAGAGGTACCCAACAAAATGAAAGGCAATCCTAGTGAATAACAGAAGTATATTGTTGATGTATAGAGATAAAAGCCAATTTCTAAAGATGGAGAGAGTAACTAATCCCCAATAAAGTCACCAAAAAAATGTGTGGAGAAAATTTATGGCACCACTCAAATCTTGGGGGTACTTATTTAGACATCAAATATGACATTAAAAAGATAAATATGAATTCTTAAAAGATAAACATATAACTCTATAGTTGATCTAATTACTTAATAAGGACCACTAAGGCTGATGGGTCTTTGATATACTAGAGATTCTTCCCCTTAACTACAAGGTAAAATAGAATAGATTTTATCTATTGTGGGGTTTAAAGATCCCTATAATGGTAAGCCCCTATAGTTAATTACATCGAGTTCCTCCTAAGAAAACTCTCGATTAAAGAAATTGAACTTTATCTCTATGAATTTTGAAAGTTTTCTTAAAATGACTATTAATTCAAAATTTTCAAAGGGAAAGCTTCAAGAGGGAAGAGTTCTTTTTAGAAGCCAATCGAGAATAACTAGAAAATACTTTTGGATACAACGAAGCCCTGCATGTAGTTTAATTATCTTATTATTGGGATTTATTTTTTTGAGATGAGATTATTATGATTTGAGTTAACATTTTATTAGAAATCTATGATTTAGATTCTATCATCACAAGATTATAGAAATGCTTAAAAGTTGAAAGCTTATTCCAATAAGATGCTTTAGAATCCAAATCAAAAAGTGCTTCTAACTTGAGGCAAAAGATCAACCTAATGTAATTTTTAGGAATTATTGTTTCCTTTTTTCACTT
The DNA here is from genome assembly GCA_021442155.1 of Cymbidium sinense. NCBI lineage: Eukaryota > Viridiplantae > Streptophyta > Magnoliopsida > Asparagales > Orchidaceae > Cymbidium > Cymbidium sinense. The sequence continues at coordinate 219,279,221 of CM038215.1, read as the reverse complement.
TAGAAAATAGACTTATCCCAAACTCTTTTTGACTTATTACCTACTTAGAAGGGTTTCCAACTAACAACACCTAATCAATTTTAAAATCATGATTTCAGCCTCATGTATGCAAGATGGTTGGCCTATTGTATTTAGGAAAGAAAGATAAGTGCCTAAACTCAACCCTAAGATTGTTATGTTTTTCATCTAGCTAATGAAAATTTTTTAAGTTTTTATGTATTTGAACTCATAAATTTATTTAAGGCTTTAGATATGTAATTTCATGCCTACAATGAGATGCAGTTGGAAAAGAGTCATGGGCCAAATCAATATGAGAAGGCACACTTCTCTAAAAATGGTGGTCATCCCCATAGGTTAGATGCACCCTTAAATGTAATGGGTGAAGCACCAAATTCAAGAATTATAAAGAATATGCTCACATGGCTCATAAAGTCTAATTGTTTCTAGTTGCTTTTTGTTATTTAAGACTAGGGCTTTATTTATGGTGAGGTTATATGCTTCCATTTTATATTTGAGTTTGATTAATTTAAAGAGATAAAAAAATCAGTTGTCCTATAAGCCTAACATTTATGAGCTTTCATCAAACACATAAGAATCATGGAAACAAACCTATTAAAAGCATGTAGTTCTATTATGCACCCAAAATTAAATTAAACTAAATAAAATAAAATAAAATAGGCTAAGGTGGTCGAGTTCCGTTGTACATGCTTGAAGAAAAATGGGCAGCCAAGCTTTACTGTTATACAGCTAATCTAGAACTAAAGCCATGATCTATGGGAGTCTTCATTCAATATCGTCACCTTCTTTAGGGACCTCCTCAAGCTTCACATGGGACCACCAACTCGGAAAGTCGGCTCCTTGTATTCTTAGACCTCATTGATTCTAACTTAATTCTAAGCTCAAATTATATTTAAAAATTCTAAAATAAAATCATAAACTTCATAGGGGACCACCAACATATCTTGATTTATCTTTTTAAATATACTTAAATGATTTAGTTGAATCAAGTTTAGTTTTATTGATATTTATTTAATTTAATTAAGATTTTCAAAAGTTAAGTTTATTGAGTTTATTTAATTTCATGTATCTTGATTGTTTATTTTAGATTTATTAGGTTTTAGTTTAATTTACTTCGATTTAATAAGTTTTTAATTCATTCCCTTAGATTTAATCTTATAAATTTTGTTAAATTTAAAATAGTTTATGTTGATTAAGTGATTCTAAATGTTTTTAAATTTAATGATCATATCATTTTTTATTTTAAATTTAATTTGAATTTATTATTATATCTTGATTTACTCAAGTTGTAATTTTATTACAATTTAAAATGATGTTGTATTTAAACATTAATTAAGAGCTTAATCATTTGGTTCATTGAATTTAGTTTTTTGATTGAATTTAATTTAATGATTGTTTAATTTAATTTGATTTTTTATTTAATTTTAATTTATTTTGATTTGTTTAAAATTATATGTTGATTAGTTTATTTTAAGGTTGTTTAGGATAAATAGTTATTGAATATTTCAAGAATTAGATTTTATATTCAATTTTTACAATTTCACATATTTTAAATTGATTATTAAATTTTAGTTCTAATTAACCTCATTTACTAATTTTAAATTCAATTTACATTTAGTTAATGAGAGTATTTGTTAAACTTAAGTGCTTTACGTTGATTAATTTAGTTGATTTAAGTTAAAGTTTAAAATTGATTTTAATTTAAACTTGATTTAATGATCATTTCATTACATTATTCAAATAGTTTATCGTATTTTGATTTCATGATTTTGGGTCTTCATTAGTTTAATTGTTCAATTTATTTTTAAGTTAATTTAGGGGATGATTTATAAATAAGGGTATAATTTTTAATTGAACTTCTTATGATGAGATTTTGTTTAATATTGATCTTAGCCTAAGAAACCTAAAGAGATAGCATACTTAAGGTTCCAAACCTAATCTAGGCCATCATACATTCTATGTTATTTAGATTGGACAATTTGATTAATTATTTATATTTCATTATAATTATCATTATTCAGTTACTATTAGGTGAATTAGAACTGATTTTAATGTTAATGAATTCTTATTCGGATGTGAAATTCAAAGATTGATTTATCATAATTTTTCAATTGATTATTTGATTTGTTCATTTAATAACTTAGGGTTTAATTAATTTTACATCATTTTAATTATTCCATTAACCCTAAGTATGTAATTTTTAAGATTTCTTAACTTTAGAGGGCTAAAATTTTTTTCTTACGGCTAAAGAATTTATTATTTGGTTTAAATTTGCCTAAAACTTTAAAATTTAATATCTTATGATCCATAAATCATTTTTCTTTGAAATTTTAAAGGAATGTCGGGTTCCTTGACAATTTCATTTTCCTAAAGTTTCATCTTACCATTAATAAAATATATTTTGGAGTACATTAAAGTTTTATAAACTTCAATAAAACCTAAATTAAGCTTAAAATAATATAAAATACTTAGGACTTTTAATTTTTCTTGATTCCCCTCTAGAAGATGAATCCAAAGACATTTTATTTTTAATTGATTTATTATGATTTTTTAAAGATATATTTAATTAATGGATATTTATTTTAATTAATGGATATTTAATTTAATTAAATTTTAATTAAGTCATTTGGGGGTTTATTAACTTTTAGAGAGATTTAATGGCATTTGTAGATTCATTAATGTCTAATATAATTATTTGAATTGTTTTCATATTTTTACTTTATTTTATTGGACTAATATTAATTTATTACATAAAATTAAGGCTTGTGACTTGATAGTTTATATCTTTCATTTTAATTACCAATAAATCAACAAAATTTTAGCCAAAGTCTATTTTAACCTTAGTTTCAATCCCCTAAAGTTTCTAATTAATTGGATTAATATTTTGGTTTAATTAAGGTTTGATTGATTTCAATTAAACTCTAATTAATTCAAAAATGTCTAATAAAAATTAGGGATTTTAGGTTTAATGGATTACTCTCACTAAGATGAAAGCCTTTAATTTTATTTTTTTGGTTGAGTATTTTTTTTTATAAATTTTGAATTTTCTAATAATTTTTTATATTTTTTTAAATCAAGGAAATTAGATTTTTCCATTTAACATAATCAATGCTAATTGGGCACTGACATGACACCATTGGTTTATGTGTGGTTCCATGTGATTGGACCACACAGGATCCACGTGGATCCCTCGTTAAAGTGGTTGGAATGATTCTTTGAATCAAGCTCATTAAATCAAAGATTGAAGCACCTAGAATCATCTCAAGATTTATATAAGGATTTAAATCTTATCATGTGTCTAATCGTGGTCCATTCGAGCGAAGGAATGGGCGATTATATATCCCTAATCTCCGCTAGAAGCCAAAAAGCATCAATGCTTAAACATTGTAGTGTGTTGATCTATGTGATTAAAATGCAATTTATTTTATTGCAAAATGATCATTGAATGATTTATAATCAATCCATATGATTTTATCTCACTAGAGATCAAATTTGTTTCATAAAGGACTAAGCTAAATTAAAATGGAGATCCAGTTTAATAGCACATCATAGGTACTGGGTCTCAACACTCACCATGGTTTCGAAAATGCTCAAGAGGGTTGGATGAAGCTCTAGGAGAAGAATCGTGACTTGCCTCCTTCTAGATTGATTTGGAGACCAACACCCATCATCGCACATTGGAGTTTGGTGAGGAGGATGATCGGAGATGATTGGGAGAAAGGGAAAGGTTCATTCAAATTTGATTTTACTTGAGGAAGGTGATAATGTAAGCAAAAGTCCTCAATTTGGTTTCTCTTCTTCTCTTTATAATTGGTCAAGATCTATCCTATTGGTTTCATGGGGAGGTCACTGGCCATGTGAATTGGAATCCCATCAAGAAAAGAAAGGTAGTGGGAAAGTCAAATATGAGATTTGAATGGAGTGAGAGTAGCAAGATAACAAGCATGGGTAGGCTTTGGAGTGGATGGGGTGAATCGAGCATTCATGTTGTCCATGAGCTCCACCTCATACCCCTTTGCCACCTCAATCATTACATGGCTCTTTAGGTTGTTGCTTGCTGTATAAGTTAAGTCTTAAGTAAGCTATAAATTGTATTTAAGTCAAATGGATTTATGGATTAGAAGGAGATGAAATTATTTGGCTTCATGTGTATATGTTTTTAGACTTTTCTTCTATAGCATCTCTTCATTCCTATAGCTCCACCTCATCACCTTCTTTGGGTTAGTGGTTCATTGCCCAAGTTAACCCAAGGTGGGCTATGTATTCGGTTTTAACTCATTTGAGTTTTGTTTAGAGTTAAGTGCTTTATGTTATACCATTTAGATTTGAATTAATTTATATTAATTTAGGTAGGTATGATTTCATTCAATTTAATTATTTGGATTTAAATTTAGATTCGATCATTATTAATTACCTACCACATGATTTACGGATCAATTGATTCATGTTTCATAATAATTGGCCATGGTTAGGCCTAATATGATCTATTTGACAAAAATTATCAATGTCGATTAATTATCTTAATTGGCCATTTTAGGGTTGGGCATTGATTCAACTATATGTAATTGATCATCCATTTTAAGTTCAATTTTGGTTAGAATTCACTTTTTCATAGTTTTAATTCAAATGGGCTAAGGTGAACTGATTTGAATCAAACAACTAACTTGACTTAAATTGAAATAAATTTAGATTTCAATTGTATTTAATTTTGTGATTGGAATTATTTGGATCAATTAATTTCAATTAATTTCTTGTTGATTTTGACCCAATTTGGCCTTAATGGGTTGATATGAGTTCATTAAGGTTAAATGACCAAATAGGTCAAATTAATCATAGTAAATTGTTGAATTATATTTGATATGATTTTCAAAGGATTTTGGAGTTCAATTTGAATTTTTTTTAATTTAATTTGAATTTAGGTTCAATAGGATATATTTGGGTTTATTTGAGATAAGTGGCCAAATCAACCCACTTAAATTTTCAGTTAATTTAGATTGGTTTAGTTTTATGTTTGAAAGTGTCCATTTAATTATTTCAAGCCTTTATGATGACTCAATTTTGTTAAATTTAATGGTTTAACTTTTTGACCTAATTGGACATGCATTGGTCGGCACAAGGTCAAATGACCTGTTTAATCATTTTGAACCTCAAATAAATTTATTTTTAGTTCATATATATATATATATATATATATATATATATATATATATATATATATATATATATATATATATGTGTGTGTGTGTGTGTGTGTGTGTGTGTGTGTGTGTGTGTGTGTATTAACTCTATACTTTGTTTTATTTTAATTTATTTTTTAAATTTTATTTGATTTTTCTTGGACTTAAGTGATTTTGGGCTTAAATAGATCAATTAGGTTAACCATCCTAACTACCTCAATCTAAGCTCAATTACATTTAAATTTTAATTCAAATGTGTTTGATTTGAATTTCTATAAAATTTTGGGGTTTGATAGGGTTTACCTAATCTAATTAGCTTAGGTCAAGTCCTAGAAGGATTCTCTGGGATGGCCTAATCTTTCACTTTAGGGCATTGAGTTTGATTTGCTTTAGTTTTGATTTCAAATTTGATTTTAAATTATATTTCATTAGTTTGTTGTATGATTTTGATTTGTTTATACATGGCCACTAAGTGTAGTATCCAAATTGCCTAATTAGGAAGCTCCTAATCTAAGATTAGGAGTCCTGATTACTAGAATTGGGGATAATGTCATCCTCATCCAAAAATGAGGTCAATAGTGATGACTACAAAAGATTAAAGGTAAACATGCTAGTGCAATTGAGCATCTTGGTTATACATACTATGTAAAAAAAATATGAATGGTAATTGAGTTCTACCAATTAATACAACTTGAGTAAATTTAGGTAAATAAAATATAAATTAAGTTTCCTTTTGTTCTTACTCCTTCATCAAGTCCAGATAGCCAAAAGGTAGCATATGCAAAATAACCTAGCTACAACCACCTTAAGCTAGCCACAACAAGGTTATGAACAATCATAGCAAATAAATTTGAGTGAGTTAGTGTATTTGCAAGGACAATCTTAGATGACATTGATTTATCAAGCTATGTCAAATAGGGAACCTAACCATCTTAAAGCGTATCACATTATATATACTTTGTAAGAAATAAAATGATAGGATTTAGACTATTCAAGTACTTTTAATGGTTATATAAGAATTTACTTAGGAATAAATAACCTTATTACTAGATGATTTTCTATTTAGTGATAAAATTAATAAATCATAAGTTAGGTCAAGTCTTGGTTCTAGTAGGTTGTAATCTAATCTAAAGTTCTAATAGACATGTGTATGGATCAATAGGATAAATAATAATTGACATAATCAAATACAAAATAAGAACATGGCATTTAAATTTAGCTTCAATACAAAAAATTATCAAATAAAATGTTTTAAAGATCACATGTTTAGGGTGCAAAGGGTGTATTGAACAGAGGAAATCCATTTAAAATGAATGAATAAGCTTAACCACAAAAGTATAGAAGTTTAGATACTATTTAGTCTTAGTGGTTCAATGAACTAAGGAGTGACTTAGTCATGAGTGTATGACCAAATCAAGTAAAAATTAGATAATAGTGGTTGACCAGTCATGGTTGAACTTGATCCAAGGGGTGAACAAGTTTTTCATGTCAATCTAGTAAAATTACAAGAAAGCAACCCTACTAAAAATTAGTTAGTTCATAGTCTGCATGATCTGTTTATGAAGATTCTTCAGCCACACAAATGTGAATAATAAGAATATTAAGGATATTTATTTAGCATGAGTTTCACAAATGGGAGGACTACACTTAACCTAAAGGATTGGCTAAGATAAGTAACCTCAACAAACAAAGGTTGCTAAGTTATCAAGGAAAGGATGCATGTGATGTTGTAGTTGTTTATCAAGTTGGTTAAAAAATTAATTTAACTCTAATTTTTTGTGTTGGGTGATCCTAGTTATGTGTTATTCCAACAAATATATCTACCTTAAGGAGGTGATCATCTTATGTGTACATGAAAAATATTGCAAATAGGTTTGATTGATATAATCAAACCGATGAAATTGATAAAGTTGAAACTATATTAATTAAACTTAAAGACTTACTGCAACATTGTGTTCATATCGTAAATGTTTAACTTAAGGCAAATGCATGCAATATGGAGTTGTGATATAGGCAAGTGTTCAAAGAATTTTATTTTGAATTATCCAAAGTATTAATACCATAAAATTATTAATCAAGACATGAAGTTTTAGATTAATCTATGTTTAAGGATGTTGTTTAACCATTAGGCCCCACTTAGCTGTGTTAATCCCAATCTTCTTTATTTATGAAATTTATTTTAAATTTAATTAAAGTTCATCTTTTTTTCTCATATTTTTTTGAAATTATTAGGTTAAACTTTTTGACTCTATAATTTTGATAATAATTAATTATTTATTTAATTCATGTTATTTTCTCATTAAAATGAATTTCACAATTTACATTATCATGAAAATTCATGTATGTTTTATGGAATCTTTGAATTACCATTTTAAATGTCTTGTAAATTGTTCATAATTTTTGTGAATTTATTTGCTATTTTCATATTTATTGTAATTCACTTAAATGATTTTAAAATTTTATAAAATTATAAATATAGATTGAAAAATTATGAAAAATTTATAGGGGTATTATATTAATGTTTTGACCCTTTTATAAATTTTCCATAATTTGGTCTAGTATATTTAATTTTTTGGTATTTCCTTGTTCTTTGAATTTCACTAATTAACTTTAGACAATCATAATTGATTCATTTTAGGCCAAAATGTTATAGAATTTTACCAATAAGCTTAGACAATCATTATAGCAATTGTTTAGTTTTTTTTATAATTTTTCCCACTTTGATTTATTATCTTAATAATTCTAAAAAGTAATTTAAAGAATAAAAAATTCAAAAAAATTATTATTAACTTAAAAATTATGAAATTTTTTTCAAAAGCTTAGCATGTTGTCTAAGTCATTCATGAAGATTTTCATATTTGGAAATAGGTATTTTAAGTTCTATGATTTTTGAACTATGGAATAGTGAATTAAAAAAATTCACAACTCTTTTATTTTAGTTTAAATTAAGTTGAAACTTTTGTAGGATGTTTAAAGTGTTGATCTACACCTTATGTATAAGTTTCATAATTTTTGGCCACGTGCAAAGGATTTTATACACATAAAATAGAAAAAAGATTTAAAAATTTAATTAAAGTGAGTATTTTAGGTTTGCAATTAAAATTTTAAATTATAGTGTGGTTTATATAAGCCAAAATATAAATATTAAGAAAACCCTAAGTAATAAGGCTATATCTAATACAATCTATTGGCTTTAAATAGATTAAATTCAATGTCTCAGCCATCATCTCATTCATGAAGATGGGTTAAGTGCCAATGAACATGGGTTGGGCTTATATCAATGTGACATGAGCCTAAAACAATGTAAAATTATTCTTTTTAAAGAGTTTTTGGGTGAAACAACACTTGGAAATTAAGAGGAAGGCAAGAGGAGCTGAACCTAAAATCTAGCCCATGTCATGAAGCAACCTAAGAAGCTCAGTTGACCAAGATTGTACACATCATAGAGAAAGGTAATGGAATTTTGCACCTTTGGGTGGTGAATTAGGCTTAATTTCTATTTGGAGAGCTTCAATGAGTCAAAATAAACTCGCTATGTGATTTGGCAAGTTACCATTCTTTGGATGCCTGGGTGGGTTGTTTTCTTGCTAGGAATGATTATGAGATTAGGCTTCTAATAAATTCAATGGTTAGAAAATAGAGAAGAGAATTATATTTTCTTTATGGAGCTGAGAAGATGGTTTAAAACCTCTTAATTAAGGTAATTAAAGATAAATTTAGAGACTTTTTCCAACTCAAGCTCAACCTATATTGGAGTTTGATTTACTACTAATCAAAGGTGGGTTATAGCTACAAGTATAAAATAATGTGGGGAGGGTATTTGCAATGAACAAAAAAAGGTTTAAGTGGTTTCAACAATCCTTTGCCATTGGATAAGCATTCCACCCTATTGCATATCCTAAAGGAAGCTCAGGTGACTCATAACTCTATTTGAACTAATGTGAAATGGATCAAGGATTATTTGGGGTAGAGGGTAACCAAGGAATTTACTATGGGCACGTCTTGAAACAAATTCTAAAGGATTTTGTCCATAAGTTTCTTAATGGGTCAGTTGGATGCATTTAGGATTAATTTTTAGATCTTTTTATTTGACCCATGAGGGATTGTCAAACTAAGTAGAATTGAACTTTAGTATTATTGTAGGCATCCTCCCCCCGTATCCATGTAAAATTTCAAGAAGGATTTAATTATTTGATTGGATAATTTCATTACAAATGTGAGTTTGTGCTAATTTGAGTTATAATTTAACACCATGGACCATATAATTTTTTTGACCCCTAAGTCAGCTTTGTTTGAACTAGAAAAATTATTTAGGACATCCTTGACTACCATGGTGTCCAAGGGTTTGTTTTCTTATGGAGGTTATGCTAGTCTAGTTGGTGCTCTAAGTAGTATATGGATGTTTAATGGGTTATAACTATTCTTATGGCTTATTAAGCTTGATTTAATGATCAATTAGGCCAATATAATTATCTAGTATCTATGAGGTATTAAAAAAAGGTGCTTGGGTGTAATTTAGGTCAAATGACTTTACCTTTTTTCCTATTTAATGTTAATATTATTAACCCAAAAAGATTAGATTGAGATAAGAGGTCTAAAAGGTTTGATTTAGTGAAATTGGTCCTACCAGTAGACCCATGATGTGTCCATTTAAATGCAAATGAACAATATGGATGATTTCATAAGATCATTAACATATATACTCATTAGGTTGAAATTTGCCTTAAGTTTGACCTAATGTTTACTTAACAATCTACTATCAACTTAAATTTATATTGACCTATATCAACTATCTAAGAAAATATTTTAATTTTGAAATTAATTACTAAGATTTTTAAAGTTGATAAATGAAGGGACCTACTTAAGAGATTGCAGATATATTGGAGGTAGATGGGTGGGTTCTTTTCAGGGTTGGGAACAAGCTGAGCCAAGATCTTGCTTATTTAAGTTCAAGCTTGTTTATCATTATTAACCTTGAGCTTGTCACATTTTAAGATGTTTAGTTAAGCTTCAGTTCATTAAAAAATTCTACTCAAGCTCAACTCGAGTTTGTTCACGAGCTTTTCTCAAATTGGGATTATCGAGCCTGTTAAGGAGCAGTTTGTTTAATAAAATTAATGAGCTTTAGTCAAGATTTAACCAAGCTTATTTTTGAGTAGCTTATTGAAAAATATACAAAAGCTATATCAATTAAATCTTACTATTCTTAAGAAAAATTTTTTAAATAATATTATTTATGAATAAATCTTAATCGAGTTGTAATCAAGTGATAATCGAGCTCCTTAACAACTTGTTCTTGAGCTTTAAATGATATTGTTCATAGCATAAATGAACCAAATAATAAGTTATTCATGATTGTTCATTTAATAATCAAGTATTCATAAAAGCATTCAAGAGCAATTAATTAGTTAATCATACAATCATGAGTAAGCTCTAATCGAGCCATGCCATGAGTAGCTTGTAGAACAATCAGATCATTTAGAGTCTTAGTTTCTTTAACTCAGCTTTATTTTAAGTCTCCCAAGATATTTTTGAGGTTGGACAAGCAAAACCTCAAAATCCTATGATTAAATTCAAAAGCAACTAAATTATGGAAATGAATTCAATATTTATATCCAGTAGGAAAACGATAGACCCAATCAATGAAAAAAGTCTACAATATTGTCATAAAAAGTTAGATTATGTTTTAGGGAAGATTTCACAAAAGGCCACATACATGGCTTCACCATATGTCTTATTAGGGTTAGTTCAATGGAATGATTAAGTTTGTTATGTTATTAGTTAAAAAGATTTTATTTTTAACTCTATTAACATTTTTATTGCATCAACGTATCATGGTGAGAGTGAGTTACATGAGACCATCTATTTTGAACTCTAGCCAATCTTCTATTATTAGTATAAAACTTGGTGAGAGAAACTAGGTGGTTGAAAACCACTAAACTGTGACCTACTTAAGCATTTTATAATAGAAACTTTTGGTTGTTCTACCACTAATTCATTATAATATTCTCTACACTATATGGGGTTCAATAAATGCATTATCCTCTTGGTAGTCATCATTCAATAGTGAAGCAACATAAGCAATGAGTGCTACTATTAGATTTGAAACTTAAACATTGTAATAATCTTCTTTGGTTCTACCTGTTTATCAAGACAATAATATTTATTCATTGCCATTTGTTTTAATTGATCACATGTAGTTTATCATGCTCATAAATGTGATATCAGATGCATTATCTATCAATAATCTCATCACTTGCTATCATACCATTATAAAATGTATGGACTTGCATCCCACTTTAGTTGACTATGATGCAAGAACTTATAATAAGTTTTCTAATCTCTTCTAATGTTATAAAATATTTTTCATGCCGTTTACTTAAAATTAAGAATTATTTTTGTTAGAAAGTATAATCTTTCAAGGCTCAAGTTCAATTGATTAAATTTACAACACTTTTTTTATTTGAGATATAAATAGAAGTTTCACATATTATTTTTAGCTTTAGATTAGAGATTTGGTGTTAATCATACATAAATTTAGGTATTTTACTATATTAATATTTAAAAATTATATGTTATAAATGAGAACAAATTTAAGTAAAATTTTGATATAGATTATGCAAAATTAAGTAATGAAGTGATCTTAATACATTATATAAAAATGAAATATTTTTTATAATATTAGAGCATGGTTTGGTGCCAAGGCACCATAGAGAGTACAATGCATAGAAGTTAGATCATAATGGTCAAGCACTAATAATTATTTTCAAGTGCTAGAATCCATAGAACTTGGTCCTAGAGAAAATTTTCTTAGCACCTAGCTTTCCAAACTTGAAACTAGGAATAATCAAGGTAGAAGCTCTAATTTTGTCCTAATTTTAAAGATGGCTGCTACATATTTTTGAGCCAAATTAAAGCTATGTTTAAGCATAATAAAGAAAAATATTTATTATGTTCTAGAATGTTTTTTTATTTGTTGATGGAAAAGTTTTAACAGGTTCTTTAGTGGCTCATGAAGAAAATGGAAAGAATGAATATGGATGAAAGAGAGAGCCTAAATTTGAGTTCTTCCACTATTTCCTCTTTTTTTTTGTTTACTTTAGTTTCATAATAAGCCTATTTATGCTTATATTTCTCTTTATTTCAAAATGAACTAATTTTTCCTTTTTGAGATTTGATGATGTAGCACATGGAGATCCAATTACAAAAGCCATGGCAAAGTAACAAAGAGGACTATTTATAAGAATCCAAGGAAAATTAAAGACATAGAGAATAGTATATTTTATTTTAGTGTTGGTATCTATGGGTGTTATGTTGTATTATATCTTGCATATATGTTGAATTATGTTGTATTGTACTTTGCATATAATTTGTATTATCTATGTCAAAGTAAAATTCAAGGTTAAGAGGCTGGCAAAGGTTGTGAACTTGTGAGTGAGCATTTGAGGATTAAGCTACTAAAGTTAGATTTAGGAAGTTAGAGTATGGGGCCAACCAAAACCTTTCCTACCATCCCTTTATTTTTGAATTATATTGGAGTGTGACTGATATAAAAATTAAGTTATTTTCTAAATAAAAATAAGGTTGATTTTATACCCAAAATTGGATTGAATTCCATGCATGGTTAGAGCTTAGGGATGATCCGACTTATAACACTACTTTTTAGGTGGTATCTAATTTTATTTGTTTTTAATTGGCTACAATTCTCTATATTCCTTCATTCATGGTTTTTGTGTTCTAACATACAAAAATGAATTCCATAAATTTTCTTCACGTAATTAATCCTATAATCCAATAAAAAGGGAAGCTTGCATCCAACATTTCTTGGACCTAGACTCACCTAACCTCTACCAAATATTCTAAAAATTTTCATATCCATAGTTTAATTTATTATCTACAAGTTACAAGTGTTGATTATGATTTATTTTTCACAAATTTTTAAAGTTTACTAAGCAATAATCTTAAATAAGCTAGTTGACAAAATAATTTTTTTCTAAACTAGTCTAAATGGATAACTTGAATTGGAGATATAGAAATTGGCCTTAAAGACATAGGAAAAATTCATTATTAAACTTAAAAATATAATGTTTAAACTAGTTAGCAAAATTTAAAATAAAAATGTTAAGACACAAACACCACTTGTAGCCCCAAATCATATTATGGCTGAACCATTAGGAGAAGATCTTATAAAAAACCATGGAGAACATATACACTATAGGGGACATCCTGTGAGGAATCCCCTTAGGAATGACCATCAAATAATCTCTAAGGTTTTAAATGATCCTACGTACTATCCAAGAGAGCATGATAAGAAACTACATGAACATGTAAAGACCCTTAGACAAGAAAATATGCAAGTAATATAATATATGAAAAAGTATGAAGATTTAATAATTAGGACTAACTACATAGATTAGGAGTGGCATCTAGCCAACAAATTTAGTATTAGTCTTAGAAGTAAGATTAGGTATAATGTTGAGTTGTGGGATCCTCAGATCCTGGGAAATGTTTTTTCAAAATATTTGCTCTTAAAGAAGAATAAGAAATCAACATCTAAATAAAAAGATTTAAATTTATCTTTTCAATCATCTTTTTATTTTACCCGAAGATCTATTGATAGACCTAGACTACCATATTTTAGTGCCTAACAAAATAGGAGTACCCTTAAGCTAGCTTATAAAATTAAAAATATTATGTATCTAAAGTGTCATAAGAAGGACCACTTCCAACATTAAGGCGAGGCAAAAATTATGTTTATAGAAGAGACTAGAGAAGGTGTAGAAGAAGGAGTTGAATGAAGTTGAAGAAATCCTTGATGACACACCGCTATTAGATGAGAAATTGGATTATGTGGGAGTTCTTTTAAGTGTCATTAGTTGAATGGCTACACAAAGGGATGAGGAGGACTAAAGAAGAAAAATATTTTTTCCATGTATGTTTTAGAAAAGTTGAATAGATGCACTACAAGAAAATTGTAGCTTTTTGGTGGAAAAATCTCTTAGAAATCACCCATAATCCATCAATAATCCTTGTTTTTGATAGATTTTTGATCGATTGCACCCTGCTGGTGAAACCTTGGTTGTAAATGGTTTATCATGAGAGGAAAATCTAATGTAAAGTATTTTTTTATGGATTTCTAATGAAAATTTCTATTGAAGATTTCTTCATGAAGAATCGATGGAAATGCTAGCCAGAAAGCTAGTTGGAGAAAAAATGCTAGAAATTTTCCATTAGAATTTTCCAATGAAATTTTTATGGCAACTTTCGATGGAAATTTTTGGTGAAAATGTTTTGCTAGATTTCTATCAAAAACCCTCCAGATGCTTTTTATTGAACATATCAATATAAAATCCACCAAAAAACTATACATAATTGAAAAAAAAAGGCTAAAGCTTTGCATATGCTCTAAATTTTTACATCTGCATAAGAATTATACAACTTTATAATTTCATCATAATTAATTCTAACATATCCACAACAGCTATATAGCAAGTCAAGATAATAAATAGATAATTTGAAACACTTCTTTCATTCTATAAGTTAAAATATTAAAATTAAACAATAGTTTCAAAACATTCAAATTAAATAATTCTAAATCATTAACATCTTAACAAATTATCTACTAAGTAAAATAAAAAATTGATAATAATAGCATATAAAAAACTTTTGCAACTAAAAAAAAACAAAGTACATATAAGACTCCATCATCATCAATCTCTTCATCATCGCATGTGTCGTCATCATTTTTCTCCTCCTCCACTGACTTCTTTCCCTCTCAGCTCTCCCTGTGAATCTTTTCCTTTTTTGCATCCATCACACCCATCTGAGCATCCACCTATGTAGTCATCCTCACTTCCATGTCATTGGACATCACAACGACACTTCTTTAAACTATCTCATTGATCGATTGACTGCTCATTTTAGAGAAAAAATGGCATGCATCATAGGCTAACCCTTTCAACCCTAGAACATAAATCCATCTCAACACAATCTTCTTCATCCTCTGAAAAATGCTCGTAACAGATCATTAGGAAATTTCACCACCATCACTAGATTCCATCTATTAAAAAATACAAAATAAAAAATGACTTATCAAAAAAGAAAATTACATAAAGAACTGAATAGGAACATCAAAAAATATAATAAAATAGAGCATAATAAGTAAAACACTTAAAATTTGTTGGTTATTTTACTTTGATGAATCACTAGAAGTTGAATTCATACTATTATGTTTCTCATTATTCTTGTTATCCTCTTTTTAAGATGGATTAACAACTTCATAATTGTCATTAGTATCATTCAAGATTTCAATTAGCTTTACATCATCAATTGAATGTCCATAACCTATCATCTTATCCTCTTGATGAGCAAGTTCAATAGTGTTTTGAACTTCCACTCTTGCTTTGGATTTAACCTTAATTACTGCTACCCACTCCAATTTGCCTCTCACTCTTCCTAGATATCTTAGGTAATACACTTGAGTAGCTTGATGTCCAAGGATTAATGGATCTAACTTAGCATATTTTCTTGTCAACTTCACTTTAAAAATCACATATGATTTATGCTTTATAAAACCTCTATTACACATTGGATCAAACTAATCACAATTGAATAAAATGAAATCTTCTTTTTTCTTGCAATTGCATAATTTCAATTAAAACACCATAATTATCTATTTCATTATTTGAGTGCATGTTTCCTCTAATGTAAATACCCAAGTTATATGTTTACTTTCTTTCTGACCAAGAACTAGTGTAAAATCTATAGCCATTAATATCATATATTTTCCATGTATTCACAATTCATATCAATCCCCAAGCAAGGTCATGAAGGTCTTGATTATCTACTCTATTTCTCCATTCATTAACTTATTACATTCAACAGCATACAAAGTGTCACCATTAATTTAAAAATAATATTAAGGTCATATTGATAGTTATTACAAGTACTCTAAACCATGTTGGGAATAACTTAAGCTTTACATTGAAATGATGAACATGATTAAGTTAACATTATGTTTTAGCAACAATATAAAAAAAGATATTGTTGCTTCAATAATCTTACTCAAGAAAGGGTTTAACTACATCACAATTTCTCCACCCATTGACTATCGCTACCCTTAGCCTTTTGCCAATTAGATATCTTGATGTGCTTTTACCCAGTGCTTTTCTATAAGGCTGAAAAATAGATAGAACCTTATGTGAAGATCCATCACCTTCAGTCTCATCCATTTGTGCATGTGATTCAAATTAGTAAGAGCAAAAATTTGTAGTTTATTTGGCTAAGCATCACAATAAAGCCTTCAAGATGTGATTTATTCTTCATAATTTTTTTTAGTTTATTCAAGAATATAAATGAACTTCCAAAATAAATTTGCTAATATTAAATATTAATTACCATTACTACTTAAATTAAATAGATACCTATCAAAAGGTACATCCTATGATACTACACTAGTCCTCCCGCTATAGGTACATATGATAGATGTATCAACAGGTGCTCCATTAAGTTGAAAAATATAGGGGAAAACCCTTTCAATCTTACAGATTATGACTAGATTATTATCTTTTGGTTGCTTTAGAGCTTTCATATTTAATCAAGCTAAAGATAGTTTCTTAAAGAAGGTACCAAGTATGATCAAATGATTTAGGATTTGATATGGTAAAACATTAAATTCTACTATAAGTAAGCATTGCAAAAAAAATGTGGCAATCAAGACTCTTCATTCTAAATATTTTCCTACATCTCAGATATACACTTCTTCTCAAATTAGATGCATACTCGTAAAGTAATTTTAATGAATATACCCACTCACAAATTGTTCTCTATTGCTCTAATGTGAGGAAATACTTATCTTTAGGCATCAAAATTTTGTTATTTATGGACTGCCCCAACTCTAATTCTCTTCTCATATAATATTATTTTAGGTCCAACTTGGTCTTCACATATCTTTACTTTTACTTGTAATATCTATTATAGTGTTGAAAATATTGTCAAAGAAAATTTTTTCTATTTGGATCACATCAAAATTATGCCTAATCAGATTAAACATCTAATAGGATAGATATCAAAAAATACTCCCTTCCATCTAGTTATGGTTACACCATAACCCGAAAGATGACTCTTAAATAATATAGAAGAATAAAATATAGTTGGAATTGAACTATTAATATGTCATAAGTCATCCTCAGTCAATCTTGGTTGTGGTTTGGCACTCTCAACTTGATTTTTCATGAATTCATTCTTGTTCCTTCTAAATGAATGATTAGTAGAGAGGAATATATTCTAACTTTCAAACCAAGTATTTTTTTAGCCATACTTTAGTCAAAATGCCTTTGATAAATCCATGCAGTAGGATAACTTCTCAGCGGTGCTCCACCATGATAGCATTCTATATGCAAGAAAGTGATTAATAGTCCACATCAACATTGTCTTCAACTAAAAGTTCTACTTTACAGTAATATAATATGAGTATGTCCATCTGCTTGGTTTTTGTATGACTATTTGGGGTATATTTAGCTCCTTGACTCTTCTGCTCCATGTAAAGGTAACTCACGAAAAGGCTGCACAGCTGCCACCATAATTACATCTTTTTCCCTTCTAGGACACGATTCATAGTTACTATTCCATTAATTTCCTCAATATGGAAAGGTCATCTTATGTTGGTGTTCTCTCTAACAACCTTCCTTCCAATTACTCTAATGAATTATCTATAAAATTGGTCTTCCCACAATCCTACCATGATAAATTTGAAGAAGGTGGTGATAATGGCTTTATTAAAATGTCAAACTACAAAAATGGCAAGCCCACCTCCTCTCTGAATATGATATGCATTGCTTGTAGAACCCCTCAAGTTCATCTTAATTGGCAAGTTCACTTATAAGCATCCTAAAATGGATATGATTTGTAAACACTTTGATGACTTAAAGCATCTTAGTGAGTTGAACGTTGGGCTCCTAGATGGAAGACACGTTAATATTCAGCTAAGCAGGGAGGATGATTATGCAAGGCTCTTCTCCATAAAATATTACCTCATTTATAACGTGCCTATGAAGATACTCAAATGGACCCATACCTTTGATTACAGTGTGGAACCTCTTATAGTCCCCCATATAGATAAAATTTGCAAGTCTTAAACTCCACCTTTTTAATAAGCAAATACTCTACTCATTAGATGCAAACTTTGGCAAATTGCTTAAACTTGTTCTGCCCACTTTCAACTTCACTAGACCATTTGTAGCAAGAGTACTTGTGGAAATGGATATATCAACTACACATGCTGAGGAAATTTGGATTGGCACCCCTACTAATGGATACTAGAAGCAAGAGATTATTGAGCAAAAACCACACTATTGGCCCAAATGCAAAATGTTTGGCCAATTCCTTGAGAATTGCTTCATTGCTAACTTTGAGCTAAGGATGAAAAACACCAAAACTATTGAGAATAATGCTGCAGGTGAACTTAAACTACCTAGCCTTCAAAATGGAAATGATATGATTGGCAATACAATACAATTTGAACACTTAAAGGATCTTATGCAGATTTGGCTAACTACTACATGGAAAATTTAAAAACTCTTATTGATTCAATTCATAATAGAGAGACCACAGCTACTGAAATTGAAGGCCTGGTAATTTCAGAACCTCATACAACAAGACCACTTGAAAATAAAAAATTAAAATATGATCTCCCAATCTTTAAAAATGTAGACCTCTTGCAAGCTTCAAATACAGAAACTTTCTCTTTTAGCCTCAGCATACACAACTAGATGATATCATGTCACTCTTTAATATCCCTTCTCCTAAAATAAGAAATTTTTTCAAACTATGATAGACATAGAGGATGATTGGTTGATACAAAAATCCAAAAGAAATAAATATAAAGGGATAAGAGAACTAAGGAATATAAACCTACATGCAACCTCCACTTTGGGAAGAAGTTCAACAATTGGGATCTTAGCCAATTGGGATGATAGGATTACTACAATACCCTCTAAAGGCTCTAAGTACTCCAAAAATGACTAATTTTTTGATTTGGTATATTAGAGGCATTGCCAACCAAAATGCCTCTAATAAGCTTAAAAGCCTCATCATATCTCCCAAACCACATGATTTTGCAATTCTATAACCCCTTATTCATCCCCATTATATAGAAAAGATTAGAAGGAAGTATAGCATCTTCAACTTCATTCAAAATTATAGCAACAAAATGGTTTTTTTTTTTTTTTTTGGGAAGAGTCCCTTTCAGTTAAACTACATCATTGATGATCCTCAATTCTTCCACAATCATATCAGCTACTACAACTTCAACCTTGTAGCATCCATTATTTATGATGCCTGCTTTAGAGACTCAAGAAGGGAACTATGGTCCAAAATTCAAGCCATCGGTCTCAACTGTCAAGACAGTTGGCTTGTTGGCACTAATTTCAACATGATGCTAAACTCATCCAAGAATAAAGGTGGCATGAAGCATAATGAAATAGTCATGAGGGAATATACTAAATGCATTGAAGAGACTCACTTGATTTATCCTTGCTTTAGTGGCTCCCCTTATAGTTGGAATAGAGAAAGGACCTATGAACATAATCCTAGTTAATGCAAAGTAGTCTAACAATTTATATCACATTGCAATCAATCACTTGAATCAGACATGCTCTAACAATGAACCACTCCTTTATCTGTTGATTTCCTCCCAAAACCTTCCAAAGAAAATTTAAATTTTGAAATATGTGGACAAAATATGCCCTCTTTATCAGCTGTCTCCATGTAGCATGGAACACAAACTTTATTGATCCCTTGTTGAGACTTTGGAACTTGCATAAAAATATGGCCACAAGCCTAAAAAATTAAATTAGAATTTTTTTGGTGATGTTGGTCAACAAGTAGAGGCCATTATGCATATAGTTTTCTTATTGGAAAATATATGCATCAATGCACCATCCTTCAAAACTGAATCAACACTACAATAAACCCAAGCTACACTTAATATCTCGATTGCTTGATTCCTATGGAGGAGGACTTCTTATCACAAAAAGCTACCATCATCAATCTCAAAGAAGGTGATAGCAATATGAAATTTTATCCTTCTTGCATTAAATAAAGGGAATTCAAAGTTATTACAAAGATTAAATCTTCACACAATAGATTATATAATCGAGAAGACAGTATTAAGGATGGCATTGATTTCTTCAAATCCATGTTCCAAGAACGTATGTTGAATTTGGAATCCTTTCAAGAGGAGTTGCTCAATGATTGAAAATAGTGTTGGCTCATTTAATGGTTTAAAAGCTACATAACCTGATAGGTATACAACTCATTTCAACCAACATTCTTGGCAATGGATCAAGAAGGGTGTGACTATAGCTATACAAGCTTTGTTTTTCTAGGGCATGAAATGCATAAATATTTTAGGTCCTCTACCATCATACTCATCGCAAAATCCAACAACAATTATACATGAGAAAATTTCAGACATATTAGTCTTACTTCAGTCATTAGCAAAATAAGAAGTAAAATCATCACCAATTGTCTCTTGCCACATCTACCTAAGATCATCAGGAAAAACCAAATGGCTTTTATTCAAGGAAGAAACATTGTTGAAAACATACTATTAGCTCAGTAACTCACCAAAGACTTAGATAAAAAAATGTAAAGAATAAAATATAATCAATAAACTTGACATAAAGAAAGAATTTAACACTCTAAATTAGAATTTCATCCTGGCAATAATGAAGACTAACGGCTCCCAAAAAGCTTTTTACATTTTGGTGAAGAGGTTACTATCCAAAAATCATTATTCCATCCACATCAATGGAGAAGAAATGGTTTCTTTAAAGCTTATAGGGGCATCGAACAAGGTGACCCCCTTTCCCCATCCTTATTTATACTTGCTTTTGATTATCTCTTTAGAATGTTTGAATCCAACCATAATTCCCATAGATCTCTCAACTATATAACTAGTGGAAAGGCTAATATTTCTCATTTGGCCTTTGTTGATGATATCCTACTCTTTTGTAATGGATCCAAGAGCTCCATCAAAAGAGTCATACGCATCCTCAATACTTTTGATACTATCTCTAGCATGACTTTTAATAAGACAAAATGCTTAATCATCTTGATTAAACATTACAAAACTGATTGGAGATGGATCAAGCATTACACTAGATTCACTCATTCCCAACTACCTTTCAAGTACGTTGGTGTCGACATATATAAAGGTAGTCTTAAATCTCATTATTTGATGATACCATATGATACCATATGCACTATCTAGAAAAAATTTGCTCATGGAAAAACACATTCCTATCCACTAGTGATAGACTTGCTCTTGTGCAAAGCATCGTTAATTCCATCCCTCTATATTCCCTTCAAACTATGTTGATGACAACCAAGACACAAAACTAGATTGAGAGAATTTTAAATAGGTTTCTTTGGAGTAGAAAAACCAACTCTATACATTGGGTTAGCTAGAAAAAGCTATGTAAGCCCAACCCTTGCTGGTTCAATCAGAATCAATCAAGTTAAACTATGGATTAAGTTTAGATAAAATGATTCTTTGTGAGCTAATTTATTGCATAAAAATACTGCCAAAAATCCCACCCAATTATAGCCAATCCTAGATCCATAGACTCATAATAATGGAAAAGTCTACTACACTATAGAGATAGGGTAAAAAAATTATATTCTAGAATCTCAGCCAATGTAATCCAAATTTTATTCTGGATCATGTTGACTTCATGAGCCCCATCTTATTTGAGATTTATTTTTATGATAAAAAACATATGTTCAAATGTACCTAATTGATTTAATTCAAGTGATGCAAGAAATTTCTCAAACCAAAATTTTTCAGTCAAATCTAGAAAGCTAGAGCCATTGGACTTGGAAATGGTCAGGAATTTTCTAGGGCTTACAATACTGAGATAAATAAGAGCTCAATAAAATAAAATAAATGGCTTAATTATTTCAAAATGTGTTATTCATATCTCTCTATATTTTTTTACATTTTAAAATTTCTTTTTTTTAATAATTCCTTGAATTATCCTTTATAAATAATCTAAATCAGTTACATGAGTTTAATCATCATTTGTTGTGCTTTCATGTAAGATGACTTAATTTCATACTTCATTCAATTATTTTTATGCTTAATTACATTAATTATCCATTTATTTCTTGCATGAGAATAAAATTATTCTAGAATATCCAAATTATTCATTTCTCTCTCAAATTCTTTTATTTTCTCTCTCATATCATAATTATCATCTTAATTGATTTTTGTCCTCGTAGATTTTTGAATGATAAATAATGTGAGATCTATTCAAATTATTTCCATAATATTTTCCATGGTTATTTAAATTTTAAAAATCCATTTATTTGAATTTTGAATTTAAATTATTTTTAATCTAAATTTAATATACATTGACAACATAATGCAAATTTGGATTCATTCATTTATGGAATATTTTGGTCGATCATATAATGCTTTAAGTAAGCTAATTTGTGTATATTTGAATTAGTTGAAGTTAATTCAAATTTGAATTCAAATGAGCCATGATTTTATACTCTTCCTTTTTAAATCTTTGTATTTTTGGAAATTGTTAACTGACCCCATTTAAATTTAATTTAAATTATTTAAATTATGGTTATTATTAAAAAAATCCTCTTAATTATTCTTCTTTGATTTGAACTAATTGATTGTATAGATTGCTGATCAATGTAGTTATGGGAAATCCCCTTGGCCAAAAATTCTATTGAATTTTTGCTATTCATTTTATTTAGATTAATTCATGTAGTTTCTTCTTGATCTCTTTCTCATTAATTTATTAAATATTATATGTATCTTTCATTACACCTTGATTGAATCCATGTTTGATATAGTGCTTGGCTGGCCATCTTGTTGGGAATTAAAATTCAAATTATATCAAACTTATTCCATCTTGGACTTAAATGGACTATGCTTTTCTTTTTTTTCTCCCTCTATTTCTTATCTCTCTCTCTCTCTCTTCTCTCTCTCTCTCTCTCTCTCTCTCTCTCTCTCTCTCTCTTTCATTCAATCTCCTTTGGTTAAAATCTTCATTATAAGATTCTTATTTATTTGATTGATTTAAAATTGAATCAGTTTTTTAATTAAATTTTTACTCCAACTCTTCTCTTGCTTGGTCGACCCCTTCTTCCTCTATTTTCTATATAATATGCTTTAGGCTTAGGTTAATTCTTATTATCTCTTCTCTATCTTTATCAAACCCCATCTACTTATTTTCTTGGAGATCTTAGTGATTTAAAGTATAATACTCTTTCAACCTCTCTTTATTCTCTTGGTCGAAAGCTTACAACTTAATCTAAAGTCTTGCAAGGTGCATAAGTCTTCATTCTCTTACAAATCCATCCTTTTCCAAAAACTATAATTAATGTTTTTTGAAAAACTATGAAAGTATTTGTGCAAGTTCCGCCTTGGCCAACTCCCTCCTAAGGGATTTGCTTAAAGTATGTCAAAATAATTTCCAGCCTCTCTTGCTTCTTGTGTGACTGAAATCATTCTTGAAGTTTATTGAAGGCTTGGTGTTAGAAGTCATATCCCTCTTTACTATCTTCATTAATCATTAAGTGGATGTACTTCATATTTTATTTCAAGTTATTTTCAAGAGATTACAAAGCTTGACTTCACTAATTTACATACATTAAAGTTTTGTGAAAAAGGTTCACAAGTGAGTTTTCTAATTAGGATTTTTAGAATGTGTATTTGAATTTATTTATTGCATAACATATTTTGGTTACACTTTCATGCAAGTATTTTAGTCATTCTTATGATTTGATTTTACATATCATTTCAAGTTATTTTACTTTTAAGACTTCATCTTTTTTAAAGTAAAATTTTTCTTTTGGCTTGGTTTTTAAACTAATTTCTTATAAAGATCATATCATTATTTTAATTTTAATTTAACAAGAAAAATATATACTTTGAGATCTCTTTTATTGTTTACCTTAGTATTATTTTAGTTGGGTTGTAAGTACAAAATAATAATAAAATTGAGAGTTAGATTCTTTGCATATTCTCTTTTTTTTTTCTTGTACATTGGTGGGATTGTACTTGCCTGTGTAAGAAAATATGGTGTTGGGATGTACTTTCCCATGTCAATAAGTACGGTGCTTGGTTGTTCTTACTCATGAAGGATAATACGAGAGATTTTTTTGTAATCTCAACTTTGATTTAGTGAATTCCTAGCTTGGGATGCTAGGCATGGACGAAACGTGGTTTTTGGGTTTGGCTGAACCATGTAAAGATCTTTATATTCTCTATTTTACTTATTCCTACACATTTACTTTACTTTTTTACTATTGTATTTTGCTTTTCTTTTTAAAAATAAAATTTTGAAGTTAAATTTTCTATAAGCTTTAAAATTAACTTTTAATTTGAAAATATTTTGAAAATGCAAATCACACCCCCTCTTGTGTTCCATAGCTTCATACTAAATCATTAGTTTTCTAAAGGACTAATGACAAACTTCACAACACTACTCATATCAAATAATGCACTGGTCTTTGATTTCTAGGTTAATGCCAAATGGAATACTATTAAACTTAAGGAACACCTGCCTACACACATCTTGAGAGCTACAACCAACATTCCTTAAACTCCTCTTCAAAAGGATAATCTGGTCTTGAAATGCAATAGCAAAACACTAAAAATAACCAAAGCCACCTTTAAGCTTCAACACATTGCTAGCAAAACCTTTGATTGGAACCCTTCCCTTTGGCATGCTGCAGTCAAGCCTTCAATGTCTTTTTCATTCGAGATTATGGCATAACCTATTGCCTACTAATGATATCCTGAAGCTTAAAGGTCTTAAATTTCCATTTGTATGTCATCTATGTGAAAAGGAAGAAGA
The DNA here is from genome assembly GCA_021442155.1 of Cymbidium sinense. NCBI lineage: Eukaryota > Viridiplantae > Streptophyta > Magnoliopsida > Asparagales > Orchidaceae > Cymbidium > Cymbidium sinense. The sequence goes on along the minus strand of CM038215.1, from coordinate 219,254,143 downwards.
GTACATACCACATATTTTTATTATATGCTTAATTACCAAACAAGTCTGGACAAAAATTTAACTCTTATTTCAGAAAACACCCAAACAATGAATCCTTAATGGGCTATCTACAAGCTTGGGATTACTCCTCAACATCCTATAACAAAAAGTGACATCTCTCCAACATACCCTTAATTATGTGCTAGGACATTTGAATGGCTCGAAACTCCAACAAACATGATGGGAAAGTGTGGGAACCATAGACATGATAACCCATTTTAAAATCTATATTGGAAAAATTACAATAGCTAGTCTTTTAATGGTTTTATCCTCAAAGCTCAACCTCCCCAACCAACTCAACCCTCTTTTTATCTATTGGGTTAAACCTAAAGCTGAATGCATCAAAATTAACATAGATGAAAGTTTCATAAATGGCAGTTCAACTGCTGGAATAGGAGGTTTTTTCTCAAAAATTACATAAGCCATTCTACTTTCATGTTCTCTCTCCCTTGATATTCCATAAATGCTCTTCATGTGAAAACTATAGCTTGCCTTACATCCTTGAAACTTATAGATTTATTTCTATTCAAGAATGTATGGATTGAATTAGATTCCATAACTCTTTGCAAATAATTGGAGGCGGTGGTGATGTTACATGGTATCCAACACGCCTTCTTAAGAGGATCCAACTATTACTATGATAACTCAAATTCAAAGTTAGACACATTCATCATGAAAGGAATCAACCAGCAAATGCTTTAGGGAAATTAGGATCTCAATTGAAAAGAGTAACCTTTTTCTACCAACTTATATCATAAATTACTGATCTCCACAATGGAGATCTTTAGGATTTACCTTACATTAGAAAATTATAACACTTTTATTTGTCTTTTGATCCTTTTTAATAAAGCTCTCCCAATTTATAATATTTTTAATAGATTATATATTTTCCCTTCAAAAAATATCATATGTGAGTACACCATTATCCTATAAAATTTTTAGCTCATCTATCAATGGCTAAAAGAAGACATCAATCTTTACTTTAAGGTTATGTGGCCCAGGTATGATCAAAGTCAATAACATTTAAAGTGTAGTCATGTAAACCATTAGAAGTAGATTATATGGTGTAGCTATCATAGGCCAACATGAATAAGGTGATGTAGACTAACTAAATAGTGTGAAACCATCAATGCATAAGCCAAGTCTAATGTTTCATGGCTCAATGATAAAATCAAGATAATTATGATTGAAATACTTCCATGCTTCTTTGTCCTATAGATGACTCAAGATATTTGGTGCACCCACTCTAATATGGTTCAATCGCATGTGCTTGGATGCATATAGTCTCCACCGAAATGGAGTTAGTAACAAGTAAAAGATGCTTGTGTGGTACATCCTTCTATTTACATTATTTTCAACTCTGTGGCTTGAACTTAAGTACTTTGAAAATTTTGCATTCAATATTTTGTGTGCTATCCTTGTAGTATAGCATACAATCATTGACATAGCAATCATTTTCTTTTGAGCTTAGCCTAAACTTCCACATAAACTTCTTTATTCTATACAGGTCTTAAGTAACTAAGTTTTTCTATGGGTTTGTCTCTTTAAGCAACCCTACAAATTAGTTAAAACATTTGTATAGCATATTAAATATAGTTTTAATGCTTAGCATTCTTCCAGCCATTGACAGCTTAGTTGGTTTATGCAACCTTCTCACAATGGTTGTTGTGTTATCTTCAATAGATTATAGAACTTTCGAGCCTCTTCTAAGAAACTCAATTTTTACAGCATCAAAGAGTATTTCTTCAAAATTTTATCCAAAATCATATTCACTTGAAGGGCATGCTTAACTCATTGAAGCACTTGTGCAAGCATCAATAAATGGCTCAAACTAACCATGTGAAGTCCAGAATCAATAATTTGGTTGGAAACTTTTTTGATACAAGACAAATCTCACTTCATCAAGTGTTAAGAAGGAATAATTCTTATGTTTAGCACATAGACATCAAAACTTTCCTTCAAAAAGGTAAGATGGAAGCTGAGATGCCACGTGCATAAAATACTCCACTCTACTCAAGAATTCATCAATTAATCTTTTTTTTGCCCAGATGTAATCTATTTTGTATCCATCATTGCTCATTATAAATATCCAAGAGCTATGTAAATTAAGAAATGTGAGCACTAAATTAATACTCTATCTTAGTTATATAAGTAGTAAAACTATATAATAAAAACCTAATTCGATGTAAGACCCTAAGTGTCTAAGTCATTTGCTATAGATATCTATAATTAGTAATGACTGGTTATAATTTAAGAATTGTACTTTATATGCTAAGGGCGTAAATAATATTTTCATACCTCTTAAACTACTTGAAATTCTTAATTATTCTTTTTTAATCTTTCTAAGTAAGGCTAGTTAACCAAATTAATGGATAAGGTAAAAGGATAGAGTATGCATGGGGATTGATCGAAAGGTGTGTAAATTTAGAAAAAGACATGAAAATAATATGCTTGCTCAACACAAGGCAATTGATGCAATGTTGGAAATTGTGATGATCAGTACATCTATAATTTTGTAAAAATCTAAATTTGTTATTTTCATGTCTTCTAAGGAGTTAACCATATTATCATATATTCAATAAATTAATTTGTTTTACCAAATTAAATAATACATAAATTATAAAATTTATATAAATTCATAAAAAAAATTTAATTGAATAATTAGCAATTTAACATATTAAATTAATTGGAAAATTCATAACAAATAAATCCAAAAATAAAATTTACAAAAAAAAATACAAAACTTAACATATAAAATTGTAGATTTACTTGTTGGACTTTTTATTGTTTGGACACCACGTAGATCTTGCGGTAATTATTTAGGTAATCAAATACATTATTAAGGGATAAATATATTATCTTGAAAGGTAACCATATTTCCATATAATGGATTCAATTACTTAACAAGGACTCCTAAGGTTGATGGGTCTTCGATGACTAGAGATTTCTCCCATGAACTATATGGAGAAGTAGAATAGGATTTATTTTATTGTAGGGCTCACAGTTCCCTATAAGGGCTAGCCCCTATAGTTAATAACATCTTAGGAATGAAGAATATCTTTCTAAGAATACTCTCAATTAAAGAAACAGATTTTTATTTATGGATTTCAAATCTTGTCTTAAAAGGATGATAATTTAGAATTTTAATAGGGAGTGCTCTCGAAGGGGAAGGAGTTTTTTTAGAGAGTAAATGGGAATAAATAGGAAATTTATTTAAATAGTAGGTTGTTCAGTAGGTATTCCAACTAACCTATCATTAGGCTTTTTAATTTTGAAATTAAATTCAATAGAGTTTGAATTGACATTTTCTTAAAAATCTAGAACTTAGATTCTAGTGACACAAGACTATAGAAATGCAAAGGGTGGTTGAAAACTTATTCTTAGAAAGATGCTTTAGAACCTAAGTTTATAGGTGCTTCTGACACAAGTCAGATGCTCGACCTAATTCAACTTTAGGGAATTATGCTCGATCCATTAAGAAAACAAACTTATCCCTAGACATATCACCCACCTGGAAGGGCTTCCAACTAACATTACCTAAGTGATTTTTAAATCCATGAATTCAGTCTTTATGTTATGCAAGATGGCTAAGCTATTATATTTAGGAAAGAGACTAAGAACCTACTCACTCCTTATCCCTAAGATCATGTTAGGTATGATATGCATCTAACTAATGTAACAACTTTCATTTTTTTATGTTTTGACTTATAATTCATTTTAGGCCATAGGTATGTAATTTTAAAATTACAATGATATGCAGTTAGAAGCAATTATGGGCCAAATCAGAAAGAGAAGTCCCCCTTTCCCAAGAAGGGTGATCAACTTCAAAGGTCAAATTCCCCCTTATATACAATGGGTAAAGCACCCAATTCAAGGAGTATGAAAAATATGCTATTATGTTTCATAAAACCTAATTATTTCTAGTTACTTTTAAGTTATGCTTAGGGGCTTTAATTAATTTGAGGTTATCAATTTATTAATTTTTTTATATTTATGTTGTTTAGATTTAAGTTGGATAGAAAATTTAGTTTTGCTAGGAGCCTAATGTTCTAAGCATTTCAACATAGAAAAAAAATTACAGAAAGAAACCTAGAAAGTAGGTTGTTTCTAATGTGCACCCAAAATAAATCAAACCAATTTAATTAAAATAGGCCAATGTGGCCAGGTACTACTGTTCACCCTAGAAGAAAGATAAAAGTGGACAACCGAGCTCTGCCCTTATATCTAAATTTTTGATGTATGTGGTCTTCTTCCAGCATCGTCACCTTTTTTAAGGGCCTGCACTAGTTTCACAGGTGACCATTGAGACCATGCACTGGTAAGGTCAACTCTTGTTTCTAAGATCCCATAGATCCTAAACTAATTATAGACTCAAATTATATTTAAAATACTAAAAATAAATTCCTAAACCCTACAAAATTGACATTAAAAAATACAAACAACAATCTAGTAGTTATATATACAAACATACGAGCTTAGTATTAGTTGCTTGCCAAGCCCACCTATCCTATTGGGCTATGCTTAGAGACTTAAGTATACGTGCAAGCAAACATCATTTACTTATTTATATAATGGTAGTCCCTTTTAACACAGCCCCCTACAAAAAATAGTATTAGGCTAAAAAGAATGTCCTACCCTTCAGACTAATAGGAAAACAATCCTAGCCATCAAGTCTAAAATAATACACCACAAAATAAGAAAAATATTTCACATCACATCACAAAATATCATAGAATATCGATCTAACCTAAATCTAGGATTAGTGACCTAATAATCTAGTGTGTGAAGAAAAATGTACTTCTGTGGTATGACTTTACTATGCATTTTAGGTTCAAGTTTTGATTTGGTCTTTTTTTAAAAGGTTTGTTTTATTTACCATTTAGTAGTTTTAATTTGAATGATTTAATTGATTTGAAATATCACTTCCATTTTTAATTCCATTTTATCTTAAACTGAAATTTAAGTTTCCAAGAATGAAGAACAAAATAAATTCCACTTTGGGTGGAACCCATTTTATTCAACATCCTAAATCTTAGTAAAGTGAGATCTTCATCCAAAGGTGAAGATTCATTTTAGGGGTTAAACTAAGATCTTAATTATCTTCTTTAACCACTTTTGGATTCATTTAAGTGATTCAATTTTAGTTGAGTTTGATTTATTTTTAAATGTTTTAAGGTTATAATTCATGCAATTTATAGGCTTCATTCCTATTGTAGTTCTTTTATTTCGATTAATTGTTCATTTAATGTCATGTTTTTTGATTATTTGGTTTATTTGGTTTTAATTGAATTAGAATATTTATTTCATTAATGTTTATGTTCATTAACCTAAGTGAATCATCTTATTTAATTTAAGTTGATATTGTAATTCAAGCTTAATTTAAAAGGTTTTGATTTAAATTGATTAATTTATTTATTAAGTATTTAAGTAATTTAAAGTTTGAATTTTATTTTTTTCAATAAATCCTAAGTATGTAATTAATCAAATATCCTGACTTTAGAGGGCTAAAATTTTTTTTAAGTGTTTTGATGTTAATGAAAATGTTTTAAGTTATGAATTTTTATGATTTCTATCATTTTCTTATTTATTATTTAACTTAAATTGACCTAAGGATTGGAAATTCTCTAAAGTTTTAACCTAATTAGATGTGTAATTTAAGATTAATTAAAGCTTTAATTATTTCAATAAAACTAAAATTAAGCCTAAATAAAACAAATTAATTAGCAGTTTTGCTTTTCTTAAATTCTCCTATGAAAGATGCATCCACAGAGGGTTTATTTAGAATTTTTAAAGATTTTAGGTGATTTATTATTATTTTTCAAAGTTTAGAATATTTAATTAAATCAATTAAGTTGATTAATTACTTAATAAGGTAATTTTAGGTATTATGTGGTTTCAATGAGTTTTAATGATGTATTTGATTTCATTAAGGTTTACTATAATGATTCAAATTGATTTTATCATTTTCTAGCATTAAATTAAGGCTTATGTCTTGAAAATTTTGTATTTTAACATTTAGTTGCCAATGAATCATGAAATATTTATCAAACATAATTTTTAACCTTAATTTCAATTCTCAAAAGTTTTAAATTAATTGTATTAACAATTTGAGTTTAATTTGAGTTTAAGTGTTTTCTTTTAAACCCAAATTAACATAAAATACCTAATAAAAATTGGGGATTTTATGTTTAATGAATTCATAGAGCTCTTATTTTTACATTTTTTTGGTTAAGTATTTTATTTTTTATGATTTTTTAAATTTTTGGGTTTTTTACCATTTTTAAATAGGAAAATGTGGATTTTCTATTTTAAACGATTGGTTCCATGTGACTCTAATGCAATGTTGTTTACCATGTGGAACAATGTTATAGGATCAGCTTGATCTATATGGATCTAGCTCAAAAAGTGGGACACGTGAGATAAATTACAACCGTTCAATATTGGAGCAGATGGCCACGATTTCACTGGAGGATCCTATATAGGATTAAATCAAACATCTGGCTAAATCTTGACTATCCCATTTGATGGCGGCTATCTTATTTCTTTCATTGGAGAAGGAGATTTTAGTTGATTTTAGGTTAGGGTTTCTTGATCATTTTCAACCCATTTAAATGGCTTGATCTCACTTGAGATGAAGTTGACTTCATAAAGGACCAAACCAAAAGCATACCTCGTTGGTCTCTTTCATTGGTGGTGGAGGTAGTTCGTACACTTTTGTAGGGATGTGGTGAACCTCTATGAGAAGTTTCACACCTTGATTCCACCTGGATTGGCATGGAGACCAAGCTCCACCACTTTGCTGATGGGTTTGATCAAATTTTGGCTTTATGGTGGGAGGCTCGAGTAAAGGTTCATTTTAGTTTGCCTCCAACCATGGAACATGTAGGGAGTGTCAATTTGGATTGAGGAATTTAGTTTTCTGCCTTTCCATGCTTAGTCGAGAGCTTCCACTAGCTTTGGCCAATTTTTGTTCTACCAAAGGCAAGGGACTTGAGGAAGGCTTCGACTATACTTCTTTTCATCTCTTGAATGTGTTGAAGCTTTTTAGATTAATGAAAGGGGGTTTTATCCCCCCACTTACCAAATATAGCTGAGAGAAATATAAGGTTTGTGGTAATGGTCACCCATTCTGAGAGATTTGGCTAGCTAATTTGATCTTTATTTCGCATATGATTATATTGGGATGAGTCCCTTGAGGAGAGGGAGCCTCCTTCCTCCTATTATTTCTTTGGCAATGAACTCCACTCCTATGGAATCCATGGCCTCTTTTTTTATGAATGGAAGTCAACCTTCGTTGGCCCCTTTGATTTCCACCTTTGGAGGCTAGCACCAAGGGGTGGTTGATTGATTGGAGATTACCACACTTTCAAAAATGGATAAAAAGTGGAGGAGAACTGAATTTCACATGGATTTTTATTTATTCCTTCCCATGGTATCTCTTGAATTTTGGCACCACCTTAATGCCTCTTAGATTATTAGTTGCCTAAATCAAACTCAAGGTGAGCCATAAGTCAAATAAACTCATTTAAATTGGGTTAGGGCTTAGATACCTTAAGTTAATGCTTTTTAGGTTTTGTCTGACCTAGAATAAATTCAATTCATTGATTGATTATTAGATGATAATATCAATGGCCATTAACTATCTTTTAAATGGCTTGAAGTTTAATTGATCCATTTCATATGAAGTTTTAATTTGATTTAAATTAATTTGATTCATTTGACCCAAACGGGTTAAGTTAAATTTAATTGAGTCAAATGACTCATTTGACTCAATTAAAATATATTTAGTTTTCAATTGTGTTTAATTTTGATTTCTAAAAGATTTTGGATAATCAATTTGAATTGATTTCAATTTAATTTGAGTTTGAGTAAAATAAGGTCCATTTTGGCCTATTTAAACCAAGTGGTCTAATTAGCCCATTCAGGCCTAATTAATTTATGTTCATTTGATCCTTATTTAGCATGTTTATTTTAATATTTTAAGTCTTTAGAATGACTTCATTTGGTCAAATTTTAGTGGGTTGACCTTTGACCTGATGGGACCTACATAAGTAAACTCCATGTCAAAGGGTTGACCACCTTTGACTTTCATTTGGGTTTAGTTTTAGATTCATTTTGATCCTTATATTAACTCTAATGCATTTTATTTAATTTGATTTTAGTTTTTATTTCATTTAAATTTCTTTAATTTTAGGTGATTTTGAGCTTAAGTAGGATAATTAGTTGGAATGTGTTTGATTCAATTCTTTGTTTAGATTTGGTTTTGGATTTTAGTCTACCTATTCCTATTAGGTTAGGTCAAACCCTAGAAGGATTCATTATGCCACCTAGTTTAGTGTTCTAAGTACCTAATCGAGAGGTTCTTAATCTAGGATTAGGTGTCCTAATTACCAGTTTCAAGATGATGTTAACCTTATCCAGAAATAACATCAACAAATGGACCCCCAATATGTGTAGTGGAGTAACTAGAGTACACTACACATATTGTCGTTGACTGAATTAGCCAATAACACTTCATGCATAAGCCAGAAAGAGTTTAAATTTGATTTTGGGGTTTGGAATTTTGATTTTTATTTTGCTTTGAAATTTTATTTTGAATTTGATTATGAAAGATAGGCAAAAATATGCCTGAATTTATTTTCAATTCAGATTGATTCATTCTTCAAAACTTAGATTTACTAATTTATAAGAAGAATAGGCATGTTATTAGAAAAAAGATTCAATGAGGAATCTAATCCTAACACAATCATGGTAGTCAAAGAAGATGCCTTCAAAGGATCTAATTAGCTATTAGGAAGGATTCATTAAGGACTTCATTCCAACTAAAATAGATGGGCTAAGGAAGAGGGGCTTTCAATAGCTTAATTCCTAATCCTTGTGATTTTTACTAATAGATAGTGGTCACATGGACTTGATTCCTAACCTCAGTAGTCCATAGGAATGGGGTCTTCAATGACTTATTTTCACTGCTTACTTTCTTTTATTTTGAGGTAGTAAAGAGGTCACAAGGACTTCAATCCTAATCTAGTAAAATTCATCTAACAGGAAGGTGCCTTCAATGGCTTAATTCTAACCTAGATAGCTTGAAAAAGGAAATGGAGTCATAATAACTTAATCCTATCCTTATAAAGGTACCTGATAACGGACATGCTCCTATATGATTAGCGATTAGGAAGGGGCCTTCCATGGCTTAATTCTTTATTGAATAGCTATAATGTGGGAAAGGAGCATTAACGACTTAATCTTAAACCTCAAATTTTTTTTCTAGAAGGGGTTTAGGTGACTTAATCATATCCTTATCTTTTAAAAACATTGCCTACTGAGGGGCTTACTTCTTTCTACTTAGATATTAAGATTGGTCCTTCAATGGATTAATCCAACTTAAATAGCTAAATGGGAGGAAAAGGGACTTGATGACTTAATTATATCCTCAAATTTTGACTAATAGGAAAGGGTGGTCTTAGTGACATAATTCCTAATTCTTGTCATTTGAAGGATGCCTAATAAGGAACTTACTCCTCTTTGGTTAACTATTAATATGGGGCCTTTAATGGTTTAATACAACTTAAATAGTTAAAAGGGAGGAAAGGGGTCTTAATGACTTCTTCTAACATCAATTTTGACTAATAGGAAAAAGGTCTTAATGATTTAATCCTAACCTAAATAGTCTTATTCACAAGAAAGGGGTGTCTTAGTGACTTAATCCTATCCTATGAATAGTAGGAATGGTGCCATGAAAGCAAACCTATGGGAATGGTGTACAAAGACTTACTGCAAACCCAAGAGAGACAAGAGAAGGCTGGCTCAGAGAGCTTACTCCCAACTCGAGATACATGTTAAAAAGGTGCCACAAAAGGCTTACTCCTAACTTATAGATGACATGAGTGAGGAAAAGGGGTCTTTAGTGACTTAATCTTTAATCCTCAAGTCTTTTGACTACTAAGTAGGAGTCATGTGGATTTAATCCTAACATGATTAGTCTAACTTGTGAGAGGTGTTGGAATGATTTGGTTTCATTCCTTGGTTTCACTAATGCTTCTTATACATGAAGAAATTTGGTGAAAAAGATTCCAAAGAGTTTATGTATAATTTTGAAAAAAGATTTGGGCACATTTTGGAGCCAATGTATAATATTCCAATGCCATAAGCATAAAATTTCATCATTCATTTTTTTGGCATCTCAAAGTTACATTTGGCCATGTTATATGTCTAATCCACTTTAGGCAAGACATCATATGGTATCAACATGAGAGATTTACTTTTTAAGCTTGCATATGACTTTCTGGATCTTGGGTAGCAAAAACCAAAGTCAAACAAAAAACACTAACAAAAAATGCTGCCATAAATCTATAATTTTTCTATTGTGATGTAAGAGCTGGTTGAAGAAGATATTGTAATGAATGTCATTTCTTCCCATGTTATTACTAAAGCAATCCTAAAGATTGAACCCCATGAAGAGCCTTTCCTACATCTTTTCCTATTACATCCAAATGTCTTATTCTTATCAAGATAAGAAGTTATGTTGATTATATTTAGTGTGATATCCTCCTTATGGAATTCACACATATTTTATTAGGAATGCCTTGGATTTATAATTTCAATGTCATTCACATAGTCAAGAAAACACTTATGTGTTTGAATACAATAATAAGATCATAAAACTAATCTATGTAAAGTTAATTAAAAAGTGAACTATGACTCCCACACATAAGATTTTCCCCACACCAAGTCATGAGATCATTTTTTATCAACGATAACATAGTTAGAAGAAGAATGCCAAACTTTAGTTAATAGTTTTTTCTCATCCCTTATTGCAAGGGAGATTACTTCTGACATATACTTAATAAGTCTTACCCCTTCTCTTTTATGTAGGATATTAGAGTATTAAAGGTAGAAATTAACACCATGCTTAAAAAGGTTTATGTTATCATTTTGAATTAAGAGAAGTTATAGATCGGCCACCTAAATATCACATTCTAGATATTGTAGCTTTCCTTTTTCATGAGTTTAAAGATTTATATTTTGATGACCTACTTGATGGTTTACCACCTATGAGAGATATGTAACATGCTATTAACTTCGTTCTTGGTTCACAATTCTCAAAGATACTTCATCATATAATGAACCTTACTAAACATGTAGAGTTGAAAAACTAAGTTAATGAATGACTAAGGAAATGATTAAATTAAGAGAGCTTAAGTCCATATGTACTTTTAACACTATCAACCCCTAAAAAGTATGGAATAGAGAGATTGTGCATTGACATAAATCTATCAATAAGATCATTGTTAAATATAAAGTTTCCATCACTAAATTGGATGAAATGTTAGATCGTATTGAAAATGCAACTCATTTCTCCAAAGTAGATCTTGCATATGGGTAACATCATACCAGTATTAGAGCAAAAGTTGAAAAAACACATTTTAAAGCCCATGATGGATTATGTGAATGGCTAGTTATGTTTTCTAGATTATCTAAATCACTTAAAACATTCATAAGATTACTAAACATAAAACTTAAGCTATTATTAGGAAATTTCTATTAGTCTATTTTGATGTCATTTTGATCTTTAGCTAAAGGGAGAAGGAGCACTAGACCACAAACAATTAGTCCTAATCAAGATTTTAAAAAAAACTAAACTATATATCAATATCAAGAAATGCTTCTTTTTCTAACCTAAAGTGACCTTTCTAAGAATCATTGTTATTATTGATGGCTTGAAAGTAGAGCCTACCAAAATCAAAGCCAATCTATGTTAGTTAATTCTTGAGAACTTCACTAATTTCCAAACTTTTCATGGCCTAGCCACTTTTTATATAATGTTCATTTGAAATTTCAACACAATTATAGGTCTTTTTACAAGCCATCTATAGAAAGATAAATTTATTTAGAATGCACCTTCCAATAAAGTCATAAATCAAATCATCATCCTTATGACCTCATCACCCATTCTTAAACTTCCTTATTTCAACAGAACATTTAAGTTTCTATGTGATGCCTCTACTGTTGGTATTAGAAGAGATCTTTGACGATACAATTTTGGACACTACATAGAGTTAAGGAATTCATTATTCGATGATCAAATGTGTTATTAAGGAATAAACATATTATATCGAAAGATAAATATGTTTTCCACTAATGGATTATGTACCAGAGAATTCTCTTTTGAACTACATGCTAAGGTAGAACAGAGTTTATTTTAGACTAGGTTCATGGTTCCCTATAAAGGCAAGTCTATAGTTAATTATATCTCAGGAAGGATCTCTTCCTAAGAATACTCTCAATTAAAGAAATAAATTATTATTTCTAAGGATTTCAAAGTTGGTTTTCAAAGGATTGATTTTTTGGAATTTTTAATTGGGATAAATCCAAAGTGGAGAGAGTTATTTTTAGAAGCCAAATAGGATGAAGTAGGAATTGTCTGTTGATATTGGGATGCCTAGTAGGCACTTCAACTATCCTATTTTTTGGATTTAAATTAGATTTTGAGTTGAGTAAGACTTAAATTCTAGCACCATAATACTAAGACTTAAATTTTAGAACCATAAGACTGCAGAAATACATGTCGAAGATATATTTTTGAGAAGGATGCTTCAGAGCCTAGTCTACAAGTGCTTCTGACTCAAGTCAAATGCTTAACTTTGTTTCATTTTTGGAATTATCATCCATTCCTCTTCTGGACTTACAACATGCCTGGAGAGGATGTCAGCTAACACCACCTAAGCACATTTTAAATTCATGATGCTAAGTCTCAGAATGCAAGATGGTTGAGTTGTTGTATTTTTAGGAAAAAAACTATGAACCTAGACTCACTCCCTAATCCCTAAGATAATGTAGGGAATGAATGCATCTAACTATTGAACATTTTTTTGATTTTAAATATTTTTACTCAAGATTTAATTGAGGTCTTGGGTATGCATTTTTATACCTAATGCCCTGTAATTAGAAATAGTTATGGGCCAAATCAATAATAGAAGGCAGACTTCCCCAAGATGGTGGTCATCCTCCCAAGTCAGATGCACTTTTTGTGCAATGGGAGAAGTTACCCAATTCAAGGATTAGAGTAATATAATTTCATGGTTTCAAGACCTAAATGGTTTCTAATTAATTTTAAGGTTTGCTTAAGGCTTTAATTTATGTGAAATTTCAAATTTTGTTTTATTTTTATTTTAGTTGTTTAGATTGAAATTAGGTATAAATTTTAATTTTTCCTATGAGCCTAATCGTTAAGGCATTTAATTATAAGTAAGCACAACACAGAAAGAAACCTAGAAAAGTAGGTTAATTCTATTGCGCACTCAAATTGAATCAAGCCAATTTAAGAAAGAACAAATGGGTAATTGAGCTTTGACCTTATACAGCCTGACCTAGAACTACAGGTCTAGACCTATGGTTCTTCTTTCAAGGATTATCTCTTTCTTCAGAAACATTTATTAGGCTTCACAGGAAACCACTCCACCTATCTTTTGGTAGGGTTAGTACATGGTAATTCTAGAGCCCATAGATCCTAACATAATTTTAAGCTCAATTTTATATTTTGATTACATAATTAATCCTAAGTCCTAAAAAATAAATGTCAGCAAAATACAAATAGAACACATCAGTTATATTTCATAAGCATACAGGCTTTGCATTGGCTACTTGTCAAACCCACCTATCCTATAGGCTATGCTTAAGGTCTTAAGCATATCTACAAGAAGATAACATTTTAATTTATTTATGATAGCAATCCTTTCTAGCATATCCTCCTATAGAAGATAATGTTAGGTCTAAAAAGAATGTCCTATCATTCATTCTAATAGGAAAATAATCCTAGACGTGTAGTCTAAAACTCTACACTACAAAGACATGTGAACCACATCATATCATAATACATCATAAGGAATCATAAAGAATCATAGAATGGCCTAACCTAAATCTAGGGTCTATGACCTAATGATCTAGTGTGTAAAGAAAATAAGCTTGTGTAATAAGACTTTGCTAGGCCTCTTTAATTCAAGTTTCAATTTGGACATTGGGTTTGTTTCAACTTTACCTTTGGATGGTTTCAATTCAAATGTTTTACTATTTGTTTTCATTTTCATTTTCACTTTTATTTTGTTAAAGTAAAGTTTAGGTTTTTAAGAATGAAGAGTATAATATATTCCACTTTTGGATGGAACCCATTCTATTCAACATCCTAAACCCTAATGGAATTAAACCTTCATCCTAAGATGAAGATTTATCTTGAAGGTCTAACTAAGATCCTTAAGTATCATAATTAATCCCTTTAGTTTCATTTAGATGGTTTGGATTTGAGTTCAATTTAGATTTTGGATTATTGTTTCAATTCTTTTCTTTGGAATTAGGTTCTTCATTTCATTTCTTTTAGTTTGATTTGACTTTTATTCTTGATTTAAGTTTATTTGGTTGGAATTATTTCATTTTATTTAGGTTATTTAAATTATTTCATTTACTTTTGTTTGAATTATTTTATATTGTTTGAATTAATGTTTTGGGTCTGAGTTATGCTTAGGTTTGTTGAATTATGTTAATTTCATTGGGTATAATTTATGCTAACCTAAGGCACTTAGGTTAATATTTGACCAATTCTTAAGTTAACTTGATTATGGATTAAGGTTTCATTAATTATTTGTGATTTCATTAACTTAAGGTTTAATCACTTTTAATGTGCCTTTTTAATTTCCTTAACCCTTAATTATGAAATTGATTAAGTTCTTTGATTTAGAATGTTGAAAAACCATCCTAAATATTCTTGATGTTTGATTAAGATTAGTTCAAATTATTTCATGAATTGATGAATTTTTAAATTTTTTATTAATTATTTGATTCATATTGACTTAGGAATTTGGAAATTCAATAATTCCCAATCCATAGGTCAATTGGGTTTGAAATTGTTATGGAAAGTGGGGTTCCATGCCAATTTCAAGTTTCCAAAGCTTCATCTTGATTAGATTCATAATTAAGGTGTAATTGAGGTTTTAATTATTTTATTAAAACTTAAATTAGGCCTAATTTGATGCAAATAATTTAGAGATTTTATTTTTTTGCTTGATTCCTCCCTGAAAGATGTTTCCAATGAGGGTTCATTCATAACTTTTAAAAATTGGGTTGATATATTATGATTTATTAAAGTTCTCGTTAATTATTTGAATTATGTAATTCATTCAATTACCTAATTAAGCCATTTTTATGATTTATTTGGTTTTAATGAATTTCATTGATGGTTTTATATTCATTAGAGTTTATTAAGTTGATTTGAAGTTTTGATTCATTTTAATGATTTATTTCATTTTATTTTAATTCATTTAATTAAAATTAATGTTTGGGATTTAAATTTAATATTTCATGAATTACATTGAATGAATTCATGAAAATTTTCTTATGGTGTATTTTAACATCAATTTAAATTCCCCAATGTTTCATTTTAATTGGATCAATGCTTTGTGATTAATTAAGGTCTAATTGATTTCATTCAAAGTCAAACTAAGGCTAAAATACCCATAATTAATTGGTGATTTTAATTTTAATGGATTCCTCTCATCAAAATGAATCTATAGAGCCCTAGTTTGCAATTTTTTGGATTTAAATTTTATTTTCTATGATTTTTTTGAAGTTTTTGTGATTTTTAATTAATTTTTAAATTAGTTTAAGAGGGATTTTCTCGATTTATGAATGCAGACCAATGTGGTGGCCTATGTGGCGCAGTCACCAGGTCGGACGATGGGATTAGGTCATGCAGATTCTGCATGGCATCCATATCAAAAGTGGTGCCATGCCAGACGAATCGTGATCACCTGACCAAAGATCGGATAGTCCCGATTCAATCTGCGATATCCTTAAGGGTTAAAATCGGATCATCTAGCTAGATCTCGGTCATCTATTCCAAATAGAAGGATTGAACAATAGAGATCAAATCCCAAGAATCTTCAGTGAGAGATGGACATCGTCCATCATTTTCACCAAATGTTTTGTGATCATCGATGAATTTCAAAGTGATTTTTATTGTAAAATGATCAGTGACCAATTTACAATCAATCCATACAGTTTGATCAATATGGGGATCAAGTTTGATTTAAAAAGTGCAAAAACTAAATGCCTAAAGGGTTGGTGGTGGAGCGTACCTAATTTATAGCGATCATCACGGTAAGATCGACTTCATTATGTTCACCTCGATGTGATGATGCCATGTTACAATTTGGTGGCTTGCTTCTCAGTGGATCACCTCTTAAACCAACCTCAGATCATATTCCATTGACCTTGGTCATTTTTTAGCTCATCGGCAGTAAGGGGATAGGGTGGCATTTTTGTTTAAGGTCATCTTGACCTCTAAAACTTGTTGGAACATTCAATTTCATGTGGGAGAGTCTCCCTTGCATTTCACCATTAAAGGGGCTCAGTGGCTACCTAATTTTGTTCATTTTTTGGCATACCAGTGGTGAGAAATCAGGGGAAGGGTTTCTTTCTTCATCTCTACCCTTCATAAATAATTTGAGATGAAAAGAGAAAGGGAGTTGCCCACTCCCTAAAACTTGTTGGAACATTCAATTTCATGTGGGAGAGTCTCCCTTGCATTTCACCATTAAAGGGGCTGGCTACCTAATTTTGTTCATTTTGCCATACCGGTGGTGAGAAATCAGGGAAGGGTTGCTTCATCTCTACCCTTCATAAATAATTTGAGATGAAAGAGAGAAAGTTGCCCTCCCACCCCCCTCCAGCCCCCCCCCCACCCCATTTTGCATGCTTAGCCGAGAGCCTCTTCCTTGGCCTTTTAGCTGGCCAAATACCAGCCAAGGGGTGGATTAAATCCCCTTGGCCTTGTTAACAGGTTTAGATCAAGGATAAGAAGGGAGGTGGGCATTTTGACCCCTTTTCTTGCTTGGTCGAGCCCCCTTCTTCCCTTCCTTGGCTTTTTTTTCTTCTTCTTCCTTGCTTCTCCCCTAGAGGAAGCCAAATTTTTGTTGGTTTCCTTTTGGTGGCCTTCAATTGATTGGAATGAATCAAATCTCTTGAAGTCTAGAGGTGTAATGAGGTATATGGAAGAGAGGAAATGAGACTTGCCTTCTTTTCATAAATTTTCAAGTCCTCTCCTCTCATAATTCCACTACTTTCATTTTTCTTTATTTTTATGGTTTATGGCATCACCATCAAAGTCCTTAGACTAATATGTGATAGCCCAACTCAAACTCAAGATGAATTTGAGGTCAAGTCTAAACTCATTTGACTTGGATTGGAATTTTGAATCTGAACCATGCATTTGGATTCAAAGTGTTTGATTTTGATTTTTTTTATTTTGGATTCAATTATGTTTAATTGATGATTGATTGGGTTTTGATTTAATTAATTCATTTAGATTTGAATTAATTTTGGATTTCATTTCATTTCAACCCATTTAAATCTAAATGGGATAAGTTTGATTCCAATTGGGTTCAAATGATTAATTAAACTCAATTGGATTGGGTTTGGACTCCAATCATGCTTGATCATGTGTGAGATGATTTGGAGTAATTTATTTCTTTTAATTTCAATTAGATTTCAATTTGAAACAATTTTACCCAAAGTGGGCTTAATGGGTTAAGTTTAGGTTTCATTTAGGTCAAATGAACAATTTGACCAAATTAGACCCAATGATGAGTTGAATTGTGTTTGATTATCATTTTTAAATGATTTTGAGCAATCAAATTGAATTGATTTCAATTTGATTTTGGGTTTCAACCCAATAGGGGCCATTTAGTGTTATTTAGACTAAGTGGTCTAAAAAACCCAATTAAGCCTAAATGAATTTAAAATATTTTTGATTCATGATCAAACATGTTTATTTGGTCATTTGAAATATTTGTAATGATTTAATTTGGTCAAATTCTTGGTGGGTTAACCTTCGACTTGATGGGACCCACCTAAGTGAAACATATGCCAAATGGAATGACTAGATTTGACTTTGATTTAGTTTTGGATGTGTTCCTTTACTTTAATTTGATTTGAATATGATTTATTTGGATTTGATTTGATTTAATCTAAATTTGAAAATTGGGTTAACTCTACCTTAGATTAGATCAAACCCAGGAGGTTTCAATATGTCACTATGTATAGTGTCCTAAGCATTGAATTAGGAGATTCTTATTTAAGATTAGGACTATCTAATCATTAATTTTAGAATTGATTTTAACCTCATCCAAAAATGAGGTCAACAATATTTGTCAAGAAAATAATTATATAGCTTTTTATATTTAGAAGTTGAATGAAGCTAAACTAAGATACTCTACTTATTAGAGAGTGTTATATGCCGTAGTTACACTTTAAAGCATTTGAAACATTACATATTATGTTGGTAATTCACTTCAGTACTAATCATTAAGCTTATATTACCAAGGTAATCCTAGAAGGTGCATCTACGAGTTTATTTTCTACCCCAGACTCATATATTAGAACAAAAGTAAAGTTTTGAAGATACTCTACCCATTTTGCATGTTTAAAACTTAATTTTCATTTGGTATCCCCCCCCCCCCCCACCCATGCTTAGCCGAGAGCCTCTTCCTTGGCCTTCTAGGTGGCCAGATACCGGCCAAGGGGTGGATTAAATCCCCTTGGACTTGTTAACAGGTTTAGATCAAGGATAATAAGGGAGGTGGGCATTTTGACCCTTTCTCTTGCTTGGTCGAGCCCCCTTCTTCCCTTCCTTGGCTTTTTTTCTTCTTCTTCCTTGCTTCTCCCATGGAGGAAGCCAAATTTTTCTTGGTTTCCATTAGGTGGCCTTCAATTGATTGGAATGAATCAAATCTCTTGAAGTCAAGAGGTGTAATGTGGTATATGGAAGAGAGGAAATGAGACTTGCCTTCTTTTCATAAATTTTCAAGTCCTCTCCTCTCATAATTCCACTACATTCATTTTTCTTTATTTTTATGGTTTATGGCATCACCATCAAAGTCCTTAGACTAATATGTGGTAGCCCAACTCAAACTCAAGATGAATTTGAGGTCAAGTCTAAACTCATTTGACTTGGATTAGAATTTTGAATCCGAACCATGCATTTGGATTCAAAGTGTTTGATTATGATTTTTTTTTATTTTGGATTCAATTATGTTTAATCAATGATTTATTGGGTTTTGATTTAATTAATTCATTTAGATTTGAATTAATTTTGGATTTCATTTCATTTCAACCCATTTAAATCTAAATGGGATAAGTTTGATTCCAATTGGGTTCAAATGATTAATTAAACTCAATTGGATTGGGTTTGGACTCCAATCATGCTTGATCATGTGTGAGATGATTTCGAGTAATTTATTTCTTTTAATTTCAATTAGATTTCAATTTGAAACAATTTTACCCAAAGTGGGCTTAATGGGTTAAGTTTAGGTTTCATTTGGGTAAAATGACCAATTTGACCAAATTAGACCCAATGATGAGCTGAATTGTGTTTGATTATCATTTTAAAATAATTTTGAGCAATCAAATTGAATTGATTTCAATTTGATTTTGGGTTTCAACCCAATAGGGGCCATTTTGGGTTATTTAGACTAAGTGGTCTAAAAAACCCAATTAAGCCTAAATGAATTTAAAAAATTTTTGATTCATGATCAAACATGTTTATTTGGTCATTTGAGATATTTGTAATGATTTAATTTGCTCAAATTCTTGCTGGGTTAACCTTTGACTTGATGGGACCCACCTAAGTCAAACATATGCCAAATGGAATGACTAGATTTGACTTCGATTTAGTTTTGGATGTGTTCCTTTATTTTAATTTGATTTCAATATGACTTATTTGGATTTGATTTGATTTAATCCAAATTTAAAAATTGGGTTAACTCTACCTTAGATTAGATCAAACCCAAGGAGGGTTCAATAGGTCACTATGTATAGTGTCCTAAGCATTGAATTAGGAGATTCCTATTTAAGATTAGGACTATCTAATCATTAATTTTAGAATTGATTTTAACCTCATCCAAAAAGGAGGTCAACAATATTTGTCAAGAAAATAATTATATAACTTTTTATATTTAGAAGTTGAATGAAGCTAAGCTAAGACACTCTACTTATTAGAGAGTGTTATATGCCATATTTACACTTTAAAGCATTTGAAACATTGCATATTATGTTGGTAATTCACTTCAGTACTAATCATTAAGCTTAGAAATTCATAAATACCAAATGAAAATTAAGTTAGACGCATGCAAAATGGGTAGAGTATCTTCAAAACTTTATTTTTGTTCTAGTAAATGAGTCTGAGGTAGAAAATAAACTCGTAGATGCACCTTCTAGGGTTACCTTGGTAATATAATCTTTAGACTTTTAAATTCCAAGATTTTTGGAGATAAAAAATGATTATAAAGTTGGTATTGCATTTCATTTTATTTATCTAGAATGATCGAGTACAGATTTATCTGTTTTCCAATTTAGGTGATGATTATTCTATTATAGAGGTATATCTTTAAAAAAGAAACAAATTATTTAGCTCTATAACATCAATTAGGACATTTTTTTTTATCATAAAGCAATATTTAGGAGAAATAGCAGAATACTTTAGTAAGATAACAAAATATACACCAGCTATAATTAATATTTTATTAACCATCACTAAAAAGAAATGCAGAGAGAGTAGTGACTCAATGTTATACATATTGAAAAGCCAAAAGCACATATGAAAATGTCAAAAATATCATGCTTTACCTATTTCTTTTAGAACTTAAGATGATAGTTCCATTGATTTTTTACTAGGTCTTTATAAAATTCTAAGGTACGTTTATAGTGGTTGATAGATTCTCCGAAATGTCTCCTTATTAACTTATTTTATGTCTAATGATGCATTACATATGGTACTATTATTTTTTAATAAAATAATCATATTACTTGGACTTCCTTCTCCAATTATTTCAAATAAGGATGTTAAATTTGCATCATATTTTTGAAAAACATTATGGAAGTTGATGGGCACCACACTTAAATTTTCTTCAATCTTTCAACCCCAAATTGATGGAAAAATTGAGGTCATCAACAAGACTTTAAGAATATTCTTAGAAACTTGGTGGGTAGAAGCATAGGCAATTTGGTTCTTGACCTTCCTAAATTAAGTTGCCTATAACTATTCATTTTCTATAGCTACTAAGAAAATACAATTTATGATAGTCTATGATTATAATCATAAGAAACTAGTTGATCTTACTAGCATCCCCTCACATGCATTTTCTAATTCTACATTTGCATTTTCCTAAGATTTCTAAAACCTTCACAATAATTTAAGAAATAATTAGAAGCCACAAATACAAAATATAGTGAAACAAAAAATAAAGAGAAAACTTTAAATAGTTTCATATAAGAGATTATGTGTTAAGAAGAATCCATCATCAGAGGTATCCATCCAAATCATTTAAAAAATTACAAGCTAGGGCATGTGAGCCATTTAAAAGTATTTAAAAAAATTAGAATTAATACATACATTATTGAATTGCTAAAATACATATTTACTTGTGTAATTTTTAATGTGGAAGATTTTATACCATATAAAGTAGATAGCCAACCTCCAAATGTGAATGATGATTCTTTTGTAAGAACACGAAACCACTCTTTACAAGTCTAAACTAATGCTCATTCATTTAGGTGGGCCACATCATTAGAGATTAAGAAGATCATAATGGAGATCATAGATTCCTTATTAGATGGAGAGAGAAATGAGCCACCCATAAAAGACACTTGGTTTACTTCTACTCTTCAAAGAGGAGTTCATTGTGTTCCATGAGAAATGATATAGCACATGCAGGACTAATAATAAGAGGACCATTTACAAATAATAAAAGAAAATTGAAGACATGATGACAAGCCTATTTTCTTATAATGTTGGAATTTAGTTGTGTTATATTATATTATGTTGTATTGTACTTTCCTTATATGTTGTATTATCCAATTCAAAGTCAAATTTAAGGTCAATGGGCTAACCAAGGTAGTGTGCAAGTGAGTTAGTGATTAGTAGAGTTTATTTTGGACAGTTGGGATAAGGGGTTGGCCTTAACGATTCCCTTCTTCAGATTTTGTGTTGTATATAAACATACTTATTTTTTTAATTAAAGCACTGTAGATTTTTTTTCTTAAATTGGATCGAATTCCATGCAATGTTGGATCTTAGTTATCATCTAAGAAGAAAGGTTGGGTGATTCTATTTTTAACACTACTTTGGTGAGTGATTTAAAATTTTAGTTGCTTTTAATTTAATGGAATTTTATAGTACTTTATTCTTGAGGATGTATTCTACTATAGAAAAATTAAAAGCATACCTTTCATTGACAAAATGTATTTTAAGATCCAAAAGTAAGGTTTAGTTTGGATCCAGAATTTTCAAGACCTATTTTCAATATCTCTGACAATTGGCTGACTAAATCTCTACCAAAAATTATCAAAATATCTATATTAGTAGTTAACTTCATCACATACAAGTTAGAAGTGCTGAATTAAGTTTATGTTTTACAAATGTTTTGAACTCTAATCTCAAGCCCACTTGTTGATAGATACAGTTTTCCTCCTCACTAGTCTTAGAAGAAAACTTAAAAAAGAATATACTCCTTTTTAAAATTCATAAATTTTTTTATAAATCAAGTTGACCCCAATTCTTTTTTACTTGGTTTGAATACCTAGTGTGGTGATCCTTAGGGTGAAACCTAGGTATAAAGAATTAGACTAGCTTACTACAAAGTTCTTGGTCGACCAATAAATCATTCCAAACTCTTATTCTAGTTGAATCTAAACTTGACATAATATATCCTTTCTATCCAAAACATTTTAAGAGAGCCACCCATCTACCAATTTTACCACTTCAGTTATATAACCCCACCCTCCACCATAGATCTTTGGTAGTTTTTCTTTCCATTGAATCTATCTTTAAAAGATAGTAAGGCTGACATTCAAGACAAATGTGGTGAGCACCTTGATCAAGTTTTAATGAATTTATTTTAACTATATAATTAATTAAAAATCAACTCATAATAAGTTAAATCAAATCATAAGGTCTTAGCTATATTAATTATCCCTAAAGACACTAGCTTATTTTAAATCATTTACTTTAGTTTTTATTAGATTTAGAATTAATTTTATTTTTGACCAAACCACTTTTTATTCACTATTAAAAAATAACAAAATATTTAAATATGATTAATTGAACTTTAAATCCTTTTGGAATGATACTCTACTCATAGTTTATTACTTATTTAACCACGTAATGTTTTGCAAATCACCCAGGCAATGTTGTATAAAATAAGTTTTTAGCGACATTATTGGGGATTTAAATGAAATCAATAATAATAATATATGTTTTATTAATTTAATTTATATTTATTTTTTTCTACTAAGACTATTTTAATTTATTTTTGTTGCCATCCTATCTTAAAAATCAAGTCATTGCTTAAGGAGTTTACTTTGGGTATCAGGAATACAATATATTTCATACCAATTGGAATGACAACACTTGGTAAAATGGGTCAATATGAACCATTTAGACAAATGGAGTTAAGGTGATATTAAAACAATTAATTAAATAATAATGTGGGCTAATTAAAACTAATTAATTCTTAAAATGCTTGTAAGTTATTTCACTAGTTGAATTGGCCTAACCATAAACATTAACTATAAAGTTACTAGCAATAAACCATAATTAAAAGAAGATTAACATTGGTAAACTTGTCCAACATATTTCACCACTCTCACTCTACCTACTTTCCTTTGTTATCTCCTGACATCATCTTATCCATTGACTTGGATTGACTAAGCTAGATGACAACTAATCAACGTAATCAACTATGGTTAACCATGGCCAAAGCGCTCTTTGGTGGCTATAAATTAAGCCCTTTACTATATTTTCATGAAGAGATGCTCTATGCTAAAGAGCTTTATATAGCCACTAATTGCCTTTGAATTTTGTTGGCAAGCTATGCTAACAAACTAACCTTAAGCTAAATTTCAATCATGATCAACCTACTCATCCAAGGCATCTCAAAGGGAATTGAAAAAAGGTTTTGTCCTACTCATATAAGAGAAGTTAAGGCATAAATTTCATTAGCTTCCATCTTATATACATGTAAAAACTTGCAAAGCTTATATATGTACTTAAGTTTGTTGGTGATTATAAGTCATGATTGATTAAGCCACATTCTCTGCATGTAGCCCTTAACTCTATCAAAGTTTCTAATAAGTGAATTCCTCTAAGATTCTTTGTGCTGGGAGAAATTAATCAAGTTAATATTGGATTGGATTGGCTTAAAAGACCCAAATCTTTGGCTTTTAGTCTAATACAGGGAAGAGTGCAACATTTAGATTATTGAATCTATTTAGATAGAGTCTACTGGTCTAGATCAAATTGGACTATAGACTTGTTTGTCTATTGATTAAATTAGGATATTTTTGGGTATTTTTTGGGATTGTTGTGTGCACAATAATGAATCAAATCTTATGAAATTTTAACTAATGATGCACTAAACTATAAATAATCTAGAAAAAATATAGTTTCATGCATTTTCTTTTTAAAAAAATGAATTATTCTCTATTTTTATTTTTTTTGATGCACTTGATGATTTGAGGAAAATTCTCAAACTCTTAGAATAGCTCGAGCATGGTGATTTGTATTTTGCATGTTTTAAATTTTTAATAGCATGAAATCACTATTTAAAAATTCTACTAATTATGTTTTTAAATAAAAATTAAAAATAATAGAGATGCTTAGTAGCATCAAATTACATATCAATAAATTTATTTAGAATTTTTTTTAATTTCATTTTCATAATTTTATAATTTAAATAGTGGTTTTAACTTCTTTTAATTTTTCTACTTGAGAAAATTTACAATTTTAATTAAATTTATGAATACTTAATAGTTCAATTTATGCTTTCTTGTATTTCTTTAAAGACTAATGTGATCATTTTCATTATTTTATATTTATCTAAGTGTAAAATGATCATATTACCCTTATGCAACCTCAAACTCATGGCATTTATCCCATGAATATGGTCTATTGTGTTTATCATATCCCAATTATTGGAGAGTGTTTGAAGTATTTTCGTGACTATAATAATTAAATTATCATATATTTACATATTTAATTAATCAAAATATCTTTAATACTCTTATAAAATTGGGATTATTTAAGCAATTTAATATACCAAATTGAGTGCATTCCAATGATTTTCTTTTTAAAAAGATTATTAAGCCTAATTTCAAGATTCAATTATTTTTTTAATTATAAAAATAAGATAGTTGGAAAACAATTCATGCATTTTCAATATGCCTAATGCCCAATTTCAAATCTAAAAATCATCTTAAGTATATGCTAACATTCTCAAATTTATCTAGATTTTTTTTAATTATTTGGTATTTTTAAAAATTTTATAAATTTGGTAATAATTATAAAGAAACAAATAATTTTAAATTGTCTAAAATAATTTGAAAATGGTAATCTCAAAATTAATAAATATTAGGTATGGGCATCTCTATCAAGGATTTTTATTATCTAAATATATTTTTAAATAATAAAAATCTTTAATTTATTTAACTTAATTAATCAAGGCTAATTTGTATTCTACAAATAAAATGTCAAATGTTATATATCTATTTTATAAGAATTTATATAAATTATTTACTATTTTTTATAAAATTCCACATCAAATGTGATAAATATTGTAAATGTTAATTAATTTATCAAATATCTATAACATTTGGAGCCAAACATTAATTCAATTAGAGGTTAATTTGAAGCTATAGTTAACTAACTATGACTATAGTTTGGAAAATACTTTTGGGGCTATTTGGGATCAATTTTGTTTTCTATTTTTTTTATTTTTATGTCAATTTTGAAAATATGTTTGTTTAGAGTATTTTTTATGTGATTTTATTTTTTATTTTTAACAACACTCAAAACATTTTGAGTATTTTTTAAAAATAATAAGTACAATCAAATAAGTTTTATTTTTAAGCAAAACAAAATAAAACAAAATAAAAAACACAAAATAAAAAATAAAAAACAATAGTGATCCCAAACGACTACTTAACTTTTTGGTATTTATCCTTTAATTATATAATATACTTAAAAATAGTGTTGACATTGACTATACATTTTAATTTGAATTTTTGAAAACATCAAATTTTAAAACTTTAATTTTTAAACATAGATTCCACTTTTAAATTTCTGCGGACTATTTGATAACTTTGCATTTCAATAATTTAAATGATTTTTAGGATTTTTTATAAAATCCTAAGGTTACTTCAGAAATTTAAAATCTTAAAAGTCAAATTTCATTCAATTATCACTTGGTACTTATAAAAAAGATGCTCATAGAACACCACATACAATTACATGGTGTTTTGATTATTTCAAGTTGATTTTTAATTAGTTTGGGCTAACTATTTTTCTTAGCATTTTATTCCTCAGTCATATACATTTTTCACAATATAGTGGGCATTAGTTTAGGGCCATATGATCACTTCACTTACAACTTAGCATCTCAACTTGATTGATTTGATTTCAAATTAATAACTTATACTTTGATTAATTGATCTATGATATCTCACACCTAAATTGTTAACCATATTAGTTAGTGAATTATTATTAATAAACATGATTCGTATGGGATCACATTACTTAGGATAACTTACATGGTATTTTATAATAATTTATCCTAGTTCATTCTAGTTCTAGCTGACATTATATGTCATTATATCTATACAATCATTTCTAGAGATTGTTTAAGTCTAACCCATTTTATAATATTATTTATTTCATCAACTTGATTAAAATCTATATAATTTGATTTAGAAATTATAGTTATGCACTTTATCTACTCATTCAGAAAAATTAATCACTCCAATTTATTATGTCATTATATAGTATCGCTTCTTTAACTATATTATTTTTCTAGTCATGTTCTTTCGAATGATTAACATCTTGGACTAGTCACACTTTTTTTACTAAGTCCTTTATCAATGCAGTCAAGTTTGTCAGATTACACTACCTGTGTTTGGTTAGAAAGATCACAGCTTAATTGATTCTACTATCTTTTTATATCTTTTTTGGTAGGAACCCTTATGAGTTTGACTATATTTTAAATAGTTAGCATTATTCTAACTTGGCCATAATCTTTTAACTAAGTTATTCTAATGTTGACTACACCTTATAGTTGATAATTTCGATTCTTAGATCTACACCCAAACTTAAACCATTTCTTTCTTTTTGAGTAGATTGTCTATAATTGCATTTATTTAGCATTCTAGATATTAGGAGGTCTTTTTAAGAGTCTAATATTTTCTTATCTTTCAAATGTTTGTTTCATATTTGGACATAAATTTTTTATGGTCTCAACTATTTTCTCTCATATTAATACACTTGTAAATGCATGAGGTCAGTCTTTATAAATAAGTTAATGATGATTCCTTTATTTTAGGGTTTAACCTATCCAAAGAATATATTAACTTTTATCTTAAGACAATGTTTTATTTGATAATAAAAATCTTTTTAGCAAAATTATACCTTACATGAATATTTAGTGAATATAATAAACTAGGCATGGCATCTTGATAAATTTTAAATTTAAACTTAATTATATTAATCCATACATGAGACCAGAAGCTTTTCAAAATATTTTTATTTCTATATATTAAACATTAAGGATGCATATCTATTTTTAAATCTTTTATACCTTATCAATATTTAATTTAAATTGGCATTAAAATCTAATATTAAGGATTAAGGTGACAAGCTATAATTTGACTTGATCCAATGAAATAAGCTAGCTTATTAGTACTAAACTAAAGCTTTTACACATACTTAAGTTCCTTGATTGGTCACAACCTTTTTAGCCATTTAGCATAGAGTCATAGTGTAGTTAGCTTGATATTTTTCTATGGCACCTTCTTGTGTATAGCTACAGACTTTGTGTGCTACTTTATTATGGTTGAATCTCATATTTATTATACTACTTTTATGCATTAGGACAGAGACATTTTCTTATAGATGTCAAATATGTAGCCATTGTTGCCTTACTTTTTATAGAGACTATGCATCAAAATTAATGCAATGTTAATTTATAAATTACTCGCCAATTAATTATTTATGATGTGATATTTTATATAATGCTATACCATACTTTTTATTAAGCTCTGATGACTCTATTTAATATCATTATGTTTTCTACATTTTATTTAGTTTAAGAAAATGTATGTACAATAGCATGCAAAAAAGGTTTTGACTAAGCATAAAATTATTCAAGAGGAATCACTTGCATGTATCCCAATAATAAGCAAACTTGTATATGTAACTTAAACTAGGTGATAAGAACTAGGAATGAAGGGGATATAATGGTTATACCTTACTACATGTTTTTATAGAATTAGGACTTTCGATCCTATATTGTAAAGCTCAACTACACGTATATTTTCTTGGGGAATTTATATATAGTTTACCCAGTTGCATTAGTTAGTTCTCTTATTTTGTATTTCTATCACATTGCATGATTTTTTTACTTATCTAGTTCCTTTATAATTTTAAAGTGAAGCTTTTTCCAACTATTTTTTTACTTTGTGCTTTTTAAAATATGACTATTTAACAATATTTTCTACTAATACTATTTTAATCATATCAGTGCCATGACATAGATCATAGTTTTTAGCTTACTCAATTTAGTTCATCATAGATAATCCACTCAAGTTAGTGCTCTTCAAGCAAGATCACTCTAGGAGGCTATTAATATAATTAGTAGAGTTTAGTGAATTTAACATACCATACCAAAATGACAATCAAAGTGTAAGCAGTCACCAATTTTCTAGTAGATTTCAATAACTCATAAAATGTCATAATTAATAAAGAATTAGGGTGGCATCTATATGTAAATGATTCTTCGGGTGAGCAAGGAATAGAATTTGGTATTGTTCTAAGAAGTCTAGTATGGATCATTATAACTCAATCAGTAAAATTAACTTCAAAGTCAAAAAATAATTAATCCAAATATGAAACTTTACTCACTAGACTAAGATTCACTCAAGGATTCAGTGCTTGGCACATTTCCATTCATACACATAGCTCATGGTCAATTATATCAATGAGGATTATAAAGTGTGAGATGATTAATTATAAAGATATTTAATCAAAGTGAAAGTAGAGATTGGGAAGTTGGAATACATCAGAATTGAACAAGTCTTAAGAGACTTGAATTAACTCAAGAATCTACTATCAATAGCAAGCAGAGTTAAGAAAAAGCTTATCCTTTAACTCTTTCAACCAAGCATAGAAGAAGATGAGTCTATGCTGATAAATTATGAAGATTCTTCTAGTTGGATCAACAACATAAAGAAATACTCACAAACTTAAAAGATGGAAGGAGTTAAAGATTGAAGAAGTCTCAAGATCAGTATCTCCTAAGAGGTTGTAAGTTATTTTGAAGATTAGCAACCTCAATAAATATGAAGAGCATAGAGGAAAGTTAACAATGCAAACTTCCAGTGATGTCCACTCTAACAAATGTGGAAGTCACTCAGGCCAAGAACACTTACCTTATTGCCTACATTAACGAAAGACCAAAGAATTTTCTAAGAAGTGTGAGAAGTTTCAATGGTTCATTTATGTAGAGGAACAATTATCACAGCCTCTATAGCCAATCTCAAGTTCTTGTCTTTCAACATTTAGGGAATGGATGTGGCAGGCCCCTTGCCAAAGTCCAGTTGACAACCAAAACTCATGCTCATCATAATTGACTACTTTAGCAAGTGGATCGAGGTTAATCCACTCATTAAGATAATAACCACCCATGTTTATTTAGAATGACAACATTTGTAGGTGTGGGAAACCAATGGTGATTATTGCAAATAGTGGCCCATAATTCACCAATAACCAATTGAGAGATTTATCTGAGTCTCACAAAATTGAACTCAACTATGCTTCTATGCATCATCCTTTGAGCAATGGTCATGTAAAGGTAGTGAATAAAAAGATCCTTAACTTATTAAAGAAAAAGGTGGAAGGTGTAAAAGCAATGTGGTAAATGCTTACATGTTATACTCTAAATACTCAGGATAACTCCAACATCAACAACTAGGCAAACACTTTTCACCCTTTCCCATAAAAAAGAAATTGTACTGCCAATTTAGTATGAACTCCACAATTAAAGAGTAATAACAACTACCAAGTTAGATCAAGAATTTGATGAGTAGGAAATATTGAATGTTAAGGCCATGAAAACCACACTTAACTTAATTTAATAACAACTGCCCATGAGATAAATTCTTTATACTTGTTTTTTTATCGTTAATCAATATTATTTTCATATTCCCCTAGTGAATTATTGTGAAATACCAAATTAAGATGTTTTTAATAACTCTCCCAAAGGCTCGAGGAGTTGTATGAAGCTAAAGCACTCTGTGAGTTATAATAATTCAAGTTAACACTCAAGGAGCTCTATGTCAACTCAGGTCGCAAGCCACATTTGGCCCAACTAATAAGCTCTATTTGGTAAGCCATATATGTCCAAAATAGAAAACCTAAAACATGGTGCATTGTTTTTGGCTTGAGTGTACAAAGGTTAATTTGAAGTTCAAATAAAATCAAACTATGAACACTTTCTCACTTTAAATATTTCATAAAAATGATAAAAGAATACATACAAATACAACACTCCATGTAGTTGATGACTCAAGTGTAAAACTGACACTCGGTGTGGTTGGAGACTTTAAATACTAGGACCCACAATCTGTGGTAGGCGACTAAGACAAATACTCTATGGTTAGGGACCGAGAACTACACTTCATGGTTGGAGGCTAAGACCAACTCTATGGTTACTGAGTAAGATCAACACTTAATGGTCAATGACTAAGACCAACACTTTATAGTTATTATCTAAGACCAACACCTTGTGGCCTGCGACTAAGACCAACACCCTAGGGTTAGTGTCTAAGACCAACATTCTATGGTTGGCAAGATTGGAAACTATGACAAACACCCCACGGTTTGTAACTAAGACAAACACCTCGTGGTTTGCATCTAAGACCAACACCCTAGGGTTGGCAACTAAGACCAATACCTCATGATTGGTGACTAAGACTAACACCTTGTGGTTGCACTAAGACCAACAATTCATGATTGGTGACTAAGACTAATACTCCATGGTTGGGGACTAAGACTAGCACTTAGTGGTTGGTGACAAAGACAAACATTTCATGTAGTTGGCAACATAGTATTCCCCCAAAAAATTATGAAGGGTTTACATGAAAAATTATTCAATAAACTTTGCTAGTGTATGAATTTAACAAGTATATCATTTTGATAAGTACTTTGTATTTTATTTATGATCTCTCATCAAGTATGATCTAACCAAGATAAATATTTTATGAGTATATTCATTAAATATAAATAACAAATTGAGTGGATGCATTAATAAAGAAGATTATAAAAAAAAATTCTTCATTCATTAAAGAGAAAAAATGTAAGTACAAAAATAAGTTGAGAGTTTACAAAATTTTAATATAAAATAAATTTTCCAACTCTTAAGTACAAAAAAAAAACCAAGTAAAAGAGAAGAGAAACTAGGAGGTGCTCCATTTCTCATCACTAACCTTAGGGTTTGATTCTAATAAGGCGAGCATGATATCAAACTCTAAAAATTTGATGTCTAATTGATCGTGTTTCATTGATTTAGCAATAATGAACTCAATGCCTTCACTAAACTTTATAAAAAGCTCTTGTACCTCATCAAAATTAAAGAAGCCCAAAAGGTCAACCTCTTTCTTTTAAAACTCTTCAATGTGATGAAAATATTCCATCTCCATCTCTTTAATCATCTCAAAAAGGCAAGTTAGCTCATGTATTTCTTTCTCATTCCCTTATTCATGTTGCTCTATATCCTTCTGAGACATAGTTAACTCAGACTTTATGAGCTACTAATGAATATTTTATTAGTGGTGCACCAATTTGGTAGCTGAAAGATCCTTCATTCTTTTTCATATACGTAAAATTTCATTGATTACCTTGAAGATATAAGTAATCCAAAAGAAAAAAAAAAAGGGGGGGGGGGCAATGAATCAAGGACTTAATTCTAATGTAAAGTAAATCTAAGTTATCCATATGTACTAAAAAAGCAAGTTTGGGCTCCATTGATGTCATAATGGAGAAGGTTTGGGAGTGAGCCCCTCTTTTGGCCAAAAGGTTAGCTAAATAGTTGCCTTCTCTCCAAATGTGTGATAAAGAGGTCTTCATGCCCACAAACAAGTGTCACAATATCTTAATATCATTAATAATGTACCAAGGTGCATTATGATGGTTAGTCTCCAAGAGTAGAAATCTAATAGTTTTATTGTGGTTTGATGGAGGCAATCCTTAGAGCAATGAGGCAAGCTGTCAATTTAGCATGAGGAGAAGAAATAGCAGTAGAAGGCATGAAGAATTAAAGACTGCATTGACCTTTGCTATTTTAAATAGGTCTTCCAATCCCAGCTTTAGCAGAGTTAATGTAAAAGTTACCATCAATGTTTATTTTGAAAGTTCCCTAATCTGGTCTTAACTAATGGAATTTCTCCCTGAGTTTTCCTAGTTTATTTTAGCATCGTAGCAAATTCAATCAGTGTTTCTTTCCAATGAGCTATGAATGGTTGACTCAATTTTTTTCTAATAGCTTTAGATAAATATGCTTTTAACCATGTCATACTGCTCTCCTCCTTTATGGTTGTGTTGTTGTGCTTCCTCTCATTCCTAGCAGTCCAGATGAACTATAGAGTTATCGATAGAGTTACTAATACTATGTTTGTCATCCAAGTGTCTTTTAGTGGCTAACTTTCAACTAATTATTGTATTGTATTAGCCTGATAGTTTTCATCTATTCTAGAAGATTTGCCGCATCTCTCTAGATCTTGACACTGAATCTACACTAAAGAAAGTAATGTGATAAGCTTTCCTCCTCCCCATTGCACAATTGGCACATTTAAGGCATTCTTAGACCCTTGAGATTAAGAATATCTTTTATTGGGATTAAAATGTTGACAAGTCCCTAACAAAAAGAGGAAATGAAAGGTTTGAGGATTGAATTCCATATAGCTTCACCCCATAAGGTTTTTTTAGTTCTTTTCCAGTAATTTGTATAGATGTTCTTCTAAATGTATGTTGACTTGGTTTTTTCTTTGATAATGAGCTTGTCCCTTGTGCTCTTTTCAATTGGTAATGAGATGATTTTTTGTTATATCTCTAGAGGAAGTTGCTATTTTAGCTTGATTACATTCTATCCATATGCCAACCAAAAAATTGAAACTTTCTATAATCAATAAGGATTATAATCACTTTTTAAGTTGAAGAGGGTCTCCTCCCAAATCTAATGATCAGTCAAAAAATCAATCTTTCCATCACCAATCTCCCAAAAATTCAAGCCTTCAGTATCCCTATGTAAAAGCATAAGCCTCTATATTTGGGAATCAGTGCTTTTGGAAATAGTGATGTTGGAAGTGTTTGAGGGAAATATCTTTGGTGCATGAACTCAGGCCAAAGGGAGGATCATTCTCAAAATAAAACCCATAGTTCTATTACATTGCATTTGATGTTATTTGCTAATGTTATGAAGCCTAATCAACCATTTTAGTTCGTTTACTCATTCTTTTCCAACTAGCCCAGTGAATAGATTTTCCCTTATCACTCTAAATAAATTGGTTGAACATCCTCTCAATTTTAATTTGAATGTTTTTGGGTATTTGTAGCCCTTGTGTAGTGTAGCCAAGAATTGAGTTGAGGATATTCTTAATCAATGTGATTCTTTCTCTAAATGAAAGGAAAGAGTTTTCCAAAAAAGAACTAATGGTCTATTTGGGACAGCTGTAGCTATTTGAGAAATAACTAAGAAGCTACTACAGAAGAAGCTGGTGGCTGGAAGTTATTGTTACTGAAGTTGTGATTATGTTTGGCAAACTTGGTTCTGAATCTAATATGTTGTAGATGTTTGTGTAGAAAAGACTAAAATGTCCTTATGTGCGGAATGTTATTAAACAGAATGAAGAAAAATAAGATAACTAATTTTCATATATAAGCATAAGTCTACTAAATCATATTAATAGATTATATATCACATGATAAATAATATTCATATTAAAATTATAAGTACAACAACTACTGCGATCAAAATATTTAGCTTGTAATCCAGTTGATCGAATCAATTAAAAATTTTTCTCTCTAGTGCCACCCTCCAAGCATGATCACTGTCTGAAGTATCATCCTCAAATTCTTTCACCCATCTGAAGAAGTTGTAATCATCCCCAGATCAATTTCTAGGACACCTGTAAAATCTTCTTCCAAAATTCCCTTCTCTACTTGAAGTGAATATATAACATTGCAAACCACAGTTGCAATAGACAGTTCTCAGGCAGTTGAGATCCTTGAATTCATATCTGTTGAGGTAAATTTACACTAATAATAAATATATCAAAATGTGATTAGTAATATTACAAAAGAACATGATAGTGATAAAAGATAGAAGCAAAATTTAAATAATATTGATCATTTGAACACTGAAATATAGACATTAAAATGTAGAAAAAATAACTCAGTGGATCTATTCTTCATATTAAAACTATGGGACTCCATCCAAGGCTATGGATATTCAAATGCAATAAATTTGATGTCTCAATGTAAAAAAAATACAACACTATCCACACTATCAAGTTCAACACAGCTATTTTAACCATCTCAAACACCAAAGTTGTAATGAAAGCCCAAGTAAAAAGAATAGCCAACAATCAAAAAACCAAGAAGTAGTAATCCATTCTATTGCCCCAAAGTGCTATTAAGTTTAGCCATAATAACAACTAAAGTACATGAAAGCTCCCAAATAAAGAAACAATATATAAAAGAAAAATAAAATTGATAGCGTGTTGTGTCCCATTTGGAATGGATTTCATCATCGCTTCAACAAGAAGTATTCAACCCTTTCAAATTAATAATACAATGAGGATAAATCGTTCTAATTATAAACTAAAAGTCAGCATAAACATCTTAAATTAATAAAAAATATGCATAACATGTAAAAAGGCTTACTAGGAGCTAATCACTCCAACCCTAAACATTAACCAAAGCATTTATAATTTGCTCACGTAACAGTTTCATCTCCTCAGCTCTGTCTCCATCATGAGACTCTAATTCTATATTTTTCATGATTAATTTCTAACATTGATTGTCCAATTCAAAACTCATACGCTTCCTATAGGACATAAGACTAATCTTCATCCACAATATTAAATTCAACATCATCTCGTGAATGATGTCATCTGATGAAATTATGTAGAGCCATCATATGTACAACTATTTTAACCTATTTTTTCAAAGAATATGTGGGCAAGTGTAAGCTAGAATAAATGAATCAATATTATAAGTATAAATGAGTACTAATAATCCCAAAGAGAGAAATGTTAGAACTCATCTTGCAAACTAGAATAACTTTGAAGTATGAGCTGTAGGCACAAGAAACTCAACTTGTGATTTTCAATAATAGAGAAATTCCAAAAAAAACATAGTAGCATAATTCCATTAAATAATATTAGAGTCCTCAATAAATTAGATTGAAGCACAATGTAGTAATCATATTTTCAAGCTCAATGAGGATTGTGTTCTTAAGCTTATCATAAGCCACATCTATCTCTACACACTCTAACCAAAGAATCCAACAAGAACAGCTAAAGGAGGCCATGGAAAACATCACTAGTGAAGCAATTAATTTTGATGACTCTAAAGAACACCAACAACATTTGTATTATGTAAGCAATGGCAACAAAAATTGAAGCATCCCAACATACTGAGATATAAATGTAGGCAATCGAACAATAAATCCATATGACTCAGACCATTTGCCACTTCAACCTTGGTGTTCTTATAACCAAACACTAAGCCCTTAATCCATTTCATAGGCTTCCTTATCAAAAAATACTAACATAAGCTTCCACACTGCCAATCAAAGTCCAGTTCCTCTCAATAATATAAGAATGCAACAAGTTCATCAATCCAGGCTTACATAATTAAACTTGTTTGAGAAAAAAGATATTATTATCATTTGCAAGCAACAAGAAATCCATCCGGCCAACAAATGGTCAATATTCCAAAGTTACAAAATGAAAATGGGCTTCCCATAATATGAAGAAGCTAAATGCAGTGAGGATAACATCTATTAGGAAGTGACCCGAATAGAAATCTGAAGCAAATCAAACACCAAGCTACCACCAAAAATGGAAAATCCTAAATACATAATATTTTATCGAAACCAAAGAAAAACATTAACTAGATCTAAAGGGCATAAGATGAAGCATGTTGTAGTCACCCTAAACACACAAAGAAGATATTGAAGTATGTAGAGTTCTCAAATTCGGAGTTCATAGCTCAGCCCATAATAACAAAATCTAAAACAATAAATGAAATAAGGACTCCATCCCTAGACCATTTTAATTAAACTTAAAAAAACATTCACCAGATCCAAATGAGAGCAATAATAAGCATGTTATATTTAGTGCAAACCCACAAAGAATGAAGATCCCCAAATCCAGCAAAAAGAGCTCAACCCAAGAATAACTAACAGAAATCATAAATGAATTAGGCAGTGCTCACTTAATAACTACTATAATAGAAGGGAAAGAATAGAATAAACATATTATTCACTTGGAACCACAAATGTAGGAAAAAATTGAGAAAATGATGACATAGAACACACTACAGGAGTGAAATCATGTAGAAAGAAGGAAGTCATAGAACATAGGTGATACCGTAAAGAAGTGAAGATGATAGGTAGAACATACCTACTTGAAAGATGAAAGATGGTGTAAGAGAAGGTAGCAAGGAGATGATAAAAAATTTTAGGGTCACAGTTTGAGGTGAGGGTGATCCATGGGGATAAAAAGTAGAACGAGGTCGAAGGCTTTCAGTTATAAAATGGGGTTTTCAAATAGGAAGTGGAGGTGAAAGTGGCACTGTTACAGTAAACAAATGCTATGGCATTGTGTTTAGTGACGCAACAGACCCATGATGTGGCCCCAAATGGTCCCTAAGTTCACTTTGGATCTTATTAATAAGTTCATGGAAAAGGGATAAGGTAATTTTTCCTTTGTATAATTTGATGTTAAGATAGGAAAATTGAATAACAGAATGTGTGCAGTCAATCTACTTCTAAATCCAATTAATTTTGGATTGATTTATCAGTTTCCCTATCACAAAAAAAACACTTATTAATATTCAAATCCATACCTGAGAGGTTTGTGAATTCTTTGAGGATTGCCATATGGCTTTCTTTCTCCCATTGCAAAAGAGTAGTAAGTCATCAGCAAAGGCTAGGAGTGTGATATTTAAATTGTTCCTTGTGTGAAAGTTTGTCTTTTCTGGCTTTAACTTCTCTTTTAAGTTCCTTAGAGAGGAAATCCAAGGCTATAATGAAGAGAGTTAGGTAGAGTGATCACCTTGCTTAACACCTCTACTAGCCATAAAATACTCATGGGGACGCCATTAATAAGGATTCTATAATGACTATTTTTCAATGTTTTTGAATTAGCTAGAAAAATGCATTTGAGAAACCTCTTTCCTTAAGCATAATCAGTATAAAGTTCCAACTAATTGTATCAATTCTTTTTTATATCAATTTTCATTATCATATTTTTCACCTCTCCCTTTCTTATCAATGTCTCTAACCATCTGCTGAGCAAGAAGAATATTATCACTTATGTTTCTCTACCTTTAACAAAGGTAGCATGATTTGAGGAGTTAAGGAGAGGAATAAGCTTTTGATGTTTGTTAGCAATGATTTTGCTTATTTGCTTGTTGAGGATAAAAGTGAGGCATATTGATCTATATTTATTTCAGGAGTTTCTCTCTATTTTTTGTATAAGAACATTAGAGGAGGTTTTAAATAAATTATGTACATGTTTATCACAAAAGAAGCTCTATCTAGCAGTGATCTTTCCTTCTTAATGATGTTCCAAGTTTTTGGATAAAAAATAATTGAAAATCCATCAGGTTCAGCCATTTTGTACCTATCAATTGAGTTGAGTGCAGTCAAAATCTCCTCTTCTAATGGAATAGATGTAAGTTTCTCATTATTTATACGGTCTTTATCTTACTTATAGATGTTACAAGTCAATTAAGGCCATGAAGGGTAGTAGATGGGTGATTGAGTAAATCTAAAAAGAATTTCACACAATCATCTTTTATCTAATTTTAATTGCTTATCAAATACCAATAGAATCTTTTATCTTGGTAATAAGTCTTCATTTCCTCTTCTTCTTCTTAAAGTAAGCATGGAAATACTTGGAGTTTCTATCACCATGGATGAAGTTGTTTGATGAAGCTTTTTGCCTCAAGAAACCATCCTCTTTGTCTATATAAGTTTGCAAATATATTTAGAGTTATTCCAATTGGGATTCCAAGTCAATGGTGTCATGGTGTACCAATGTGGAGATAGCTTGCTTGAGTTTGTTAATTTTGCTTTCAATTGAAGTAATTAGTTGTTGTATACTGCCTAAAACATCCTTGTTCTATTTCTTTAGTGCCATAATAGTTTCCTTGTGTAATAACCAAAGTTTTATCCATGGGTTGTGATTATCATCATTTTTCCATGCCTTCAAGATGCAGTTCTCAAAATCTGGGTGTAGTTTCCACATATTGAGAAATCTAAAGGGAGGTGATTTGATTTGGGGATGATGTAGAAGTTAGAAAGGATAGGAGAGTGATATGAAGTAATTAGGGAGAGGTGCCTCACTTTAGAGGGGCTAAAATGGGAAATCTAGGTAGAGGGGATTAAAATTCTATCTAACCATTCATAGACTTTATCCCTTCTCTAAGTGTATAGAAAACCATTATAACCAACATCAAATAAATTGGCTTCTTCAATATATTCAATAAATTCAATGATCACAACCAGATTTATTTCTTGACCCCTCGCCCCCCTCTTCTCCACTGGACTAGCAATCATGCTCAGGTCTCCAACCATCCATGAACAAAGCAAATTAAAACCAATCTGATTCATTTCAGCCTAAAGCTCTTTCTTTGAATGTATGCTATATGAACCATAAATTATAGTGGCATGGAGTTCCACATTGATGTTTTGGATGAAGATATGAACGTATTGGGTGGTTTCTAAGAGGATTTGAATCTGAAGACATGGTTTCCAAAAAAAAAAGCAAATCTTGTTTCTCTTATTAGAATGCATATTGTAAAGGGGAAATCTCCTCTTGATTTTGGGAATATTCTTAGTGCTAACCATAGGTTCTTAGGCTTTATTAGAGGCATTGGCATTGTCAATGCCTCTAATGTTCTATCTCATGAAGTTTAAATTTTAAGGGGTAGGTTTGGTATGTGACCTCTTAGAAGACCCCTCCTCTTTATGTTGTTGTTCCTTTACTTAGTGATTGTAAGCTAATAAATTCTTAAAGTCTTAGATACATTTATGAGTATTCTTTTTTGCTTTGCTATACCACCATTCTTTTATGGTAGCATAGACCAAATCTTCATAATGCTCCTCCTCAAAATGTTCTTCTTGAGATTTCAAATCATCCTCATCTCCATTAGCTTCAGTTGGTATCATCTATACATGTGTGTCAGTTCTGCCGATCTCTAAGATTTGATTATCTAGTCTATCTTCCTTAATTGTAAGAATAGAATCATTATGCTCAATGGTTACATTAGCTTCATTGCTGATAAATGTTATTACGAATTGCTCATCCTGTTGATCATTTTACAATGGAAAACAATTTATGACACCACTTAGAGTTTAGAAATCTCTTATTTGGATGATCAAATGCATCATTAAGGAATATACATATTATCACAGAAGATAAACATGTTTTATTATAATGAATTTGACCATTTAATAAAACACTCCTAAGGTTAATGGGTCTTTTGTGTACTAGAGATTTTTTTAGTAAATTACATGGAAAGTAGAACATAATTTATTTTAAATGGATTCATGGTTTTCTATAAGGGTCAGCCCCTATAGTTAATTACATCTTAAGAAGGGTCTCTTCCTAAGAATACTCTTGATTATAGAAATATGTCATTATTTCTAAGGAATTTCTAAGGTAGCTTTCAAAATAGTGATATTTGGAATTTCAATTAGGATTGGCCCAAATGGAAAGTGTTATTTTTAGAAGCTAAATAAATAGGATGAAAGTAGGCACTTCAATCATCTTTTGAATTTTAAAATTTAATTTAGATTTTGAGTTGCTATTTTCTTAGAAGTTTAGGACTTAAATTCTAGCAAATTAAGACCACAAAAATGCTTAGGGTTGAAGACTTACTCCAAAGGAAGATGCTTCAGAACCTAACTCTATATGTGGTTCTGACACAAGTCATATGCTTGGTCTAATTTCATTTTGGGAATTATCGGTCATTCCTTTCACTTGAGGGAAATAACCTATCCCTAACTTTTTTGGACTTATAACCTACATGTAGGGGCTACCAACTAACACCACCTAAGAACATTTTAAATCCATGATGCTATGTCTCATGTATGCAAGATGGCTTGGCTGTTGCATTTTTAAGAAAGGAATCTAAGAATCCTAGACTCACTTCATAATCCCTAAGATCATCTAACTAATGCACATTTTTTAGATTTTACATGTTTTGACTCGATAATCATTTTTGGCCATAGGTATGCATTTTTTTTATGCCCACATGGTATGTAATTAGAATTGGTTATGTGCCAAATTAGTAAAAGAAGGCAAACTTCCCCAAGAATGTGATTATCCTCATAGGTCAGATCTCCCTTATGTGCAATGGTGAAGTGCTCATTTCAAGAGTTAGAGTAATATGATTGTATGATTTTTTTAGAACTAATTATTTCTAATTAATTTTAAGTTATTCCTAAGGCTTTAATTTATGTGATATTTTTAAATTCATTATTTTTATGTTCAATTTGATTTGATTTAATTATGTAAAAAATTTAATTTTTTTTCTACAAGGCTACATTTAGGCATTCATCATAGAAAGCATAACACTAAAGAAACATAAAAAAATAAGATGATTCTATTACACACCCAAAATAAATCAAGACAATTTAATTAAAGAAAGCCCAATGCAATTGATTGCCACTGTACACCCAGGAAGAAAGGAAAATGTGTAGTCGAGCTCTACCCTTATACAACCCGGCGTAGAACTATAAGTTTAAATCTCTGAGTCTTCTTTTCAAGATCGTCACCTTATTCAAGGACCTCCATTGGGCTTCATAGGGGACCTCTACACCATCTCCTGATAGGATCAACTCCTGCTAATCTTAGACCCCATATATCCTAACCTAATTTTAAGCTCAAATTTACATTTTATATTCAAAAATAAATCTTAAGACCTACAAAATAAATGTTAGAAAAATACAAACAGCGCACAACAGTTATATTTTACACATTAGTTGCTTGTCAAGCCAACCTATCATATAGGATATGCGCAACTATAAGCAGACAATAATTTTATAGATTTATATGATAGCAGTTTTTTTACACAACCCCTATAGAAGATATTGTTAGTTCTAAAAATAACATCCTACCATCCAGACTAATGGAAATCAATCTTAGCCATCCAGCTAAAATAATACACCATAAAATAATAAAAATAATTCACATCACAATATCATAGAATATTATAGAAAATAACAGAACTACTTAACTTAAGTCTAGGGTCTGTGACCTATTATTATAGTGTGTGAAGAAAAGGGGTTTGTGTGGTAAGACATTACTAGGCTTTTGAGTTTCAATTTTAATTTTGGATTTGAGTATTTGCTTATTTACCTTTGGATGGTTTCAATTCAAATAATTCAATGATTAATTGATTCTTATTTCCATTTTAGATTCATTTTATTATGTTAAAGTGAAATTTAAAATTCCAAGAATGAAGAATGAATTAAGTTCCACTTTTGGGTGAAACCCTTTCTATTCAACATCCTAATTGGATGATAATTTTATTCTAAGGTAATGATTCATCATAAAGATCTAACTAAATCCTAAGTATTTTAATTGATCATTTCTTTAAATTTAGATGATTTGAATTAGTTTAGTTTATTTAATTTATTTTAAATTTATTTCTTCTTTTTCACTTAGTATTTTATGTTTTGATTTCCGTAAGGTATGTTTCTTTCTAATTCATACTATTGTTGTGATTTTATTTGAATTAATTTTTATTTAAAGTTTAATTCATTTGTTATTTAGTTTGGGTTTCTCTTCTAATTCATTCATTATTATTCTTTTAATTTTATTTAATTCCTTTTATTTAATATTGTGTTATTGATATTTCATATTTTATCATTTATTTTATATTCAATCTTTTCTTACTTTGATTCATTATTCATTTAATTTATATGTTTACTTTATTGATTATGATGATTTATATCTTTCCAATTTTAAATTATTTTAATTAATTTTGTCTTACTTTTATAATATAGATTTATTGATTAGGTTTTAATGTTTATGTTATTAATATTCCTTTTTAGTTTAATATTCATTTTTGTTAAATTCATTTCATTTATTTGATTTAAGTTGATTTCATTTATTCATTTTCATTGATGTTTATTAACTTAAGTAAATTTACATTTTAATCTTAAGTTTAATAT
This sequence comes from Cymbidium sinense, assembly GCA_021442155.1. Taxonomy (NCBI): domain Eukaryota; kingdom Viridiplantae; phylum Streptophyta; class Magnoliopsida; order Asparagales; family Orchidaceae; genus Cymbidium; species Cymbidium sinense. Next base: position 219,211,547 of record CM038215.1, on the reverse strand, counting down.
TACTTAATTTATTATGCTTCAATTTTATAACCCTTTTACATCAATTATTCCTTCTTATTTCAATTTATTCATTTCATGAAATTTTTTAGTATTTTTTAATAAATTTAGATTAAGATGATTGTTTCCAAATTATGATTTTTTTGCATTATGGAATAGTTCAATTCAATTTTAATTACTTTAAAGAGAGTGATGATTATGTTATTTGAAAAGCACTTAGGCTAATGTAATTTCCCTTATTTATCATGACTTAAAAAGTTTAAAGAAAGGTTATTTTCATGTGCATTAAATTTTCCCTATGTTACTTTAGAATTTTTTATCAATTCAAGTTCAATTCAACCTACCCTAAAGTTCAATTATATTTAATTCTTCATATTTGCATTTTTGCCACTTCATTCTTTAATATAAATGGCTCGAATGTATTCATATGTTAATGGCTTATGAATTTCATGGATTAATGAATTTTATATGTCAATTTATTAATGGATTTATTATGGTTTAAGGGGTTATTATTCTTGGAATATGATTAAATTTCATATTTTCACTAATTCATAACCCTTAACTCAAGATTAATTAGGTTCCTTTGTTTTTAGTTTGCTTGGGTATTTTTATTGAAATGTTCTAGTTTCAATAATGATGTTTTATGTTCGTATTATGGGTTTTGTAATTTTTGTGATTTTTTATTTATTATTTTCTTTAAATTGACCTAGAGACTTGGAAATTCAAATATTCCTAATTCAAAAGTCAATTGGATTTGAAATTTGTATTGCAAGTGGGGTTCCTTGCATATTTGATTTTCTTAAAATTTAAATGGGCTTTCCTCTTTGCTGCTACAAAATAAGGGCTTAAAATTAGACTTTTCTTTTATTGTTGTTCTTTTTACTTGACTTTAAATTGAAACCCTAATTTAACAAATTTGATTATGCTAGATGGTGTTCATATATATATTGGAGAGATTTGAAATTTTTGGAAGAAATGTTGTTGGGAGTTGATTGAGTGTCTTCAAACATTATTCCATACATGAACCTAATGCTCAAATACATATGTGGTTGTTCAAATTGGCTTTCTGAAATTTTTTGGTTGTTGATGGGTAAAGCTTTTTGATTGTGTGTTTCTTCCAAGTCTCTTCTAATGAGTTCAGGGCTTGTATCATTCCTTATGATCCTGTCTCAATGTAGGTAGTTGTTGGGTGTTGTTGCAAGCCTTTTCCAGATGCATGTGGTTTGTTCCTTTCATCTCTAATGTCCTTCAATTTAGGGTGTGCAATGTAGCATTTCTCAAAGCTATGTCCAAACATTCAACATTTTCTATAATATAATGGCTTTTGCGTAATTTCCTCTCTATGCTAATATCCATTTAAAGGGGTTCCAGTCCAAATTTCATCATTATAATGAGTTGTGACATATGTTTCCACCAAAATTTTTGTAGCTAATGGCCTTGTCAGATTGAATTTAGAGGCCTCCCAAATATGGTACCAATTTAGAAAAGAACTTGCTTATTGAAGTGATGAAGCTTCAGTCTAGGTAGCTTAATCCAAATAGGATCTATGGGAGGTTCTATGTTATAATTGAAGGAAGGAATCCAATTGAGGAGTTTAACTAAGAAATTCTCTATGTGGTAGAGATTCTTTGAATAAGGTCTCATATAGACTTCTTCCTTAGAGAATTTAATTATAATGTGTCTCCTATTTAAGACCCCTACATTACATTCCCCAATTAGCTTCAGTGCAACAAAATGCTTGCAAATAAAGTCCATTTTTGGCTATTTGTAAGTAAATTTATCAATCAAAGTGAAATTAGAAGGTTGAGTGGGATTCCATTTATCAAATTCATTGAGGATAATTGTAGGTTTACAACCTTTGTGGCCAACCTTCCTGATGAAGCCTAAATTGATGCCTTCTAAAAAGAAATTGTGATAGCATTGTGGGAAGAATGGTATCTATAAACATAGAATGCCTCAATAATATGGGTGTACCATGAAGAATTTAATGAAGTAATCATTAGAAAATCCTGCATAAATCTTAGATGATAGAAGCCACAATAAAAAACCTCTCTCCAGTAACAGAGAAATTTGGTGTTGCAACATTCATCTTTGGAGGAGGAAGATCAACCCCCAAAGAAAGGCATGGAGATGCCAATTAAATAATTGGCAAATCCATAGTTTCCCTTGCAAGATGAGAATTAATGGAGATAAGCATAAATAAAAAAATCTTGATAAAGCAACAAATAAAAGGCATCATCATTGGACAAGGAAGAAACTTTCAAATTAAATAGACTTACTCCTCATTCGGATGTTGCCCAAATAACACAACAAGTATAAGGTATATTATTACCTCTAAACTATATGGTTCTAGAATAGTATCCCTGGTAGTTATCAAACTCCCATTGTCCCCATCCACCGACTTTTGACACTCATCACACTAAATTGCTGACATGTTACCTCTGTGAGATAGTCCTCCATGGATTTTCTCATAGAGGTGGTTCTCGCTAACTTACTAGGTTCTTTCTCTGATGAAGAGGAACCTCTTCCTCTTCTTCCTCTTCTCCCTTTGTACTAGGCATCTTCTTCATACCCAAAAAAGAAGATGTCTCTACCATGACCATTGCTCTCTTCCTAATTATCATAGGAACACAGACCTCCACCTGTGAGTCCTTATTATAGCCTTTAATAGATGCAGCAATGTCACTCTATGCAAGAGTTGTCAAAACACTTGCCTAAACTTAATGGGTGGCAATGAATTCCATTAATTTCATACTTCTTCTTTTTCTTCTTTAGAAGGCCTAATTAAAGCTCGGCAAGATTAATATCTCCATGAGATTTTTTTTGAATCTATGGTAAGTATTCACTTTATTGAAAATACAAACTAAACAAAATGAATGTGAGGATGATTCAATGATAAAAAAAAATACCAAGAGGATTTTAAATTGATGATTTGTTTTCCTTTTATTGCCCATGGCATAAGGAAAGTGCCAAGTAAATAGGTCAAATCATAGTCAATATGATTAAAATGATTATGATTTTTTTATTTCTTAAATGCATAGTTAATCTTTATTTTCTATTCTTCTATCCTTTTACAAGTCACCAATTAAGAGAAAAAGAATCAGGGAACTACATGTATGCCCAAGATGTGTGGCAGATTAAATGAGCACTTGTAGATGACCAGGATCTAACACAAGAACATCCAACAATATGGGATAAAAATTATACAAGTGAATCACTCACTTATAAAGACCCATTCTAGATAAGGCTAATTCAAGAAAAAGCTCACCAACTCAACTCACATAAGAAGACTCCTCTAGCTAGGTGAATGTGATGGAAGAACAAACAAGCTAGTCAATTTGCATCCAATATACTTACTTCTCACATGAACACTCACCCACATACAGGCAATCACTATCAAATACACATCTAACAATGCATTTCAGCATTGGTGATCATGCTCAAATGACTTGCTACTTGAAACATTACACTCGCCTTTTAAGGGTGAGTCTCTTTCTCATGCAACTGACTTAATTAATGTGTATTCTACCTATGTAACTACCTCTTAACTTTGTAAAAGGGAAAAATTTTATAAGAGGTTCTTTCATCTTTTCCTAAATTTTTAATTCTTTTATTTTCTCTAAGAGATGAAGGGAAGACAATTTCTAGCATAGTCAATTATTATATATTTTCACTTTTACTACTTTAGTATACTCTATTACTATTCTACTAAACTTGACACCTCCTCTCAGATGCTTAATTGGTTCTGCTTTACTCCACAAACAAATTTGGATTCAACATGGAAATCATTAACACCCTAAAGGTGCTCCAACCTCTTGAATTACATGACCATAAGAATTCTAAACATATAGATCATGAATTATAGTTGTTATAGACACTAGCACAAATTATTCAAACACAGCTAACCTACACTCAAATCAAAATGATAATGAGAGCTTTATAAATCAACTTGGATACAATTTAACCACAAGAACACCCCCACTGATTAGTTTCATATTAGGAACATTATAAAAGAGAAGGAGAAAGAATGTAAAGTTCAAAAATGCAAAAAACATAAATAAAAGGGATTGAGAGAACTAAGGTACATTAACCTAATTGTTGCTAAATTTGTTCCTCATCCAATAGTGGTATCTTATTCAACTATGATGATATGATTCTAAAAGGATAACCAAGAGGACCCCTCATCATCTAATGAATAATTTCCTCATATGGAATATTATGGGTAAAGCCCTATGCCTCAAATTAATTTAACTTAATTTGGAAGCATAAACTCTATCCTAATTTTGTTCGAACTCATGCTTTCCAGCAACAACACATCTAAGATTATAAAGAAGTTTAGTAGATTTAAACACTTATCTAACTAATATAATAAAATATGGCTATTTTAGAAAAGAGATTTTCAAGTTTATTTATTGATTGATGAACCCCTAATTCTTGCATATTTACACCAATAATGTAAATTTCAACACCAAAGCAACAATAATTTATGATGCCTACACTCCTGAGTTAGGAAAGAATTATGGGACAAAATTATTTCTATGGGGCAAAAATATTTGGTCCGTAGTTCAAAACTGGTGACATTAGCATGATTTCTAACCTAGGTGAAAAGAAAGGTGGAAGAAGGCATTATTTGTTCATCATGTCTTAGTATGTTAATGCCATATCTAATGCTGCATTGATTGATCATGGCTTCACTGGTAACCCTTTTACTCAAAGAAGAGGAAAATATTTTGAGAGCTTGGATAGACTATTGATCAAATCAATTTGAAATAATGTTTTCTAGCACACCTGAGTTCTGACATCTCTCTAGAATTGCATCATACCACACTCCTCTCCTTATTTTTTCAACTTTATTTCTAAACTAAATCATACACCATTTTAGGTTTCTCAACATATGGACTTTACATCCTAACTTTCTAAACTATATTACAAAGGCTTGGAATCATGAGACTTCTACTAATCAATTGTCTATATTATGGTTATTTCAACAAAAAAACTACTACCTTAAAAAAAATTTTAATTTGGAGATCTTCAGCAACATAAACAAATTGATTGATGATACAAGTATAAAATCTATCTTAGGAGAAAAGAAAACTTAAGGATGATACCATGGATCATAAATCCTATATAATAACTAGATAATGCAATATGCAAAATTATATTGATAGAGAATAGGCAATATGGAGGCAAAGAGTAGCTACTTCCACCTTCCTTGAAGGACATGTAAATTCAAAATATTTTTATTCTTGTGTTAAGAAGAGAAGAGAGAGCAAAACAATGGTCAAAATTGAGAATCATATAAAGGGAAAGCTCTATAAATTGGAAGACAACATTGGTAGTTGTACTGAACATTTTAAATATCTTTTCATCACTAATTCTCAACAAGCCAACAATAGAGATTTAAACTCACTTTTCTTTGTTGAGGATAACAAATCTCTTTGATGATGTAGAAATTAAAATAGCTTTAGACACTATGGACGGGTATAAGATAGCTAGCTCTAATAGTCTTTTTGCTCTTTTCTATCAAAAAGCATAGCATATTTTGAAAAAGGATGTCATAGTTGTTATTCAAAGCTTTTTTAGAGGTGGTAAGATGCATAACTATTTCTCAACATCATCTATAATTCTCATTCCTAAGGATAATGACGCACTATCTTGAGATAGATTTATACTATTAGTTTAACATTGGTCATCAACAAACTAATTAGTAAAATCATTGCCTCCTACATCTAGCACCTTCTTCCAACCATCTAGCACCTATCCCTATAAATAGAAATTTAATGATTATGTGATAGCATTGACTAAATCCTGTGATGTTATGTTGTATATGAAGTTGCCAATAAAAAAAAGATTTAGGTAGCTACATAATTCCATGGATTACTAGGGAAGAGTAACTTGATAATGCATTGAATGATCTAAAAGTGAACATTAATCTAATGCCATTATCATTATGTTGAAAATTAGGGTTGATAATAGTTGAGCCTATAAATATATCTCTATTATTTGTTGATAATTTTATCCAAGGGAATCATTGAAGATTTGCTAGTTAAGGTAGAAAAGTTATTTTCTTTATTGAAGTTTTAGTTCTACTCATGGATGATGGAGAACAAAAGTATCCAAACATCATAGGGCACCTTTTGTAGTAACAAGGAAGACCCAAATTGATATACAAATGGATGAACTGGCATTAAGGGTCCATGATGGCATAATTATTTTTAAAGTTTATGAAGACCTTAAAAACCAACTTGAATAAAAGAGTTACAACCTAATTATAACCAACTATAGTTGGTATCCAAAGCATGCAACTAAAATAGTAGATGTTAGTAATGCTAAATTATTTGTGAAGAAAATATAAAGAAAGATACTTGTAAAAATACCAAAAAAATATCGGTCATCATTCTTAGGCTATTAGATTTTTTCATGCAAGGGCCAATGATCAAATCCAAGGTTTAAGAATATTTAAAAGTGGTAGTTAGTGTGAAGTATCAAAATATTTACATCATACTTAATACAATGTAGATCGAGTGGAATTGAGTTAAGATGATGATGTAGAATTTCTTATAGATTATTTATTTAATTTTTTTTCATGTCTAAATTTAAATTTAAATTTTACATGTGGTTATGAAAAGAAGTGTAGATAAAAGTGTAAGCATTTTATGTTGTCTAAGAAATTCAATTGAGAATAATGTTTATACTATAATTTTGTTGGGAAGTCCCTATCCCCTCCTTTTCATTATTTTTAAGCTTATTATAATTTATATTTTCTTACATTAGGAATAAGGCAAATTTGTATATTTAGGGTAGTTATTTTGGGTTCTTTGATCATATTTTACTTGTATAACTCTTATGTGATTCAATTTATATGTTTTTTAAGTCTTATCGAACTTTTAAATTTATTATTTTGCATTACATGTTGTAGGTAGTATACATTCTTCTTCATAAGGGAAGAGAGGGTGTAAATTACATTTTTTTTAAAAGCATAAAATACTTGCATTAATTGGTATGTGAACTATTATAGTAGAGGCTTTGTTAACAATGTATGAGAGTTTCTCAAATATAAAAATATCAATCATTTACATAAACTTAGTGAGTTAGTCAACTAAATGATATAAGTCTATTGCAAACTAGATTACATGTTAATTGTAATTTTCATTAGTATAGCTAGTCATATATATATATATATATATATATATATATATATATATATATATCATGTTTATAAATCACATATAAAATAAATTAAGCTAGGTAGAAATATATTAACTAGTATGCTTATAAGTCATTAAGTAAATTGAGACTATTTTTTACATGGTTGTATATAGTGATATTAATTAGTAACATGAATTAAATTTAGAGAAGGGACAAAAGATTAGTAGCTCCACCACAAAAAAGGGTTTGAATTAACACTACAAAAGAGAATGTAAAGAGAAGTTGGTATAAAATGGATGATTATCAAAGGGTTACTTTTGTTAAAATGAAATTGATAGGACCTGATAAAATCTATTGGACAAATACTATAGCTAAAGAATATAGATTAGAAAGGATAAACCTCACTAGATAGAAATGAAAAAAATGTTAAGAGCAAAGTATTATCCTAGGCATCATGATAAGAAGCTACATAGTCAATTATTAATTTTGAGATAAGATAATCATCATATAACTAAATACTTGAATACTTTTGAAGATCTAGTTTCTTGAACTGATTGTGCTGATAATGATTGACAATTAACTAATAAATTTTTTATTGGACTTAGAACTGACATTAGAAATAAAGTTGAATTACTTGACTAATAATCTTAAGAGGAACCATTTCACTATGCCTTATTGGTTGAACAATGAAAAAATTTGCTTCCATCTCTTGAACTAAAAGCCAAGTACCTTCAACTTCATCCTGTAGGTCTATTATTAGACCCACTCATCTAATTGGCCCAACCCCTTTGCTTAAAACTTCTATTGAAGAGAGATCTAAGAGCACTAAAGAAGTAGTATGTTTCAAATGTCATAGAAAAGGTCATATGCAAAATCAATGTAAAGCTCAAATCTTATTTTTAGAAGAAGTTGAAAATCCAATAGATTATAATCTACAAGAAGTTTATGATGACACCTTATTATCTGATGAAGAATTGGAATTAGCTGATGACCCTCAGGTTAATGTGATAATATGTCTTATTATAATTAAAAATGAGTCAGAAGATTGGAGGAGAATCAACATTTTTAGCATGTAAATTTTATGTAATGAAAAGAGATGTAGGTTAGTTATAGATGGAGGAAGTTCTATGAATGTCATTTAAACACACACCATCACTCGAGCCAACCTAAAATCTGAATCTCACAATGAACCATTGCATGTAAACTGGGTAAATCATACATCTCTTCCCATCACCAATCAATGTTTAGTTCTAATTAAAATAAAAGGCTATGAGGATCAAATTTGGTGTGATGTTCTCCCTATGGACATTGCTCATATTCTTTTAGGATGACCTTTATTGTATGATATGAATGTTATTCACTATCGTAAGAAAAATACTTATATTTTCAAACATAATAATAAAACTATTAAACTTCTGCCAATAAAGCTAGTAGAAAAGACACCCTCCATAGCACCACACAAAATAACATCTAACTTACAAGCTAAGACTCTATTGAAGAAAAATGCCAAACTCCAATTAATTATCAAGGAAACTCCTACTATTAGGGTCAATACTACCATTTTTGATTCCTACTTCAAAACATCTATTTTTCTCCCTTTGACCCGAAAGATAGAAATAATAGGTTTTGGAGCTATACGAAAAGAATTTTTTGACCCATTTCTCCTTCAATTATTACATGTAAAAGAAGTCATACCATACTCTAATGAGACTCACATACCTATTGTGCTCTCTTCTCTACTTTCTGATTTTAAAGATATTGCACCTGATGAGCTTCCTGATGAGCTACCTCCTCTAAGAGACATTCAACATACTAATGTGATCTTACCCGGTTCTCACTTCCTAACCTTCCACATTATAGGATGAACCCTACCGAGCATGTTGAGATAAAAAGATAAGTTGAGAAATTACTAGAAAAAGGTTTTATTTAGGAAAGTCTTAGCCCTTGTGCATTCTCGGCTTTATTAACACTAAAGAAAGATGGAACATGGTGAATGTGTGTTGAAAGTCAAGCAATAAATAAAATTACTAAAAAGTATAGGTTTCCTATTCCCCAATTAGATGATATGTTAGATTTAATCTCATGAGCAAATTTTTTTTCAAAGATTGATCTAAAAAGTTGATATCATTAAATTCATATTAGATTAGGAGATGTGTGGAGGATGGCTTTTAAGAACCTTGATGGACTTTATGAATGGCTTGTCATGCCCTTTGGACTTTCAAATGTTCCTAGCATATTTATGAGATTAATGAATACTATTCTTAAGCCATATATATAAGTAAATTTTTGGTCGTATATTTTGATGATATTTTGATTTTTAGTCCAAGTGAGAATGAGAATCTAGAACATCTACAAAAGGTTTTTAAAATACTTAGGAAAGAAAAATTATACATTAATTTAAAAAAGTATTTCTCTTTGCAAACTATGGTAATCTTTTTAGGCTTTATTATATCCACTATTAGACTTAAACTTGGTGCTTCCAAAGTGAAAGCAATCTTAGATTGTCCATCACCTAAAAGTTTTACTAAAGTAAAAAAGCATTCATGGTTTAGCCACCTCTTATAGGAGATTCATCAAAAATTTTAGTACCATTGTTGCTATGATAATTAATATTCTAAAATTAGATAAATTTTGTTGGACTATTAATACACAAAGGGCCTTAGAGAAAATTAATGTTCTTATCACTTTTGCACCAATCCTTAGACTTCTTAATTTTTCTAAAGCCTTTGAAGTGACATGTGATGCTTCAGGAATTAGGATAGTGGAATTTTAAGTCAAGAGAATCATCCTATAGCACTCTTTAATGAAAAGTTAATTGAAGCCAAAAAAAATGATATTCCACTTATGATAGGGAGTTCTATGTTGTAATTCAATCCTTAAGGCATTAGTGACACTATCTCTTACATTGAGAATTTATACTTAATTATGATTTTCATGCATTAATACTCAATGAAAATTAAGTCATAATCATGCAAAATGGGTTAAATTTTTACAATACTAGTCTTTTGTTATAAAGCATAAGCATGGAATTGAGAATAAACCTGTTGATACTTTATCCAGGGTGAACCTAATAATTTCCTCTTTAGAATTGAGAATCCTAGGATTTGATCGAATTAAAGATGAACATAGTGTGCCCTAACTTTCACCTAATTTATCTTTAATATCTAGATAAACCAAAACTTTACAAGGAACATTCTTGATAACAAATAGATATTTATATAAAAGAAAAGAACTATGTATTCCTCGAGCTTCTCTTAGAGAATTCCTTATCATCATGCTACATGTTGGAGGTGTAGCTGGTCATTTTAGAGAGGATAAGACCATATGTTTATTAGAAAATAAAATTTATTGGCCTTCATTAAAACAAGATGTTCAAAAATTAGTGGCCCAATGTTTAATTTGTAAATAGGATAAAATTACCAAATAAATGTCTGAATAATACACAGCCTTACCTATTCCTTATAGTCCTTTAGAATACCTATCAATATATTCTATTCTAGGATTACCTAGGATAGCTCGAGGACATGATAGAATTTTTTTTGTAGTGGATATGTTTTTAAAAGTGGCCAATTTTTGCCTTGTTAAAAAAAATGATGCTTCTTACACAGCCAAATTATTTTTTAAAGAAATAGTGTGACTCCATGGTTTCCTTTAACCTTTATTTCTAATAGAGATGTTAGATTTGTCTCATATTTTTAGTAAATGTTATAGAAATTATTAGGTACCAAATTAAAATTTTCTTCTACCTTTCACCCATAAGTTGATGGACAAACTAAAGTGGTCAATTGTACTTTAGGAAACTTGCTTAGATGATTGGTAGTTAAAAGTTTAGAAAATTGGGATTTACATTTATCAATCTAAAAATTTTCTTATAATAGTACTACCTCTAGAACTACAAATAAATCACCATTTTATATAGTTTATGGTCAAAACCTAAGGCGACCAATAAATGTAGCAAACCTACCATCTCATGCATTTTTTTATGCAGCATTCTCATTTGCTGAAGACTTTCAAACTGTCCATGAAGATATAGAAAACAAAATTACTATAAGTAATGAAAACTATGCTTCTAAGGAAAATCATAATTTTTTAATGAAAGAATATAAAGAAGGTGATTATGCATTGATTCAGATTCAACTTGAGCATTATCAAACCACTAAATATATAAAATTACATGCACAGGCTTGTGGTCCTTCTAAAATTCTTATGAAAATTGTAACTAATGATTATCACCTTAATTTTCCTATTGATATGCTCATTCATCGAGTTATTAATATTGAAGATATTCTATCATATGAAGGAATTAGCAAAACTCCACTTGTTCAGTCTAACTCTTTCGCAAAAAAATATAGCACCGTACTTGAAAATGCCCTCTTCTTTGAAGCTGAATATATTATTACAAAGGAAGCACCCATTAATCTATCTTTTTAACACCATTTTCTAGTTCGTTAGAAGAATAAGTCACCACCTGAAGGCATATGATTGGCTCATACTAATTTGGAGACTCTAGCCCCGTAATTAGTAGAAGACTAAATTAGATTTCAACTTTATGGTGCAGAGTTCAATTGAGCCCATGGGATTTAATGTATCACATCATGAGGATCAAAAAATTAGAGCTCAAGGTCCATTTATAAGATCTCAAGCTAAAGCCCAAGAAATTTCAAGAAAGAAGAAGGCTTAGTCCATTAGCCTGCTAAGGCCCATTTTATGATTTCTTTTATTTATGTAATATTTAATTTTCTTCTAGAAATTTTAATTTAAAAATTTTGAATTTATAAATTCAAAGCATGACATGTGAGGTGATTGAATCCACATAAAATAATAGTATGTGAAGTGGCTGGATGGAATAAAATAATAAGGCAAATTAATGCTTCACATTATTATTGTCGCCTACCTTTCCCTCTATATTTTGAATTCTTTTTCTATTGAAAGATGATTGTAATGGCTATAAATTGCTCCCCTTATTAGAATGAAATGATATCTTTTAGAAATTATAAATTATTCGAGTTGTTCTTGTGGTTTGAGAGCTTGGTGGACAAACATTGGCAATCCTTGGTGGGACCGCTAGTTATCGAACATATATTACTTTTCTCGCCTCCAATACCCAAGGTAATTTATTTTAATCTTTCTCACATCTCTTAACATCATCTTCAATCATACACTAAGCCTTCTACTCTCCTTTATAATTTTAGACCTTCCTTCCACTCAATAATACCTCTACTTCATTAATTATGACCTAATCCTAGTCCTTACACCCAAATAATCATGTAAACCCTATAATTCCCAATCAACTACTCTAGATCATAAATACATATCCTAACCTAAACCTTCACAAGTACTTTTAGCCATTTACCTCACTTAAATCTCATTCCTTATTGCTACATTTTAAATCAGCCTAAGTTAGTCCAAATTGGGCTAATTTAAGTCATTCCACTATCATATTATCCGATGCCCTTCATTATCCCACCAAACTTCAAAATACATGTTTAGATATTAATCAATAGTTCCATGGTAATTTAATTCTCTCAATATCACTAAAAGAAAGAACACCCACTTCCATCATTAATGCCCTCTAAATCACTAGAAGTGTCTTAATTCTAGGTAAGGAAAACCTTAGTGATTAGATTGAATTTTAGGACTAAGTGGATCGATTTCAACCTCACTAAAAGTGAGGTCAATAATTATATAAGTATTTTCCCAATCATAGTAAATGACATTTATGTATAAAAGCCAAGGCCTTTCTAATAAGATATGTGTGATTTCTATATAAAGGACATCACACCATATATGATCATCATAGCTTCCTATGTTGATAGGGATAAGACAACTAGATATGACAGGGAAAAATGTATGGTTCACCCAAATCACATGTATAAAGCATACATGAAGAAAATATTTTTCCTTTCTTATTTCTCCTCCTTTTATATGTAATCATACATCTCATGAGACCTAAAACATCTCCTACATGATCTAATTATTTATCTGATAAATGTGTGTCATTAAGAATTTCTTTAATTTCATTAATAATCCCTTCTACCATGTCTTCTTCAGTTTCATCTAAAAACATTCATTGGGTTTTATATTGATGTTCAAGTGATTATTCTTATGACATTTAAAACAAACAATAGCACATAGTTTTGCTAAACAATTCTATGGTGGGCTTATTTTCTTTGTATTAGAAGATGATTATCAACTTTTGCCAGTAGACTTTTGTGTAGAATATGAGGATGGTTGAAATAATTTATTTGAACATTTTTCTCTAGATAAAGAAAATTCTTTTCTATGGATATTTAAGAGTAAGGTGTAATGAAAGACATCTTTAAAAGTTTGAGGTAAGCTTATGTTCTAATTTCAAATCTCACTCCTATGTACAATAAAAAATTTGTTAGGAAGCTACCACTCTTGATATGTACAATTGATCCTTGCTACTAAATCCACAATTTAGTTCATATATTCTACTACTTACATATTTTCTAACTAAGGCTCATTAATTTCTCATGAAATTTCTTATAATACTAGCTCTAAGAATTTCTTTTATTTCTACCAGGTAAGTTAGTTTCTTCCCAACATTTTCTCTTTCATTAGAATATCTTTATAATATAATTTTGCATAACAAATTAGTTTCATTTGGCAAAAGCAGTTCTTTGATAGTCATCGATTTGATACCAATAAAAAACTTTATCCATTTGTCTTAGCAAATCTAAGAACATATGAGGATCATGGACTTCATCATTCATAGGAGTTTTTTTCTATAACCTTTATAATGGGTTCATTAATAACTTCATGATATCTAAGGTGATCATCCATGTGAGTATTCCTAAAGGTGGTCTTCTAGGATGAATATGTTTTTTATGGTTTTTTATTTTATTTTTCATTAATCACAAAATAATGTATAAAAGATGAAGTGAAGCAGAATTACAAAAAATACATCTCTAATATATGATATACCCATTTTATCACTATATAGTAAACTCTAAAGTTTGTTTTATATATATATATATATATATATCTTTTGAGATTATTATACATTGAGAAAGCAAACTCATTTGTCCAAGGAAGTTCTCTAGTTGGTTCCCCTCTCTTGGAATATGGTTGATAGTAAAATTTACTCCCTCTAATAAATCCTTAATTTGTTCAAAAACATAGGTAAGAGACCATGACATAGAAGCCTCCTCATTAATCAACTTCACTATTTTTGAAGAGTCTATCTCTAACTATAAGTTACTTCCCCTAGCACAGTTAGCTAACTTCTATACATTCAATAGTGCCAATGCTTTAGCATGGAGTGGTGATGTTGCATTACAAGTTATATAAAAAATTTAAAATACAAAGCTCTATAAAATCTTTGAAATCTCCCCCCATTCAAGTAGGAAAAATTGAATTCTTGAAACTACCATCAACATTAATCTTTTTTTAGTTATGAATTTGTTTGCTTCAAGTTATAATTTTTTACTTAGGTTCTATCATTTATATATGATGAATTCCCAAAAATTATAAATCAGTAGTTATCCCCTTAGTTGTAGGTTCTTTAGTGCATTTGGTGTAAATTGGCTTCTGTAGGTAACATCTCATTTATCCAATGATCTGGTAAGTATTAACCTAAAGTCCTTCAAGCTCTACATTATTTTTTACCATCCAAATGAACCAATAATGGATAAAATGTGATAAGGTTCTAACATGTGGGTTGAGCTTTATCGTATTGGTTGGCTTCCATTCATTGAGGTAATCAAAATGGAACTAAGGCAACTAGATGGTGTGTAGATATTGAATAAGCTTTTCAAATGATTCCATATATTTAGATTGAATTTGCATTTAAAGAACAAATGAACTAAGCCTTCCTCTTCAATTGAACAAAAACACATTTACATGGTATTTTCAAACCTTTGAGATTTAGGTTATCATTCATTGAAAGGATCTTCAAAAATAGGCTCTAAATAAAGAATTTCATTGAAGGTCTAAGGAATCTTCCAAATCAAGTTACCCATTATACTATAGTAAAATTCTTAGAATGGCAATATATCTCTTTGGATGTTGAATAATTAGATTTACATTTTGTCATCAATTCGTCCAGTTTCTTGGTAGTCTTATGATTTTTTAGATGCTCTTATCCTAATGGATTAGATTCTATAGAATGTAGACCACAAGTGTAGTTTGTAACTTAACATTCATGTTTTTAATTTGGGTGGCTAAGTTCATCACTATGTTTTGAATCTTGTTAAGTTTTTTTATAGTTTGTAAGTGAAGTTCTTCTAATGTCCTATTTGGTTTTTTTTTATTTAATATTAACTAGCAAACTTTGGAGGGATAATATTACAATTAAATATACAATATGACACTTAAAATTATTTTTTATAAATTTTCACATTTATAATGATGAAAGTTGATCTAAAAAACTAAATACAAATGAAATAAATTATCAACTAAAGCCTTCACAAAAGCAAATGATAATTTGAAGAAAATTAGTACAAAACAAGTAAGTGTTAAGATAAAACCATCTTACAGATTAGGAAAAATGCTATTTTTATATGACTTTGGATCACTTTCTTACAAATTAAGATTCTCTCAAGTTAATAAGTACAGTAGGTTCAAGGAAAATGGCTATGTTTATGTTTGTGGAGTCAAGTAATTGGCATTCTTACAATAGTGAATAAAATTGCATCCAACATGTAATCTACCATAGAATTTTTTGATTGAAAATATAGCATTAAAGGCATGAACCAAGTCTAAAGTAAAAAAAAATTACCTTTTATGGGAAGCTAACTCTGCACTATGTAAAAGCCTCTTCATGCTTCTAACTCCCTTGGTGGCCACCATCTATGTCAACCAACAAACCTATGCTCAGATACCAAATGATGTGGATGGTGGGTTTAGATCATAGAAATGATAAAAGTTGCAGATAGAAGGATCTCTAAATATTTTTCACGCTAAATCAGGTGGTGCTTAATTACAAGTGGAATTTTGGCTTAAGCAATTGACAATAAATAGTCCTTAATATTGAACCCTAAATTCTTTCAATTAGAACGCCATTACAAAAAATTCAAATCATATGCAAAATATAGAAATTTGTAGGGAAATGAGTGTAGATGTGATTTGTAAATTTTCATAAATTTTGAGAAAAAATTGAAAATTTTTCTAGAATATTTCTCTAGACCGGTCACTCAAAAAAGAACTCTAACAACATGCTAATTTGGATATATAAATTAAAGTATAGAAAATATTGATAAAAATGACTAGAGAAACACATGAATATTGTAGGGAAATAAGTAGTCTACTAATATGGAGAATTTGATAATAATTAGTAGAGGTTTGGTTAGAAAAATTGCATGTAACAAGCATATTAGGTTATAGAAAACCTTAATTGATGCTGACCCTTGCAAGTGGGATTTAAGATGGAATTTGTATAGAAAATTTCGATTTTCTATGATATAGTACAATTGCAAGAACAACACATTATATATAATATTGTAGGCAAAAGTTAACAAACAAAATAAAATAAACAAACTAAAGTCATTATTCACCAAAGTATTATTTGATGTGAACCATTAACTTTTCTTAGCCGGCCACCAAGATCCTACCAAATAGGATTTCACACTCAACTATTTATTCAAAAATAATAATATTTATCCTTTATTAATTATGAAAAAACATTTCAATTCAAGTCACATAAACCCTTTGAAATAACTCCTTAAGTATCTCTAAAACAACCTGAAACTAAACTTGTTAGTTTATATTATTAAGGTAGGATGTAAAGTTGCACCATGGTGCTATGTTCTTTATCCATAAGCTTAAATCTTCAAAGATTAGAACTGTAGTGTTGTCATCAAATTTAGGACAAATTTTAGTTGGCACCCCATTGGGGAAAATTCCATAAACTTAAACAAAATTAAATTCAAACCAAAATTGGGGATAGATTTCATTTGAGTTCACACCTAATAAAATTTGAAATTAGATCATTTAGAATTTTTTTAAGTTCTAATAAATTAATATTAAGTCATCAATCCAAGATAAAAACATATCTTTTGTGCTTCCCAAACTCCCACTCTCTTAACCCCATAAGCATTCACATGGATTCTAAATTAATGATGATCACAAATATTTATGATTGAATATTTGTTTATACGAATCAATTATGTGTGCATGCAATTGTAAATTTCTATTGGAAGTACTACAAATAATCAGCTCAGTGAAGATCCCAAGAGAGCATGAACAATAGCTATTTAAAATAAATGAGGTAAATAAAGAAAGCAAAGATTGTATAAGAAGTGGTTGATACCAGAAAACCCAAGTCAAGTCCATCATTGCATCATTACTTTGGTATTAGTATTTTATTGTATCTTTGTATAATTGGCATGTTAATATTAAAAAATAACCAATCACACACACACACCCCTGAGAGAATTAAATGTAAAAATGATCTATTAAAATTAAGTTTATTTTCAAAATTATACTATATGAATCCTATTATACTAAATTATTTATTTATAATAAAAATATCCATTTACCATAATGAACTCAAAATTATACTATAATGAACTCGATTAACTCCAAATTTGCTAAAGTTGAACTAATTATATTGTATGGTCTCTAATCACACTTTATGATTGTTAATTATTGATAATTAATTTTAGCCACAATGATTAATTTGATTAATTTTAATGTTTTCAAATATGTTTGATCATATGATATAATTTATATCATAGATTACAAATTTATTTAATAATTATCATATTTTAATCTATAATTTATGAGATTTATTGGGAGATGTTTGTCTTGTTGAGTTCATATTGTATGATGTGATCATACATGACAAACAAATAAAGAGCAAAAATTTTAATTTATACTACTCAATAGTAATGAGGTTGATGGGACAATCATATCATCCAATTTCTCAAAACCTTATAAAATTGCGCTAATTATATAGTACAATGGATGACTGTATAGAATGATGCTTGATCGTATAGTATGATTGGGGTGATTTTATTAAAAATTAATTTTCTAATTTTTAATTCTTACTCTTCCATATAAATATCTCTTTTAGAAAGCTTAACCTATCAACTTGAATGTGAGAGAGCATAGGGGTGGCTTAGAGAAGAGTGTTCCTTTAAAGAAAGATGAGAATAAGTTCCTCCTCTCTTCTCTTAAGATATCTTTTGTTGGTGAGATTGGAGTTTATTTTGATTGTTCTTTTGCATCCACTGTGCCATTGAGAGCAAAGTTTTAACTTGAGAGATTGTTCTTTTTGAGAGCTAGTGTAAGATTTTACTTTATTAACAGACATTTCTTTGTATCTTAGAGAGGGAGTGGCACCTTTCTTGCCTTCAAAGAGTAGGGTAATGATGTAGAATTTTTCCATTAACCATTAAGAAGAGAGGCATCTCCACTTTGGCTTTTTGTGCCAAAGGAGGGATAGTGGAACTTTTAGAGGAGATTTAGAGAGTGGATGTAGGTCCATTAGGCTGAATCACTAGAAATGTTTGTGCACAACTTTCTTTTCTTTCTAATATTTTTTCACTGCTCTTTTCATTATGTTGCCTTATTGAATTTGATTTCAAGTTTTCTACTTTAAAGGTTTGAATTGATTTTTCTCTTTTAAAAATTTTAAAGCACATCCATTCATCTCCACGCCCTCTTAGTTATGCCATTCTTACACACTCACTTAGAGCTTTGCTCATTCTTAACTTAAGCTTGCATTAAATGAAAGGTTCAAGAAGTGTTAAAATATTCATATGGATACATATAAGTATAGTAACATTGTTAACCTACCTGCTCAAGAAGTGATAATATTCAAATTTAGTCGAACTTATGTAAATAATTTACTCTAATAGTTATCTAAAAATAATTTATTGGATACCACACTAACACATTAACATGCCTTATTTTATAGTATATTATATCATATTTAACCCTAGATTTAAATATTCCATAAAATTAAATTTATTAGTAAGAAAATTTCTTTTGCTAGTATAAACCTAGACGCACGTCTATCCCTCAAAATATTTATTATTCTTTTGTATACACTTCAAAATAGTTTAGAAATTTAATAGGACAAATATTTTGGCTTTTTATGATTTATATCTATAGTTATCAAGGCCTTTTTATTAGTTGACTTCTCTTTACGTTCTCTTTTGTAGTGTTAATTCACACCCTTTTTTTGTGGTGGAGCTACTAATCTTTTGTCCCTTCTCTAAATTTAATTCAAGTTACTAGTTAATATCACTATATACAACCATGTAAAAAATAGTCTCAATTTACTTAATGACTTATAAGCATACTAGTTAATATATTTCTACCTAGCTTAATTTATTTTATATGTAATTTATACACATGATATATATATATATATATATATATATGACTAACTATACTAATGAAAATTACAATTAACATGTATTCTAGTTTGCAATAGACTTATTTCGTTTAGTTGACTAACTTACTAAGTTTATGTAAATGATTGATATTTTTATATTTGAGAAACTCTCATACATTGTTAAAAATGTGTCTACTATAATAGTTCACATACCAATTAATTCAAGTATTTTATGCTTAAAAAAAATGTAGTAATACAACTGAACGAAGCACTCATACATTGTTAAAAATGTGTCTACTATAATAGTTCACATACCAATTAATTCAAGTATTTTATGCTTAAAAAAATGTAATTTACACCATCTCTTCCCTTATGAAGAAGAATGTATACTACCAACAACAAGTAATGCAAAATAATAAATCTAAAAGTTTGATAAGATTTAAAATAAAAACATATAAATTGAGTCACATAAGAGTTATAGAAGTACAATATGAGCAAAGAACCCAAAATAGCTACCCCAAATATACAAATTTTCCTTATTCCTAATGTAAGAAAATATAAATTATAATAAGCTTAAAAATAATGAAAAGGAGGGGATAGAGACTTCCCAACAAAATTATAGTATAAACATTATTCTCAATTGAATGTCTTAGACAACATACAATGCTTTCACTTTTATCTACACTTCTTTTCAAAACCACATGTAAAATTTAAATTTAAATTTAAACATGAAAAAAATTAAATAAATAATCTATAAGATAAATAATATTGGATTGCCTCCTAATAAGTTTCTAGTGTACATCATCATCTTAACTCAATTCCACTCGATCTACATTGTATTAAGTATGATATAAATATTTTGATACTTCACACTAACTACCACTTTTAAATATTGCTGAACCTTGGATTTGATCATTGAACCTTGCAAGAATTTTATCTAATAGCCTAAGAATGATGGCAAATCTTATTTTTGGTGGATTTTTACGTGTATCTTTCTTTATATTTTCTTCACACATATCCCCTCCAATTTAGCATTACTAGCATCTACTATTTTAGTTTTGTGCTTTGGATACCAGCTATAGTTGGTTATAATTAGGTTGCAACTCTTTTATTCAAGTTGGTTTTTAAGGTCTTCATAAACTTTAAAAATAATTATGCCATCATGGAACCTTAATGCTAATTCATCCATTTGTATATCAATTTGGGTCTTCCTTGTTACTACGAAAGTTTCCCTATGATGTTAGGAAACTTTTGTTCTCCATCATCCATGAGTAGAACTAAAACTTCAATAAGGAAAATAACTTTTCTACCTTAACTAGCAAATCTTCAATGATTCCCTTGGTTGTTTCATAAAATTACCAATTAATAATACAGATATATTTATAGGCTCAAATATTATCAACCCTAATTTTCAACATAATGATAATGGCATTTGATTAATGTTCACTTTTAGATCATTCAATGCATTATCAAGTTTCTCTTCCCCAGTAATCCATGGAATTATGTAGTTATCTGAATCATTTTTTATTGGCAACTTCATATACAACATAACATCACAGGCTTTAGTCAATGCTATCACATAATCATTAAATTTTCATTTGTAGGGATAGGTGCTAGATGGTTGGAAGAAGGTGCTAGATGTAGGAGGCAATGTTTTTACTAATTAGTTTGCTGATGACTAATGTTAAACTAATGGTATAAATATATCCCAAGATAATGTGTAATTATCCTTAGGAATGAGAATTATAAATTATGTTTAGAAATAGTTATGCATCTTACCACCTCTAAAAAATACTATGAATAACAACTATGACATCCTTTTTCAAAATATACTATGCTTTTTGATAGAAAAGAGCAAAAAGACTATTAGATCTAGCTATCTTATACCCATCCATAGTGTCTAAAGCTATTTTAATTTCTACTTCATCAAAGAGATTTGTTATCCTCAACAAAGAAAGTGAGTTTAAATCTCTGTTGTTGGCTTGTTGAGAATTAGCGCTGAAAAGATATTTAAAATGTTCAATACAACTACCAATGATGTCTTCCAATTTATAGAGCTTGCCCTTTATATGATTCTTAATTTTGATCATTGTTTTGCTCTCTCTTCTCTTCTTAACACGAGCATAAAAATATTTTGAATTTATATCTCCTTCAAGGAAGGTGGAAGTAGCTACTCTTTGCCTCCATATTGCCTCTTCTCTATCAATATAATTTTGCATATTGCATTGTCGAGTTATTATCTAGGATTTATGATCCGTGGTATCATCCTCAAGTTTTCTTTTCTCCTAAGATAGATTTTATACTTGTATCATCAATCAATTTGTTTATGTTGTTAAAGATCTCCAAATTAAATTTTTTTTTAAAGGTAGTAGTTCTTTTTTGTTGAAATAACCACAATATAGAAAACTGATTAGTAGAAGTCTCATGATTCCAAGCCTTTGAAACATAGTTTAGAAAGTTAGGATGTAAATTCAACATGTTGAGAAACCTAAAAGGTGTATGATTTAGTTTAGAAATAAAGTTGACAAATATAAGGATAGGAGTGTGGTATGATGCAATTTTACAGAGATGTTAGAACTCAGGTGTGCTAGAAAACATTATTCCAAATTGATTTGATTAATAGTCTATCCAAGCTCTCAAAATATTTTCCTCTTCTTTGAGTAAAAGGGTTCCCAGTGAAGCCATGATCAATCAATGTAGCATTAGATATGGCATTAACAAACTAAGACATGATGAACAAATAAGGCATTCTTCCACCTTTCTTTTCACCTAGGTTAGAAATTAGTTTAGAAATCATGCTAAAGTCACCACTTAAGAACTAAGGACCAAATATCTTTGCCCCATAGAAATAATTTTGTCCCATAATTCTTTCTTAACTCATGAGTGTAGGCATCATAAATGATCATTGCTTTGGTGTTGAAATTTACATTATTGGTGTAAATGTGCAAGAATTATGGGGTTCATCAATCAATAAATAAACTTGAAAATCTCTTTTCTAAAATTTCCATATTTTATTATATTAGTTAGATAGGTGTTTAAATCTACTAAACTTCTTTATAATCTTAGATGTGTTGTTGCTGGAAAGCATGAGTTTGAGCATAACTAGGATATCTAGTTTATGCTTCGAAATTAAGTTAAATTAATTTGAGGCATAGGGCTTTACTCATAATATTCCATATGAGGAAATTATCCATTAGATGATGAGGGGTCCTCTTGGTGATCCTTTTAGAATCATATCATCATAGCTGAATAAGATACCACTACTGGATGAGGACCAAATTTAGCAACAATTAGGTCAATGTACCTTAGTTCTCTCTATCCCTTTTATTTATATTTTTTGCATTTTTGAACCTTACATTCTTTCTCCTTCTCTTTTATAATGTTCCTAATATGAAACAAATCAATGGGAGTATTCTTGTGGTTAAATTGTATCCAAGTTGATTTGTAAAGCTCTCATTATCATTTTGATATGAGTGTAGGCTAGTTGTGTTTCAATAATTTGTGCTTGTGTCTATAACAACTATAATCCATGATCTATATGTTTATAATTCTTATGGTCATGCAATTCAAGAGGTTGGAGCACCTTTAGGGGGTTAATGATTGCCATGTTGAATCCAAATTTGTTTGTGGAGTAAAGCAGAACCACTTAGGCATCTGAGAGGATGGGTCAAGTCTAGTAGAATAGTAATAGAGCATACTAAAGAAGTAAAAGTTAAAATATATAATAATTCACTATGCTGAAACTATGACTATAAGGATCTCTCCTTCCCTTCATCTCTCAGAGAAAGTACAAGAATTAAAAATTTAGGAAAATATGAAAGAACCCCTTATAAATTTTTTCCCTTTTACATAGTTAAGAGGTAGTTACATAGGTAGAATACACATTAATTAAGTTAGTTGCATGAGAAAGAGAGTCACCCCTAAAAGGCGAGTGCATTGTTTCAAGTAGCAAGTCATTTGAGCATAATCACTAATGCTAAAATGCATTGTTAGATGTGTATTCTATAGTGATCTCATGTATGTGGGTGAGTGTTCATGTGAGAAGTAAGTATATTGGATGCAAATTGACTAGCTTGTTTCTTCTTCCATCACATTCACCTAGATAGAGGCGAGTCTTCTTATGTGAGTTGAGTTGTTGAGCTTTTTCTTGGATTAGGCTTATCTAGAATGGGTCTTCATAAGTGAGTGATTCACTTGTATAATTTTTATCCCATATTGTCAGATGTTCTTGTGTTAGATCCTGGTCATCTACAAGCACTCATCTAATCTGCCCACACATCTTGGGCATACATGTAGTTCTTTGATTCTTTTGCTCTTTAAAGGTAACTTGTAAAAGGAAAGAAGAATAGAAAACAAAGATTAATTATGCATCTAAAAAATTTAAAAATCTAAATCATTTTTATCATATTGACTACGATTTGACCTCTTTATTTGGCACTTTCCTTATGCCATGGGCAATAAAAGAGAAACAAAGCATCAATTTAAAATTCACTTGGTGTTTTTTTCTATCACTGAATCATCCTCACATTCATTTTGTTTTGTTTGTATTTTCAATAAAGTGAATACTTACCATAGATTCAAAAAAATCTCATGGAGATATTAATCTTGTTGAGCTTTAATTAGGCCTTCTAAAGAAGAAAAAGAAGAAGTCTGAAATTAATGGAATTCATTGCCACCCTTTAAGTTTAGGCAAGTGTTTTGACAACTCTTGCATAGAGAGACATTGCTGCATTTGTTAAAGGCTATAATAAGGACTCATAGGTGGAGGTCTATGTTCCAGTGATAATTAGGAAGAGAGCAATGGTCATGGTAGAGACATCTTTTTTTTTTGGGTATAAAGAAGATGCTTAGTACAAAGGGAGAAGAGGAAGAAGAGGAAGAGGTTCCTCTTCATCAGAGAAAGATCCTAGTAAGTAAGTTAGCGAGAACCACCTCTATGAGAAAATCCATGGAGGACTATCTCACAGAGGGAACATATCAGCAATTTCATGTGATGAGTGTCAAATGTTGGTGGATGGGGACAATGGGAATTTAACAACTACCAGGGATACTATTATAGAACCATATAGTTTAGAGGTGATAATTTATCTTATAGTTGTTGTGTTATTTGGGCAACATCCAAATGAGGAGTAAGTTTATTTGATTTGAAAGTTTCTTTTTGTCCAATGATGATGCCTTTTATTTGTTGCTTCATCAAGATTTTTTTATTTATGCTTATCTCCATTAATTCTTATCTTGCAAGGGCAACTGTGGATTTGTCAATTTTTTACTTGGCACCTCCATGCCTTTCTTTGGGGGTTGATCTTCCTCTTCGAAAGATGGATGTTGCAACCCCAAATTTCTCAGTTCTTGGAGCGACTAATTTCACTTCAATAGATCTTAAAAAATGAGGGCAATTTGCCCTCCATCAAGACATTGAGATAGCAGTGAGTCTGAGAAGCGCAAATCCTCCCACAAAGTGGGAGGATATGTTTAGAGGGTCCTCAGTCATCTTCTTACTCCATTAAGTGCATCACTTTATAGAGGAGAGCTGCTCATTTTGAAGAAGGCGTGAACTCGATGAGGCAAGAGATAGCTAAGTTGCAGATGATGATGAGTCAAAATGGTGATTAATAGCTAAAGAGGAATATGAGATAAAGTGGGTGATTATGGAAGCCAAGTTTACTTCCCTTAATTGCTTTAAGTAGAAAAGATCTTCTCTCTTCATTATGGGAGCTAGGTTTTTGTTTAATTACTTATGTAATAAAAGGAACACTCACTGATTAGTGACAGTCAGGCCCTATTATAAAATTATTCAAAAAATTATGAGTGGTAATGAGTGTTTAAAATATATATAATAAAAAATAATTTAAATAAAAAATCTATATTTAATACTCTGTCTTTATTTATGCTAAGTTACATCAATATTTTATAAATGGGAGTGAGGTTTTTTTTTGTGGCTTCTATCATCTGAGATTTCTATAATATTTTGTAATGATTACTTCATTAAATGCTTAATGCTACACCTATATTATTGAGGCATTCTATGTTTAAAGATACCATTGTTCTTGCAATGCTATCACATTTCCTTTTTAGAAGGCAGCAATTTAGGCTTTATTAGGAAGGTTAGCCATAAAGGTGGTAAACCTACAATTATCCTCATTGAATTTGATACATGGAATCTTGCTAAACCTTTTAATTTCACTTTGATTGGGAAATTTACTTACAAACAGCCAAAAATGGACTTTATTTACAGGCATTTTGTTGTACTCAAGCTAATTGGGGAATGGAATGTAGGGGTCTTAAATAGGAGACACATTATAATTAAATTCTCTAAGGAAGAAGACTATGTGAGACCTTTTTCAAAGAAACTCTACCACATAGAGAATTTCTTAGTTAAATTCCTCAATTGAATTCCTTCCTTCAATTACAACATAGATCCTCCCATAGATCTTATTTGGATTAAGCTACCTAGATTAAAGCTTTATCTTTTCAATAAGCAAATTCTTTTCTCCATTGGTACCATATTTGGGAGGCCCCTACATTCAATCTGACAAGATCATTAGATAGTAAAATTTTGGTGGAAACATATGTCACAACTCATTACAATGATGAAATTTGGATTGGAGCCCCTTTAAATGGATGTTAGCAAAGAGAGGAAATTAAGCAAAAGCCATTGTATTATAGAAAATGTTGAATTTTGGACATAGCTTGGAGAAATTCTACATTGCACACCCAAAATTGATGGACATTAGAGTTGAAAGGAACAAATCACATGCATCTGGAAAAGGCTTGCAGAACCCAATAACTACCTACATTGAGGCAAGATCATAAGGAATGATGCAAGCCTTAAACTCATTAGAAGAGACTTGGAAGATACACACAATCAAAAAACTTTACCCGTCAACAACTAAAAAATTTCAGAATGCTATTTGGAACAACCACATATGTACCTGAGCATTAGGTTCATATATGGAACAATGTTTGAAGACACTCAATCAATTCCCAACATCATTTCTTCCAAAAATTTCAAATCTCTCCAATATATATATATATATATATATATATATACTATATATATATATATATATATATATATATATATATATATATATATATATATATGAACACCATCTAGCATAACCAAATTTATTAAATTAGGGTTTCAATTTAAAGTCAAGTAAAAAGAACAACAATAAAAGCAAAGTCTAATTTTACGCCCTTCTTTCGCAGCAACAAAGAGGAAAGCCCTAGTTAAATTTTAGGAAAATCAAATTGGCAAGAAACCCCACTTGCAATATAAATTTCAAACACAATTGACTTTTGAATTAGGAATATTTGAATTTCCAAGTCTCTAGGTCAATTTAAAGAAAATAATAAATAAATAAATCACAAAAATTACAAAGCCCATAATACAAACATAAAACATCATTATTGACACCAAAACACTTAAATAAAAATACCTAAGCAAACTGAAAACAAATGAACCTAATTAATCCTAAGTTAAAGGTTATGCATTAGTGAAAATATGAAATTTAATCATATTCCAAGAATAATAACCCCTTAAACCATAATAAATCCATTAATAAATTGAAATTCATTAATCCATGAAATTTATAAGCCATTAACATATGAATACATTCTAGCCAAAAGTGGAATAGATCTTAGGATTTAGTTAGATCTTTAGGATGAATCAATTCTTTAGAGTAAAAATATCATCCTATTAGGATTTAGGATGTTGAATAGAATGGGTTTCACCCAAAAGTGGAACTTAATTTATTCTTCATTCTTGAAATTTTAAATTTCACTTTACATAATAAAATGAATCTAAAATGAAATAACAATCAATAAATCATTAAATTATTTAAATTGAAACCATCCAAAGGTAAATAAATAAATACTCAAATCCAAAATTAAATTTGAAACCCAAAAGCCTAGTAATGTTTTACCACACAAACCCCTTTTCTTCACACACTATAATAATAGGTCACAAACCCTAGACTTAGGTTAAGTAGTTCTCTGATTTTCTATAATATTCTATGATACTGTGATGTGAATTATTTTTATTATTTTATGGTGTATTATTTTAGCTGGATGGCTAGGATTGATTGCCATTAGTCTAGATGGTAGGATGTTATTTTTAGAACTAACATTGTCTTCTATAGGGGTTATGTAAAAAAAAAATTGTCATCATATAAATCTATATATTATTGTTTGCTTATAATTATGCATAGCCTATAGGATAAGTGGGCCTGACCAGCAACTAATGTGTAAAATATAATTATTGTGTGTTTTTTGTATTTTTTCTAACATTTGTTTTGTAGGGCTTAAGATTTATTTTTGAATTTGAAATGTAAATTTGAGCATAAAATTAGGTTAGGATATATGGGGTCTAAGATTAGCAGAAGTTGATCCTATCAGGAGATGTTGCAGAGGTCCCCTATGAAGCCCAATGGAGGTCCTTGAATAAAGAGACGAACTTGAAAAGAAGACTCAGAGATTTAAACTTATAATTCTACGCCGGGCTATATAAGGGTAGAGCTCGGTTTCCCATTTTTCCTTCTTCTAGGGTGTATAACGGTAATCAACTACATTGGGCTCTCTTTAATTAAATTGTCTTGATTTATTTTGGGTGTGTAATAGAATCAACTTATTTTTCTAAGTTTCTTTATGTGTTCTGCTTTCTATGATGGATGCCTAAATTTAGGCTCGTTGAAAAAATTACTTTTTTACCTAATAAAAACAAATCAAATCAAACATAAAAATAATGAAATTCAAAATATCACATAAATTAAAGCCTTAGGAATAATTTAAATTTTATTAGAAATAATTAATTCTCAAAAATCATACAATCATATTACTCTAACTCTTGAAATGAGCACTTCATTATTGCACATAAGGGACATCTAACATATGAGGATAATCACATTCTTGGGGAAGTGTGCCTTATTTTACTGATTTGGCACATAACCAATTATAATTACGTACCATGTAGGCATAAAAAATGCATACCTTTGGCCTAAAATGATTATCAAGTCAAAACATGTAAAATCTAAAAAATGTACATCAGTTAGATGATCTTAGGGATTATGAAGTGAGTCTAGGATTCTTAGATTTCTTTCTTAAAAATGCAACAGCCTAGCCATCTTTCATACATGAGGCATAGCATCATGGATTTAAAATGTGCTTAGGTTGTGTTAGCTGGTAGCCCCTACATGTGAGTTATAAGTCCAAAAAAGTTAGGGGTAGATTATTTCCCTCAAGTGAGAGGAATGACCGATAATTCCCAAAATGAAATTAGGCCAAGCATATGACTTGTGTTAGAACCACATATAGAGTTAGGCTCTGAAGCATCTTCCTTGGAGTAAGTCTTCAACCCTAAGCATTTATATGGTCTTATTTTGCTAGAATCTAAGTCATATACTTCTAAGAAAATATCAACTCAAAATCTAAATTAAATTTTAAAATTTAAAAGCACAGTGATAGGATAGTTGAAGTGCCTATTAGGCCTCCTAGTATCAATAAGAATTTTTTGTTAGCACCATAATCTTTCTAGGCTACAAATATGAATTTAAACTATCATATAATGAAAAATTAATTTAACTCATAAGCCCAAGAAAAACACACATGTTTGAAGACAAGGCCACCACTTGAGATGCTCCCTTTGTTGAAAAAAAACTTTTTACAGAATTTCCTCCTTCCAGGCTCTACTCTGATACCCATTTTAATGGAAATGGCTATTCTTGCTTTTGGTGAGATTGAAAGAATTAAATATCCATGGATCTTTAGATTAATATCTAAACATGTATTTTGAAGTTTGGTGGGATAATGAAGGGCAAAGGATAATTTGATAGTGGAATGACTTAAACCAGTCCAATTTGGACTAACTTAGGTTGATTTAAAATGTAGCAATAAGGAATGAGATTTAAGTGATATAAATGGATAAAAATATTTGTGAAGGTTTAGATTAAGATGTGTATTTATTATCTGGAGTAGTTTATTGAGAATTATAGGGTTTACATGATTATTTAGGTGTAAAGACTAGGACTAGGTGTAAGGACTAGGACTAGGTCGTAATCAATGAAGTAGAGTATTACTGAGTGGAAGGTAGGTGTAAGCTTATGGAGGAGAGTAGAAGGCTTAGTGTATGATTCAAGATGATGTTAAGAGATATGAGAGAGATTAAAATAAATTACCTTGGGTATTAGAGGTGATAAAAGAAAGAAATATTGGATAACTAGCGCTCCCACCAAGGATTGCCAAGGTTTGGCCACCAAGTTCTCAAACCACAGGAACAACTCAAATAATTTGTAATTGTCAAAAGATCTCCTTTAATTCTAGCAAGGGGATCTATTTATAGCCATTACAATCATCTTTAAATGGAAACAAAATTTAAAACATGGAGGGAAAGTTGGGTGGCAACATTAATATGAAGCATTAAGTAACCCTATTATTTTATGTCATCCACCCATTCCACTTGCTATTATTTTATGT
Organism: Cymbidium sinense; assembly: GCA_021442155.1. Classification (NCBI taxonomy): domain Eukaryota; kingdom Viridiplantae; phylum Streptophyta; class Magnoliopsida; order Asparagales; family Orchidaceae; genus Cymbidium; species Cymbidium sinense. The sequence goes on along the minus strand of CM038215.1, from coordinate 219,181,621 downwards.
GGATTCAACCACCTCACATGTCAAGTTTTAAATTTTTAAATTTAAAATTTCAAACCTAGAGTTTCTAGAAGAAAATTAAAAATTACATAACTAAATGAGATCATAAAATGGGCCTTAGCATGCTAATGGGCTAAGCCTTCTTCTTTCTTGAATTTTCTTGGACTTTAGCTTAAGATCTTGTAAATGGACCTTGGGATATAATTTTTTTGATCCACATGATGCTCTACATCAACTCCCATGGGCTCAATTAAACTCAGCTCCCCATGATGTTCTACAACAACCATTGACTAAAGAGAGTTCACCCTCACCATGATCAGCCCATGGATCAACCACTAAGGCTTGCTCATTTCACCACTACCCATAATACTTAACGAAGCACTTTAGGGACTCAATGTCATCAATCCTATGCCAATTCAGACCACCTCCATTACATGGCAAGCTAGCTAAGTTCAAACCAAACCATTTGAGTGGTTCACATGTGGATAGTGATATACCCCTCCCATTCATTCAAACTCAACACACACATACACTCACATGCACCCAAAGAGAGTCCCTAAGCTTTTAGATCCTATACTACACCACATCTCCACCAACACTAAGCTCCTTTTCTATTCAAATGCACCAAATATCACCCCTCACTAAAATTTCACCTTAGCTTAAAATCTTCTTTGTACACCTTCATTATACTCAAGGGAACTCAAAAAAATCAAGAAGCTCTCAATTTTAGCACTAGATATAGAAGCTAAATCAAACTCTGATGAGGAAGCAATAAAGATAGACATTAGGAGCCACTGGCAAGGAGGCAAGAGGGGACTTCAGTAGTAGGGCATCATCTCTTGAAGGTGAATCTACCCCAGTCGATTTCATTGTAATCCTTAAAACCATAGATAATCCTACTAGGTGTTGATCATATGTGAAGTGAATCATTATCTCATCATGATCAAGTTGTAGAATACTTTGCATTTCATTCTTAGATCCTATTAGATTCAATTTAAGCATGAAATGAGTCATGATTGGCTTAGATTAAGCAAGAAAAGGAGATGGTGTTTATCTATCACTAAAGCTTGAAGATGAATCACGTGCCATCCATTCTACACCATTCTACATGATTAAAATGGATGATTGTGATTATTTCACATATATTTAATTTAAATTAATCCTTTAAAATGGTATGATTAATTAGAGTCATTCCATCTTTGATTGAATGGCGCAGGATGAAATTATGTTCACAGATGTTGAGCCAGCAGCCACGAGGGATAGTTTAAATGACCAATCCCATGCCACCACTTGTAAAGCATGACTACATTAGCATTGACTATGTAATCCCTTTAAAAATGAGTTTAAATTAGGTTTAATTAGCTAAAATGTTAGAAACTAATGACTATTATAGTGAAATCTAAAAATATAAATAAATACTCTCTATAAAGTTTAAATATAGGAGAATCAATGAAAAACAAAAACCCCTCAATTTTTATTAAGTAGATAGTGATTAATTAAGTTTAAATATGTTTATTAGTATTGAAATTCATCCCTAATTACTTGGCCAAATTGCTTGGAATTTTTGGTGAATGTCCTATGGGATTGCCTCCCATAATTACTTCAAGTCAATTAGACAAGTGTATTAGGGGATACATTTTTTCAAACCCTAATTACCTATCTTGGTACTATTAATTTAATAAATGGTGAAATTTTATAAAAAAATTATTTAGGAAGCCTAAAAGTGTTTGGAGAATTTAATGGTTACCAATGAAAATTATTAGGATTCTGGTCCTAATTAATTTTTCAAATCATCATAAAGAGGGACTTTTGTTAATTAAATAATTGATTAATTATCTTAGAACCTAGAAAATTCATAACTAATTGCCTAGGCCACTAAAGATTATGATCAACCACTTTTTATGCTTAGCCCTAGGTCTCTAAAAATTATGATCAATCTTAAATTAGCTTGGAGTATTATGAGAGCACTTGATAATTTTGGGTTTTAACATTTATTTAATTAATCATAAAATATAAGCCCATTTGTATTAGAACTTTTAGGGTATTTTTAATTCATATTTATCTATGTTTTGTACTTTTCTTATAACTTTGGGGCCTATATTTGATTTTTTTTATTTGAATATTTAGGGTCTCTAAGGCTTAATTAGACTAAATAATTATTAAATTTACTTAAATCTTAAAATTCACTTATGTATCTTTTAAATTATTTAATGAACAAACAGGGTTAAAATTTAATTTTATGATCTTTGATCTCTTCAATAGGCCTAATTAACTTTCATTTGAATATATTTATTAAGAAGCTTAACTGGGTTTAAAAGATGTTATTTTTAAATAATTGACCTTAAGGCTTAATGGCTTAAGTAGATTTCTTTGTGATATTCAACCACCTTTCTTTATCAACTTATAAATGTATGCTTGATTCATGATTCATTTTAATCCATATTTAAAGATTGAAACTCCTAAGTGCTTATTGTATTAATAGTGTGGTAATATCACTATTAAATCTCAAAGTGTTTTTATATATATTTAAATTTATATATATATATATATATATATATATATATATATATATATATATATATATATATATATATATATATATGTATATTCATAAACTTAGGTTTATAAAAATAATTATATATATAATACACAATCTACACTCCTTTAAGATATATATTTTGGACACTCAGGGATGCAGGGCAACTGGCTCAAAGGAGGTCTTAGATACCTGATTCCTTAACTTAGCATTAGCATGTACCTGAAAAAGTGTGTATAGAAATGCATATAAAAATTAAATTATTTTTTTAGGTACATCATTTTAAAATTTAAATTTTTATGTTTTCATACATGTTTATACATACATTTATATGGCTAAAAAGTATATAGTTTGGGCTCTTGAGATAGTAAGGCTATTAGTCTAAAGAAGATTTTGACCTCATAATTTTGGTTTTATATTGGCACATACTTGTAATAAGCTTAATGTATTTATATGTATACTCCTGTATGTGAGTTCATAATTGGTTTTATACATGCATATTCATGAAAACATATATTTATATACTTATATAAACCCTTTAATCAATATTAGGATAAAGTACACCTATACATGCATACATTAATATGTGGTATTTCCAAAATGATATATAAATTAAATCCAATATTTTTTGAATAAAATTAAATGACTATTCAAAATGAGATACTAATGTGATAAAGAAAGGTTGAAAGGCATCACTAGGCAAATCATAACTTATCTCCATTGATCTTAAGATGCCTGTGGGTGAAAATTTTATTTATGTGAAAAAAATGCAATCATCATCATCAATCAATCTCCTCCCTCTTCTTCCTTGGTTCTCTCTTCTTATCTTCATCCCTCTTAGAAAGAAAGATGAAGACAGAAGAAAGAAAGGAAAGAAGAGAGGGAAAATTCAATATGATGATGATTGCTTCATTCTTTAGATGGACACCACATAGAATCACAAGTGTACTTCTTAGGGTGATCAGGTACAACATCGAGCGAAAGGTGTTCTATCTCAAAAGATAGAAGTCACCACCCTACAATAGACCAAATCACCTAAATTAGGACTCCTAAGGACTTATGGGTCTGTGAGATGATGCACCAAAGAGTCTTCCCCTACTTTACATGAAAAAGTAAAGCAAGGTCTAATTTAAACTGGGTTCATTAAGTTCTTTATGGAGGCAAGCCCCATATTTAATTACATCCTAAGAAATGAGATTCCTTAGGAATAATCTCGATTAAGGTAAATGATCATTGTCTCCAAAGATTTCAATAGGCATGACAATCAATCAATTAGTTTAGTTTTAAAAAATCAAGTGTGATCGATCAAGAGGAGGGAGTTCTTATCAAAGCCAAATAAAAACAAGTAGGGGATGCTTAGGATACTAGGAAACCTAGTAAGCTTCCTAAACTACCCTATGGTTGGGCTTTATATTTTTGAAATTGAATTAATTTGTTTGAGTTGAATTTTTCAATTAGAAATTTAGGGCTTATAATTCCATGATACGAAGTCCTATAAAATACCTAAGAGATGAGGATTTATGCTTAGAGCCCACAAAGAGAAAAGCAACTTTCGAACTTAAATCAAGGGAGCTTTGGCGAGGGCCAAAAGCACAGCCTAAATTTAAGAAAAAATGGGTATTTGGTTTACCTCCATAAGAGAGGATAAACCACCCGATTGATAGACTTACAACCGCCTAGGGGTGGCCGCTAACTAACTCCTCCTATAGTTTTAAATTCAAGTAGGCAAGTCTTATGCTTTATGCAAGATAGCTAGGCTGTTATTTATTTTAGAAAGAGACTAAGTCCTTAAAATTACTCCCTAAGAGACTAGATCATGTAAGGGCATGATAAATGACCTAAATCTAATTCAAATCACATTACATTTTATTTTTATTTTTCAATAATCATTTGACTTAGGCTTATAGGATTCATATTCCTAATGCATGAGAAATGAGATTATGGGCCAACATCAGCAAGAAGGGGGAGGTGTGTTTCCACCATGGCTCTCACAGGTCAAACCAAGTTCTCTGGCAAAGGTGGAAGCCCCCCAATCAAGAGTAAAAATAATATGCATTTGTGCATGATGTTTGAAAAGAAATACTCATCCAACTAAGGGGTTACTAATTCTTTTATCTTGTTTTTTAACTTAAGCTTTAAATGAGGTTATGAGTTGTTTATTTTTAATTTTGAGTTGATTAATTCGGTAGAAGATTTATTTTTCCCTAAGAGCCTAATCATCATCCAAGACATACATCAAGCAAGGAAGAAACTAGGCAAAGGATGCCATCTTAATGCACAAGCTAAACAAAATATCACATATTTTATAAAGCTAGCGCAAAAGAATAAAAAGTCATTTGTGGTCTGGCACCATCGCACAAACCCGAAAACAAATTGGATACCCGAGCTCTACCCTTATACAACCAGGAATACAAATAAATTAATTTACAATCAAGTAAGGAAATTTATGTTATGGGGGGTCTTCATTTCTTCTTTTCTTCTTTCTTCTTTCTTCTTTCTTCTTTCTTCTTTTGGTTCTTTCTTTTGGATGGTTGGAATGTGGTTGCTCCAAAGGTTTCGCATGGTACATAAGATGAGATATTATGACCAATGCTCATCCTGATCCCCCATAAAATTCATTCCAAAATCTTAATTTATAAAAATTACATGAAAAGAAAAAGTAAATATAACTAACACCTGCAAAATAGAGATTAGCTAAACAAACCATACAAATCTTAAGCATGTATATCAGACTTAACACCCCGCACATGGGTAACCAAGTCCACCTGGCCTATTGGATTATGTTAAGGGGTATAAGCACCTGCACAGCAAAAGCAGATATATTTTTATTATAACTCCCCTTAAGCACAATCCCTTGAAGAAGCTTCGTCTAGTAGAGACGAAGCTTTGTTGAGAGTTTGACATCTTGAGATTGGGTGGATCCTCCTATGGGCCAACTCCACCTTCACTTGAGCTCAATTTTGGTCAAGGTAGCACCTCCCTTGCCTTTGGAGCTTGGATTAAGCTTTGGTTGAACTCGATTTGGTCCTCTGAGAGAGCTTGCAAGGTCAATTAGCTGAGATGGAGTATTGTCTAAGATGGAATTTCAATGGAACTCCCCTATTTTTGGTTTGAGTAAACCCAAAAATGGAGAAGTTAAACTCTCTCTAGCAAGCTTGGGAAGGCTAGCAATGGGTTGATCTGGGTTCCTATGCGTCAATCGAACTGGGGAGAATTAGTTTCAAGTGAAATTAGGGAGAGTATATCTCCCCTAGAGCAATCGGATGGCCAAGCAAGGAGATGCCATTTTGATCCAATTAACCACTTTGAGTGGGTTTATTAGGCTGTTAGGGGTGTCCTTGCATTTAGTTTGTCCTAAAGAGTGGAGTAGTGGAGCTCCCATGTGCTTGAAATGAGTGGAGGCAAGATTCAAGGTGCTCAAATTCAAGGCAAGTTGTTGGTTTTGACCTTAAGCTAGGTTGGGCTGACCCAAACCCATTGGGCTAGGTGCACCACACTCACTAGTGTCCACTTGGTCCACTAAGAGTGTGCCAAGTTGTCATGGAAAAGATTTGACCAAATTCCAAGTGGATTTGGCCAAACTTTACCCTTTGACTTAGGGGCAAAATGGTCCTTTTGCTTGGATTTCAATTTGTATATGTTTGATATGTTTGAAAAATGGGTTAGGCCAAGTTTCATTGAATTTGGAGTTGGTTTGATGTGATTTGGCTCATGTTGACCCATTTAGGTCAAAATGGGTCAACTTGGGTCAAGTGAATAATTGGTCAAATTGGGTCAAACCAAGGGTTGGTCAAGTTCATATGACCATTTGAAGTGTTTTGGAATTTTTGGTTTGGTTCAATTTAGTTTATATTTGGTTTTGGTTCATTTGATTTCATTTAGGTCAAATGGGTCAAGTTGACTAATTTGACCCATTTTAGGTTTGGTTAGTCATATGAAGTAGATTGGTATCTTTGTTTCCAATAAATTTGGTTTATACTTGGGTTTGGCTGAAAATGACCCATTAGGTCAAGTTGGGTTCATGGTCAATTGGGCTAGGTTGGGTCTAGTTGGCCAATTGAGGCTTTGGTCAAGTTCAACAATCATTTTAGAATGAACTTGACCCATTGGTTTTAATTAATTTGGCTTAGATCAAGTTTTGACATATTTTGATTTTTTTGGTCAATTTGGGTCAACTTGGGTCAAGTGGCCAATTGGGCTAGGTTAGGCTCAAATGTCGACTTGGTCAAGTTCAAACATTGGTCATGAATGAACTTAGATCAATGGTTTCAAAAAAATTGTCCTATGGTGGATTTTGGATTTAATTTTGTGTTTAGTTTGATTGATTTGAATTTATATTTCTTTTATATATGTGAATATAAATGAGAATATAAATGAGTTGAAAGGAAATTTCATGAGTTTGAATTGATTTTGGCTAAGTCCATGAGATGGAATCAAAGTGACTTAGGAAAGGTTTTAGAATTTGATTTGAATTTCAATCATGGGTTTCAATCATTTTGAATTGATTCATGATTTGATTGAGAGTTGAAGTTGATATGGAGTTTGGAGTTTGACTTGAGGGAAGGAAGTGAAGAATGTGGTTCAAGCTATAGGGTAGGCAAATTTCCTAACACCCCTAAGGCATGACCTATTCCTATTGCTAACTTTTCTAAGTATCTAGGGCTAGGTTGAGTGTCCACCTACTCACTAAATGTGTCTTAAGACTAAAGAAACTCTTAAAGTTTAAGAGGAGTCTTATGCTTAAGATGGAGGGGTTGAGAGCTCATCCTAAAAATGTGGTCAACAATGCCTTTCATATGATTGTATTTTATTTAAATCTAATTCAAACTTAGGAATTAATTAAAATTTTAATGCTTTGTTAAGAAGATTAAAAGTCATGAAATATATCCTTAGGTCCAACTTTAAGATAGGGTGTTGAAAAGGAATGGGTTCACTTCAAGTAAAATCCATAAATGTTTAAACTCTTTAAACACTAAGTCTAACTTGAACAAAATTAAGTCTACTATATGAAAAAAAAAACATCAAAAATAATAATCACTTGAATTAAAATAACCTAATAGTTAACTATTTAAACTAATTTTTAAAAATACTTCTTAAACTCTTCAAGCTAGGTTATGCAACACCACACAAGCTTTTGAACACACTCTAGAATGATAGGGCACTAATACTAGAATCACGTTAAGATGATGCTTTATTGTTGCTTAAATTTTTAAATTTTTTTATGTAACATTTTGAACTAGATGATAAGATGTATGTTCATAGACTGGATGTTAGGGCAACATTATACTAAAGTTATTTTTCACATAGGGATATCTTTAATAAAGAAAGGGGTAAGTTAAATACTCATGCTTACAAGTGATGCTCACCCCTTAAGCATAGCCCATTATGATAGGTGACTCTCTCTAATCTTATCTACCACTAGAGTAACTCTAACCTTCTCTTGAATATACTCATTTTGCATTTTATATCTAAGAGTAAAGCCACTCATCCACCTGAGCATCCTCATCTTTATAACACTTAACTTAGTCTTATGCTTCTCTTTTACTGGAGAACATTCTGTAACATAAATCATTGCAAGTCTTACCACCATTTTATAAAATGTTCCCTTAAGTCTAAGCGGTACTTTTTAATCACATAATAGGCTAAATGCATTCCTCCACTTCAATCATCCAACTTGAATTCTACTAATGACATCTACATCTCTTTCACTATCATTTTGAATAATAGAGCCTAGATATTAGAAACGCTAAATCTTTTTAATGACTTGATCACCCAAAGTCACAACACAACCATAGGAACTTCTACAACTAAAATTACACTTCATATATTCAAAAAAAACCTTTAGACTCTAATGTTGACCTCTATAATTCAAGTTTCTCTTGGACTCACTCTAGTCTTATAAACAAGAATAATGTCATCAGCAAAAAGCAGACACCAAGGTACATCTTTTTGTAAATGGCTAGTAAGAACATCCATACCCAAGGCAAAATGATAAGGGCTTAAAGCTGATCCTTAATGTAATCCAATTGAAATAGGAAAATATTTTGTCAATCCTCCTTGTATTTGGACACAAGTAATAGCTTTATTATAAATATCTTTAATTACTTGAATATAACCATTATTAGCTCCTTTCATTTCTAGAATTCTCCAAAGGACCTCTCTTAGAACTTTATCATAACCTTTCTCTAAATTGACATATATCATATGTAGATCCTCCTTACATTCTCTATACTTCTCCATCAAACCTCTAAGAAAATGTATAGCATTCATAATATTTCTACCCAACATGAAACCAAATTGATTTTGAGAAACTTTTGTATCACATTGTAACCGGGTCATCGAACAGCCGATACTTTATGTTTCCAAACCATCTAAAGTGATTCTCTCTAATCTTATCTACCACTGGAGCTACTCCAACATTTTTCTTGAACATACTCATTTCGCATTTTATCTCTAAGAGTAAAGCCACTCATCTACCTGAGCATCCTCATCTTTGCTGCACTTAACCTAGTCTCATGCTTCTCTTTTATTGGCCAACATTCTGAACCATAAATCATTGCAAGTCTTTGCACCATCATATAAAATTTTCCCTTAAATATAAGCAGTACTTTTCTATCACACAATAGGATAGATGCATTCCTCCACTTCATCCATCCAACTTGAATTCAACTAATAACATCTCCATCTATTTTACCAACAGTATGAACAATAGATCCTAAATATCTAAATCGCTCACTCTTTTTAATGACTTGTTCACCCAACGTCATAACACTACCACTAGAATTTTTATAACTAAAATTACACTCCATATATTCAGTTTTAGATTTACTTAAATGAAAATCTTTAGACTTTAAGGTTGACCTCCAAAATTCAAGTTTCTCTTGGACTCTCTCTCTAGTCTTATCAACAAGAAGAATGTCATCAAAAAAAAGCATACACCAAGCTATATCTTTCTATAAATGCCTAGTAAGAACATCAATAACTAAAGCAAAAAAGATAAGGGCTTAAAGCTGATCCTTGATGCAATCCAACTAAAATAGTAAAATATTTTGTCAATCCTCCTTGTGTTTGGACACAAGTCATAGCTCTAGTATACATATCCTTAATGATTTGAATATAACCAATATTAACTCCTTTCTTTTCTAGAACTCTTCATAGAACATCTCTAGAAACTTTATCATAAGCTTTCTCTAAATCAACAAATATCATATGTAGATCCTCCTTACTTTATTTATACTTCTCTATCAAACCTCTTAACAAATGTATAGCATTCATAGTAGATCTACCTAGCATGAAACCAAACTAATTCTGAGAAACTTTTGTATCACATCATAACCTATGCTCAATTACTCTCTCCCATAATTTTAATGTATGACACATCAACTTAATTCTTCTATAATTTTCACACTCATGTGCATCACCTTTACTCTTAAATATAGGAACAAACAAACTGTTTCTCCACTCATCTGGCATCTTTTTAGAATTTAAAAAAAAATTAAAAAATGCATTGTAAGCTAAAAAATTCCTTGATCTCCTAAACATTTGCACACTTCTATTGGAATATCATCAGGCCCTATTATCTTTTCACACTTCATTTTATTTAAAGCTTCTCGAGTATCAAATTTACTAATGCAATGATAAAAAAAATTATTTATTTTTGATTAGGTTATTAAGATTGCTAAAATCAATCATATTCTCAAATCCTTCATTGAAAAGTTTATCAAAATAACTCATGCACCTATTTTTGATATCTTTTTCTAAGAAAAGTGTTTTATAATTTTGATCCTTAATATACCACACTTGAACTAGATCTTTACTTCTCCTATCTCATTGCTTGGCTAATTTATACATACATCTTCCACCATTATTTTGGTATCCAAAATATTATATAAATCACTAAAAGCTCAATTTTGTGCATTATATATTACTTTCTTAGAATCTCTATGGGAGACTTTATATCTTTCCTAATTCTCGAAGCTTTTACATTTAGCTATGTTTTATAGCAATGCTTCTTATTTATTATCTTTTCATGCACATATTGATTCCACCACCAACTATGTTTATTAAAAGAAACTTTTTCTTTTGATTCTCCAAGTGTATTTTTTGCAGCTTGCTTAATTTCACTTACTACTTTTTCCCACATAACATTAGCTTCCATATGAACATCTTAAATTCTAAGCTCTTTTAGCTTGCTCTTAATAATATTTATAACAGTGATCTTTAAGTGCCCCTTCTAATCCTAGGACATTAATTTGATTTATTTTTCATCTTCCAATCCTTCATCTTAAAATCTAAAATTAACAGTTGATGTTGGGTACTTAAAATTTTACTCATAATGATCTTACAATCTTTACAATATAAATAATCTATTTTTTTTATCAGAAAATAATCAATCTATGTTTTACTAGATCTATTCTTATAAATAATAATATGCTCATTTATTATAAGTAATAATCTTTACAATCTAATTAATCTGGGTACTTTTTCATCCATTCTTATTAGTGATTAATAACCTATATTCGGTAGACTCTTTAGGATTTAAATTTTCTACCCAATTTAAACTTTAGACTAATAATTAACATAACTCATGACCTCACCTTAAAGCCTAGTGATTAATCAATTAAAAGATTTTAAAAAATAAGTCTATGATGGATGTACAATTATCATGCATACATATTGATTTATTTTCCTAAATATAGAGGATCTTCATTCATTTGTAAGGGGGAGTGGGGATCCGTTATCAGTAACTCCATTGAGTGAAGACCACCCTTCTCATAGATTAGCTCATAACTTTACTTTGTCATGCATATAATCATACTTTTCCATCCAAGCTTAAGTCAAAATTCAAAGTTTAAAAATTCATAAAGTTGAAATTTTATTACATTAGTTAGGACATTATTAAGAGTGAGTTTAGGCTCTTAGGTTTCTACTCCTAATACATAATAACCTATCTAACACATAATCATGAGACTTAGATATATAGATTTAACTCATATGAGGTGTTAATTGGCATCCCTTTCAAGTAATTATAAGTCCTTATGAGTGAGGATATATTTATTCTCTCTAATGGAAGTGAACCAATATATCCTAGTTTTATTGTTGCTAAATTAAGCCAAGCTCATAGCTTATGCACCTTAGTCTTAGGTTCAAAGGCTACTTATTTCTTATTTACTATGAGTGCAAGTCCTCACTTTATATGCATTTTAATAATCTTGTATTATGAGATTATAAGTCCCAGCATTCTAATAAAATGTTAAGTTAAAAAATGATAATTCTTTATTTCAAAAATATAAAAACTAAATATAAGATAGACTGAACTACTCACTAGACTTCCTAGCATCACTAGCACTTCCTACTTATCTTTCTCTAAATTCTATTAAAAACTCTTCCTAATTGAATTCTCTCATATGATTTCTAGAAAATTACCTATCTTTGCTCTAATCATTAAAATCCATAAGGACTATGATTAACTACTTTAATCAAGAGTATTCTTAAAAGATCCTATCTTTTGAAATATAATTAACTATAGGAGCTTGCCCTATAAGGAATTTAAGAATCTAGCTTAAAATAAATCCCATCTTACTTTATCCAAGTAAGGCATGGAAAACATCTCTAGTACACATAGACCCATCAGTCTTAAGAGCATTTATTAGATGACTAATTCCATTATAGGGTGATATCTATATCTTTCAAAGTTGTATATTAATTCTTGATGTCGTGCTCAATCATCTCAATAAGTACCCTCTAAGATATTCATGGTGTCCATATTATAATTCTAAATACCATAATATTTGAATATAATGATAAGATTATAAATTATTCTTTATGAATCCAATTAAAATAAAGTCTATTACACCTCCACTTAATACTTTCCCACTCATCACTCATCATTCAACACTCGTCCTATAACTAGAGGCATGGATGAGTATCTTCACATTGTAATTGATATAGAACTTCTAAAAACTAACATATAATTTCTATATGTAACCACCCCTAGATCCCATAAAAAGTGGGATTTTTATGAGTGGAGGACCTTACCTTTTCCTTTTAATATTCTAAGAAAAATATAATCAATTATTATTCTATAGTTCCTTACTTATATTCTAATTTAGTAGATTTTATAGACTTTTTCATTCTTTTTTCCTAGTACTACCTAATATAGCCTTGCTTCCAACATTTCTAAGGTCCTACAGTACTCCATGGACAAATTTGGATTCAACATTCTCTTCGGTGTAGTGAGCATGGAAGATATCGAAGATAAGAAGTCAAGTGCCCATTGAAGTAGCCCTATTAACACGAGACAACTTAACCATTATAGGGATGAACATGCAATAATTTGTTACATAGTAATAAATGAAAGACAAAAAACATTATCACAAACATGGACTGGGCAGTTATGGAGAAACTAAAAAAGGATGTTTCAAGGGACTAATAGAATGAAAGGGGCTCACATTTGGCATCTCGCTAGACTTGCTACCATATAAGAGCATTGTCAAGGATGTTTAGTTCTAATAATGAGTCCTACCAAGCAAGTGATAAAGATGTTACTAGAAATAAAGATGTTACTAGAATGAGACCAACAAATGTCACTCCCATAAATACTTTCTCTAGGAATCAAAGAGGTATGTCTCCCACCAAAGTATAAAATTCCATACTTGGAGTCCTAGAAAGGTCACACCAACTTAGCTTACCATGTAGCATAATTTAAGTCCACCACATAGTTATTAGACCTTGACGATGTAATGAAGTGCTTATTATTCTTTACTAAGTTTATAAATTCCAGAATCACTCTTTGATTATTTTCTTAAATTCTCCCTCTACTCATCTCTACTCTCCTAGTACACACTCCACACTCTTTAGTTCTCTCCCCACCCTCCTCTAACATGAAGAACTTCCATCTCATGCTAGAGAACTGAAGTAGAAGAACAAAGTATTGCAAACATCAATTTTAAATACAACATGAAACAAAAAATTTTAGGCAAATGATTCCTTGTCCTATGGGAAATCCTTAAAGACCACCACCATTATTCTTGTATTTTGGTGTGAAATGATGATTCTCTGGCCATTCATCTTGGATCCGGAGTAAGGGAGAAGAACAAGATCATGTTAATTATAAAATTTTAGGCATTGCTAAGGCAAAACTCTATCAAAATTTAGATTAAATCAAAATTTAAATCATTAAATCAAGAATCTTAAAATTTGAAGGCCTCCGTCATTGAACCTAGTTCCAATGTAAGATAAAAATCATCATGCCCTATTTATCTTAAATCTAGAATAAAGGAGAAGAGTGTGTGTTGCACAAAAATATTTTAAAAGTTAGTATTATTAAGCCATTATGCTATCAAAATTTTGTATAATTCATCAAATTGTCTAAGAAATTTGACTTAGAATAGAGTCTCCCAACTTGTAGCATCACGTTACTGCTACCTAGCATCGAGGCATTGAGCTCTCAAGAATTTTGACCCTAGTGCTCTACTTTGTAGCACCATGATGCTATCTACACAATGTCAAAGTGTTCTATTAGCGATGTGGCACTGAATCTTGTCATCACAGTGCTACCTTCACAGGTTGTAACACTAAAATGCACCTTTACAGTGCCACAACACAATCTAAATAGCACTGAGGTACATTATTAGTGTCATAGCAGAGAATCCTAGCACTGCAACACTGCCTTCTCAAGTTGTAAGGTTGAAATGTTCACTTGTAGGGTCTTAGTACTATGCAAATAACATTGAGGTGCTCTAGAAGAGCCACTTCTCTGGCACCTGAGTTTTACCTTCTATAATTTGAATGCCCAAATTCAACCATAAAGCGACATTGTCCTGACCTTTTAGCGCTGAGGCACTGACTCCTCAATATTGATAATCTTGAGTTAAAATTTTATTTTAACTTATAATTAGATTACAATTGAATCTTATAGATAGCTCATCAACATTTGAAATGATAAATAGATAATGCAAAATAAAAATTTTATTATAGAAATGAAATTTTATTACAAAATTTGTCAAAATAAAAATACATTAAAAGAAAAGGAGAAAAATACAAAAAAGAGGGAAAAGACTATCCTAGAAGTCATAATCTTCCTCTTCCTCTTCTTTTGGCTCCAATGGGGTACTAACATAAGGGAATTTTTTCTAATTTCTTTTCACTATAAGATTAACTTAAGAGAACAAACATGTATGGAAGAAGAAAAATAAAGGCCATTACAAACATCTAATGTATGGTAAATCAAGTAGATCACCTTTAAGAGTTGAAAGTATTCAAGGTGGAAGATTGCATGATAAGGAAGGTCCCTCCAATTGTGATTCCATTCTTGGCAAAATATTAGCCAGTTGGTTGCCCTCTCTATGAATGTTGCTGATTTGAAACTTACAATGATGTGCCAATAGAATCATTCTTTTAATGATGTAAGTAAGATAACAAGGATGATGGTCTTCCCAAGTAATGTATTTCTAGAGATTTAAGGAATCTATTTCCATCTAAATGTTCTGCAGATAGAGGGAGGTTGCAAGCCTTAAGGCTATAAGACATGCAAGGGCCTTCGCTACATAGCAAAGAATGGAGAAGTTAAATATATAATGTCCCTTATGATTTTTGAAGACTCCTCCAATACCAATAATCTCAGAGTTAGATTTCAAGCTTCCATCAATATTTACCTTAATACACCCTTCTTCAGGCTTGTTCCATCTCGCTAAAGAGATGTTTTGATGTCTTTGTTGGGCCATATTCTATGAGGGAAATTTGAGTAGATTGATGCTTTCAAGCTTGACAACATAATTTTGTATGTAAAGCATAATCTGATTCTATCCAAGCCATTGGTCTTCATACTTGCTCAGATTTCTTGCTATCCAAAAGACGGATAAAGCAATAAGGGGTATGACATATGCAAGAACTTTCCATGAGATTTAAATTTAATCCATGTCTTTTAGAGACTCATCATTTGGCAGATGTATTTGAAATGTGGAATTTAATTTGGCCCAGATCTATTCGTTGATTGGACAAATGATGAAAAGGTGGTTGATATTCTCCTCATCTTCTCTACATAGATGGAAAATAGAAGTAATTTTGAGGCCTTCGAGCTTTAGAATTTCATCAATAGGAAGGAGACTATGCCATAATCTCCAATAAAGGATTGAGATGGAAGGCTTAATGGTTGCACTCCAAAAAGTTGGTTGTTTAGCAATGTTGCTATTAGAATAGTGTAAATTATTGAATAGGCTTTTGGACATCAAGGATTAACCATTGTTGCACTTAATCAATAATTTATCAACCTTTTATGGTAAAATTGGAATATTGCTTACTTTCTTGATCATGTCCTCATTAAGGAATTGTCTCAATTTTGGGATTTCCCATTTAAAAGCAATCCAGAATTCAAAGACAGCAACCTTATCAGAGATAAAATGGTTAGTAAAGTCTAAAAGTAAACCATCAAAAACTAGTGATCCCTGGAAAAGCTGATAATCCCTTCACCCAAATGTCAGAATATCTTATTCTCTACAATCACATTGTATTTTAGCAAAGTTCTCCATTAATGTGAATCTGTAGTCCTTGGTTGTACCATAGAAGGATGTACTTGTTGGTAGTATTTATTGATTAGAAAATACGCCCATAAAGAGTCATTTTGTCTAAGTTTAATCCAAAGTTTCATTTGGTTAATATGGATGGAATTTGCTATAGTTCTAAATCCTAGGTCTTTTTCATTTTTTTACTTGTAGAACTTTTTCCAACTAACCTAGTGAATTAAGCTTTTGTGTCTACTCCATAAGAATCTATTAAAGATTTTCTCAATCTTTTTATGTGTCTATAATGGAATAGTCATTGTTTGTATTGAGTAGAGGGGCAGTGAGCATAGGATACTTTGTAGTAATGTAATTCTTTAACAAGTTGATAGGAAGGTGTTTTTCCATGAGTTAAGTCTACTTTGGATAGAGTTTATAACTGCATCAAAATAATGAATTATGTTCTTCCCTTTATAAATGTTAACCCCAAGATACTTCATTGGAAGATGGATGGAGTGAAACCAATGTAATCTTTGATCCAATTCTGATCCATTTTATAAAACTTTCTAGGCATAAATAGGTATTTTTCATTGTTGAAAGTCAAACCAAAAATGGCTTCAAAATTGTATAATATATGCATGATTCGTTTGGTAGAACTCTTGGAACCATTATAAAATAGGAGGATATCATCAGCAAAAGCTAAATGGGAAATGTTGACCTTCCCTTTGGAAAGATACTATGAAGCATGATTTGCATCTAACATTCTAGGAAGTTAATAAGGTTATGATGAAAAGAGATGGAGATAGGGGATCACCTTGTTTGATGCTTCTAGAGAATTTAAAGAAACCATGCATGTCTCCAATGATAAAGAGAGAATAGTAATTTTTTGAGAGGAACCTATTAATAAGTGAGTAGACATTTTTATTGAATCCCTTAGCTTGTAAGTTTGCCATAAGGGTGTTAGCATTAGGGTGATAATGAGGCACTATAGGAAAAGCAACTCTATTCGTGTCAGCATTAAAGTTAAAAATTTTGAAAATTCAAATGAGTGTTGGGTTGAACTCATTCATGTAAGAATATTGTTGTTGCTATTGACCCATATGATAATCAAATTTCTTATCTAGTTCCTGTTACTGCCAGCTTCTTTTGCTCACCCTTTTTCTCAATTCTGAGACTTCTCCACAAATTTTTTGGAGTTGCTTATTTAATGTCTTAGACGATTTGGATCTAGACTAAGGAATACATGAGCTTTCTCATACTTCCATTTCTAATCCAAATCCTTCAAATTTTCTTTAAGTAAAGGGATCTGTTTATATTAGGACTTCTTCATCTAGGTCCCCCGATGCACTAGTTGCAACTTATAAAGAATAAATAAGAGAAGGATGACCATACCCTAGGGTAGTAATATCCTTAAGAATATTATTAATTGAATTATAAATAATATTTCCTAGTTCTATAGTGAATCTCTTTTGAATTATAAAATTCAAAATGAATATATTCTTAATTACTTCACTGATCTTACTAGTGGGCAACAGCTTGATGAAAATAAAATAATGCCAAGCTTTAGCATGAGCTATTAGGCCTACGATAGGAAAATTTATAATCTTTCTTTTCATAATTTTAAATGAACATTCACATTTCTAACAGTGAGGAAACTAAGAATTTCATAAAAATTGAGATTATTTCTATAGTAGGAAAGATATTGATCATATACAAAATTTTGAAAATTATAATATGCATTAATGGCAGTAATATCAAAATATATCTATTTTTCCCATTCAAAACCCTTGTTATCTTGGTGGTCCTTCATGGTCATGAAGAACTCCTGCACCATAGGGATGATGCAAGTAGTGTTATTGTAGGCAAGATGCTCCCAATCTCGCTCATTGATGACCCTCTCCACATCCAACCCAAATTATG
Organism: Cymbidium sinense; assembly: GCA_021442155.1. NCBI lineage: Eukaryota > Viridiplantae > Streptophyta > Magnoliopsida > Asparagales > Orchidaceae > Cymbidium > Cymbidium sinense. Next base: position 219,163,669 of record CM038215.1, on the reverse strand, counting down.
GAAGCTCCTCTCTAGAATGAGGTGTTTGCTGATAAGAGCATGCTGGTACCTCCCCTCCACATCCACATTGAATAATTTGTTAGTGTCACTCGAGGATGCCCTCTTCTTGTCCTTCTTGATGATCATGAGTGGCATATTTGTTGTTCTAAGGCTGAGAAAAAGCTAAGAAGAAAAAGGGAACAAAAGCTTTAAACATAAAATTTTAGAAGCTTAAGAGTCCTATTTATAAATTGGATTCAGCGCCACAGCTCTACCTTTGCAGCACCAAGGCACTAGCCTCTCAATTTTTAAAATATAGGACTAATACCATGACATTTCGCATGCAGTGCCTAAGTGTTGGTCAACCGGTCAAGATGATTATTGTGCCCATCAAAAATGCATATGGTCATTAATTTTATAACTGACCAGATCTATAAAGCATGTCAGACATTGATGGAGTGCTGAGATAGCATCATGCCACTGGTCAAAAGTTTTATTTTTCTTGTTAAATGTGTCTGCCAATTTATTTTTCCTTTCAATGGCTTTTTAATTGGCGCTATGGTGCTACTTTGATAGCACCTAGGTGTTGGCCAAATAGCAAACCTACTTTTTATTATTCTTTATGGCACCTCAATGTTGTGGCACTTGGTTTAAAGTGCCGAAGTGTTACCCTCTCAGGTTTTGAGACATATGTTTTTGCCTGTCAGTACTAAGGCACTAACTCGATAGCCCCGAGGTTCTGAACTTTAGACATCGAAGTGTTAACTTCCTAGTACTATGGCACTACACCCCTAGCACTATGGAACTACTTCTACAATGTTGAGACATTATCCCATAAAAATAAAAAAAATTAAATATCTTTTTTTTCTGTACACCATGTGAACACCCCTACAACTACTAGCAATCCAAAAAAGTATAAGTCTATTATATTTATTCACCATGCGATCATCTAAATTCTAACTAGATTTATAATGGATGTAAGCCATTTCATTTTTTTTTCCATACAAACTTCTCTACAATTATTGGAATTTTAAAGATATGTAAGTCGAATCCTTAGTTCACTACATGAACTTTAAACCCTATTGGAAGTCTAAAGGGATGTGAGTCCAATCTATTCATTTGCCATGCAAGAATTTAAATTCTAACTGGCTTTTTAATTGATGTAAGCCCAGTAATTTATTGACCATGCGAACTTCTTTATTGGCATTCCAAAGGGATGTAATTCTAATATGTTCATTCATCATGCAACAACAACAACAACAACAACAAGCCTTTATCCCACTAAGTGGGGTCAGATGTTCATTCATCATGCAAACATTTAAATTCAAAATTGGCTTTCCAATAGGTGTAAGCCTAGTCATTTGTTTATCATGTGAACTTCCCTACTGGTATTCCAAAGGGATGTAAGTCGAATCCATGTGTTTTCCATGTGAACTTCTCTTCAATTTATAGCATTCCAAAGGGATGTAAGTCCAATCCATGTGTTCACCATGTGAACTTCTAAACTCTATATGGCAATCCAAAAGGATGTAAGTCCATGCTTTCTAGTTGGCAAGTGAACACCCTAAGGACATTCCAATAGAAGTAAGCCCAACATATGTTTGTAAAGTAGACTTCATTGAATTATTGGATAAACTTACAAATTATGTTTACCCTTAATTCACTAAACATCTACAAAATATCTCTAGCTTACTTGGGATATCTAAGATAAGGCAACCCATGGCTACTAATCAAACTCCCTAGACATTATAATTAATAGCCCTTTGATGTTTGTAGATTGGAATAACAATAGTCCCGGGATGATGGAACTATAGGTTTTTGATCGAGACTACTCTCTTTTTTCTTAAAACAGTCATCCACACCACACCATTAGACACCGATTCATATCAGAAATATATGTTTATTTCCATCCTTAATCGAGAGTGCTCTTATACTAAGGTAAAAGGGGTAATGAACTATGAATTTTTGTGTTCATAAAAAGTAGAACTTAGATCTAAATAAATCCTAACATAATGTTAGGAGAAATCTAGTTGAATATCATAATGTTAGGGGAAATCTGGTTGAATATATATCAATCTATATCATGAAGAATAAACTGCTTAAACATTTTAACAAGATGGTGGAGATTTACAAAAGTGTTTTTCCTAGCAATCATATTTTTGGCCACTCCATTGGGGATTACTTCTCTCTCCATCTCCAGTTAAAAAAAATTAAAATATGCAATGTCATCATAGATTTTTAAAATTTATCAAGCTATTTTTTAATAGTTCAGATTTTTAAAATCTAGTAGAACCTAATTTCAAATTTTAAAACATCAAATGACAAATATAAAGAATCTAATGATTGTTAATTTAGGCAAGGGGACTATTATTAGATTCCCTTAAGCTATGATTAACACTGGTTCTGATGGAGCCACTCAATAGTTTGGAATAATTTCTAATATAATACAGTCTGTACTAGCTAGAACTAAAGGCACTGAAATGCCAAAAGTTTTCAAAAGGCTACAGTACAAAGGAAAGAGACCAAATGTAATCATCCCCAATGAGCCAAGGCAATTGTATACTAAATCTTTATCTAATCAAGGAAAGAACTCAATTTCTAAAAGGAGTTCTTTTTTTTATAGGTTGTCAAAGGAAGCTCAAACAGCACCTGTTAAGGAGATGATGGTCATGGAGCCTAAACTGAAATCTATCATTGCCAATCCATCAAAGTAGCCTACCATTCCATAAGGTACAACCTTTTCTCCAAGCAATAATGATCATGAAGCATCTTCCTCAACACCAAAATTCCCAAGAGAGCCAGAAGAAAACACAATGCTTATCGCATAGCTATTGGATTACTTGTGCATACTGAACAATAGTATGAACCACTAGTCGAAGCGAACATACTCATCAATAACAAGTTCATAAATATATACAATTCGGTGAGAAATAGCTCTATATGAGCTATAAAGAATTCTAGATAAATATATGCAACCCATTTCATCAAATCAACTAATGTAGGAGAAAACTTTCTCTTCTTAAATCTATAAAGTTTTGAATACTGTCAAAAATATAAACCTTCAAACAAGAATTAAGAAGTTGGTGAGCTAGGTTGCCAACTCACAAATTCTTACTAAAAAGTAGGTAGGAATATTGAAAAATATTAGGCTCACCTTGAATAGAACTCAAAACCTAGGGGTTTAATAGTCGATGTACACTAGCAATGAACCCTTCAGTACAAAGTTACTAAGTGGCTAGTGGTTGAAAGGTCCCGACAACCTTCTTAAAAAAGGGAATATCAATCATCTTTTCTTAATCAATTTGGTGAACGCTATGGTATGACATCTAGGTTGACTTCTTAGAGATCCACTACTAGAAAGTCCCAATCAATTTGAGTTGCTAAAGAACTCTAAGTAATAAAAAATGTGATGACTCGATTTAAGCAAGCTCAACCAAATGATGGGCTGCATCACCAAATCATCAGTTGAAAACACTAATCTAAAAATAGTCATCCATCGATTGATGATGTAGAAAATTAGATCTTTTGGAAAGATGTTGACTTTTTAATTGATGAAGAATAATAAGCTCCTGATTTCCAAAGTACTTAAAATATCAACTGTATGGACATTGAGGTTGTTCACATGGTTGATACATATTTACAAAATAGGAATATGGTACTTAAACATCCAAATGAGGAACAACATCAAGCGGGCCCAAGTCACCAAACATCCAAAGGCAAAGCTTGAATGGAAATTGAAGAAATTGAAGAACTAACTGATGTTGTAATAAAGTTACAACAACATATGGGTTCTGAACTCCAAAGAAGAGACCAAGAAATCAGCCTACTCAATAATTATCTCAACGAGATGAATGCGCTAATGAAAAGCTATTTGGTTAGCTTAACTTAATAGCAACTACAATAATACAAGTACATTTGAGAAATCCTCCGGAGGTAATTAATCCAACAACTGGAGTTAGAGGCATGCTGAATGCTTCACTCAACTTGTCAATAGCTTCAACGCAAATATAAGAACCTCTTGATGGAGGTGGGTGTTCTTTCTTTTGATGAGATTGAGAGAACGTGGGTATTGGAGGTGAAGGATGAAGATATGTTAGATAACTAGCGCTCACACCAAGGATTACCAAGGTTTGGTCACCAAGCTCTCAAACCACAAGAATAACTCAATAATTTATAATTGCCAAAAGTTCTCCTTAATTCTAGTAAGAGGGGCTATTTATAGCCTTTAGAAGCATATTTCACAAGAAAAGAATTCAAAACATGGAGGGAAAGGTGGGTGGCCACATTAATATGAAGCATTAAATTGCCTCATTACTTTGTGTCATCCACCCGTTTCACATGCAATTTTTTATGTGGATTCAACCACCTCACATGTCATGCTTTGAATTTTTAAATGAAAATTTTCAAACATGGAGTTTCTAGAAGAAAATTAAAAATTACATAAATAAAAAAATTTGAAATCATAAAATGGGCCTTAACAGGCTAACGAGCTAAGCCTTCTTCTTTCTTGAATTTTCTTGGGCTTTAGCTTGAGATCTTGTAAATGGTCCTTGAGCTTTAATTTTTAGATCCTCTAGATGTTCTACATCAACTCCCTTGGGCTCTATTAAATTCTGCTCCGTAGAGTTGAAATCTAAGAAGTCTTCTACTAATTATGGGGCTAAAGTCTCCAATCAATAAGGGTCAACCATGTGTCTTCAGCTGGTGGCTTATTCTTCCAACGAACTAGAAAATGATGTTCAGAAGTTGGATTAATGGGTGCTTCCTTGGTGATAATTTAGTCAACTTCAAAGGAAGAGGGCTTCTATAAGTACGGTGATATATCTCCTGTTAAAGAGTTAGACTGAACAAGTGGAGGTTTATTAATTCCTCCATATGATAGAATATCTTCAATATTAATAACTGGATGAATGAGCACATCAGTAGACAAATCAAGGTGATAAACATTAGTTCCAATTTTCTTGAGAATTTTAAACAGATCACAAGCTTGTGCATGTAATTTCTTATATCCAGTGGTTTGTTCCAATTTTCTTGAGAATTTTAAACAGATCACAAGCTTGTGCATGTAATTTCTTATATCCAGTGGTTTGATAATGCTCAAGCCGAATGTGAATCAATAAATAAGCACCTTCTTATATTCTTTCGTTGAATGATTATGATTTGCCTTAGAAGCTTAGTTTTTATTATTTATTATAATTTGCTTTCTTATATCTTCATGGAGGTTTTGAAAATCTTTAGCAAATGAGAATGTTGCATCAGAAAATACATGAGATGGTAGGTTTGCTACATCTATTGGTCATCATGGGTTTTGACTATAGACTATCTCAAATGGTGATTTTTTTATAGTTCTAGATATAGTACTATTATAGGCAAATTTTGAGGTTAGTAAATGTAAATCCCAATTTCTTAAACTTTTACCTACCAAGCATCTAAGCAAATTTTCTAAGGTATGATTAACTACTTCAGTTTGTCCATCAATTTATGAGTGAAAGGCAGAAGAAAATTTTAATTTGGTACCTAATAATTTCCATAATGTTTTCCAAAACTATGAGATAAACTTAACATCTCTGTCAGAAATAATGGTTAAAGGGAGATCATGGAGTCGCACTATTTTCTTAAAAAATAATTTGGCTATATAAGAAGCATCATTTATTTTTGAACAAGGTAAAAAATGAGCCATTTTTGAGAACATATCCACTACAACAAAAATATTATCTTATCCTCAAGCTGTCTTAGGTAATCCTAGAATAAAATCCATTGATAGGTCTTCCCAAGGCCTAAAAGGAATAGGTAAGGTACTGTATTGTCTAGACCTTTGTTTGATAGTTTTAGCCTGTTTACAAATTAAACATTGAGCCACTAATTTTTGAACATCTCATTTTAATGAAGGCCAATAAAATATATTTACTAATAAACATATGGTCTTATCCTTTCCAAAATGACCAGCTACACTCCTAGCATGTAGCTCAGTGATAAGGAATTCTCTAAGAGAAGATCAAGGAATGCATAATTATTTTCCTTTATATAAATATTCATTTGTTATCAAGAATGTCCCTTATAAAGTTATTGGTTTATCTAGGTGTTCAAGATAAATTAGGTGAAAGTCAGGGCACATAATATAATTAACTTTAATTCTATCAAATCTTGGGATTCACAATTCTAAAGAGGAAATCATTAGGTTTACCCTGGATAAAGCATCAACAGGTTTATTCTCAATTCCAGGCTTATGCTTTAGAACAAAAGAGTAGTCTTGTAAAAATTCAACCCATTTTGCATGCCTATGGCTTACTTTTTGTTGAGTATTAATGAATTTTAAGGCATGATGATCAGAATTAAGTATAAATTCTCTATGTAAGAGATAGTATCACCAATGCCTTAAGGATTGAATTACAGCAAAAAACTCTCTATCATAAGTGGAATATCATTGTTTGGCTTCATTTAACTTTTCACTAAAGAATGTTATAGGATGATTCTCTTGACTTAAAATTCCACCTATCCCAATTCCTGAAGCATCACATGTCACTTCAAAGGCTTTAGAAAAATCAGGAATCCTAAGAAATTTAATTTACACTAAGGCATTTTATGCATTAGTATTCTAACAAAATTTATCTAATTTTAGTATATCAGTTATCGGAACAACAATGGTACTAAAATTCTTAATCAATCTTCGATAAAAAGTGGTTAAACCATGAAAGCGTCTAACTTCAGTAAAACTTTTAGGTGATGGCCAATCTAAGATTTCTTTCACTTTAGAAGGATCAGGTTTAAGTCTAGTAGTGGATATAATAAAGCCTAAAAATATTACCTCAGCTTGCAAAAAGAAACACTTTTTTAAATTAATGTATAATTTCTCTTGTCTAAGTAGTTCAGAGACTTTTTGTAGGTGTTGTAGATGTTCATTTTCACTCGGACTAGAAATCAGAATATCATCAAAATACACCACCAAAAATTTACCTATATATGGTTTAAGAACAGTGTTCATTAATCTCATAAATATGCTAGGAGCATTTGAAAATCCAAAGGGCATGACAAGCCATTCATAAAGTCCATCAGGAGTCTTAAAAGTCATCTTCCACTCATCTTCGGATCTAATCTAAATTTGATGATATCCACTTTTTAGATCAATCTTTGAAAACAAATTTGCTCCTGAGATTAAATCTAACATATCATCTGATCGGGGAATAGGAAACCTATATTTGATAGTAATTTATTTATTGTTCTACTATCAACACACATTCACCATATTCCATCTTTCTTTGGAGTTAATAATGTTGGGACTGCACAAGGGCTAAGACTCTCTTTAATAAAACCCTTTCTTAATAATTTCTCAACTTGTCTTTTAATCTCAACATGCTCGGTAGGGTTCATCCTATAATATGGAAGATTAGGAAGTTGAGAACCAGGTAAGAACTCAATAGCATGTTGAATATCTCTTAGAGGAGGTAGCTCATCAGGAAGCTCATCGGGTGCAATATCATTAAAATCAGAAAGAAGAGAAGAGACTGCAACAGGTATGTGAGTCTCATTAGAGTTTGGTACTTTTACATGTAATATGTGAAGAAGAAATGGATTAGAAAAAAATTTTCATAAAGCTCCAAAACCTATTATTTCTATCTTTGGGGTAAAAGGAGGAAGAGTAGGTGTTTTAAAGTAAGAATCAGAAATGATAGTATTAGGCCTAATAGTAGGATTTTCTATGATAATTAATTGAATTTTGGCATTTTTCTTCAATAGAGGCTTAGGTTGCAAGTCGGAAGTTATTTTGTGTGGTGTTATGGAGGGTATTTTTTCTACTAGCTTTATTATTATGAGTTTAATAGTCTTATTATTATGTTTAAAAACATAAGTATTTTCCCTACTATAGTGAATAACATTCATATCATATAGCCAAGGTCATCCTGAGAGAATATGAGCAATGTCCGTAGGGAGAACATCACACCAAATTTGATCCTCATAGCTTCATATTTTAATAGGAACTAAACTTCGATTGGTGATTGGAAGAGATGTATGACTTACCTAACTAACATGAAATGGTTCAGGGTGAGGTTCAGATTTTAGGTTGGCTCGAGTTAAGGTGTGTGTCAAAATGACATTCATAGCACTCCCTCCATCTATAACTAACCTACATCTCTTTTCATTACACAAAACATACATGCTAAAAATGTTCTTTCTCCTCCAATCTTCCTCATTTTATTAGTAAGATATCTCATCACATTAACATGAGAGTCATCAGTTAATTTCGATTCTTCATCAGATAATGGGGTGTCATCATAAACTTCTTCTAGATTATCATCTATTGGATTTTCAACTTCTTCTAAAAATAAGATTTGAACTTTACATTGATTTTTCATATGACCCATTTTATGACATTTAAAACATATTGCTACCCTAATGTTCTTAGAGCTCCCTTCAATTGAAGTTTTAAGCAAAGGGGATGGGCTATTTGGATGGGCGGGTCTAACAATAGATCTATAGGATGAAATGGAAGGTACTTGACTTTTAGTTTTAGAGAGGGAGGCAGATTTCTTTTGTTGTTCAACCAATAATGCATAATGAAATGTTTCCTCTAAAGATTGTGGGTCAAATAATTCAACTTCATTTCTAATGTCAGTCCTATGTCCAATAACAAATTTATTGGCTAATTGCTAATCATTATCAGCACAATCAGTTCTAGAAACTAGATCTTCAAAATTATTCAAGTATTCAGTTACAAGATAATTACCTTGTCTCAAAGTTAATAATTGACTATGCAGCTTCTTATCATGATGCCTTGGATAGTACTTTGCTCTTAACGTTTCTTTCATTTCTATCCAAGTGAGGTTTGTCCTTCCTAATCTTTATTCTTTAGCTAAAGTATTTATCCAATAAATTTTAGCATGCCCTATCAATTTCATTTTAGCAGAAGTAACCCTTTGGTAATCATCCATTTTATACCAATCAAAGAAGTCATCCATTTGAACTAACCAATCGAGAAATTCATTTGGGTCATGTATACCATCATAAGTTAGGGCTTCTACTTTAACTCTTCGAGATGGATCATTAGAGTCTTCTATAGTCTTAAAATAATTTTCTCCCCTTCCACCATTTCTAGCAATTGATTATCTTCTAAGTGGTTTATTTTCTCAATGGCATGGATAAGAATCTTCTTCATTTATCCCTATTGGCATAGTCTGAGCAGGTATTGGAGGAGGAGTTGGTACTCTATTATTTTGTAGATGTGCTATAAGAGTTTGCATTTGTTGTTTAAGTTCTTGCATTTGATTCTTACTTTCTTCTAATATTTGTTGAGTTTTTAATTCATTATCTTGGATCCTAAGATCTAAGGCATCAACTAATCTAGTCAAATTTTCAACTAGATTATCATCTATTGGATTTTCAACTTTTCAAAAAATAAGATTTGAGCTTTACATTGATTTTTCATATGACCCTTTTTATGACATTTAAAACATATTACTACCCTAATGTTCTTAGAGCTCCCTTCAATTGATGTTTTAAGCAAAGAGGACGGGCCATTTGGATGGGCGGGTCTAACAATAGATCTATGGGATGAAATGGAAGGTACTTGACTTTTAGTTTTAGAGAGGGAGGCAGATTTCTTTTGTTGTTCAACCAATAATGCATAATGAAATGTTTTCTCTAAAGATTGTGGGTAAAATAATTCAACTTCATTTCTAATGTCAGTCCTATGTCTAATAACAAATTTATTGGCTAATTGCTAATCATTATCAGCTGTTTCTAGAAACTAGATCTTCAAAATTATTCAAGTATTTAGTTACAAGATAATTACCTTGTCTCAAAGTTAATAATTGACTATGCGACTTCTTATCATGATGCCTTGGGCTTACTTTTGCTCTTAACATTTCTTTCATTTCTATCCAAGTGAGGTTTATCCTTCCTAATCTTTATTCTTTAGCTAAAGTATTTATCCAATAAATTTTAGCATGCCCTATCAATTTCATTTTAGCAAAAGTAACCCTTTGGTAATCATCCATTTTATACCAATCAAAGAAGTCATCCATTTGAACTAACTAATCGAGAAATTTATTTGGGTCATGTATACCATCATAAGTTAGGGCTTCTACTTTAACTCTTCAAGATGGATCATTAGAGTCTTCTATAGTCTTAAAATAATTTTCTCCCCTTCTACCATTTCTAGCAATTGATTATCTTCTAAGTGGTTGATTTTCTCTATGGCTTGGATAAGAATCTTCTTCATTTATCCCTATTGGCATAATCTGAGCAGGTATTGAAGGAGGAGTTGATACTCTATTATTTTGTAGATGTGCTATAAGAGTTTGTATTTGTTGTTTAAGTTCTTGCATTTGATTCTTACTTTCTTCTAATATTTGTTGAGTTTTTAATTCATTATCTTGGATCTTAAGATCTAAGGCATCAACTAATCTAGTCAAATTTTCAACTTGATCTTGAGAGATAGATTTTGGTGCCATGAGAATTTTTTTTAAAAGGAAAAAAATGATATATGAAAAGGGATCAATGAAAAAATGAAAAAAAAAATAAACAAGTATAATATAATTGTGCAATCAAAGGAAAATTTTAGGCTAAGAGAACTTCCAGGTGAGGAGGGGGTACAATACCACTTAACTCCTAAGCTCTCCTTAGACAGTTTAGGTCTTTTTGATAAAATTCTATTTAGCTTCCGAAATCACTAGGTTTAACACACTTATATTATTATGCATTCATATATTTTTTTAATGCAATTAAAAAAAATGCTGAAATTTATCAAGCCTCTTTTTTCCTTAAGAAAATAAGTTATCATAAGTTAATCAAAGAAACTTCTAAAATTAACAATAAACAATAACAAAGATAATAAAGCAAGAAATTAGATTTTGATTTGCACTAATAGCTAGGTTGTTTTAGGTGAAGAACTACCTCACTAAGGTGCTCTCTTAATTTTTTTTTTTTTTTTTTTTTTTGGGCGAGGTGCACGCGTTGACACAATTGGAAAATGGTTAATATATAATGGAGCTTACTAATTGAAATTTTATGCTATCACCATAAACAGAAATATATATCTTTCAAGCTACTAATATGTATTTAAACTATCATATAAAAGAAAATTAATTAACTTCACAAGTCCAAGAAAAACTCACAAGTTTGAAGACATGTCCAGCACTTGAGATGCTCCCTTTGTTGAAGCAAACTTTTGACCAAATTTGCTCATTTCAAGCTTCGTACTGATACCAAATTTGATAGAGGTGGGCATTCTTTCTTTTGATGAGATTGAGAGAATGTGGGTATTGGAGGTGAAGGAAGAAGATATGTTGGATAACTAGCGCTCCCACCAAGGATTGCCAAGGTTTGGGCACCAAGCTCTCATACCACAAGAATAACACAATAATTTGTAATTGCCAAAAGATCTCCTTCATTCTAATAAGAGGGGCTATTTATAGTCATTATAAGCATCTTTCAAAAGAAAAGAATTCAAAACATGGAGGGAAAGGTGGGTGGCCACATTAATGTGAAGCATTAAATAGCCTCATTACTTTATGCCATCCACCCATTTCACATGTTACTTTTTGATGTGGATTCAACCACCTCACATGTCATGCTTTGAATTTTTAAATGCAAAATTTCAAACATGGAGTTTCTAGAAGAAAATTAAAAATTACATAAATAAAAAAGGATGAAATCATAATATGGGCCTTAACAGGCTTTTGAGAAAAGCCTTCCTCTTTCTTGAATTTTCTTGGGCTTTAGCTTGAGATCTTGTAAATGGGCCTTGAGCTCTAAATTTTGGATTCTCTTGATGTTGTACATCACCTCCAGAAGAAGTTACCCTAAGTACTCACAAAGAGATTGATGTCATTATAAAATCCTAAGTAAAGGATATTGTTATCCAAATGGTTAAAGTCATCATTGCCTTAGAGATTTTTGAACAATTAGTTGAAAAAGGCCAACCATATTTGGTTGAATATGATCAAGTACAGTACCCCAAATGATATGTGGTGCCAAAATTTAACACATTTTCATGCATAAAAAATCCATGGTAGTACTTAGCTCAATTCAAAGCTACTTGTGGGAATACAAGAGAAAATGATGCCTTATTGCTTTGACAATTTGTTAGCATTCTTACCAACATAGTTTTTGAATGGTATGCTGAGTTACCCAAGAACTTAGTAAAAACCTTTGCCAAGTTAAAAACACTCTTTATCAAAATATTTGTAGTAGAAACCAAGAAAGTGATTATTACAGATCTTACTTTAGAAAAAGAAGAAAGGACGAGAGTGTACTACTAAAATGAGAAAATGACTAAGCAGTATTCATTCAAAAGAGAATATATTGTTAAAATTTTCAAGCATGCCCTAAAGTCAGGATTGGACTAGAACCACATCAACCTGACAAAGTAGACAAAGTCAACAATCCAATTATTGTCCATTCCACACAATCAAAAATTCTTTCATCTTCAAAGACTGGGTAGCAAGGGGTTATCAAAATAAGGAGCTTACCCTATCTAAAAGTGCATTCATACATCTTAAAAAAGGAAGATGTGAACGTTATTATGGTGCCCCTAAATCAAGTTGCAAAAGAAAAATACATCAAGCTAGTCAGAACACAAATTATAAATAATAATAAAGGCAAAGGTTCACAAGAAAAAGAAGAAAGTAGTTGGGAGACCTTCATCTCAAAAAAAAAAAGACTAAATGAATTATCAACATTCTTTTAGCCAAAGAAGACATTCATTGGAAGAATAATTTAGATCCTAAAATTGATCCAAGAATGTTTATGCCCAACAAAAGGAAGATTTTATATAATACAAATGAACAGATGAAAATCAATCAAGCTTCCTCATCAAAACCTCAAAAATCAAAGAAAAAGAAGAAACTTAAAAATGAAAATCTCTGATACAAAAGATGATTGGCTCTTTGGAGGGGTTTGAGCAACCTCCATGAAGGCCAATTAAGTTAAAGGAATACATGCTCCACTTACAACTTAGCATAAAAAATCTAGGAGATGAAGTTTCAAAAGATACGTGTCAAGCCATAAGCAGACATAAAAACCTATTTTTTTAAACCCAAAGAGTAGCATGTTACATGATTATAATAGAAACTGACTCTAAAAAAGAACTATCCTTTCCAAAGAAAGCCTATCAAAAGGAAGGTTAAATGAGGCTCAAAGAAGCTATGTCCTAAACTATGGAACAGTTTTAAGAGTTCTTAAAGCTCTGAAAATTTTGAAGAAGCACAGAGTTCAAAAATCTCCTCTGATAAAGAAGATTTTTTATAAGAAGTAACTCCACCACAGAGGAAAGCCAGTGATTGAGGCAAAGAAAATCAAATTAATGAAGATGTCTTACCCCCACCACCAACTAAACCTCAAAAGGCCACCAAATTGAGAGTGGACTATAATGTTCTGGCCCATTTATGTAAGCTAATAACTTTATTATGTATATATGATGCTCTCATATTATCTAAAGATGTATGTGAGATATTAATTAAAGCCTTGCAAAATTAAGAACAATATGAAGCTTTCTTTATTGAAGAGAGAATGAAAGGAGTCTTAACTTCTCAAAAGATAGTGACCATCACGTTTAGTGATGATGACTTATTATTTAGGACAACTGAATATAATCAACATATTTATGTTACAGTTGAAAGCAATTCAACCCATATAAAAAAATGTTAATCGATCAAGGTGCTTCTGTCAATCTCTTAACAGCTAAAATGCTCCAAATATTAGCTTTGGATACTCGTTATCTAGATAAAAGTATAGTATTCCTATAATGATTCAATGAATAAGAACAATAAACCTTTGGGTCTCTTGTTCTACCCATACACTTTGGGAATCTATATATAGAAGCTAAATTACTTATGATTGATGCAAATGATTGATAAAAAATACTCTTGAATAAGCCATGGATTCATGAATATAGCATAGTGCCTTTAACTCTCCATCAATGTATGAAATACATTCAAAATGGTGAAGAATGTCGAATTGATGGTGATATGAATCCATTCTTGATATATGAGATCAAGATCTATGATGATGCTAAGTATTTTATTCATAACAATGTAAGAGAAGTTAATGCCCAAAAGTAAGAGGCTCCACCTATTAAGATAATGTTAAAAGTTGATGATTCAAAAAATAAAAGCACTAACAAATTAAAATTACTTAAAGTAATTCCTCACCTTGGCAGTGATATAGAGGATGATGAAGAAGAATTGCTCTTTATCAACCTAAGAAAGCCTCAACCACCCAAAAGAAAGAAAGATCTAGTACTGATGATATAACACAATAATTAAAGGAAACCCACGTTTCTCTAATAAGTGTACCCGAATCTCAAATTTCCAAGAAGGCTATGAAAATAATTATACTTCCAAAGGCACTTATAGAAGCCTTAACAACTTTAAGAAATGAGGAGATAAAATCATTGAAAACTTTCTTTGTTCCTTTTAGAAGAGGCTATAATGAACATGGAATCCCTTTCTACAAAGTATAACTATTGAAGAGAATAATTTTAAAGAAGAAGATAATTTTAATAATAATTCCTTAATTCTTCTCATCAGCTCTAAAAAAATTGGTTAGACATAATGTTTAGCCTATATAACCAAATATTCAAGCTCGATTATTTAAAAGGCTCTAGTGATGGGATAATACCCATAATTTTATAGTATATGGAAAATTCACGACATGGCGATTGGGATATATTGCATAAGCATTTCCCCTAATGAGCTCATGTTATGCCATAGAAAAAAAGAAGAGGTCTCTTTTGATGTTATAAATGAACAAGATGATCTTTCACATAAGAATGAACCTGAAGATGAACTGATAATTGACCTCAAAGAAGCCTCAAAAGAATTTGAAAAAGGAAATTAAGCTAATGTTGATGAACTTCATGAAATTAACTTGAGCACTGAAGAAGAGCCAATTCAAACCTTTATTAGTGCTAACCTCACATCAAAAAAAATTGGAGGAATTATCCTCTATAAATATAAAGATTTTTTTACATGGAATAATAGTGAAATTCTAGGCTTATCACCAAATGTTGTTGTACATAAACTTTCCATTAAACCTAATGTACTTCTTATAAAATAAGCATCAAGGTGAATGTAGAATAAGTAATCACTGAAATCAAAATGCTTATTGAACTAGGATTCATCCAAGAAGAATGAAAAGAGATGATGCCTGTCAAGAAGCATTCGATAGCTTAAATAATATCTATTACATCTCCCCATTATAGCAGCACCAATAATAGGAAGACCATTGTTATCATATATAGAAACCCAAGAAGAATAGCTTGAAGCTCTGTTAGCTCAAAATAATGAAGAAGGGAAGAAAAACACCCTCTGCTATATAAGTTGACATTTAATAGTCATTGGAATAAAATACTCTTCTATTGAGAAGCAATATTTAGCATTAATCTTTGCTACACAGAAATTGCATCACTACATCTTATTACTTAAGATAACTTTGATATCCAAAGTCGATCATATTAAATTTTTGATGATTAGGCCTACTCTAACAAGTCGCTTAGCAAAATAGACAGTCCTACTGCTCCAATTTGACATAATATATGTCCCATAAAAGGTGATAAAAGGGCAACCTTTGGCTGACTTTCTAGCCGCTTATCCTTTACTAGTAAATTCTTAACTCAATGTTGAATTGCCTAATGAACAAATCTTCATAGTAGAAGAAGCTCAACAATCATCAAAATGTCAGCTTTATCTTGATAAAGCTTCATTAATAAAATAGACTAAACAATCAGGATTACTTGTAGTATAGGTTGGAATTGGTTTAATATTTATGGCCTCGTAAGGTGGCATACTTCAATATTCATATAACCTAACTGAACCTTGAACCAATAATGAGGCTAAATATGAAGCATTAATTATGGGCTTAGAACTAGCAGTTAATATAAAAATCAAGAAACTTTATAATTATGGAGATCCTCAACTTATAATTCAAAAAATAATTGAGACTTCCAAAATAAATAAGCTCAATTTAGTGCTTTATCGTAAGCATATCCTAGAGCTCTTGAAATAAATCCTTGAAGTAAAATATTACAATGGTGTCACATCACTAAAATAGCAAGGCTAATGCATTTGCTAAATTAGCTAAAAAACTAATAGATCCTTCAGGAGACCCATATGTAATAATAGTCCAAAGCAAGCTAGCATTAGTACCGACACTTCTTCAAGCTTTTTAAGATAAAGAACAACAAGAGATTTTAATAATAAATGAAGAAGAAGATTGATGAGAGCCATTCAACACTTATCTTAAAGGTGGTGGATTACTAAAATGCAAGTCAAAAGCTCATCAAATTTCACAAAGAGAGTTATGATATGCACTTGTGAATGACACATGTTGACCTCACTTTTAGTGAGGTTGACAACCCTTCTCTTAAACCTAGGATTTAATCTAGGCACTAAGGTTCTATTAACCTCAAGTGAGGTTAATAAGATCATAATCTCACTAAATTAAGATCTTCAACCTTAGATTAGGAGCTTCCTAATTAAAAACCTATGATACTACAATTAGTGGCTAAGTACACAACCTCAATAAAAGCAAAAATTGAAATAAAAAAATAAAATGAAATATGAATTCAACTAAACCTAGATTAAGATAATTAAGTTTGATTAACACAATTAAATCATTTAGGCTCAAAATCAGCCAAATTCAAGAAATTCTTGTAAAATAAAAACTAATTTAAATCAAACCAAACAAATGGCACAGAATCAATACACAAGTATAAATGGGGTTCAAAGTGGTCAATCAGGTCGTCTGACCTAAAGTTGGCTCATGTAGGCCCCACCAAGACAAAAATAAACTAATCAAAATTTGATCAATTTAAGTCATCCTAAATGCTTACATTTATCAAATTAATATAATATAACACTAAGCTAATTAATTCTTAATCTAGAGATGACTCGAATAGCCTAATTGGGTCACTTAGTCTAAATGAACCTAAACCGACCCTATTGAACCTAAACACAAAATAAACTTAAATTATATTAAATTAAATGTTTTAAAATACCTTAAAATTATATTTCAATATAATTTAAACATTTTTTGGGTTTGATTTGACCAAATTGATCATTTGACCAAAGTAAACCCCAATCTAGCTCATTAAGCCCAAATTGGCCCAAAATAAGTCTAAATCAAAATCAAATCCAAATTAATTAAATTAATTACTCCATATCATTTCAAATGCTCAATAAAATATAATTATTGCTTGAACACATTTCAATTTGGGTCATATTGGTCATTTAACCCACATGAACCCAATTAAATCCATTAAGCCCAATTTAGATCAAAAATGGGTTTAAATCAAAACTCAACTCAACCCAAATTAAATTAAATCAATGCTTAAAATTATTCTTAAATTGATTATTGAATATGAATCATCTCTCAATAGCATCCAATTTAGCCAATTTGTTCAATTGGTCAATCTAACCCCAATTAACCTAAATTGATCTATATGAGCATATCAAGCCAAAATAAAAAATGAATTAAAATAAAATCAAAATAAATTAAAATTAAATTAAATTAATTATTATAAATCAATTTTAAAACTTAATTAAGTTAACCTATATGAGCATATCAAGCCAATATTTCCTGCCTATCATAAAAAATTTAAGTTAATTAGCTTTTCATTTAAGAGTTATTAAATTTTGAAGGTAATTAGCTATTTTAAAATAATTAATTAATTAAAATTTAAAAAATTATAAAAAGTCATCAAATTAATTCAAATCACTTTCATAAACATCAGATATCTAAAAAAATTAATTATACCTTCTTGATCACACTAAATTAAAAAACTAATTAAATTAGGGTTTAATTAAGCATTAATTAATTACTTTAATCACACAGAACTTCATAAACTCATAGCTAATTATAAAAAAATCCAAAAAAATGTAATTAAACCCATTTTGAAATGGTTAGATAGAGGTGAATTTAATAAAAATAAAATCTCTAATTAATACCTAATGAACAGTACTTAATTAAGGATTGAAGCTCTGATTAATTACATTAATTAAGGCAAAATTACTTGGCTAGTTAATTCCAAATTTATTGGGATAATTCTATGGGATATCATCTGCCTCCCATAATTTCTTGAAGTTATTTTCCATGTAATTTAGATATTTTAAAATTTCAATCTTAATTCCATCTTTAATTAATTAAATAATTATTAAAATTGGTGAATAATAAAAATTAAATAATTAATGTTAATTAATCAATTTGAATAGTGGAAATGATGAGAGAAATAATTAGGGCTCTACTTTCTTGATTATTTTCCAAATATCCTTCCTTAAGAATATTAATTAGTACATTTAATAATTAGGGAATAATTAAAAACATTAATGATTAAATATAAACAAAAATTAAAAATTTAGATTTAAATAAATCAAATATAATCCATTAATATCCCTTTATGTGTTTAATAGCATAAATTCATTAAATAAATTATGATTATCCCATTAGGGTGGGAAAACCATTAGAGTATTTACCTTAGATTGTTTTCTTCTTTATTTTAATTAACTTTTGAGCATGAGCCTAATTTTATTAGAATCTCTTAGATGAATTGCTAATTTTATTTTCTTAAGGAATATCATTGAAGGCTCATGATAAAGTAGTTAATTAAATTAAAGAATCTTAAGGAAGAGTAATTAATTTTATTTGCTTAATGGCTTGAACATAATCAACTCATAAAAATCTCTTTAATTTCTTTCTTTAAATTTATGAAAACACCAGCATGTTTCAAAAAAAGTGAGAGAATAAAATGAATATGATTTCATTTAAGTTGCATGTGTTAGATAAATGTTATTATATGGTGTGGCTATTATCACTAATAAATCTCAAATTATTTTTGAAATTATAAGTTAATAATAAATAAAATGTGTGAAGATTAAGTTAATGTTGGCTATAAATGATTAAAAAAGTTTCCATTTAGTTATAACTTAAAGATAAAAAATTATTATTTTATCTTTATGTGTGATGTGCATGTTTACATATAATTGAGTTAGCAAGTACATAGCCTGGACATCTCGAGAATATGAGGATTTAAGTAGCCCCAATGAGGTCTTAGATAATCTCACTTCCTTGGTTAACAATGGCATGTACTTGCTTAATTTCATTTATGTGTATGCGTGCACTAGAATTTGGGATAAAACTTTACTTTTCATGTCACTAAACTTTACATGAATAAAAGATTTATTTTTATATGACCTTTGCATGGTTTCCATTTTTATGCTTGTGGATATATATACATGTATTTAAATTGGCAAGTATATAGTCTGGACATTCTAGGAACACGATGCTTTAAGTATCCCCAAGGAGGTCTTAGATAGTCTCACTTCCCTAGTTTAACAATGACATGTACTTGCTTAAATTTTTATTACAAGTCTGCATATGTTTAGCTATGAATAAAATCTTTCTTTCCTACCAAATTCATGCATTAATGATCATCAAGTGTGCAAAATATGAGTATTTATTGCATGTTCAAATATATATATATATATATATATATATATATATATATATATATATATATATATATATATATATATATATATATATATATATATATATATATATATATAAAATCAAATATTATGAACAAAGAAGAAAACAAAAGAAAAAAATGAAGGAGTGTGTTTGCTATTGATAATGACAAGATGTAATGGAATGTTACTCATGTGATTGTGACTCAATTTCATTAATACTAAGATGTCTTTCATGTTTAAATAAGATTTCTTAAAATTAATCTAAATTTAGGCTTAATAAAAGGTTCATAAGTGGTTCATCAAATATACTAAAGCCATGATATTATACCTTTAAAAGATAACTTAGGGTAGGGATGAAGGGGTCAAACCTCTTTCTTCTCTTTATAATAATTAGATGTTAAGTAAGTATCAAATGAAACAATAAAGTGTAAATTTAAAACTAGTTAATACTTTAAAAGATTTGAAGTCAAACCATTTCAATGGTTAATTTAAATAATTATAGAACTTTAGACAATCATACTCCTAAAGCTTAATTAAGAAACACCACACTAAGTCTTATCACACACATTAGAATGCTAAGTCACCAATTCTAGTGTTAAGTTAGGATGGTGTGTGTTATGATGATGTGTTTTTTTATGATGTAATAGTTAAACTAGATGTTAGGATTATTTGTGTGTATACTTGATGTCATGTTGTTAGTAGCCTAATAATATTTTATGTAGGGGATCGTGTTAAAGGGGCCAATGTAATAATAAATATACATGTTCTTTCTTCCAGGTGCTGCTTATGCCCCTTAGCATAATCTAATTAGGATAGGTGGGCATGGTTACCCAAGTGTAGCCTGCTAAATCCAAATATGTGAGGTGTAATTGCTTGGCTTGTATGATTGTTTAGCTAACATTTATTTTGAAGGTGTAGTTAGATTTCATTTTTCATAAATATGTATTTTTTTGTAATAGGATTAGAATTAATTATGTGGGGTTTAGGATGAATAGTGGATAGAAGGCAAAGAACTAGGAGGCCGTGTGAATCCTAGAGCAAACTAATCTAAGGAGAAGGAAGAAGAGCTCAAGATTGAAGACTCCCAAAGCATTTATTTTAATTGTAACCTTTTATTACAACTTGGGTTATATAATGGTAGAACTAGACTACCTAATTTCTTTTCTTTTATAGGGTGTACAGTGATACACGGCCGCACTGACCTATTATTCTTTTAAAAAAAATCTAAATGTTTGGTTATTCTTTTTAGTTTGTGCAATAGAAATGGCATGCTTCCATAGTTTCTTAAAGTGTGATGATTTGATGCGTGGCCTAGATGTGGTAGGCTATTTAGGATAAAATTAAATTTTCTATCCTCACTAAATAACTCATAATTAAATTTTAATACAACTCATAACCTCATCTTAAAGCTTACATCATAATCAAGATAAATAAAAGATTTAGTAACCCCTTAGCTGAATGTTGTATGTTATCACACCATGCATATCATATTGTGTCACTCTTGAATAGAAAGGATCGCCACTCTTGCATGATAGGGGATGTGCTTCACCTTTGAAAGCAATCCCTTGTAGGGAGATCACCTCCTCTAATTGATTTGGCCTATGACTTAATTTCATAATGCATATAAGCATAATTTTCCTAAAAATTGGTCCAAAATGAATGTCTCAAAATAATCCAAAATTTATAAATTTTTAGCATTGGTCTAAGTCATGCTTGGATACTAAACATTATCTAGTCTCTTAGGGAGTGAGATTAAGACTTTAGCCTCCTTCCTAATTAAATAACAGCCTTGCTATTTGCATCAACATTAGACCGGCCAACATAATTTTAAAGCGTAGGAGGTGTTAGCTTGTACCCACTCTAAGCATTGTAAGTCCAAAAGAGTCAGGATGAGTCTATTCTCTCTTATGGAGGTAAAGCATTATGTCCCATTTTTTCTATTAGACTTAGGTTATACTTCTAGTTTGTGCAAGAGCATTTTTTTATTTATGTTTTGAGGCCACTTATTTTCTTCAGGCTATGAGCATAAGTCATCACTTCTTAGGTGTTTCTACAATCTTGTATTGTCGGACTATAATCCCTACATTCTAATAAGATTTCAACTTATAAGAAAATGAATTCTCTCTTTCAAAAATATAATGTCTCATTATAGGATAGATTGAAGCACTCACTAGGCTTCCTAGTATCATGGGTGCTTCCTACTTATTCCCTTATGGAATCTATAAATAAGTCCTTCTATTTGAACTTTCCTACTTGGTTTCTAAAAGTACTCAATCCTCTGATTGTTTAGCTTTGAAATCTTTGGAGATACTTTTTGGCTACTTTAATCGAGAGTGTTCTCGAGAAATGTCCATTTCCTAAGATGCAATTAATTATGGAAGCATGCTTCTATAGGGAGCTTGGAACATGGCATAAAATAAACATTAGTTTACTTCTCCATGAAAAGTAGGAGAAAGATCTCTAGTATATATGTAGACCCATCTGTCTTGGGAGTCCTTGTTAGGTGATTAGGTCCATTGTAAGGTGTTGTTTCTATCTTTTGAGATGTACATTATACCTTAATGTTACACCTGATCACATTAATAAGTACCTCCTAAGATCTACGTGGTGTCACTATGACTCCAAATTAAAATACCATAGATTTTTTTGGCGACTTCTTTGGAGGGTGTTCTTCTCCCTATCTCTAATAGTCAATCATTATCTCCAAATATCGATAATATGCATATGCTACTCATGGGATTAGACCACCATTCATTCCATTTGATGTCTTGTCCATTTCTTCCTTGGCCAAGTGTTGCCAACATCCTTTCTTGGTTCTAGAACCTCTTGTTAATCACCAGCTAATGAGTAGGTTTTAGAACCTCCCATTGGATTCTCTTGTTGGTCAATGCCATGGAATTTTCATTAATCACAAAAACTAATAAAATACTTGATCATCTCCTTAAACTAATTTCTTTCCTCAAGCATGACAAACTAGAGTCATGAATCTTCATAAAATCTTCCAAACCCACTCAATGGTGTTGTTTGAAGCTCAAATAAGAATCTCTCTTAATCTTTCAGACCCCACCCATCATAACTCTATTTAATGAGTGTGGGTCTAAAATACTAAATCTATGAACTTCATATAGATAATCAATGTTCCTCTCTTTCAACAGGATCAGGCAACCTTACAACAACAACAACCAACTTACATCAAGATATTATGCCATCTGGAAAGCTCATTTTCTCCTTTACCACTCGTGTGGACTTGGCCATAGATCAAGCCTTCCTCACCAACTCTCTTGCCATTAAGTTTGGATTGGGATTTGATAATTTCAAGGTCACCTGTGATGCGCCAGTCCCTACTAATTAATCATGAAGTGGTAGTAGACAAGAAACCCCTTCTACAGTTTAACTTGAGATCAGAAGTAGAATTTCCCTCATTAAAAAAGAAGTCTATTGAGGTTCCCACTTTACCACTACCATATGTTGCTTTTACCACTAGTAGAATGGCAAGGATTGAAGCAGCACCCAAAATAGCCTCAACCTATAATGGGAAGGACAAGATTGAGCCAATAGCTGTCTCATCTATCTTTGAAGTAGATTCTTTCTCTCATCAAGCTCCCCTCACCAAGATTCAAAGGAGGAACAAGAATATAAAGTAAAAAAAAATTCTATATGAGATGAAGTCTCAAGAGGTAGACACCTCCTCCCAAATGGCTGAGGGTCAGTCCACTTATAAGACCTCTCCATTTCTTTGCGGAAGAAGGTTTCACCCACTCTCTACATCAGAGGGAGAGGAAGACATTTAGCACATCACCACAACACACCCACATCCATTTAAGAATAAGACACTAGCTCAGGAAAGGAGAGGAACACCCTATGCTGGTATGAGGTTAGTTTTTCAATGTATGGGAATGAAGCACAAATGGTGTGAGTCTGAAGTAGTGAGAAATTTAAAAACAACCATCCCAAGAAGTGTCCAAGATCAGATGAGAGAAGGGAGGTCCATAGAGGCCAAAGTGGTAATTCAATCTACTAGATGCAAAAGGAGGAGGTTTTCCAGGTAGTCAGTGGCCTCCATATTAATGGATAGACACCATAGTTTACAGTAATGTGACTGTGCAGGTAAATTTGATCGAATTATACTCACTGGGTCCGACCTAGAGAGGCGGGCATCTATGGAACCACAGTTAGTGTGGTCACCACTGCATCGTTCAATTCATAGATTCCCCTCTCTAGTTAAAGTGATAGCATCCAAAGTCCCCACAAAATATCAGAAGCAGTCTAAGGGAACGCACACCCCACCTCTAGTGATTAGACTACAACCTGAGGGCCAACCTTCCTCTTCTCTTGCTAGTGGTATGAGTCTAGGTTCTCCAATTCAACCTCATATTTTACCAGCAAGGAAGAGGGTGTTGTAGCCCAAAAGTGTAGTCATGGCCCCACCACAATCACCTGATGGAGGGGAGGAAATAAAGGAGGAACAACCACTTTGCACATAACCTAGACCAGAAAATAAATAGGTAGTTAGGAGAGAGATCAAATGTAGGTAGAGGATCCAATTACTTGTAGTGATCACCCAGTATATGTTCCAATAGTCCAAGGTCAGGTAAATGATTGATCTTAACATACTAGAGGACTATCACATCATAGTTAAGTAGATATTCAGGAATGATCATTCTGATCTAGATAGTTGCATGGTAGACTTGAATACTGATGTGGATAATATTTTAGATGATACAGTAGAGATACATATAGTTTACACTCAAGGGTTCTTGCATAGAGAACAACAATGGCCCCAGAATGTGCAGAATGTTATAGTTGAGGAAGGCGAGATGTCTGACTTAACTCAATAACTATTGCACCAACTAAGACAAAAAGATGGCCAACTCAGTCGTATGGAGCAAATGGTGGAAGAGTTGATATCAGTAGTCCTATCTCTTCAAGGGAAATCTTCAGTCCCACAAGCCACACCTATGGAGGCAGATAAGCCTGAGCTAGTGCATATAGTGGATAAAAATAAAAGCACTATTCCTTTAGATGAGGATGCAGGTAGTTTTCATAGGAAGGGTACAAAAAGTGTTACTCTTCACGAATGAGATATCAAATAGTTGGTGGAATAACAAGTTAAGTAGACATTGGTGCAAACCCAAGGGGCTTCATCAATTCCAAAGGGGAGACCTTGCCTAGAGGAATTTGATGTAGTGCAATATCCCAAGGGGTTTGTGCCACCACCTTTTAAAAAAAAATTTGGAAGTGGGAATCCATAGCAAAACATTGCCCATTTCAGAGCTAGTTGTTATAATGTTGGAGGTAGTGATGCTCTTCTATTTAGATAATTTATTAGTAGCCTAACAAGTGTAGCATTTGATTGGCACACTAAGCTACACAATGGTTTAGTAAAGACTTTCACCAAGTTAAAGAAACTATTCATCAAGAGGTTAGTAGGAGTCTAAAAGAAGGTTACTGTAGGGGACCTAGGAGTTGAAAAATAGAAATCCAATTAGTCCCTAGTTGATTATATTCTTAGATGGAGGAACCTTAGTATGAAGTGTGAACCTTAGCTTCACGAGCAGCATGGCATTGAAATTTTTCTCAAGAATATCCAGGGCCCAATGGCATTCATGCTCAAAGGCTTCACCATCAAAACTTTTGAGAAACTGATCAGTAGAGTAACCAACCTTCTGGAAGAAGCTAAGAAGTTATCATTTTTAGACCAGTCCTACAAACCAAAACCATAAAAGGTGTTATAGAAAAGACCTAGGATGATCTTTACAATTTTTAAAGGGAAATAACCCATGCGATCCAACTCGAGAGACCTAGGTCTTAGCCACCACAACTTCCACATCCATGCCTGCAGCAACCCCAGTGATACCAGTACCATTATTACCAGTTGGGTAGGTACAATCCACCTACTCATACTAAAATGTTAAACAAGCCTTATTCATTTAAGAGGGAGGCAATCAGAAAAATTTTCAAGAATCTCATCAAGAAGCCTAATTTCTAACTACCTGAATCCAAGAGGCTGGAGGAAGTGGGTAGGAGTGATGATCCTATTTTTGACCGCTACCACCGCATGCTTAGACACATCTTAGATGATTGTATTGCATTCAAAGATTGGCTCGAGCAAAGCTACAAATCTAAAGCCATAAGGATGCCCAAAGAATACTTAGTAGAACAAACCACTAGTTCTATCAAAGTAATCTCTAGGGAATCATTTGATCCTCTCAAGACTAAAGAAGAATGGGATATTTTTTTATCATGAACCTCTCACAAAATTTTTTCTAAAGTAACAAAACTCCCTCCGTGGGTACCAAAACCAACTTAGACCTCCACACCACTATTAGGTCTTCAAGTTGTGAAGGATAACTCAGAGATGAGAAATGCTAAGCACAAACAACATATACAAACCTGGGATACATCAATAGGAACATTGCCTATCACTCCTCATACCTCTACTTTTAGGGGCATAGTGTCTGTGGATGGGAGTGTCAAGCCACTCATGCCGCTTACTCTATATGACTTTTATTTTTTACTATCAGAGGCAAATAAAGTAATTAAAAAGAATTATTCTTATATATTATCTCTTTGAGCTGAAAATGATTTTTTTAATCTCAATCCTAATGATAACTCTCCAAATCTCAATAATCAAAATAATTCTAATCAAGTTTATTCATAACTTCCACTATAATAGTGACATCCCTATGTTAAATCTTCAAGGAGCCCCTATTGAGATAGAGTTGGAGTCATCTAACTCTAAAAATCCATTAAGAGAAGCTTTAAGCACCCCCTGATGAGAAGATAGATGCCACTACAATTCCCTCCACATAAGAGATCATAGAAATTAGCCTCCGTAGTGGAAGAATTCTACTTCCTAGGATGACGCCTCAAGATAAGGGAAAATAAGCCATTAATTTTAGTGAAAAAATAGACCTTCCATAAGATGCTCCAACATAGGATATGCTTGTGGATAATCAGCCTAAAGTTAACTACAATGTCAATGACCATCTTAGAAAGTTGCCAGCTAGGCTAAGAATATATGATGCCCTCATCTTATCTAAAGAGATGAGAGAGTTTTTAATCAAGGCTCTTTTAAATCCTGAGATACGATTAGCCCATCTGACTGCTACTTCTACAAGAAGAGGCTTGCTACTTCAAAGAGGTTTTAAGAGTTACCTTCTCATATGAAGATTAGCTCCTAAGGATTACTGACCATAACTGTCCACTATATATATCAATAAATATAGAAAACTTTATATTATTCAGAGTACTTGTTGACCCTGGTGCATCGATCGACATCAAGAGTCTAAGATTCCTTGCCTACTCGAGGATTGACATCACCAGGCTTAGCTTTGATAAGATGATGTTGAAAGGATTCAATGAACATAGTGAGAGGGCATTGGGCTCAATCTCATTGTTATTACAAATTAGTTACTTGAAGACTGAGTAAAAGTTCCATATTATAGATTCAGATACATCATTCAATGTTTTTTTGGGACCTGGATACATGAAAATAACATGGTATCATCCTCGCTCTATCAGTGCATTAAGTTCATGCATATTGGCTTAGAATACTACATTAAGGCTGATTTGAAGCCATTCTCAGTGGACAAAGTCAGAATATATGAAGATGCAGACTACTACCTCCCAAAAAGAAAAAATATATACTCTCATGATGTACAAAATAATATCAATAAAAAAGAAAAAAGAAAAAGAAAAATGAAACCAAAAAGAAAAAGGAAAAGAAAGACAGTATGAAAAGAAAAAAAAAACTTGGGGAAGGAAGTGGATTTCGACATCACCTTCCATTCACATCTTACCTCTCCTTCCCAACGAGCAGGTGAGATGTCTCAACCTCTCATGGGACAAGGAAGAAGCAGGCTCAGAGGAGGAAGATCTATATACACACCCCTAGCTTGAGATCCTCCACAACTAGCTTAAGACTTTCCCACCATCTACATAGACTTAGAATCTTGCTCAGAATATGAGTTCTTGTAGTTAGTGCACCAGTTGCCTCCCTACATCTACAAACTCAATTAGAAGTAATAGTAGAGCCAAACAGCGATGATGAAAGGGTCTCCAAGAAGAGCGATGATGTAGTTAAATTGTCTATATATTAGAGGATCAACCATTATGTGAGCACTCTAGCTCTAACCCCACTCTCCTTAGAGACTGTTGAGGGTTTAATAGTTAAAGCTGCACTATAACTGGATGAAAACTCCAAGTCTCATAAGTTTTAGTTAGGAGCATCATCCTCGGGTTTAGGAGTTGATGTAGAACTTGAGGATGAATCTTGCAAAGAAATAATAGAATTACCTTTTAACTAGTACTCTCCTTAAGTTCAAAATTTAGTAAAATAGGAATTGATACCACATGCATGGTCCAGGTTTAAGTCAGATTACTTTGAGAAAATGTGGAGAAAAAAATGCAAGAAAGTCCAGTCAAGATTAGGGCTAGGATTTGGTATAGTTAGCCCTATATATGATGATGAATACTGTCTAGTCATCACTAATAATCTCAAGTTAGATAGGTTCTTTTTAAACTACACTAATTCATATGAAGAAATTTATCTAGAAACTTCTAACGATCCAGATGACCTCCAAGTTAGGGATGCACCCCTAGAATTGGAAGAAAAAATAAAGTCAACCATTGATGAAGAAATTAACTTGGGTACTAAAAATGATCCACCTCCAACATTTATTAGTTCTTTGCTAAGAAAATCTAAAACCAATGACTTCATTGGTTTGCTTTTAGAATTTAAAGATTTTTTCACTTGGATTTATGAAGAAATGTCAAATTAACTCCTAACATTATAGTTCATAAACTAGAAATTCAGCCTGATGTAATTCCCATTAAGCAAGCTCCTAGACGCATGCCACTAGATATTGAACAATAGGCCATTTCTGAAGTAAAGAAGCTGATCAAGGCTAGTTTTATCTGAAAGAAAAAATATCCTATTTCATTAGCCAGAAAATGGCCAAATTCATATATGTGTCTATTTTAGGGATCTAAATGAGGCATGTCCCAAAGATGAGTTCCCATTTTCCATACTGGAACTGATGGTAGACATAGCCTCCTCTCAGTGATCTTCTCATTCATGGATGGGTCATCTGGTTATAACCAAATTAAGATGGCACCTAAAGATGGGAAGAATATTGCATTTAGGACCCCAGTCAAAATCTTTTGCTACAAGTCATGCTTTTTAGCCTTAAGAATGCTGGTGTCACATATCAGCATGCCATGACTAGAATCTTCGATGAACTCATCCATCATCAAGTTGAGTGTTATGTTGATAATCTTGTAGTCAAAAGTCAAGAAAAGGTACAACACTTATATGATTTGAGAGTAGCCTTTAAACGGTTATGATGCTATAACCTAAAAATGAACCCTTTAAAGTGTGCTTTTGGGGTAACCTTAAGGAAGTTTCTAGGGTTTATAGTTCGATACCATGGGATCAAGATAGATCCAAAGAAAATTAAAACAATATTAGATATGCCACCTCCTAAAAGCCTAACCTAACTTAGGTTCTTTCAAGGAAGGTTGGCATATCTAAGAAGCTTTATATCAAATCTATCTAGTAGGTGTCAACCATTTGCTTCATTTATAAAGAAAGATGCCAAGTTTCGATGGGATGATAAGTGCCAACATGCTTTCAAGGGAATTAAATAATACTTAACTACACCTCTAGTACTTGATGCTCCTATCCTGAGTAGGCCACTTATTTTTTATATGGTTGTATTAGATGATTCACTTGGTGCTTTGTTAGCTTAAGCTAATGATAATGGGAAAGAGAATGCACTCTATTACTTGAGTCATCACCTAATTCCTATAGAAGCAAACTATCCACCCATCGAGAAGCATTATCTAGCCCTTATATTTGCTGCCCAAAAGCTAAGGCACTACATGCTTTCTTATAAGATTAACCTAATCTCTAAAGTGAATCCACTTCAATATCTTGTGACATAGTCAATGCTATCTACATGGTTAGCACAATGGTCAATGATTTTGTCACAGTTTGACACTACTTTCATAGCATTTAGTGTTGTAAAAGGACAAGCATTGGCAGACTTTTTAGTAGCGCACCCCCTCCTTACAAATTCTCCTCTAAATGTTGATCTCTTTGATGAATAGATTACAAGTTTGAAGAATGTGAATAGCAGCCATTGGAAATTATACTTTGATGGTGCAACCTCCTCCCAAAGAGGAGATGAACCATAGTCCATCCTCTTAAGCAAGGTCGGAATAAGGATAGTTTTTCTAACCCTAGACCATGGAATGTTATGATTCTTGTATCATCTATCAGAGCCTTGTATGAATAATGAAGTTGAATATGATGCTTTGATCATTGGTTTAGAGTTAGCCATTTCACTAGAAATCAAGGATATTAATATCTTTGGGGACTTATAATTAGTAATCAACCAAATCAATGCATCCTACAAAGTTCTCAAACCTAAATTTCATCACTACCACAAGTACACTATGGAATTGTTGGCCCAAATCCTAGAGGTTATCATTTATAGGTCCCTCAGGGAGATAATGTCATAGTTGATGCTTTACCCAAGCTTGCTAAAGAGATGCCATGTCCAGATGATGAGTTCATATTAATAGAAGTGTGTAATCGATGGGTCCTTTCTGCTATTGATGTTGAACACATCGATAAAAATGCTCTTAAAGGAAAGGTTTTCATTGCTAAAAAAGATGAAAAATTGGACTGGAGGAAATACTTTATTGATTACCTGAATAAAGGCAAACTACCATAAGAAAAATCACAAGACCATCAAATCAAATAAAGAGCTCTATCTTATGCTCTTATTGATGGCACTCTATATTGATGATCTTTTAATCACATGTGGTTGCGTTGTTTAGACAAAAATAAAGCCCAAATAATTATGATCAAAGTACATTTAGAACTATGTGGAGCACATCAATCTGGTCCAAAGATGAAAGCTAAAATTAAAAGACTTGGATACTATTGATGGATATTGATTACAGATTGCATGGATATATCACGTCATTATCACCAATGTCAAGTACATGGAGTGGTCTTACATCAACCTCCTAATATTCTCCATCCAACAATAGCTTCATGGCCATTTGAGTGTTGGGGTACAGATATAGTGGGTCCAATTAACCCTAAATCTTCTAAGGGTCATCGCTTCATCCTAATAGTAATAGATTACTTTTTCAAGTGCGTAGATACAATTCCTTTGAGGGAAGACAAGGCTCATCATGTTCTTCAATTCTTTAAGAGTCACATCCTCTATAGATTTGGCATACCTCAAGGGATTATATCTGACAATGGCATCACTTTTAAGAGTACGAAGATTAATAGCTTTGCTAGGCAATATGATATAGATTGGAGGTACTCCACTATATACTATCCCCGAGAAAATGGGCTAGCAAAAGCCTTCAATAATACTATTGTCAAAATCTTGAAGAAAACACTTAATGATAATAAGTGACAATGGAATGAGTCATTGGTTAAAGCTGTGGGCATATCATACCACATACAGAACCCCAACATAATCTACTCATTTTTCCTTAATGTATGGTTTTGAAGCCATTTTTCCATTAGAAGTTTAGTTACCATCACTAAGGATTGTTGTAAGCAACAAAAATATGACCAAGAAAAATGCTAAGTTGCGATTGGAAGAGCTCGAAGGTCTTTATGAGTGATGCCTCCGAGACTATCAAAACCTCAAGTTATATAAAGCACGTATGGTTTAAGCTCACTACAAGTTGGTTTGCCAAAGATCTTTTTGAGTTGGTGAGCTTTTTTTAGTTCTTAGGAGACCAATTGTAGTTCATCGTAAGATGGGTGGTAAGTTTGAACCAATGTGGGAGGGCCCTTTCATTATAGAAAGGGCTTATGAAGGGGGATCATATCAATTAATAAATCATAAAGGCGAGCACCCAATCCTTCTTGTTAATGAGTTTTTTTTTAAGAATTATTTATCAATATGATTATTCTTCCATGTCAAGCATGTGTTTATATCAATTGGGTTCATGTTCTTGAAGAAACCTTTATTTACTTAACCTCCTCCAAAACCACTTACAAACTTAAAATCTAAATTTAAATTATTTTTCAACGTTATGAATATTTTTCTCTTATCTTGCTATTTCAAATAAGGGCAGACAGATGTTTAGTTTATCTTTGTCTTGTTATTTTGAATAGGGTCAGGCAGACATTCATGCTTTGTTCTTCACTTACTATTTTGAATAAGGTCACGCATGTGTTTAACAATCTATCTTTACTATTTTGAACATGTTCAGGTAGAGATCAAAGTCTTCCTCCACATTCATCTTGCTATTTCGAATAAGGTCAGGCAGATATTTGGTTTATCTTTGTCTTATTATTTCGAATAAGGTCAAGCAGGCAGACATTCATGCTTTGTTCTTCACTTCCAATTTTGAATAAGGTCAGACATGTGTTGAACAATATATCTCTACTATTTTGAACATGGTCAAGTAGAGATCAAAGCCTTCCTCCACATTCATCTTGTTGTTTCGAATAAGGTCAAGTAGATGTTTGATTTGTCTTTGTCTTGTTGTTTTGAATAAGGTCAAGCAGACATTATGCTTTGTTCTTCACTTGCTATTTTGAATAAGGTTAGGCTTGTGCTGAACAATCTATCTCTTCTATTTTGAACATGATCAGTTAGTGATCAAAGTCTTCCTTCACATTCTTCTTGCTATTTCAAATAAGGTCGGCTAGATGATTGGTTTATCTTTGTCTTATTATTTTGAATAAGGTCATGCAAACATTCATTCTTTGTTCTTCACTTCTTATTTTGAATAAGGTCAAGCATGTGTTGAACAATCTATCTCTACTATTTTGAACATGGTCAGGTAAAGATTAGATTCTTCCTCTACATTCATCTTGCTATTTTGAATAAGGTCAAATATATGTTTGATTTATTTTTGCCTTGTTATTTTGAATAGTATTAGACTGGCATTCATGCTTTGTTCTTCACTTGCTATTTCGAATAAGGTCAGGCATGTGTTGAACAATCTATCTCTACTATTTTGAACATTGTCAGGTAGAGATCAATGTCTTCCTGCACATTCATCTTGTTGTTTCAAATAAGGTCAGACAGATGTTTGGTTTATCTTTGCCTTGTTGTTCTGAATAAGGTCAAGAAAAAATGTATGCTTTGTTATTCATTTGTTGTTTCAAATAAGGTTTGGCATGTGTTGAACAATCTATCTCTACTATTTTGAGCATGATGAGATAAATATCAAAGTCTTCCTCCACATTCATCTTGTTGTTTTGAATAAGGTCGGGCAGATGTTTGATTTATCTTTATCTTATTATTTTGAATAAGGTCAAGCAAACATTCATGCTTTGTTCTTCATTTTCTATTTTGAATAAGGTCAGGCATGTGTTGAACAATCTATCTATATTATTTTGAACATGGTCAGGTAGAGATCAAAGTCTTCCTCCACATTCATCTTGCTATTTCAAATAAAGCTAGGAAGATGTTTGGTTTATCTTTATCTTTTTGTTTTGAATAAGGTCAAGCAGACATTTATGCTTTGTTCTTCACTTGCTATTTAGAATAGGGTCGTGCATGTGTTGAATAATCTATCTACATTATTTCGAACATGGTCAGGTAGAGATTAGATTTTTCTATGCATTCATCTTGCTATTTTGAATAAGGTTTGACATATGTTTGATTTTCATGCTTTGCTCTTCATTTGTTGTTCCAAATAAGGTTAGACATATGTTGAGTAATCTATTTCAACCATTGCAAAAATGATTAGGTAGAGATCATATCATTCCCCTATATTTACCTCATCATTTTGAATAAGGTCAGATACAAAGTATACTGGGTCCATATTTATTGAAGATCAGACCCCATGGCCACTTCTTAATATAATTCATCATGAAACAAATAAATCAATCTTTAAGGAATTTTTCCTTAATTATTCAAATCAAGTTAAGCCAAATCAATCTTTAGAGAACTTCTCCTTAGTTCTTAAAATAAAATAAAATTAAAAAATCAATCTTTTGGGTGCTTCTCCCTAATTCCACAATTTAAATCGAATCAAACTATTCTTCAGGGAACCACTCCCTCGTGACTTCAACACGCCCAAATAAAACATCAATCAACCCTGAGGGGACTTTCCCCTATTCTCGCCAAACTCGAGCTTTGGTGAACTTTAGTTATGACTTCTCGAAGCTATAACTTACTATGTGCATCTTTAATGAGTATTTTGAAATCTCTAATTTCTAGGAATATTAATTTTCAGTGAATCTATATTACAACTTTTGCTTAATTTACTTACCATATAAGCATGGTTTAAACATCTCTTTTTCCATCTTATGGATCTAATTAACCAGCTCGGTCAACGGTAATACGTGCGGAGTGACATATCAGTTACACCACACCTATTGGGGGTCCTTTTGTTAACCTCACTTTTATTGAGCTTGACAACCCTCCTCTTACACCTAGGATTTAATCTAGGCACTAAGGTTTATTAACCTCAAGTGAGGTAAATAACACCATAATCTCAGTAAATTAGAACCTTCGACCTTAGATTACGAGCTTCCTAATTAGGCACTTAGGATACTATGATTAGTAGCTAAGTGCACAACCTTAACTAAAGTAAAAAATAAAATAATAAATTAAAATAAAATTTGAATTCAACTTAACTTAAATCAGGATAATTAAGTTTAATTAACTCAATTAAATCATTTGGGCTCAAAATCAGCTAAATCCAAAAAAAATCCTATAAAAATACTAAATTAAATCAAACCTAACAAAAGGCATAGAATCAATACACAAGTATAAATAAACCTAAAAAATAAATCCATATGGGGTTCAAAGTGGTCAATCAGGGCGTCTAACCTAGAGTTGACCCATGTAGGCCCCAACAAGCCAAAAATTAAACTAATCAAAATTTAAATAATTTAAGTCATCCTAAATGCTTACATTTATCAAATTAATATAATAGAACACTAAACTAATTAATTCTTGATCTAGTGATGACTCAAATAGCCTAATTGGGTCACGTAGTCTCAATGAACCTAAACCAACCCGATTGAACCTAAACTCAAAATAAATTTAAATAAATTTAAATTAAATATTCTGAATTACCTTAAAATTATATTTGAACATAATTTAAACTTTTCTTGGGTTTGATTTGACCAAATTGGTCATTTGACCTAAGTAAACCCCGATCTAGCCCATTAAGCCCAAATTGGCCTAAAATAAGTCTAAATCAAAATCAAATCCAAATTAAATAAAACTAATTACTCCATATCATTTCAAATACTCTATTAAATATAATTAAAGCTTGAACACACTTTAATTTGGGTCATATTGGTCATTTAACACATGAACCTAATTTAACCCATTAAGCCCAATTTGGATCAGAAATGGGTTTAAATCAAAACTCAAATCAACCCAAATTAAACCAAATCAATGCTTAAAATTAATCTTAAGTTGATTATTGAATATGACTCAATTCTCAATGGCACCCAATTTAGTCAATTTGGTCAATTGGTCAATCTAACTCGAATTGACCTAAATTGACCTATATGAGCATATCAAGCTAAAACCAAAATGAATTAAAATGAAATAAAAATAAATTAAAATTAAATAAAATTATTTATTATAAATCACTTTTTTAAAACTTAATTAAACTCAATTTAATTCTCATTTGGGTCCAATTTATCTAATTTGGTCAATTTGGCCCATGGACCCAAGTGAACCAAATTGGCCTAATTTGGCTTATTTATGTTAAATTGAGTTAATTAAGCTTAAGTTAAAATACATTAATTAATCATATGTATTATAAATAATTAGTTTAATAAAATTTAAATTTAATCCAAAATCAATTAAGCAAACAAGACTCACTTGACTCAACTTAACTCAAATTGGGTTAAGATGAGTCAACTCAAATCATAACCTAAAATGAGTTCACTCGCCTCCCATACATCAAACCAAGTAAAATTTCAGGTTGAATAAAGAAAAACACATGCCAAACACAAGGAAATAAAAAAAGTGGGAGGGGAGCATGAGGAGAAAAAATATACATTTTTTTCTTCACATGGGAGGGTATGGAGAAAAAAAGGAGGGTTTTTCTATACACCTCATTTCTTTTATTCAAAACATACTAAAAATTTAATACACATACACATATTCTTCCAACCAGAAGAAAACTCCTCTCCCCACCTCTTGTGCTCTCTAAGACTAAGAGCAACTAATTTTCTAGCAATGTGTAGTGGTTCATGGCAGTTGGAGCATTCCATATGGAGGCAAAAGAGGAGATCTGAGATCTTCTAGCATCCACTGAATGTGTGCTTCGATAAGGTAACTTTTATAAACTTTAGATCAACCATAGGTGCTTGGGTTTGGTGAAAAATTTGCATGAATCAAGGATTTTCCTTTAGATCCCATCGCACTTTCTTTTTTTTTTTAAACTCCCCAATGTGAAATAAAGTGAATTTCAATTAAGATCACTAGAAAATCATGAGATCCAATGATATTTGTGATATATCCCATCAATCTAACCCATTTGGTCCACCTCCCATGAGGGAGACAACCTCTGGGCTATCCATCTTATTTCGATAGAATTGATAGCTACGATTAGACCTCATCTTCAATTTATTCTACAAGATCTGACCTAAAACTTCAAAAAATCATAAAAAATTAAATACTAAACCAAAAATACAAATAAGGGTTCTATGGATTAATCTTTTCAAAAGGCATCCAATGAACCTAAAGACTCCAAATTTGGATGTATATTTTGGAAGTAATTTGAGTTTTTGTGACATATATATTTCTTTAATTATTCTTAAAATACTAAACCAATCAACTTTAAAATTTCAAAAAACATTCTTAAAGTTCATTCCTACCTATCATAAAAATTTCAAGTTAATTAGCTTTCTGGTTTAAGAGTTATTAAATTTTAAAGGTAATTATCTATTTTTAAATAAATAAATAATTAAAATTTTTAAATATTATAAAAAATCATCAAATTAATTCAAATCATTTTAATAAACATGAGCGATCTAAAAAAATTAATTAGACCTTTTGGATCACACTAAATTACAAAATTAATTAATTAGTGTTTAGTTAAAGATTAATTAATTACTTTAATTACATAGAACTTTAAAAAATCATAACTAATTGTAGAAAAATCCAAAAAATACAAATAAATTTATTTTGGAAAGGATAGATAGAGAAACGTTTAATAAAAATAAAATATATAATTAATACCTAATTAATAGTGCTTAATTAAGGATTAAAGCTCAAGTTATTTACCTTAATTAAGGCCAAATTACTTGGCTACTTAATTTTGAATTTGGTGGAATAATTTTATGGGATGTCATCTACGTCCCATAATTTTCTTGGAATTATTTTCCATGTAGTTAAATATTTTGAAATTTCAATCCTAATTATCCTCTTTAATTAACTAAATAATAATTAAAATTAGTGAATAGTAAAAAAATTAAATAATTAATGTTAATTAATCAATATGAATAGTGGAAATAATGAGAGAAATAATTAGGGCCCCTTTCCTAATTATTTTTCCAAATATCCTTCCTTAAGAAGATTAATTAATACATTTAATAATTAGGGAATAAGAAGGAAAATCAATGATAAAATATAAACCAAGATTAATAAAATTGATTTAGATCATATATAATGCATTAATATACCTTTATGTGTTAAAAAGCATAAAGTCATTAAAGAAATTATGATTATCCCATTGGTGTGGAAAAATTATAAGAGTATTTAACTTAGATTATTTTCTTCTTAAATTTAATTAACTCTTGAGCATGAGCCTAATTGTATTAGACTCTCTTAAGTGCATTGTTAATTTTATTTTCTCAAATCATATCATTGAAGGCTCGTGATGAAGTAATTAATTAAATTAAAGAAGCTTAGGGAAGGGTAATTAAGTTGATGTGCATAATGGCTTGAACATAATCGACTCATAAAAATCCATTTAATTTTCTTCTTTAAATATATCAAATCACCAACATCAGATGGGGTAAATCCTAAGTATCATTTATTCTCTTTAGGTTGTAACAACTTAAACATCAAAACCAAATCTTATAAAAACTTTGGTTAGTGTTAAAGAATGTTTATTTGGCTTGATTATCCTTAGGACTTAATGTAATTGAGTATGTTATATTGCAACATTTGATTGTCTCTTTTCAATTATAAATGTGCATGCCATTTGTTTCATATGTTCATGTTTCAAAAAAAAGAGAGAATAAAATGAATATGATTGCATTTATGTTGCATGTGTTGGATAAAAGTTATTATATGGTGTGGCTATTATCACTAATAAATCTCAAATTATTTTTGAAATTATAATTTAATAATGAATAAAAATATGTGAAGCTTAAGTTAATGTTTGCTATAAATGGTTAATAAAGTTTCCATTTAGTTATGACTTAAAGATAGTAAAAGATTTTTTTATCTTTATGTTTCATGTGCATGTTTACATATACTTGAGTTAGCAAGTATATAGTCTAGACATCCCAAGAACATGAGGCTTTAAGTAGCCCTAAGGAGGTCTTAGATAATCTCACTTCCCTGATTTAACAATGGTGCATACTTGCTTAATTTCATTTATGTGTATGCATGCGCTAGAATTTGGGATAAAACTTTACTTTACATGTCACTAAACTTTATATGAACAAAATATTTATTTTTATTTGACCTTTGCATGGTTTCCATTTCTATGCTTGTGGATATGTTTACATGTATTTAAATTGGTAAATAAATAATCTAAACATTTCGGGAACTCGAAGCTTTATGTAGCCCCAAGGAGGTCTTAGATAATCTCACTTTCCTGGTTTAACAATGACACATACTTACTTAAATTTCTAATACATGTTTGCATATGTTTAGCTATGAAATGAAACAGTTCTTTTCTACCAAATGTATCCATTAGACTTAGGTCGTGCATCTAGCTTGTGCTATAGCATTTTAGATTTAAGTTCTATGGCCATTTATTTCTTTAGAGTTACCAGTATAAGTCTTTACCCCTTAAGCATTTCCGCAAACTTATGTTATTGGACTATAAGCCCTAATATTCTAATAAGATTCCAACTTACATGATAGTAAATTCTTTCTTTCAAAAATTTAAAGCCTCACTATAGGGTAGATTGAAGCACTCACTAGACTTCCTAGTATCGTGGGTGCTTCCTACTTATTCTCCTTTGGAATCTATAAATAAATCCTTCTATTTGAACTTTCCCACTTGGTTTCAAAAAGTACCCAATCCTCTTATTATCTAGCTTTAAAATCTTTGGAGATACTTATTGACTGCTTTAATCGAGAGTATTATTGTAAAATGCCCTTTTTCTAAGATGTAATTAACTATGGAAGCTTGCTTCCATAGGGAACTAAGGAATCGGGCATAAAATAATCCCTACTTTACTTATCCATGTAAAGTAAGGGAAAGATCTCTAGATATACGTAGACCCATTTGTGTTAGAGTCTATTTTAGGTGATTAGGTCCATTGTAGAGTGATCTTTCTATCTTTTGAGATAGTACATTATACCCTTAATGTTGCACCCGATCACTTCAATAAGTATCCCCTAAGATCTACATGGTGTCTTAATGACTCCAAATTAAAATGCCACAACACATTATATCATTGCTCGTTTGACCAAGTGTAGTTGTGATGCTTAGGATGGAGACAAAATTATAATAGCTAAAGTCCATGAAGGATTATGCGATGCACACCAATCTGGTCCTAAGATGAAAACTAAAATTGAATGAATGGGCTATTACTAGCCCAACATGGTTTAGAACTACATTGAACATGCTAAAAGATGTCATCATTATCAAATACATACAGACATGTTACATCGACCTCCTAATACCTTACATCCAGCAGTTGTATCATGGCTATTTTAATGTTGGGGAAATGATATAATTTGTCTAATAGACCTTTCGTCATCTAGAGGACATCGCTTCATTTTGGCTACCACTAATTACTTCTAAAATGGGCAGAATTAATTCTCTTAAGAGAAGTTAAAGTAGACAATGTAATGAAATTCTTTTAAGACCACATCATCTACCAATTTGGAGTACCTCAATGAATTTATATCTGATAATGGCACTACCTTCAAGAATGCTAACATCTGTCAATTCATTGAGAAATACAAGATAGACTAAAGATATTATTCAATATATAATCCAAGAGCCAAAAATCTCGTAAAGGCATTCAACAAAATATTTATCAAACTTCTCAAGAAAATTCTCTCTAAAATAAAAGGGAATGGCATAACAAATTAATAGAAGCCTTATGGGCATATCACATTATATATAAAACTACTATGCAAGCAATACCATACTCATTAGTCTTCAAAGTATAAGCTATACTTCCTCTTGAAATAGAATTGCCTTCACTCCGTGTTGCAATCCAAAATGGACTTACAAGGGAGGAAATTATCCAAATATGGCTTAAAGAACTTAATGCTTTTGATGAAATTTGATTACAAGCTCAGTCGAATCTAGTAATGTAAAGAGCGAGGATGACTCGAGCTCATGACATATGATTCATCCAAGAAGCTTCAAAATGGGTGAACTAGTACTGGTACATAGAAGGCCTATCATTCCCCATTGTAAATATGTGAAAAGTTGATCCAAACTAGGAAGGATCTTATATTATTGAAAAGGTATACTAAGGGGGAGCTTATTAGCTCATTGATATAAATGAGTAAGGCCTATGTCCCATATAAATAGATAATATCTCAAAAGATATTATGCATAACCTTCATCCCAAAAGAAACTCCCCTGTCAAATAGAGGGCAATTTTATATTTCTTGCAATGTAAGAAAAATTCTCTATTAAAAAGAAATCTTAATCAATCAAAGGGATCTAATCCTAAATTTTGAGCCATCATGTCCAAAGGGATTGGGTCTAAACTTAATCATAGATCCATCATGTCCAAATGGTGCAGATCTATTCCTAAAACTTAGATCTATCATGTCCAAAGGGACTAGATCTAAACTTAAAATCTAGATCCATCATGTCCAAAAGAATCAGATCTAAACTTAAAATTAGATCTAGCATATCCAAATGGGCCAGATCTAAAATATAAACATAGATCCAATATGTTCAAAAATACCAGATCTAATTCTATAATTTAGTTTTATCATGTCCAAAGGGACTAGATCTAATCCTAAAATTTAGATCTATCATATCCAAAGGGACCAAATCTAAACCTAAAATTTGGATCCATCATGTCTAAATAGGTCAGATCTAAACCTATAATTTAGATCCATTATGTCCAAAGGGACCATATCTAATCCTAAAATTTAGATCCATCATGTCCAAAGGGGTGAGATCTAATATCTAAACCTAGATCCAATATGGTTATAAGTGTCGGATCTAAGTTTAAACAAACCTAACATGCCCAAAGAGTCAGTCTAAATATAGGTTTAGATTCAACACATTCAAAATAAACCAAATCTAAATACAAGTCTAGATATATAAAATTTAAAAGGGATCGAATCTAAATGTAAGTTTAAACTCTTTAAAGCTTAGACAAGATTGAAGTTAAGCCCACAAGTGAAGCACATTTAAAAATTCAGATGTTATTTCCATTTTATGATGTCTATAAAATTTATGTGCTTCTTTTTATACTGATTTACTACAATATTTGTTTAGAAAAAGGCTATATGATATGTCTCCTATTAAGCTGACTGAGGAGCAGATATGGGCCATTGTTGAGCTTATGACCCACAATGTTCAGTTAGATTAGAAGATCATTTGTTATGATATCAAGACATGTTGATAAGTAGGGATATCTTTTAGGATTCATTTGCTCGATCATCTCGCATTCTACCCCATGATTCACATCTTCCATCAGAGTATAATCTTTTGATTGGGTGATT
Organism: Cymbidium sinense; assembly: GCA_021442155.1. NCBI lineage: Eukaryota > Viridiplantae > Streptophyta > Magnoliopsida > Asparagales > Orchidaceae > Cymbidium > Cymbidium sinense. Next base: position 219,122,370 of record CM038215.1, on the reverse strand, counting down.
GATTTAAAGTTGAGACATAATCAAAATGTTCCTCTGGAGTGAGTTACCGATCACCTTAGCTTTGGGGATCAGGATGTACTTCAATCAATTGCAGATCGTGCTCCTTTTACAAGTATGATCTTGCTTTTGGGTTATCATACTTACATCATGAGGCAAAAAATTAGGACCCAGAGTTAGTGTTCGATACGCCGCTATCAGCTGTTAGTGGATACATATATTAAGCTCACCATCATTTACAGATATACGGTGATATTCTCAAGAAAGCTAGCATATATCATAAAATCTATACATCACTCTTTTACTATAGTCGTCTTCCTTTCACTTGGATCTATGGCATAATAGAGCATTCGGATAGGGCCACCAATACTTATTGGATTGGTCCACATAAAATGATAGATACTTTGGTAGATATATAAGATATAGTAGGCCTCCTTATTCTAGGCATTCCAAATGAAGAGTGCATCCCTCTATATCATGAGCACTTTCAATGTAAGTCAATTAGATAGTGGAGGTGAGAAAATTATATATATTCTTCTAGCCTTTATCGTGCTTTAGTTCACTACTAGAGATTGTTTAAAGAGCAAAGATCAGGCCATAGATGATGTGGCACTATTACTCTTAATATATGGTCTAGGAGCTTCCTTCATTCAGTAGTATGCAAATTTTAATTATTCATATTAATTTGCATTTAGATTAATAGATATATTTTTTAATTAAAAAATAATTTAATAATTACTAATAATAATTTCCATACTATTTAATTCAAAATATACAATTAAATATAATCTTCTTTTTTCTTTTTTTTTCTTTTTTTTGAAATATGAGTGTATGAAATATATGAAAGACAAATTAATGAATGAATGAAGCAAAGCAATTAAATATCACCACATAACATATTTAGACTTATTAATTCCTAATGCTATTCACATGAAATAAACACCATTAAGCCTAATTGAATTCATTAGGGTTGATTTTTAAAATTTAAATCATTTAATCTTAATGAGGAGAAAAAATGATTAAAGTTATCCTCTGACCCATCTCTATTTATTAAGTGATTCAAAGGTGGTGTAGATGATTTTTATGCATTAATTAAGATCAATTAATTATTTGATCAATTAAGCCCAAAAGAGCTCATAAATTCAATTAAACCCTAAGTAGAAGCCCAAAAAATTTATGAAAAATTTATAAAGAATGCATAAACATAAAATAAATATGTTCTAAAAATTCTAATGCAATTGGGCTTATAATTAGGAATTAATTAAAGAAATGTGGAAACCCCATAATCATCAATTACACTCAAAATATCCTAATCTATTTCGGGATTTTATTTTTATTGAAAATCTCTTTGAAAGCTGAGCATAAAGAGAGCTTGGTTAAAATTATTAGAGATCTACACTAATTTTTATGAATTTTCTTAGTTCTAGGGTAAGTAATGATTTAATTAATTAAATGAAAGCCCTTTAGAATGATTTTTAGAAATAATAAAGATCAAAGGTCCTAATTGATTTTTTTATCACCTTACTATTTTAATACCTAATTAGGTTTTCATTGCCAAATCATAATTTCCTTAATTTTAATTATTTATTAAATGCATAAAATGACTACTTTATGTTTAAAATTTTGGATCTCTCAAATTACTTAGCAAATTAATTGAAATAATTATGGGAGGTAGAGGCCATCCCATAAAATTATCACACCAAATTTCAAGTTAATCTTGCAAGTGATTAAAGCTTAATTATACTAATTAGGTGAAACTTTAACCTAATTCATCCCTATATACTTGATAAAATTTGAGACTTTTATTTTTCTTAGATTCTCCTCTATATAAGCTTTTTATAAAAATGTTATTTATATTTTTTAGATTTTTGTACAATTAGTTATACTTTTTTAAAAAATTTTCTAATTAAAATAATTAATTAATACTTAATTAAACCTTAATTTAATTATTTTTGTGATTTTGTGTGATTTTTAATGCTTAATTAATTTTTTAAAATCTTTCATGTTTATTAAAGTGATTTGAATTATTTTGATGAATTTTCATAATTTGTATAATTTTAATTAATTATTTATTCAAGATTAGCCAATTGACTTCAAAAATTAATAACTCTTAAAAGAGAAGGCTATTTAACTTGAAATTTTTATGATATGTAGGTAATAACATTAAGGTTGTTTTTGAAATTTTTAGCTTAATTACTTTAATGTTTTAAGAGTAATTAAAGAAATATAATTTTAACTAAAACTCAAATTACTCCTAAAATATATAGCCAAATTTAAGTATTTTGAGTTCATTGGATTCCTCTTGAAAAGACAAATCCATAGAGCCCTTATTTGTATTTTTTGTTTTAGTATTTTATTTTTTATGATTTTTTGAAATTTTGGGTCAAATATAATGGAATAAATAAAAAATAAGATCTAATTGTGGCCATCCAGTCTATCAAAGTAAGATGGACGGCACGGCAGTTATCTCCCTCATGGGAGGTAGACCAAATAGGGTTAGATAAATGGGATCTACCCCAAACACCACTGGATCTTATGATCTTCCGCTGATCTTAACCAGAAGTCACTTTATTTCGCATTGAGGAATTGAAAGAAAGAAAGTGCAACGGGATCTAAAGGAAAATCCTAAATTCATACAAATTTTTCACCAAATACAAACACCTATGGTTGATCCAAGTTTAGAAAAGTTATCTCACCAAAACCCACATTTGGTGGATGCTAGAATATCTCAGATCTGCTTTATTGCCTTCCTATGGAATGCTCCAACTGCCATGCACCACTGTCTATTGCTAAAAATTAGTGGCTCTTGGACTTAGAGAGAACAAGAGATTGGGAGAGGGATTTTATTATAGTTGGAAGAAGATATGTGTGTGTTTTCTTTTTTATTATGTTAAAAATAAATGAAATGAGGTGTGTAGAAAAACCATCTTTTTTTTTCTCTATGTCCCCCATGTGAAGAAACAAATGTATACTTTTCTCCTCATATTCACCTCCCTCTGTCTTTATTTTCTTCTGTTGGGAATTCCCTTTTATTTATTAAAGCTAAAATTTTATTTGGTTTGGTGTATGGGGACGTGAGTGAGCTCATTTTGGGTTAAGACTTAAGTTGACTCAATTAACCACAATTAAGTTGGGTTGAGTCAAGTGAGTCTTTTTGCCCAATTGATTTAGGATTAAATTTAAATTTATTATTTAAAATACTTATGATTAATTAGTTTGATTTAACATAAGTCTAAGTCGACTCAATTTGACTTAACTAAGTCAAATTAGGTCAAATGGCCCAATTGTTCATTTTGGATTTAGTTGGGTCTAATGATCAAATTATGCTCAAATTAAGCTTAGATTAATTTTCAATGAGTTGATTCAATGGTTTTAATCTTTTTGGTAAGCTTAATTTGATTTAATTTTGATTAAATTTGATTTGAGATTAGTGGGACCCACATTGGTTAATTTTGGTCAAATTGGATCAAATGGCCTGAATGGCCACATCAAGCCTAAATTGATCTCAATTTTGATTAGATTCATTTTGAATGAGATAATATAATAATTTTAAGCCTTTATGCAAGTTTATTTTGATTTGATTCTAATTAAACTTCTTATGAGCTTAGTGGGGCCCACCTAAGTCAAATTATGTCAAATGATCTAGCCTGCAATTTTGTATCCTATATAAATTTAGTTTTATGTTTGTTTATATTTATACATTGATTTTATGCTTTTGATTTTATTTTATTTTAATAGACTTAGATGATTTTGAGCTTAAATAGGGTTAATTGGGTTGATCATGCAGATTGACTCAATATAGGTTCAATTGAATTTAGATTTCAATTTAGGTTTACTTGATTTAAATTTTTATTGAATTATGTTGAATTTTGATTTTATTAGACTCACATTGTCCTATTAGGACATGTCAAGTCTTGTGGGATTCACTAGGTTAACCTAGGTTTTCACCTTAATGTGTTGACTTTTTAATTTAATTTTCATTTTATATTTAGTTTCATTTTGATTTACTATTTCCATTTATGCTTTAGTTTAAGTTATGCACTTAGTTACTAATTATAGTATCATAAATGCCTAATTAGGAAGCTCTTAATCTGAGGTTGGAGATCCTAATTACTAAGTTAGGGCAGTTATTAACCTCACTCGAGGTTAACATAACCTTAGTGCATAGATCAAATCCTAGGTTTAAAAGGAGAGTTGTCAACCTCACTAAAAGTGAGGTCAACAAATGCCTACAACCAGAGGGAGCACCAAAGGCACAAGCATGATTATAGGTATAACTCGTCGGCTCATCATGTAAATGGTGAGTACCTAAAATCACCCACAATCACATTATTGTGTGCATTCATGGGTGAGTTACTTGAGGCCATCCAAAATAATGAATACTTGAAGGGGTTGCCTCCAATGAAGTTGATAAAATGCAAGATCAAATGTATTATGCATATCACCATGATCATGATCACAACACTGAAGAGTATCAACACTTGAAGAGGTTAGTATAGGAGCTCATTTAGGCTGAAAAGTTAAAGGAATTTATGAAAGAACTAGAAAAAGAAGTTACAAAGCAGAGTAATGAACTAACCCCGGTTCATGCAATTCACATCACTAAAGTAGTACCAAACATCTTTAGTGGAGATAAGGAGTCATCATAATAAACAAGCCTTCAGCAACTCTGATCAAGCAAAGTGACTCAATAACCTTAGCTTAAGAATCAAGTATAGAAACTATTATAGTTAGCTTTATAGAGAAAGGCTAACTAGTAGAATGCTACACATACAACAATGTGGAAGTTATCACAATGTAAATCACTAACTATCAAATTGGGAGCATACTGACTTGGCGAGCTTGGTCTTTATCATATTTAAGTCTATGTTTGATAAAATAAGCCTAGAAACTTCAAAACTTGTGTTTATAGTGGGTCCTCTCTATGGATTTTCTAATTGTTTGCTTCTCCCAGGATTTGATAGGTGTCATGCACTTAGGTATGATTTTTTCTGAATAATTTTGAATCTAATCATATTTAAAAAAATATTTACAAAATATGCATTTACTTTTTAATAAATTAAATTACTTTGCTTTCGTCTATGCACTTTATTCCAAAAGATTGAGATAAAGGTAGCAATTCACCGTATCGCGCCAAAATACAGGGCATAGGTAGAGTAGATAGATATGGCTATAAAGCTAGGGTTTGGCTCAAGCAAGAGGCGGAAAAGTCACTCGAGATTACGTCCAATGAGGCTCCCCCTACAAGGATTCCTTTTGGACTTTGCGGTTGCTTAATGATCAAAAATGGAAACTCCTTAACGAAGGGCTTCAATGCTTGCGTTCGTCAGCAATACGAGTGACAGAGAGATAAAATAGAGAGAGAGAAAAAAAGAAAGATTACTACTGGCTAGCTCTAGGGATGTGTAAAAGCCTGCAATACTTCACGAGGAGCACAGCTGTACTCTTTTGATCATTTGTTCTCTTCCCTATCCTTCCTATCATGTCATTTTTTTATTGTGACCACCATACCTAATTCAGTAACCAAATAGGTATGGCCCCACCCTCCTTCCGCAACCCCAAATCCCAGCCAATTCCAGCAGTAAGTTTTTTTAATCTATTAATCAATTATCAGAGCTTGTTTTTACGATGCATGACGACTAAGTCTGATTCAAACAGAGGATATAGTTATATATATATATAAATAATCAAACTATGGCATTTAGATAATATTTATCGAAGAAAACTTAATGTGTTATTTCCAATTGTAAAATAATAATAAATTAAAAAAATAAAATGGCAAAGTTAAGTAGTTATTTTTATAATTCTTATTAAAATTTGGGTCACATCATTATGCAGTAGTTTTCATATATTTATATTATAAGATTTAAAAAAAAAAAACTATTGGTACTTTTTTTAAAATTACGTATCATTAGAATATTAATTACATAATTAAGTATTGATAAAAAAAATTTAAATATAAGTATGTCCAAATAGTGGGTCCTAGCACGTCGATTAAGCCATAGCCACATTAGATCAAGTCATAGCTTAGCGGTTATTATTCGTCGACCCGATTCTATCCTCTCTATTCTCGATTTGCCGGCCAGGGATTATGCCCCGGAGCTCCAACCGATCATTTTCTCCCTCCGAGCACACTCCTCTCCATCTCGAAGCTTCCCGGCAGCCGTCGGCGTAGCTCCAACCGCCTGCATTGTGCTACCTTCTTCGGGTATTCTAAAGAAACTTTCTTTCTTCCCGACAGCTACGTTCACGCCGTTTGATGACTTCCCTCTCCCATCTAGCAGCCGTTGGAAGCCAACATTAAGACGATTCCAACTCCATTTTGTTGAAGTTTCTACATCCGTCTACAGGTACATCCCGTCTTCAACCGAACATCATGTGCTTAATGTATGTGTGATTTGAGTAATGTGCTTTAGAGTATTTGGTGGTATTTCGATTATTTATTATTTTGCAAAATGAAAAGAAAATTGTTTGTGATATAGGCGCGGCTTTGTCGATGAGCAATTCAATTGTATGCGAAATCATCAGTTAAGGTTGCGTCATGGAATTGAAGCAACGGATTATGAGAACCTTGTACATTGATTTAGAGTGTCACACAATCACTCTTACAGGTCGTTATCCGATGGGTAACAGATTTATAGCATCTGTAATATCTAACAATGATGTTTGCGAAGTTACACTAGACGAAGTTTCCCATCAGATGGTAGTGTTGTATGTTGAAGTAGAGGATGTTAATGTTGCATCCACATTAGCTGATCCGGTAATAAGGTCAATAGATATACCACGGCGATACAGCGGATTTCATCCACGACACGCGCTTTAATGAGTTGATTCCCGTAATATCTTGTCAACCTTTCCCTTTACACTTGTAATAATTAATATGATAGTTTGTCATGCAACTTATGTTTTTGATGATGTTGTTTATTGTTTAGGAACGTATGTGCCTCAGAAAGAGCAAAGATGAGTATCGGTATGAGCGTGGTTCAAGTAGTGAGTCTGAGCAAGATATTAGTGATGATGACTGTTCACTCGGTAAAAGCCACTGTGCTTGGGAATCTAGACAATCATGATCTTCTGAAAAATCACTCAATTCGAAATATTGATAGTGAGAGTTAAATGTTGTCCACAAACGAGTATGTCCAGATGTGTCAAACTACGAGAGAGTGGGACAACGATATTTTCTTTGACGGTCCATCCAACATATGATATTGAAATCTCAGGTGACTTTGTCAAAGGTATGTGTTTCGCAAGTAAACGGAGTCTGCAATTTGTTGTTGTTGGGTGGTGCATAGTAAATAATGTTCAATTCCAAACAGTTACCTCTAACCAAAAGAACTGCATGGTTGTATGCGTACATCATGATAATCCTACAAGACCATGTAAGTGACGTTTGCATTATAGCAGCAGCAAATGCTTAGGGGGTGCTTGAATAATATCAAAAGTTGGTGAAAACCATAGATATATCAATACAGTAAGTGCAGCCGGTCATCGACAATGTAGTTATCTAAAATTTTTATGCCAGACGGATATCACGCAGATGATGCAAGCAGTGATCCTGGGACTATGGGTTGATGGGCCACCTATCATTGGCCCAATTGTGATTGGCGAGCGGAAGAGATGGGACACTTGGCCTGATTATTGTGATAAGTTGTTGGGATGACACCCCATATCAGACGTGATGTACCATGACCGATCGGTCACATCAGTCTACATTCAGATGGGTCGACTGCTGACATTGCCATCGAGGTGGCTAAGGTGGTCTTTTACGAGTTAGTATTCATCGAGAGTTTTTCCGCACTGCGTGCTTACATTTTATTTCTTATTGGTTGTTTCTTACTACTAGATACATTAGGTTCAGAGGTCCACCTATAGTATCTACCACTACTAGAGGACCTGGATACATTCAATATGATGGCTATGGGTGGAGCAGTTCTAGCCCACCTATATAGGGAGCTGTATGAGTCGACTAGGCCCACCATGCCCAACATGGCTGGCTGCCTACACCTCCTTCAGATATGGTCTAGGGAGCATATTCATGTGGGAGGCCCTACATGTGATATATCCTCTTGATCTTGGCTCTCATTGGGTTGAGGTATATTTTATTAAGCACTTTCAAATTTTTAGCTTATATATGTGTTTAAAGCTGTGTGTGTATAGATGGAGCGAGAAGTATGTTCGACAAGAACCAAACGTTGCAGTATATAGAAATGAGCTGGATGGCTTGCAGCATACTCAGGTTGGACTTGCAGATAATATTTTAATTCAAATATCTATAATGCATATTCTAATTTAACATAATTTTTAATGTGTGCAGGTAATTTGGGATCCGTACACTGAGTAGATCATGGCACGTCTGTCACATACATGCTCAGTAGGCTTTGATATATGGTTATCACTAGTCTCTATGATCAGCTGGAAGAGGGTTTAGTGATATTTACCAGATCGAGTTCTACGTAGTTCAGCCTCATTCCTAGAGTAGATGTAGCCCCAGTTGGCCCTAGTTTCAAAAGAGTCGATGGTCGGGGTAAAGCAGATGTCGAGTGGGTTGATTACCACCAGTCGCACATTGCCACTTGGGAGAGGTGGAGGGATTACCTCGTCGAGGGCTTAGATGAGGATGTGACGGGGATGGTTATCGGCCGATATGTGCTAGTTGGATCATGGGCTTCTTTGTATTTCTTGTCGCTCGGATCCTCCGACCGCTTATGCCAAAGCATCAGTGGAGCATATTTATGTAAGTGCTAACATAAGTATTCATTTGAATTTAAAATATTGCAAGAGGCTAATTTCACATACAATTTTTTCGTATAAGCGGAGCACATCTCGGTGACTCGGGACATCTTCCGATATAGACATGTGGATGAGCACGAAGCTACGATGAGTCGTTGATAGTGCAGTGCTATCGAGACCGCATCGCATGTACATATCGGGGATACACATTATGGATCAGTGCTTATAGAGGGTGTCACACACCATGACTGGAGCGCCGGGCCATCTACTTATGCTGATCTAGGTCCATCTATGTATGTTGATCCAGGTCCTTCTACATATCAGCCTACATATGAGTCACCACCCACTATCTTCCGATCACCGATCCGGCGACTCGAAGATCTTGCATTGGAGAGTATAATTGTCCATCCCGTGCACTTGACCAGTACACACCTGGGAGTGGTGTGATTCCATGCAGCCGCCGGAGGCATTAGATGTTTAGGATAGTCTATTTGTGCGTCTGTACTACATTTTTTCTTGTCTATTTCATTTTTATTTTATGTATGATCAATTTATGTAAATCTTTGTACTCACTTCTTGGAATGAAAACTTGTAAATAAAAAAGTTCATTTTTGACATTGTTGTGAAACCTCCCATAAGATTCAATTGAATAAAGAATGGATCCCAAAAATAAGGAAGCTTTAGAATAGGCATGGTTGATCAAATGAAAGAAAGCAGCTCGAATAAAACCTATACATATAGCTAACTTAATCTAACCCAATTGAGGCATAAGCTAAACTTCTTTGAATTGGGCAAGACCTAAAAGCATAAGCCCAATTGAGGCAAGAGCTAAAAGTCATGTTCTTACTTATGTAAAAAAAATATCTGAAGCTAGTCGCCCACTAAGTGGTCGGTGATCTATCTTCGATCTTAGCCATGCGTCGATCGGTGGCTAGACGATCGCCCCTAGTTGGGCGACTATACCTATATCTAATTTTTTTTTATCAATACTTAATTACATAATTAATATTCTAATGATACTTAATTTAAAAAAATTGCCAATTTTATTTCATTACTTCATATATATAAAGAATTCTAGAGTTCTCCCCCATTTTCAAGATTTTCTGGAATAGCCCTAAAGATAATCTTATATTTGCTCTTATTTACAAACTTAAGCACCATAAAGACAATCCCAAGAAGGAACACTTGGTTTCCTCTTTACTTTCAAATTCTGCATTGAAACTTTAACTTCGCAACAATCTCACTTCCATTCTATGATTGATAGGGCCTTTTAAATGAAGATCTTCACTATAAACTCAAATGAAATTAATACTCATTTGCTTTTAAGAAATTCCAATTATTGTGGCTTTCTTAAGAAGTTCCCAACAAGATTTTGGTGTCTTTGTCTAAAATCCAATCCACTTTTATTGATTACAACAACAACAACAACAACAACAACAACAAGCTTTTATCCCACTAAGTGGGGTTGAATCCACTTTTATTGATTATTTTTAAAAAAATTATATAACTCCTATATTGAGCTTGAAAAGTCTTGGTAGTTCATCCTAATTCGAAAAGTGCTTCCTCCACATCTCCATCTTTATCTTGTTGCCTTAGTCTTTGATGAAGAAATAAAGATGTGTTTTTTTTCTGTCCGAAGAACTCTTCCCCTAGACTGGATGGATTTACATTTAAATTCTTCCCATGAATTTGGGAGTTTATTAGTATTGATATCTAAGCAGCAGTTAGATATTTCTTCAAAAAAAAAAAAATTACCCTCTTGTCTTAAAGCAACTACAATCATACTAATTCCAAAGACTAGTTATGTCTTATCAATTAATGACTACTAATAAATTTCTCTCTGTAATGTCATTTACAAAGTTAGTGAAAAAATTTTGTCAAACATGATCAAACCCGTTATGCCCTTAATTATTCATGAAGCTTAATTAGGATTTATATCCAACAAAAGTATTGCCAATAATATTATTCTCACCAATGAGATAATCAGCAATTTCAAAACTCATAATTTCTGATTTTGTGCTAAATTGGACATTAAGAAGCATTTAACATGGTAAATCGTGAGTTCACCATGCATAGAATTAAAAAAAAAAAAACTTTCCACCAATCTACATATCTTGGGTAATGGAATGCATTTCGAATGTTAAATCTCTCATATGTCTCAATGGAGCTTTCGAAGGATATTTCCTCAACGATTTAAGGCATGGTTGGCCCCTTTCCCCTAGTTTTTTTTGTCTACTCATAGACAATCTCTCAAACTTAATTGAGCATAGCATCTCCTTATATAAATTTGTACCCATCACAATTGGAAATGCATCCTCTCTTATTTAATATATGGTGACAACATCACTGTGTTAGGGCATGCTTCTACTGAAAACTTACATATTCTCTAGAGCATTCTTGAAACTTTTCACAAAGCCTCTAACCCTCAAGTCAAACCTGCCTAAAGCCAAAAAACGTTTTACCAATAAAAAAATGAAAGAAATGCCATCAATTTTAACAATACTTTGGGGTTTCACTTGGCTCCGTCTAGTTTCACTTATTATTTCTTCTCCATTCATAGGCATATGCTAGCTAATTTTCTCCCTCTCATTGACAAAATTAGAAAATATATCTTGAATGTTGGAGGTCAAATTGCTTTCTTTTCTTGGTCGGCTTCAACTCTTTAAGTTCACTATTGGGGGCATCATTATGTATTGACTAGAACCACCTTCATCTATAAAGATTGCATTAAAATCATATATAGCTAGTGTGTTGATTTCCTTTTTCATGGAAGCACCTCTATTAAGAGATTCAACATGATTCTTGGAAGAATATATCCCTCATAAAACCTTTATTAGGCCTTAGACATATATATATATATATATATATATATATATATATATATATATATATATATATATATATATATATATATATATATATATATATATATATATATATATATATATTGCCTCTCCTTTCCCTTCATGTCTAAATTGATCTCATCTCTCTATAATGAAAATAGTCTTTTATTCACAAGGTTTAAGCCTAAACACCATTCTCTCTAGAGCATGAAATGCAGTAATAGTTTCAATTTTTGAAAAATCTCAAGAATATTGCAAATTTGTTTAGACAAAATCTTTCTGGGATCATTGGTCATGAGTCCAATATTAATATCTTATGGGACTTGTGGACAAAAGTTAAAAGCTTATGTGAAATACTCGATTCTAATAATTCGTCATCTATTCAACTACAACAATATGATACACTTGATATTGCCATTGATTCTAATGGTTGGAATTCTTATTTTATTGACTCTTATTTTCCTACTATACATGTTACTAAAAATATCACTATCCAAAGTGGCAGAGATCTTCTTCTTTAGAATGGGAATTGTTCTCCCCATGCTAAATCTCTAAGTAAATCTTTCTTTAATAATTTAGTGAAGTTGATTGGTATAAAAGCATTGACATAAGCAATATGCTCTTTGTTATTCTATTTTCTCCTAGTTTGTTGTTCAAAGAGCTTTAAGGACAACTAATGCTTTAGTAATTAGATATGTAACTTCATATTCAAATGGTAATTTATGCTTCGGGGATTTTGATAACCATTTATATTTTAACTTTTATTTTTTAAAAAAATTCTTAAGGAGGTTCTACCATGGACTTCCACTTTTTTATTTAGTCCTTTATTACATCATATATTGGATCAAATCCAAATTGTTGATAACATGCCATCCATGTTTAGAAGTTTCAATTTACTTTCTAGTCACTGCATTATATATCACGTCTAAAAAAAAAGAAATAGTAAGAAATATGGTTGTAAATATAATTATTTTGTTTTCATCATCTTCAAGATTAAAAATGCAATCTAGAAAAAAGATGAAATCTTAGAAAAAAAAGTCAACATTGGCATAATATCTGTTGCGATTATTTCAATAATCCAATCAACAACATCCTACTTACAAGTTTTAGACCTCGATTTTAAGCCAAATTGGACTAGATGGAAGATTCTTCTACAACCGGCAACCATGTACTTCTTTCTTGGTCAAGTTTTGGGGCTATGCTGAAAATTATTATATTCTAGTACATCATAACTGCTTGGACACTAGCCGATTATTAATCTCTCTATTCATTAAGATCTATACATTGATACTAGATAGATTTTGGCCAATTTCCTCATGTAGGATTCAAACAGTGTTTTGGTCCATTCAGATTATTTCTTCATTATCTAGAGCACTTTCTTGCCTTTACTCAGCCATTATGGTTTATTATCCCAGCTTGATGCATCATTTGGCTCTATATTTTAACATTTCTAAGAGTAGATACTACTCAATCTCTATTCAATGAGTTGTGATCACACTATGTTGTACTATGAGGATTTTCTAGAGCCCATTTTCCTTATTTCAATATTGCTATAGTTTTTGATATTTTCAATCGTTTGATATTCTTGGCATGAAATGCATGTGATATTTTTCATGATATTTGAGTTTCTTCATTAGTTTCAAGCTTTAACTCTCTTTGGCGGAATGAATTGCGCATTTTCCCTCACCATTCCTCCCCCACCTCCCCCCTAAAAAAATAAAAAATAATAAAAAGATCAAGATGATCTACCGTGCCAAAAGTAATCAACACAAGCACTTCTTATTTACATTCACCATCTCTCTCTCTCTCTCTCTCTCTCTCTCTCTCCCCTGTCCCTCTATCATTTATTCCTTACCCTCCGGCCTTATCACACCAAATCCCAATAGTGACAACAATCTTGGTCACTTTTGCATTATTTAAAGTCCCTCTTGCATGCACTCATATGCCTCCTAATGCTATTGCAAACCCGTCCATCCCCACCCCACTCCTTTCTATTTGTACAAAAACCCACAAACCCCTTTTACTTATTTATGGACATAACCAGCAACAACAGAACCCCAAGTAGCAGCTCCTACACTTGGGATCTCCTTGACATGGGTAACCACCTCTTTGTTGACCACCATCAGCTACCGAACAAACTACAGCAGCGGTCGCTGCCGCCTCCACCATCACCGAATCCCTTTGAGCACTCTTTCAGCACAAATCTCCCCGCCTCTTCTTCCACTTTCCATACCTCCATTTTCCAAGATCAGCCACCACTCGGTAGCGAAGACGGGCAGAATGAACTTGGCGCCATGAAAGAAATGATATACAAGATCGCCGCCATGCAGCCTGTTGACATAGACCCTACAACCATCAAGAAGCCACGGCGTCGAAACGTGAGAATCAGCGACGATCCGCAGAGCGTTGCGGCTCGGCACCGACGAGAGAGGATCAGCGAGCGCATCAGGATTCTTCAACGACTCGTCCCCGGAGGCACAAAGATGGACACTGCCTCTATGCTTGACGAAGCAATACGCTACGTCAAATTTCTGAAGAGGCAGGTGCAGCAGCTGCAGGCCAACCCACCCCTGCCAATTAATGTCTCCTTAGCTCCCATTAGTTCGATCGGCTCGGCAGCTGACTGGCCTGCGAGGGCAACCCCCAACGGGTTCCGATTTGCGGCTGATGAACCTGGAAGCAGCAGCATGGGCTGAAAAAAAGGTCATAGTTCGTAAATTAACTTGTTACTTGTAGGTTAATTTTATGAACGTTTACAGCTTAATTATTAATACAAACTGATATGGCAGGCTTGTCCCTTGGACGAACTTGGTATATATTATGATAAATAAATACTTTTAATCCGAACTTGGAATTATTCATTCTGTATGCTACTTGGCAGACCTTTTATCTTGACCTAGTTTTAGTTTATGTTATGTAAAATGATTACACTTATATATATATATATATAACGTATGTATATGTATGTTAATTAAAAGAAAATGTAATCGATTTGTTCTCATATGTTTGTTATGGCGCCTTTTAATGTTCAAAATTAGGAGACGTGGCCCTAATTTGTTACAATTTTGTTGACAAAGGTGACAGTGTTATCATGACAATCGGTTACCTTGGGATAACGTGTCAATCAAGTTATTTTGGGGGGGGGGCATGAATTTAATGCGTCTTTTCTTGTATGTTAATAGTGCCTCCAAATTCCTCGTCTGAATGCACCTTTAATCTTATATGTCAGTATTTTATTGTTCTTCTGTTTTATTTAATAAAAATTCTTATCACAATTAAGCTGACAGTGTCTCATGCGGCATGAATAGAAATCATGAAATATTGATAATGTTCTTTTTATAATAAACTATTTTAATCGAACATCAATTAATCTCAAGCTAACCATAACAGATATTTTTATTCCTTTCTCTGTGATGAAACACAAAAAATAATTTCATATAGTATACATTGAAATTTTCATGTTAAACAAAGTACCAAAATGTTTGATAAGCTCTACATTTTGCAGTATTTAAATAATTAGCATTATCAGGAATTTTAAAGCTTAATGAGTAGAACTACTGTAACTAATTTCAATGATTTTAACCATTTAATCATCTTAGCTGTAGTTTTAGCCATCGGTAATGATAATGATTATGAACATGTGATCCAGCTCCTTTTTCATCGCCTATCCACCCGCCACCATTCACCTATATGTGCGGGACTCATAATCGTTTTTTAGCTTGTGGTTGTTGCTCCTTCGGCCGCCCATGCCTCGTTCCTGCCCCTGTTAGCCTCCACCGCTCCATGAATTTTTTTCAAAATCAGTGAAATTAAGGTATGAAATCTTGTTGTTAATTTATTTTAATTTATTTCTTATTTGAAAAAGGATGCCCAAGATGTTGAACATACTATCATTATTGGTTTTAGGTGGCCTGCCTTTAGATTTACAACTTTATGATCCCAGAGATTAACCTAAGAATATGCATCTAGGATGAAATTAAGACTTTTATTTATTTATACATCAAATTTATTCTAATACTATTATAGTTGCACCTTAGAGAAAAAAACCTTTAAATATATTTTTTATGTTCTAATTAAGTAACCATTAAAATAATGAAATATCTATGTTCTACTTCTTTAAATGCTTTTGAAGAAGAATATGGATATTTTTTTTAGAAAATTAATGGCATAGCCTAATTTCATTCCGAAAGAGAAATTATAAAGCTATAATTTGGTGACCCCCAACGGGATTGAAAAAAATTGAGATGGCAAAAAATTTAGGTATAATTGACAAAATTAAATAAAGGCAAACAACATAGAAAAAACAAAGGGGAGTCGAATTATTCCCTTCGAACTCAAAGATAAAAGTCATCAATAGTTGATGAAATAGCAACCAAGTTGAAATGGATCATCTCCTACATCACTAGAGGGATCTAATATAACATAATAGTGAATATGAAGAAACAACACTCCAACAATTACAAAACTATCATCCAAGGCAACCTAGAATAGCAGTCCAAAAATTGCAGCAATCGTGAGGTCTCAAACAAAGCTAATAGAGGGTTCCAAGGTTGTAGATATGGTCTTTTGAGAAGGAGGCCTAAGGTGTATAATATATTTTGGCATTCATGAACAAAAGAAGCTTGCTTCTCCAAAATCTCATCATTTTCTAATGAACGAAAAGAAAAACAATGGAAGGAAAACTAGTCCAATGTAAAATAGAAAATATAATAGTAGAAACACACAGAAAAAGTGGTTTTCAGCTAAATGTCTCGAGAGTTCAGCATTTTCCCATCATACGAGAATCATAAGTAGGCCAAGAGGGTTTAAATTCCCATCTATTTAGCTTATATGCTAACATACTTTTGATTTTCACAACCAATCCAAAAGGAGTGGAGACTTCATTATAATGAATTCTATAGCTCCTATCTCTCCACAAAGTGTAGACAGTAGTATTTGTGATTAGATAATGTAACCTCTTGATTTCTTTATGGCCTAGGATGACTATAGCATTGAGAACCTATTGTAGCATGACATGTATAAGAAACAAAAATCTCCATTTGGAAGAAAAATTCTAACCAATCTTATTGAAATTGGGCACTTGAAGAAGAGGTGAGAATGAGATTTAGGATAGCTATTTCAAAGACAACAATTCAAAGTAGAATCTAAGCCTCTGAATGATAAAACATTGAAAGTTTTGAGGCCCCCTAATATGCCATCCAACAAAAAAGGGTGTTGTTCATTGCATAGCCCTTGGATCATACCTCACTTGACCAGTCAACACTAAGATAGGCCACAAAATAGCATGTTTAACTAATTTATTTGTGACAGTTATTTTTGCTTCATTGAATCACATCTTTATCATTACACAATGAAATGTTGAAATGTTATTATAACAATGTAAATTACTCAATTAAAATTCTTAGGAAGCATCCAACAACCATTTGAAATAATAGAACTAAGAGTATAAGAAGCAGACTTAACAAAAATAAGGAAGTTTTTTGAGCCATGAATTTCAAACAAAGCACTCGCCACAAGCTGTGGGTCAAAAAAAAGAAAGAAAGTAGAGGATCCATTCCTAATGTGAGAATAGAGCTTATCCTTAAATCCAGTAGCATATTTTTTAAGCTCCATCCAAAGAGGAGAAGCCTGAATGAGTTATTTATTCTAGATAGACCCATATGATTTAAGTCATCAGAGAAGTTTCATTAAGAATTTTCAAAATTTTTGTATTTTTAGCTAGCTAACCATGCAAATAGTTTATTAAAAAGAAGTTAGAGTGTATGGTTTTAAGAGAACTACCCACAATAAGAAGTCCTATGTATTTAGTGGGGAAATATCCTTATTTCACACTAAGAATTCTATAGAAGAATTAAGCATGGCTAGCTCACTTGCGAAATAAATAAGGGACTTATCACCATTAATCTCTAAGTTCATATAAGATTTTAAGATATCAAGATTATAGTATTGGGATTAACTTCACCCATGGCTAAAAGGTAATCAGTAAATAATAGATGGGAAATATAGTAGTTTTTAGAAGCAAATGGATTATAGATTTACTTCTTTATCTAAAAGATCCATAACTAAGGTAAAAAGGGAAGGTGAGAGACCCATTTTAGGAGTTAAAGAGTCCCCTAATTTGTCCTTTAAACACAATAAAAAAATGGAACATCATATATGCAAGCTTCAATCTATTTAATGAATACCCCTTTTTTGTTGAGCATGTGTAGTAAGGATTTATGGTTGATCATGTCAAAGGCTTAACATAAGTCATTTTTAGTGATTGCTCAAGAAGAATGACCTTTGTAAACCTCTATGCCATATTTTTAGGAATGTTGATGGAGTTTGTTCTTCATGAGGTAGATTGATATATATTCAGCTAGATTTCCCTTAACATCATGTTAGGATTTATTTAGATCTGGGTTCTACTTCCTGTGAATGTAAGCATTCATAGTTAATTACCACTCTTACCATAGTAAGAGAGCACTCTCGATTAAGGTTAGAAATAAACATATCTCTTGGATATGAATCGATGTCTAGATGTGTAATGTTAATGATTGACTGTCTAAGGAAAATAGGAGGGTAGTCCCGATCAAGATCCCATGATTCCATCATCCCTGAACTGTCGTTGTTCCAATCCACCAATATCAGAGGCTATTAACCATAATGTCCAGGTTGTTTGATTAGTAGTCATGGGTTGCCTTGTCTCACATACCTGGAGTAGATTAGAGGTGTTGTGTAGGTGTTTAGTGATTAAGGATAAACTTAATTTATGAGTTTATCCAATAATTCAATGCAATCTATTTTCCAGACATATGTAGGGCTTACATCCATTAGAATATCGTTAAGGTGTTCATATGGCGAACATGTAGATTAGACTTACATCCCTTTGGAATGCCATTAGGGTGTTCACATGGCAAAAATATAGATTGGGCTTACATCTCTTGGGCATGACATTAGGGTGTTCGCATGGCTAACATGTAGATTGGACTTATATCCATTTAGAATGCCATTATAGGTAGGGAAGTTTGCATTGTGAACAAATGAGTGGGCATACATCCATTGGAAAGTAGTTAGAATTTAGGTGTTCGCATAGAGAATAGATAGATTGGGCTCACATCCCTTTGGAATGCAATTATGGTTTAAAGTTTGCATGATGAATATATAGATTAGGCTTACATCCCTTGGGAATGTTAAAAATTGTAAGGAAGTTCACATGGTGAGCATAGGATTGGGCATACATCTATTTGAAAGCAGTTATATTTTAGAAGTTTACATGGCAAAATATTTGGATTGGACTTACATCCCTTGGAAGGCTAGTCAAAATTTATAGGGGTGTTTGCAAGGTGAATAGATGTGTTTGATTTTATTTTTAATTTTTCTTAATTTATAGAGGATATTTCCTTGGCGCTGTATAGACAGTGTAGTAACACTAGGGATTTAGCTCCATGGTGCTAGTAATTTGGCTCTTCGACATCTAAAACTCAGTGCCTTGGTGTGAATGAGCTACACCCTAGCACTATCAGGTAGAACACAAGTCTCAAAATGGAGGGGGCAATTCTTCGACACCGTAAACCCAATGCCACAATGCTGAGGTGCTATGAAGAGTAACATAAATTAGGTTGACTATTTGACTAGTGCCATGACATTATCAAAGTGGCGCTGGAGTGCTAGTCAAAAAGTCATTCAAAGGTCGACAAGTTGGCTGACGCATTCAATAGAAAATGTCAAAACTTTTGACCAATATCATAGTGCTGCGTCAGAGTGCTGCAACACTCCATCAATGTATGATGCGCTTTTTAGATTTAGTCGGTTACAAAATTAATGGTAATAAATATTAATAAGTGTTCTTTTTTTATGGGCACAGTAATTATCTTGATTATTTGATAGGCGCCTAGGCACTGCATATGGAGCAACAAGGCGGTGGTCTCGGGTCTCAAAAATTAAGAGGTTTGCATCGTGACACTCAGTCTAGTCTATAAATACAACCCTTAGGATGTCAAAATTTTCATTCTAAAGCCTTATTTCCTTTAGAAGTTCTTACCATCTTTCTCTTCTCATCTTTTCTTCATTTTAGTACAGTAAATATGTACTTCTAGGAGGGTAAGAAGAGGGAAGCTCCGAATAACAATAGCTGATTCATTAGCATGGAAGCAGAAGAGAGGCATCAACATGTTCTCATCTACAAGTGTCTCATTATGAAGAGGAGTTTACATAATCCGAGGGTGGGTTCGTAGAGAGATTTATCAATGAGTGAGGTTGGGAGAAGCTAGCCTATGACAACATAGCTTGCATCATCCCTATGGTGCAAGAGTTCTTTTCCAATGCGAAGGAGCACCGGAATAATAGAATTTTTGTATGAGGGAAACTGCTAAGTTTTGATAGTATTACCTTTAAAGTATATTACAATTTGAAAGATATTGTATATGATTAATATTTTTTTCTACTACAATGATCATCCTAATTTTGATAAAGTCATTAACTTTCTTATTATTAGAAATGCAAATGTCTAGTGGAAATGGCAAGAGAAAAAGATCATAAATTTTTCTGCCATCAGTTTAACTGTCGAGGTTAAAGCATGACACTGTTTTATTTCCATCAAGCTAATGCACAGTGGTAATATTAGTGAGGTAACTAAGGATAAAGTTGTTTTGAATTATGTGATTCAAAAGGGCTTTACTATAGATGTAAGAAAGATTATTTATAATTCAATTTGTAATATGCATATGGGTAGTGCTACACTATGGTATAGTCATCCTTCTCTCATTTATTCTTTATGTGTTACGATCGGTGCATCAGGAGACCCAGATGAAGAAGTCCTTATACAAAGGGCACTCCTAACTAAAAGAATGATTGAAGGATTTTGATCGAAAATGAAAGTAGGAGAAAGCTCATGCACTCCTCAGTTTAGATCCTAATCCTCCAAGATATTGGAGGAGAAGTCTCAAAATTAATAAAAAGGATGGGTGAAAGTAGACGATGGCAGTAGGAACTGGAGAAAATAAATTGATTATCATATGGGTCAACAACAATAGTAATTTTCTTATATAAACAAGTTCAATTCAGCATTTATTCAAATGTTTAAAAATTACATTAACGTTGGCTAGAGTAGAGTCCATTTTCTTCCAGCACCTCATTATCACCCTTATGTTAGCATCCCGTCGGAGCCAACAGAAGAAGAAGAATAAGAGAAGTAGGAGGACTATGATTTTTAGGTTAGTTTCCCTTTTTTCTTCTCTTTTATCTAAATTTTATTCTTTTTTGTTTTATTTATAAAATTTTGTAATAAAATATATTTATTTCATATTTTGTATATTTCATTTTAATTTTTATTTGGCTACTTCAAGATTTAAAGCTAAAATTTAATTGAATAATAAATTTTAACCCAAGGTTGATGACTTTGAGATATTAGTGCCTCGACACTAGAATATTAGTGCATTGGCATTGGAAGGCTAAAGCAAAGGCGCTACAAAGATAGCTCCGTGACATTTTATGGTGAAATATAGGCTTAAAATTAGAGGGGTTAGTGCCTTGGCACTGCTTGGATAGTGCTACAACTATAAAGAGAACTCAACCTGAACATTATATAGATCAATGCTTTAGCACTGTTTGGATAGTGCTGCAACACTATGAATGAAAATTAGGCTTAAATCATAGAGGTTAATGGCTTGGCAATGTCTGGATAGCACTATGGCGTAGTGGGTAGACATTTCTTTTTATTTTATAACTCGAGAAGGTAGCACTGCAGCACCATGATTAAGTGCCCTAGCACTGCATTAGTGCTTTGGCACCATAGAATAACACTATGATGCTACAAAGTAGAGTGCCAAGAGTTCAAATTCTCAAGTGCTCTATGCTTCAATACTAAGGAGCAACGTCGTGGTGCTACAAGTCAGGAGACTGCTCTTGGACATGTTTCTTGGGGGATTTCATGAATTCCACAAAATTTTAGCAACGTAATGACTTAGTAATTCTAGGTTTTGTAATTTCTTAGTGCACAAAGCACTCTTCTCCCTTGTCCTAGATCCAAGATCAACGGAGGGAGGATTTTCATCTCGTGCTGGAACCAAGTTCAACGACAAAGATTTTGAAGTTTTAAAATTAAATTTTTGTTAATTAAAACTCAATTTAAATCTTATTTTTGACAGTATTTTGTCTTAGCAATGCCTAAAATTTTGTATTTAATGCAATCACATTCTTCTCTCTTGCTCCATATCTAAGATCAACGGAGGGAAAATCTTTATTTTGCATTAGATCCAAGATCAATAGAGGAATTCTTTTAGATTTTTCTGTAGAGTGAGGAATCATATAAAAGAGACTTTTCATTTAGAGTCTTACTTGGAATCTTACCTTGTGCAAGGAGAAAATTGTGTAGTAGAGAGAAACTTGCAATAGAATCTACAACCGAGAGAAAGGAGGTTGGTAGAAAATCTAAGAAGAAGAAGGAGAAGAAGAAGAGTCAGCCCTTCTCTTCATATAAGAGTCAATTCTCAACCGCTTCTGCTCTCCTAACCACTCCCACTCTCCCTTTAAGTAGTTGTCTCTAATGGGGATGATTGTTGGTAGGAGTGGTTGCTTTTCTTAAACTTATAAACTTAAGGGAGTCACGACAACTCCCAAGCTCCAAGATTACAACACCATGATGCTCTAATTCAAGATGAATTTTTTGTTTTATTTCATTTTTCATCATTTCATTGTTTTTATTATCAAACATTTTGCATGATACTTTCATGCTTACTATAGGAGGAATATTCATTGAATTTTCACACGTCAAAGAAATGTTTTCTATAATGTCTCTATTTTGAATGAAAGTACATTAAGTCAAGTGAATAAAGCTTGGTAGAGCTTTTTTAAGCCTATTGTAAGAACTTTGGCTAAAACTATTATAACGGTATGATGTTAGTTAGAGAGTTTGAGTGCTTGACCTTTAGAATCAAAGTGATAAGAATGTCTTGAATAAATTCAAAAGTTTTGACTCCTGAAGAAGTAATGGGCAGCTAGAAGGAATTGCTTGCCAATGATATCTTATTTATGAGTAAAACATTTTGAGTTGGAGCCATTAATACTGGGTGAGTTGTTCTCATTTATATTCTGGAGTGCTAAAAATAATTTTTTGATCACTAATATCCATGCCTAATTTGGAAGCTTAGTCAAAAGAGAGAGTGTTGCCTAGAAGATTATCATGAATGTTGAGAGTGGTTGAGTTGCCACTATTGAAAAGAGAGAAGTAGAAATTTCAAAATTTCTTTACAATAGAATTGGGATTTGAGATGAAACCCTAAGAAGTACGTAGTTCTCTAATGAGATTAGAATTTCTTCTTTCTTTGATAGAACAATAAAGAAACTTTAGATCATCATTAGAGTTTATGAACTAATGAGTTTTAACTCCCTGCTTAACCCACTCAATTTCTTTTGAGAACACATAATGTCAGTCACCCAGAATAAAAGCATGCCAAGCTCTTTCAATAACATCATTAAAGTTTGTGTAATTAATCTAATAGTTCCTAAACATAAATTTATGGGATGTAGAAGTCTGATAATGAAGGAAAGTGAGAAAGGGAGAGTGATCTAAATATTGGGGGGTGGAGGAAGGAGAGAAACAGTCCAACCACTTCATATTGCAAAAAGCCCTATCAATCCTTGAATGAATAGGGTTATGAATTTATTGATTAGACCAGGTGAAGAAAAGCCATGTGCTAGGAAGAGCAATGAGCCAACAATCGTGTACATAATATCTAAAATCAAGAGTCCTATTTAATGGGAATAGGTTCCCCGCTTTTCTCATTCCTAAAAAGAACATAGTTGAAATCTTCTTTAAGAGCACTAAGATAATGCATAGATGAGGCTATCTCTCTAAAGGAGCTCCAAAGGGTAATTCTACCACAACATGATCGTGTGTGTAATGTAGATACTAAAAATAATTGAAGCTATTAAATGACTTCTCCATGTATGAATTAAGGAGCTCTGAAAATAGGCCTGAACATAGTGATGCATTTAATTTGATCCAAAATGGTCACCAACACCAGAATCAAAATTTTATACATTATTCTTAATAAGAAACTGTTTAAGCTTAATGAGGGGAATTTGGTCTCTAGAAGAATCCATATTTAGTTTGGTCTCCAAAAGACATACAATTTCAAAGTGATAGTCAATAGGTAATTCTCCATAATCATTTATTCTGCCCCCAACAATTAGATCATGGACATTTTAGCACCCTATAATTGGGAGTCGCATTAAATTGACTTCTGGAATGATCATTGATTTAGGGAGGGGACCTTCTTCAACTTGAAAATAGATAATGATCCATATACATCATAGAAAGTTTTTCATTTATAGTTTGTTGATGGCTGGAATGTGATCAAGCTAAAAGAGCAACTTCCACTAAAGACTTGCCACAAAATCACCTTAATAGCAACTGAGAAGAACACAAGGGACAAGCTCATTATCAAAGGAAAAAAGCAACATCCATCTCCAAGATCATCTATACAAACTAGTGGAAAAGAATTGAGAAAACCTCATGGGGGTAAAGCAAAATGAAATTCAATCCTCAAACCTTCCATTTCTATTTTTTTGTTGGAGACTTCTCAATAATATAATCCCAACAGATGATATTCTTAAACTCAAGGGTCTAAGAATGCCTTCAATGTGGTAATTATGTAATGGGGAGGAGGAAAGCTTGTCACACTAATTTCTTCATTGCAGATTTAGTGTTCAAATGTGGAAAGATGTGGCCAATCTCCTACAATTCGATGAAAAAAATAAGGCTGATACAATAGAAGAATTAGTTGAAAATTAGAAATCAAAGGACACTTAGAAGACAAACATAGCACTAGTTACTCTACTAATTTCTTTATGGTTCATTTGTATTGCTAGGATTGAGAAGAAGCACAATAACACAACCATAAAAGAAGAGAGCATAGTGACATGGGTTAAAGCATACTTATTGGAAATGGTTCACTCAACCATTCACACTTCGTTGAAAAGAAACACTATTTGAATTTGCTAGGAAGCCAAGATAAACCAAGACAATTCTAGGAGAAAGTTCATTGGTTAAAACTAAATCAGGGAACCTTCAAAATTAACATAGATGGAAATTTTGACATTAAATCTGGTACAGTTGGGATTGGAGGACTTATCTGAAATAGCAAAGGTCAATGCACTCTTTACTTTTCCATTCCTTCTACTACTATCTCTCCTCTTCATACTAAATTGAAGGCTTGCCTCATTGCATTAAAGATTGCCTCCATCAAACCTCAATACAACTATTGGATTGAATCTGATTCCAAGGCACTTATTCAACTACTCTTAGAGACTGGTTGTCAAAATGCACCTTACTACATTATTAATGATCTTAAGATATTAAGGCACATGCTTGTGGGTTTGAAGACACTTTCTCACACATATGGAGAGAAGGCAACTGTCCAGCCAACTTGTTGGCCAAAAGAGGGGCTCACTCTCAATCCTTCTCCACTAAGACATCGATTGACCCTGAACTTACTTTTTTATATTGATAACTTAGACTTACCGTACATTAGACATAGATCTATGTAACTCCCTTCCAATTTTTTATTTTTTTGGATTACTTGTATCTTCAAAGTGATCAATGAATTTTTACCTTTATGGAAAAAAAAGAGTTCATAAGCATGTTGCATTTCTTCTTGTTATTAGCTTTTAGGGCTGCAATAGTCTAGGTTGAAGGGGATTTAGATTGGTTAGCTTCATTAGAAACCTTCCCAAGGGTTTTGGGAAGGTTCTCAAAGCTTCTAGGAGCTTGGGTCCAAGTAGGGGAGGGAACAATAGAGGGAGTGGTAACTCCTTAAGAAGATGAAGTGCTAAGAAGAGGCTCTAAGGGCTTAGTAATAGTGTGAGCAATAGTGGTGGGATATATATAGATATTTGTCATGGTTAGGGGAATACATGGTTAGTTGGTTATTGTTGTTCATGGTAATTATTGGGTGAGGTGATATATGCTTAGTTGTTTCATGGTGTAGCTTTAAGTCTACAAAGGGTGTTTGAGAAGAGCATGGGGGTGCGGAGGGTGGGTATTAAGAGACTTATTAACGTTAGAGTTTGGAGGTGGTTGAGAGCTTCAAGGAGGTCTACTTCAGCTATGACCCTAGGCTACTGATTTCTTGATAAGATTTTATGGATTAGAATTATCTTCATGTAAGGAGGATATGCATCTGGAGCAAGCTATATATGAGTTTCCAGTCAATGATACTATCTTGCTGAAATTTAACATTTAAGTTTACATATATATAATTAGTAAAATGGGAGGAGGGATAGCCTAAACTCATACTCTTATAAAGATAATTCTTAATTTAGAGGGTGCCAAATTATCGATTGTGAGGGGGATATCCACCATGCTAGCCACCTTGGAATACCCTGATTCATTCTAGCAATAAAGGGGGAAGTTTGGGAGTTTAATCCAAAGAGAGATTTCTGAGAAGTTTTCCTTAGCATGGCTAAAGCTCCATGTCTATTTCTAAAAAATAAAAGGTAGTCCATTGAGAAAACAATACTCATTGTCCCAAACAAGGTCATAATCTTTGTGGCAAGAAAACTTGAATAAAAAGAAATCCCCTTCAAGAGTAAGGAGCTCTAAGCTCCCTTTAAATTTCACTTCTTTTTGATAGTAGCTAGAAGGGAGCCATAAAAGGGTCTTTTTCTAATAACATGCCCAACCAGGGAGAGTTGCCACTCCATTTGGCAATCACATAGCTCTTCTTCCATGAAGCTCACTTCATTAGAGTTAGACGGAATAAAGGAGAGGAAATAAGATTTACTTTCTTGTTTTGTGATAAAGCAATTCTTTCTATTTACAAGAACAGAGAGATGATGATCAATGTAAATCTAGGTTGTGGGAGTGAGAATCAAAAGACGCTCACCCTAAAATAGAGGTTGAAGGTAGCGAGAGAGGAAGGAGAGGGAAGTTTGAGTTATAGGATGAATTTGAGTTCATGTTTAAGTGAAAAATAGGAACTCAACCCTCAAATGTATCCAAGAGAGGAAAAAAAGATCTGAGAGGAGAAAGGGAGAGAAACAGATGTCCGACGCAAGGCTGGAGGCTAAGGAGGTAAGCTAGGAGAAGGGGGAGGGTGAATGCAAATACCCTAGTAGGAGAATTTGAGAAATATCGCACCCTTTTGTCATGGAGGAGAGGGGGGAGCATAATCTTAGTTGTCAACCCATGTATTATTAATTCCCTTGACATAAGTTGAAAACAAGAAGAATAAATATATTAAATGATTTTTTTTTTCTGAAGCATATTAATATGAAATGCATTCATAAAAAAATATGATGAAGGTCTGATCAATCGTGGTTAGTACTAAATGCAATTGTGTGGTAATAAAAGGGCTTTCGATGATTCAATAATTTGTAGTATGATTATATTAATATTGGGCAATATATGTTTTATTAATTAAGAAAATGTGTAGAATACTTAACAACCCAACTTGCCAAGTATTATTTTTTTCTTCAAATAATGTACTTTTAATATCTGATATGTCCTTGAAAAAAAAATAAAAATAAGGATGAAAAAAATTAGAAGACAAAATGTTCATGATTTTTTAAATAAAAATTGTTCTAGTTATCCATAATCTAAATGTATTGTTTTAAATAATGATTAATTTAAATGAAAAGAGTTTAACAGTGCTTCTAATTTTGAGAAAAAAGTTAGGGGCTATTTGGGATCACCTTTATTTTTAATTTTTAATTTTGTGTTTTTTTTTTTTTTGTAATGCTTAGAAATACAACTTATTTAATTGCACTTGTTATTTTTAAAAATACTCAAAATATCTAAAAATTGCTTTGAGTGTTTTTAAAAACAATATTATTTACTTTTGAGAACAAAAAATAAAACACATAAGAAACACTCTAAATAAATATATTTTTAAAAGCTACATAAAAATAAAAAAGAAAAATAAAAAATAAAAGTGATCCCAAACAAGCTCTTAGGTATTACTCAATATCTTAGGAACATAATGATAAAATTTAAGTGACATAGGGTTAAATAAATATGCTTATTATATATAATATACTCCTAGTGTGCATCGACAAATATGTTAAAGGTACTCTAAATTAAATATAAAAGAATATCAATCATTTTTTTTTCATAAAACATCAAAAATGAAACGATGGAATCATGGCAAGCACTTTTTTTTCTGCCTATTATGATTTTTAATTTTTTTAAAATTATTTGAAAGTGTCAATTAGATTTTTTTCTATGGAAATTTTTTTTTCAAAATAAGGTAAATATAGAGCATGGAATGGAAAGAAAGATAAACTAGAGAGATAAGTTTTGATTTTGTTAGATTAATTAAATTACAAATTTGAGTTCCCAAAGTCTTCATGTTTCATGCCAAAATTTTGACCCGTCATTTGTATGTTTAGGCCAAAGGTTTTCGGTATTAAAAAAAAGCTACAAAATAAGATGTATGAAGCTGCTTTACCTTTTTCACTATAGAGACATATTCCATAATATTAAGGAAAGGCTAATCATGTTTTGGTAAATTATGTGTTGTCTATTAAGTTAAAATTTTAATATGAAGTCATCAACATATTGGATGAAGTCATAACTATTCGACAAAGCCACTGGATGATATTATCTCTAGCCATTTCCTCATTATGGCCTTATCATTTTTTTTTACTTCGTGAGTTCATCTTGTTCATGATAAGTTGATCAACCTTTTCTTCCTAGTCATTACCAAATTTCCTTTCAACAAGCCATATTTTCTTGAATAAGTCTTCAATATATTTAGATATTTATTTAGTTCCTTGATTCTCTTGAATTTGTAACAAAAAAACTTGCAAAATAATAACAAGAAAATCAATTAATATTATGATTATGTAATAATTACAAATATAATAAATTTTCACCCTTGAAAATGACACCACTTTATAAATTTAATAATATCATTGATTTGATTGATTATCCACATTAGCCTCAAAGATGGCTTATAAATGTGCTTGAAACTCCTAATTGACAGCTTGCTTGATTTTTTTTCTTTTTCTTCCTAGTTTTTTTTATAGCTCTATTCTTTCTGAGGTATGATAGCTAAAATTCCTTATATGAAATCTAAAATTGCACTTAATCATGATTTTACTTCAAATAATTCTAAAATGACTCAAATAGATTAAGTCATTGTTGCTAGTAAACAAAGAAAAAGAGCATAAATCTGATAAGCAAACTAAAAGAAAGGTGATATAGTTGAAGGTGAGGCACTAAATGTGCTTGCTACTCTCAAGACATTAATTCTTAATCATTTCAACATTCTCATGTGTACTTTAAAGGTTCTCATAAGTAATCCAATAATTGAACATATTTTTTGTTGGGACCTTCAATAAGTATCTTTGTTATGGTGATGTGCATGTGATGCAGTAGCACTGAGTCACAACAAAGGAAGGAAGGAATGTGTAGGAACTTTCAAAGTGGAAGGGGCATGTGAGATTACAAAATCTCCCAAGAAGATCAACCACCAAGCTCCAACCAAGAGTTCTTCATTCAATGTTTTTCACACAATAGTCCAAAAGCACCTTATTACATTGAAATAAATATTTATATACATTACAAGACTCCAAAGGGCATGTCCATTCGAAATAATCATTGAGAATTTGACATAAAAGTGAAACTCATTATCTCATGATGCCATAAACCAGGACCGCTGTGCTATCTTCTTTGTCTAGAGGCAATAAACATTATGGCAACAATGCCACATCATCAAATGAATAGCTCCTAGTGCTAGGATGACTTTTACAAATAGATACAAGGTTTTGATTACAACACATTTACAATACTTAAACATGATAAACACATCATCTAACAAATGGATCACACTTATAAAATATTACAATACATGTAACACAACATAAAGTCTCATAATCTTTATCTTTTAGATTAGGACCTTGTAATGAGTCCTCTTCTCCCTTGATGTGCTTCATCAATTCCTTTGAACGTTAAAGTTCTCCTCTCTAATGAGTTAAAATTCTAAAGGCCTTTAAGCAGCTCTGGGGCAAAGCTCTACAAGTCATCCAAAGTCACTTAAATATTCTCACTTAGGGGTCTATCTTTCCACCTAATTAGAAACCTCTAAACAATATTTGATGGTATTCAATTGTGATGACATCTTCCACTTCAAAGAATGTTGGTTGTATGGGTACCTACAAATTATTTTTATCTTCTCCTACAAAGGTATCATCTTGCAAATTTGGAGGTTGGGTAACTACTTTAAAAAAGATTAAAAATAAGATAAATAAACATGTGAGGGGGTGATTCAAGAACATAGGTATTAGTAATCAACTTCTTGATAACTTTAAATGATGCACATGCTCTCACTTGTAACTTTTTATATTAGTGGAAGAAAATCTCTTAGGATGGATACTTACTAATACATAATCGTATATCTCATATTTCTTGAAATTTTTATTTCTATTTTTTTATTCAGTATACTTAGCATTTTATATTTCTAGTTATTTTTTTCCTTCATGAAAGCTATGACAATCACATGAAAATTTATATGCCGAATTAGAAAATACATGAGTAGGTGTGCTAATTAGATCAATAGGCATCTTAAGATTGTACTTATAAACTATTTTTGGGTTGAAAAGGAAATCACACTATTTTTGGCAATTGTAGATATAGATAAAGTTAAATCCTAGTTCCCTAAGTTTTTTCCAATTAAAGATCTCAACAAATTTCCTTCAATTTTATTGACATTTTATGTTTGTTTATCAATTTGTGGTTGAAATGTAGAGGAGAATTTTAAACATGTTCTCATTAATTTTTATAAAATTTTCTAAAAATAACATCTCTATCAGAAACTATGGTAGATTGAACTTCATGTAGTCTCACAATTTCTCTAAAGAATAACCTTGCTATATGAGATGCATCTGTTGATTTTGAATTAGATAAAAAGTATGTCATTTTAGAAAATCTTTCATAACCACAAATATACTATCATGTCCTCGAGGTGTTCTCGATAATCCTAACATAAAATTTATAGATACATCTTCCCATGTGTGAGAAGGAATAGGTAATAATATGTAATGACCTGATGCTTGTTTAGTTGCCTTAGCTTGATGATAAGTTGATGGGGGTGGGTTGTAGAGAGATGTCACAGTGGATGGTGGAGAAGAGATGTTCCAAGGATGTTGTACTCACCAAAGTGGAAGGGATATAAAGACGTCATACTCACCAAACTAGAATGATAGTGAGATATCACCAAATTCCTCTGATGGTCGGCCACCAAGATCTAACCAAGGAGTTTTCAATCAATTTCTATACACGAAAGCTAAAGTCCCCTCATTAGGTTAGAAATAGTGTTTAAATAAGTACAATACTACAAGGGATGTCTCCCTTCATTTTGCAGTGCCAAAGTGCCACAGACCAATGACATAGTCTAGCATTGAGGCCCCATAGGTCAACACCGAGGCACCATAAGCCAATGATAAGGCACTAGATTCTTTCTCCCCAAACACTAAATACCATGGAGTGTAGCATAAAGGTGCTATAAAGGTAGCGCCAAGGCACCAGACTAACACCTATGTAATTTAACACATGAACTCACATGTTTTCCCCACTACTCTTATACAACACCTAAACATAATAAAATACATCCATTACTACATAATACAACACAAGATACATAAATACAACAACACATAAAGTCTAATGAAAGTTTTGTGACATGTCCTTTCCTCTTTTGATGTGCTACATATTTCCCTCAGTCTCAAAGAACTCTTCTTTGAAGAGTTAAGATTTTGAAAGTCTTCAAAAAGCTCTTGGATGAAGCTCTATAGTTCTTCCAAAGTCATCCAGGTATCCTCACTTGGTGTCTTTTCTTTCCATCTAATTAAGAATCTATGAATG
This sequence comes from Cymbidium sinense, assembly GCA_021442155.1. NCBI lineage: Eukaryota > Viridiplantae > Streptophyta > Magnoliopsida > Asparagales > Orchidaceae > Cymbidium > Cymbidium sinense. Next base: position 219,090,954 of record CM038215.1, on the reverse strand, counting down.
GTGCTATCATTTGTTGATGTCTCACATGTGATGATATTCTCCACCTCAAAGAATGTTGGTTAGATAGGTACCTACAAATAATTTCTATGTCCTCTTATAAACGTATCATCCTATAAATTTAGAGGTTTGGTAACTCCTTTAAAAGATATTAGATCTTCCACATTGAAAATAGGTCAAATAAAGATGTGAGTGGATAATTCAAGAACATAATCATTAGTACCATGTTTCTTAATAATTTTATATGGCCCACATGCTCTCATTCATAACTTTTTATATTTGGCAGAAGAAAATCTCTCATAATGGATATGATCCAATACATAATCACCTACCTCATATTCTTTAAAGTTTTTATCTTTATTCTTTTATTCAGCATACTTAGCATTTTATATTTTTAATTATTTCATTATGTATTCATGAAGGCTATGAAAATCACATGCAATTGTATATGCTGAATCAGAAAATGCATGAGTGGGTGTATTACCTAGGTCAATAGGTAATTTAGGGTTATATACATAAAAAATCTTAAAATATGGTTTATGGGTTGTTCTAGAAATAAATTTTTTGCACGTAAATTTATATGTATGTAATGTTAAATTCTAATTTCTTAAATTATTTCCAACTAAACATCTTAGAAAGTTTTTTCCAACTAAACATCCTTGTAAATTTTTTAATTTCTTATTAACAACTTTTGTCTATCCATCAGTTTGAGGATGAAATGCAAAAAAGAATTTTAGTCTGGTTCTCATTAGTTTCCCTAAGGATTTCCAAAAATAGGATATAAATTTGACATCTCTATCAAAAACTAAAGTGGACATGACTCTGTGTAACCTGACAACTTTTTAATGAACAACCTTATTATGTGAGATGCATCATTTTCTTTTGAAGAAGGCATGAAATGCACCATTTTAGAAAATTTATCTACAATGACAAATATACTATCATGTCCACGAGGTGTTCTAGGTAATATGAAATTTTTGGATAAGTCTTCCCATGGATAGAAGGAATAGATAATGAATTATAATGACCCACCATTTCTTTGATAGTTTTAGCTTGATATAAGTATAATATTTGGCTATGATACACTTAACATCTTTTCATTAGGATGGCCAGTAAAAGTTTTGCTCAACTAGAATTTGGGTATTTAATTTATTAAAATATCATGATATGCCTCCTAAATGTAACTCATATATAAGAAATTCCCTTAGGGATATTTTACGAATACATAATTACTTACTTTTATAAAGATATCCATCTATAATGATAAAGGAGCTATCAAAAGTCACTAAATAACCATCATATTTGAGTGACAACTTGACTAAGGGAGTGCTCACTAAATAGCCCAACTTGTATACAAACCATACATAAAAATCAAAATCATATCCTAAAGATCCTATGTTTATTATTATTTTTTAAGTTTGCTTAATGTTTTGTAGATCCATAAGTGCTTTGTGTTTGTTGAAGGCTAATTATTTTCAAAATTTGTGCATCTCATTTGTATCAATTTTAGTTCACTTATCACATATTTAAAATGTTTATTTGGAGTATCATATTGCATCTTATTATTTACATCATGCCACTTAAATACGTTAGTTTGGACAAACTAGAGGACTTAATTAGAAGAGAATATGAGATTTTCATGAGCAGTGACAAGAAATTCACTTGGGTAGAAGACCTACTTATGAACTCATTGCACAAATTCAAATCATGAGTACTAGGCTTCAAATCCCACCAACTATTCCACTTCCAGATGACTTAGAATCCATAGGAAGGGAAAACTTGAAACTTCCTAGAGATGAATATCTTGAACCAATCTCAAACCTAAGGAACGCCATTAGATAAGACCATCTTAGGGTTTATAAAATCTTATATGAACCAACAAAATAAGTTAAGATTGAAGATATCAGCCACAACATATGATAGTTTTCATGACACCAATACATTTTAGATTGGTTAACCTAAATGGACAACTTCTTTGATTGGTATCATATTGGTATCATATGGATGATTACCAGTAGACAATATTTGATAAAATGAAACTAGTAGGTCATGCAAAAATCTATTGGAATACTATTCTAGCTAAAGAAGAGAGATTCGATCAAAACCCCATAACATGGGTAGAAATCAAAGAAACCCTAAGTGTTAAGTATTATCGTAGAAATCATGATAGAAGACTCCATGAATAATTGACTACTCTTAAGCAAGGGACTATGTCAGTAGTGGAATATATGAATAAATTTGAAGGCTTAATAGCTAGAACTCAATGCACTGATCAATAATGGCAAATAGTTAATAAATTTGTCAGTGAATTAAGAGGAGATATTAGGAATGAGGTAAAGCTTCATGATCCCCAGAGCATAAAGGATGCCTTTCATTATGCTTTACTCTTAGAAAAGCATAAGAAAGCTACATCCACATCTAAGATGAAAGCTCAAGTAACTTTTAAATATCTACCTACATCTTAATCTTAAAAGTCTATCATTAGAACAAATCCTTCTACATCGAACAACCCCTCTAAAATGAACCCCAATGAAATTACTATTTAAAATGTTGAAGAGATAGATTACTTGAAATGTCATTAGAGATGTAAAGAAAAATTCATGTTCCAAGTTGAATTGGAAGATTTAGGAGAAGAAGAGGATATTAAAAATATAATTCACCACTATCAGATGAAGAAGTGGATCCAAATATAGATAATACAATATCAGTTCTGAGGTGCATGACTGCTTCTAGGGAAGAAAAAGACTAAAGAAGGAGGAATATTTTCTCAATATATATCTTGTGTAAGGAAAAAAAGGTGTAAACTAATAATAGATAGAGGTAGGGCTATGAATGTTTTATCAATCCATGATATTAATAGTGTTAATATTACAATTGAACCTCACTAAAATCATTCCAAGTTAGTTAGATAAGTCACACGTCCCTATATATCACAAATAGATATCATGTTTCAATTAAAATAGGTAGTTATAATGATTAAATTTGGTGTAATGTTCTTCTACTAGAAATAACTCATACCTATTAAAAATACCTTGGCTTTATAATTTGAATGTAATCCATTATGGGCCTGAAAACACTTATGTATTCAAACATAATGAGAAAATAATAAAATTATTCTCTAAAAAGCCTAACAAAAAGAGGTCAATTGCACGTCCACAAAATTCTTCTTACACATCCTCACAAACCCAATTCTCAACTACAACTCAAACTCAATCGAGAAAGGAATGCAAAACTCTAATTAAAAGTGATATCACTATCCAGTGATATGTAGGATACTTTTAATATACATTATAATACATGTGAATCTCTTAGAGTTCAAATTATAACTTTAGGGTTTAGACCCTTAATTAGTGAATTGAATGACCCAACTTCTCTATTTATCTCACACCTTCAAGAAATCTTCATTGATAATAAGGATCTTTACATACCTACTATGGTTTTAGATATATTATTTGAATTTACTAATTTAATCCCTGATGACTTACCTAATGAACTGCTACCATTAAGAGATATACAATATGTTATAGATCTTATTTCTATTCAGAATTTCCTAATTTATCTCATTTTAGAATGATTCCAACTGAGTATGTAAAGTTCAAATAATGAGTAGATGAACTTCTTAAGAAGGGTTTTATCCAAGAAAGTCTTAATTTTTATGCTTTACCTTCTCTTTTAACTCATAAGAAAGATTGGACTTGGAAGATGTATATTAATAATAGAGTAGTAAATAAGATCATAATAAAATATAAGTTTACTATACCTAGGTTAGATGACATGTTAGATTTTATTTCTGGCTCATCTTTATTCTCTAAAATTGACTTGAGAGGTGGATACCATCAAATACAGATTAGTCCAATATTTTGTATTTTGATTTCACTAAGGTATATATTCTTATTAATAATAGGCAACTCCATACAATCATATTGCTCTAATCCTTGAATTAAGCAACTTCTCCCATTGCATATAAGGGGCATCTAACCTATGAAGATGACCACCTTCTTGGTGAAGTCTGCCTTCTGTTATTGATTTGGCCTAAAACTCTCTTCTAAATGCATTCCATCTAGGCATAAATTGCATACCCATGGCCTAAGATAATCATTGAATCAAAATGTATAAAATTTAAAAGATGTGCATTAGTTAGTGCACTTTATACCATACATGATTCGAAGGTTTAGGGAGTGAGTCTAGGATTCTTAGATTCCTTTTCTAGAAATGCAACAACCTAGCCATCTTGCATACATAAGACTTAGCATCATAGATTTAAAATGCACTTAGGTGGTGTTAGCTGGTAGCCCCTCTAGGTGGGTTGTAAGTCTAGAAGAGTCAGCAATAGGTTACAGCCCTCAAGTGATAAAAATGACTGATAATTCCCAAAATGAAATTAGGTCGAGTATCTGACTTATGTCAAAAACACCTATAAACTTAGGTTCTGAAGCATCCTCCTTGGAGTAAGTCTTCAACCCTATGCATTTATATAGTCTTGTGCTACTATAATCTAAGACCTAGACTTCTAAAAAATTGTTAATTCAAAATCTAAATTAAATTTCAAAATCCAAATCCTAATGATTAGATAGTTGAAGTGCCTACTGGAATCCTAATATCAAGAGGCATTTCCTACTTATTCCAATTTAGCTTTCAAAAATAACTCTTTTCACTATGAACCAATCCCAATTGAAATTCCAAAGATCATTCCTTTCAAAACCAACTTAGAAATTCCTTAGAAATAATGACTTATTTCTTCAATTGAGAGTATCATTAGGAGGAGACCTTGCTTGAGATGTAATTAACTATAGGGACTTTCCTTTATAGAGAACCTTGAACCCAGTTTAAAATAAACCTTATTCTTCTTTCCATGTAGTTCAGGGGAAAACTCTCTAATACATGAAATACTCATTAGCCATAGGAGTCTTTTATTAAATGATTGAATCCATTATTAGAAAATATGTTTATCTTCTGAGATAATATATTTATTCCTTGATGAAGCATTTGATTATCTAAATAAGAAATTCTTAAACTCTACATAGTGCCACAAAATTTTCTCCATAGAGTATATTTTCTAGTGACTCCACTAGGGAATGATTCCTCTCTCCATCTTTAGATAGAAGTTATTATTTCTATAATCGATAATGTACTTGTGCTTACACGGGTCAAGATTGTCTTTCTTCTCATTGAATATCTCTCCATTTCATCATTGGCAAAGTATATTCAATATCTACTAAAAAAGAGAGAGTATAGAACTATCTCACTTGTGGAAATCAAGTGGGATGATTTTATAACTCCTCTATTTTTTTAAAAAATATCTTTTGAAATAAAATAAAGAAATCCTAGCCACAAAATTAACTAAAATTTTTTATTGGGTCAAAAGTCTTTCTTTTGACTACATTTTGGTTATTGTTCATTAATTTTGATTTGAAATTTTCTTATTTTTGTTAACCAAAATGGTTGGACAATTAATCTTTATTACAATGGCCAGAATATGTTTCTCTATGGATAGTAGTAGATTGGATGACAGGTCCATCATATAGTTTGGAGTTGGATTTAAAAACTTAAATATCACTACAAACTGAGTGACAATGGCTCCTATTATTAAGGTGACACTTAAAAATAAATAACCCATCTTGGAATTCTCTAGTACACCTCCACCTATCCTTGTTGAAGGCAGGAAGGTTACTGAGAGGATCTAACTAGGTCCTGCTCAAAAGAAAGTTAAGCTGCCCACTCTAGAGGCATTGCCTGTTCAATTTCTGTTTAGCACTATTGAGGTTGGCTCCACTTCTTAGCCCCTTGAGATGACAAAGTGTCAAAAGAAAATTAGGGATAGAAGGCTTAGGAGGGTAGCCCTCAAGGAGAGAAAATAAAAAGAAATGTTGGGCATAGAACTAGTCAGGGCGAGGGATGGTTATACCCTCCCTGATACTTCCCCTCTCTTAGGTGGAAGTAGATATTGCCCCCTATCTACTGCCCAGGGAGAGGAAGATGTATCCAAGATTGTGAGTTCTCCACCTCGCCCCTTTGTTCAGGAAGAAAAGAAAAGTTTTAAAATGTTAAATAAAGAAAATAATGGTAGGTTGTGCCATATCCTTCACATGATCCTTGGACCCTCCTCGTACACTAAGGAGGTTATTTAGGGCTATGAAATGCATCAAAAGCCTAGCTAGAAAAGAACACCCCCATTGCAAAGGGGAAGGAATCGTCTGTAGAAGGAAATTATCCATCACAGAAACACCAAAGTGATATTATCACCATAGAAAATCAACCTAGCATAGAGATCAGTTTGTTAGTCTACTGAGAGATAGAATCCTTACTAGAAAAAATAAAAAAGTGTATGTCAAGAAGTTTCCATTGGCCCTGAGCTTACGGTACCTTCACCACCTTTTCCACCCTCATCTTTAGAGAGAGTATCTGTCACTAGGCCTATTCCAAATAAGCCTTTATCAAATTCACCTAAGAGATAAGCTGAAAGGCCCTCATCATTTTATGTTTCCTGTAAGAAAGCAGAGTCTCTTCATTCATTTCCTTATGTTAGAGAGACTTTTGATGAGTATCATCTTGGCTTAGGAGCCACCTTTGAGGAAGCACCTATTGCCCAAGGGGTAACAAAAGGTGAAGAGTTTGAAATAAGACCCATGGATATGGGTGATGAGTCTGATATCATTCTCAATAACAATGGCGCACCATTTCATCTATCTAAAGATGAAATGGAAATTATTGTAAAAGAGGATGAAGAAAAGTGAAAAAAAAGAATGCAAGAATATTATGATCTAGAGCAAGATGATATATTAGATGATAATTCAGGACTACGTGTAGCTCATATCTGCATGGTGGATACTAGGTCATCAAAGAAAGAGCAGGATGAATCACAAGAAAATCTCGCAATAGATCCCACTCAACAACTATAAAAGAAGGATGATCAAATTACTTTGATGGAAAAGAGGATAGAGGAAATGATTGCTATTATTCAATTACTTCAGAGCATGAACACCCCCCCCCTCTCTTAGCATCTTCATTAGATTGAACAGCCCGAATTAGCATGTCCCATTGTTGATTCGAGGTTTAGTTTAGAGGATATTACTAAGAACTAAAGCTTGTCGATGATGTACCCTCTACAACTGAACTAAAGTCATTGATGAAACAACAAGTAAAAGAAGCTCTAGAACAATCATGAGGCGCAACCATAGTTCCTAAGGGTAGACCCTACCCTTGGGATTATGATTTTGTTCCCTATCCTAAAGGATTCATGCCTCCCTCCTTCAAAGTATTCAACAAGACCGAAAATTCTAGACAATATTTAGCTCCCTTTCATGCAAATTATTGCAATGTCAAAGGGAGCAATATTTTATTATTTAGACAGTTTTTCAGTAGCTTGACTGGAGTTGTTTTCAATTAGTATGCATATTTTCCCAGTGGTTTAGTGCGCACTTTTACTAAACTAGAAGGCATGTTTGTAAAAAGATTCACTAAAACTCAACACCACATCATTGTAGGTGATATAGAGGTGTCAAAAAAAGCCTGGTGAGTCTTTAGTGGACTATATCTTGAGATGGAGAATCATTAGTATCAAGTGAGAGCCCCAACTACAGGAGCAGCATGCTGTTAAGATTTTCCTCAGAAATATCCATGGTCCCATCACCTTCATATTGAAAGGCTTTATAATTAAAACCTTTAAAAAACTCATAAATAAAGCATCTAACCTATAGGAAGAAGCCCTTGGGATGACCTTCCTAAAAGCTCAGTTTTTGCTGGAAAAGAAAGTAGGTAATGTCTTTATAGTGGATAGGGGAAATGCTCCCATGCAGATACAGTCAAAGCAGCCTTTATCCTTAAGACCACCACAACAGCATGTATCATCCTCCCCTAAGAAGGTTCCAACCAGCCCTTTTTCTGAAAGAATGAACTAGACATATTCTTTCAAAAAAGAGGTGGTGTGGAAGATTTTCAAAAATTTGAAAAAGAAACCATATTTCAAACTACTCAACCCAAAAAGCCCCGAGGAAGCTGGAAAAGTAAATGAGCCTAACTACTGTCCATACCACCAAATATTAGGGCATACAATTGAAGATTACTTTACATTTAAATACTAACTTGAAGGAAATTACAAGAAGGGGTTGGTGATCATACCAAAGCAATACTTTGTGGATCCTAGATAAAAGCCCATTAAGGTTATTACAGGCGACTCTACTTCTTTTAGGACTCCTTCATGAATGGGATATAGCTCTATCTCATTCCTCAAAAATGTATTTGTTGTAGAACACTTGCTTAATAATAATCAATCATCTGGATTCAGATCAATTATTTGAAATTCCTTCTAACTCTTTAGAGCAATTATGCATAGAAATAATAAATAAATCTGATGAGTGCTTACTTTAAAATGCTCCTCCTGCATTTGAAGAAGAAATCAAATCTATTATTGATGAGTTAAAGAAGGTTGGCCTAGGAATTATTAAAGAACCAAAGTTAACTTTTATTAGTACTTTATTAGGTCGAGAAGATTTAGAAGAGTTAATCACTTTACTCCTTAAATACAAAGATTGCTTTGCTTGGAGCTATGATAAAATGCCAAGTTTATCTCTAAAATTTGTTGTGCACAAATTATAGATTAAACCTAATATAATTCTAGTAAAGCATGCTCCTAGGCGAATGTAGCTAGAGATTGAACACCAAATAATTGCTGAAGTGAAGAAACTGATTGAAGCTGGCTTTGTGCAAGAAGAACAATATCCTGATTGGCTAGCCAACATAGTCCCTATAAAGAAAAAGAATGTTCAAATATGCATTTGTGTTGACTTTAGAGACTAGAATAAGGCTTGTCCTAACGATGAATTCTAGTTGCCAATACTAGAACTTATGGTGGACATAGCCTCTTCGCATGAGATCTTTTCATTCATGGATGGATCATCTAGCTATAATTAGATTAAGATGTCTCTAGGGATGAAAAGCATATGATGTTCAGAATTCCTATAGGGATTTTTTGTTACACGATCATGCCATTCGATCTCAAAAATGTTGGGGCTACATTCCAAAGAGCATTGACTAAAATATTTGATGACTTGATTCATAATCAAGTTGAGTGTTATATCGATGATCTAGTCATCAAAAGTAGCTTAAAAGAATATCATTTATATGGTTTACAGATCATTTTTGAATGGTTACACCACTATAACCTAAAAATGAATCCATTGAAGTATGCTTTTGGAGTGACCTCAGGAAAATTCTTAGGGTTTCTAGTGTAGCACTATGAGATAGAAATCAATCTAGAAAAAATAAAAGCCATTATAGAAATGCTACCACCTAGAAGTCTTACACAATTAAGATCATTCCAGGGAAGGCTTGCATATTTAAGGAGATTCATATTAAACTTATTAGGAAGATGTCAACCATTTGCAACATTAATAAAGAAAGATTTCAAATTCATTTGGGATGAAAAATGCCAAAATATGTTTGAAAGCCTGAAATAATACTTGATGAATCCTCCTGTAATTCTGGGAAAGCAATATATTTTATACACTATGGCTTTGGATGAATCACTTGGGGCTTTATTAGCCCAAGTAAATGAAGAAAGGAAATAATTACTATCTCAGATATAGACTCATCCCAGTGGAAATGAATTATCCGCCTATTGAGAAGTATTATTTATCTTTAGTTTCTATCACTCAGAAACTAAGACATTACATTGTTTCTCATAGAGTTAATTTAATCTCTAGAGTGAATCCATTATAATATCTTATGACCCGCCCACCGTTATCTGGATATCTAGCACGTTGGTCAATGATTTTATTACAATTTGAGATCACTTACATAAATTTTTGTGTTGTAAAAGGATAAGTTGTAGCTGACTTCTTAGCAGCACATTTAGTACCCGAGAGTTCCTTTTTAAATGATGATCTTCTAGATGAGAAGATCATTACATTAGAAGATGAACTTAATGCATCTTGGGAATTATATTTTGATGGTGCAACATCATCCAAGAAAAACAAAGAATTAAATTCATCTATCCCAAGGAAGGTAGGGATTGGGTTAATTTTTATAACTCTAGATAAAGGAATGATGCGATATTCCTATCATATGGTCAAGCCTTGCACTAACAATGAAGCTAAATATGAGGTTCTCATCACTGGATTAGAGCTAGTAATCTTTATAGATATAAAAAAAAAATATATAAAGATCTTTGGAGACTCTCAATTGGTTATAAACCAAGTGAGTGGAATCTATAAAGTTTTGCATCTGAAACTCTTTATGAATACATGATGAAACTACTTGAGAAAATCCATATGTAACTCTATTTAGATAGAATATCTCATGAAGATAATTTAATAGCAGATGCTTTGGCTAAACTTGACAAAGAAATCATAAGCCTAGAAAAATAATCTATTTCTATAGAGGTTCAAAATAAACAACTTTTATCTCCTATAGATTTAGATTGCATAAATAGGAAGGTAGAAATGCAAAAGATAGCCACTCTTACTGAAAGTCAAGAAGAATGTGACTAGAGACAGCCATTCATTAATAACCTAAGTAAGGGGAGGCTTATGGAAGACAAGTCAATGACAAATTAAATAAAAAATGTGTCTTATTTTATGCATTAATTAATGATGTATTATATCGTAGGTCATTCAATTAAATGTGGCCACACTATTTAGACAAGCAAAAAAGTCAATAAGATTATAATTGAGGTATACTCTAGATTGTGTGGTGCTTACCAATATGGACCCAAGAGGAAATTGAAAATCAAAAGACTTGGATACTATTGGCCATCGATCTTAAATAACTACATAGAAATTACACGTCGTTACCATCTATTCCAGATACATGGTGTAGTCTTACATTAGCCTTCTATTGTACTACACTATAATTTTCTATTGGCCCTTTGAGAGTTGTGGTACTGACATCATAGGGCCTATTGACCATCCTTCATCAAAAGGGCATCATTTTATATTAGATGCAATAGATTACTTTTATAAATAGGCTGAAGCAGTGCCACTGAAAGAAGTAAAGACATATCATGTGTTAAAATTCTTTCAGGAAAATATTGTATATCGATTTGGTGTTCCTCGCCAAATCATATTCGACAATGGTCCATCATTCAAATCCACAAAATTAAATCATTTTGTGGCTAGACACAAAATAAATTGGAGATATTCAACCATTTATTATCCCAGGGCAAATGGATTGGCCGAAGCATTCAATAAAACTTTAGTAATAATTTTGAAAAAAGTGCTTGATGAAAATAAACACCAATGTCATGAAAAGTTGGTTGAAGCTTTATAGGTCTACTGGATCATATACAAGACACCAACTCAGTCTACATTGTATGCTTTGGTTTATGGAACTGAAGCAGTTCTTCCATTAGAAGTGCAATTTCCTTCATGAAGAATGGCAGTCAACAACTGCATTATAATAAATCAAAATCATAAACTTTGATTGGAAGAACATGAAAGCTCAGTAAAACCTTGAACTGTACCAGTCACATATGGTTCATGCACATGATAAATTAGATCATCCTAGAACTTTTTAAATAGGAGACTTGGTCTTGGTTCTTATACGACCAATTTTAGCTCGTTGCAAGATCAGCAGCAAGTTTGAGCCAACCTAAGGAGGACCATTCATAGTGGAAAAATCTATAAAGGAGGTTCTTACTAACTTATTACTTGTAATGTTGAACGTCCAATGCCACCAATCAATGGATGTTACCTAAAGAAATACTATATGTAACTTGTACTCTATTTCAAAAGAATGATGATCAATAAAATAAAATTATGTTTCTTTTTTATTTCTTTTGTAACTTTGTTCAAATTTGAATATTATCTTTCTTAAATTCTATGTAATGACTTGAAGTCATATTTACCTTATGTGTAAACATACAATATAATCTCTTTAGGATAGGAGTGGGCACTTTTCCTACACTTATCTTGAGCTGGAATAAAGCCTTTCATGACATCCTCCTCATGTTTTCTATAGGTTTGGAACAAGCCTTTCAGGACACCACCCCTATTGTTCATAGGTTAGGAATAAGTCATTAAAGACACCTTTCCTATCAAATTAGCTAATTATATTAAGATTAGGTCATACCCCACTTTTAATAGCCAAAAATATAGAGGATTGGAACAAGTCATTAAGACCACTGTCCTCTTTCTTAGCTATCTAAGTTGGATTAAGCCACTGAAGGCCCATCTTAATAGCTAATTAGATAGATGTAACCCCAATAGAAGGCATCCTATCAAATGATAAAGTTAGGATACATTCATTAAGACCCCTTTCTCTACTAGATAGACTATCTAGATTACGATAAGTCAGTAAGACCCCTACTCTATTAGTCAAAATTTGAGGAATAAGATAAAGTCATTAAAACCCCTTTCCCTCATTTAAGCTTTTTAAGTTGAAATAAAGCTAATGAAAGTCCCTTCCTGCTAGCTGAATTTCACTAGATTAGAATTTAAGTCATTATAACCCCTATTCTAGTTTCAAATGAAAAAAAATGTAGGAATGGAATATGTTATTGACGACCCCATCCCTAAAGGCTACCTAGGTTAGGAATAAGTCATGAAGACCCCTCTCCTAAAAGCCAAAATCAAGAGGTTTAGGAATTCAATAAGACCCCTTTTCATCATTATAACTATTTAAGAAGACATAAAGCCATTGAAGGCTTCTTCTTAATAGTTAACTATATAAGATTAAATCCCATAGAAGGCTTCTTATTTAAAAGAAGAAAATAGATTCTTCCTTAGGTTGGTGTCATTAAAACTATCCCCTTGGCTACTTTATGCAAGAAGATATAAGTCCCTAGGCTTTCTTAATAGTATAGCCGTTGAAAACCTATAATATTCAAATCTTTAATAGTCAAGGGAAAGTCTCTTGAAGACACTTTCTTTGACTACCATAACTATGCTAGGATTAGATCTTTCTTTAGATCTACTCTTAATGACATTTTTATTCTTCTTAGAATTTAGCAAACCTGAATCTCTAGGAATGAATCAATTCAATTTAAAACAAGTTTAGGCATATTTATACCTATCTTTCAAAATCGAAGCAAAATATAAATTTAAACTCAAAACCAAAGACAACACTTCTTTAAGCTTATGCTTGTAGTGTTGACTAGTTTGGTCAATATCAATATGTGCAGTGTACTCGCGATAGCCCATTACAAATATTAGGGGTTCATTTGTTGACCTAAATTAGAAGTCTTTTGACTAAGCACTTTGGATACTACACCTACTGATCTAGTGCAGCCTCCTTGGATTGATCCAACTTAATGGATTTAGTTAAATTCAACCAAAATCCACAACCTAAACATACACCACTCCAAATTTGAAATTAATTAAGCTTAAATTAAGTTTTAATTATGGAATTAAACCTAATTACCTCAATGAAGCTAAGAATCATAAAAAACCTAAGGAAATTCAAATTAAATCCAAACAAACCCAAATCAAATGAAATTAAAAGAATGAACCATGACATGAAATTGAATAAATCCAATCCCAAACCAAAGGTAAAAAATTGGTCAACCCTTTTGACCTAGGTTTCACTTATGTGGGTCCCACTAAGTCAAAGGTCAACCCACCAAACTTTGACCAAATAAAATCATTCCAAGTAGTTTAGATAATGGTATGAACATACTTAAACACAAATTTAAAAGAATATAAGTCCACTGTGGCCTTAATTAAGATAATTAGGTCATTTGACCTAAATGGGCCTAAATTGGTCAAATGGGTTCAAATTGAAATAAAATTGAAATTGTTTGATCTAATGCATCCCAAATTATTTGGATTAACCCAATTTTAAATTAAATGCAATATAATTGAGCCAAATAAACTATTTGACTCAATTAAGTTCAACCCAAATCCACTTCAATCAAAATGGATTAAACCCAAAGTAAGCACTCCATGTACATTAAAATCCTTAAAATCTTTGATTAAAAAGTTCATTAGCGATTAAATGAACATAATCCAAGCATTGATCTAAAGCTAATCCATCAAACAAAGCAATCCAAATCAAGCCAACTGAATGGAATAACTCAAAGGGAATTTGAACTTAATCTCCAATAAATTTCCTTGGGATGCAATCAAATTCTTCTCAAATTGAATTAATGTTGATTTCTAGCCAACATTAAGCCATTTTATCAACTCCAAATAAATCCAAGGCAATAGAATATGCCATGGCAAAGGGAAGATGCATGGAAACAAAACCCCTAAGCCAATACTCTCTTTCTCTTAGACCTTCCTAACACTTTACCCATAGGCAAGTGTTAAGTGGCTAGTGAGCGATAGCTAATTTCCAAAGTCAACAATCACCTATAGCCGATCAAGAGGGGGAAAACTAAGCTTAAGAGGCTCGGCTTTAATAGAAAATTCACAAAGAGCTATTCCCAAGTGAAATTGACTATCCTATCACCTTCCCCATCTTGCATGAAGACGAACCCGATCTTCCCTCGACCTCTCTTTGTCAAGAGGTCGAAGAATGACCAAGGCCGATGGAACTCAAGATGAGCTTGATCTAGGAGGTGATCTAGAAGGGGGAAACTCAATTCCTTTTGCAGACGAGCTCCCCACATCATTCTAAAGCTATTGGAGCTGGAGATCACCGGGATTGAGGTATGCCATTAACGACCTCTCCAAGCTTCAATTTTGGTACTTTTCAAAGAAAGTTTGATCTCAAGTGAGATCAAACTATTTAGATCTTCATGATTTCATCCACTGATGGATTTAGCATCGAAATCGCATGATTTCGACGGTTGGATGGCTGAAAATCATGCAAAAAATGATGGACGGTTCTCAACCTCTGCCATCACTGTAAGAGATAAAATTTTTGCCATCCATTTCTTTTATAAAGAATAGATAGCTGAGATCTAGCCATATATTTGATTAAAATAGTTAAGAAGATCCGCGAGTCGAATCATGAGCATCTGATCTTCGATCAGATGGCCCACAATTAACCCACACATGACTCCAATTTAATGTGGATCCACGTGAATCCAATGCACCTAAATAAAAAAATTTTGATTTTTTGAATTAAAAAATAAATGAAAATGCCTGAAAATTCAAAAATTTATAGAAAATTATATATAAATCCAAAAATTACAAAATTGCACTCTATGGATTCCTCTTTCTAAGAGGAATCCATTAAAATCAAAATCCCCAAATCATATGGGGTATGTTGGCCTTAATTTTGGGTTTGAATGAAAATTTTCAAACCCTAATTAATTAGAAATCATTGATCAAAATGAAATAAAACTTTAGGGAGTTGAAATTGATGTTAAGATATACATTAGGTAAATTTTTCATGATTTATTGAGTAATAAATCTTAATATTTGAAATTTTAAACCCTAAACCCTCATTTCTATAAAATAAATTAATAATAAATGAAATAAATGATGGAAAATTATCATACCAACTTAAAACATCATAATACATCCTAATGAACATAAATAAGTCATTGAAACCCATTAGAACCTAATGAATTAAAAATGACTTAATTTGGCCATTAATTGATTTATTAATTTAATTAATCAGCCTAAACATAAATAAATCATAATAAATCAGCTAGAAATTTATGAATAAACCTTCATTGGATGCACATTCTGGAGCGGAATCAAGGAAAAATAAAACCCATAGATGACCCTCACTAAATTAAGCCTAATTTAGGTTTAATGAAATAATTAAAACCTTAATTACACCTTAATTACACATCTAATTAAAGTGAAACTTTAGAGAAATCAAATTGGGAAGGAATCCTACTTGCCATAAAAATTTTAAACCCGATTGTCTTTTGAATTGAGAATTATCAAAACTTTAAATCTCTAGGTCAATTTAAATAAATAATAAATAAAAAATTACAATAAATAGTAAAAAAATTATAAATCAATGTAAAAAACTCCTATCAAGGTCATAATACTTAAATATAAATTTTTTTAGCACCCTAAGTCAAAGATTTAATTAATTATAAGCTTAAGGTTTAATAAAAATCATAATGAAATGAAGCTTAGTAAACATTAATATTAATGTATTCATAAATAAGTAAATTAATGAAATTTAGTATACAAATCAATCCATACTCAGAAATGAATCAAAGATTAATGTAAATGTATGAGGTTAATATGATTTGTATTAATTGAAATCAAATATGAATGAATTAAATGTATATAATGAAATGCTTATATAATTGGAAATTTGAAAAGCTAAGTCCTTAGCAAGAAATGGATTCAATAGACTTAAAAAAGTATATATTAAACTTAAAAGGAATGGATAGGTTAGCATAAGAGAAGAATCTCTCCTAAATTCCTTAAGTCATAATCAAAATAAATATATATTCAATCAAAGGTTGAAAAGGAAGTTCTTCTAAAATAATGAAATTATCATTTCAATTAAAGGTAATTGGAAATAATTAGATTCTTTTATTTTAATTCACAATACATAAATAGGAATAAAATCATCATGTGCTGACTTAAGTCAATAAAGGAAATGATAAGTTAAGGATAATTGATTCAATTTAAATCTCGTAATAAAATAACCATATAAACATGATTGAAAACTTATATGTTACATAAAAATGAATAAATGAAATTAACTTAAATCAAATTAATGAAATGAGTTTAACAAAAATGAATATTAAATTAAAGATGAATTCAAAAAAAAAACATTAAAACCTAACCAATCTAAGTTATAAAAGTAAGACAAATTCATTGAAAATGTAAAATAAATCTAATTAAAAGAATTTAAAATTAAAAAATATAAATTATCATAATCAATAAAGTGAACATATAAAGTAAAATAATAATGAATCAAATTAAAAAATATTGAAATAAATGTTAAAATCTGAAATATCAATAACATAATATTAAGTCTTAGACTTAAGTTAGGTTGTTCTATGATTTTCTGTAATATCTTGTGATGCTATGATGTGATTTTTTATTATTATTTTGTGGTGTATTGTTTTAGACTGTATGACTAGGGTTGATTGTTGTTAGTTTGGATGGTAGGAAATTATTTCTAGAACTAACCTTGTTTTCTATAAGGGGCTGTGTAAAAGGGACTATCATCATAAATAAAATTATAAAATTTCTATTTGCTTGTAAAAGTCCTTACTTGACCCATATGACAAGTGGGCTTGGCAATCAACTAATGTTAAGCCCGTATGTTTGAAAATATAACTGTTGTGTGCTATTTATATTTTCCTGACATTTATTTTACAGGGCTCAGGATTTATTTTTGAATTTAAAATATAAATTTGAGCTTAGAATTAGGTTAGGATCTATGGGGTCTAGGATTAGCAAGAACTGACCCCACCAGGAGATGGTGCAGAGGTCCTCTGTGAATCCCAATGGAGGTCCCTGAAGAAAGAGACGATCCTGGAAAGAAGACCCATAGATCTAGACTTGTAGTTTTAGGTCAAGCTGTATAAGGACAAAGCTCGACTGCCCATTTGCTCTTTCTTTTAAGGTGTATAGTGGTACCCAGCCAGATTAGTCTTTCTTTAAATTAAATTTGATTGATTTATTTTTGTTGTGTAATAAAATTAACCTACTTTTCTAGGTTTCTTTCTATATTGTGCTTTCTATGATGAAAGCTTGGATGTAGGCTTATAGAAAAAAATAAAATTTTCTGCCCAATTAAATCTAATTAACTCAAATATAAAAAATAATGAAATTCAAAACCTCACATAAATTAAATCCCTAGGAAACATTTAAAAATCAATTTGAAATAAATTAGCTCTCAAAAATCATATAATCATATTGCTCTAATCCTTGAATTAGAAAACTTCACCCATTGCATATAAGGGGCATCTGACTTTTGCGGATGACCACCTTCTTGGGGAAGTCTGCCTTTTATTATTGATTTAGTCCATAACTTTCTTCTAAATACATGCCATGTAAGCATAAATTGTATACCCATGGCCTAAAATGATCATCGAGTCAAAATGTATAAAAATCTAAATAGTGCATTTCATACCCTACATATTCTAGGGAATAGGGAGTGAGTCTAGGATTCTTTGATTTCTTTTTTAGAAATCAACAACCCAGCCATCTTGCATACACAAGACTTAGCATCATGGATTTAAAATGCACTTAAGTGGTGTTAGCTAGTAGCCCCTCCAGGCGAGTTGTAAGTCTAGAAGAGTCAGGGATAAGTTAGTTCCCTCAAGTGAGAAGAATGATCAATAATTCTTAAAATGAAATTAGATCGAGCATCTGACATATGTCAAAAGCACCTATTTACTTAAGTTTTGAAGCATCCTCCTTGGAGTAAGTCTTGAACCATTAGCATTTCTATAGTCTTGTGCTACTAGAATTTAATCCATAGATTTCTAAGAAAATGTCAACTCAAAATCTAAATTAAATTTCAAAATAAAAAGTCCAATGATAGGATAGTTGAAGTGCCTACTGGGCATCCCAATATCAGTAGATAATTCCTACTTAATCCTATTTGGCTTCCAAAAATAACTGTTTCCACTTTGAACCAATCCAAGTTGAAATTCCAAAGATCATTCATTCCTTTGATAATAAATTTAGAAATTCCTTAGAAATAATGACTTATTTCTTTAATCGAGAGTATTCTTAGGAAGAGACCCTTATTGAGATGCAATTAACTATAGGGGCTTACTCTTATAGGGAACCATGAACCTAGTTTCAAATAAACCTTGTCTACTTTTCATGTAGTCCATGGGAGAACTCTCTGGTACATGAAAGACCCATTAGCCTTAGGAGTTTTATTAAATGACTAAATTCATTATAGAAAAATATGTTTATCTTCTGGGATAATATGTTTATTACTTGATGATGCATTTGATCATCTAATTAAGAAATTCCTAAACTTTAAGTGGTGTCATAAATTTTTCTCCATAGTAATATTTAATTATAAAGGTATTACAAGAAGGAATGGTATTATGTAACATATTTTGTATTGTTCATTAATATCTTCCTTACATGTATTTAGGTCATATGATTACTTAAATTTCATTCATGCCTAAAAAATCTATTCAAGCTTCATATTTTATTTCTTTTAATGAATGAGTTATTTTAAAAATGATTCAAAAATAACTTTATAAATCATATGAAATTCATAATTTAGATAGTATTTTTATTGTGGCATTAAGTTTTCATAGAAATTATGAGTTTTATAATTTTATGTCTTTGAATGTTTCTATTTATCATGATTTACATTCAAAATTTCAAATTTGTTAAAATTCATGATACATAAATTTAGTTGCTCCCCATATGTACATCTTTTAATCTTTAAACTAGATTAGTTTCTAGTTTTGGCGATAAAATAATTTCCATAATATAATTGATTTGATCTTATATGCCACCTTAATAAATTGTGTTTTTTTATTAGTGTATTGATTACAATCATGCTTATTTAGCACATGTTATGTGATAAATAGCATAGTATGCATTATTTGAATGGATCATTATTTTATATAGCTCATGATTTTTAATCTGCTTTAGCTTATGTTAAAAAATGGATATGATTCATAAATTTGATTGTATGCATTAATTTGGAATAAATATGAAATTATGCTTTATGAATTATTTTACATGATTAGAAATTCTTTTATAATATGTATATTCATTGTTCATGCAAGTATTTATTATTCAATTAACATTCGATATAATTGCATTTGATTTGATCATAAGACTTAAGTTGTAATTACTTTTAAAATACTGTTTATTTTGAGTGGCTAAGATGTGGAATATCAAATTACTTCAAATATTGCTAAAATTTTATTTTAGAGATATGTTTGTATCTATATTATCCTTAATTGTATACTTTTGTTACCTATAACATTTTTTTTTCAAATTTAGTTTCATATTAAAAAATTATATATTAGTTTACATTAAATAAGGGGAGAATATCAAGCTTGTCAATCTTCAATTCTTTTTATTTTTATTATCTCTCTCTTAACTTACTTTTGCACTTAATTAAGGGAGATAATTTTATTGATATAACCAATTTCTATTTTATTGTGAACGTTTTGATGATGTGAAAAGGTGGATAAATGTTGATGTTAGTGTATATGACAAGTAATGTTGGTTAGACTTTTAATTTCTCACATATGCACTTAGTGAGGGGAGAAAAATCATTATAATAGTATTTTTATCCTTCACACAAGTATCAATTTATCGTCATCAAATATGGAGAGATTGTTGTGTGTGCACATTAAGTATCTCACCATTTGATTTGATCATAACAAATCTTATGCAATAAGAACAAGTAATATCTTTGCAAGATAAATTATTCACATTAATCATTATCATTTTTATTCTTAATTTAGATTTTCATTGATGATAAATATATATTCTTGAAGCTACTAATTATTTATTTCAAGTTTTTCAAGAAATCTAGACTCAACTTGCTTAGTTAGATCGGGAAAGTCATAACTGGACTAGGGCAATTTGAAAATCTTTCTAGGTTATGCAATAATAAGACAAGTAATAGCTCAATAATATGAAAATAATGGTTTAAATAATTCTATATCATTCTTTGAATTTTTGCATAATTTTTTATATTTTATTTTCATGATGATATTTTTAATTATTCTTTAAATTATCCTTTTTGGATAATTTAAATTCTTGAATGAGATTAAGCCTTATCCGTTGTGTTTTAGATTGTGTTAGATTTATTTCATACCTAATTTAATTATTTTCATGCTTGGTATTATTAGTTGTCTATTTATTTTTGCGTGAGAGTAGGGTTAGCTCCTACTAATCCTAGACCCCATAGATCATAACCTAATTCTAAGCTCAAATTTACATTTCAAATTTAAAAAAAAAATAACTCCTAAGCCTTGTAAAATAGATCTTAAACAAAATACAAATAACATACAATAGTTATATTTTACAAACATATGTGCTTAGCATTAGCTTCTTGCTATGCCCACCTATCCTATTGGGATATGTTAAGGGACTATTCAACACATGCAAGCAAACAACAATTTTATAATTTTTTTATAATGGTAGTCCCTTTTAGAATAGTCCCATGCATAAGACAATATTAATTCTAAAAATAACGTCCTACCATCCACACTAACGTCAATCAATCCTAACTATCTAGTCTAAAATATTACACCATAAAATAATAAAAAAGTATTTCACATCACATCATCACAACATCACAAAATATCATAAAATATCATAGAATGACCTAACCTAAGTCTAGGTTTGTGGCCTAATGATCTAGTGTGTGAAGAATAGGGGTTTGTTTGGCAAGACATTGCTAGGCCTTTTTAGTTTCATGTTTCTATTTGGGTTTCCAATTTTTCTTTTTAATTTGATTTTTAGACTTCTTAATTTTTATAACTTTGCTTCATAGGTAAGTGTCATTGTTATACCAGAGATTCGAGGTATCAAGA
Organism: Cymbidium sinense; assembly: GCA_021442155.1. Taxonomy (NCBI): domain Eukaryota; kingdom Viridiplantae; phylum Streptophyta; class Magnoliopsida; order Asparagales; family Orchidaceae; genus Cymbidium; species Cymbidium sinense. The sequence continues at coordinate 219,069,617 of CM038215.1, read as the reverse complement.
CCTCCTTCAGATCAATAGCCCTACGACTCAGGTGTCTAGACTATATATCATATGATGCTAATTATGATAATTCTTTTTACTTATTTTAGTTTTAAAATTGGTTTAATTTACCACAGGTTGTTTCACTTTAAGTGATTTAATGATTTGTTATTTTATTTTCATTTTAGGTACATTTTATGTTAAAGTGAGATTAGATTTTCAAGAATGAAGAATACAATAAGTTCCATTTTGGGTGGAACCCATTCTATTCAACATCCTAAGTCCTAACACAATGAAGCCTTCATCCTAATATGAAGATTCATTCTAGAGGTCTAACTAAGATCCTAAGTATTTTAATTAATTCCTCCTAGATTCATTTAGATGATTTGATTGAACTAAGTTTATAATAAGATTCTTCTTTTAATTTCTTTTTGTTTTGATTTATTTTTCATTCCTTTTGTTAATGTTCATATGTAATATTTATTTTTGTTTAATGTATGTTCATTATGCCAACCAAACATATTTAAGTTAATGTGTTTCACACTTTTCCATTTTGTTCATTAGTATTGTCATCGTTCAGTTTAGGTTAAACCTTCATGTTTGATTTCATTTAACTTTATGTTTTATCTTTAATATTTATGTTTCATTAAGTTATCTTTATTTTATTTATTCATTTTTGGTCATTTAATTTTAGGATGATTTGGTTTACTTATTACATTCGGATGCATTTATCATGTTTATTTTCTAAGTTAATTTCATTTGTTTATTTTGTTGATATTTAATAACTTAAGTAAACTTACATTTAATCCTAATTTGGATATTATTCAATTTTCTATGTTTCAATTCTATAATCCATTTGTATAATTTGTATCATCTTGAATTGATTATTCAAATATTATTATTATTTGATCTCCCATATTTCAATTTATTCATTTTATTAATTTTTTTAATGCTTATTAATGAACTTGGATTAAGATGGTTGATTCCAAGTTAGGTATTATGGAATAGTTCAATTCATTTCAATCAACTTAAAGGAAATGATGATTATGTTATTTAAAAAGTTTTTTTATCATTTAGCATAATGTGATTTCCCTTATTCATCATGACTTAAGAAGTTTAAGGAAGGGTTATTATTATGTTATGTGAAGTAAACTTACCTTAGGTTACTTTAACTTTTATGTCATTTTAAGTTCAAATAAATTTAATCTTTCATATTTACCTTTATAACCATTTCATTCCTTAATCTAAATAGCCTTAGTGTATTTATACATTGATAAATTATAAAGTTCAAAGGTTAATGAACTTTATATTTCAGTTTATTAGTGGGTTTATCATGGTTTAATTGATTATTAATTTTAGAATTTAATTAAATTCTATATTTTAAATTATTCTTAACCCTTAACTTATGTTTAACTAAGTTTCTTTACTTTTAGATTGTTTGGACATTTTTATTTAAGTATTATAAAGTTAATTATGATGTTTTTAGTTTATATTATGGATTTTATAATTTTTGTGATTTTATTATTTATTATTTCCTTTAAATTGACTTAGAGACTTAGAAATTCAAGAATTCCTAGTCCAGAAGTAAATTGGTCTTGAAATTTTTATGGCAAGGGGGGTTCCTTGCTAGTTTGAGTTTCCTAAAATGTTACCTTAATAAAATGTGTAACTTGGAATTAATTAAGATTTTTATTATTTCATTAAAATTGAGATTAAGCCTAATTTAATGAAAATTATTTAGGGTTTTATTTTTCTTTGATTCTCCTCTGGACGATGCATCCAAGGAGAGTTTATTCATAGGTTTTGGAAACTTGGATGATTTATTATGATTTTTCTAAGTTCAGGTTAATTAATTGAATTAATTAATTCAATTAAATGCCAAATTAGGTCATTTTATGGTTAATTAGGTTTTAGTGGGTTTCAATGATGCATTTAAGTTCATTTGAATGTGTTATGATGTTTTAGATTTTTTCCATTTGTTCTTAATTTATTTCAGTCATGTTTAATTTATTTTGATTAAAATAAAGGTTTAGAATTGAAAATTTTAAATATTTAGATTTATTAGTCAATAAATTTTGAAAAATTCACCTAATGTGCATCTTAACACCAATTTCAATTCCCCAAAGTTTCAAATCATTTTGATCAATGGTTTAGGATTAATTTAGGTTTGCAAATTTTCATTTAAGGCCAAATTAATTAAAATTTACCCAAAATTACTTGGGATTTTAACTTTAATGGATTCCTCTCATCAAGTGAAGTCCATAAATCCTCATTTGTATTTTTGAGATTTATATTTTATTTTCTATGTTTTTTGAAATTTTTTGGCATTTTCTTTAATTTTTAAATTTGAAGAATCTTGAATTTTCTCTAAATCACATCAAATCCACATGGATCCGATGCATCATAGCTTTATACGTAGCACTATAGCATTTGTCCACATAAGATCCATGTGGACCCAGTGTTAAAATAGAGGCGCACGTAGGATTCGTACTAGTCGTCCGATCTTCAATTAGATAGCTCTGATCAATCTGCGATTTCCTTAAGTCATTTAATCAAACAATCCACCTAAATCTTGGTTGTCTATTTCTAACAGAAGGAACATATGGTAGAGATTATCTCTCCTTCAATGGAGATGAACACCGAGAGCCATCCATCGATTCGACTTGATTTTCGGTGATCCAACTACTAAATTGCTCAAATTTGATTCTAAAACCATTAATGAATGAAATAGGAGAGATCTATATGAGTTGATCTACCCTATGATCAAATTCATTTCAAAAATCCTCAAACCTAAAAGCATAATAGGTGGATTTAATGGCATAGCTCAATTCTGACGATCCTCAATTGTGGGGTTGACTTTAATAGCTTTAGAATGGTATATCGAGGCTATGGTAAGAAGGAATTGGATCCTCTCCTCATGGATTACCCCATAGACTAAGCCCAACCTCTTTCCCATCAGATTTGATCATTCTCTAGCCTCCCAGCACAAGAAAATCAGAGGAAGAATGCGATCAGCTTCGTATGAGGTGGGGAAGGTAATGAAATGGCCAATTTGGATCAAGATACTCTCTATCACTCTTTTCCATTTTAGGCTGAGAGCCTATTATGCATTTTTTCTTCTCCTTTATTAGCCATGCTTAATTTCTATCCTTGGAGGCTAGCTCCAAGGATCATCAACTGTTTAACAACTGTCTATAGTTGATGAGGTGGGAAAGCAAAGGGGATGAGGGATAGGAAAAGCTGGATTTGGCTTCATGCTCTCTTTGCTTGCAATGGCATATTCCATCATTTTGGATTTTAGTTAGGATTGGTTTAGTTTCCTAAGCTTGCTATCAAACTCTCTAACCCATCTTAGGATGGGTTTGGATGAGTTTTAGTGGATTTGAGTGGGTTTAGTTCAAGCTTGGGTTCATTCAGTGGTTAATTATGTCATTGGATTCACTTTAATTTCAAATACTTTAATAACATTTATTTTCATTGATTAGTTTTATATTTGAGTTCAAATCATCATTGATTGTCTTTTAGATAATTAGGAATCCAATTAACCCATGCCACATGAGGATTTAATTCAATTTCAAGTCAACTTGACACATTTTACCTTAAATGGGTTAAGATGAAGTTGATTGAGCCAAATGACCAATTTTGACCTAATTAGATTATGTTTTGACTCCAAGCATGTTTAAGCACATGTTTGAGATGATTTAGAGTGATTTATTTCAAATAGTTTGAAGTTAATTTCAATTTTGACCCAATTAGCTTAAATTGGGCTTAATGGGTAAAGTTTGGGTTCATTTGGGTCTAATAACCAAATTGGTCAAATTGGACCTAATGATGGGTTGAATTATGTCTGGTCGTCATATCCAAATGATTTTGGATAATTAATTTGGGTTGATTTTGGTTTGATTTGAATTTAAATCTAATATGGTCTACTTAGGCCCATTTAGATCAAGTGACCTATTTAGCCTAATTAAGGCCTTTTTAGATTTATATTTTTTTTAAATTCATGTTCAAACATGAATAATCTATCATTTAGACCATTTGGAATGATTTTATTTTATCAAATTTTTGGTGGGTTGACTTTTAACTTGGTGGGACCCACCTAGGTCAAACAATGTTAAATGGGTTAACCACTTTTAGACCTTGATTTGGATTTGGATTTATTCAAGCTTTTAATTTGATTTTATGGTTTTATTTGATTTTGATTTGCATTTATTTTGGTTTAATTTAAATTTCTTGAAGTTTAAATGACTTTAATGGTTAAATATGATTATTAGACTAATTTCCTTATTCACTTTAATTTAAATTCAAGTGTCTTTAGATTTCAATTTCTTTAAGCTTGGATTTTAATTTGATCTAGGTCTATCCAATCTTGTTGAGTTAGATTAGATCTTAGAAAAGTGCATCAGGCAACTAAGTGAAGTGTCTTAAGTATCTAATTAGTAGAATCCTAATCTAAGATTAGGTATCCTAAATACTACTTTTGGAAGTAGTGTTAACCTCATCCAAAAATAAGGTAAACAAATATTTTAATTAATTTGATGTTAATTTTAATTTTGATTATTTTAAACTAAATCGGGCTTAATTGGTCAAATTGGTTTCACTTGGGTCAAATGATCAAATTGATCAAATTAAACCCAAATAATTATTGAATTATGCTCATTTATGAATATCAAGTGATTCTTAATGTTAAATTTGAATTAATGTAATTTAATTTGGATTTGAGCTTTATAAGGTTCATTTGGGTTCACTTGAACTAAGCGACCCATTTGAGTGTTCATTATATTCAGATTTATTTAGATTTGTGTGTAAACTTATTCCTTTAATAATTTTAAGTCTTCAGAATGACTTAATTTGGTTGAATTTTTTTTTATTGATCTTGTGACTTGGTGGGGCCCACATGACTCAACTCTAGGTCAACTTTAAAAGAATGTTCACTACATAATTTGCTAGTTCTCAGAAGCAACTAAAAGTTCCTATAATCTTCTATAAATGAGACAAGAACACGCAGAGCCATTAAGGAAGTTCGTTATTCACTTTCAACGAGAAATTTGAAAATTAAAAACTTGTAACCTTATGTGATCTAAGCCACACTCACTAAATGCTTGAGAGAGGGGCCCTTCAAATATGCCCTTGGACTTCAATAGCCCAAAATAGTTGCCAAACTACTTGAGCTACCAAATAACCACATGAATGCCAAGATTTATGATGAGGTCATCCAGCTGACACCACTAACTCACACAAATGATTCAATGAAGTGGTCATCTTCAGAGTAATCACCTAGAGATAATAGTTAGAGGAAATTCCTTCAAGGGACTTATTCTCAAACTAACTATGTGAATTTTAACTAGAGAAAGATACCACTAGGAGATTTACTCTTATATGGTTAACTATTAGGAAGGGGTCTTTAAAGAGTTAATTCCAACATAAATAGCTGAGCTAAGGAAGAGGGGCTTTCAATAGCTTAATTCCTAATCCTTAAGTTTGACTAATAAGTGGGGTTACATTGAACTTAATTTCAAACCTAAGTAGTCTATTGGAAGGTGGTCTTCAATGACTTATTTCCACTCCTTAATGTATTTTATTTTGAGCTAGAAAAAGGGTACATGAGGACTTAAATCCTAATGCAGCGAAATTCAGCTAACAGGAAGGGGCCTTCAATGGCTTAATTCCAACCTGGATAGCCTGAAAAGGAAAGGGGTCTGCAATGACTTATTTCACTTGTTAATGTATTTTATTTTGAGCTAGAAAAAGGGGCCATGTGGAATAAAATCCTAATCTATGAAATTTAGCTAACAGGAAGGGGCCTTTAATGGCTTCATTCCAACCTGGATAGCCTAAAAAGGAAAGGGGTCATAATGACTTAATATTATCTCACATTTTCTTACTAGGATTCCTACTAAGGGACTTACTTCTCTTTGGTTATCTATTAAGATGGGGCCTTTAATGGCTTAATCCAACTTAAATAGCTATAATGAGGAAAGGGGCCTTTAATGACTTAATCTTAAACCTCAAAATTTTTGGCTAGTTGGAAAGGGGTCTCGGTGACTTAATCTTATCATTGTCTTTCAAAAAGAATGCCTATTGAGGGACTTACTTCTTTCTAATTAGCTATTAGAAAGGGGACTTTAATGGGTTAATCTAACCTAGATAGCTTTGGTTAAGAAAAGGGATCTTGATGACTTAATCCAATCATTGTCATTTGAAAGATGCCTACTAAGGGACTTACTCCTCATTGGTTAACTTTTAAGATGGGGCCTTTAATGGCTTAATCCAACTTAAATAGTTAAAAGGGAGGAAAGGGGGTCTTGATGACTTAATCTTAACATTACTTTTTGAATAATAGTAAAACGGGTCTTAATGACTTAATCCTAACCTAAATTTTCCAATTCATAGGAAAAAGGGGTCTTAGTGATTTAAGCCTATCTTATGAATAATATGAATGGTTCCATGAAAATTGTATCCCAACCTAAGAATTTTATAAGAAGGGTTCCATGGATGGGCTTACTCCCAACTTATAGAAAGAAGGATTGATGCCATAAAAGTCTTTCTCCAAACATATGAGAATGGTGATAAAGGCTTACTCTAAACTCAAGACCCACAAATGGGCTTTCTCCCATCCTATAAGAATGTAGAAGTTGTGCAACAAGGAGTTCAAGAAAATTTGCAAAAATTTAAAAGTATTTACACAGAATTTAAAATAGAACAATGTTCGTATTTAGATAATTTACAAAATATACAAAGATTTTATTGATAATCACTTTTAAAATTGAAGTGTAATTTATACAAAATATTTCTTTAGGTATTGTCCATTTATAAGTGGCATTGGACGTTCACCATTATAAGTAATTAATTGATAAAAGCCTCCTTCATAGACTTTTCCAACAATAACAATCTTTCCCAAGTTGGCTCAAATTTGCTACCTATCTTATGATGAGCTAAAATTGGTCGTTTAAGAACCAAGACCAGGTCTCCTACTTGGAAAGTTATAAGACAGACCAACTTATCATGTGCTTGAACCATACGACATTGGTAAATGTCAAAGTTTCGTTGAGCTTTCAGGTGCTTTCCTTTAAGGTTTTTAAGTTCTTCCAATAAGAGTTTGTGATTTTGATCTATTATAATGTTGTTATTAACTGCTATCCTCAATGAAGGTAGTTATATTTCCAATGGAAGAATAGCTTCAGTTCCATAAACCAAAGCATATGGTGTAGATTGAGTTGGTATTGCATATGTGGTCGGATAGGCCCATAAGGCTTCAACCAATGTTTCATGCCATTGACACTTATTTTCATCATGTTTTTTTCAAAACCCTCATAAGAGTTTTATTGAATGCTTCAACCAATCCATTTTCCTTAGGGTAATAGATGTTCGAATATCTCCAATCAATTTTGCATTTAGCCACAAAGTGATTCAATTTAGTGGACTTAAATGATGGATTGTTATCGAATATGATTTAGCGAGGAATGCCAAATCAATATATGATATTTTTCTAAAATAATTTAAGAACGTGTAAGCCTTCACTTCTTTCAATGGAACCGCTTTAGTCCACTTAGAAAAATAATTAGTTACGGCTAATATGAAATGATGCCTTTTTTATGAAGGAGGGTCAATAGGCCCCTACGATGTCGATTCCTCAACCCTCAAAGGGATATGAAGCAATAGTTGGGTACATTAGGAAGCTGATATAAGACCACACCATGTATTTGGCATCGATGATAATGACATGTAGTTTCCATGCAGTCATTAACATTGAAGGTCAATAATATCCAAGTCTTTTAATTTTTAATTTCATTTTAGGTCTATATTAGTGACCACCGCACAATCTAGAATGTACCTCAATTATGATCTTATGGGCTTATTATTTGTTTAAACAACATAGGAACATTTGATTAAATGATCTAAGGTACAATATATTATTGATTAACTTATAAGACAAGGCAACCATTCATTGACTATTTACATGATGGGAGGCTTCTTGAAGACAAGTCATTAGCAATTCAAATTACAGCAAGAGTAGCTACCCTTTGCATTTCTATTTTTCTAATCATGTAATCTAAATATATAAAGGATATACCTTATTAATTCTGAACTTCTATAGATATAGATTCTTTTTCTAGGCATATAAAATTATCTTTATGAGATATTCTATACAGAGTTACAAATGAAATTTTTTCAAGCAATTTCATTGTGTACTGGTGATAATTGAAAAGCTTAGGGAGCAAAACCTTATAGATACTGCTCACTTGGTTAATAATCAATTGGGAGTACCCAAAGATCTTAATATTTTTAATATCCATAAGGATTATTAACTCTAGCCTAGTTATAAGAGCCTCATATTCAGCTTTATTAGTTGTATAGAGCTCAAAAAAATGATAAAATTATCACATCATTCTTTTATCCGGAGTTATAAAAATCAATCCAATCCCTGCCTTTACTGTGATAGAAGAATTTAATTCTTTATTTTTCTTTGATGATGTCATGACATCAAAATATAATTCCCAGGTGGCATTAATTTCTTCCTCTAAAATCATGATATTCATATGGAAGATCATCATTTAAAAGATAACTCTTGGGTAAAGGATGCTCTACTAAGATGGTAGCTACAACTTGACCCTTTATAGCATGAAGAGGAATAAAAGTAATCTTAAATTACAATAGAATCATTAATCAATGTGTTGGATGTCCAAACATCATCAGGCAGGTCATGAGATATTGCAATAAATTTACTTTCAAAATTAGATTTACTTTTATGTGAAAGCATGTAATGCCTTAGTTTCTGAGCTGCAAAAACTAATGCTAAATAATGCTTTTCAATAGGCGGATAACTGTTGGGATGAGTCTATGACTTAGATAATAAATGGCATTTTCTTTCCCTTCTTAATTAACTTGGGCTAGTAAAGCTCTGAGTGATTCATCTAAGGCTATAGTATATAAGATTCATGGCTTTCCTAAAATTGGAGAAGCCAAAACAAGAGGGTATTGTTTTTGGCTTACAAATATGCTCTAGTATTTCTCATACCAAATAAATTTAAAATCTTTTTTAATTAATGCCATAAACGGTTGGCATTTTCTAGATAGATTTGATATAAATCTTCTTAGATATACGAGCCTTCCCTAGAATGATCTTAGCTATGTAAGACTTCTAGGTAATGACATTTCTATGATGGCTTTAATTTTTTCAGTATCAATTTCGATCCCATGGTGCCTCACAAGAAATCCTAAATTTTTTTCTAAAGTTACCCCAAAAGCACACTTCAAGGTGTTCATTTTTAGGTTGTAACGGAACAACAGTTAAAAATGATCCTTAAGTCATATAAATGATTTTATTTTACTTTGGTTTTAATGACTAAATCATTTATATAACATTCAACTTGATTATGAATTAAGTCATCAAAAATTCTAGTCATCACCCATTGGTAGGTAGTCCTAGCATTTTTTAGACTAAATGGCATGCCCATGTAACAGATTATCTTAATAGGAGTTCTGAACGTTGTATGCTTTCATCCTTTGGAGACATCTTTATTTGGTTATACCCAAATTATCTATCCATGAATGAAAGAGTTCATGTGAAGAAGCTATATCCACCATGAGTTATGGTATCGGCAATGGGAACTCATCTTTGGGACAAGCCTTATTCAAGTCTCTAAAATGAATGTAAATGTGTATTTGATCATTCTTTTTCTTTACTGGGATAATTCTTGCTAACCAAATAGGATATTGCTCTTCTCATATAAACCTGACTTTAATTAATTTTTTTCACTTCAGTGGTCACTTTTTGTTCAATTTCTAAGCGCATGCGCCTAGGAGCTTGCTTTATTGGGATAACATTAGGTTTAATCTCTAGTTTATGAACTACAATATCTAGAGATAAACATGGCATCTCATCATAACTACATGCAAAATAATCTTCATATTCACAAAGTAAACTAATCAACTCTTCAGTATTTTTTGGACCCAATAATAAACTATTAAAAGATGGTCTTGGGTCTTCATCAGTTCCTAGGTTGATCTCCTTTGTTAATAGTAGATTTTATTTATTCTTCAAATTTAGGGGGCACATTCTGAATTAAGCGGTCATCTAGATTACTTTCATTTGATATTTCAAGATAGAATTTTTCTAAAAAGTTAGAAGGAATCTCAAAAGCTAATCAAATTTTATATGATTTTTTATCATTAAATAATGTTCCACATTATCTAGAGGTCCAATGATACCAAACCCAACTCCAACTTTGGATTTTAAATTTTTATTTTTATTACTCCATAAGATTTCCATGTGTTGAGCTGTATCTTTGGGTCAAGTATTTGAAATCAAACCATGTCTTATAAAATTTCTAACATAATCAGGATACCTATCATCTACTTCTGAGCTTAAAACTCTAGGTACTAAATAAAACTTAAGCAATCTTCTCATTTCTCCTGAAAGGTCACGGGCCACTTTGACTTCTAACTGTGAAATTTTATTTTGAGAAAGAGGAGTTAAAGTCAATGTATCCACATATCTTTTCAATCTTTCATAAGTAGATAACTCATGTTCAACCTTTAATACCTAGCTTTATTCCTCATCGCTATCTAATTCTAATGAAATCTCAAACTTTATTGAGGTATCCTTTAGATTGGAATTTTCATTAGAGTTGGATTCCAAATTAATTTGTATTATTAGAGGTTCTCCTTTTATTTTTCCTCCTTTTCTTTTTATTTTCTTTTATTTATTTATTACATTCTTTGATTCCTCAATAATGTTAGATTTTATAGAATTAAGTACTTTCTTCTTAGGCATATAATAAGCAGCATCCTTATAAAGTTCAATTTTGTGATAGAGAATGGTTGTATGTCTCCTTTTATGGTGTATTCTACTCCATCCATAGTGTACTTAATACACTAGTGGAGTGATAAGGGAACCATTCTATATTCATGCATCCAAGGTCTGCCTAAGAGGGCATTAAAGGATGTCTCTGAGTCGATAATGTGAAATTTTACTTCAATTTTTAACCCTTATATTTCTAACAATAGAGTGATTGAACCTTATGGTGTTTATTTTTAGATGTGGGGTGGACACCACGCAGATCATAGGGGATACTTATTGAAGTGATCGGGTCTGACATTGAGGTATGATGTACTATCTTGAAAGATAGAGGCATCACCTTACAATAGACCTAATCACCTAATAAGGACTCCTAAGGCATGATGGGTCTTCGAATATACCAAAGATTTTTCCCTTACTTTATATAAGAAAGTAAAGTAGGGTTTAGATTAAGCCATGTTCTTAAGTTTCTTATGAAGGCAAGCTTTTATAGTTAATTACATCCTAAGGAATATGAATTCCTTAAGAATACTCTCGATTAAAGTAGGAAATTACTATCTCCAAAGATTTCAAGATTAAACTATCAAAGGATTGGTTATTTTTGATAATCAAATGGGATAAATCAAATAGAAAGACTTACTTTGAAATCCAAAAAAAATAAGTAAGAAATGTTGATGATACTAGGAAATCTAGTGAACATTCCAATTTACCTTATGGTGGGGCTTTATATGTTTGGAAAGTGAAGAGACTTATTTATTTGAGTTGAATTTTTATTAGATTACTAAGGTTTGTAATCCATCAATACAAGATTATGGAAATGCCTAAGAGGTGAGGATTTATGCTCATAGCCTGAAGGAAATAAGCAACCTCAGATCCTAAATCTAGGGAGCTTTAACACAAGTTAAAGCACTTGAATTTAAGAAAAAGGGGATATAAGAGTGTATTCCATAAGAGAGGATAGACCCATCTGAGTCTTTTGGAATTACAGCTGCCAAGAATGGCCACCAGCTAACATCTCTCACATTTTAAATTCATGTGATCTGGCCTTATGAAATTGCAAGATGGTTAGGTTTATTATTTAATTTGAAAAAGACTAAAGTCCTAAATTCACCCCCTAAGAGACTAGAGCATGAGTGGTATGAGTATATGACTTAATTTACAAATGCAAAATCTTTTCAAGTTTTATTCCATTTTTGACAAAATATTTTGGACAAAGGCTTACGAATTTTTATTCCTAAATGTATGATGAAATTAGATTATTGTCTAAATTAGCAAGAAAAGGGTGTTCTCAACTACAAGGGATGCTCTCACAGGCCAAGCATTCCCCTATCGTGCAAGGTGGATATCCCCCATATTCAAGAAAGAAGGAATATGTATGTATAATCTGAGATCTACAACCATACAGTTATGGGGTTATTAAATCTTTTAATTTTCTTATTTAACACCTAAGCTTTATGATGAGGTTATGAGTTGATTAAAATTTAATTATGAGTGATTAGTTCGGGTAAAAAGATTAATTTTATCCTAAGAGCCTATCGCATCTAGGCCACACATTAAAGCATCAATCATAAAGAAACTATGAAAATCATGTAATCCTAATGTTTTACACTTAATGTTGGTTACACTTAAAGTTGTTGGCCTAGATGCGGTAGGCTCTTATGATAAAATTAATCATAGAGGTTGGTTACACTTAAAGTTGTTTAATTTATTTGTGAATTTTAATTTATGTTTTACTTGGTTTCATTTGATTTACACTTACCATCTAAGTGTTATAAAGAGAGGAAAGAGGATTACCCTCCTTCATCCCTACCTTAAGCCATTTTCTAAAGCATATTTTGATGACTTAGTTCTCTTTAGTGATTGGCTTATTAAATATTTTTACTAATCCAAAGTTTAGGCGAACCTTAAATAATTATATTCAATATGAAAGGCATCTTAAGATTAATATGGTTGAATTACTATCACATTGCACATGTTGAACCAGTCCTTTCCGTTACTTATAATATGCATATGATTCAATCCTTAGTGTATCTATACATACATGTTTTAGCATACTTGAATGACATACAGGTGCATACATTTGAAAGTTGTATTTTACTTGATTTAATTATTTGTACATGTGAATTAAAGCTCAATCCAAATTCTAATACAAATATACATAGGAAAGAAATTAAAGGAGTATGTGCCATTGTTAAACTAGGGAAGTGAGGTAATCAAATGACCTCTTTGGGGCTACTTAAAGCCTCATATTCCTAGGATGTCCAAACTATATACCAATTATTATTCAAACCCATGAAAAAATATATAAAAATCATAAGAAAGAGAACACTAATTTACATGTAATGTATTTAAATGACTTCGATGATCATGGATGCATGCATTTTTTGTAGAAAAGGGGATTTTCATCTTTTAATCAAATACACATACACATGTATAAAAGTTTTAAGCAAGCACATGCCATTGTTAAACTAGAGAAGTAAGGTAATCAAATGACCTCCTTAGGGCTACTTAAAGCCTCGTGTTCCCGGGATGTCCAGACTATATACTTGCTATTCTTAAATGTGTATGAATATACATGTAATTATAATAATGAAAATCATGCAAAGCTCGTATTTTATTTAATTGAATTATTTATATATGTAAATTAAAGATCTATCCAAATTCTAATACCAAAATACATAGGAATAAAATTAAATGGGTGCATGCTATTATTAAACCAAGGAAGTGAGATTATCAAATGACCTCCTTGGGGCTACTTAAAGCCACGTATTCTCGAGATGTCCAAATTATATACCCATTACCCTTCAAACTTATGTAAATCTATATATGAATAAAGAAAAGAGGCCTTCACTTCACATACTTAAGTTATAAGTGCATGCAACTCCTACATATATTCATAACTATTAACATCCCAAACATCATTATTAATTTAGAGAATTTGGAAAATAAATTTGGATTTAATAGTGATGTTAGCCACACATATGATAAGTTAATCTAACACATGCAAGCTTACATAAATAAATTTTTATTTAATTGATTTGAATTTGAAAAGATGAATGCATGAAACCACATGACATACAACATTTAAAGTAATTGGGAAGGAATAACCAAACATAAACATGTGACTCATTAAACTAAATTAATTCCTAAGGACAATCATGTTAAATAAAATTATTTAAGGAAAAGCAAAGCTTCTTATTAATTTTGTTTTGGATTTGAGTTGATATAAAGAGGAGAAAAATTATTTGTTGTTTTAATCCCATTCCCAAGTTGGTGATCTTAATTGGTTTAAGGAAAGATAATTAGGTAGATTTTATAAATTAATCAAGTTGAGTCATTAAATGAATCATTTAATTACCCTTTCTTATGCTTCTTTAATTTGATTAATCATCTAATCATGAGCCACAAATAATATGAACATGTGAGGAAATAAAATTGCAATGTTCTTAAAGAATCTAATACAATTGGCTCATAATTAAAGATTAATTAACTTAAAGAATCTAATTAAGTACTCTTATGAATTTCCCACACTTATGGGTTAATCAAAATATCCTTAAAGGGTCTTCATGCTATTAAACACATAAAGAGGAACCCTTAATCTCATTGTTAATTATCTAATGTGATTTGCATTTCAATTTGATTTAATTTAGCCATTTGATTAATTAATTATACACTTAATTAATTACCAACTTAATTAATCCCCTTAATAATGAAATGAACTTGGGAAAGAGATTAGGAAGGAGGTTCTAATCCTTCTCTCTCATCTATTTACTATTAAGTAGTGTTTAATAAGCTTAAATTAATTAATGTTTATTATTTTAAATGTTAATTAATCATTAAATTAATTAAAGAGGGTAATTAGGGTTTGAAATATTAATTTCCCTAATTACATAGGTAATAAATTCCAAGAAAATCATGGGAGGCAAAGATCATCCCATTGAATGAACACACAAAGTTTGAAATCATTTGCCCAAGTAATTAGGGCTTAATTAAGCTATTTTAGTGGAAATTTAAACTTTAATTAAGCCTTAATTATTGTTCAAAACTAAATGAAAATATTTTTAATTAAATCTTCCCTATTTTACCTTTAAAATGAGTATTTATTTTAATTTTTTAGATTTTTTCTACAATTAGTTTTATTTTTTTTCAAAGTTTCAGTGATTAAAATGAATAATTAATCACTAATTAAGCCATACCCCACCGACGCCATGGAGAGCGTTGACATTGCATGCTTTCCACATGGTGTCACATGATTGGTTATTTAAAACCATTCGACTCGATCGACATGTATGCGACGTGCATCTTTCACCGTCCATCTAAGATCGGACGACAAAGATTAATCACATAGTTCCTAAGGGATAAATAGGATTAAATCTAATCGCAAGATCATGACCAACCATTCTGATCATTCAAAATGGATGATAAATGATCTATCATCTCTCATGCAATAGAAGACAGACACTGTTCCCGTTCCTTCACCCAATTCAAGCTCGTCACAGCTCGGATTGTCTCAAGATTGATCCTACACCTTCAGGGAAGTGATCTACAAGGATCCTACAATTAGATTCACTTGACATTCACATTTTCTTCGAAAAGGCCTAAAAATTAGAAAATCTCAATTTAACAAAAAAGTACCTCGCCAGAGCTTCAGACTGATGTTGAACCGACCGAGGTAGCTTCACCTTGAAGAGGCAAAGCTCTATTGAGAAGGTGGCACCTTGATTCATCATTGGTGGCTTTGTGGATCAAATGTTGCTGGAATCTTTGCTAGAGTTATGCTAGGAGGTACTTTTGGTGCTTGAAACACTCGGGGGAAGATTCATTTCGACTCATCGAAGTTCAGTGAATGTGTGGGTGAAGTTAATTTGAATGTGATTGAGTTTCAGCGGAGTTGGATGGAGATGGAGGTTGTCCTATTTTTGGTTAGTGTTTTCTAGGAATGGGGAGGCTCAGGGCACTCGAGAGGAAGCTCTTGCGGCTTGAAATGACCTAGGGAAGCCTACTGAGTGTGTGTCTCCATGGTTTGGATCAAAATGAAGGGGGTATACACTCTCCTCCCTTGGATCAGATGGCCAAGATTAGCTTGGCCACTAATGGTCGTCTGGCCACCGTAGGTGGTCGTGGGTGGCAGAAGGAGGCTGAGATGGCTCGGTTTGGTTGGCCAAGTGTGGGAAGGTGACTGGCATGGGAGGAGAGTGGGTGTCCTTGGGTTGCCATGTCTGTAAATGGATTTGGAGAGGTTAGCTCACCTCCAGTTGGCTCATGGCTGACCCAATCATCTTTGGGTCAGGTGAGCTAGTGTTCCTTTTTCTTAGGTGGAGGTCTAAGAGGCAGCTATGTGGAGGGGAAGCGGGTTTGACCATTCAAATGGGGTATTTGTCCCATTTGGCAAGCTTTACCCATTGGGTTTGGGTTAGTTTGGGTTAAGCATGGGTTGGGTTGGATTTGGCCTGACCTAAGGTGGGCCAAGGATGGGCCATGGCAAGTTTCATTGGCCTTGGATATAGTTTGAATAGGTTTGGCTCAATTTGACCCATGTAGGTCAAATTGGGCTAAATCGGGTCAAGTTGACCAATTGGTCAAATTGGGTCAAACTAAGGCTTGGGTCAAGTTCAAATGAGTATTTGGAATATTTTGGTGTAATTGGTTTGGTTCAATTTGGCTTGGATTTGGATTTGACCTATTTGAGTTCAAATCGGTCAAATAAGTTAAGTTGACCAATTTGACCATATTGGTCAAATTGGCTTGGGTTAGGCATTGGTTCACGTTCGATTAATCAATTGAAGATGATTGTAGGATTTGGTTTGAATCAATTTTGATTTGGGAATGATTTAGGCCAAATTGACCCTTTAGGTCAATTTGGGCTAAATAGGTCAATTGGGTTCAATTGGTTAAATTGGGTTTAATCAAGGCTTTTATCATGTTCAAGGATCAATTTGGAATGAACTTGAGCCATTGGTTGCAATCAATTTGGGTTAGATTTTGACTTGATCCAATTTGGTCTTTTAGGTCAAATTGGGTCAACTTGGGCCAAAGGGCCAATTGGGTTTGGTTTGGCTCAAATGATGATCAAGTAATGTTCAAAGATTGATTTTAGGATGATGTAGATCATTGGTTTCAATTAATTTATCTTAGGATGGGATTTGGTTCATTTGGCTTATATAGGTTAAGTGGGTTGGTCTGGTCAAATGGCCAACTTGACTTGGTTTGATCCAATTGATGGAAATTGATCAATCTAGGATGATCAACAATCATCATGGGAGGTTTTGGATGGTTTGGTTCAACCATATTTATGTTAGATTCAAAGTTGACTCAAATGGGTCTTTTAGGTCACTTTCGGTCAAGTGAGCTAAAATAGGTCAATAAGCATGATTGAGTTGAATTGGTTGAAGTTAGGTCATCTAAGATGATCAACAATCATGATGGTGAAGATTTGAAGGGTTGGATTGGAGTTTGGTTTAATTTGATCAAATTGGTCACTTTGGTTCAAGTGGACCAATTGGGCTAATTAAGTTAGATTTTGGGTTGAATTGAGTTTAGTTGAGTTTAGATATTGATTTGGGATTGATTCATGGCCTTGGTTACAATTTATTTGGGTTCAATTGGGTTTTGGCTCATTTGAATATTTGACATTAAATGGGTTAGGTTAGGTTTGATTGGATTGATTTTGGCTTAGTTGATTTGATTATAGATTTGATTTGGTTTGGAATGATAGTTTAAGGATTGATTGATCTATGAGAAAATCAATTGAATTTGATTTGGATTGAAGAAAATTTGGCTAAGTTCATAAGATCAAATGATGGGCTTAGGTTAGGTTGATTTGATTTGAAATTGGTTTGGAGGCTTGAATTTGATTAAAGATCTTAGTATGGGGTTGACTGAAGAGTTAAATCAATTTTGAGAAAATCAATTGAGTTTTATTTAGATTGAAAGAGTTTTGGCTAAGTCCATAGGATTGAATCATAGGGCTTTGAAAAGGTTGATTTGATTTGGAATTCAGTTGGAATTGGAGTTTGGATTTTATTGTAGATTTAATTGAATCTCGATGAATTAAATTTGAGGTTTGGTTTAGGCTGAAGTGGTAGGCATGGATTTGGTTAGGCTATAGATTAGGTAAAATTTCCTAGGTCCTAAGGCATAGCCTAATCCTATGGCTAATCCTTCTAAGTCTCTAGGCTTAGGTTAAGTGTCCACTTAGCCACTAGAAGTGTCTTATGACTAAGGAGCTCTTAGTGTCTAGATGACTCTTAGATCTAAGATGAAAAGATTGAATCCTCACTCTAAAAGTGAGGTCAACAAACATAAATATTTCTCCCTAGTTTTGTTAAACCACCTTAACAACATTTTATCTGTATTGAATCTTCTAGTGTCAATCTTCATGAAATATAATTTTTTGGAGTTCATGTTGATTGAAGCACCAGGAGAAACTAGAACTCTTGACAACCTGATGTTTTCCACCTTGATGGAAATATAAAGGGTTTGATTGTAATTTGTAGTCTCCAGAAGTATATTTCCATAAAAAAGGTGACTCTAGTGATCTCCTTGAAGTAGCAAGCCTCAATTGAGGAAGTTGCTGCTAGTGCTACTTTCTTCTATTTTCCTCTTCACTACGTGCCTTCTTCATCTAAAACCAAGTCAGGATGGAATCTTTTTCAGGCGGTCCCAAAGTTTCATTCAACAACACCTTTTTTCTTTCTCTTTCCAAAAAATACAAAGAAGAAAGCCTTCTAACGTTTTGATCAAAGAGCTCCACTTTCAAGCGAAAGAAGATCGACTTCCTCATAGACTAATAGAAAAGCCCTGCGATCAATGCCAGGTTTGGTTGGGACCGAGCCGTGGAGAAGTGGGCACAAATCTCGCCTCCCGAACCATTGAACTACAACACTACGTGCCTTAGATGAAAACTTCAATTCACTCCACAAAGCGCCCTAACCCGGATCAAGAAATTGAGGGGAGGGAGTGATGCCTCTCGATCGGTCTGTATTGAACCCTTTATTTTCTCATCTAAGTAAGATCAAGTGCTCATTGCTTCACCCGGGATGAGAATTCCAAGAATTCCTATATTCATTTGCTTTATATGATCTTTGGTTGAGTCGGATGAGCGTTGCTTAAGTTACTCATGATTGTGAGCTAGAGTAGCATCACTAGCCCGACATAAGTAGCGTTCTAGGTCCATATGAAGCGATCCACCACAAAGGCAACAGATACATATTCCTCCACTACCATAAGGTGGAGTCAAGGGAGGAAGAGGAAGGCTGAGCCCGGGGTTGTAGATCATCTGGTTCTACAACCTACAAGATTAGATGCTGCACTGAGACTAGGCCATGAGACCCTACGAGTACCCTCTCACTCCCCACCTATAGTAGTAGTAGAACCCCACAAACCCCTTCCACTAGAATAGTGGTCTTAGAACTGGGAGAAATCCACTCCATGGTTGGACCATGGAAACTTTGTTAGACCACCCTGAATTTGTTGACCTCCCTAAGCTTTTAGAATCTAAGGCCGCTCCGACATTCCATAATGATAAGCCGCCTCTTTTTTTAGGTTGTGACTCTAACTTTGGTATGTCCTACCACGGAAGGTCACCGTAGAATCAATGGAATTGATTGAGCCCAACCGACTCAACATCTGGCTTTACTAGTTCGAACCCGAGCTACTGCGCTAGAGATATTATGACCAGTGTTGCAAGTCTGCAGAGCCTAATTTGTGATTGAGTTGACTATGGGATGAGAAAGAAGGCAATTTGGTTCCCAACGGTGGATTAGAAGTAGATTCAATGTTGGGACTCTAAAAGAGATTATGCTAATGAAAAGAAGTGGGCCACCATTTCAGACACAACTCATCGATGCACCAACACCACAAATTGCAAAGCGTAGTAGATCCTGCATTAGCAACAGGAGATACAAATAGCATAAAAAAAGAAAAGGCGAAAGAGCTAGAAAGGTAGGTCGTGCAATTCCATTTTGGAAGACGACTCACCCCATAGAAGCCTAGATAGCACCTGTAAAGGCATAGGTCGTTGATCACCCATCATAAGAAGCGAGAGGAGAGAGGCTCGAGCAAAGCGAGAGGAGGTATACCGGCTTGAGCAAAGTGAGAGGGAAGCTAGGTCGGTCAGTAGCATCTTTCATCAGTTTTAGAGTCTCTTTCTCTAGATCCATAACTAGTCAACCTTTCATCAAAAGCAGAGGCAGTTGAAGATCCAATTGCAGATCCTGTTGTTGAGGTAACCACCCACCGATAGCATAGACTCTTTCGATCCGATTTGATCATTTTGGATAGTAGAGACAGAGATAAATGCTTCGTCAGTAGAGACGAGAGCAGGGCCTGAACTCTTCACTTTAGAAGTAGAAGAGGGGTGATCCATGGATTGACCAGGTGTAAGCAGAGGGAACTAGAGTAGAGCAAGATGTTGCATACTTATCCATTCCCTCGTGATCAATAGTGCACCCGTGACTGAGATCCTTCAGTGGACCCAAAAGCACTAGTACTACCAATTCACCCGTCTTCCCGAACTTCGGTTTCACTAGTAGCATTCCTGGGAGGCGTGCTAGAAGATAGCCTCACGAGCCCCTCATTCGTGGATTCGCAACTAAGTGGATGTGGTATAACTTCAACTAAGGGGATATGTGAATCTTTCCGATACCAAGATTCTCTCTCGACTATGACTGAAGAAAACCTTGTGGTACTACATATAAGGCATCTTTATACGCTCTCGGAGCCCTTTTGCCGGGCAAGATATCAAACATGTAGTCGTGGCGTCATGCACCGGGAGGAGTCCACTCCATGAATTTGCGTGACGTCTGTGTCCTTGACGGTTGCGCCTATCATGTTTCTTCCTCCTTCTTAGAAAAGTCTTGAAAGGTGGAGTAATCCTAGGATTGCTAAGTTGGTATAGAGTCTTTGCTCTTTCTAAAGAGAATATGAGTATGGTAAGGGACCAAAGTCTCTCAAAACCATACCATACATATACCGGATTACACTGGGAGCGTTGTAAGTAGATCTATGTTGAGATATTGACCAGTGCACAATGCTTTCCTCGCATATGTCCCCTCGATTCCCAAATTCCTATTCAACTTGGTTTTGCCTATTCCTAAGACCTACCTTCACCTGCTCATGAGGCTAAGGATGTCGACATCTCGGAAGTGTCGGCTGTGGCACACCTGACGGCCGGCGCTTTTGAGACTGCACACCCGGTAGCTCAAGCTTCGGTCTTTGGTTCTCGATCGAGGTGCCCGTGACCTCGGTTATGATGATCCCGTTCCCATGTAGGGCGGTACCTTAGGCTGGGTGGCGATAAAGAGTGGGATACGATGAATACATGGCCGTAGAGAGATTTGGGGTGAAGCTATAGGGTAGTGGCAAGGTGCGAGTGTTTGCAATTGGTAATCCAATCCGCGCCTTGTTAAGACCTTTGCATGATTGGGTGATGGAGGTCCTTAGTCGCCTTGCCACCGACGGGACTTTCGATCAACTTCTACCGCTCAACGATGCATTTGCATTCCTTCAAGCTAATCGACACTTTGCGCCAGCAACAACAAATATCGATTGGCTTGTTCGGGCAATCCTTTGCCGAAGTCATGGTTGTTTTGATGACCGTGATCGATTTAAGGGTACTGACCAAAGGAAAGAACACTTCTCACCCTCGGGAAGAGTGTATCATTTCACAAAGGTGCTAAGCTTCAAGATGTGAACAAATCGAATGTGCACATTCATGCAAGATCTGGTGCTCTCTTTCTTTTCTTTATTTTTGTTGAATGGAATGATTGTACCCATCCGCTATGGAAGAGAGCCTTTTCTAGTGAACGCAATCACTTTTTCTTTTCATAATCAAACTCGTTTGGTGCTATGCTTCCAAATTTTTGGTTTGCTATTTTGAATGAGAATAGATATACCTTCTTTTGAAAGAGAAGACCCTGTCCCTAGCCTAAGTCCCTTCGGGATAGAACCTTTTCTTTCTTTTCAGAAGGCATCTCATCAAGTAAGTTGTTCAATCAGCTACTTCTTCTACTTCTTCAAGAAGAGAAGCTCGACTCATTCGGACTAGCGCCTTCTCTTTTCAAAGAAATAGGGAGGGATCCGAGATGGAATCCACTCTACTCAAAACTATGTATGATACGTTCGGACTAGCGCCTTCTCTTTTCTAAGTTAGGCATATTGCTAGATTGTGTAATGTCCATACTAATGATTCCCCTATTTCTTTTGATAGAATAAGGGCATCATAGATATGTAGTTTAGTAGGAAGTTTCTTAATATGGGTTAAAACATTATAGACGACCTTAGAAATGACCAACTCGACTACATGATCTTGTTTCAAAGATTTTAAACTTTAACCAACTAATTGTTTTCTTTTATCTTTGGGATGAGGCAGATGAGGTGGTAAAACCTTTCCACTGCAGAAATTAACCTCAGTGATATCTCCAAGGGTTGTATCAACTTATCGCTCATTAATGATATCCTTTTCTAAAAATTGCTTAGAATCTGATAGCTCTATCTCTATGCTAATAGGGTTACCTTGCAAATCATCCATAGGACTATTAGTGTCTGACCTTGATAACATGAGAATTTTCTTTTCATTTTTTTTATTTTTTAATTATTTTCAACACATTCATCAGAAATGGCAAGAATATAAGAAATTTTTTTAAAGGCAAACTTTTATTCATATTTTTAAAAATTGTACATAAAGACAAAGGAGTGTAAGGCATAGCCATCCTTATCATACAAAACTCTATTAGATAAAATAGATGTCCCTCCCTCACCACTCTCTCCAGTTGTCTGAAAATTTAACGATCCTGAATAGGGTCGAGGTGGAACTAATTCTTCTGACTCCAACAGATCAATCTAGATGATCTTCTTTTAAGTCTTCATTTGATTCTACATTGAATTTTTAAATTTTTTTCATCAAATATTTTTTTAGAGGAATGGGATAAAGATATATCCTATTCATTTAAAGTAGAAGAACTAGAAGAAGTAGAAGAATCATCTAAAATTACCTTAATGGACCCTTGTCAAAGGTCCATAAGGTACTCCTTAGGGATTATCACCAGCCCTCTCTTAAAGTTTCTTTCAAGTCAGTCTTTGAATGTGAAGCAATCTTCAATAGTGTGACCCAACATCTGATGATATGAATAGTAGTTCAAGTTATTCACTTTGCTAACTTCCTTTGGTCTTTTCGGATCAGGTAGTCTAAAATCTGGCTTCTTTTTTAAGTTTTTGAAAATTTTTCTCACTACCTCTCTCTTGAAAGAATAAGTCTACCACCTGGATGTGGGCCTTTCTCTTATCTGTTGTAGAAACTTTGCCTGTCTTCTTTTCTAGTACCTTCCTAGGCTTTGACAATTTTGTAGAAGAGTGTTCTCTTAAGAACAGCATCCTAGGTGCTTCTTCTTGTAAGATAGAGGATTTATTTAACAATTTTTTAAAAGTCTTAATAGTAAAGCCCTTTAATAGGAAGACCATTGAACCATGAATGTTTTGAAGGTATATTTCAACAGCATACTACTATTGTAGTTGAGGCCCCCATTTCAAGCTGAGAATCCTCCATTTTAAGATATAATAAACTAAAGACTCACCTGGCTTCTACTTTTCTACAACTAAATCAACTACAAAGATGTGGTACTGTGTGCTAGTGAATCTTTTCACAAACATATTTTCCAGTCCAGTAAAAGGGTGAATTAAACTTTTTGGTATTTCAACATACCAATCAAAGGCAACCCTAATTAAACTACTCATAAATTGCTTAAAGAATGAGGCACCACTCCCTCAGACATTGCAACAACTTGCTCAAAATATGCCAAATATTGCTTGGGATTGCCAGACCCATCAAAAACTTTAAAGAAAGGAAGTATAAAACCTTTGGGATAAGGTATAGAGTCATATTCCTTAGGGTAAGGTCTACTCTTTGTAATTAATGTTGTACCATAGGATTGTGCTAATGCTTCCTTTACCTGCTACTCCACGAGAGACTTTAGGTCAATTTTAGGTGTTACTTCATCCATTGTTTTATGATATTCTTGATAATGTTCTTCCAAATCAAACCTCTTCTCATCCATGGGATGGGATTCTTCTAGATGTTCTGAAGACTGAGGCTAGGAAGGACTAGAAATCATACTTTGCAGTGATTACATAGTGGCAATCATTTCTTCCATGTTCCTCTCCATCCTTAAAATCTAGTCATTCTTCTTCTGTAACAAAAGGGTCAACTTCTTTGTAGGATTAGATACAGGGCTCTCATGTTCTTCTTCCTGTTCTTTTTTCAATGACCTCATGTTAGCCATGAAGATATGTGCTACAGGTAGCCTTGAGTCATCATCTAGCAATTCATCCTGATTTAAGTCACAGTGATATTAGACCCCACTTATATTTTTTTTCTTCATCCTCTCTAACAATAGTCTCTACTTTTTCTTTTATTAGATGAAGTGGAGCACTATTGCTACAAGGATAGCTTCTAATTCTTTTTTTTACCTCCATGGGTTTCATTTCAAATAATTCTTTTTCATGAGTCCCATGGATAATGGGAACTTCCTCTAAAGTATGAGTGGCACCCAAACCAAGGTGTCCCTCATCTATAACATATTTATTGTAAGGAGATGGATAAAGTGGCTCTATCTCTCTACTAGATACATGAAATGAGGATGACCCTTTAGTTTGATTCCTAAACACAGATAATGATGATCTTTCCCCAGTATATCAAGTAACAAGTACTCTCTTAGGTGGTGGTGGTGATGAAGAAATGTTTGGCTTAGGGGCCAATAGAAATTTTTTGACATAAAATTTTTTACTTTCTTTTTTAGGGAAAGTTATATCTCTCCTTAAGCTAACATGTTGCTTCTTATGCTAGGTCAGTGACCTTCCTGAGTAGTGATATTGGTCGGGTATAATGGCATGGTTTGATAAGATTTTCTTCTAATAGGGAGGACCACCTTTCCCTTCCCTTCATTTTGGGAGTGGTAGGTCTCCTTAGAATCTCTTTCTCAAGGATTCTGGACACTTGATCCTTCATGACCTAAGTATCTCTTCTTTAGTGTAAGAGGAGGACCCAAGAGTCCTATCAAGAATCTGGTGTAACCTACCACATGTCTCCCTATTCACCATTCTAAAGTTTTTCTTATTTTCATAAGCAAAAGGGTGAAGTGGAGAACTCACAGACTAAGACACATCTTTCTTTCCCTGGGCTGCAAAAAGAGGGTAGAATTTACTACCTCCCAATAGAGGGTAAGTATTATAAAGGGTATATTCATCACTTGCCCTAGCTCGCTCTATGTCTACCAACTCTTATCATTTTTTTTATTTTAGGGCTTGTCTCTTAAGTCTCCTTCCTCTATTCTTTTTCTAACTTTTGGTCATTAAAGGAGGTTCAAAAGTGGACCCTACTTCAAAGGTGCTAGGAAAGATGGAAGCAAGCAATGTCTCTACAACACGCACTTTGATTTCCTTCGGTATAAGGCCCATCTTGACCCTCTTAGCAACCTCAATAGTAAATTCCCTACCAATGGAAGGGGGACTTTTGGGTACACTGGCAAACTCCAGAATAGGCTATATATCCTTAACATCCATTTCATTGATAGGGGCAAGAGTTACACCATTAACTGTAATGTTTAGATTTTAATTCCAGCTCTGAACTTAATAATGGAGCCATTAACTAATCTGCTACTATTAATAGAGAAACTGATCCTAGATGTGGTAACAAAAATAAGTTGCCCAACCATTTAGTGTTTACAAGTAAGAGAATTAAGTAAGTTATAATTGCCATTTAATTAATATAATATAGTTAAGAGAAAAGCTTTTGACCCATTAAGAAAACTTAGCCATTTTATTATGGTTAGAATTTTCTTAAAATTTTTTATTTCTTTAAAAGTGTAGAATTATAGAACCATCTTATTTGGTTTTAATAAATAAGAAAGTTTTGTAAACTACTTAATGGATGTTGAGTATGCTCTACCAAGGATGAAATAGAGAGATACCCAATGGAAAGAAAGGTAAACTTGACCTGTGAAAACACAGGTATATTGCCAATCTATAGAAATAAAGGTCTATTTCTAAAGATGGAGAGAGGAACTATTCCCCAACAGAGTCACCAAAAAATATCTCTATGGGAAAAATTGTGACACCACAAGGATTTTAAGAATTTCTTATTTGGGTAATCAAATTCATCATTAAGAAATAAGCATATTATCTCAAAAAATAAACATGTTATCTTATAATGGATTTGATTAATTAAACTAGGACTCCTATGGCTAATGGATTTTTAGTATTTTAGAGATTCTTCTCTTGAAATACATGGAAAAGTAAGATAATATTTATTTTAAACTGGGAATATAGTTCCCTATAAAGGCAAGCCCCTAAAGTTAATTACATCTTAGGAAGAAGGATATCTTCCTAAGAATACTCTCAGTTAAAGAAATAGGCTCTTATTTTTGTGGATTTTAAAGTAGGTTTCAAAGGATGGTTAAATTGGAATTTCAAGAGGGAATACTTCAAAGGGGGAAAAGTTCATTTTGAGACCAATTGGAACAAAATAAGAAATGCCTATAGGTACTAGGATTCCCAACAGTCATTTCAACTATCTAATCATAAGGTTTATATTTTTGAGATTAAATTTATTAAAATTTGAATTAATATTTTATCAAAAATTTAGGACTTAGATTCTAGCAGTACAAGACTACATAAATGCCTATAGTTGAAGACTTATTCTTAGAAGGATGTTTCAGAACCTAAGTCTATAAGTGCTTTTGACATAAATTAAAAGCTTGACCTAGTTCAACTTTTGAGAATTATGAGCTCTTTCTCGCACTTGAGGAAAGGAACTTATCCCTGACTCTTCTGGACTTATCATTTGGCTAGAAGGGCTACCAACTAACACCACCTAAGTAAATTTCTTAAATTCATGATGTCAGTCTTATGTATGCAAGATGGTTGAACTATTACATTTTAAGAAAAAAAAATCTAGGAACTTAAATTCACTCCCTAATCCTTAGAATCATGTTAAGCATGATACTCACTTAACTAATATAATATTATTTTTTTTAGATTTTAAACCTTTTGACACATAATTCATTTAAATCCTTTGGGGTATGCAAGTTATGCCTACAATGAGATGCAATTAGAAGGTAGCATTGTTCCCTAAGAAGGTGGTCATCCTCAAAGGTTATATGCCCCTTATGTGCAATGGGAGAAGTGCCCAATTTAAAGATTTTGAACAATATGCTAGTATGGTTCGCAAAAGCTAATTATTTCTAGTTGTGTTTAAGTTGCACGTAAGGCTTTAATTTATATGTGATGTTTCAAAATTTTTTATTTTTATTTAAGTTATTCAGATTTAAGTTGGGTAGAAAATTTATTTTTCCTAAGAGTTTAACGTTCAGGCATTTTAATACAAAAAACACATGACAAAATGAAACCTAAAAAAATTAGGCAATTTCTATTATGCACCCAAAATAAATCACACAAAATTAATTAATAAGAATAGGCCAATGCAGTCGAGTACTACTGTATACCTTGGAAGAAAGAGAAAAATCGGTATTTGAGCTCCGCCCTTATACAACTTGGCCCAAAACTAAAAGTCTAGATCTAAGGGGGTGTTCTTTTAAGATCGCCTCCTTCTTCAGGGACCTCCATGGGCTTCCTAGGATACCACTAACTAGTAGGGTTAACTCTTATTATTTCTAGACCTTATAGATCCTAACCTAATTCTAGGCATAAATTACATTTAAAATTTCAAAAATAAAATTCTTAAACCCTACAAAATAAACATAAGGAATTATAATCGCACTCCAACAGTTATATTTATAAACACATGAGCTTAACATTTGCTGCTTGGAAAGCTCACCTATTCTGTTGAGCTATGCTTAGGTACTTAAGCATACCTGCAAGCAAATAATATTGATATTTTTTTATTGCAGTAGTCCCTTTAGCACAGACCCCTACAGAAAATAAAGTTAAGCTAAAAAGAACGTCCTAGCATCCAGAATAGCGGGCAAAAAATCCTAGCCCTATAGTCTAAAATAGTACAGTATAAAATAAGAAAACATTTAACATCATAGATCAACCTAACCTAAGTCAAGGGTCAGTAACCTAATAATCTAGTGTGTGAAGGAGGGGTTCGTTTGTTATGACTTTATTAAACTTTTGAAGTTCAAGTTTTGATTTAGTTTACAATGTTTGGTTTAATTTGATTTTAAGATTTTTGCTCTTTATAATTTCACTTCATAGGTATCTGCCATTGTTAAACTAGAAGTTTGAGGTATCAAGAACTCCTTTAGACTAGTAACCTTGCGACCTCGCTTGTCCAGACTATATACCATATGTTTGTTAATTATAAAAATTTTTGTTTTCATTTTTTCAATTTCTTTTAGTTTTAATTTTTTTTCAATTTCCCATTGGGTGGTTCAAATTTAAATAATTTAGTTGATTTATGATTTTATTCAATTTTTTATTTCATTTTATGTTAAAGTTGAATTTAAGTTTTCAAGAATGAAGTCTAAAATAAGTTTTACTTTGGGTGAAACCCATTATATTCAACATCCTAAATCCTAATGAGATCTTCAACCTAAGAAAAAAATTTATCTTTAGGGTCAAGCTAAAACCTTAGGCATCATTAAGGATTGGAGCAATATGATTTCATGATTTTGTTAAGAGGCTATGGCACCCAAGATGGGGGGTGAATTAGGTTTTAAAAAAATAATTTCAAAAAACTTAGTTTTAAACATCTGTATAAAAATTAAATCTTTAATGATAAAGCTTTAGAGAAATAAAATAATAATCAACAACAGTATAGAGAAGTAAAGTGCAAAAAAATAAAGAAAGAGAACATATAGATTTTTATGTGGTTCGGCCAAACCCCAAAACCTGCCTATGTCCACTCCTAGCCACCTAGGATAGGAATTCACTAAGTCAAAATGAGATTACAATAAATCTCCCATTCACTCTTTCATGGGCAAGTACAACCCAACATCATACTTTCCTTAATAGGCAGGTACAACCCAAGAACATACTTTCCTTAATAGGCAAGTACAACACAATAATGTACTTTCCTTAATGGGAAAGTACAGCCCAATAATAAAATAAGAAAAAGGATAAAGAAGGATCTAACATTCAATTTAAAAAAAAAAATTGCTCTCACAACCCAACTGTATCAATATTAAGGCAAGTGAATTCAAAGGAATAAAAAATAGCTCACTTTAATTGATATTTAAATTTGAACATTAATTAAACTTGTAAAATATATTTGATGTAAATGAATCTTTAAAATATTTGATGTGAATATGATAACTTGAAATCAAGGTGATTTAATTTATGATTTGAAATATGGCACAGTAATGATTTGATCAATCACTTGGTAGAAGAGACTGAGAGTTTTCCAAAAGATCAAATGAAAATGAAATCTTAAATCACATAAACCCAATTGAAATCTCTTTTTAAAGAAATTATTATTTATGCAAAAGATGAGATGATTTAGAAGTAATAAAACTTGGTACTCACAAGTATTTTATATGAAGTAATCACAAAGACAATAATCTCTCTTTAGAACATGAGGAATAATGAAGAGAAAACAACTTGCAATAATACACTTTAATTCATCTACCATGAAGCTTTCATCCAACTTGAGAAAGTATAGAAATAGATAAGTTAAGCACAAAAGAAATTGACCAAATGCAAAAGAAACTCAAGCCAAGAAGGAGAACATGGTTACTTAGCATGTAAAATCACAAACTAGAATGAAAGCACCTTGTTAAGCTTTTGGCCGCAAGGAAATCCACCAATCCTCCAAGTTCTTTTTTGAAATCCTCAAGCCAGTCACTTGTAGGTTGGGGGATGGAAAAGGGTTGAATAAATTATCACTTGATTCACCAAGAAGAGATCTCTAAAGGTTTTGCAAAAAATTTGGCCAAGAGAGTTTTTCTAAGAGAGATTTTTCCAAGAGGTTTAACAAAGTCCAAGGATCATTATTTGTAAGACAAGGGGTCATGAAGTTTGGCCAAGAGGAGGAAAAATAAGAGGGAAACTTATTTGGAATTAATTTAAACATAAACCAATCAAAATCAAAATAAATGGCTTGAGATAAAAAATTGGCCAAAGAGAAATAGGAGGGAATTTAATATGGAAGGTTGGTTTAATTAAAAATTAATTTGAAATTCAAATTTTATAAGAGGGATTTCGGCCAAGGAAAGGAAGAGGGAAATTTTAATTAGTAAGTGATTCAATTTGAATCAATTAAATTAAATTAATTTAGCATGATGAAGAAAATTGACAAAAAAGGGGATATGGAGGAAAAACTAATTTGAAAAGAGATTTAAATTGAATAAATTCATAATATGACATGATTTCTAATATAATTGAGAAGTTAATGCTTATGTAGGTCAGCCAAGAGAGACAGAGGAGAGAATTGTTTGAATTATTACCAAACACGTCATGTCACAATTAATAGTCCAAGTGAGGAAGGGAATAATTCAAATTTTGATTAATTTAAATTAAGCATGATATATGGTCAGCCAAAAGGAAGTTTCCATGATGGGATTCAATTAGTATTTAATGGAAATAACATGGAATATTCAATCAATTCATCTTGATTGAATGAAGGAAGGAAAGAGATAACATACAAGCTTTATTTAACAAAATCCAAGGAATATTCAAAAATTCGGCCAAGCTACTTTCCTAAAATAGATTAGATTATTTTAATGTTCTTAATTTGAATTAAATGATGATGGATAAGATCTTAGGAGAGTTTAAATCAATGTTCATTTTGAGATTAGTTTGAATTTGAATAAAGATATGGGTGGCCAAAAGAGGTTTCTAAAAATAAAATTTATATAAAAGGAAAGAAGATAATTCCATGGCTTATTTTAATTGAATTTGAATTAACTAAAATAAATTCAAAATACTTTAAATTAAATCAACTAGATTAGCATATGACCAGCCACAAAACATTCAATAAAGAGGAATGTTCAAATTCACATATGTAATCAAAGGAATATTCAATTTGAATTCAAAAATAATTCAAATTAAAATTCAAATAAATGAATTTTTTTCATTTAAAAAAAAGATGGGATAATTATGAAAATAATTTGAATAACTCTCACAAAATTTTTTTAGCAAATAATCATGAAAAAGTCAGCCAAAAAGGTTTAGGATGAGAGATAGGATAGGAGAGAGAAGACTAGGACAATAGGAGAGAGAAAAATAATACCTTGAATAATATTTGGTTAATTTAGATTCATTCAATGAATAAATGGATAATGAACATGCCTAAGCATGGGAATAATTTAATTAATTGTGAAATAAATTTAAGTTTCTTGGAATCACAATAAATGGAATAAGGTTTAAGCATTTAGTTCACATTATCCAAAATGAATAATTTGAAGAATAATTGTAAATATGAAATGTAGAATTTATGAATAATTCTCAAATAAATTATTTTAAAATGAATGAATGATTTATTTTATTTTAGTGAGCTTTTTCTTTTTCCTTAATATAGTTAATCCTATAAAAATTCCCTCCTAGTTCATGTCCAATAGGTTTAGCATCCTGAATTGACTGAAGAACTTGGAGTTGAAGAATTTTCCTGCACACTTGAATTTAACTTGATTAGTACCATCAAAAATATATATTTATCATCAATATAAATTTAAATTAAGAATGACATTCATAATGATTAATGTGAATAATTTCTCCTGCAAAGAAATGATTAGTTCTTATTACACAAGGTTTGTATAATCAAATCAAATGGTGAGATACACAAAGTGTATAGTCAATAGGTTTCAAAACTGAATTATTTCTAATTGATTTTAAGTTTTGCCTAAGGCTTTAGTTTATATGCATTTTCAAGTTTTCTTTTTATTTTTATTATAGTTGTTTAGATTTAAGTTGGGTATAAAATTTAGTTTTCCTATGAGCCTAATCATCCAGGCATTCAATCATAAGGAAACACAACATAGACAGAAACCTAGAAAAGCAGGTTGATTCTATTGTACACCCAAAATAAATTTAGCCAATTTAATGTAAGAAAAAGGTCAATGTGGCCAGGTACCATTATACACCTCAGAAGAAAAAGCAAACGAGCAACCGAGCTCTACCCTTATGTAGCCCAGCCTGGAACTACAAGTATAGATCTATGGGTCTTCTTTCCAGAATAGTCTCCATCTTTAGGGACATCCATTGGGCTTCATAGGGAACCACTGCACCTTATCATCTAATAGGGTCAGCTCCAGCTAACCCTTGACCCCATAAATTCTAAAATAACTCTATGCTTAAAGTTACATTTTTATTTCAAAATTAATTCTAAGCCCTACAAAATAAATGTCAACAAAATACAAACAACATGCAGTAGTTATATTTCACAAACATATAGGCTTAGCATTAGCTCCTTGCCAAGCCCATCTGTCCTATGGGCTATTCTTAAGAACTTAAGCATACCTACAAGAAAATAACACGTTTAATTTATTTATGATAGTAATCCTTTCTAGCATAGACCCCTTAAAAGAAAATATTAGATCTAGAAAGAATGTCCCACCATCCAGTCTAATGGACCAACAATCCTAGACATACAATCTAAAATAGTACACTATAAAGATATGTGAAGTACATGACATCACAATACATCACAGGGAATCATAAATATTCGCAGAGCAGCCAAACCGAATCCTAGGCTCCGTGACCTAATAATCTAGTGTGTGAAGAAATTAGGTTTATATAGCAAGACTATGCTAGGCCTCTTTAGTTCAAATTTCAATTTGAAAGTTGGCTTGTTTAAATTTTACCTTTGGATGGTTTCAATTCAAATCATTTAATGATTTATTTTTATTTTCATTTCATTTTTATTTTGTTAAAGTAAAGTTTAGGTTTTCAAGAACGAAGAGTAGAATAGATCCCACTTTTGGGTGGAACCCATTCCATTCAACATCGTAACCCTTAATTGAATGAAACCTTCATCCTAAGATGAAGACTCATCCTAAAGGTCTAACTAAGATCCTTAAGTATTTTAATTAATCCCTTAGTTTCATTAGATGGTTTGGACTTGAATTCAATTTGGATTTTGGATAAATGTTTCAATTCTTTTCTTTGGAATTTGATTCTTCATTCATTTCTTTTGATTTGATTTGATTTTCATTCTTGATTTAATTTGTTCTTTTAATTTGATTTGATTGAATTATTTCATTCAATTTAGTTTATTTTATTTATTTCATTTGATTTTGTTCCATTTATTTTATTTAGTTTGTATTAGTCTTTTAGATTAAGTTATGTTGATTTCATTTGATTTGATCTATGATAATCTAAGGAATTTAGGTTGAATTCATTCTTAGGTTAGATTTATTATAAATTGAAGGTTTCATTAAGTGTTTGTTTGATTGTGAATTTATTAACTTAAAGTTTCATCCCTCTTAACATGATTTATTAATTTCATTAGTCCTTAAGTAGGAAATTGATTAAATTCTTTAATTTAGGATGTTGGAAAACTGTCCTAAATATTTCCAATGTTTGATTAAGATTAGTTCAAATTATTTCATGATTTGATGAATTTATGAATTTGATTTATTAATTATTAGATTCATATTGACTTAGGAATTTAGAAATTCAACTATTCCCAATACAAAGGTCAATTGGGTTTAAAATTTTTGTGCCAAGTGGGGTTCCATGCCAAATTCATGTTTCCAAAGTTTTATCTTTGTTATATTCATAATTAGGGTGCAATTAAGGTTGTAATGATTTCATTAAAACCAAAATTAGGCTTAATTTGATGAAGCTAATTTAGATATTTCATTTTTCATTGATTCCTCTAAATAGATATTTCTAAAGAGGGTTCATTCATAATTTTTGGACATTTGGTTGATTTATTATGATTTATTTAATCTTTGGTTAATTATTTGAATTACTTAATTCAGTTAATTACCTAATTAAGCCAATTTAGGATTTATTAAGTTTCAATGAGTTTCATTGATGATTTATGTTCATTACAGCTCATTAAGTTGATTGAAGGTTATTTAAATTATTTTCATGAGTTAATTCATTTTATATTAATCTATTTAATTAAAATTGAGGTTTAGGATTTGAAATTTAATATTTCATGAATTACATTGCAATAATTCATAAAATGTTTTCCTCGGGTGCATTTTAACATCAATTTTAGTTCTCCAAAGTTTTGTATGAATTGGATTACTGATTTGTGATTAATTAGTCTTTAATTGATTTCATGCGAACTCAAATTAAGGCTAAAATACCCAAAATTAATTGTGAATTTTAATTTTAATGGATTTCTCTCTTCAAGATGAATCCATAGAGCCCAAGTTTACATTTTTTTGGATTTATATTTTAATTTCTATGGTTTTTTTAATCTTTTATAATTTTTAATTATTTTTTTAATTAATTAAAAGGGAATTTACTTATTTTATAACCACAGGCTGATGCAGCAGCCTACAAGGTGTCGTCGGCATGTGGTGAGGCAGGAGTGGGCCATGCAGAACCCGTATGGCATCCGCATCAAAAGCTATTTCATTAAGGGATAAATCTTATCGTCCGACTAAATCATGGCCATCCATTCCAAATAGAAGGATCGGACAATGGAGATTATTTCCCATGATTCTCTGATGAGAGACTGACATCATCCATCATTTTTGCCAAAATTTTGGTGATCATGAGTGAATTTTGAAGGGATTTCAATTGCAAAATGATCAGTAATCAATTTGCAACTCATCCATGTAATTAATCCACTTGGGGGATCAATTTTCTTTCGAAAAGTGCCAAAATTGAAGGCTTAAAGGGATGGTGGTGGAGCTTACCTCAATTTTGGCAATCACCGGTGGTGGGATTGACTCCATTAGCTTTGTTTTGATGTGACAAAGGTGTGTATGCAATTTGGCAGCTTGCCTCCCTGTGGATTGCTCCCTAGTCCAAGGTTGGATCATATTTCTAGCGACTTTGGTCTTTCTCCAGCTCACCAGTGGTGAAGGGATGAGGTAGTGATTCATTTGAGATGGTCTCGACCTCTACAATGTGTTGGAATGTTCAATTTGATGAAAAAACCTCTCCCATGGATTTCACCATTGAAGGGGGCATGAATTTCATTCATTTTTCAATGTGTCAGTGGTGAGGAGTCAGGGGAAGGGTCTATTTCTTGATCTTCAGCCTTGGTGAACAAATTGGGATAAAAGAGGGAGGGAATTGGCCTTCCCTCCCTTCTTTCCATTCTTGGGTGAGATATACATTCATGGCTTTCTAGGTGGTCAGATTCCACCCATCGGTGGTGGCAAGGCTAGCTAAGGGGTGGATTCAATTCCCCTTGGCCTTGTCAGCAAGTTTGTATGATCACATGGAAGGGAGGAAGGAATCTACCTTACTTCCTTTCTTAGTCTAGCCTCTCTCCTCCATTGGCATTTCTTCCTTGGCTTTTCCCTTGGAGAAAGCCAAATTCTTTTTTGCTTGAGGGTTAGTGACCATGAATTGATTGGTAGCCATATCTCTTTTTTGGAAGCTAAGAGATGGAATTTAAAGGGAATAAGGGATTAAGGAAATCAAAGTGGACTTTGCTTCACATGATCCCTCTTTTTCATTGGATAATTCTATCATTTTGGCTTTTAGATTTGATTAATTTTATTAAGATTATTTGGCAATCTCTTTTACCCCATGCAAGGATGAATTTAGATAAGTTCAGTAAGTTTCATTTCAATTTGAATCCATTTGGCGATTAATTTTAGCATTAGAATTAATTTAAGTTTTAAATGCTTTAACCACCATTAAATGGTTTTAAATTTTGATTTGAATCATCCTCGATTGTTCATTGGATGATTAGGAATTGACTTAACCCATGCCACATGAGGGTTTAGCCCAACTCCAAGTCAACTTGTCCCACTTTGCCGTAAATGGGTTAAGTTGGATTTGGTTGAGTCAAATGACCAAATTTAACTCAATTAAATTATGTTCACACTCCAATCATGTTTAATCATGTGAGTGACATTATTTGGAGTGATTGATTTCATTTAATTTCAATTGGATTTCAATTTGAACCCATTTGACCCAAAGTGAGCTTAATTGGTTAAGCTTAGGTGATGGGTTGGATTGTGTTTAATTATCATTCTCAAATGATTTTGAGCAATCAAATTGAGTTCATTTTAATTTTATTTTGGTTTGAACCCAATAGGACCCATTTAGGTTCATTTAGACTAAGTAGACTACTTAACCCAATTAAGGCCTAAATGAATTTAAATTTCTTTAGATTTGTGAACAAACATATTTATCTGATCATTTGGGATATTTGGAATATTAAATTTGGTCAAATTCTTGGTGGGTTGACCTTTGACTTGGTGGGACCCACCTAAGTCAAAACCTATGCCAAGTGGATTGAATAGATTTGACTTTGATTTGGTTTTGGATTTGTTCCCTTATTTTAATTTGATTATATTTGGAATTATTTGGATTTGATTTGATTTAATCCAAATTTGAAGATTGGGTTGAGTCCATCTAAGCGCTTTAAGTTAGATCAAACTGAAGGAGGGTGCAATAGGTCACTAAGCATAGTGTCATAAGCATTGATTAGAAGATTCCTATTTAAGATTAGGGCATCCTAATTGCTAATTTCATAATGGTATTAACCTTATCCAAAAATGAGGTCAACATACTTCATGAGGCAAAAGATTGGGACCCAAAGTTAGTGTTTCACACACCCTAATCAACTATCAGTGGCAACATATACTAGGACTGCCATCATTTATAGATGTATGGTGACATCCATAGGAGAGATGGCATATATCACATAGTCTATGCATCACTTTTGACTGCAACTGCCTTTCATTTACATGGATCCAGAGCATAGTAAAACATTGAGATAGGATCACCAATTACCTCTTAGATTGGACCGCATGACATGACAGTCACCTTAGCAGACATGCAGTATATAGCAGGCCTCCCTATCATAGACATTCTCTATGAGGGGTGCGTGCCTCTAGACATGAGCTCTTTCAGTGTCGGCCAACTAGCCAATATAGAAGAGGCAGTCATGCATATTTTTCAAGTCTCCATCATGCTCTAACTCACTATCAGAGACTATTCAGAGAGTAGAGATCAAGCCATAGGTGATGGGGCATAGTTAATCTAGAAACATGATCAAAGAGTTTTGTCAATTTAGAAGTATGTTCACCTCATTTTGCATGACTAGATGATCCATTTGACATGGGATTTCATTCATCTGAGAAGTCATTCAGTGCTAGATTTCATCTAGAAGAAAGAGTAAATTTGTGGTGAATTCTAGCATGGGATATTAATGACTAGCTATGTTTAGTGGCTTTCATTACCACTTAGCTGTGCTATTTTGTGTTTATGGGACACAACAAATTTTTCTATCCTTCCACTCTTTTGATGGCTAATTTACTTGCTTGTGGCAAGAGGATAACACTAGCACCAATATCATTAGCCTATATATACCTTAGAATAGGCAAAGTGAGCGTTATGACTGACTCATGACACTATGATGTTGATGATCCTTGACATTACTTACATGGATGGATTCATGCACATATTTTAGGAGCTTTTAGTTATCTTGAGATGCCACCCTACTTCATAGAGTAGTGATTTCCTCTAATGATGCAATTGAGTAGGGATACAATCTCTTTAGACATGGATCAGATCTGGCCTTCATGTTTGATCCATCATGCATTATGGATTGCTTTCAGGTCATTCATAGATCATCATTTCAAAGCTTGCCTACTCAGAGCTTGGGATAGAGATTCACATATTCTCTTACAGATTGAGAGACACCCTTACTATTATCAAAGTTAGGATATAGATGCATAGCATAATACCTCTTTGGTTGAGACCTGCTTGGCTTTGTTACCAATGTCATGAGTTTATGATCTTGGAGGGATACATCCGACCAAAGTGGCTAAGCAGTATGGCTTCACTCAAGCTACACCTGTATATGGACTACCACAGATATTAGATATACCAGATACGCATTCCTTATGGATGCTTCTACTGTCTGTTCATTTAGCAATAGCTTCTATAGGATGGGCTTTCTCACTTCTCCTAGGCACTAGTTTAAATTTCTATGTAGCTCAACATGACACTTACATAGGAGTTTGTCACCTATGGTTATTATGGATCTATCATATCTTCTCTTCCTTCTTAAAGTAAAGCTTCACATATATAATTGTAGACTAGGGAGAGCTAAAATGGTATGATATTTGCATTCCCCTTAACACGCTACTTATGCTCCTAAGAGATCATCAGATGAGCAAGGCAATAGTAGGAAGCAATGATGAAAGGCTTCTCCCATTCAAAAGAGAGATGATAGAGATATTCAAAATCCTTTATCAGTCGGTCATGATATGGGAGTAACAGGGATAGATGATTCTACTTATATTCTCGTCTCACCAATAATAGTTAAGCCACCAACAAGATAAATAGAGAGTGATGTCACCTTGGTATTCTCAATATATATTAGTGTTGCTTCCCCAGTGTCTACTTAACCTATCAATAATGACCTGTGAGAAATTTATGACACCACATAGAGCTTAGAAATTTCTTATTTAGATGATCAAACTCATCATTAAGGAAGAAGCATATTATCTCAGAAGATAAACATATTATCCTATAACGGATTCGATCATTTAATAAAAGTCTCCTAAGACTAATGGGTCGTATACTAGAGAGTTTTCCCCTAAAGTACATGGAAAGTAGAACACAATTTATTTTAAACTAGGTTCATGGTTTCCTATAAGGGCAAGCCCTTATAGTTAATCACTTCTTAAGAAGAAGGGTCTCTTCCTAATAATACTCTTGATTAAAGAAATAAGTTATTATTTCTATGAAATTCTAGGCTACTTTTCAAAGGAATGATATTTGGAATTTCAATTGGAAATAATCCAAAAATGGAAGGAGTTCTTTTGGAAGCCAAACAGGTTGAAGTAAGAAATGCTTACTGATATTGGGATGCCTAGTAGGCATTTCAACTATCCTATCATTGAGCTTTGTATTTTGGAGTTTAATTTAGATATTGAGTTGATATTTTCTTAGAAATCTAGTGCTTAGATTCTAGCAACACAAGACTAGAGAAATGCCTAGGTTTGAAGACTTACTCTAAGGAGGATGCTTCAGAACCTAAGTCTGCAATGTGCTTCTGACACAAGTCAAATGCTCAACCTAATTTCATTTTGAGAATTATCAATCATTCCTCTCACTTGAAAGAACAAACCTATCTCTGACTCTTTTAGACTTATAACCTACTTGGAAAGGGTTGCCAGCTAACACCAACTAAGTGCATTTTAAATTGATGATTCCAAGTCTCATGTATGCAAGATGGCTAGGTTGTTGTCTTTTATGAAAGGAATCTAAGAATCCTAGACTCACTCCCTAATCTCTAGGATCATGTAGGGTATGAAATGTATTAACTAATGCACAATTTTTAGATTTTTATATGTTTTGACTGATGATTCATTTAATGCCTTGGGTATGTACTTTTATGCCTAAATCTCATGCAATTAGAAATGGTTATAATCAATAAAAAAGTAAACATCCCCAAGAGGGCGATCATCCTCACAGGTCAAATGACCCTTATGTGCAATGGGTGAAGTTCTCAATTCAAGAATTTAGAGCAATTTGATTGCATGATTTTCAAGAGCTAATTATTTCTAATTGATTTTGGGTTTTCTTTTGAGATTTAATTTATGTGAGGTTTTGAATTTCATTATTTTTTTGTTTGGATTGATTAGATTTAATTGGGTAGAAAAGTTAATTTTTTTCCTATGAGCCTACGTCCATGCATTCATCACAGGAAGCATAACACAAAAAGAAACCTAGAAAAGCAGGTTGATTCTATTACGCACCCAAAATAAATCATCCAATTTAATTTAAAGAAAGGCCAATGTGGCCGGGTACCACTGTACAACCTCAAAAGAAAGAGCAAATGGGTAGTCAAGCTCTGTCCTTATACATCCTGGCCTATAATTACAAGTTTAGATCTATAAGTCTTCTTTCCAGGATTGTCTTCTTCTTCAGGAATCTCCATTAGGATTCATAGGCGACCTCTACACCCATCTTTTGGTAGGGTCAGCTCCTATTAATCCTAGGCCCCATAGATCCTAACATAATTCTAAGCACAAATTTACATTTTAAATTCAAAAATATATCCTAAGCCATGCAAAAGAAATATTAGGAAAATACAAACAGCATATAACAGTTATATTTTATAAACATATGGGCTTAGCATTAGTTGCTTTCTAAGCCCACTTGTCCTATTGGGCTATGCTAGGGGACTATTCAACACCTACAAACAAGCAATAATTTTATAATTTATTTATGATGATAATCTCTTTTAGCATATCCCCTATAGAAGGCAATGTTAATTCTAAAAAAAGTATCCTGCCATCCAGACTAATGGTAATCAATCCTAGCCATCCAGACTAAAATAATACACCATAAAATAATAAAAAGGCATTCCACATCACAACACATGGAATATTATAGAAAATCATAGAATGACCTAACATAAGTTTTGGGTCCGTGACATAATGATCTAGTGTATGAAGGAAATAAGCTTAAGTGGCAAGACTTTGCTAAGTCTTCTTTTTTAATCCAAGTTTCAAATTGATTTTTTTTTAAATTTATTTATTTTTACCTTAGGATGGTTTCAGTTCAAATGATTTAATGATTTACAATTTTATTTCTATTTTAGGTACATTTTATATTAAATTGAGATTAGGTTTTCAAGAATGAAGAATACAGTAAGTTTCATTTTGGGTGGAACCCATTCTATTCAACATCTAAATCCCTAATAAGATAAAGTCTACATCTTAAGATAAAGATTCATCCTAAAAGTCTAACTAAGATCCTTAAGTATCTTAATTAATCCTTTTGGGTTCATTTATATGACTTTTATTTGAATTAAGTTTGTTATTTTCATTCTTTTAAAATTGATTCTCTTTTAAGTTTCTTTACTTTTATTTAGTTTCATTTCTTTTTTATTAATGTTCATATTTGATATTTATTTTTGTTTAATTTGTATTCATTATATGAACCCAACATATTTGAGTTAATATATTTTTCACTCTTTCATTTTGTTCCTTAGTTTTGCTATGTTTAATTTAGGGTAAATCTTTATGTTTAATTTCATTTAACTTAATATTTAATTAAGTTATAAGCTTATCTTTCATTTAACAAAAGAAATGCCAGGAAAATACAAACAACATATAATAGTTATATTTTACAAACATACGGGGTTAGCATTAGTTGCTTTCCAAGCCCACTTATCCGATTAGGCTATGCTAGGGAACTATTCAGCACATGTAAACAAGTAATAATTTTATAATTTATTTATGATGACAATCTCTTTTAGCATAGCCCCCTATAGATGATAATGATAATTCT
This sequence comes from Cymbidium sinense, assembly GCA_021442155.1. Taxonomy (NCBI): domain Eukaryota; kingdom Viridiplantae; phylum Streptophyta; class Magnoliopsida; order Asparagales; family Orchidaceae; genus Cymbidium; species Cymbidium sinense. The sequence goes on along the minus strand of CM038215.1, from coordinate 219,028,489 downwards.
AAAAATAACGTCCTACCATCTAGACTAAAAGCAATCAATCCTAGCCATCGAGCCTAAAATAATACACCACAAAATAATAAAAAGGCATTTCACATCACAACACATAGAATATTATAGAAAATCATAGAATGACATAACATAAGTCTAGGGTCTGTGACCTAATGGTCTAGTGTGTGAAGGAAATAAGCTTGTGTGGCAAGACTTTGTTAGGTCTTCTTTTTTAATTCAAGTTTCAATTTGAATTTTTTTAAGTTTGCTTAATTTTACCTTTGGGTGGTCTCAGTTCAAATGATTTAATGATTTGTAATTTTATTTTTATTTTAGGAACATTTTATATTAAAGTGACATTAGCTTTCCAGAATGAAGAATACGACAAGTGTCATTTTGGGTGGAACCCATTCTATTCAACATTTTAATTCTTAATAGGATAAAGTGTTAATCTTAAGATAAAGATTCATCGTAAAATTCTAACAAAGATCCTTAAGCATCTTAATTAATCCTTTTTGGTTCATTTATATGACTTTGATTTGAATTAAGTTTATGATTTTCATCCTTTTAAAATTCGATTTTTCTTTTTTAAGTTTCCCTTATTTTTATTTAGTTTCATTCCCTTTTTGTTAATGTTTATATTTGATATTTATTTTGTTTAATTTTGTATTCATTATATTAACCCAACATATTTGAGTTAATATATTTTTCACTCTTTCATTTTGTTCCTTAGTTTTGTTATGTTTAATTTAGGGTAAATCTTTATGTATAATTTCATTTAACTTAATATTTTATTAAGTTATAATCTTATGTTTCATTTAAGTTGTATTCATTTTTATTTGTTCATTTAATTTTGGAATGATTTTGTTTAGCTATACCATTTAGGTGTATGGATCTTATTCATTTATTTAATTCAAGTTAACTTCATTTACCAAAATTTTCATTCATGTTTACTAACTTAAGTAAATTTACATTCAATTTTAAGTTTAGTATTATTCAATTTATTATGTTTTAATTTTAGGACCCATTTCAATCATTTTTATTATCTTGTTTTAATTTATTCATTTCATGAAATTTTCTAAAGTTTATTAATGAATTTAGATTAAGATGATTGATTCCAAATTATGATTTCATACATTATGGAATAGTTCAATTCATTTTAATTAATTTTTAAAAGAAATAATGATTATGTTATTTTAAAAATTCTTTTTATCACTTGGCATAATGTAATTTTTGTTATTTATTATCACTTAAGGAGTTTAAAGAAGGGTTATTTTCATGCGCATTGAACTTTTCCTATGTTACTTTAGCTCTCCGTTATTTCAAGTTCAATTCAACCTACCCTAGTGCCACTTTATTCCTTAATCAAAATGGCTCTAATGCATTTATATGTTGATGGCTTATAAATTTTTGAGATTAATGAAACTTTATATGTCAGTTTATTAATGGGTTTATTACGGCTTAAGAGGTTATTAATTTAAAATATAATTAAATTCCATATTTTTACTTATCCATAACCCTTAACTTAGGATTAAATTGATTCCTTTGCTTTTAGTTTGATTGGTTATTTTTATTCAAGTGTTTTGATGTTAATCATGATGTTTTAAGTTTGCATTATGGGTTTTGTAATTTCTATGATTTTTCTAATTTATTATTTTCTTTAAATTGACCTAGAGACTTGGAAATTTAAGAATTCCTAATCTAGAAGTCAATTGGGTTTGAAATTTTTATGGCAAGTGGTGTTCCATGCTAATTTGATTTCCCTAAAATTTCACCTTAATCAAATGTTTGGGATTAATTAAAGTTTTAATTATTTTATCAAAACTTAAATTAAGGCTAATTTAGTGAAGATCTTTTAGGGGTTTTCTTTTTTCTTGATTCCTCTCTAGAATATGCATCCAAAATAGTTTTTTCATAACCTTTGGGGTTTTGGTTGATTTATTATGATATATTTAAGTTCATGTTGATGAATTGAAGCAATTAATTCATTTAATAGCCAAATTAAGTGATTTCGTGATTCATTAAGTTTCAGTGGGTTTCGATGATTTAATTTATGTTCATTCAGATGTGTTATGAGGTTTTAAGTTGATTTGGTCTTTTTTTCACAATTTATTTCATTTAATATTAATTTATTTTATGAAAATTAGAGTTTACCTAATGTGTTAAGATTTATTATTCAATAAATTATGAAAAACTTACCTAATGTGTATCTTAACATCAATTTTAACTCCCCAAAGTTTCAAATCATTTTAATCAATGCTTTGGGATTTATTTAGGTTTGAAAATTTTCATTCAAACCCAAATTAAGGCCAAAATACCCCAACATAATTTGGGGATTTTAATTTTAATGAATTCCTCTCATCAAGAGGGATCCATAAGGCCCATGTTTGTAATTTTTAAATTTATATTAAAATTTCTATGAATTTTTGAATTTTTTGGCATTTTCCCAAAATTTTTTGGTTTATACACGTTGGATCCATGTGGTTCCAATGTGGCACTGCTTTTCATATGGCGCCATGTCATTTGTCCATGCAGGATCCATGTGGATGTCACATCAAAATGATGATACACATGGGTTAATTATGGGTTATCCGATGAGACACATGTGGATGTCACATCAAAACCTTTAAGGAAAATCACATGTCAAACCTTCAGCTTCTCTTCAAATAATATCAAAATTGAAAGCTATAGCGGTGGCGTTAGTAGCATACCTCAATTCTAACGATCTCTGATGGTGCGATCAGCTCGAATACCTTCAGAATGATGTGATGAAGTTGTGGGAGGAAAGAATTGGATTGCCTCCTCATGGATTGGCTCCTAGACCAAGTCACAGAAAAATTATAGTGATGTTGGTCATTTTTTGACTTCCTAGAGGCGAAGAGATCGGGGCAAGGTCACGATCGTCTTCGTTCTAGGTGGGAAAGGTAATGGAAATCTCAATTTGGCTTAAGGCTATTGTGTTTTGCCATTAGAGACCGAGCCTCTTATCCCCTCTTCTCTCTTCCTTTGGTCGGCCATAGCTAATTGAGGTCCTTGGAGGCTAGCTGCAAGGCTTCTCAACTGTTTGACAACTGTCCAAAGCTTTAAGGAGGTGGAATGCTAAGGGGAACGGGATTAGGCAAATTGGATTTGGATTCATACAATCCCTCTTTTCCATGATATATTCCATCATTTTGGCTTGACTTAGACTTGATTAGCTTGCTTAAGATTGGCTGGCACTCTCTCTTAACCCATGCTAGGATGAATTTAGATAAGTTTCAATAGGTTTCGTTTCAATTTGAATCCATTTGGTGATTAATATTAGCATTAGATTAATTTAGGTTTCAAATGTTTTAATCACTATTAATTTATTTTAGATTTTGGTTTAAATAATTCTTGATTGTCCATTGGATGATTAAGAATTGAATTAAACCATGGCACATGAGGGTTTAGTCCAATTCCAAGTCAATTTGACCCATTTTACCTTAAATGGGTTAAGTTGGATTTGGTTGAGTCAAATGGCCAATTTTAACTCAATTAAGTTATGTTCACACTCCAATTATGTTTAATCACATGTATGAGATGATTTGAAGTGATTAATTTTATTTAATTCAAGTGAATTTCAATTTTGACCCATTTGACCCAAATTGGACCCAATGATGGGTTGGTTTATGTTCAATAATCATTTTCAAATGATTTTGGACAATTGATTTGGGTTTGAACCTAATAAGACCCATTTAGACCCAATTAGGTAAAATAACCAAATTAGACTAATTAAGGCCACATTGGACTTGTATTCTTTTATATTCATGTTTAAATATATTCATATCATCATCCAAACCATTTAGAATGATTTTATTTGGTCAAAATTTGGTGGGTTAACCTTTGACTTGGTGGGACACACATACGCCAAACTTATGTTTAAAAGGTTGACCATTTTGACCTTGATTTGGGTTTAATTTTATTTTATTTAATAGATCTAATTTTGTTTTAGTTTATTTGAATTTTATTTTGTTTATGTTTTTTTCTAGCTTGATTAGGGTAATTAGGTTTAATTTCAATAATTAACTTAACTTAAGCTTAATTAGATTTATGTTTTAATTAGTATGTGCTTGATTTGGAAATTCACTTTTGTTTAAAGTTTGGGTTGAGTTCACCTAAACCAATTAGGTTGTACTAAACTCAAGAAGGAATGCCCTAGGCTACTAAGTATAGTGCCCTATGTGCTGAACTAGGAGCTTCCTAATCTAGGATTAGGTATCCTAATTAATAAGTTTGGAAGAAATTTTAACCTCATCCAAAAATGAGGTCAACATGACCATATGCATATTGACGAAGACACACATACAAAGGAATTTGGCACTCTGATGATTAGCCATGAGCTATTCTTATCAGATTTTACTTGGGTGATAGTGAGTGTCGTCTAGGATAATTCCTCAACAGAGCTTGGCTCTTGTATAAATAGTCACCTCACTCATAGTTTGAGGGATACAGCTTAGAGGTAATTATGTAATCCAGAGATCTCATGCTTCATCTCCAGGATACACTCTAGGCCTTTAGATCCACTCCATTATGGCTCTTCAAAGAGCCTATGATATATAGTGATAGGATTACATCACTTACTTTTAAGCATTGATCTGGAAGTCTTACCTAAGCTTTCTAGCATCTGTTTGGAGGAAAATTCTTTATTAGATTGTGCTACCACCTTGGGTCTTGAAGCAGGATAGGTATAACTTTGGGAATCCCTATGCAGATATGTTGAATTTAAATAATTCTTCTTACACACTTTTTATCAGAAAGTCTTGTCAAATATAATTACTAATGTAGAGACCTCACTCATACTACTTCACATCAAGTCTCTCTATCGATCTTAGATTTGAAACAAGGGCAATGAGTGCTATTGTACTAAAAAAGTAAAAATTCTAGCACTACTAAAATTTTATGCCATCAAATTTTCATAAAATTATTAAATTCTTCAAGAATATGGTTTAAAAAAAGAGTTCCCTCTTCGCCTTGGCGCCAAGGTCTAACTTTAAGGCGCTAAGCTCTCAGGAATGAAATATTTGATGCTTCAACTCGTAGCATCTAAGCACCAAATATCTATCGCTGTGGTACTAAACTCTTGGGTTGGTATCTTATTTACAGCACCGTAGTGCTACAATGCTAAGCTTTCGAGTTTCACCTCCATAAAATAATATCGTAGTGCTATTTTTCCAGTGCTGAGGCACTACATCCTGAAATCTATTCCAGCATCAAACTTGGTTTTGGTGTGAAATAAAATCCTCCCTCCATTGATTCTGCATCCAAGGCATGAGAGAAGGGTGTTAAAGCATTGAAAATCATGAAATCTAGCATTGCTAAGGCACTGAATCAACTTTTGATTGGTGCTACAATGCTATAACATAGTGTTGAGGCACTGGTCAACTAATCAACTCGAACAAATTATTTCAATCTCATGCCATTTTAAACATTGCAGTGCTAGCCTTATAGCACCAAGGCATTGACTCCTCAGGTTTTTAAGACATGGATTCCTGCCTAATAATGTTATAATGCTAATTACTTAATGTCAAGGTGCCATTTCAATTGTGATGAGGTGCTAGCATGATAGCACCTAGGCTCCATATTCTCAACACCAAAGTGATGTCCCCACTAGAAATATAAATTAATATTTTCCATGTTAATAGCTAAATAAATCTATCTTTCCAATGGAAAAAAGCCCAATCCTATGTTCACTATAAATCTATCTGTAGCTTTCCAATGGAAGTATGCAAATTTTTAATTTATTAAACTAGCATTCCAAAGGGCTGTAAGCCCAATCTATCTGTTCGCCATGCAAACAACCCTATAAATCTAATAACTTTCTAATCGATGTAAGCCTAACCCATGCTTGCAATGCCAGCACAACCCAAATCCAATTAATCTGGCATTCTAAAGGGATGTTAGTCCAATCTGTCCATTCACCATGCAAATAATATAAATAAAGCTGGAATTTCAAAATGATGTAAGTCTAATCTATCTATTTGTAATGCAAACAATTTAAATAAATCTAGCATTCCAAGGGGATGTAAGTCCAATCTATCATTCGGTATGCAAACTCATTGCTGGCATTCCAAAGAATGTAAGTCCAACCCATACATTCACCATGTGAACACCCCTACACTAAAACTCTATTCTACTCGGGATATCTGAAATGAGGTAACTCATGGCTACTAATTAAATTCACTTGACATTATGGCTAGGCCTCTAGTACTGGTAGACTAGAATATTGTAGTCCTGAGATGACATAACCATGGGATCTTGGTCAAGATTATTCTCATATTTTACTTAGACAGTCATCTATATTATGCCACCCACACCTCTATACACTGATTCATTTCAGAAAGATATGTCTATTTCCAACCATAATCGAGAGTTATCTCTTACTATGGTAAGAGAGATAATTAACTATGAAAGCTTGCATTCATAGGAAGTAGAATACATATCTAAATAAATCCTAACAAAATGTTAGGGGAAATCTGGTTGAATATATATCAATCTACCTCATGAAGAACATACTCGTACTCATCTCAATAAAGTTGGCAGAGAGCATCCTCAAAGGTGCTTTTTTCTGAGATATTAGTGATATCTGGAAAAAGCATCTAGGAAACTCATCACCAATAATCTAATTGTCAAGTCTATAAGTTCATTTATTTGAGGGAGTGGATACTCATCCTTTAGACATGCCAATTTTAGTTAGTGAAATAATGCACATCCTCCACTTACCACCTGACTTTTATACCATCACTATATTGGATACCCACATGAGGTTTTGAACTTCTATAATAAAATTAACTTTTAGTAGTTTAGCAAACTCCCCCTTGATAAGCTTGGTGAGTATGACTATTATTTTTCTTATTTTTTGCTTTATAGGTTGTGCGTCTATGTGAACAGTCAAGCAATGGCAAGCAACATTGATGTCAATGTCTGGCATCTCCACAACTATTTAGGCAAACACATCTATATTGTTCATTAGAGTTCAAATGAGAGTTTACTTATGCTTGGGATCAAAAGTCAAACATCCTTAGTGCTCCCCATTACTCTGTTCAACCAGGATTTCTTCTATATCCTCGAGTACTTTATTCTTGGTTCATTTAGAGCACCCAAGAGGTGGTGAATTAGGTTTTAAAAGTAAAATTTAGAAAATTTAATTTTAACTTTTGTAGAAAACTTAAACATTTAATAATAATATTACTTTAGTGAAATGAAACAATAGAATAATAGTGGTAGAAAAGTAAAGAAAGTGAACAAAGAGATTTTTACATGGTTCAGTCAAACCTCAAAATCTATCCTATGTCCACACCTAGCCACCTAGGCTACGAATTCACTAAATAGTTGAGATTATAATAAATCTCTCATACTGTCCTTCATGGGCAAGTACAACCCAACCCGTACTCTCTTTAACAGGCAACTACAACACAACACATACTTTCCTTAATGGCCAAGTACAACCCAACAACAAATCAAGACAAGACAAAAAGGAAGATACAAATCTAACTCTCAGTTTTAAAATGTTGTTGCAGTCACTGCCCAATCTATACTAATATTAAGGTAACTGAAATTAAATGAAATAAAAATAGCTTACTTTAATCAATATTTAAGTCTATAAGCAATGATTAAACTTGAAATATGCAAATGATGCAAATGAAACTTTAAACTATTTGATGTGAATGTAATACCATGAAATCACACTGATTTAATTTTAATGATTTAAAATGTAGCACAATAATGATTTGAAAACTAGATCAATTACTTTTACAGAAGAGACATTGAGTTTTCAAAAGATCAAATATAAAATGAAATCTTAAATCACATGAACTCAAATTGAAAACTCTTTTCAAAAAGGAATATCACTAGTGCAAAGTATGAAACTATTTAATAGAAAAGAAAACTTACAACTTACAAGTGTTCTTTATGAACTAATTTTCATAAAATAAGTTTCACTTTAAAATATGTAAAAATAAATATAAGAGAAGAGTTTGCAAACACAAAACTTTAATTAAAACCAAAGAAAGCTTTTGGCCAACTTGAGAATTTGTATGAACACAAATCAATTTGACCAAATACCAAAGAGTCTTAACCCAAGAAATCAAGGTCTCACACAAGAGGAGCAATGAAATAAATTAAAAGAACCTTGAATAGCTTTTGGCCAAGAGGGATTTCCACTAATCCACCAATTTCTTTTATGCAATCTTCAATCCAATCACTTGTAGGTTGGAAGATGAAAGAATGATGAAGAAATTAGCATTTGATTCACCAAGAAGGGATCTCCAAGTGCTTTGCAAGAATTCGACCAAGAGATTTTTCTAAGAGAGATTTTTCTAAGAGATATTAACATAGTCTAATAGGCATTAGGTAGGCCAATAAGAGGAAAAATAGGAGGGAAACTCATTTGGAATTAAATTTAAACATAAACTAATCAAAGTAAAAATAAATAGCATGAGAAAAAAATTAGCCAAAGAGAAATAGGAAGGAATTCCAATATGGAAGGTTGGTTTGATTTGAATCAAATAAATTAAATAAATTTTACATGATAAAGGAACATCCAAGGGTGTAAGGGGGGAAAACTCAAATGGAAAGAAGTCCAATTTGAATTGATTCTTCTCATGACATGATCTTCAAACCAATTTTGAAGTTAATTAGCAAAGGGGATTAGCCAAAAGGAGATTTTTATGATAGGGTTCGATTTGAAATAAATTCAATATCAAGGAATATTCAATTAATTTATCTTGATTGAATAAAGGAAGGAAAGAGATAATATGCAAGCTTTATTTAATAAAATCCAAGGAATATTAAAAAATTTGGCCAAGCTTGATTCGTAATATGGATAAAATATAATTTAATGCACTCAATTTAAATTAAATGATGATGAATAAGATCTTAGGATAATTCAAATTAATATTCATCATGAGATTAATTCGAATACAATTAAGGGTGTAGTTGGCCATGGGAAGTTTCCAAAAATAGAAATTATATAAAAGGAAAAAGGATAATTCCCTGGCTAATTGCAATTGAATTTGAATTAACTCAAATAAATTTAAATTAATTCAAATTAGTTCAATTAGAGTAGGATGAGATCAACAACAACTATTCCATAAAAAGATAAGTTCAAATTTGCACATGTAATCAAGAGAATATTTAATTTGAATTCAAAATAATTAAAATTAAAAAATCAAATAAAAGAATTTTTAATTTAGAAAAAATATGGGACAATGATGAAAATAATTTGAATAACTCTCACATAACTTATTTAGCAAATAATCATGAAAAATTCAGCCAAAAAGGTTTAGGATGAAAAATAGGATAGGAAAGAGAAAAAATAATATAAAGAATAACTTCAAGATAATTGGATTTTATACATGTAATAAATCGATAATGAATATATTTTAGAATGGAAATAGTTTAATGAGATGTTAACTTAATTTAACTTACATGGAAGCATAATAAATGTAACATGGTTTATGCATTTAGTTCACATTATCCAAAAATGAATAATTTTAAAGAATAATGGTAAATATGAAATATAATGTTTATGGATAATTTAAAATTGATTATTTTAAAATGAATGAATGAATGATATATTTATTTTAGTGACCATTTCATTTGCTTTAATATAGTAATTCCTAGAAAAAATTTTACCCAGTCCATGTCCAAAAGCTTTAGTATTTTGATATAACTAAAGATCTAAGAGCTGGAGAATTTTTTCTACACACTTAAATTTAACTTGATTAGTAACATTTGAACATGTGTTTGTTATCATCATAATCAATCTCATATAAGATGGGGCTCATGAAATCAACAACATCAACACCACCACTCTGAACATGTTGAGTAGAGGCCAACAAAAGATAGCATTGTAAGTTATAGGGGCCTCCACTATGATGAAGTCGGCAATAGCCGTGAACTTCTTTTACTCTCCCCTCAAGTGATGGGGATAGTTATTAGTCCCTCAATTTCTCTATGCTCTCCCGAGAAACTATATAATGGCCCTCTAATGGGCATAAGTTTAGAGTTTACTAGGCCCAACTTACCAAAGATTAAAAATAATATTTACTAAGCTCCTTGTGTCAATTAAGATTATCCCTACTTGATAGTTGGAAATTAGAGTCATTACCACAACTACATCATTGTAGGGATTCCTAATAGTGGTCTATCCTTTTGTGAAAAGCTTACTGGTATAATGATAGTAGAGGGTGCTCATCTCATAGTTGTTGAGTTCACTTCTCTAGATCATAGCCTTTACAAGCTAGCCTTCTTAGAAGATTCACCATCACCAAAAAAGATAGCAAGTATAACTCCTATAATATAGACTATATGTGTGGGTACAAATTCATTATCAGTTTTGATGACCTCTTTATTTTTTCCTCCTGATGAACTCCTTAAGCTTTGTCACTTTTATCAATCATCCATTAGACTTTTAAATGGTGACACTCTTTGGTGTCATGACCATGATGCGGTGAAATGAATAATACCTTGATCAATCATGAACTTCATCAGCCTTCATGTGTGGTGGTTTCTTGAAATACTCTTTATTCTTGATTGTGTCTAAAAGCTCTACCATGGATGCTCTCAGAGGAGTCACTAGAGCAAGCTATGCATAGTTTCCACCTTGATAGTAAGTAGCTAGGTTTCTGAAGTCTTTCCCTAGTACTTTTGGTCACCTCCTTTTATCCACTCTCTGCCTTTGATATCCTTCCTTGCTTAATCACTTTGAAGGCCTCTTCAATGAGTCATTTACCCCAATCTATGATGCTGGTTGGACCACTTCTTGTACTCTTCAACATTGGCATGGTTTATTGCCAGCTCCAATAGTTCAGTAAGCATCTTTGGCTACTAGAGATCGAAGGTATACCTAAAAGGCACCTCCTTCAAACCCTTGGCAAGTGCTACTTGAGTGATTGTTGGCTCTAAATATTTGACTTTTGATATTTCCCACTATAAGCAAGTGATGATCTTCTTCAAGGACTTGCTAGGCTCTTGCCTCATCTATAAGAGAACTTGAAAACTCTTCAATAACATCTAAGAACTGAAAAATTACGTGGCAAACATCCTCTTGAAGTTGGTGAATGATGTAATGATTCTTAGAGGAAGGTGTGAGAACCACCTAAGGATCGACTTATTAAAAGTGGTGAAGAAAATCCAACACTTTATCATGTCGTCTAAGTTTAATAGTGTTATGGTCAACTTAAATTAGGCTTTGTGTTTAGTGGATGCCCATCCGACCTTTGTAAGATTCAAGATGCATGATCTTGATCCTATGAGGAGTGCATTGGTATGTTACAACTATTTCTTTGAAACACCTTCTTCGCTAGTGTCATAGGAGTCATCTTTAAAATCTGAGAATATAAGTGGTTCGACACTGGGGTGTTCGGAGTTTCTTCTCTCACACCGAGCTCGGTGAGTACCTGATCCCATGGATCCTTCATTCTTCTTTAGCTTAGGCTCTTTATGGTGTGGTTTTCTAATGATTGCCTACACTAAGAAAGTGATCTTGTCCTCCATGTCATGTAAATTCTATTGAGTCATTAATTGTTGAACGTTCTACTCCATGTTTACTGAGTGATCTTGTGTGGAGAGTCCTGCTTCACTTCGTACCTAACTTCTAGTTCTCATCCTCATCCATGCTCATCACACCTAAAAGGATGTTGAATCCAAATATAATCATAGATGGAGGAAGAACCTTTTAAGATACCTAAGAAATAAGTTTATGCAAAAAGATTGATAGTAGCAAGACATGAAAGCAGGAAAAGTGGAGAAAATATAATCTTTATTACTCAAGAAGTCCAAAATGTGACTACTGGTTATAGGGGTCTCAACAATGAACCAAAAGTCCCCCATAAGAAAGAAATACCCCTTTAATAATATTAAGGAATAATAAGACAAGAAAAATCATTTAAGATAAGTTTAATACAAAATATTTTCGCTTAAGTTGATGGTTATGAATGAGAAAGATTCATATAACATGTGAGTAAGGATGAGATGGAGGAGAATAATCACATTATTCGTCAGCCTAGTCACCAGATTCTAGTGAGTAGAATTAGGTCTTGCCTTTGAATTATTGTACTCCAATCTCTTAGCTTGTGAGGTCAAATATATCTTCTCTTACTAAGTGCTCCTTTTGAAGAGTGTTATTCTTTATGGTTGTTGAGTACCCTTCATGCGAGTGTCCTCATCTTGACTTATAGACTCCTTTAGGTCTATTCATTGCTTTGGGTATATAGTTTAATCCAAATCCATCTATGGGTGGAGGAAGAACATTCTAAGATACCTGGGAAATAGGGTTAAGAAAAGAGACAACAAGTAGAAGGACAATGCAATAGAAAATTACTAAGAAATATTTATTGTTTAAATTTAAGTATAGAGTATAGGAGCCCAAAATCTCCTTTTATAAGAGAGAAGCCCCCTTTTTATAATACTAAAGGGTGACTATATATGGAAAATACATATAAGGTAAGTTTAATACAAATGAGTTCCTGCCTAAGCTAGTGTCAATGTGCATGTGAGTGAGTGTAGATCTATGAGTTGATGGAGGTGGATAGCCCATCTTCAAATGAGTATGTGAGTGAAGATCAAACTGAGAGTAATCATATTATTCCTCTAAATAGTCACCTACTATCACTGAGTCAAGTCATGTCGTATCCTTTGATTTATTATTTTCTAAGAGTTTGACTTACAGAACTAAGTCAATCTTCTCTTATTGGGTACACCTTACAGCAAGTATGCCCATTCTTGGTTGTCGAGCACCCTTAGTGAAAGTATACTTGTCTTGATAACTTGACTCACTTGAGCATACCTACTACTTTACGTATACATCCATGATGTAATATGAAGGGCTTCTAACTTGTCAATCAAGAAGGTATCATTCAAAGAGCCAAATGCCAAATGCTTCTAAGTCGATCGTTGCCTTAACTAGGATGGCTAGCTTTAAAGGAAGTTAGTCTCCTAGGATGCTTGACATAGAAAGCTCATTGAGTTGATTTCCCTCACATAGTATTTACAAAATTCTAAAATATTATAATTTATTGATGTAAACTTTTACTTTGAATAAGTATCTTTGAAGCACTTCAGCTTTTATTTCAAAGTCTTGATTAACTTGATTTACTATTAACTATGAGTATAAGCTGTTAATATGTTGATGTTGTATTACTTTACCATCTTATATTTAGACTCATATTTATCAATGAAGCTTGTGTTCTAAGTTCTTTAGATCTAATGTTGTTTATATACTTTCCTTATACATTTCTTCTCAATCAATAGTATTTTGTTCATAGTCGATGGCACCATGGCTCATTAGCTTTGCAGTTCATATTCAACAGAAGGGCTTCTTTCCTATTAGATATGGTGAATTGAGTTTGGTAGTTGCAAATGAGAGGTTTAACCTGAGTGCTTATTATGGAGAAAATTTATGATACCACATAGGATTTAGGAATTTCTTATTTAGATGATCAAATGCATCATTAATGATAAACATATTATCTCAAAAGATAAACATATTTTTCTATAATGGATTCAATCATTTAATAAAAGATTCCTAAGGCTAATGGGTCTTTCATGTACCAAAGAGTTTTTCCCTAAACTTCATGAGAAGTAGAGTAGGGTTTATTTTAAACTGGGTTTATGGTTCCCTATAAGGGCAATCCCACATAATTAATTACATCATAGGAATGGAGGACCTTTTCCTAAGAATACTCTTTTTTAAATGAATAAGCTACTATTTCTATAGATTTCTAAGTCGGTTTCCGAAGGAATGATATTTTAGAATTTCAATTGGGAATGATCCAAAATTGAAAGACTTATTTTTCGAAGCCAATTGGGATTAAGTAGAAATGCCTATTGATACTGGGATGCTAGTAGGAATTTCAACTATCCTATCATTGGGCTTTAAATTTTGGAATTTAATTTAGATTTTGAGTCGATATTTTTTTAGAAATCTAAGGCTTAGATTTTAGTAGCACAAGACTACATAAATGCCTAAGGTTGAAAACTTATTCTAATAGGATGCTTCAGAACCTAAGTCTATAAGTGCTTCTAACACAAGTCAGATGCTCTACCTAGTTCCATTTTTGGGAATCATTGATCATTCCTCTCATTTGACGGAAGAAACCTATCCCTAACTCTTCTGGACTTATAACCTGCTTAGAAGGGCTGTCAGCTAACAACACTTAAGCACATTTTAAATCTGTGATACCAAGTCTCATGTATACAAGATGGTTAGGTTGTTGTCTTTTTAGGAAAGAATCTAAGAACCTAGACTCACTCCTTAATCCCTATGATAATGTAGGGTATGAAACATACCTAACTAATTTGCACTTTCCAACTTTTAAATTTTTTGACTCATGTTTTAATGTCCTGGGATATGCATTTTATGTCTAAATGACATGCTATTAGAAGTTGTCATGGGCCAAATCAATAAGAGAAGTCAAACTTCCCCAAGAGGGTGATCATCCTTAAAGGTCAAATGCCCTTTATGTACAATAGGTGAATTTCCCAATTCAAGAGTTATTATGATTCTCAAATGCTAATTATTTCTAGTTTATTTTAGGTTATTCCTAGGGCTTTAATTTATATGAAGTTTCAAGTTTTATTATTATTATTATTATTATTATTATTATTATTATTATTATTATTATTATTATTATTATTATTTTGCATTTTAGTTGATTAGATTTAGATTAGGTAAAAAATTTACTTTTCCTAAGATCATAATCATCTAAGCATTCATCATAAGAAACACAACATAAAAAAGACACCTAAAAAAAGTAAGTTAATTCTATTATGCACCTAAAATAAATCAAGTCATATTCAGTTTAATGAACTGGCCAATACGATCGAGTACCGCTATACACTCCGGAAGAAAGAGAAAATGGGTAGCCAATCTTTGTCTTTATACAACCTAGCCTAGAACTAAAGTTTAGATCTATGAGTCTTCTTTTGAGGGTCATCTCCTTCTTCACGGATCTCCATTGGGCATCACTACACCCATCTATTGGTAGGGTCATCTCCTACTAATTCTAAACCCTATAGATCCTAACCTAATTCTAAGCTCAAATTTACATTTCAAATTTAAAAATAAGTCCTAAGCCCTGTAAAATAGATGTCAGGAAAATACAAATAACACACAATTATTATATTTTACAAACATAGGCATAACATTAGCTACTTGCCAAGCCCACTTGGCTTATTAGGCTATGCTTAAGGACTTAAGAATACATGCAAGAAAATAGCATTTATAATTTGTTTATGATAATAATCCTTTTCAACATAGTCCTTTACAGAAGATGGCATTACCTCTAAAAAGAACATCCTACCATCCAGTCTAACAGGAAAATAATCCTAGGCATGTAGTCTAAAATAGTATACCACAAAGACAAGAATCACATCACATCATAATATAGATTATCATAGAATATCACAGATCAACCTAACTTAAGTCTAAGGTCCATGACCTAATGATCTAGTGAGTAAAGAAAATAGGCTTGTGTGGCAAGACTTTGTTAGGCCCTTTTTGGATTCAAGTTTCAATTTGGGTTTTGAAGTTTGTTTATTTTTATTTTAGATGGTTTCAATTCAAATGATTTAATGATTTGTGATTTTAATATCATTTTTAAATTATTATTTTTTATTAAATTAAAGTTTAGGTTTTCTAGAATGAAGAATAAAATAGATTCCACTTTTGGGTCGAACCCATTCTATTCAACATCTTAAATCCAAATAGAATGAAACCTTTATCCTAAGATGAAGATTCATCCTAAAGACCTAACTAAGATCCTAAGCATCTTAATTAGCTCATTTTAGATTCATTTATATGAGTTGATTTGACTAAAGTTTGTAATTTTAATTCTTTTGAAATTTGATTCTTCTTTTAATTTCTTCTAATTTGATTATGTTTTTCTTCTTGGTTTAATTTATTTTCAATTTGATTTGTTTTATTTGGATTAAATTGGTGTAACATTTGTTACCTTTGTCTTGATTTAACATTTGTTTCCTTAATGTTCATATTCATTTACTTTGTGTTCATTAGGTTTGAATTATATTAACCTAACACATTTAGGTAATGTTTTAATTCATTCTTATCTAACATTGATTATATGTTAAAATTTAATTTAATTGGTTGATTATGAATTTAATGAATTGTTTACTTCAAGGTTTAATCAGATTTTGTATTTTTAATGATTTTTATTAAACCTTAAGTTTGTAATTAACCAAATTTTTTGACATTAGAATGTTGGGAAATTATCCTTAAGTGTTTTGGTGTTGATGAAAGTGTTTCAAACCAATTTTATAAATTTTTGATTTTGTGATTTTTTTTAATTTATTATTTAATTTATATTAATTTAGGGACTTGGAAATTTAATAATTTCCAATCCAAAGGTCAATTGGTTTTAAAATTTTTATTACAAGTAGGGTTCCTTGCTAATTTGATATTTTTCAAAGTTTCATCTCAATCAAATAAATGATTAGGGTGTAATTAAGAGTAAAACTAAAAAAATTAAAAAATTAAAAAAAAAATAAAAATTAAAAAAATTAAAAAAAACAAAAATAAATAAAAATTAAAAAAATTAAAAATAAAAAGAAATTAAGATTTTAATTATTTTATTAAAACCTAAATTATGCTTAATTTAGAAGAAATTACTTAAGGGTTTTTTTTCTAGATTCCTCTCTGTGAAGTGCATCCATAGAGTGTTTATTTAGATTTTTTGGAGTTTTCATTGATTTATTATGATTTCCTTAAGTTTAGGCTAATTAATTTAATTAATTACTCAATTAATTACCAAATTAGGCCATTTTATGATTTATTAAGTTTCAGTGGGTTTCATTGATGTGTTTAAGTTCATTAGGGCATATTATGATGATTTAAAGTGATTTGATCAATTTTCTTGATTTATTTTATTTAATATTAATTTATTTCTTTAAGTTTAAAATTTAATATCTTTTAATTTACTTTGAGATAAATCATAAAAACTTTTCCTATGGTGCATTTTAACCTCAATTTAAGTTCCCAAAGTTTCACTTTAATTGGATTAATAGTTTAATTAATTTAAGTTTGATTAATTTCATTTAAAGCCAAATTAATCCAACATTATCCAAAATTAATTGGGGATTTTATGTTTAATAGATTCTACTCATTGAGATGAATCCATAAAGCCCTCATTTACATTTTTTAGATTTATATTTTATTTGTTATGATTTTTTGAAGTTTATGGCCTTTTTTTATAATTTATATAATTCATAAAATGAAAAATTCTCATTTTAAACAGTGGCACCAATGTGGCGTCGACATGGCGCCATTGCCATGTGGCATAGCGACAATGGGCCATGCAGGATTGATCCCTACCATCCGATCAAAGATCGAACAGTCATAATTTTGCCTGCGGATTCCTATAAGGATTTGATCAAATTATTTGAGTAGATTTTGGCCATCCATTCCAAATAGAAGGAAGGATGGTGGAGATCCATCTCTATACTCTCTGGTAAGATACAGATATCGTCCATCAAATTTGATGTATTTTTGGTGATCCATGATGAATTTCAATGTGATTTCAATTGTAGAACAATCAATGATCGATTTATAATCGATTTATATGATTTAATCCCTTTATGATCAAATCTCTTCACAAAGGACCACAAAAATTTACTATAAGCTTCGGTTGTGAGGCATATCTCGTCAGCAGTGAACCCTGATGGTCGTTGTGCTCTGAGCACCTTCACCTTGAAGGGATGAAGCCATGGACATGATTTAGTGGCTTGCCTCCCTGCCAAACACCTTGGAGACCAACACTTGGTCATTTTCCATCAATTTTGGTCATTCTCCAACTCACGAAGTTAAAATCCTTAGGGAAAGATTCATTTGAGGTCATTTTTATCTCTAGAATGTGTAGGGAGAATCAATTTTCCATGAAATGCTCTCCTTCTCCTTTTTTCGTTGGGGGCTGAGAGGATGGCCATCAACTTTGGCTAAATTTTTGCTTGCTGGTGGTGAGAGGTCAATAAAAAGCTTTAATTATCCTTCTCTTCACCTTGTGGATGTTTTCGGAATGAAGATATGGAGAGGAGAGGGACTCTCTCCTTTCTTTCCATACATGGATGAGAGCCATATACGGGGGTTTTAGGTGATGGAATGTAGCCACCAGCGGCGAGGTGTTTGGACAATGGGTTGGTTTGGTCCCTCTTGACTTTGTGAGTGTGTAGGGATGAGAATTTTGAAGGGAGGAAACCATTTCCTCCCCTTTTCCTTCATGGCAGAGAGCAACCTCATGGGAGCCTCCCATGCTCTCTCTCTTGCTCTTTCCTTTGCTCTCTCTTGGAAGAAGCCAAGTCTTCCTTTGTTAAGGGGATGGCCACTTGATTCCAACTCATGGAAACATCCTCCAAGAGGTGGTTAAATGATTGAGTAAAATCCAAAGGAGTTTGGATGATGGGAGGAGGAAGAATCCATAAGGCATCTTGGCTTGGAGGAACCTCGTTTGCATACTCAACCTCATCTCCCTTTGACTTTTCATTTTATGTCTTTTGGCATCACCACCATAGCCCTTAGGCTAGTGTTTGGCTACCCAAACCAAAACCAATTTGAGTTTGAGGTTAAATCCAAATCCATTTGAGTTGGATTGGAGGTTTGAACCCAATTCATGTCACTTGGATTCAAAGTGATTTAACTTTGTTTATTTTGATTTAATTCATTTAATTTTGGGTTTAATTATCTTTAATTGTTGATTTATAAAGTTTTAATTTGATTAATTCCTTTAGGTTTGAATTAATTTTGGATTTCATTTCACTTTAACCCATTTAGGCTTAAATGGGTTAAGCTTGATTTCAGTTGGGTTCAAATGACCCATTTGGCTTAATTAGATATTTTTTTTTTGGACTCCAATCATGTCTAATCACTTGGAGTGATTAATTTCATTTTATTTCAATTCAAACCCATTTGACCCAAATTGGGTTTAATGGGTTAAGTTTCGGTTCATTTAAGTCAAATGACCAATTTTATCAAATTAAATCCAATGATTGGTTGGATTATATTTAATGATCATTTCCAAATAATTTTTAATAACCAAATTGAGTTGATTTCAATTTGATTTGGCTTTGAACCCAATAGGACTCATTTAGACACATTTAGACCAAGTGGTCTAATTAACCTAAGTAAGACCTAAATAAGTTTAAATTTTCTTAGATTCATGGTTAGACATATTTATTTTATCATTTGGATCATTTTAAATGATTTCATTTGGTAAAATTTTGGTGGGCCAACTTTTGACTTGGTGGGACCCGCATAAATCAAATATATGTCAAAAGGGTTGATTAGATTTGACTTTGATTTGGATTTGGATTCATTCATTTGATTTAATCTGAATTTTTTTTGATTTATTTGTATTTATTTTGATTTACTTCATGTTTGGAATTTGGGTTGAGTCTACCTAAACCCATTAGGTTAAATCAAACTTAAGGAGGATGCATTAGGCCACTAGGTATAATACCCTACATGTCTAATTAGGAGGCTCCTAATATAGGATTAGGTGTCCTAATTACTAATTTCAGAAATGATGTTAACCTCATCCAAAAATAAGGTCAACACTTATAATATTGAAGTAGTACTTCCACCACTGACTTATCATTAGTTAGTTTGATCTTCTTCTTTGGTAGGCTAGGGAACTACATATTCATTGATTTAACTTAACCATTTTCTTGGGGGTGGTGATATGAGGTAAACGTAAGAAAAATGCCTTAGGATTTGGTAGAATTCTTTAAGCTACATATTAAAAAAAATTATGGTGTATTATCTATTAGGACTATAATTAAATGTCCATATTGACAAATAATGTCAAACCAAAAAAAGTTATGAATGACTTGCATATTGACGTTGGTGAGAGGCTTGGATTTGATTCATTCTAAGAATCAATCATGATGAAACTAAAATTTCATTGACTACTAGTGAGTGTCAAGGGGAAAATTAAGTCCATTCGCCACATGGTAAATAGTCATGGACTAGTAAGCAATTGTAACTTATGTAAGGGAGACAACTATATTGGTGAAAGTTTTTAATAGTGCTTGCATCTCCTTGAGAAGCATTTAGAATTATTCTTCAAAGTAAGCCAAAAATATCCTTGTTATAGTAATCTATAGGCATTGCATCCTTTCTTTAGAATGACTATCATAATCACTTGAGTTTGATTTACAAAAAAACATCTTCTAGTCACCTTGTTTGAAGCCCTTGAATTTAAGAGATGTGACTAATCTCCTAAGTAACTTGCCTTTAAGTAATATATACTATGAAATTGTGATCTTAAACCACCTTAGGCCGTTGATAGTCTAAGTGACTTGCCCTATATTCAAGAACTCGATAAAGGGATCAATCTTGATTGATGAGTTATCTTAAATCACTTGTATTGCCACATCTTCTTTGACATTGAGACGCTTCAATTTGAAATGTTGATGGTCACCTGAGAACTCAATTTATAGGAGGTTACTGAAAAAAAAATTATGTTAGAAGTAGCTACACTATTTATGTATCCATTATGTGTTTATGTATCCCTGGCCTACCTAAGAGAGCATTAAAAGAGGTATCTGAATTAATAATATAGAAGTTTGCTTCAATTTTCAACTCATTTATTTTTAATAATATAGTGATTGAACCTAAAGCCTTCTCTCTCATTTGATTAAGCCCTTTAATAACATCTTAATAGAACTAACTCTTCCTATGTTGATCTTCAAAAATGATAATGTTTTGGAGTTCATGATGTTAACTAAAGTGTCAGGATCGACAAGAACTCTAGATAGCCTGATGTTTTCCACCTTGACCCATATGTAAAGGAGCTGATTATGGTCAATCCCTAGAAGTAAATCTTCATCAGAGAAAGTTACTCCAGGGACTTCTTTAAAATAGAAAACCTCATTCGAGGAAGTTGTTGCTGGAATGTCAAATATATATATATATATATAGATTGAGTAATGCTTGAACTAATGATTCCCTCATTTCCTTGGATAAGATAAGGGCATCATAAATGCTTAGCCTAGCAGGTAGCTTCCTAAGATGGGTTAAGACAATATAGTTGACCTTCGAAATAATTGGCTCAACTACTAGGTCTTTCTGTAAGGGTTCAAGACATTGGTCAATGATTTGTTTACCTTTGTCCTTAAAAGGAGGTAGGTGAGGTGGTAGGACCTTCCTACTACAGAGATTGACTTCAATAATATCTCTTAAATCAAAATCAAGGGTCATGTCGACCTATCCCTCATCATGCATATTTTTTTTCCAAAGATTGATCATAATTTGAGAATTCTGCTTCTATATTAATAGGAATCTACAAATCATTCTTTGACCTTGATTCATAAAGTATATCATAATTAGTAAAAAAAAAGGCTCTTTTGTATTTTTCTTGTTTTTCTTCATTCTTAACATAATCATTAAAGATAGAAAAAAATATAAGAAATGTCTTTTGTGGCAAACTTTTTATTCATATGTTTAAAATGAGTACATAAAGATAAAGGGACGTAGTGCCTAGCTTCTCTGTTCCTATCATACAAAATTCTCTTTGATACAATAGTCATTCCTCTCTCACCACTGTAGACATCTGGGCATCTGATGGTACTGAATGGGATCGAGGAGGAATTGCTTCTAACATAAGTAGATCAATCTAGATGATCCTCTTTCAGGTCTTTGTATAATCATACATGGAATTTTTGAACTTTTTCATCAAATATTTCTCAGAAGAATTGGATAAAGCTATATCTCAATAATTTGAAAGAGATGTATAAGAAGAGGTGAAAAAATCACATGTGATCACCTTGACGGACCCTTGTCCATAGTCCACAAGATATTTTTTAGGGATAATCATCAACCCTTTCTTGTAGTTCCTTTCTTGTATGGATTCAATTAGTATTTAATGCATTATCATGGAACATTCAATCAATTTATCTTGATTGAATGAAGGAAGAAAAGAGGTAAAATACAAGCCTTATTTAATAAAATCCAAGGAATAATAAAAAATTTGGCCAAGCTTGTTTCCAAAAATAGATTAAATTTAATTTAATGCACTCAATTCCAATTAAATGATGATGAATCAAATCTTAGGAGAATTCAAATTAATATTCATCATGAGATTAATTTGAATACAATTAAGGGTATAGCTAGCCATGAGAAGTTTCCTAAACCCTAAATTAACCCAAATAAATTCAAATTAACTTAAATTAGTTCAATTAGAGTAGCATAAGATCAGGCATAAATATTCCATAAAAAGTTAAGTTCAAATTTACACATGTAATCAAGAGAATATTTAATTTGAACTAAAAATAATTCAAATTAAAGATTCAAATAGATGAATTTTTAATTTAGAAAAATATGGGATAATTATAGAAATAATTTGAATAACTCTCACATAATTTGTTTAGAGAATAATCATGAAAAAATTCGGCCAACAAGGTTTAGGATGAAAAGTAGGATAGGAGAGAGAAAACTAGGATAATATGAGAGAGAAAATTAATATAAAGAATAATTTCAGGATAACTGAATTTTATGCATCTAATAAATTGATAATGAATATATTTTAGCATGGAAATAGTTTAATAAATGTGAACTTAATTTATCTTACATGAAAGCACAATAAATGTAATATGATTTATGCATTTAATTCACATTATCCAAAAATGAATAATTTTAAAGAATAATTATAAATATGAAATATAATGTTTATGGATAATTTAAAATATATTGTTTTAAAATGAATGTATGATATATTTATTGTAGTGAGCATTTCATTTGCCTTAATATAGTTATTCCTAGAAAAATTCCCACCGAGTCCATGTCCAAAAATTTTAGCATTCTGATATAACTGAAGAACTAGGAGTTGAAGACTTTTCCTGCACACTTGAATTTAACCTAATTAATAGCATCAAAAATATATATTTATAATCAATATAAATCTAAATTAAGAATGGCATTTATAATGATTAATGTGAATAATTTATTCTGCAAAGAAATAATTAATTCTTATTACACTAAGTTTGTTATCATCAAATCAAATGATGAGATATACAACGTGTAGTCAACACTCACAGCCTTTAGCCTTATGATTGGAGTTCAATTTTCTTTGGCCAATGGCCTCCATGGAAATTGATTGAAAGAGCTCTCGATGAACCTTAAAAATGCAAGGAGACATCAAATTCTCCCATTGTCTTGATTCAATCACCTTCCCCAAGAAAAATTGAATCAAAGCATACCTTCCCCCTCCTCCTAATCTCCCCCGATTACTCCTAACACCAAATTCTAGCGAGTTGCAATGGGAATATGTCTCCACATTGATTTAAAAGGATGCGAAGCTTGATTCATCCTCTATAAGTTTCATCTTACTTTCTTGAATATTTTTCAAATGCAAACCATCGTCGAGACCCCACACCGGTGAGGCATGGCCAAAATCAACACCTTTTCAATTGGCGTTGGTCATTTATGAAGTGAAGTAGACCATAGAATAGATAGAATCATATAGATATATTCAAAATCACTCTTTGATCATCTTCCAATCAAAATCTGGTGATTTTACCATGTAGATCATCGATGATTAGCTGTGAAAAGTGAATAGTGCTCAGTCACTACTACCGATGGAGAAGATGAAATTGAGACCGTTCGTTCTTTCTATTCGGAATGAACAGCCATGATTTTTCTAGACTATTTAATTAATCCCCCTTGAGGAATCCACAGGATGATTTAGAACCGTATGATCAAAGATTGGACGGCCTAAATCAAATTGCATCCTTACCGCCAAAATAACATGAGATCCATATGGATCCCGCGTTGATGAATCACATGTCGCTGCATGTAAAGTGGTGCCATATCAACGTCACATGGCGTTGACCATTTTAAAATAAAAATCTTGATTTATTTTTATTAGAGAGATTTCAGAAAACTTTAAAATTTTCAAAAAATCATAAAAAAAAAATATTTTACTAAAACATATAAATAAAGGCTCTATGGATTTATCTCAGTGAGAAGAATTTGTTAAACCCAAAATATCCAATTTTTATTGGGTATTTTTAGATTAATTTGGATTTCATTAAAAATAATTAAACTAAAATTAAACTCAAACCATTAATCCAATTAATTCTAAACTTTGGGGAATTGAACTTAATGTTAAAACACACCTTAGATAAATATTTTAGGATTTATTGGAAGACAAATTCAAAGATATGAAATTTTAAACCATAAACCCTTAATTTATTGAAATAAATTAATATTAGATCAAGAAAATTATGAAAAATAATGGAATAAGCCTAAATCATCATAATGAACACCAATGAATCTTAAAATATCATTAAAACTCATTGAACTTTCATAATTCCTAAAATGACCTTAATTAGGGATTAAATGAATTAATTAATTCAATTTATTGACCTAAATTTCAAAAAATCATAATAAATTAATTAAAAAGTTAAAAAAATCTAAATAAACCCTTTATGGATTGATTTTCTAGAGGGGAATTTAAGAAAATTAAAATCCCTAATTAACATTATCTAATTTTGGCTTAATTTAAGTTTTATTAAAATAATTAAAACCCTCATTAATCCTAAATTACACATGCTATTAAGATAAATTTAGGAAACTTAAATTGGCAAGGAACCCCACTTGCCATAAAAATTTTAAGGCTAAATGATCTCGAGATTAGAAGTTGAATTGATAATCCCTAGGTCAATTTAAATGAAATTATTAATCAAAACATTATACAAATTATAAAAATTTATAACATTGATCAAAACCATTTCCATTAAGAAAAATTTTCTAACCCTCTAAAACTAAAGAATTTAATTAATTATGCATATAGAGTTTAATGAAATGATTAAAAATATAAAATTTAATCAAATCTTATCAATTTGATAAATTCATAATAAATCAATTAGTCAACTAAAATTAAAAATAATCAACCTCTGGATTTCATACCCAAATATGTAATTCATTAATATGAAAATTCCTTATATCCATTTAAGTTAATGAATAACCTAGTTCCAAATAATAATAATATAAAAACAAATGATTAATCAAATCAATTAAACCTAAGTAACCTAAAAGTTTGGAATGGCCTAGGCTCGGTTTAGTGCCTTAAATAGTTCATTTCCTAAGTTTATTAGGTTAATGTTGATAAATAAAACTTCATCTTAAGAGATTTAATGAAATAATGATATTTTAACATATAAAATTATATTTTAATTAGCCTACATGATGAGTTAAGGTTGTATAAATTAATGAATCATCTTAAGTTATGAAATTGAAATATTATAAATAATTTAAAATAATAAAACAAAAATCTTAAGCGATGAGATTATAAACATTCTACATAACTTAAATGGTAAATAGCATAAAATAAATAAATATAATCATTTGAATCCAAAAAAAACTTAAAAGTAAATATCAAATTAAATTTAATAATGATATATGATGAAAAAAATGAAATAACATAAAATATGAATGAATCAAATCATTTGATATTAAATTAAACTAAAATTGAAAATTAAATAAAATCATAATAACATGTACGTTTAACTAAGACTTAAGGAAATATTTTGACTTTAAATTAAAAGTAATAGCTTAAATTAAAGAAATAATAATCAAGATAAAAGAAATGTAATAAGAATAAAGTCTTTAAATCATAATAACATTAGATTATATAAACTATAACCTAAAAAAAGTGAAAATTAAAACATTAATCAAATCAAACTCAATTTAGAATAAATCATTCAAATGAATTCAAAAAAGGTTAATTAAGATATTTAAAATCATTGTTTGACCCATAGATTGGAAGAAAATTTCATTATACTAGGATTTAGGATGATCAAATAGAATGGGTTTTTCCCAAAGTTGAATTTATTTTATCCTTCATTCTTTAAAACCTAAATTTCAACCTTGACACAAAAGTAAACTTAAAATGGAAATAAACTAATACATCAATTGAATCACTTAAATTAAAATCACCTAATGGCAAATTGAACAAATTGTAAGAATAAAATTAAAAAAAATCAATTAAAAATAATTTTTTTCATCATATGATATAGTTTGGACAGAAGTTGTTACAAGGAGGTCTTTATACTAGTTTAATAATGGAATGTACCTATGAAGAAAAATTATGAAAAATAAAATATTAAATTTTAAATTAAACCAAAAATTGAACTTAAAAGGCCTAGTAAAGCCATGCCACACAAACCCCTTCATCACACACTAGATTGTTAGGTCACCGACCTTAGATATAGGTTAGGCTAATGATCTTGAATGCTTTATGATGTGATAGTTTTCTTGTTTTGTGGTGTAATATTTTAGACTAGATATCTAGGATTATTTTCACGAATCTAGATGATTGGGCATTCTTTTTAGGCTAACACTAATTTTTGTAGGCACTATATTTAAAGGGACCACTGTAACAAAAAACTAATAAATATTATTTATTTGCAGGTGCTGCTTAAGTCCTTAAGCATATCCCAATAAGATAGATAAGTTGGCAAGCAACTAATGCTTAGTATGTTTCAATATAAATTATTATTGTGTTGTATGTATTTTTTGACATTTATTTTGGAGGGATTATGAATTTATTTTAAATTTCAAAATATAATATAAGCTTAGAATTAGGTTAGGATTTATGGGGTCTAAGAATAGCATGAGCTGACTTTACCTGTTAGTGGTCACCTATGAAGCCTGTAGAGGGCCCTGAAGGAGGTGATGATCCTTGAATAAAACCCCCATTGATCATATGTGATTTGCTTACATGGTAGAGTAGCCATTACTTTCCCCCTTCATCTCTAATTTAGATTGACCTCACTATATTTTTTCTAACCCCTAAATATGATAGTTATATCTTGCCTTCCTTTAGAGTTTCAGTAAAGGTAGGGAGGCAAGTAGGCTTTTCAGATCGCTAAAAGATTTCTCTCATTATACTGTCAACTCAAACTTCTTCACACCCCTCAATACTTTAAAGAACAACAAGCATCGTTCATTTGCCTAGGTGATGAATTTGTTCAACATAGTGACTCACCCAATCAGTTACTGAACCTCTTTGCTCTTCTTGATAATGCATGTCGAGTATGGCTTTGACATTATCAAGATTTAACTTTATTCCTTTAGCATTGATAAGGAACCTCAAGAATATACCTAATCTAGTGCCAAATGTGCACTTCAAGAGCTTGAAATGCATATTATACTTGTTCAAAGTGTCAAAGGTCTATTTTAAATCTTGGATAATTTTTTCAAGCAATTTTCTTTTAACTTGCAAGTCATTCATATAGACTTCTACATTTCTCCTTCTTGGTTCTTTGAACACTCAGTCTATATAGTCTACCTCCAATAATGAAGTTCATTTTCTCTACGTTAGTAAGATGCATTTAGATTTGATGATACCTTAAGAAGGCATATATAAAGCTCATTATTTGGTAACCCACTGGCGATTGATGAGTGCATCTATTTTAGGAAGTGGGGTATATATCCTTAAAAAAATGCTAAGTTTAGATTGGTAAAATCTACCCACACTCTCCACTTCCCATTTGATTTTCACACCTTGATTACTTTAGATATCCATTCTAGATATAAGACTTCTAAGATAAAGTTAGCTTCAAGTAGTTTGGTGACTTCTTCTTTAATCTGCCTTTTAAGTAGAGCCACAAATTTCCACATTTTTTGTTTAATTAGTTGATCATCCTTTTTGATATTAAACTTATGGCAAGCACTATTGATATCAATACCCAGTATTTCAATCGATGTCTAAGAGAATATATATTTATATATCTCTTGGAAGGGTCAAACAAGGACTTCTTTATACTCACTGCCAAGGACTTCTTTATACTCACTGCTAAAGGTCAAGCTGATTTTAAGGACTCACTTGGATCTTGAGTGGTTAGCACTTCTTTAATTTCTTTGGTGATTTTCACCCATATTTGTCTGACTTCTAATTATAGAAATTGTTCCAAACTTTCTACATTACCTTTTTTTGTAGATAGAAGGCTTTAGATTGATTCAAATTTCCCCTAACCACCATTTCTTCATCTCATACTAGGAACAAGACTGACACATGCTTAGTTGATACCATTGCTCTAATGTATTGAGCAGTGGTCTACCAAAAATAGTATTAAGCATTGTGTGTCCATCCATGATAATGAAGTTAGCCATAGTTCTATATTAGTTTTTCCCTTCTCCCCAAGTTATTAAGAGAGTGATGATTCCTTTTGTCTCTCTTTTCTCTAGAAAACTCATAAAGGAAACCTCCTGTCGGAGCAAGTTAAACTATCCAAATTCATTTTGTCAAACACAAACTTGAATATGATATTCACTGAGCTCTTTATGTCGATGAGAATACTATATATATATATATATATATATAACATGACAACTATCACATCATTATAGGGGTGGATAATTGCAATTTTGTCTTCCTCTGAGAAATTAACTAGGATAATTGAAGTAGTGGGTGCTCATGCCATTTCTTAGATTAAAATAAGTCATTTACAAAAAAAAAAAAAGATCTTTCAAATCAATCTAAACTATCTCGATCAGGTGTAGTATTAGTCTTCCTTCTACAAAACCCTCAAATGACCTTACTATCCTACCATCTTATCTAGATCAACCATTAAGAAATAAATATAAATATCAACAATAAATTTTAGATATTTATAAAATTTAAAAGTTATTTTCAAAATTGATTTTTCAAATTAGCCCAAACTAGTCTAAGCTAGACTATCCGTAGCATTCATATTACCAAATCCCCTATACAACCCCTCACCATTTCACCATAAGCACCATATCACTTCCTAAGATGTTATACTAATTTTTTATTAAAAAAAACTTCATTAAAATATAAAGTGAAGTACACACACGCGTGCGCACAAACACACACACACACATAAATATATATATATATATATATATATATAATATCACCTCTGACATAAGATATACCAAGTTATCACTAAGTATAAGCACGCATAGACTACTGTCTAGCTTGGATGAAATTGTATTCTTCTCCAAATATGTGGCTTGTTTTGCTAAATAATCAACAAGTTGATTTCCCTCTAGACATATTTAGCTGATCCTAAACACACTTGTTTTACTTGAAGATATTGATTAGGTATCATCGAATGCAAGACTCTTTAATAACTAGATTATTAAGAGTTGGATAATTAGCTTTTAACAAAATTGAGTAGCTATAATAGCTGAAGAGATCTTCAAAAATGTTAGCAATGCAAGTAATTCTATGTAAATAGCTGAAAAGGCAGAGCAAGGCATGGAGAAGTAAATGACACATTGCCCCCATCAAATTATTGTAGATTTTACTAATATCAGTAGTGTGAAAAGTGTACAAGGGCCGTTGCATCAGTACCCGGGTATAGTGTTAAATAAGCAAGGGTTCCCACATTATGGATGGATGTGGGCAAAGAAGTTAGCCCATGAAACTAGAATTGGGTTAGGAACTTATAATATAGGTATTCTTATAGGTAAATTAATGGAATTAATAGATATTATGGTTCTTAGGAAGATAAATATTTTATGTACTCAAGAAACTAAATGGGTTGGGGAGAAGGCCAAGGAGATTGATAGTTTAGGTTTTAAACTTTGGTATTTAGGTAGAAGTCGAATCAGAAATGGCTTAGGTGTGATTATATTTAAACGTTTGAAGGATAATATTATAAATATTAATAGATTTAGAGATAGAATTATAGTTTTGAAGATTATTATTGATACTAAGATTATTGATGTTATAAGTGCTTATGCTCCTCAAGTTGGTTTGGATGTAGGCTTAAAAAAAAAATTTTGAATGAATTAGAGGGAGTAATACAAAAGATACCTCTTGAAAAAAAAGGTATTTTTACAGGAGGTTTAAATGGACATGTTGGCAGAGTGGTAGAATATTTTAAAAATATTCATGATAGCTATAGATTTAGAGTGACTAATGAAGAATAGGACTATATTATATTTTACTTTAGCCTATGATTTTGTAGTTGCTAATACTTTATTTAAGAGAAAAGATAAGCATATTATCACTTATAAAAATTGATCTAGTAAAACACAAATTGATTAGTTTCTAATAAGAAAATTAGATCGTTTATATTGTAAATATTGTAAGGTCATTTTGAGTGAAAGTTTAAGCACCCAACATCGACTGTTAGTTTTAGATTTTAAGATGAAAGATTGTAAGAAGAAAAATAAATCAAATTATTATCTTAGGATTAGATGGGGGTTACTTAAAGAACACAAATAAAATATTTTTAAGAGTAAGATACAAGAGCTTAAAATTCGGGGTGCTCATAAGAAAGTTAATGTTATGTGAAAAAAAGTAGCCAGAGAAATTAAGTAAGTTGCAAAAAAATGTGCTTGAAGAATTAAAAGAAAAAGCTTCTTTTAATAAAAATAGTTGGTGGTGGAATCAGAATATACAAGAAAAGATAAGAAATAAGAAACATTGTTATAAAACTTGGTTTAGATGGTAAAACTCGAAGAATAGGGAAAGATATAAAGTGGCATGTAGAGATTCTAAGAAAGAAAAATATGATGCAAAAAAATTAGCTTTTACTGATTTATACAATAGATTAGATACCAAATAAAATGAAAGATGTATGTATAAGTTAGCCAACCAAAGAGATAGGAGAAGTAAAGATCTAGTTCAAGTGAGCTATATTAAACATGAAAATCATAAAGTGCTTTTCTTAGAAAAGGATATTGAAAATAGATGGATGAGATATTTTGATAAACTTTTCAATGAAGGATCACAAAATATGATTGATTTTAGCAACCTTAATACCATAAACATAAATATGAAGTGAAGTACAAAAAGTGTGGAAGAGAGGAATATATATATATATATATAAGATCACCTCTGATATAAGATATACCAAGTTATCACCAAGTATATGCCTGCATAGACTACTATCTAGCTTGGATAAAATTGTAGCCTTCTCCAAATATGTGGCTTTCTTGGCTAACTGATCAACCAGTTGATTTCCCTCTATATATATTTGGGTGATCCCAAACACACCTTGATCTACTTGAATGTATTGATTAGTTTCCATGGAACGCAAGACCCTCTAATAACTAGCTTGGTAAGAGTTGTAGAATCAACTTTTAACAAAATTAAGTTGCTATAATAGCTGAAGAGATCTACAAAGCTACTAGTAGTGTAAGTAATTGTATGTAATAATTAAAAAGGCAAAGCAAGCCATGGAGAAGTAAATGAAAAATTGCCTCATCAATTTTTTTGTAGATTTTACTAATATTAGTAGTGTGATTCTTAGATATAAATTTACCATCTTCATTGAATTTAATGTAGGAGAGTTCAAGTTTATTCCAATTGATTAACTACCAAGTAGGCAATGTAGGTGGGTAGGAAGATTAGATGGATTGATTCCTTTTACTTTTGATTGTCTGAAGCATCCATTCCTTTGAGCTTTCTAAAGCTTAAGCTAGCTTGTTATCATGTTTGTTGCTATTTTAAGCCATCCAGATAAATGAAAATGAGATCAAAAGTGTAATAATTTTAATGTGAGGGATTAGATTATGATGTTAGCAAGGTTTCAAACTCCTTAAGAAATCCAAGGGGGTAGCACTACCACACCTTGGGGTAGGAACATTGAATATACCCTCCATATGAGTCCAAATAAAATTATTGAATTTACAAGTGAGAAATAAATGTGCAATATCTTCCTTACTTTCAAAACACAAGTACTATTTACAAGGTACTCTCAAACTTTTTATCATTAATTAGTAACAAAATGTAAAAAAGTATCCAAAGAAGAAAAGACATAAAAGACATCATGTTATTATTCCATAGCATTTTTCCCCAAGTGGTATGGGTACCTAATCTCAGATTTATATAAATTGTCTTAGAGATTATTGCTATTCTTAATCACAATAGAATCTTAAGTTATGGTGTTGATGACATTTTTTTTAATATCATGAATGGTATATGTGGGAATAAATTGTTAGAGCTTCTCAATGTTACACTATTCAGTTAACCAAAGTCAAAGACCATTAAATCTAGTGGGCTAGACCTATTAAAGATGTCAATTAGAGGAACTACAAAACACTGGTTCCTAAGTGGTCTTGTTGTTATTATTTCAATCATATTGTTCTTGTTGTTATTTTTTCAATCTCATTTGAGTTATCAATTCGGATTGTTTCTCAAGGTAGCAAACTCATTCACAAGCTTGATAGTATTTCCAAAAACCTCTTAATTCTATTTTCTAAAGGTGGAGGAAAATTTTTTTTGCAATTTCCATAGTCTAATATAAGAATAGTAGTTACAATCAGTGACCAAGGTAACTTTAACATAGTCCATATAATTAACATGTTGAATCCACATGTTTAAGAATATAAAGTCTAAATATGATGGAAGAGGAATCAGGTTATCTAAAAGGAAAAGTGGGGCTTCATCAGAGCAAGTTTTGCTATGGTTTTTCCCACATTTATACTGAGAAGTATTTATACATTCACTATTAGTTAGAATATTGCCCAACCCTTCAAATGTTTTACCTTAGAACCAAGTGTAAGGGAAACCAAGGTAACCCACATCTAGAAGACTATAATTATTGAAGGCATCAGAGAATTCAATCATAACCACATTATTAAGTTTTTTTCCACCTCTCTTCTCAATAGGAAAAGTAATTATTTTAAATCCCCTCCTAAAACCTATGGACTTGGATGTTAGAGTTAATAGAGACAATCTTGTCCCAAAGTTTTCTTCTCAAACCACCTAAGCAAGATGCATAGACAATAGTTGCTTGGATACTGAAATTACTGCAACTAATAAGAACATGAAAAAATTGGGAATCTAATCAGTACATTCGCTCCAATGTTTACATGAAAAAAAAACCATATCTTGTTGCTACAACTAGAGAACTAGTTGAAGTTAATAAGTTCTTCTAATATAATGGATGATTTAAGTGCAAACCATAAGTTCCAGGATAGCAAAAGTATTAAGTTTATGAATTCAAATAAGATATTTAAAATATTAAAAGACATTAATTTCTGTAATGCCTCTTATGTTCCAAATCAAGAAGTTAGTAACTTAGTTTGAAAGGCTCTCTCATGTAACCCATGTAAGATACATGTCATCATAAGAAGCAAGGATTCCTACATATGAAGAAGCCCTTAAGTTTTTAGCTATAATAAATTTGGCATACTTCAGTTCTAATAATCCTTTTAGCTTATGTTTCTTGGATTTTTGAACCATCCAATCATCTTCTAATTCATTGAGTGTGTTATTAAGATGTTCAATGTTGGTGATTGTGTTAACTTCTCTTGAACAGTTTCCAACGATGGAATAAGTTGGTAATGATCCATGGATTGTTGATCTTCCCTTCTTTCTACTCATACTACTATAATTAAGTTAGGATTATCATTTTGAATAATTTGAGTCCATTCTTCATTCTCAACATATGAAGTATTCTAAGAAAGTATGTTTATGACTTGGTCTGTCACTCTTAACTAAAGGGAGTACTCTCAGTATTGGGAGCAGATTCAAAGTGGTATGGTTACTATCTTGACCTTTTTATTTATTTTACCACCATTTTGATTTGGGTTCCTATGATCTTGGTCTTTATTAGGATATTTTCCTCTTATGTTAGGGTGGCCAATGAAATAGTTCTCCATGATATGTACAAATATTATGCATTTCAATAATAGGTTTTTGCTTTATCTCTACAGATTGTCAGTAACTATTAGTGGGGGAGCCAATCCAAACTTCTTCAGTATACTGAGAAGTAATGTCCATTTGAACTAGCACACGTGCAGCAAAATGTCTAGAAAAATTTTAAGTGGGTAGGTCCAATTTTAGTAATTTTTTAAAAATGATAACTGGTGAATATAAAATATGTTTGATGCAAAGATGTTGTTGAGGTTTGGGAATTTGAGTTAGATGGAATCAATGGGTGGTTTTTCATTATAGTCAAATGCTGGTGTGCATTTGAGGACTTTCATTGAAACATTGTCAATGAAGTACATCTTTTTAGAGAATATTCTTACATAATCTTCTTCTTTATTTAACTTGATGATAATATATTTTTTATTTAGTAGACCGACACTTCACTGCCCAATCAACTTTAGGATGTCAAAATGTTTTCTAATCACATCTACTTTGGGATTATTGTAAGCAAACTTGCCAATACCTGTAATTTATAGCATAATTCTTTTAGCCTAAATACTTTATTACTATTATGACTCTAATAACCAATCAATTAAATTTAAATAAATTTTATTAGACCTCTATTACACAAATTACTTTAGACCTAGTTAAGACTCTAATGACCTTAGCCCTAATGCACAAATGACCTTAGACTTTAGACCTACCATTTTTGATATTGTAAGGTCCTTCCCAATTTAGATCAAACTTTCCACCTTTTTGGTGATGGGGAATGATAGGCCTTCGACATAGTAGTACTAGCTCACCCATTTTGAAGCTTCTTTGGTGAATCATATCATCATGAGCTTGGATCATCCATGCTCTATATGTTTCAAGATTTTGTTGAGTTTATAACTGAAATTTATCTAAAGATTCAAATTCTTCAAGTCATATTCAGACATTTTTCTCTATTGTATGTCCATTTTGGATTGTAATATGGAGTGGAGGCGATTATACTTCAAAAGGAAGTATGGTTTCTACCCCAAAGACAAATGAGTATGGTGTTGCTTGTATAGTGGATTTATATGTAGTACAATATATATCATCAATCTATCTTAAATTTCTCAATGAAGTGATAGATTTTGACATTCTTGAAGGTAGTACCACTATCAGATATATAAATAATGTAGTCTCAAAAAAATTTCATTACACTATCAACTTTAACTTCTCTTAGGGGATTTTCTTCTGCCCATTTTGAGAAGTAATCAGTGGTAGCCAAAATGTAGAGATGTCCTCTAGATTACGGAGGGCCTATTAGACCAATTATATTTATTCCCCAACTTTTAATTAGCCATAATGCCATGTTTGAATGCAAGGCATTAGGAGTTTGAAGTAATGTGTCTATGTGTATTTGACTTTGATGACATCTTTAGCATGTCCAATGCAGTCTTGAACTATGATGAGCTAGTAATATCCCATTCATTTGATTTTACTTTTCATCTTATGATCATATTGGTGTGCACTGTATAACCTTCATGAACTTAAGTCATTTTTATCTTTGCTTCATCTAGTCCTAAGCATGACAACCACATTTCGTTGAATGAGTGGCAATATAATGTGTCATTCACAATACCATATCATAATGCTCTTTAAGAAATTTAACAAACTTTTGACTTATCTTTGGTAATCCACCACCTTTAAGATAAGTGATGAATGATTCTCCCCAATCATCTTCTTCATGTATTGCTAAAATCTCTAAGCTTTCTTTAGCTCTAAAACTTGAAGAGTTAGTGTCAATGCTAACCTACTTTTGACTATTATTATAATTGGGTCTTCTTGAGGATCTGTCATTTCTTTAGCAAGTTTAGCTAATACATCATCCTTATCATTTTTTTGACGTCACACTCATGTAATTATTACTTCAAGGATTTATTTCAGGAGCACTAGGATGTGCTTATGATAAAGCACTACTTCAGTATTGTTTATCCTGAAATTCATAATTATTTGTTGAATTTTGAGTTGAGAATCTCCATAAATATGAAGTTTCTTGATTTTCATATTAACTTCTAATCTTAGGCCTGTAGTTAATGCTTCATATTCTACCTTATAGTTTGTTCGAGATTCAGTTAGGCTGTATGAGTATTGAAGTATACCACTTCATGATGTAATAAATATTAAGTTAATTTTGACATGTATTATAGGTAATCCTGGTGGTTCAGCTGACTTCATTGATGAAACTCAATTGAATTAAAGGTTCCATTCTGATGATTATTAAGCTTCTTCTACTTCAAAGATTTTCTCATTAGGTAATTCATCGTTAAGTGGAGAATCTGCCGATAAAAGATGAGAGGTTAGAAGGTAAGCCATAGCTTACCCTTTTATAGCCTTTTGTGAGACATATGTTATGTGAAATTGAACAATAAGATTGCCCATTTTGCTAAGTGACCTATTAGAATAGGCATAGTCATTAAGAATTTAAAAGGATCAACTTTGGATACTAAAGTTATCTTAGGTGATAACATGTAGTGATGTAAGTTTTGAGTGGCAAATATTAATGCTAAGCATTGCTTCTCAATAAGAGAGTATCTTGTTTGAACTCCTATTAAATGTCGACTTATATAGTATAGGGCATTCTCCTTCCCCTCTTTATTTTTTGAGCTAACAAAGCTCCAAGTGATCATTTTAGGGCTGCTATATATAATATCATTGATCTTCCTGTTATTAGTGCTTCCAAAATTAGGAGATGCAATAAATGTTATTTAGGCTATCGAATAGTCTTGTAGTGAATGTAATTGTTTCAAGGCTTTAGGTGATGACATCTCTGTTATTTCTTTGACTTTAGAGGGGTCAATGTTAATTCCTCTATAGTCCATAATAAAGCATAGAAATTTTTCAAAAGTAATACCAAATGCATATTTTAAAAGATTCATTTTTAAATTGAAGCTTTGAATTCTATTAAAAATAACTCTTAAATCACTCAAGTTCTCACTTTGAGCTTTGCTTTTAACAACCAAATCATCAACGTAGCATTCTTCATATCTACACTCCCTTATCATGGTGAGTTTCAGTCATATCCCCAAACTGACCCACCATAAGTTTAGATTCCTTAATATGTGGACTTTATTTCCTGACTTTAATAGATACATAATGAATGCTTGGATTGGTGTGGATAAGAACAATCCTTGGATTAAATTATGGCCATTACATAAAGCTACCAATCAAGCTCTCAAGAAATGGAAAATAAAAACTTTTAGCAACATCCATAATCTGATCAAATCCATAGAGGAAAAAATCAACAACATTTAGAATAAAATGATTGGAATGGACAATCAGAATACTAGTGAACTTGAAACCCAATTAGAATAGCTCTAAGCAAACTTACAAGAATATATTGATAAAGAAGAGGACCTACTAAAACAAAAAGCTTCATCAAACATCTTTCTCTAATGGGATAGGAACTCTATATACTTCTATGCTTGCATTAAGAGGAAAAAAGAAGGAAACTGGGTAACAAAAATTAAAGACATAGATGAAAGATGGATTAATAACTAGGATAGTATTGTGGAGAATTGCTTAAGCTATTTGTCAAACTTACTCAATCAACCACAAACACAAAAAAACAACTCACTAGCCCAACCAAGAATTCTTTTTGATTA
The DNA here is from genome assembly GCA_021442155.1 of Cymbidium sinense. Lineage (NCBI taxonomy): Eukaryota > Viridiplantae > Streptophyta > Magnoliopsida > Asparagales > Orchidaceae > Cymbidium > Cymbidium sinense. The sequence goes on along the minus strand of CM038215.1, from coordinate 218,991,261 downwards.
AAAGAGTGTTAATTAACAATGAGGATCTTATCTCAGTTCCCTTTAAAGAAGAAATTTTGATGGCACTCAACTCCATGGATGGTTACAAGGTAGCTAGACCAGATGGTTACAATGCTCTTTTCTACCAGAAGGCATGGCATATTGTGAGACTTGAAGTCATCAATGTTATACCAAGTTTCTTCAGAGGTTAATATATTGATAATTTCTTCTCAACCTCTACTATTATTTTGATTCCAAAAGAAAGAGATGTCCACACTTAGGACAAATTAAGACCTATATGTCTAACTCTTGACATTAACAAATTAATCAGTAAGATCATTGCAAATCAAATTCAAAAACTCCTCCTTGCCCTCATCTCTTCCAATCATGTGGCCTTTGTGAAGGGAAGGAATATCATTGACAATATACTTCTTGCCCAAGAACTCATCAAGGACAATGACAAAAAGAGTAGAGGAGGGAATGTGATCATGAAGATTGAACTCAAAGAAGATTTTGACACTATACATTGGAGCTTCATCCTCTTATTCCTTAAAGAAAGGGGATTTTCAGATGACTTTTGCATCCTCATTGAGAGAATTTTTGTAAATAGCCATTACAAAAGACTTCTTAATGGACAATCCCAAGGATTCTTCAAAGTTAGCAGAGGTGATAAACAGGGAGACCTCTCTCCCCTTCTCTTTATATTTTAGCTTTAGACCTTCTCTCAAGAAATCTAAACAAGGAAGTTGCATCAAAGAAAGGAATTGATTTCAACACTAATATCAACCTCAAGATCACACACATAACCTTTGTAGATGATCATTTGCTTTTCTATAATGGAAGTAAAAAAATCCATCAGTACACATATGGAAATCACCTAGGAATTCACAACACTATTAGGTAGGGACAAAAATTCTAATAAATGTTTCTTTGTGTTAGAGAAGGGGATCACCAAAACAAGATTAAATGGATAAAAGAGAGGACAAGCTTCACCCATTACTCCTTTTCTTTTAACTACCTTGGCATCTAACCATACAAAAGAAAACTCACATCCTCTCTTCCAACAGCTCCTTGATAAAATACAAATAGAAACACTCTTGTGGGAACTATTTCCTCTATTTTGGTGGAAGAGTCACTTTAGTTAAAAGTATCCTAAACTCAATTCCATTATACACCACCAAAGTACAATAGATTCCCAAAACCATTCAAAGGAGAATTGAAAGGATGTTAAATAGGCTCATTTGGAGCCCCAAACAAAAATCCATCCACTGGGCTAGCTGGAGGAAAATGAGTAAACCAACTTGCAGCGGTGGTCTAGGATTCAAAATATTAAAAGATAACACTAAATGCAATAACATCAAATTGTGGATCAAATTTTGAGAGAGGAATACACTACAGGCTAAATTCATGCATCAAAAATATCGCCAACATACTCACCCAGTGGTCACCCAACCATGGAATTCAGACTCCTCAACTTGGAAACACATGTTGAAGCACAAATAGGAAGTAGAAAATCTAATTTTATAGGATATAGGAGAGGGGAAAATTGACTTCTGGAATGATCACTAGATAAGGGAAGAGGCCCTTTTCAATTTGAAGATGGAGGGAAGACCACAATAATCCCATCAGGTTTCAAAATTCTAGAATGACTCACATTGGAATGTAACTAAATTGAAAGAGAAACTTCTAGTACATATATGCAAGGAAATCTGTGATATACTAATAGAGGCTACCAAGGAAGATAAGCTCATTATAAAGGTAAAGCCAATATCACTTCCATTTTCAAAACTATTTATGGAACTTTGTGGTATGGATCCAGCAAACTGCCATGGTGAAAGGTGATAATTTTGCCTCCAATTCTACTTCCAATTGCACTTCCAATTCCAAAACTATTCAATGAAGTATGCTTTATAGACATATGTAGGGCATGCATCTATTGGAATGTCATTATGGGTTCGCATAGTGAATAAGAAGATTGGGTTTACATCCCATTGGAATGTCGTTAGGGTGTTTATATAGTGAACATATGGATTAGACTTATATCTCATTGGAATGTCATTATGGTGTTCACATGGCGAACAAAAAGATTGGACTTAGATCCTTTTGGAATGCTAAAATTATAGGGGAGTTTGCATGGCAAACAAATGACTGAGCTTACATCCATTAGAAAGACATTACTATTAGGATATTCGCAAAGTGAACAAACTGATTGAACTTACATCCTTTTGGACTTCTAGTAGATTTAGGATGTTTTCATAATGAATAGAAAGGTGTTTGATTTTTTATTCTTAAGTAGTGACTTGATAATGTAGAAGTAGTGCCATAGTGCTAGGGGTTCTCAGCACCTAGAGTTTAGTGCCTCAACGTAAGTGAATCAGCACCCCAGTGATGTCAGTTAGAAATATAAGTCTCAAATTAAAAGGGAAAATGCTTCAACACTGTATACCCAATGTCGTAGTGCTAAGGCGCCATAAAGAATGATAGAAAGCAGGTTGACTGTTTGACCAACACCATGGTGGTGCTAATGTAGCATCATGGTGCCAATTAAAAAGTTGTTAAAAAGGCTGACAGGCTTGCAGTAAAATTTAACATAAAAGGATAAAACTTTTACCGACCGGTTTAATCGAGCACCGTTACACGCGAGCACCGCGACGCATCAAAGCACCACCACAATACCGCTCCATTATTGTCTATTGCAATTTTCAGATCTTGTTGATTATGAAATTAAAGGTAATAAGTGTTCATAAATATATCTTTTTTATTATCATGGTAACCATCTTGTCCAGTTAACTAACACCTAGGCACTGCATGTGTAGAGCCATGGTGCTTGTCCTGTATTTCAAAAATTGAGAGGCCAACATCATGGTGTTGGGTCAAATTGATAAATATGACCCCCTAGGCTGCCAAAATTTTAATTCTAAAGCTTTGGTTCTTTCAGGAGTTCTTATAACCCTTTGTCTTCTTAGCTTTTGTTCAGCTTCAGGATAGTAAATATAGTGTTGAAGATCATTCAGAAGGATAAGAAGAGGGCATCCTTAAGCGACACTAGTCGATTTGTCAGTATGGATATGGAGAGGAGGTACCAACACACTCATATCAGTGAGCACCTCATTCTAAAGAGGAGCTTCCATAATCCAAGTGGAAGCATGGAGAGGGTTATCAATGAGCAAGGATGGGAGCATCTCACTATGTAATGCTACTTGCATCGTCCCTATAGTGCGAGAGTTCTTCATCAGCAGGAAGGATTACTAGGACAACCAAGTTTTTGTGTGGGAGAAATGAGTATGTTTCGATAGTACTTTTATAATGCATATTATAATTTGCAAAGTTTTGCTTATGATAAATATCTTTCCTACTATAAAAATCACCCCAATTTTGATAAAATCTTAGTTTATTTACGATTAGAAATTTACATGTCTAGTGGAAATGGAGGGAGGAAAAGATTATCAATTTTCTTGCCACTGGCCTAACATCTGAGGCTAAAGCTTGGCATTATTTTATTTTTGCCAAGCTAATGCCTATTAGTAACATCAATTAGGTGACTAAGGATAAAGTCATCTTGAAATTTGTAAATCAAAAGGGCTTTACTATATATATAGGAAAAATTAATTATAATTCAATTTGTAATATTCTTACGGGTAGTATTACCATAAGGTATGGTCATCCTTCTCTTATTTATTCTTTATATGTTGCGACTAGGGCATCGTGGGACCAAGATAAAGAAGTCCATATATAAAAGGCTCCCCTAACTAAGAGAATGACTAAAGGGTTTGGATTAAAAATGGAAGTAAGAGAATACTCATGCACTCCTCAGTCTAGATCTAAATCCTCTAAGATGTTAAATGACCAACTCTAAGAAATTGGAGGAGAAGTCTTATAATTAAGAAAAAGGGTAGGCAAAAGCAACTGACGATAGCAGGAGCTGAAGAAGGAATTTGATTATCATATCGATCAACAGTAGCAGTAATTTTCATACATGAATGAGTTGAACTCAGTACTAGTTCAAATGTTTAAAAATTGTAACTTTAATGTTAGCCCAAGTAAAGTTCTTTTTCCTGTAACACCTCATTATCACCCATATGTTAGCACCCCGTTGGAGCTAGAAGAAGAGGAGGAGGAAAAGGACTATGACTTATTGGATATATTTTTCCCCCTTTTAATTTTTTATATGTATTTGTAAATATGTTGCTTTTTTATATCATTATAATTTTACTTGGAACATTTCTATAATAAAATTTATTTTTTATAATAAAATTTTATTTTATATTATTTATTTATCATCTCACATACTGATTGGCTATCTCTTGAAATTAATTATAATTTAGGTATTTATTATAAGTTAAAAATTTAATTAAATAAAATTTCTAACTTAAAGAAAACTAGACTGAAAAGTCAATTCCTTAGCTCTGGAAATTTAGTGCCTTGGTGCTGGGAATCCAACGTCTCAGCCCTAGATGGTGGAACTTGGGCTTAAATCATATAAGGCAACGCTTAAGCACTAGGGAAGTGGTGCAATAGCATTGATAGGGTGCTTAGGCGCTATATGGATAGTGCTACAGTGTTATAAGTGAATATTTCGACCTTACAACCCAAGAAGGCATCATTACGGCACCAAGATACGAAGCCACGATGCCATTTGTATAGCACTACAGCACTATAAAGGGACATTTTAGCCTTATAACCCGAGAAGGCAATGTTGTGGTGCCTAGATGCAGTGCCACGACGCTAGTCATAGTGCCTCAATGCCATACAACAGCATTATGAAGTGGAGTGTTAAGGTGCAAAATCTCGATAGCTTAACTCTGTGGTGTTGGGTATCAACAACGCAAGTCAGAAGAATTTATTCTAAAGTAATTTCTTATCTAATTTGATGATTTTTATAAAATTTGGCATCATAACAACTTAGTAATATTATCTTTCAAAATATTTTAGTACAAAATGCACTCTTATCCAATGTTCTAAATCTAAGATCAACGGCGGAGATAGGATTTTCATCTCATGGCAGAACCAAGTTAGACATCGAAAATCTTGAAGTTTTGAAGTTTTAATTTATAGTGAATTAAATGTCGATTAATCTTGATTTTAGCAAAATATTATCTTGGCAATGCCTAAGTTTTTTGTAATTAACACGGACATGTTCTTCTACCTTTCTCTAAATCTAAGATCGACGAAGCGAGGATCATCATTTTGCACCGGATCCAAGATCAATAAAGAATTCTTCAAAGTTTTTCTATGAAGCAAGGAATTATATAGAAGAAACTTTTCATTTTAAAGTTTTACCTTGAATCAGTTGCAGTTTGGTTACAATCTTTCCTAGCGTAAGAAGGAGAGTGTGCAGCGAAGAGAAATGTGCAACAGAGTCTACAATCGAGAAAGAGAGGAGAGTGAGCATAAAAAGAAAGAAGAAGAAGAGGAGGTGAGTCTGCCCCTCCCCTTTTTTCATAAGAAACTGCTTACCATAATCATTCTTGCCTTCTAACAGCTTCTTCTCTGCACTTTGGGTTGTTATTGCTGACGGGGATGGCTATTGGTGGTAATGGTTAGTGTTTTTTAGATTCTTAAAACTTACGGGTAGTGGAGCTAGTGCTCTGAGTTGGATACTTTATTTTTCTTTATTTTTTAGCTGCAAGCAAACTCCAACAAGTTCAAAGAACAAAAAGGAGAAAATATAGTAAAGATGATCTATCTCTCTAATTGAGAATAAATTTTGCACTTAAAGCCACTAAGTAATAATAAGAGAAAATAAAGAAAGAATACTAAATAATTATTCTTTTTAATTTAAAAATTACAATGTTATTAACTTATTGTTCAATGACTGAAGTAAATTTAACTTTGAAAAAGATACATAGACAAAGTAAAATGATGATTACTTGCACAAATCAAAAATCAAAAATATGAAAAACTTGAATCAATAAAGTTGTGAAAGCCTTTAGAAAGGATCTAAACTTATTAAGCACAATAATGATAATGTGAGATATTTAAATCCATGAAAGTTGAATTGAAAAGAACTCAAGAATAAATATTTGAACAGTATAGAAAAAAATAATTTCAATCACCAAAACCATTAATTCAAAAACCACATGTTTGAAATCAAATTACAATAATCTTACTCAAGTGCTTTTGGAAGAATGAAGATGAGAGAACAAAGACTTTAAGGTTTATTCTCCAAAGCTTGATGATTTCTTGAAGAAGATGAAGAAGATCTCCCTTTGAATTATTATTGAAGATGTAAATGTATGAAAAAGTTATGACACCACATAGAATTTAAGAATTTCTTATTTAGGTAATCAAATTCATCATTAAGGAATAAACAAATTATCTTAGAAGATGAACATGTTATCCTATAATAGATTTAATCACTTAAATAAAAACTCTTAAGGCTAATAGGTCTTATTAATATTCAAGAGATTCATGCCTTGAACTACATGAAAAAGTATAAAAAGGTTTATTTTATACTAGGATCATGGTTCCCTGGGCAAGCCCAAATAGTTAATTACATCTTAGGAATAAGGATTTCTTTTAACAATACTCTTGATTGAAGAATTGGCATTTATTTCTATAGATTTTTAAGCTATGTCCAAAGGAAAATCATAATTTGGAATTTCAAAAGGGAACATTATAATGTGGAAGGAGTTCTTTTGGAAACGAAAAAGAAAAAAGAAGAAATGTACATAAATACTAGAATACCAGTGGACATTTTAACTATCCTACTATTGGGCTTGAAATTTTAAAATTTAAATAAAATTTTAAGTCAAAATTTTATTAGAAATGTAGAGCTTATATTCTAGCAGCACAACACTATAGAAATGCCTAAAGTTGAAGGCTTACTCCACTAGGATGCTTTAGATCCTAAGTCTATAAGTTCTTCTAACACAAATTAGAGGCTCGACCTAATTCAACTTTTGATAATTATTGGCTATTCCTCTCATTTTAGGGAATGAATCTATCATTAACTCTTTTGGACTTATAACCAACCTAAAAGGGCTACCACCTAACTCCATCTAAGTGAATTTTAAATTCATGATGCCATGTCTCATGTATGCAAGATGGCTAAGCTATTGTATTTTAGGAAAGAATATAACAAGCTAGACTCACTCTCTAATCCTAAGATCAAATTGGATATGATATATATCGAACTAATGCAATATTTTTCTAGCTTTTAGATATTTTGACTCATAATTCATTTAAAGCTTTTGGGGTATGCAATTTATGTCTACAATGAGATGCATTTAAAAGTGGTCATGGAAAAAATCAAGAAGATAAGGCAAACTTTCCCAAGAAGGTGGTCATCCTCAAAGGTCAGTTGCCCCTTATGTACAATGGCTTTAATTTATGTGGGAAGTTTTGAATTTCTTGATTTTTGTTTAAGTTGTTTAGATTTAGGTTTGGTAGAAAATTTTGTTTTCTTAAAAGCCTAATGTCTAGGCACTCATCATAGAAAACACAAGAAGAAACCTAGAAAAATAGGTTGATTATATTGTGCATCCAAAGTAAATCAAGCCAAATTTAAATTAAAAGAACCATTGGCCAATGCAGCCAGGTACCGCTGTACACCATAGAAGAAATAAAAAATGGAAAGTCGAGCTCTACTTTTATATATCCCAGCCTAGAACTATAAGTCTAGATCTATGGGTCATATTCTAGGATCATCTCCTTTTTCAAGAACCTCCTTTGGGCTTCATAAGGAACCACAAACTAGTAGTGTCAGCTCTTACTATTCTTAGACTCCATGGATCCTAACCTAGTTATTGTCTCAAATTGCATTTGAAATTCAAAAATGAAATTCCTAAGCCATACAAAATAAATATCAGGAAATGCAAATAGCACACTAGTAGTTATATTTACAAATATACAATTCCAAGCCCAGCTGTCTTATTGGGCTATGCTTAGGAACTTAAGCATACATGCAAGAAAATATCATTTATATATATTTTATTATGATGGTCCCTCTTAGCAAAGCCCCTGCAAAAGATACCATTAGTTCTAAAAAGAAGGTCCTATCATCCAGTCTAACAAGCAAACAATCCTAGCCATCCAAACTAAAAAAAATTACGTTATAAAATAATAAAGCATTACTTCACATTATAGAATATCACAGATCGACCTAACCTAAATCTAGAGTCGATGACCCAACATTTTAGTGAGTGAATAAAATGGGCTAATGTGGTAAGACTATGCTAAGTCTTTTTAAGTTCAAGTTTCAATTTGGATTTCCAATATTTAATTTAATTTGATTTTGAGATTTCTTTTTTAATTTTCATAATTTTTCTTCATAGATATGTGTCATTGTTATACTAGAGATTTGAGGCATCAAGACCTCCTTCGGACTAGTAGCCCTATAATCTCGGCTGTCCAAATTATATACCATATGTTGCTAATTATGAAAACTTTTATTTTTATTCTATTAATTTTTTTAGTCTTAAAATTTGTTTAATTTACCATGGGTGGTATCAATTTAAATGATTTAATGATTTATAATTTCATTTTCAATTTAGGTGTATTTTATGTTAAAATGAAACTAAATTTTCAAGAATGAATAATATAATAAGTCCCATTTTGGGTGGAATCCATTCTATTCAACATTCTAAGTTCGGAAAGGATGAAGTTTTCATCCTATGGTGAGGATTCACTCAAAAGGGGTTTAACTAAGATTTAAATATCTTAATTAACCTTCTTTGAAGTTATTAAATGATTTATTTCAATTTGAGTTTAGTTCAATGAATGTTTTAATTTTATTTATTTTGAATTCTTCTTTTCATTTTTTTTCTTTTATTTAATGTTTGATTGATCATATTTTGATTTGGTTTATTTCTTTAAGGCATGTTTCTTCAATCAAGTTCAATTAAATTTCATTCATGTTATTATAATTTGATTTAAATTGGTTTCATTTGTTATTATAGTTTGATTTTATTTAATTCATTCCATTTATTTGGTTTGTATTATTCATTTAAAATAGGTTAATTAGGTTTATTTATTACATTATTGTTTATGCTATTGTAATTTACTTTGATTTACTTTTATTTTTATTTACATATATAATATGTTTAGTTTATTTAGATTTGCTATATTGATCTTATTATGGCTTTTTTTATAATTTTATTTAATTCAATTCCTTATTCATTTAATTTTGGTTTCATATTAATTTTATTTGTTGGATAATATTTGTTTTATATTTAATATATATTTTTTTATGTCCAAGTTATGTTTAGTTTATGTTTTTTGTATGTTTGTTTTATGTTTATGTAAGGTTTAATAACTTAGATTAATGTTTTACATTTTAGTTTAATTTCATTACTTAGAGAATTCATCATATTTTAGTTTCATAATGCATTGATTTATAAATTTTTAATAGTACTCATATAATCATTTCATTAGCATTACATTATGAAGTTTGGATTAGCTTCATTGGCTTCAACTTATCATTCCACTTGTTGGTTTAGGTTAGTTCATTATAAGTTATAGGTTTAATTTTCTAAGTTTCAAATTATATAAATGCAAATAACTTATCTAATTTATGTGTGAACTTAGGATTATATTGTTCACTCAAGTTGAATGAGTTGAGACGGTTTATATGTCAATGAGATTCATATTTAAAAATGAAATTTGTTGGCTAATTTTAATCCAACTTAGTTAAAAGTGATTATTTAATTAAATTTCATTCCTTTATTCACTTCATCAAGCTTCTTCAAATTTATTATCAATTGATTTAATTAACATCAGAGGATTAGACAATTTCCTTTCAGTGGTTTGAAGTTAATTGAAATGTTCTAAGTTGATTTTGCAAAGTTTTATAATTTTTGATAATTTTCTAATTTAATATTTCATGTAAATTTACTAGGGATTTGGAAATCTAATAACTTCTAATCCATATATCAATTTGTCTAGAAATCTTTTTGGCAGGAAGGGTTTCCTGCCAATTTGATTTCCCTAAAGTTTCACTTTAATCAATGTGTATTTTAAGACCAATCAAGATTTTAATTATTTCATTAAAACCTAAATCAAGCCGAATTCAGGCAAAATTACTCCGGGGTTTTATTTTTCTTAGATTCCTTTGTGGAAGATGCATCCATAGAGTGTTCATTTAAAATGTTTAGATTTCTATTTGATTTACTATGACTTTTATAAGTTCATGTTGATTAACTGAATTAATTACTTCAATTAATCACCAAATTAGGTGATTTTATGGATTATTGAATTTCAGAGGGTTTGAGTGAGTCATTTAGATTCATTATAGTTTATTATGATATTTTAAGATAATCTTATAATTTTTTTATGATTTTCTTAATTTTATAATAATTTATTTCATTAAAATTAGGGTTTAAGGTTTAAAATTTAATATCTTTTGATTTACTTAAAAATAAATCATGAAACTTTTTTCTAAACTGTATATTAACCTTAATTTCATTTCTCCAAATTTTCAACTTAATTAGAACAGTGGTTCAAGGTTAATTTGAGTTTGATTAATTTCATTGAAACTTAAATTAATCCAAAATTACTTAATAAAAATTAGGGATTTTGGGTTTAATAGATTCTTCTCATTGAGAGAAATCCATAAAGACCTTATTTACATTTTTATGATGTGTAATTAATTTACTATAATTTTTTTGAAATTTTTATTAATTTTCTACAATTTTTAAATTTGAAAAACCCAAATATCCTATTTCAACGTGTTGGTGCCATGTGGCGCCAACGTGGCATCACTTTACATGCAGCGTCGTGTGATTTGGCCATGTCGAATCTATGTGGATCCCATGTTAAAATGGTGATGCACACGGTTTCAATTCGGGCCACCTGATTTTCGATCGAATGGCTTAGATTAACCTGTCATCTTCTATAGGGCATTCGACTGTTTGGTTCAACTAAATCTCGGTCGTCCATTCCAAATAAGTGAAACAGATGATAGAGATTATCTCTTCTTCAATAGCTGTGAGAACCATGAGCTGTTGATCGATTCGAGGTGATTTTTGACGATCTAATTGCCGAACTCACCTGATTTAAATTCCAAAACCATCAAAACCTCATGTAGATCACATCGATATGGCTTGATCTCCCTTGAGATCAAGTTTCTTTCATAAAGAACTAAATTTGAAAGTAAATAAGGTTGGGTTTGGTGTGTACCTCGCCAGTTATGATCTCAAACGGTGGAGTTGACTTAGTGAGCTTTGAAATGATGCAACAAGCCTCTAGGAAGAAGGAATTGAGTTTTCTCCCTATGGATCAATGTGGAGACCAAAGAATAAATGGATTCAAGTTGGCTTGGTCATTTTCTAGCCTGAGGGGCGATGTGAGGATTGGGAAAAGGTCGCACTCAATTTTGTTTTGCTTTAAGAAGGTTATGCGATGCTCACTTGCACTTAAGGGGTTCTCTATCTTAGATTTTCATAAGTGGCCAAAAGCCTCTTTATGCCATGGGATCTTTCTTAGTCAGCTAGGATAATTGCCACCTTTGGAGGTTAGCTCCAAGGGTGCTTAGCTGCTTCACACCTGTCTATATGTGTTGAGATGGAAAAGCAAAGCAAATGGAGGGATTGGGGAGTGGGATTTGTCTTCATGCACCTCTTTTCCATGGTATATTCTCTTATTTTGAATTGAGTTAGAATTGATTAAGTTACTTAAGCTTAGCTGTCAATCACTCTTAACCCATCTTAGGATGGGTATGGATGTGTTCCAAAGTGTTTGGCTCAAGCTTGGATTCAAAAATATGTTAATTATTCCATTTAAGGAATTCTTTGAGCAGGTTGTTCTAGCTTGGTCCATTTAGTAGATTGACACTAGATTGATGCTTTAATTACATCTATTTAATTCTTTAAGGTGTTTCTAATTAATGGATTTTATGAAATTTGGAATTAATCATTGGTTTATTCCATATTCAACACATTATGGTTTAATGAATTTGATTGAATTGAATTGAGTCAATTGATTTGTTTGGCTCAATTACAATGCATTTGTCATTTAGTAATGTTAATCCAAACAATTTGGGAAGCATTTAGTCAATTAATTTCACTTGCTTAAATTTTAAAACCCACTCTAGCCCATTTTTGGTCTTAATGGGTTAAGTTTGGGTAAATTAGGTTAAATGATCATATTAACCAATTTAATCCCATTAATTGGTTGATTTTTGCTTAATAATCATTCCCAAATGATTTTGGACAATTAATTTGGGTTAATTTTTATTTCATTTGAATTTGGATCCAATAGGGTCCATTTAGGCCCATTTTGGTCAAATGATCTATTTAGCCTAATTTGGGCCTTATTGGATTTATATTCTTTCAAACTCATGTTTAAACATGAAAATAATATCATTTCAACTATTTAGAATGATTTTATTTGATCAAATTTTTGTGGTTGGCCTTTGACTTGGTGGGAACCACATAAAGTCAAACTCATGTCAAAAGGTTGACCACCTTGATTTGGATTTGAATTCATTCATGTTCATGTCATGGTTTCATGCTTTTCATTTGACTTGATTTGAATTAATTTTTATTTAGATTGAATTTTTTGGGTTTATATGATTTTTAGCTCAAATAATGTAATTAGGTTTAATTCCCTAAATTAAACATTAATCTAAGCCTAATTAAAATCAAATTTCAAGTGGTGGATGTTTTGATTTATGTTTGAGATTTGGGTTGAATCTCCCTAAACCCGTTAGGTTAGAACAAACCCAAGGAGAATACACTAGGTCACTAGGTGTAGTGTTCTTAGTGCTTAATTAGGATATTCCTAATTATTAATTTTAGAAATGATGTTAACCTCATCCAAAAATGAAGTCAATAGTAAGCACAAAGGAAGGACGAAATTTAAGCAATTGAAACCAAAGAGAGCTCTCAATAAATGTTTTGCAAGGGGCCAGCCTAAGCTGATTTTTGCAAGAGAGAATAAGTTATGAAATCCACTATTAAATAGAATTTAACTCATGAAAAGTTTGGTCAAGGCAAGAGTGAAATAGAGGGAAAATGAAAGGAAATTTTCTTAAAGAAAAAAAATCAAATTTTGAAAATTGAAGTACATGTGATAAAAAATTTAAAAACAATTAAAATTTAAAATCATGTGGCCAACCAAAGCATGGAAGGAGGGAGTTTAAATGCAATTTACATAAATAAATAAACTTTAATTAATGAAGACATAAAAAAAGGAACATATTAAAATAAATTCAAACTCAAATAAATTTAATGATTCTTTATGGATAGGTAGGCCACATGCTTTCCAAGCTTGAATAAATCTACAATAAATTCTAATTAATTAATTAAAAATCAAGAGGTATTAATATGGAATAGATGTTAATTTTAAAACAAAGATAAATTAGTTAAATAAATAAAATAGATGGGGGCTAGCAAAGGATTTCTAAAAGTAAAAAATTAATTTTAAAAAGTACAATAATTCATTATTTTTTGGATTTAAATATAAACTAAGCATAATTAATTTAAATAGACATAAAAAACTTAAATAAAACATATGGGGGTCGGACAAAATCATTCCATAAAGAGGAAATGGAATTTGGAAATAAATAAATGCAATATTCAAATTTAAAATTTAAATAGATTAATTATATAATAAATCTATGAGAATTTCTGCAAGGGGGTTACTCCATAAATAAAACAAAACTCCAATTAATGAAATAACCAATTATAAATCAAGGAGATTAAGTACAAGGCAATTTGAATTCAAAATAAAATTTATATGTAAATAATCCAATAATATATGCAAACCAAGTAATTTTTAAAAATAGGAAATTAAATTAGAAAAGTGCTTTAAATAAAAATTGAGTTGAATTTAAATTTAAATTAATTCAAATAACTCACATTAAGTCAAATTAAATTAGATAAAATTAGATAAAATTGTTTTAAGGGGGCTAGACAAAACAAACCTAAAGTGATTAATCCAACTTTGGAAATAATTGAAGGCAATATTCAATTTACATATAAATAAATTTAAGTTATAAAAAATTATTATATAAGGAATGATGGCAAGGCATTAAATAAAACAATTCACACAAAATTTCTCATGCCATAAACATAAAAAATTCAACCAAGCATGAGGTAATATGAAAATCAAATAAAATTATTGACATTGAAGAGAAAATAAATGATGATAGAGACAAAAAGAATAATTTTGATAATTCAATAATTAAACCCTATCACATGCCAAAATAAATGGATAAAAATTAATTAATAAAGTAATAAATAATCTAGAATTAATATAGATGCAATGGATAAAGCTTAAATAAATGCAAGCAGTAAAATTATCCAAAAAGGATGATTTCATGAAAAATTAGAAAGTAATATAAATTAAATATGGAAAAAAATATCAAAATAAATCAAATGGAAATGATTTAAAAATTATTTTCATTTTTGTGATCTTTAATTTATTTTATTTTGCAATTCTTATGGAAATTCCCAAACTATCCCAGTCAAACTACTCTAACTTTCCCGATTTGATTAAAAGCAAAGTCTAATAAATTTTTTGCATCACTTGAATTTAAACCATTAGTATCATAAAATCATACATTTGTTATCATGAAAATCAAATAATTATGTGATGGGGCTCATGGAGTCAACAATTTCTCTCTTTTTGATAATGATAAACCTATGCTGGTAGTGTAAAGGGATGAAGATGCAAAGTGACCTTGCATCAATCTTATAACAAAAATTTAGCAAATAATCATGTAAATTAAAAAAGTGAACTAAGTAAGAAGAATGTAGCAAAGTAAAATATGTAACAAAGTATAACATATTTAGCAAATAATCATGTAGCCCCCACTAAATATATGCATATTTAAAAAATAATTTGAAAACTAAGATACATACTTCTCCCCTTTCTATGAATAACAAAAAGGTATAAACATATGATAATATACTAAAAATAAATGTAACTAACTAGATGGATCTAACATCTAACATGCTATGCAAACATCTCAAGGTACAAAAATGTCCATCAGGTAAAGGTTTTATAAAGATATCAATAATTTGCAAATTAGTACTAGTAAATTCAGCATTAACATCACCCTTACATACATGATATCTAATAAAATGGTGCCTAATTTCAAACAAATATAAATAGTATTGCCACATCTATTAGGAATGTGTTCTAACCTACCACCAAAGTCTTCTAATTATTTCTTTAACTAATCATCCTGAGCAACATAACTTTTTACAGTTATGTACTCAAGTTCAGTAGTAGAAAAAGCAATAGAGTTATGTTTTTTAGGGGACCAAGACATAAGTGATGATCCTAAAAATTAACATATGCTTGATATGCTTTTTCTATCCATTTTGTAACATACAAATCAACATCAAAATATGCAACCAAATTACATGATAAAAAAATCTAGGATACCACAAGCCTAACCTATAAAATGAATAATTTTGATAATTCAATAAATAAACCATAACGCGTGCTAAAATAAATAAATAAAAATTATGATAAGCATGAAAATTAATTAATAAAGTAATAAATGAACTATAATTAATCTTAGATGGAATGGATAAGACTTAAATAAATGCAAGAAATTAAATTATCCATAAAGAATAATTTCATAAAAAGTAAAAAAACAATACAAATTAAATATGTCAAAAATATCAAAATAAATTTAATGAAAATGATTTATCAATTATTTTCATTTATGTAAGCTTTAATTGTCTTATTTTGCAATTCCTATAGAAATTCTCAAACTATCATAGTCCAACTACTTTGACTTTCTCAATTTGATTAAAAAGCTAAGTTTAATAAATTTTATGCATCACTAGAATTTAAACCATAAGTATCATTCAATTGTATATTTATTATCATCAAAATCAAATAATTGTGTGATGGGGGCCATGGAGTTAACATTACAAAAATCCTCTTGGATTCAACAAAAGGAGTGATGACCATCCACTAGTGGTTGTGAGAACCACCTGAGGGTTGATTCTTTGAAAGTAATGAAAAAGAGCCAACACTACATTGTATCATCCAAGTCAAGTAGAGACATCATTAACTCAATATTATATGGTAAGTGGGGTCAATGTGAACTTTACGTAATTTCAAGTCTATGATGTTGTGGAGGGGAAGCTTTACTATTTTCTTAGAGAAGTCATTGGTCAGACTTGCTTCTCTTTTCAAATTTCTTATTCTTTGCTTACCTAATATGATTCATCATTAACACTTAAATTCCTAAATAGTTCCCTTCTCCATTGAGAAGCTAATCAAGTTGTTGAACCTAAAGAACTTTCATTTTGTTTGACCCTTGGCCCTTCATTCTTGACATTCTCCATAGTTCCATATACCAGACAGGCTATTCTATCCTCCATGTTCTTCAAGTTCTATTGTGTAATGAATCATTGAGTGCTTGGACCCATGCATGCTAAGGGCATGAACTGAATGACCTACTTCACTTTATACATGACATTTGGATCTCAACCTCATCCACAGTTATCAGACATAAAAGAATGTTGAATCTGAATTAATCCTGAATGAGGTAGAACTTTCTTAAGCATCTAAGACAAAAAGGCTAAGACTAGTGAGATAATAGATGGAAAGTAAAGTAGAAGAAATGCAAAAAATGTTAGAGATTCCATTATATCAAAATAATGACTCTTTTTTCCTCTAGGGAATATTATAGATCACAATGGAGTATAAGATCTAAGAAAGTAGAAAAGGCAAAAAAAGGTCCTTTCCCCATTGAAAACTCCTCTTATAAAACTAGTTAGGCCATTATAAATGGTAAATACATGTAAGTTAAATTAAGTACAAAAGAGAAGGAACTCATCATTAAGAGGCAAACATCTAGTACTGAATGGTGACTTCTTTGATTAATTTTTTTTAGACTGGCGAGATGAGCTGCCTAAGGTGTTTTCTAGATGTATGGTCACCCATGTATGGGTGAGTTATCATATTAGAAATATGTTGAGGAATTTTCAGTCGCCTAGATAGAACACTCCCCTTAAACATTCACCTTGCTTGGGGTGAGTTTTCATTCATGAGGTGGATCATCTTGCCTTGTCTATTTTGACTAGGATCATCTTCAATCTCATTGGCTTCATCTATGGTGAATCTTTGTTGGTGAATGATACCTTTGCACCTATTTGATCCTTTGTGAGTGGGCGTTCATTATTGTAAATGTTGGCAAGGTCCACTTGCACATTTGGGTATATAGCTTGGAATAGGAAGAATATAGCATTATGTTTGTTAGGATTATTAAGGACATCATGAGAAGTCTTGTGACTATTTTCTTGGGCTTTATTTCTTTCAACTTGTTTTTCTCAAAGGACTGGATGGGCGAAGTAACAATTTTCCAGTTGATACCAAAACATCTTACATTTGAAGCAGTAATATAGTTTTTTCTCAATCTCCACTTTTTGCCAATAAACCATTGGTAGGGGAACCGATCCAAACTTGTTTAGTAAAGATTTCAGTGATGTTTATTTTAACTAACTTTAAGTAGTTTGTAAAATATAACAACTAGGGAGTATACGATTTGTTATTAAATAAGTGTAGCTTCAAGTTAAGAACTTTAATCTAGATATGAACTAAGAGGTTCAACACTGTAATCAAAAGTAGTCACCTATTTCAAGACATTCATTGGAACATTCTCAATATAATAGAGTTTCTTGGAAATAAATTTCTAGCATATTCCTCTTCCATACTCTTAATAGTAATATGCCTCCAATCTAATAAGCTAACACTCTACTCACCTTTGAGTTTCAAATCATCAAAGTGTTTTCCAATGACATCCATTTTTGAGTCTTTGTAAGTGAACTTCCCACTAAGAGTAACCAGAGTGGTTCAGAAAGAAGGTTAGTTTTAGTTTTGATAAGGAAAAGTGTAGGCTTCCCATGTTTCCAGTTAGATCATTTTATGAAGGAGTTATCAACACCTTCTTCAATTTTGTCATGGAAGAATTTGGGGGAAGATAAGCTTGTTTACAAAGTCATGTTTGTGATGTTGGCAACCAAATTACCTGCCAAAACAACAACATATGAAAGGTTATCCATGGAAGGGGTGTGTCCAAGAGGGAAGGGAAGCTAAGTGAGGGAAGAAGTGCTAAAGGTAAAGGGGCAGGGCATTTGAAATTGATGGAACAATAACCCTAGTATAAGGAGGGAATAGGAAGGAGACGTACCATGGAAAGAAAGAGTGCTCCTTATTTCACAAAACCATCAAGTCAGGTCATTGCAAGAAAAGTTAAGCTTTTTGAGAAGATTCATTTTCAACTTTTCTAGTGCACTTTTGACATCTATCTAAAAGAGTTTAAAATCTCTATAACAAGTACAAGCAAGAAGCATCATAATGGTAGATTCTTCAAAATCCATCCCTTTAACCTGTGTGTACCTCTACGAAACTACTCTAGCCTTATTTCTGATAATACAATCTAAGTTATCTAATTTATTCCAAAAACCAATTTAGTTCTAAAAGCATTCAAATCTTGAGGTCTACAAACTAATTCACAAATATCATTTCTAACAAACTAATTTAACTATTCTTTCTATCAATAATCAAATAATGATCATTTAAGGCTTTATCAATAGATTTTGGTTCAATCTAATATAGAAAATCTGAAAGATTAATCACATCTTTAAAATGTATTCTAGTCACAACAACTTATTATGGATCTACTTTAATCAAATCTTTAGGATGATTCTTATTATGTTTCCAGTCCTTGGGAAAAGAATCATCAAATTTTTCTTTCAAATTCATTTTCTTAAAATTATCAATGTTATCATCAACATTATTTCTAATAAAATCAATAGAATTTTCATCGAAGATAACATGCATAGATTCTTCTAAAATTATTTTTTATTTCTTAAAAACTCTATAAACTCTTTTAGAAATAGAATAGCCTAACAAAATTTCACCATCAAATTTATTAACCAAATCTCCCAAAGATTATTATTATTATTATTATTGTTAGCAACATAACACTTACATCCAAAAATATTAATATGAACAATCTTAGGTTTCTTTTCAAAAAAAAAAAAAGAAGAAATTCATAGAGGGTCTTATTCAATGTTGGTTTCAAATAAATTTTATTCATCAAATAGAAAGCAGTATTCTCAACTTCATTCCAAAAGTATTTTAACAATTTATAATCATCCAATATAGCTCAACTCGAATGAATTAAACTTCAATTATTTCTTTCAACAACTCCATTCTATTGTAGAGTTCAAGGAGTAGAAAATTTGTCTAATGTTAGATTCATTATAATAATCTTCAAATCATATATTTTTAGAATTACCTCCGTAATCTGTTTAAATCCTACTAATCAAATATATTAGATTTCTTAGTGTATATTTAACAATTTTTTAAAAAACCTCAAAAACATCATTCTTATTTCATAAAAATATCACCCAAGTAAATCTAAAGGTTATCTACAATCACAAAGCTAATAAATTTACCACCTAAAGTAACAATGCAAACAAGACCAATAAAATCCATAAGAAAAAGTTCTAATGGTCTAAATGTATAAATAAGTTTTGAATTTTTAAAAGCATACTTTGATTACTTACAATGAATGAATGAATCACAACATAATCAAAATAAAATTTTATTTTAGGCAAGCAATCAACTATAGTAGTCTTATTAATTGCATACATATTAATATGACATAATCTTCTATGCTACAACCAAACACCATCAAAAGTGCTTTTAAAATAAAGTAAATTTAAATGTCCTTTCATGTGTTCATTTTTATCTTTACTTCTGTTATAAGATCAAAAGCTAGATAACTAAAACTAGATAATATTATCCCTATTTATGTTATGCCATCTAGAAAGTCATGTGAGTCAACTTGATTCAAGAAGTACTCAACATTTATTATTTTAAAAAGATGTAAAATCTGTATTTGAATATTTAAGGTAAGGCACTATGATAAAATATATCTCTTATAGATCTTTATTTCATAAATATTTAATATTAATTAATTAAAAAGGGGGATTCCAAAATTCTACCTCTATTGAAGGGCAAGCCAAAATTATTTCTTCTAACTATAATGTTGACACATTGCAAGTCTTATAAGAGATATAAAGATACATGATTAGCTACTCCCAGCTTAACAAGGTGGTCAACTATAATATTATATTCCCTATGGATGTGTGTGAAATGAAGATGCGAGGATGAGCTAATTCTCCAAATGTTCCTAAACTTGTAATAGATAGACTAGGTGGGATTAAGGTTATCATGAAAAATTTTGACCAGATTGAGTGAATCATGCTCAATTTAAAAGTATTTCAAATGGAAAGCTTGGGTCATTTGTTGTGCAAAGTAGAGTCCATCATCTTCACTTGCAAATCAAATTTGTTTAGGATAGAGCCTTTTAACTTTGTTTTCCAAGACCAAGCTAAAGTTTGACTTAAATTAGGATAGAAGTTTGTAAAAGACATTAGCTAAATGAGGGGTTTATGCCTTTGGAGGTTATATATTGTGGTCTATTAGCCATTCCTTAGCAAACTTACAAACTTACAGATCTTATAACAATGAGATTTTCGTAGTGTAGTTTATTTTATATATATATATATATATATATATATATATATATATATATATATATATATATATATATATATATATCTTTAAGAAACAAAGTTAGAATAAACTTTATCATTAATGGTAAACTTGATTAAAAGATAAATTAATGGTAGATGTTAAGAAATTTAATGAAACTATTAGTTGCACCTTTTAACATAGAATTCATAGACATAGTCATTATAGAACATTTAAGTTTTGGCCATAATAGTAATTTAGTGGTGCCCATTTTATAATAAATCACATGGTCAAATGGCACATTATGCATCCTTATGGGCATAAGATCTTTGAATGTTGTAATTTGAAGATAGTTAATATGATATTATTTATTTGTGGGCATTTGTTAATATTATTTTTATGCTTATTTAGCCAAAATAGAATAAGAATATAAATTAAAGGCATTTTATAATAATATCCCCTCAAATTGTGATTGGATGTTAATTTGACCATCATTAAAAATTATGTATTGTAAACTTACCTACTTATAGTGACATCTTAACTTTGTGTCATGGAATAAAATACCAAGGCACATAACCAAACACAAGGTATATAAAATTAATCCACTTAATGCTACTAGTTATAGACCATCCCATACTACTAAGTTGATTAAACCATAAGATAAATGGTGCATCATCTTATACATAGTTTATCTATAGTTGGGTGCTTTGAGCAAGCACAAATCTTTGACATGTGTGAAAAAGTTGTTATATCTATAAGGTAAAATGCCTTAGTCTCCTATAAGATTGATTAGTAAACTCATCAAGCACAAAATATGTGTTTTGTAATATTATTTGTAGTATATTTAAAATTTTAAAATTTGAATGTTTGAATTTTTAAATTCAAAATTTTGAATTTTGATTTAAAGTTTTCAAATATATGATCAAAAATTTATGTAAATTCTATAAAAAAATAATTTAATTATTTAATTAATTAAATTATTAAATAATTATTTTCTCAGTTAAGAGTAGTTGGCCTTTACTCACTTCAAGTGATTTTGGATGGTTGCACATGTATAACCACCCGTTAGTTTTCATCCACACGTGGTGACCACTGCTCTCTCTCTCTCTCTCTCTCTCTCTCTCTCTCTCTCTCTCTCTCTCTCTCTATGTTTGAATTTAAGAATCCATCTTGTAAGAACCTATACTTATATGCGGGATGTGAAATGAAGTCTTTAGTTTTCTATTTGAAAAAAAATTGTAGTGAAATTCTAGAGTTCGCCGAGGCTTTGTGATCAATTAATGTAAGGAAAGATTTGGTGATCTCTCTAGCCCAACTCAATTAGATGAGTAATTTGTTTTTTTATTTTCAATATAATATCTTATCTTAAACCTCATCTTCTATCTTATCTCAACTTTATAAAATTGGTTACATAATAAAACACCCACAAAATTTACATTAAAACCCTATAAGGGTGTTTGGGCAATCTAATAATGGACTTAGACCTAGTATGGTTCTAACCCTAATTGTTGGTTTTAAACCCTTCAAAAAATCTTTAAAAATTTTTAAAATATTTTTTAAATGCACCTCCACCACATTCAAGTTATTATTTTTATTTTATTTAATTTATGTCACTCCATTAGAACCCCTAAACAATATATTGCCCATTTAGTTGGACTAGGTTTTCTCTAAACCTAATCATTTTAAAGATTTAGAAAATAATAGCTAAAAGATTTAAAATTCTGTAAAATTCTCTAGATTGATAATTGACCCTTAAATATATTGTTTTTAGTTTAGTTAAAGGCCTAGAGTTATCTAGTTTGCATACACTAAAAGTTTGAAGTTGAAGTTTATACTCTCAAGTTGGAGAAGGGTTATAGTGCAAGCTGGACCCTTTTGTGCCCTAACCTATGATTTCGCATCAAATTTAACTCCATCAAACCTTTTGATACATTTTAAGTCTCTTAGAATGGTTTTTAGCATAGTTTGGGTCACCTTAAGTGATCAACCTCAAGCAACGTCAAAATGAAAATATAGTATGGCTAGTCATGATAGCTAAGTTTGTGCTTGACTTCTAAGATACAAGCTATGGCATGGTCAAAGCAAGCTTTGTCCATACTTAACTTCAAGGTTGTGAATGTAGATAGGATTTTCTATATATTCAATAATTATATTCATAATATTAAACTCAGTGTGATTGATGCATTCGTAGGTAACTAAAGAAAGGAAAAGGGAGATGTTCATCTTATCCCTCGATTTTGATGCTATAATGAAGCATGTATTGAACAACATAGGTGTTCTAGATAAGACCCCTCAGTAATGGCACTTGATAGAGAAGAAGAGCATTATGCAGAATTTGTTTTATATTTATCAAATTAAAAATGGATTAGTCATAATTACATGAAAAAAAATCAATAAATTGAAAACGTGCAAGCACTCATGTAAGATTTAATCCATAATATTGACTTTCAAATAAAAAAATCTGGGAGTAAAAATGGTGTGTTTGAATTTGACAATAAGCTTTAAAGAAGTAATCTAAGAGCAACTCCAAGCAACAAGAGTGGGCAAGAGAAATAAGAAATTGAAATGTAATACTGTTAAAAAATATCATAGATATAATAGGAGAGTCATTCTTGTATTATCAATTTTGTGTTAGTGCTTAAAAATTTTTTGTATTATAAGCATATGCATATTCCATGATAAAAAAATGGTGATCTTGTACTAAATAGAGGATGAATTGAATTTTTACATTCTTTTGATTTCAATATAAAGTTCTCATAAAATATTAAAGGACTCAAAATGAATTAATGAGAAAGAAGTATAAATAAATGAATGGATTTGGGCATATTTATATTGGTTTTATCTGACTTTTGATTGATTATACAGTACATTATAGATTATATAGCGAGAAGTTTGATTCATGATAATGATTAGGTTGATTATCATTTGATCATATAATATGATTGACTAGATCAACTATTGTTATCAACAACCAAGTAATAGTTAGATTTTACTATTTAATTGATTGTATAATACAATAGGGCATTGTATGGCACAAATAGTTGAAACATGAATGCTTCATTTGACATAAGAATGCTAAACAAAAAATTTTATACTTTTTAATTGATCAATATAAACATATTAGCATGATTTGTAAATTAGCAAGAAATTTATTATGTTTATATTATCGTGTGTATGAAATTATTAAATATGGATTACCTATTTAGGTTACCTTACATGAGGATTATCTATAAAATATTAGGTTGTTTATCTTTTTTTTTATTCTAATAATGTATGAAAGAACTTATATATATATATATATATATATATATATATATATATATATATATATAATATATATATATATATATATATATATATATATATAATTAAATAATGTGATAATTTTTGTGCTAGCATTAATAACATTTTATGTCTTTACTTAATATGCAAGCATGAATAATTATGATTTGTTAACTATGTATGGTATAACATAGCATAGTCTTAATGATTCACATGACTTATGATGACTTTGTGATACATGATTTGTTCATTAAAATGCAAAAATTAATGCATGATCATGCATATTTCTTGACACATTATGTAAAAGAATTCTATGATCAAGTGGTGTAGCACTTAGAACATAAAAAAGGTTCAATCATAAGAGCTCAAGTAAAGAAATTGAAGGCTAAGCATGGAAATCTAATTACAAGAGGCATGAACGCCATTAGAGTAGATGGATGTATAAGGAAATGTTGATTTGGAAGAACCTTAGCTTTATTTTATTTTATGTTAAGAAAATGATGCATTAATGTTGTGTGAAACCCATGTATAATTGTAATGTTTTGTGTCATGTTAAGTGAGAGCGGTTCCTCATTGTAATTATAATTAATTAATAGATCATTAAATAATTATAAGTAATTATTTATTATAGGAGGTTGGTGGCTATGCAAGGAGTGAGTCGATATTCCCTTGTGGTCACTCCTACACCCCTCCCCCCTCTCTCTCTCTCTCTCTCTCTCTCTCTCTCTCTCTCTCTCTCTCTCTCTCTCTCTCTCTCTCTCTCTCTCTCAAGCTTTCCTACATTTCCTATTTGAAATGGTGATGTTTTAAAACATTAGTTTTGTTAAGTTTTAGTGCTACTTGGACTAGTATTGGAGGAAAACTTACCATAGTGTTGGAGCTTGATGGTCATCCAATCTAAAAAGTGATTTGGTGATATTGTGACTAAGGCTATTTTGGGGAGTGGTCTTATTGTGTTAATGTTTTTTATTTAATTTATTTTGTGTTGTGTTGTTAATGAACTCTATTATCTAGTAAAATTGTTTTCTTTAAGTTTCCACTAAAAAGCCAAAATTTAATTCCTTGTAGTGGTTGACTAGATCTATGATAATGAGAATATTTAAATTACTTTATAAATTTTAATATTAATTGGATTTTTTTTATTAGTTATTTTGTATTAAAGGTTTTCTTCTCTATAACACCTCATTATGGTGTGTGTTAGGCATTAAGGTGCCCTCTCTCTCTCAGATTTATTAATTCTTATTTAGGAGAAGTTAAAGTGCTAATGAGGGACTAATACAACTTGTAACTAATTATTAAGGTATGATGATAAA
Organism: Cymbidium sinense; assembly: GCA_021442155.1. Lineage (NCBI taxonomy): Eukaryota > Viridiplantae > Streptophyta > Magnoliopsida > Asparagales > Orchidaceae > Cymbidium > Cymbidium sinense. Next base: position 218,966,233 of record CM038215.1, on the reverse strand, counting down.
TATTCTCAAGCATTTCTAATGGTGTGACTCTCTCTCTCTCTCTCTCTCTCTCTCTCTCTCTCTCTCTCTCTCTCTCTCTCAAGTTTTGATGCCACATGTAACTAGTACTAGGGTATGATGATTAGTATTCTCAAGCATTGCTAAGGCTCATGGTAATTAGGTTTTTTCTTATGTAAGAATTAAGGTTGCTCCTAACCAAAAGAGTATGTTGCATTTGATCTTGGATTATTGCATAGGATTTTATAAGTTATTAAAAGATAGGTAGTTATCAATAATCCATTGTTCCTAAGGATTAAATGGGTTTAGCCTAAAGTGATCAGGTTCATAATATTTAGCTTACTTGATTAAATTTGAACAAGGTTAAGTTACTTGTCTTAAAAGATGGAATGAATGACTTAAGTTCATCCCTTAAGATCTATAATGGTGTAGTGAGATGTTAAGTATTCTAATATGACTTATGTCTACTTAAGCTAACTTAAAGGCAACTCAAAACTATGATCTTGGAACTTGTTAACTATTAGAGTTAACTAATTAATTGAAGGTTGACTTGAAATGATCCATTAAATTAAGACTGACATATTTTGTTAAGGATTATGTTTAAACTAGGTCTAAAGGTTCTAAGGCCAACTTAGGTCATTTTTAAGCTACTCTAAGTGTATTACGTTAATGATTTGATTAATGAAAATCTAGGTGCAAGGTTAAAGGCTCTCTAATGCAAATGTAAGGTGACATGACCTAATGTATACTTCTTGTGTCAGTACTAATGTGATATATGATAAAGTGTCATACATCAAAATTAGAGAACTAAGTCAAACTTAATAGATCTCATATCTATTATGGTATACTAGATTAACCTAGTAGGAACAAAGTGTATTAATTAATACCTTGACTCAATTAAAAGAGATGCTTGGATCTCACACATGATAGGGTAGCATGTGTATTAAAAACCTTAAAAGAGATCTGAGCTCTAGAGCCAATTTTCTTTGTCCTGATTTTCATAGAATATATCTCATTTTTCTTTATTGAATTTCTTTCACCAGTAAGATGAACACTCATTTTGGATTCTAAAAGACCTCATCATGATATAAATCCTATCAAGCTTTAGTCATGATTGAAAAGAAAAAGGAAAAATACCAAGAAGGTGGCTGATGAGGTTATTGCAACACCTTTTACTGAGGCAAGTTGAAAAATACCAAGAAAGTGGCTGATGAGGTTATTGCAACACCTTTAACTAAGGCAAGTTTTTTTATGTTAGTGCCATTGGTTGTGAGTGAAACTACTACTCTGATCAAAGATAGTGGTAAGGACTCAAGAGTAGAAGCTAGTATCCATAGTATAATGGAGAAGAGTGATATTGTAGAATTGGACTCTCCCCCTATTAGAACATATAGATAGTATTAAGAGTTCAAGAGGAAGAGAAAGAGGACTTGCCTCTCACTAGGTGGAGGAAAGTCTTAGTGAGTAGGTTGGAGAGACACCTCTTCAATAAAGGGTAGAAGAAACCTATCTTGCCATGATATGAATGTCACTTTTGCAACTTCATTATTTTTATGCATTCTTACATGGTCTTCATATTATTGTAGCTTAGTGTGTTAAGTGTTCAAGATTCTGTGGAGAGAGATGATAGTCAATCAATAGCTCCCATGGACATTCTAGAACCTTTAGGTAAATCTGTGATGAGTATTCAATGGAATCATCCAAGTCATGAGGAAATTCATTTGCTTTAGTGGTGGCATTCTTTTCCAAAGATGACACCTTTGATCGAATGCCTTATAGGGATTTTTTTGTTTGTAGTTGATAATATCATTATTTTCCATACTTGGGTGACTTTCATGGAAGATATCTATACTACAACCAATCTCCAAGCAGCCACTCCAAGTGATGATTCAGTGATCCCAAGTTTTTCTCTAAGAGTGGATCTTCTTATTCCAAAGAAGGATTTAACAGCCTTAACACTTTCAACCACATGAGAGACTAGCTTTATTTCATGAATATTCATGATATGATGGTGGGTTTCTCTTTGTAGACTCATCATTAGAGTGGCAAGTCAGAGAGGAAAGAGTCCTTCCTCCCAGATGGTCATGTTCCTCAATTATTTACTCCTTCTTTCAAGTTTATTTATCTTTTTTTTCTGGAGGGAGAGTAACTCTCCTTGATGTAAGTATAGATTTGGTAGGACAAATAGTGCTTGAGTAGCACAAGAAGGTGGTGGCCATAGAAGCTGAGTTGTAGAGGAAGATAGCCGTCATGGATGCCTAGTTGATTTTGCTTTATTGTTGTGATGAGTTGAGTGAATCTTTTCTTTTTTGTGGGCACCAATTTTTATTTGAGTATTAATCTAATAAAGTAGCACTCACTACCAACTGCCACTCAGATCTAATAATTAAACAATCAAAAAATAAGGTAAGAAAAAAAATGAAAGGGCAAGTGCATGGAAACTTTTTAATGTATGTAATAAAAAGATTTTTTTTATCTTAATAAAAGAATTGTTATCATTACTTTCTTTTTATTTCATTATAAGTTTATTTAATTCTTTCTATTTGTGTTGAAAATTTTATTGTGATATATGTCACTTAAGATTTCTATGAGATTTGGTAATGATATCTTAATTAAATGCTTGATGTGACTCTTACATTTTTAAAAACCAACCATTATTAGATGAAACTTTATTAACTTCCTCCTTTAGTCTTTGAGTGAGTAGTTTTCCTTTCGTGTGATTTCTCTTCTTCTTTCTCACAAATCCTTCTATCTTTCTATGAAATCTTTGCTAATAATGGTCATGGCAACTCTAAGAAATGCAATATCAATTTTGAGGTGATTGTGGTTATCTTCTTCCTTTAATGCAATAATAGAATCTTGCATCTTCCATGGGCACTGTTATAATAACTCTAACTATTCATTGTGAGTTGCTCATGTAGATGAGTGGACTCTGAAGGAGGATGAGTTAGTGTTACATTCGATCATTTTCAGTATGGCCTTAGATTCATAGATATCAACCATAGAAAGTGTTGAACTTTTATTTGTAGTTTCCAATCATAGGAGTGTTGGTCTTACACTTGAGTCACCAACCACATGAAGTGTTGGCCTTTTATTCATAGTAGCCAACCACACTAAATGTTGGCCATTTATATTCCATTATTTTCTAAAGTGCTTAAAGCATGTGAGTTTAGGTAGTTAAGATTTATCTTTGGTGGTCTATCAGGTCGATCCTTATGCACTTCGGGAAAAAGTAGCTCATTAAGTAACTTGAGTCGACAAGAAACTCCCCAAATCTTAACTCAACTTACTGTAGCTTTCCAAGAAACTTGATTTGACACACAAGTCTTCTTAAACTCAGATTTAAAGTGACTCATAGAATAATTAGGGCCAATGTAGCTCACTGAAATGTTTAGGCCATATGTAGCTCATCAAAGAACCTAGGCAAATAAGTAGCTCATCAAGTCACTTAGGCCAATGTATCTCATCAAGTTACTCACAGAAGTATTAATTAGTTTGTATTTCATAGGTATTACCTCATTTAGTGACTTCAACCAAAGTAGCTTGTTGAATTAGTTGGACCAAATGCAACTTACTAAGTTACACAGGCCAATGTTGCATGCCAAGTTTTAATGGATGAGATATGTTGTGTAAACAAGCTAGAGCCAATAAGCAGCTTGCCAAGTATTTTTCTTATACCACATTTAAACTCTAAGTTTCCATACTTTGAATTTTGAACAAAATAATTTTGCAATATCAAAATTTATTTGGCTGAGTGAGAATGAAAATGTTTGGTTTCCTAATTAATTCAAATCATACAAGTGTTTGAACAAAAGACCAATAAAAAAAATAATTCAACAAGGAAAAAAAGTTTCTTTAAGTCCCTTACATGTCTTGTCCTAAGCGTGTTTATAGTTGGTAGGCTCCTTGTCTGACTTGCTTTTGGATAATGTATGGACCATCCCACATATGGGTGAGTTTTTCTAATATCTACTTTCTTCAACACCAATTATCTAGCCTTAAAATCCTTTTCCTTGATATTATAGTTGTGGTAATTGGTTATTTCCCTCTTAGTTTTATTTTATATTAGTGATGTTTCAATTCATAGTTCTTCAAGTAGGTTTATTATATTCTCCATAGCATCTACATGTGACTATTCCCTGGTGTCTTTTTGATCTAATTCAGTGGCTACCATAACCCTTTGACTATACAATTTATACTTTGCAGGAAGTATAGTTTTTGTCTTATGCAACAAGGTAAATGACGTCAACCTACTAGCTGACGATAGGGTTGTCCTAAGAGTACGATAAGTAGGGTATCCATCCACTTGGCTCTAGCACCTTCCACTTTTTTTTCAACAAGTTGACGGTCTTTTTATTCATCACTTCCACCTAACCATTAGTCTATGGGTGATGTATAGAAGCATATTTGAAGTGGATTCTTTATGAGTTACAAAATTCCTTTAGCTACTTATCGACAAGCTATGGAACATTATTTGTGATGATCGATAGGGTAGTCCATAGATGCAAATAATGTTAATCCATATATAATTTTGAATTACTTGGGCTGTTATATCAATGAGTGGTTTAGCTTTGATCCACTTGCAGAAGTAGTTGATCATGATGAGTACAAATCTGCTTTTCCCATTGGTAACTAGTTGGTTGCATATTATATATATTCACTTTTCTGTGAAGAGCCAATGACTTGTGATGGGTTGTAGAGGTTATGATAGTTGCTACTATAAAGGTGCAAACTTCTAATGTTGCTCACATCTCTAAGCAAAATTCTCAGCATCATTTCTTAATGTTGGTCAAAAATAATATTTTCATAGAATTCGATGCCAGTGTTCTTTCTCTAAAATGACTTTCACACTCACTTGAATGTACTTCATTGATTACCTTACTTTAATCATTTTATTTCACACACCTTCAATTTAATGAAGTAGATGACCTTCGAAATAACTCAACTACCGATTAGTAGATACTAGACAACTTTAATTTTAAATCTTCTAGGGTATCTTCTTCATTCTCCCTAGCCTTCATTATCTATTTGCATAAACTTGCTCTTATTTATGCTTGGCTAGGAAAGTTAAAGAACAAATTGTTCCTCGAGTTCATTTACACTTAATAGTAAGTCGACAAGTTGATTCTCATCTCTTGGGACTCACTCAATTTTATAGTATTCTAGTCTTTGAATTTTTATTTTAACCTTGAGTAAATATATTTGTAGTGACTCATATCTTACTTCATACTCTCCATTAATTTGATTCACCATAAGTTGTGAGTCTGTGAGCTATGACATGCCCAGTGCCTTGCCCTTGAGCAAATCATAATCCAATGTGCAATGCTTCATAGTCAGATTGATTATTGGTTACTTGAAATTTGCACTTCATAGATTGAGTCACAGTGATTCATGCTAGGTTCTTCTGCACAATGCCCACTATATTCTTTGCTTTCGTGAAGAGCCATCCACCTATAAATGCCACAAAAGTTTTGGGTTAATAGGGACATTATGCGAGTTGTTGAAATCTACAAGAAAATCAATGAGTGCTTGTGCCTTGATCGTCTTTTGGGGCAAGTATGATATATCAAATATGCTTAACTCCAATGACCATTTTAGTAACCTCTATGAATTATTTGGCTTGGCGAGTACTAACTTGAGTGGGTAGTCAGTGATGACTTGATTTGAATGGGCCTAGTAATATGATCAAAGTTAATGGGAAAATACAATAACCGTGACTACAAGATTTTTCATAATTAAATAATGCAACTTAGCACCCCTGAGTGACTTGATCACAAAGTAAATTAGCAATTATTTTCCCCCTTTTATCTAATTAAAATTGAACTTATTGAGTCTTCTCAAACTCCTAAATGTAATAGTATGTTTTCATCTTTTTCTTTAGAGTCTACAATAAAGGCAGCGATGTGAGTAGAAATTTGAGGTCATTGAAAGCTTTCTCACATTCTGATATCCTTCAACATTTTTTGTGCTCCTTAACACTTTAAAGAATGGCAAACAACATTTGCTCGCCTTAGAAATAAAGCTATTAAATCTAATGGCTTGTCAAGTGAGTTTCTATATCTCTTTGGTCGTTCTTAGCGATAGCATGTCGAGTATAGTGTAAACCTTTCTCTACATTCATCTTTATGCATTTAGGAGTGATCAAGAATCACAAGAACTTGCCTAATCCAACATCAAATGTTCATTTCAAGGGTTGAGGCACATATTATACTTATTTAAAGTAGTAAAAGTTTCCTTCAAATCTTTGGTAAGTTGCTTAGAACACTTGATTTTAACTAATAAGTTTTCCACTCAGACTTTACATTTTAGCCTTTTTATTCTTTGAATACTTGGTCTACCATTCTTTGGTAAGTATCTCTTGTACTTTTTATCCAAGAGGGCATTACACTATTAGCAGTATAAGGCTATTTTCTCTAGGTTAGTGAGATGCATTTGGATTTGAGGGTACCTTAAGATGGCATCTAGAAATCTCATCACACAATATAACTAGCTACCATGTTGATGAGTACATCTATTCTAAGAAGTGGGTACCTTTCCTTGGGACAAGCCAAGTTCAAATTGGTGAAGACCGCACACATTCTCCACTTGTTGTTAGAATTTTATATCATAACTACATTGAATATCCACTATGAGTATTAGACTTTTCTAAAAGTGTCAGCTTCAATTAACATGGTGATTTTCTTTCTAATTAGTTTGACCAACAAAGCTACCATTTTTCTTATCTTTTGCTTAATTTTCAAGCATTCTTTCTGATATTTTATTTGTTGCAAGCAATGTTGATATCACTGCTTAACATCTTAGCTACTATCTAGGTGAATACATCAATATCTTTTTAGAGGGTTTGAGCAAGTACTTCTTTGTGCTCGCTACAGAAGGTTGAGCTAATTCTTAGCACTCTTTTGTGTATACCCAAAAAGTATGAGTATACCTAGTGAGAACTCATAAGCAAGAAAGAGTTAATGTAGGAACATCCTTTAATGAAGAGCAAATTTTGTACTAGTAGATCACTCGCCCATATAGACTAGCTCTATGCAGAGTGAACATAGAAGAAACCATCCTAGCCAGGTGGTCTATACCACACAACCTGCCTTATACTTGAAGACTTGCCCACATACAAGCGGCTATGAAACCATATACATATTAGATAACTCATCCCACTGACATAGGCAACTACATTCCAAACTCATCACTCAACACGCAGCACTCACCATCACAGGAGAGTCCTTTCCTATGTAACTGACTTAGCTCATGTGTACTTTTTATATATAACCAACCTTTGATTCTATAAAAGGGGAGATTTTAAAGGGGATAAGGACCTTTTTTGTCTCTTTTATGTAATTTTTCACTTTCGCTATTTTGTACTATTTTCTAGAGGGGAAAAAGAGGAGAATTTTGTACTTTAATCTTTTTGACAAAGTGAAATTTCTCATATAACTTATGTTTCTCTTATTTTAATTTTCTTTTATTGACCTACTTAACTTGACCCTACTTTTCAAGTGCCTAAGAAGTTTTGCTTCACACCACAGGAAGATTTGGATTCAACACTTTGGATCCTAAGTGGTCGATACTTCCTTAATTTCTTTGATAATTTCCACCCTACTATGTGCAATTTTTTATTATAGCATTTTTTCCACTCTATACAAGTCACCGAGTACTCATAAGCGGTAGGCCCTAGATTAACTCAAGTTTTAACTAACCATGATTTATTTACCTCCTGCTAAGAACTTGACTGCCACAAGATAAGTTAATATAATTTCTCTAAGTGTGTTAAACAATGGTTGACCGAAAATAGTATTATACATGGTGAGCGCACCCATGATGATGAAGTTGGAGATAGTTATATATTGTTTCTCTCTTTATTGGGAGAGTAATAATTCCTTCAGTCTCTCTTTTTTCATTGAAAAACTCATAAAGGGGACCTCTTATCAGGGTGAGTTTCAAACTCACTAAGTTCATCTTATTGACCACAAATTTAAAAATGATATTTACTGAACTTCTCAGGCTGATTAGGATACTCCCTATATGATAAATTGAAGTGATGATTATCACATCATTATTTGAGTTGCTGACCGCTGGTCAATATTTTTGTGAGAACTGATTGGAACAATTATTATACTTAGTGCAAGTTCCATGATCGCTAAGTTAACTTTTCTTGATCATAATTGCTTGAGACTTGCTCGCATTGATGACTCATCTCCACCAAAAATATTTGGTATCACTACTGCAATAGGAATTGTGTGAGCTAAAGTGATTTTATTTCTTTATCCAATGACTTTCTTTCCTAGTCTTTTTAATGAACTCTTTTAGCTTCTTTTTTTATGAGTTTCTACATCAAGCTTTTCAAATGCTGACATTTCTCGGTGTCCTACCATGGTCGTGATGATAGGCACAATATTTTGATCAATTGTGAACTCTATCACCTTTCAAAGGTTGTGATTCCTTAAAAGTATTTCTTATTCTGAATGGCCTCCACTAGCTCGACCTTTGACACCCTTAAAGGTGTGATTATAGTCAGTTGTAGATATTCATCACATTTATGGCGAGTTGGTGGATTTCTAAACTCGTGCTTGTGCATTAGCGCTTCTTATCATCGAACATACTGGATGATCTATTTGTCCTATCTCTAGACTCAGAATTTATTCTTTGAGAATCGCTCTATGGACAACCTCTTCACCGAGTCCCTTCTATGAGTCATCGATGATAAATAAGCGATCTCACTTGTATTCTCCTACATTTACATAGCCATTTACCAACTCCAGTAGCTCTGCTACTGTTTTGGGTTGTTGAAGTCTAAGAGCTTATATGAATGAACCTTCCCTAAGGCCTTGGGAGGCTATAGCCAATACAACTACAAGTTTTAAATCCTTTATTTTAATATTTTTCTTCAGAAGCAAGTAATAAACTTTCTAAAGGACTCTCACAGCTTTTATCTCATTTATAGAAGAGCCTGTGAACTTTTAATGATTTTTAGGCATTGGCGAATTGTGTAATGAATATTTTCTTGAATTTTATGAATGAAGTGATAACTCTTATTGGTAGACACGAGAACCATCTAAGAGCAGACTCCTTGAAACTGGTGAAGAACAATTATCACTTCATCACGTTGTTAGCTCCAATAGTGACATAATGGATTCAAAATAGGGGGATTTACATACATACCACACAACTCTTATGTATTTACATATATGACATAAACTTTAATTTTTACATATATAACACCCCAATCTTCAATATTAATCAAAAATACCATCATCACTCACTTTTTACAAATGAAATGCACCTTTCTAAGCATAGTAAAGTGTTAGATAAGTAAATATCTAACTTTAGATGTTAGATATGTAAATACATAAAATTTGTGTGGATGTATGTAAATCTTCCTTCAAAATATGCTACATAGTTAGTAGGGTGTGGTCAGTGCGACTTTTGTAATATTCTAAGTGTGAAATCTTAAACTTCGATGGGGGCGAGCCTTCATGATCTTCTTAAAGAAAGGCATTAGTGGGAGTAGTATTCTTCTATTCTCTTCTAGTGATTTCTTACTTAATCTCCCGATAGGACTCATCGTCAATACTTGGTGTCCTAGATATTTCTCTTTTGTGTTTATGAACTAGAGGAGCCTTGGTTCTCTTTAACCCTCAAAATTTCATTCTTCACTTTGTCCATAGATGCCTGAACTATGTGAGTAATCCTATCCTCTATATCTCTCAAATTTTGATGTACATTTGCTCCTATACTTATCAAGTTGTCCCATGATGATAAGCCTACTCATTGGGCACCTAACTTATTGTCCTCAATATCATCCACCCTCATCATACTTAAAAAGATGTTGAATCCAAAATTATCTGTGGATAGATTTATGACCTTTTTTTTAAGCACCTAAAGAGTAAGGGTAGATCAAATGGACAAATTAAATAGAAAATTGAATAATAAAAGCCAAAAATATGAGAAATTCCACTATATCAAAAAATTAAAGTATAACCAAGGGTTAGAGTATAAGAATCTCGCCCTTCATCTCTTTAAGAAAAAGTCTAAAGGGATAAAAAGATCCTTGTTCCCTTGAGGATCCCACTTTTTATAGAACTAGGGAGTGGAGCAGCTACATAAGTAAAATATATATCAATTATGTTAGCTATATAAGAATGGACTCACCCATAATCTAGAGAGTAGGCAAATGATATGTGTTAAGTTGACGAGTTCCAAAGTGTGTTCGTCAAGGCCAAAGGGGCGAATTGTGTGATGAGAGTGTTTGCCAGTATAGTATAGTTACCCACATATTTGCTAGTCTTCATATATGAGGTGAGTCGCTCGATGTTGATCGCTTGGCTAAGATGATCTTTCTTCATGCTCACCTCTTTACAGCGACTCCTTATGGGTGAGAAGATTACTTATTTGATCATGCTTCTCGCTACTAGATGCTCTTGTGTTGATTCCTTATTATTTATGAGTGCTCTATGAGTATTCAATTATATCAATTTTTTAAAATTTATATACTTTAAAAATTATGTATTTTATTATATATATATATATATATATATTATGACAATACCAAATAAAAATAGATATGTAGATTTAAGCTTTTTCACATTAAAATTTAGAAAGATTTATACACATATCATACATTTTTCATATATTTACATTTCATCAAATAATTTAATAAACTCTAATAAGTTATGTCAATTTTATTAAATTCTATAAATATTAATGTCTAGTAATTAACTTACATATTTAAAATTTTAATATCAATACATAAATAATTTTTGAATTTAAATTAAATTAAATTAAATTAGAAAATTAATAAATGTGGCTGAATAAGATTTGAAAATTCGAATTGTATTCAAGCTCATTCAACCATCTTGTACTTTTATAACATTATAAATAAATAGACCGCCACATTAAACATTGGGGTCTTTGAACCCCGGAGCGTCTCGAAAGAGAGAGAGAGAGAGAGAGATGGCGTCTTTCAACACTCTCTCCTCTTTGGTAGTTGCAATAATTCCTTCGCCTCCTCGTTCGTCCTTTTCCCAATCTGGTATGCCGAATCTGTCCTCCATCGTTGGCCACGCCCCTGTTGGCTCATCGTCTCCTTGCCCAATGCCATGGTCCTCTCGCTCTTCTTTTCATCTCAATAATGGTGTCACTCTTCGCTCGTCCTTTGGCTTTCCCAAGAATGGCTTGAATTCTACTAATTTATGGGTAACCACTGAGTTTCGATTTCAATTAGTACACTGTAGAGTGCTTTGAAGGGACGGAAAATTTAGTTTTGATAAACTTTTTCTTCAGGCTTGCAGAATTAATACAGTTTCATGCGTCAATCATATTCCTCTCCCCTTGTTTGTGTCGTTAGTGTTAATCGAAATATCTGGTTTTTTTTTTCTGCCCGCTAGAAAGGTGTTTGATGCTTACTTATTATAGTTGAATCTCAGATTTCTTCTGCTATGAAACCAGAGCCTCTGAAGATCATGATATCAGGGGCTCCTGCATCTGGGAAGGGAACACAGTGTGAACTGATCAAGAGGAAAGTAAGCATAAAGCTATTTTCTTAAGTATTGTCAAAACCTATTTATATTTAGTGAAAATGTGGGTGAGGATATCATGATCAAAATTTACTTTTCATGATGAGTTTTAAAATCATTATATTTGTTTTGAGATAAACACAATATATGAATAATTAATTAATTAATTAATTAATATAGTGCACTCTTTTCAAGATAAATACAAAGATTTTAAGATTCATCTTGACTAAATTTTGATCAGAATATCTTCACCTAATTTTTTTTCTTTACATAAACATTCTACATTTTATGAGACTTTAATTTCATTATTAAATATTTAACAATAATTTATTTTTATCATAAGACACATTGCCATGCACTGAATTTTAGTCTTTTGGCTTGCTGTCAGATCTTTAATTTTTTTTAGTAATAAACAATTACTTGAGTCACTAGCTATAATCCATCATTGTAACTCTTAGGTTATTAGATTATCGCTGCTAACCTGAACCCTCTTATATACTAAAGGGTTTGGATATGAAATCCATTCTATATGATGAAGTAATAAAATTAATTATTCTTATCTTAGGTAAATCATATGGACAAACCACGTACCTTGGTTTTTTATTAAGCTTTATTATCTCTCACTCAGGTACATTGGTGTTCATGTTAGATATTTACTCTAATCATATGAGAGTAGAGCATGTGATATATGAGAATGGAAGGAGTACTTTTATTAAGCTACCATCAAACCAGTAGCATATCACTTTCATATGCTATTATTGTCTTAGAAATATTTAATACACTTAATCTTTTTATTCCTCACAACCACATTGCTTATAATATAATTTACTTTTCTAGTGTCATGTACTTGTAATTGCACCAAAAATCAATCTTTTGATAATTGCATTGACCATGAGTTACATTAAGATTGCATGTGATACTTCCTTTCTTTTGCCTCTTATATCAATTAGCTTTAATCTAACTTGTTACATAAACATGTCCTATGAGATTGCATCAACCATAATCTTTAGATAACATGCTAAAGTTGCAACATTAGATCTACATTTTATTAAACACTCTAAGCTAAAATGTATTATGAACCATTGTAGGTTCGTCTTGGCTCATGAAGTGATGAAACAAGGCTTCATTTTTTTGCTAATCTCTTGACCTATGTCAATAATAACACATGAAATTTGAATTACGTGCTATGATGGAGTAGCCATATAGGTATAATCTCATTGCTACAACATATTAATCCTATTTCGTAAGTTACAAGGGTGCTTAAATTAAACATCTCAACTTAGTTATTCCCCCTATCACTTGATAAGTGTTTAAAGCTGGCTTTGATAAATTTTATGAACATGTGGATAAAGTTAATTTTCGCTTACTTAAAGCCTCCATCTTTTTAGGCATCACATATCTCTTTATCTTGTTTACTATTGAAGTGACAAAACTGTTGGCCATGTGAGAGGAACTTGCTAGACTTCAAATTTTGTGTATATATATAATTAAATCCATAATAATAATAAATGCAAAATAAAATTTTTTAATATCACAAGGACATTTATTTCCTTAGAAGATTGTCATGAATTTTAGATCCTATGCAAATTAAGATTTCACACATGAGCTTTAACATATTTGTAACTTGTGGGCTCCAAATTCATGTCTAATCTTTTGAAAAAGTCTGTGGTTTTGGGTAGAATTTTCTTAATACAAATTAGATTCTAGATGAGATGTTGCCTAGAGATTTTACCTTCATTTTGTAAGATGTTATGGTCTAGTTTCTAGGTTTTCATAATTGCATGCTCATGTGGTTGATTATCTCTCTAAGTTGTAAGATAAAATTTTTGATAAAGTCTGGTTGATAAGTACTAAATGCTTTTCCTGTAATAAAAATAGTTTGGTTTTAAAAAGAGAAAATTTACTATCATTAGCTTAGAGAATATATTGGGGGGAATGATGACAAACTCTATTAAGATTTTATAGTTTCATCATTTCAGGTTGTCGTAGAGTTTGACCTACTTATGGAATAGGATTTATATCTTTCAAATTCTCTAGTATATTTGATTAAACTTGAACAAAGGGTTCTTATCAATAGCTTTGAGGTTGTATTATTTAAGGGGATCTTATAGGCCTAAGATGGATATTTGCCTATGGGACAAATTTAACTCAACAACAACAACAAGCCTTTATCCCACTAAGTAGGGTCGGCTACATGAATCCTTCATCTCTATTGTGTCATATTATATGTCAAATTCTCATTTAATTCAAGTATACTAAGATCATTTTTTATACATCTTAACCAAGTTTTTTTAGGTCTACCTCTACCTTTATTAACATAAGGCAAATCTAATGTATCTACTCTCCTAACCAAATCTGATGATACGCTTTTATGTGACCAAACCATCTAAGGCGACTCTCTCTAATCTTATCTGCCACTGGAGCTACTCCAACTTTTTGTCGAACAACTCATTTCGCATTGCAACACTTAACTTAGTCTTATGCTTCTCTTTTATTGGCCAACATTTCGCACCATCATTGCAGATCTTACCACCATCTTATAAAATTTTTCCTCAAGTTTTAACGGTACTTTTCTATCACACAACAGGCCAGATGCATTCCTCCACTTCTACTAATAACATCTCCATCTATTTCACCATCATTTTGAATAATAGAGCCTAAATTTCTGAATCGCTCATTCTTTTTAATGACTTGTTCACCTAATGTCACAATACTACCACTAGAACTTCTACAACTAAAATTATACTCCGTACATTCAGTTTTAGATCTACTTAAATGAAAACCTTTAGACTCTAAGGTTGAATTCCATAATTCAAATTTCTCTTGGACTCGCTCTCTAGTCTTATCAACAAGAAGAATGTCATCAGCAAAAAGCATACACCAAGGTACATCTTCCTGTAAATGCTTAGTGATAACATCCATAACTAAAGCAAAAAGATAAGGGCTTAAAGCTAATCCTTGATATAATCCAATTGAAATAGGAAAATATTTTGTCAATCCTCCTTGTGTTTGGACATAAGTAACAGCTCTGGTATACATATCCTTAATGACTTGAATATAACCAATATTAACTCCTTTCTTTTCTAGAACTCTCTAAAGAACATCTCTTGAAACTTTGTCATAAGTTTCTCTAAATCAATAAATATCATATGTAGATCCTTTTTACTTTCTCTATACTTCTCCATCAAACCTCTTAAATGAATGTATAACATCCATAGTAGATATACCTGGCATGAAACCAAATTGATTGTGTTGTATCACATCATAACCTATGCTTAATTACTCTCTCCCATAATTTTAATGTATGCCATATTAACTTAATTCTTCTATTAATTTGCACACTCTTGTGCATCACGTTTATTCTTAAATATAGGAATCAACAAACTCTTTCTCCACTCATCTAACATCTTTTTAGTCTTTAAAATGACATTAAAAAAGATTTGAAATTCCTTGATCTCCTAAATATTTCTACACTTCTATTTGAATATCATCAGGTCCTACTGTTTTTTCATATTTCATTTTCTTTAAAGCTTCTCTAACTTCATATTTACTAATATGACGATAAAAATAAAATTCGTTATTTTTGTTTAGGGTATTAAGGTTACTAAAATCAATCATATTTTCAGATCTTTCATTGAAAAGTTTTTCAAAATACATCATCCACCTATTTTCAATATTTTTTTCTAAGAAAAGCAATTTATGATTTTCATCATTAATACACCTCACTTAAATTAGATCTTTACTTCTCATATCTTTTTAGTTGGCTAACTTATACATATATCTTTCACCTTCTTTTTGCATCATATATTACTTTCTTAGAATTTCTACAGGCCACTTTATATCTTTCCTAATTATTCGATTTTTTACATCTAAATTAAGTTTTATAACAATGTTTCTTATTTCTATCTTTTCTTGTACATTCTTACTCCACCACCAACTATTTTTATTAAAAGAAAGCTTTTCCTTTTGATTCTCCAAGCACATTTTTTTGCAACTTGCTTGTCTATGAGATAAATTTAACTCGACCTTATTTTATTGAAAGCTTTGTGCCATATTTCCATGATTCAGCACTCAGGGAATTTGAGCCACCAGATAACTTGAGAATTTTGGCTATGGCTGTAATTTAATGATGCTATTTTGTGGAAAACTACCCATTCAAAGGGATCCAATTATTTGGCGATAAAATCACTTCTTTAGACGATATGTGTCACGTCTATTAGTATGAGATTTTTAAGAGTGTTTAAAAAAGTACACTTGATATTCACTTTTCTTGAGCCTAGATTAATCCTAAATTTGTTAGCCTCAACAAACTAATAAAGGGTAGATGAATTGCTGCTCTTTAGCTTTATGTGACAAATTTTGTTTGAATGTTCAAATTTTATAATTTTTTAAACAATTTTGAATTTTATATGAATTTAGGCCCAAAAAAATTTGCATGGGGTTTGGTGACATTTGAAAATAAAATCTCTTTTGGTTAAGATTTTTTATTAAAACTTTTTAGGGCAATTTGAATTATTAAACTTCATTGCTTGAATCTTATTAACCTTGCTAGCTTATAGAGAATTGGATTTGTAGTTTATGTGTGATTCAAATTTATTTTGAAAATTTATTATGATGTGGGCCTTGTCGACTTTACTTCGAATGAAGAGGATCTAATCAATGAGTTACAACTTGTGATTGTTCCTAATAAGCATTGATATTGAAAATTTACATTTATTTAAAATGAATTTTTTTTTGTTAAAACAATTGAAGGTTGTATGTAAATGAAAGATAATATTTTATGAAGTTTTATACCTGAGTGCACAACTCCCAGCCTATGATAATATGAGTTTGTGGGATTAAATTGAGCATATGAATTTTAGAAATACAAGCCTTATTGACTCCCGGACACATGATGTGGAGGATTGGATTTGTAAAGTGGGACATATGAAAATCCTTTTGTTAGTATAGCTCACTTGAGCACATGTACATGTGTTCGGAACCTTTTTCTTTGTTTTTTGGCAGGAGATGGTTTGAGAAGTTTTAGAATGGTTGCATGCTTTTTAGAGCAATTGCATGTTTTCAAGATAGGTCATATTTAATTTTTTTTTAACTTTTTTATTCCACACAGCATCCTTTGATTTTAGTTTTAATCATTTAGAACAATTGTCGGATCACATGTGAACCTATTGATTTTAGGCAATTTGATATATCTCTTGAATGACATGCATGCTTTTTAGCACATTTCAACGATGCACCTATATGTTTTTTGGGTGCATTTGCACAGTGCAATTTTATGCTTTTCATTACCTTTGCAAGATGTGCTTGCATGCTTTTTGTTGCATTTGCATGACCTTTGAGGCGTTGGTAGGATAACTACTTTAGAACTTGGAGAGAATGGAAGAGAAAGTGTCACAAAGAATGGTGAGAATTAGAGAGAGAGACTAGGAGGGAGTGATGGAGAGAGATTGATTGGTTGGTTGTTGGGTTGATTGTGACTAAGTTGAGTTGAGTTAGGAGAACTAGTGTTGAGAAGTGTTTTTTCCTTCTTTATTTTTTCTTTTTGGTTTTTTGTGATTATTTGTTGTAAGAACTATAGAAAATCATAAATTCTATGAAATTTCATCTAGATTTGGCGTTGAGAAATGGTTGACAACAATACAAGAGGGTGTTTGATAGAAAAAATTAAGGAGATTCAAGTAGGGTTTAACTTAAATCAGCTGATTACTTGAATCCTACAGAATCTCATATTTCATTTTTTTCTTCATTTTACCTTTACAAGCAGCTATCCTCATCAATCCTTGACTAGCCAGCTTTTGTCATGACTTTACACTATTTTTGCTATTGAGGGTTTCGAGATTTTTTTAAGAGCTAAAGGAGCAGGAGTTGCGGCCATGTGAAAATTTGGGGAGATCAGTGAGATGTAGTTCGTGTGGAGATTCAAACCGTTGCTGTTTGGAGAAAGAATGCATTGCGACTTGCCACCTATACTTTGAAGTTAAAATGGAAACTATTTAATTCTACTAAGTCTTAAATCCCATATTTTCTTCCTTTAGCTTAAATTCTGTATCCTATGAATCTAGGCACTAAGCTGATTTAACTTGAAGTCACAAGTCTCTCACACTCCGCTTCTCATTTAGGTGCTATTGGCTCATCAAATTCTCCTCCATTGAGCTCCAACTCTGACATTGTTACTTCTTCTTTGTGTAGGAGCGGAGTGGGAGAGGCAAAAAGAGCAGAGAGAGAGAGAGAGAGAGAGAGAGGGGATTTGAGATGGTAACTAGTAGAGAGAGATTGAGAGATCGATTGGGCGGGCCAATGGGATCAAAGAGAGAACTTGCAGGTCTATATTTTTCACTTTTGATTTCAATTTTATTAAATAGGTGGGATGGGATAGACTATGGTGCTTTAGATGGGAGATGGGACTTCATTCCGCAAACCGTAATTATGGACATGATTTCAGGGTTTCAATAGAGATTTGATTCTGATTGGATTTTTTAAAAATCAAACCAATCATTTAGTTCTGGTACCGTGTGCTGATAAATTTTAAGTTTTGCTTTCATGTAGTGGGTTAGACAATATGAGTGTCTTTTTAAGGTTTTTTTGACATTTTGGATGCATCAATGCAATCCATTTTGTAAAATGGATGACAATCGGATACTTTTAATATATGTGATGCATTTCATAGTGTATTTATGCGATGTCATGCCCTTTGGTTATCATTTTTTTCATTATGTTCAATTGACTTACATGGTGGGACATATATGTTGGCCAACAGAAGAGAATGTGGTAAGTATAAGAAAATTTTCCTGGTTGCTGGTAAGAAGCATCCATTCCACATCATGCGTCTCTGATTTGTTGCATGAATTATTTTATGACTACTCTAATGTACTTGGTGTTTTTTATATCTTGCTGGTTGGCTGCCATCATGGCCTGGTTTTTCAATCATCTTGGCTTATGCGGACTCTCCCTTAACTTTCATCATCTCCCATTTTGTGGCCATAGTTTCATAGTTTCATCTCTTATTATCTTCTTGTTGCATTTCACTCATGTATTTTTTCCTTCTATTTTAGGAGTTATTGCTCTTAATGTATTTTTCTCTTATGGTTCAATTGGTAGTTTGAAGTTAGATACTATGTTTTGCAAAGCGATAAAATTTGGTAATTTGATTATTTTGCTGGATGTATTCAATATTAATTTTGAACTCGATATGCCTTCTCAAAACTCCCTCAAAAATAATGATCTGATTTTCATGCTCAAAATGTGCGAAAATAAAATCATCATTTTCTAACAAATGATTTCAATTTAGAAGCAACCAAAAGAGTCCTTAAACTCCTCGTCCTTTTTGTAAATCTTTTTTTTTTTTAGTGAATGTTTAAAATAATGGTGACTACTAATATGCTCTCTGTGCAGTATGGTCTGGTACATATTGCAGCTGGGGATCTATTGCGGGCAGAAATTGCAGCAGGGACTTCAAATGGGAACTTAGCTAAAGAATATATGGACAAGGGAATGCTCGTCCCTGATGACATTGTTGTTGTGGTATGGTGTTTCTTTGATTCCATCTTCTCAACCTTTTTTTTGATCTGGGTGGGTATTTATCAAAAATGCTGTCATGTTTCCAGATGGTTAAGGAACGCCTACTACAGCCAGATGCCCAGGAAAATGGCTGGCTTTTGGATGGTTACCCAAGGAGCTTTTCTCAGGCAAAAGCACTAGAAGATCTAGGCATCCGGCCTGACCTTTTCATTCTTCTTGATGTAAGCAAGTCTTTTGAGGGAAGTTATCAGTTTTGTTACAATTTATAAATTATATTCATACACATGTTACTACATTAGTTTAAACACTCGTGTATTTGATCTGATAATAGTGTAGCGAGAAACAAACTGAGATATTCTTGGCTTGTAAATAAGAGAGAAGAAAGCAATAGTTTGTGTCATGAATAATGAGGTACTCAAAAGATTTTGTTTGAAATTAGTTAACAAAGATTTTTGTAAACTAGATAGACTTTATGGAAAACGTTCTTCCATACGTGAATGACTAGGGCAGGAGTTTACCAATAACAGGAGTGAACTCAAATAGTTTGAGTCAAGGCTGATGATGATTATGATGATAGTGATGAATGCCTGCCTATTTTGTGTCCCTAAAGAAATCAAATGTTGAAACAACATCCTTTTGCTTAAAATACTTTTTGCAGGTCAATGAACATGCCCTTGTTAATAGAGTGGTTGGAAGACGCCTAGATCCAGTGACTGGAAAGACATATCATTTGGAGTATTTTCCTCCTGAAAATGAAGAAATTGCAGCTAGATTGGTGCAGCGCTTTGATGATACTGAAGAAAAGGTAATGAAGTTTTCTTGTTGAGTTTGCCACTCTTGTTTGAAAAAAGTGGTTTTTGGAACTAATGGTTTTATGTAGGGGTGTCAATTTAGGTTTATAGGTTGGATTCGGGTTTGACCTGAAATTAATCCGACCCCCAAACCAATCCGAATATTATATAGGATGAAAGCCCTGACCTGAACCCTACTAACTTGAAGTGGACAAGATTGACTGATTTAGGCATGTATTTTGGGTCAACTAATGCTCAAAATTGAATTCACAAGTCAAATTTGGGTCAATCTTGAGTTGACGGGTTAAAATCAGGTCAAATTCAATTTGGTTGGTCCAAATTGGGTTGGTGGCTGAACCAGTCTTAAAAATTATTCGGGTGAATCCGAATTTGCTTTTTTCGAGTTGAGTTTGTATCGAGTTATTAGGTCGGGTCAATTATTGACACCCTTAATTTTTTGTCAATTTATTGGAGTAGCCTTTTTAACTATCGATGACATTTTGGATATTCATTTTTTTTATTGCCGTGTATCTTCATTTTTCTAGTTTTAATAGGACACAATGGAGACGAAGGATTCATGTAGCCGACCCCACCTAGTGGGATTAAGGCTTGTTGTTGTTGTTGTTGTTGTAGTGTATCTTCATTTTTCTAGTTTTTCTTTACAGGTGAAATTACGGTTGAAGACTCATCATCAGAATGTGGAATCTGTTCTGGCTTTGTACAAGGACATCATAGTTAAGGTGCGTGTAAATTTGTTCTGTGACTGGCATTGAAGATAATAAAAAGATTTGCATGATTGCACTTTTAGTGTCTCTGTTATTTTTCCTTAGCTCTAAATTAGTATATATATGATTTAACTCATAGTTAGCTGGATAGGTGGATAGAATGTGGTCCAAAAGTGAAGGATGTGGAATCGCAAATTTGATTTTTGTCTATGTGATTTCTCTCTTCCGTGCTCATTATTGTTTTTCACATTAAGGATGCCCTGAATAACTAATGCATATGGACTTTATGAACTATTATATAACACATTGAACTAGTTGAAAAGAAAACCTAATTCCCACTAAGTTTAATACATGCTGGAGTGGTTGTTAGTGGCCTTTGTGCTTTACCAGCATGGGCATATCTAAGGTGGGACATCAGTGGCGTGTGCCCCCGTTGGCTTTGGTCTACTCCACTAATTTGATTGATTGGGTGACTCAACGTTCTCCTAAGCCCTTCTTTATTTTATAACTTGTGATCAAAATGTTTATGAAAAATAAAAACAGGGCAATGAGTTGGATTATAGAGGGATAAATTACAAACACATTGGTTTTATATTCTTAAAGATACTACCAGAGATATTTTTACATGCTTGACAACTGAGGCATTTGGATGTAATATCAGATGCATTCAACTCCAACATAGAGCAAATCAGCAGTACCTTACCTGTGTGACAGTTTTCCTGTGACTGTTGTCCTTATAGTTCTGATAGACTAAGAGGCTACATTTAATACTGTTGGAACTCGGTCAAGTAGCATAACAACTCCGTAAATCTTGAAATGAGCAGAGTTTTAATGAGTTTGCTTGGATGATCAATGGAGAACCTGCCAAAATTTGTTCATCCGGTTAAACTGATTAGACAACCAAATGGAGATCCTGGTAAAGTTTTGGTCATAACAACTTCAAACTTGCAATAAAGAAACACATGAGGAAGTTTTCTTGGATTATGTTGAATTTTCATTGTTTGACCCTATGCTAAGAGGATTATATTTGTGATGTCATGACCTGACCCAGAGGTTGGAATTACAAAAGCAGAAAATAGACGGTTGGACGGAGATTTACAATTTTAATCATATATTAGTATTATCTAATATCAAAATAACTAAACTAATACTTCTAATATACCAAAAGATCCTCTAAAATAAAGTCATTCTAGATTGAAATATCAACAATTCTATTGGGGTTTAGGACCAAATTAGTCCCTCAACTATTTATGAAGGACCAATTTAGTCCTAGACTAAACAAGAAGACCAATTTGGTCCCTTGACTATTTGATCAGGGATCAAATTGGTCCTTTCGTTTGGAATTTAATGGAAAGTTGTAGAGAAATAATGAATACTGCAGGACATTTTCGGAATAATAAAAAATAAAAAGAAATAGATAACTAATAAACCCTATCCTCTTCTCATTTTCATTCACGCACCGCACCATGGAAGGACCATCTTGGTCTCTAATCAAATAGTCAAGGGATCAAATTAGCCCTCTTATTTAGTCTGAGACTAAATTGATCTTTCATAAATAGTTGAGGGACCAATTTGGTCTTAAACTCATTCTATTGCAATACTTTTTTTTAGGTGGAGTTACGTCTATGATACACTACTTCTCTTCTTTCACTTAATATGATCTTGTTATTCTATCTTGTAAATATTAATTAATTATGAGTTATCAATAACGCGATGATAAACGTACTTCTAAATTACGATAACATAGAAATATGAAGAAGACAACATGCATTCTTGTGAAAGAAAATCAATATAAATTTAATTAGCAATTTAATTGTTCAGAAATGACCATTTAAAAAGTTTTCAAAACATTCAATTATGTAATAAAAAATATCATATCTGTATTATTTTATTTATTACATCTCTTATAGAAGCCACCGTTTAAAGTATATAATATGGAAGGTACTTCAAAATAAATATCATTTTTCTATAACCTATTTCATTTATGTGCATGAGTATCTTAGTGTCTTCAATTAGTACCATGAGATTGTGAATTTAATTAGTCAACTTGCACATGTAAGTGTTTCTATATTGTTCATTTAATGCATTATTATAATAAATACTACATATGAAAACTTTTGCACATCTTATAAAAAGGTTTAGGACAAAATTGGGCCCCCAACTATTTATGAAAGATCAAAACAACCCCAGACCAAATTAAATATCTAATTTAGTTATTTGATAATTTAAAAATGGACCAATTTTGTTCTATCATCCATGCTAATGATTTTGAGTATTAGAAGTAGGGGTATTTTTAAAATTTTAATTTTTTTAGATTTATGAAGCATCTCATCTTTTAAATTAATTTTTTCTTGTGTACTACTGAATTTTAATCTGTTTGTGGAATTAAAGAAAACCTTCTGAGATACCTAAGAAATAGGGTTAGGAAAAATAGAGCAGTAGGATATAAAAGATGTGTTAAAGATGTTTCAAATTTTATTATTCTACCAATATTTAGTATAAATAGTAAAGGTTCTAGCATCCCTTCGAGAAGAAGAGAGAAGAAAAAAATTACAGAGGGAGGCAATTACATATAGTAAGTACATATAAGGTAAGTTGAGTACAGGTGGAAACTCGTCTTGACATGAGGTGAGTGGTAAGTTCTATGGACCGGTGAAGCGAGCGACTGCTCTTATGTAGTGAATTGCTATGTCAAGAACTTTGGTTGTTTAGATTGTCTGGTCTTCCTTAGTCACTCACTTGCCATGTGAGCTTTATATATACTTTATTCTTAGCGACTTTGGCTCACTTTTATTGTGAGTTTTTATTATCGAATAGCTCACTTATATAAATTCGGTCCTGTTCTGATGACGATTTGTTATGAAGGTTAGTCTAACATGCTTATATATTTGGGTATACCTACTCTTTTTAGAGGCAACTCACAATAAAGATAGAAGAATGAAAAGGGCAATTTGCTTGAGCATTTAATTAATTCTAAAAATAAATAGTATTACGAAGTTATGAATATTCATATCACTTCTAACTTGATTCCTTCTCTTAACGTACCCAAGCTTCACTGGCTGTGAAAGGAACCTTTGCTCCTCCTGGGAACTAAAGAGCTTGAGATGCATTTATTTTTAAGAACACACAATGCATAATACCAAGATCTTAGGAACCCGAGAAAAAAATATGCTGACTGGATCACCAATATCGTCCCAGTAAAGAAAAAAAATAGGCATATCTGTGTCTGCATCGACTTCAGGGATTTAAATAAAGTATGCCCAAAAGATGACTTTCCGTTACCCAATGCAGAACTCATGATAAACAACACATCAAACTATGATATATTCTCTTTCATGGATGGTTTATTATGGTACAACCAAATCAAGATGGCTCCATAGAATGAAAAGCATATATGTGTAGAATGATACATTGATGATTCTCTACATTATGATTTGCACTCTTTCATTGTAGATGCCATTTAGTTTGAGAAATGTCAGCGCTACATACCAAATGGCAATGACCCGCATCTTTGATGATCTTATACATAAGTATGTAGAATGATACGTTGATAATTTGGTTGTCAAAAGTAAAGTTCAAAGCTCGAACATGAGAGATTGAAGAGTTGTATTCGATAGAATTCAAAGCTTCAACTTAAAAATGAATCTCTTAAAATGTGCATTTTGGCGTTACTTCTAAAAAATTTCTATGCTTTATTATGTGCTATAGAGGAATTAAAATTGCTCCATCTAAAGTCAAAGCAATAATATAGATGTTATCGCCTAAACCTTGAAACAACTATGTTTACTACAAGACAAGTTGGTTTATATCAGGACGTTCATTTCTAATCTTTTGCTTGATTAATAAAAAAAATGCACCTTTCATACGGGATGATGCTTGTCAAGAAGTATTCGATAGCCTAAAATAATATTTATTGCATCTCCCAATTTTGGCAACACTAATAACAAGAAGATCGTTGATATTATATACACCAGCCCTAGAAGAATCGCTTGGAGCTCTGTTAACTCAAAACAATGAAGAGCGGAAGAAAAATGCTCTCTATTATATAATTTGACGTTTAATAGGAGCTGAAACAAGATACTCACCTATTGAGAAGCAATGCTTAGAGTTGATTTTTGCTACTCAGAAATTGCATCACTATATGTTATGACATAAGATAATTTTGATATCTAAAGTTAACTCTCTTAAATTCTTTATGACTAGGCTTACTCCAACAGCTGGCTTAACAAAATGGGCAGTCTTATTGTTCCAATTTGACATAACATATGTCCCACAAAAGGTTATAAAAGGGCAAGCTCTGGTTGACTTTCTAGATGCTCATCCTTTATTGACAAATTCTCCACTTAATGATAAATTGACTGACGAACAAATCTTCGAAATGGAAGAAGCTCAATAATCATCAGAATGAGAACTTTACTTCGATGGAGTTTCGTCAATAAAGTCAGCTAAATCACCAAGTTTTCTTATAGTACATGTCAGAATTGGCTTAATATTTATTACACCACAAAGTGGTATATTTCGATACTCATACAGCCTGACTGAACCTCGAAGTAACAATGAGATTGAACATGAAGCATTAATTGTAGGCCTAGAACTAACAGTTAAAATGAAAATCAAGAAATTTTATGTTTATATAGATTCTCAACTCATAATTTGACAAATAATTAGGACTTTCAAGATAAATAAGCTTGAATTAATTCTTTATCATAAGCATGTCCTGGAGCTCTTAAAATAAATCCTTGATGTAACAATTACAAAGGTGTCATGTCGGAAAAATGGTAAGGTCGACGCATTAGTTAAACTAGCTAAAAAAATGACAGATCCTCGAGGAGACCCAATTATAATAACAGTCTAAAGCAGGCTAGCATTGACACCAACTCTTCTTCAAGCTTTTAGAGCTAAAGAAAATCAAGAGATTTTAGCAATAAATGAAGTAGATGATTGACGAGAATCATTCATCACTTATCTTAAAGGTGGTGGATTATCAAAAAGATAAATCAAAAGCTCATCAAATTTGACAAAGAGCATTAAGGTATGCTCTTGTAAATGATACATTATATTGCTGCTCATACAACCAAATATAGTTGTGATGTCTAAGTCCATATAAAGCTAAGATAGTAATGACTAAAGTTCATAATGGTTATGTGGTGCACGCCAATTCGATCATAGGATTAAAATTAAAATCAAATGAATGGGATATTACTGGCCCAACATGGTTCAGGGCTGCATTGAACATACTAAAAGGTGTCATCAGTGTCAAATACATGTAGACACATTACATCGATCTCCTAATGCCTTACATCCAACAGTGGTATTATGGTCATTTGAAAGTTGGGGAACTAATATAATTGGTTCAATAGGCTCTCTATCATCTAGAGGACATCGCTTCATTTTGGTTGCTATTGAGTATTTCTCAAAATAGGTAGAAGCAATTCCCTTAATAGAAGTTAAAGCAGATAGTGTAATGAAATTCTTTCTAGCTTACATCGTCAACCAATTTGGAATACCTCGATAAATTATATCTGACAATAGGGAACTGCCTTCAAGAATGTCAAAATCTATACATTTATTGAGAAATAAAAGACAGATTGACGATATTCCTCAATATATAATCTAAGAGCTAATGGTCTCACAGAGGCATTCAACAAAATATTAGTTAAACTCCTAAAAAAATTCTCTCTAAAAATAAAAGAGATTTACATATTAAATTAATAGAAACCTTGTGGGTATATCCCATTACATATAAAACTGCTACTCAAGCAACACCATATTCATTGGTGTTTGGGGTAGAAGCTATACTTTCTCCTGAAGTAGAATTGCCTCACTCCATATTGTAGTTCAAAATGAATTTACATTGGAGAAAAATGTCTGAATACGACTTGAAGAACTTGAAGCTTTAGATGAAGTTTGGTTACAAGCTTAACAAAATCTTGACATATAGAGCAAAGATGACCTAAGCTTATTACTGTATGGTTCACCCAAGAAGCTTCAAAATGGGTGAACTAATACTACTATGTAGAAGGCTTATCATTCCCTATCGCCAAATAGGTGGAAAGTTTGATCCAAATTGAGAAGGACCTTATAGTATCGAATAAGTAGGTTGAAGGTCTAAAAGGTCGTTTGTGTATTAGGGCTGAAGTTATTGGAATCTTAACTAGGTCTAAGGTCATTTTTGTAAAAGAGGTCCAATAAAATTTATCTAAATTTAATAGATCAGTTATTAGAGTCACAATAGTAATAAAGTATTTAATAATCATCTTATAAAAGTCTAATAATAGATGGACGCTTCTTAACTCCATAATATTTTTAGATGATGGTCAATTTAGCGTTCAACATTTAGAGGGATTAGGATTAGATCTAGAATAGATAGAATAAATCCTAGGAAAATCATCTCATTTTATAGAAAGAAGCATAGAAGCATGATTTTTCTTTTATGAGTGTTTTAAAGTTGGAGTAGCTCCAGCGGTAGATAAGATTAGAGAGAGTCGCCTTAGATGGTTTGGCCACATAAAGCGTCGGCCGTCTGATGACCCGGTTAGGAGAGTTGATGCATTAGATTTGCCTTATATTAAGAAATATAGAGGTAGACCGAAAAAGACTTGCTTAAGATGTATAAAAAATGACCTTAGTTTACTTGAATTAAATGAAAATTTGACACATAATAGGACACAATGGAGACGAAGGATTTATATAGCCGACCCCACTCAGTGGGATAAAGGCTTGTTGTTGTTGTTGTTGTAGTTGTTGTAAGTGTTTTAAAGACTTGCTTAAGGTGTTGTAGATATTTATTTTCATCAAAACTAATAATTAGAATATCATCAAAATATACCACCAAAAGTTATTTTTATATAAGGTTTGAGTAAAGTATTCATCAATTTCATTAATGTGTTGGAGTTATTTTAAAGTCCAAAGAACATAACAAGCCACTCATAAGTCTATCAAAGATTTTAAAGATTGTTTTATTCATCTCCTGATCTAATGCAAATTTGATGATAACCACTTTTATACCAACTTTAGATAAGAAATTTGCCCTTGAGATTAAAAAAAACTTATCATCTAGTCGAGGAACATGAAATCTATATTCAATAGTAATTTTATTTATTGTCTAACTATTGACTTTCATTTGTCATGTTTCATCTTTTTTTGGGTTAATAAAGCTAGGATTGAAGTAATTGCCCAACTATTTATATACATTTGCCATGTTCCATCTTTCTTAAGACATTCATAAATAATATCTTTTATTAATAATTCAAGTTTTTCTTAATCTCAATGTGCGTAGTAGGGTTTATCTTATAATGAGGAAGATTAAAAAGTTGAGAACCAAGTATATGAAGTAATTGGCATCTTGAATGTATTTAAGTGGATGCAATTCATTATGATGCTTATTAAATGCAATATCCTTAAAATCAGAGAGTAGGAAAGAGACCATAGTAGGTATGTGAGCTTCATTAGGTTTAGTGTGACTTCTCGTAATAAGTAAAGGAGAGATGAATTAAAAATTTCTTTTGTTAGGCTTTAAAACCATGGTTTCTATGGTTATCATCATAGAAGAAGGAAAAGTAGTTATTTCTAACCTAAGATTGGAAATGATAGTATTTTTTTTAGCAATAGAGCTTTCTATGATAATTAGTTGAAGTTTGACACTTTTCTTTGAGGAAGCTTTGGATGTAAATCAGAGATTATCTTATAGAGAAGGGTGTTATGGAGGGTTTCTTCTCTATAGGTTTTACTAGTAAAAACTTGATGGTTTCATTATTATATTTAAAGGCATAGTTTTTTCCTACCATAATAAATAATGTTCATGTTAAACAAATATTCATGTGGAGAACATCACACCAACTTTGATCTTCAGAGTTGCCAATTTTTGTAGAATCTATAGAACAACTAATATTTAAAAGGAATCCATAATTTACTGAGCTAACATAAAATGATTTTGGTGAGGTTACACTTTTATGTTAACTCTAGTGAGGGTGTGCGATGCAATAACATTTATAGCATCCCGTCATCTATTGCTAACTTGTATCATTTTTCATTGCCGAGAACATACATGCTAAAAAATGTTATTAATATTCCAATCTTTTTCACATTTTTAATCATAGTTTGACATCTCATCTTATTGATTTAAGTGTTATCAGTGACTTTCAATTTTCATCAGATAGTGGGGTGCCTATATAAACTTCTTCTAGGTTATCATCTAATGGGTTTCTTCTAAGAGTAGGATTTGTGCTTTACATTGATTTTACTTATGACCCTTTTTATGACATTTAAAATAAATTACTTCCCTAGTATTCTTAGAGCTCCATTTAGTATGAGCTTTAGATAAGTTAGGCAAATCTAATGGATGGGCTTAGTAGTGTGCCCATGGAATGAAATAGAAGAGACATTAGCTTTAGTTCTAAGAATTTAAGTACATTTTCTTTGTTGTTAAACTATTAAAAAATATTTAAAGGCTTCTTCTAAGGTTTCAAGGTTGAACAGTTCAACCACATTTATATTGTTAGTCATATGTTCAATGAGAAAATTGTTAGCTAATTGTCAATCATTATTAGTGTAATTTGTTCTAGAAATTAAGCTTTCAAATATGTTCAAATATTCAATTACAAGAAGGCTATCCTATCCCAAAATCAATAGTTGACTATCCAGCTTCTTATTATGATGCCTAGATTAATGCTTTGCTTTAAACATTTCTTTCATTTTTATCAAAGTGAAGTTTTTTTTTCCTTATTTCTATTATTTAGCTAATATATTTTTCCACAAACTTTTTGCATGTTCTATTAATTTTATTTTAGCAAATGCAACTTTTGGTAATTATCTATTTTATACTAATCAAAGAAGTCATACCTTTGGACAAATTAATCTATAAATTTATTTCGATCATGTACACTATAAAGATAGGTCTTCAACTTTGACTCTTTGAGATGGATCATTAGAATCTTCAATATTCTTTAAATATTTTTTCTCCTCTTGCTCTATTTTTAAAAGTTGAAGGTCCTTTTAATTATTTGGATATATCTCTGAGACTTGGGTATGAATCTTCCTCATCTATTCCTAAATGTATAGTTAAGCAGGTATTGAGAGTGGAGTTGAAATTCTATTATTGTATAGACATACAATAAGAGGTTTCATTTGTTTTTTACTTTCATCTAAAGATTTCTTGAGTCTTTAATTCATTTTCATGGTTCCTAAGATTTTAGGCATCTACTAATCTAGCTAAGTTCTTAACTTGGTCATTAGATGATTTTTTCATGAGTGATATATGAAGAAAGTTTAAACAAAAATTAATTTAATTAAGAAGGATAATATAATATAAATGTGTAATCAAAAATGAAATTATAGGCTAAGAGAACTTTTAGATGAGGAGGGGAGTACAAGATTACTTACGCCTCAAGCTCGCTTTATACAGTTTAAGTCTTTTTGATAAATTTTTATTTAGCCTAAAAATTACCAAGCTTAACACACTTATATTGTTATGTATTTAAATTTTTATTAGTCCATAAAGAAATGCTTAGAACTATCAAACCTCTTATTCTTAAGAAAAAAAAGCTTATTATAAATTATTTAAAATAAACTTTCATAATTAACAATAAATATCAATAAAGAAAAATATTAAAATTATATTTTCAATAAGAGTAGGGTTATTTTAATAGTGGAGTTCTCTCACTAATATGTTCTCTCAAGGAAAAAGGATTTAAGGATAAGTTCACATTAGGGAGAAAAGGCTATTCTATGTGACGGAGCTTACTAATTAGAATTTTTTATTATCATCATAAGCTTGCAAATAATATATATCTTTTTCAAGCTACTAATATGAATTTAAACTATCATAAAAGAAATTAAATTACCTCACAATTCCAAGAAAATCTCATAACCTTGAAGACAAGTTTATTACATGAAGGGCATAACTTGTTGAAGGAAAGCTTCTAACCAAATTTGCTTTTTTCATACTTTACTTTAATATCAAATATGATAATAGTGGGTGACCATCTGGTAGAATTAATTATCAAAAAATTAAGATGGGCCATTAGCATAACATCATAACAAGTTAATTAAAATGAACTTCTAGAGTTAAAAAATTACTTAAAGGGTTGTTCGGTTGCCTGCATTTAGAGTGTAAAGTAAACTGAATGCAGTGTATTTAGATTACTTTAACTTGTTTGGTTGAAAACTCTATAAATATATGAATTTTTTTTTCTTGTCTGGCAAAATAAATGTAATGTAAAATATTTTGAGATTACGATGGCGTCAATGACGATCGGCTGACCATGGCAAATATGGCTGTGGCGGCGGCGAACGATGGTCACGGCGATCGTCCAACTATGCAAAGAGGGCGGCCAGACCGGTGGCGGCGGTGACGGCGAACACTTTACACTGTTTGGTGTATTTGGAATTCGCCCAAATTATGTTTGGGTCAGAGAACGCATCTGTAAAGAAATACAAAAAAGTGAATATGAATTTTGAATATTTTATTTGTTGTGTGTAAGTAAATACATAAACTATTTTTTTTGGTTGGATGAATGTAAAGTAAATATTTGTACGAATACTTTATTATATATAAATTAATTATAGAATTTATTCTAATTAAAGTATTCAATTAAAAAATAAATATTATCAAATAAAATATAAATAATTTATAAATAAAACTTTTTTCTTGACTAAAAAATAAATAAAATCAAATGCAAATAAAATTTATTTCGAATATTTAATTATTAGTAATTAATTTATAAATTTTCTAAGATATTAAAATTAAATCAAATACAAATAAAATTTATTTTGAATATTTAATTATTAGTAATTAATTTACAAATTTTCTAAGATATTAATTATTAGTGTTACAAATAAATAAAATTTGAATATTATCATTTTATATTAACATAATGACCCAAATTTAATATATATATATATATATATATATATATATATATATATATATATATATATATATATATATATATATATATATATAATTTTATTTATATTAAATATTAATTAATTTGGAATTTTTATTAAATAAATTAATCGTCAAGATTTAATATTTATTTATTAAATATTTTTTCTTTAATAAATAGTTTACTCATTAATTTTTTTTTACTAAATAAACTAAAATTTAATAATTATTTTAATTTTTTTGATTTATCTGTGAATTATTTATCATCAATTTAAATAAATATAATTATATCTATTAAATCTTAATTAAGCTATAATAATATTTATTTTAATTAAAGTTAAAATTAACATTACCATTCAACAATTCAAAAAAAAAAAATTAAAAAAAAAAATCAGATTCGGCGTTTCCCGCTCAAAAAAGAAAATAAAACCCTTTTCCCTCGCTCAGTGTAACCAAATACGCTGGCGATTTCGCTTACACCTGAAAATAGCGGAAAGGAAAACGAAATACCGTGAAATTTTACACGGTAATTACATTTACTCGGAACCAAACACGGAAAAGGAAGAATTGCGCGTATTTGGATTACATTACACGATAATTACTCGGAACCAAACAGCCCCTAGGCAAATTTCAAATACACCCAAAATGACCATTTTAATGCATTTTATATACACTACAAATGCATTGAAATTTTACTTTGCACTATACCAAATACTCAAAAAATTAAATTTCCTGCATTTGGTTTACTTTACACTCTAAATGCAGGCAACTAAACAGCTCCTAAGAGGGAAAACTCATGATATGCTCCCTCTTTTCTTGCTAGGGTTATTGGAGCATTGCTTTTGATTTGTTATTCCATTGATTGAGTTTGGTTTTAACCACGTTATTTTTATGTATTTTTGTTAGTTACATGGATAATCTCACATACACGGGTGTTTTGCTTAATAATAATATTATTAAAGAATCTATTATTGATATCATCAACAAACTTATTTTCTTACAAGCTTTCTATGTCAAATTTGAAGAAAGGTCATATAATAGTTTCATTAAAAGAGATAATAGAAAAAATGGTAAACCCGTTTTAGTTTTATCTAAATCTAAAGCCATTCTGCTATTTTATCCCCTTAAATTACCCTTATTGGCAAGTTCACCTACAAGAATCCCAAAGTAGACGTGATTAGAAAACACTTTGACATCCTAAAACTGATTGGGGAGTGAAGTGTTGGTCTACTAAATGGTAAATATATTATCATCAAGTTAAATAAGGAAGAAGATTATGCAAAAATATTCTCTAAAAAGATGTACTTCATTGACAATGTTTCAATGAAAGTTCTCAAATGCACACCAGTATTTAACTATAATGCAGAACCACCCATTGATCCCATCTAGCTCAAATTCCCAAACCTCAAACATCTTTTCATCAAACATATTTTATATTCACCGGCTATCATTTTTGACAAATTGCTAAAATTGGACCTACCCACCTAAAATTTTTCTAGACTTTTGGCTGTTCGTGTGCTGGTTCAAATGGACATTACTTCTCACTATACTGAAGAAGTTTGGATTGGCTTCCCCACTAATAGTTACTGACAATCTGTAGAGATAAATCAAAAACCTTATTATTGCAACAAATGCAGAATATTTGTCCATATCATGGAGAACTATTTCATTGGCCACCTTGACATAAGAGGAAAATATCCTAATAAAGACCAGGATCATAGAACCCAAATCAAAATGGTGGTAAATTAAATAAAAAAGGTCAAGAGAGTAACCAGGCCACTTTGAATCTGCTCCCAATGCTGAGAGTACTTCCTTTAATTGAGAGTGACAGACTAACACATAAACATACTTACTTAGAATATTTCATATGTTGAGAATGAAGAATGGACTCAAATTATTCAAAATGATAATCCTAACTTAATTGAAGTAGTAAGAGTAGAAAGAAGGGAAGATCAACAATCCACGGATCATTACCAGCTTATTCCACCTGTTGGAAACTATTCAAGAGAAGCTAACACAATCACCAACATTGAACATCTTAATAACACACTCAATGAATTAGAAGATGATTGGATGGTTCAAAAATCCAAGAAACACAAGCTAGAAGGATTATTAGAACTGAAGTATGCCAACTTAACTATAGCTGAAAACTTATGGACTTCTTCATATGTTGGAATCCTGGCTTCTTATGATGACAAGTATCCTACATGGGTTACATGAGAGAGCCTTTTCCAACCAAGTTACTAACTTCTTGATTTGGAACATAAGAGGCATTGCAAAACTTAATGTCTTTTACTATTTGAGAAATCTTATTTGAATTCATAAACTTAATACTTTTGCTATGCTGGAACTTATGGTTTGCACTTAAATCATCCATTATATTGAAAGAACTTGGTAACTTCAACTGGTTCTGTAGTTGTAGCAATAAGGTATGGCTTTTTTGGCATGGAAACATTGAAGCGGATGTACTGATTGTTGACCTACATGTGTGTGCTATAATTGAAATTAAACTTATATGCCAAAATTTATAAAAAAATTATTATTAATGACGACATCGCATAATCAGAGGCTAAAGCTTCCTAATCGTAACAAATTTAATTAAAATCTTTTTAATACGAAAATTTCGATTACGTAATTATGTTTAAACTATTAAAATTAATATTGGATCAATTAATAACCGATTAATCAATTAAAATTAATTTTAAATGAAATTACGCGCATATCGAGGTCGAGAAGCCCCGACGATGTCCAAACGACCTTCGTTCGTGAAATTGACTGCGCCGTTGTCGCCGAAACGTTGAAATCTATCAAATGATGCCTTCCGCGATCAATTCGGCAAAGTCTACACGAACGTTGATCGATTCGAGCATGACCTCGCGCAATTTAAGCCCAATTTCACCTCGATTATCGTCGACATGGTCCAAATGACCTCCAATTGCGAAATCGACTGTGTCGTTGCATCTGACACAACGAAAATACCTAAAATTGATACTCATATTGCTAGGGTTTATTAATTGAGATAATTCGCCAAATTATTTATGATTAGTATTAATAATTTTATCATTAAGCTATAGGCAGTCAAATTTAATTAACAATCCCCTAATCATTGCTTAATTAGCCGCCCAGATCATCCAATCCGGCTCAGCCGCCGAATCGGCCAATCAAATTAGCCGCCAAACAAGCCCAATAGAAACAGTTGCCCCTTTGCTCCTATTGGCTATCGTTTGGGTAGCCAAACAAAATGTTTGGCTAGCCCTAAAGGCCGAAATGAACCCGTCTAGCTTCATTCACGCAATTTTTCCTTTCTCTCTCTCTTGCGCGTTCGTTCCGTCTAACCTCTCTCTCGTGTGCGATTCCTCTCCTCCCTGAGCTCCTGCGATTCCCTTTCTCGTGCGATCGTTCGGTCTTCCTCTCAACCGAGCAGCACGCACAAAGGAAATCCCCCCGTCTGAGCTCTCTTCCCTTGCGTGAAACTCAATTGGTCGAGCCCTAGCTAGCCGAAACTCTTCTTCCTTCTTTTCTCTCTTGCAATCGGAAACTCCAGGTCATTTCTATCTAACCCTAAGCATGTTTTGTATATTTGGTTTTATTTTTGAGAATAGGGTTGAATAAATACCTCTTTTTCATGCTTAAATTGATGTTAGTGTTCCTATTTAAAGATTTGGGAAGATGTATGACCCAAATCTCATGTTGTTTACTATTACCTATGGATTTTCATGCTTTTACCTTTCTTGAAATGATTTTCCATGGATGAAATTACATTTGCCATGCCTCTTTCACATGTTAAAGTGAAATCTGAAATATGGAAAGAGGGTTTGAGATGATAAATGGCTCAAACCTAAGCTATATGCAAGTTTCTTTCTCTTTTCATACTTCCGATTTCTGTTTGGATGGAATAATGCTTAATAAGTCTCTTTTATATGTTTAAAATGAAGTTAGAAATGTGAAAATGGGGTTAGAGATGATGTATGACCCAAACCCTAAGTCATATGTGGATTTCCCTCTTTCATGCTGTAGATTTTTCATTTGGGTGATATAATTTGATGATTTTCGTTTCATGGTTCTCTGTTTTTAGTTATTGCAAAATATGTAGAAAACAACAAGTGTGAATGGCTGTTCCATGATTTAAGATAGTTAGAGAGCTATTATTTGCTATGGAAGTGCAACATTTGCTTATATTTTGATGTTCCAAGCATTGAGTCCAAGAAAATATTTAAATAAATAAATAAATGAGATGATAGCTTTCATTTTTATGCAATCAGGTTAATGGGTGTGCTGAAATTATTATCATGTTATTAGTTTTTCTATTAGTAACAAAAAGAGTAGAAAGAAAAGAGGGTTTCAGACTTTTTTTTACATAAAATGGGAGTTGCCATTTCAACTAGTTGATAACATCTAGAATTTAAAGTGATTCTTTTATGGCTTGTTTACATCAAAATTTCTGTTTTCCTTCTATCAATGGAGATTTTATTATTGAGATAGAATAAGACATAAGAATAGTAAGCTTTCAACTTTCTTTAAATGGGATTGAAAGTTTTTAGATTTTCAGATTCGTGCTATTGGAATCATATTAATGGGTTTGATTTCTATTTTAATCCTCATATAGAAATCTCCTACTCCTTAATCATTTCTCCTTCTAATCAGATTTTCAGGTTTATGTGTAATTTTCAATAGTCATATGAGTTAGTCATTTGCATAGTTGCCTCTTTCTATCATTTAACACTCTACTCCCTTTCTTTTAATTGAATCTGAAAATTCAGATTTATATATATGTTATTTTCTTGGCTTATATAAAAAAAAGGGAAAATCGATGGTTGGGGAGTTATTCATGATGCTCATCTTGCTTTGCTTCTATTACATGAATTGTTATCATGAAAATGATGATTTGGGTGAAGATTAGCTTTCAGATTTTCTGAATTTGTTAAACTCAAATGCAAGTGTCACTACATGTTAATTTTTTGAATTTAATCATTTAATCTTATGAGGATTATCTTACTTTGCTTCTTTTGGTTGTTTTGCTAATATGGAGATGAGGATTTGAACAAAGTTTATTTTCAGATTTTGTGATATTTTCCAATGCAATACTTAATTAAAAACACAAATGTCATATGTCTTGCTCAAGTACATGTACATGTATGCTTATGTGTAAATGCAAGCTTGGAAATTATTTGTGATAAGTACTCGTTCATATTGTTCCAATGTGGCGGGGAAATTTGTTATTAGTACCTGTTCACGTTGTTCTATCGTGGTAGAGAAATTGTTTGCGATAAGTACCCGTTCACATTATTTCAATGCGACGGGAAAGTTTATTATAAGTATCTGTTCACATTGTTCCAACGTGACAGAGAAATTTTTTGTGATAAGTACTCGTTCACATTATTCCAATGCGGCGGAGAAATTTGTTATAAGTATTTATTCACGTTGTTTCAATGTGTCAGGAAAATTATTTTATAATATAAGTATTTGTAGACATTGTTTCTCTTCTGAAATCTTGTTACTGCACTCAACGCTCTTTGGCGTGATGGGCAAATAAAATTTTTTATCTCGGCGACACCATCGCGTCTTTTCGTAGCATGGTGGGAAGACCTAGTCTCCCGAAGAAGCCTCCTACGGGGGGATGACATTGGGAGGCTGCCGAAATTTTCGATAAAAAGGGGGGGAGTAAGAAAATCATGTAAGTTATGTTGATATATGTCTTTTTCTTGTTCTCAAATTATAAAAGCATGTTGTGATAATGAAATTCTAGTTTTATTAGCCTAAACATTATCATGAGGCTTGCTTTTTGGAGAAGAATGAAGGAAGGGCTAGTATTATCTATGGATTTATTCACCTATGTTTGGTTTGATTACTATTTGAACCTTCATGACATGTAGCAATTATTTATTTGAATTCAGATTTTCACTTTAGTTGTGATAATATTTCTCTTTATGTGCTACATGAGCGGGTGGAAGATAGAAATAAGATACCCTATGTATTGCATGGCTCAAACCTTACTTTATTATCAAATAACCATGCATACTATGCTACTTTTCCCTTTGCCTGAATTAGGGAATAAAGTTAAAACGAAAATCAGCAAGGTTGATTGTTCTTTTGCAATATGTAGCCATGCTTAACTTAATTCCTACTTAGATCTTGATGTTGTATAACAATTACTTGATTGAAAACAGATTTTTAATGATTTTGTGATAATTCTATAATATCCCATTTAATCCAATTAGCTTATTTCTTAATTGCCTAATTACTTTTGTCGTTATTGTAGCATTAGGATTGTAGCAGCTAAGCATGCATCGGCCGGATTAAGCCATTCGACGCGTGTATGGTTGGATCTCTCCATGACTTTCTATTTCATTCCCCTCTGGCCTCGGTCCTTCACGATTTCCTTCATTGCGAGTTCTTCTCCTCCCCTTCCCTCGGCCCGGCAGCCCGACGGCCGCTCCGTGACACGAGCGTAGAAGCGCTCCCTTCCACCGGCGTCGGCCGGCCGAAGCTGCTCGCCTTGAGCCGTAGCGTCGGCAGAAAGGATTCAGCGTCGCCGGGAACGCCGCATCCGTGCGCTGCGCTTTCGTCGTCGCTGAAAACCATCAGAGTCCGTGACCGACGGGTTGGAAATCAGAAAATGCGGTCGGAAATCTGCCGGCCGAGGTTTGGATTTCTGTTCTGGATCGGGAAATTTAGAATTTTGTAAGTTCTTAATTTTCTTTCCTATCCTTTTCTTTCTGACCTTCGGTGTTGAAATGCGTGATTGGGAGTTTGAACTATTTTGGCGGTGAGTTCATTGTGTGATTATTAAAATGGGGTTTAGGATTGAGATTGTTTGTTAATTTTAGTTTGTTGATTGAACAGTAATTAATATTGGCGTTAGTAGATTACTTTGGAGTGCTCAGGTAAAACTTTGGAGATATCAATTTGGTAAGATTGGTGTTAATTATGAGTTTCATTTATGAGTTATGTATTAGAAGTATTTAGAAGAGTTATTAAATGATAGGTTGTGTACTCGAGGAGAAATCGTCGAGCATCACGATGACAAACGATGAGGTGAGACATAATTCTTAATTTAAATTCGGTTTATTCATGTATCGCTTTTACACTTATAAATTGTATGAATGACATATAGATATTTTATCATATAATGCAAATCATCTTGCTTTTGACCTGCGTAGATTCTTGATTCTGATGATTATAAGTATATGATTTCATTGGGCATATAGAAATATTTTAAAACATGTTAAATGCAGTAATGTGATAAACAGGGAAATGTCAGGAAAATTGTGATAGGAAGGTTATGTTATAGAAATCTGCGTAGATAGGCAAAAGTTCTGACAAGATGAGCCGTGATTAGGGGATCTTAGTATCCCCACGATATTTTGAGGTTGGAGCCGTTCATCGATTAATTGTCGGTATTAGGTAGTAGTAGTATGGTTACCGCCTTACCTTGACTTTTAGTACGGCGGGGTGACCCTTTGTTATGAAAAGCTATCACGATTATAAATGACATTTAGAAAATGATATGATATAGGCGAAATGATTTTAATGAAAGCCTCGACATTGATCTGACATATTGTTGATTATATTGTTACATTTCTGCGGCCTCTGATATTGATTACATTATTTACATTCTTGCAACAGTTTACCGTTTTGTAAATTTATATGTACATTAATTCTTATCTTTATCTTGAGAACTACTTTAACATTCTTGTCTCCAAACTTTAGCTTATGATCTGGATTGATAATTTCGGAAAAGGCATGGGTAGAAAATTTGTCTTTTTGTTATATATTTGGGAAGCTTAAAGGTTTTTTTTTGCGTGATAAAATTTTATCTTGATGTATTTAGTTCTTTCTGTATTTATTTACAAACTTAAAAATTTCATGCTTTAGTAATTGTGATATGAATTAAGTTAAGTAGTATATGAATTGCAAATATTTGTGATGATTTGATTAGATACAAATTTCACTTGCTTGATGATCAGTTGGAGCGTGTCGGTGGAATCATTAATCGTCAGTCTCCATTACACTTGACTTAAAGGATAAAGGTAGGGGGGTCATCTGGGGTGTGACAAATTCTATCCTTTATATGCTATATGAGTGGGTTAGAAGTGAAAATGAGGCATCATATGTGTTACATAACTTAAACCTTGCCTTATTATCAAACAGATACTCTTGTTATATTGCTTTCCCTTTGTATAAGTTATGGAATAAGGTTAAGATAAAAATCAACATGTTGGTTTATTCATTTGCATCACATATCCATGCTTAACTTAATCTTTACTTGAACCTTGATGTCATATAGATGATTACTTGATTAACTTCAGGATTTCAGACTTATGTATTATAAATTTAGTAAGGATGCTTGACCATATTCCATTTGCCTATCTTATGACAATCTTTTATATGCTATGTGAATGGGTTGAAGATGAAAATGAGGCATCCTATGGTTGCATGGTTTAAACCTTACTTTGTTATCAAATATATATTCATGTTATGTTAATTTGTTTTTGTCCAGACTATGTGATACGGTTAAAATGAAAATTGGCAAAGTGATTTGTTCATTTACATCACTTAACCATGTTTAGCTTGATTCTTACTTGAATTTTGTTGTTATGCAAGCAATCACTTGATTAAATCTAGATTTTTAAATCTATGTGTCATTAGATTGGATATAAGTATTTAACCTACACATGGATATGTTCTATTCACTTTATGAAAAGAAAAGAGATATTTAATCAAGCTTTGGTTACGCTAATCATGACATCAAAGTAATTTCAACAAATAACATGGAGTTTAACATTGATCTTGAGCACTCATTTCTATGTGAACTTCTTGTTTCTTTTGCCTTATGGTTTCATTGGTTAAATTACTTGCTTAACTTACCCATATTGTGATATGAACGGAAGTTAAGGATCAAGTCCAAAATGATTCTTTGGCTTAAGAAATGTATTGCAATTGAAAAGATTACATTATCTAAGTCTCATCATGAGATATGCATTATCCTTTCCTTTATATTATCATAAGGTAGACTTGAAATGAAACCTTAGATTCTATAGTATACAAACATTATTACACTCTAATTTTTGATATGATACTAAATTTCCCACTCCAAATGTTCAATCTAAAAAAAGAGTTAAAAAAAAAAGAGAGGAAGAAAGCAAAATGCTTCATGAATAAACTTCTATACTCTTCTTTACCTCTTTCATATCTTTAAATAAGACGAAATTTTTTATAAGTATTATCTATTGTTTCATTTTTGTTCATGGAGCTTGAAATGTTCAAAAGAAAGTGAAATTTCAGTTTTACCCTATTTGAGCATGATTTGTGTTTATTGGCCTTACTCCAATGCTTTCTTAAGCTAGTATGAGCTGAAAAACTTTTTTCAAGTTGCAAGATTCTTACCTTTGTAGAGTGTAAGATTTTTTTTTCTATTTGCCATGAGAAATTGAAATTTTATTCTTCATTCTCTTATGAATGTTCAAAACATCATGCATAGATCATAAATAAAAAAGGTGAACTTAATTTTTGTATTCCTCCCATTGTTTGGAATTAGAGATTTACTTGTGAATGACTATACAGTCATATCATTTGATGTTTCTAAGAAAAAAAAGGGGGTATTTTCATATGCTATGAAAATTTGTCATTTGATGTTTCTATTCAATCAACTCCTACCTAAAGCCATGATCATTATAGTATTAAAATAAAATCAGCAAGTGCATGAAGATAAAATCAATTTAAACCGTCTATTTCATATGAATGTCTTGCTTCTTTTATCTTACAAATCTTGTTGGCCAAGTCAAATATCAAATGAAACAGTGATGTTTAAACTAAGAACATCAAGTTAGATACGACTTACCGGTTGATGTGATATGATTTGAAAGTAAGCCCAATTATTGGTGATCTCCTTGAAGGGTTGGCAAGCTCCCTTAGAAACCTTAGACTTGCAATATATCTTGTGAGAAGAGTGTGGAGAAAATGGGCGAGTGAAAAAATCTTTCATGAGAGAAGAATTCTCTCTTATTTATAATGAAAGCTAGCCTTCTTCCAAAGTAAATGTCATTTTGGCCCTTTTACATGGGACCAA
Source organism: Cymbidium sinense (assembly GCA_021442155.1). Taxonomy (NCBI): domain Eukaryota; kingdom Viridiplantae; phylum Streptophyta; class Magnoliopsida; order Asparagales; family Orchidaceae; genus Cymbidium; species Cymbidium sinense. The sequence goes on along the minus strand of CM038215.1, from coordinate 218,924,735 downwards.
AAATGTTTAAAAGCAACAACAACAACAAGCCTTCATCCCATGGTAGAATTCTATGAATCCTTTGTCTCCATTGTGCCTATTATTTGACAAATTCTCATTTAATTCAAGTATATCTTAGGTCATTTTTATACATCTTAACCAAGTCTTTTAGGTCTACCTCACCTTTCTTAACATAAGGCAAATCTAATGCATCTAATCTCCCCGTCATGGGATGATCGGCGTTTTATGTGGCTAAACCATCTAAGGCGACTCTCTAATCTTATCGCCATTGGGTCGCTCCAACTTTTCCAACATACTCATTTAGCATTTTATCTCTAAGAGTAAAGCCACTCATCCACTAAGCATCCTCATCTTTAACACCCGTCTTATGCTTCTCTTTTATTGGCAACATTATCATAAGTCATTCTGGTCTCACCATCTTATAAAATTTTCCTTTAAGTTTAAGTAACATCATGGGCTGAAGCATTCCTAAAACCATCCAACTTGAATTCTTAATAACACTCCATCTATTTCCTTATCATTTTGAACAATAGCCTAAATATTTAAATTGCTCACTCTTATTAATGACTTGTTTAATGTTACTAAGAACTTCTACAACTAAAATTACACTCCATATACTCGGTTTAGATATACTTAAGCGAAAACCTTTAGACTCTAATGTTGACCTCCATAATTCAAGTTTCTCTTGGACTCCCTCTCTAGTCTTATCAACAAGAAGAATGTCATCAGCAAAAAGCATACACTAAGGTACATCTTCCTATAAATGCCTAGTAAGAACATCCATAACTAAAGCAAAGAGATAAGGGCTTAAAGTTGATCCTTGATGTAATCCAACTTAAATAGGAAAATATTTTGTCAATCCTCCTTATGTTTGGACCTGATGATGCTAGTATACATATCTTAATTACTTGAATATAACCAATATTGACTTCTTACGTTCAGAACTCTCCAAAGAACATCTCTTGAAATTTTATCATAAGCTTTCTCTAAATCAATAAATATCATATGTAGATCCTCCTTACTTTCTCTATACTTCTCCATCAAACCTCTTAACAAATGTATAGCATCCATAGTAGATCTACAGCATGAAACCAAAGATTGTGAGAAACTTTTGTATCACATCGTAACTTGCTCATTACTCTCTCCCATAATTTTAATGTATGACACATTAACTTAATTCTCTATAATTTGCACACTCTTGTGCATCACCTTTATTTTAAATATAGGAACATACTCTTTCTCTACTCATCAGCATCTTTTAGTCTTTAAAATAACTTTAAAAGGATTTATAAGCCAAGAAATTCCTTGATCTCTAAACATTTTCACAATTGGAATATCATCGGTCCTCTTGTTTTTTATTTCATTTTTTCTTTAAAACTCTAACTTGATTACTAATAGGACGATAAAAATAACATTCTCTATTTATGTTAAGGGTATTAAGGTTCTAAAATCAATTGTACTTTCGGATCCTTCATGAAAAGTTTATCAAAATACTTCATCCATTTTCAATATCCTTTCTAAGAAAAGCACTTTATTATTTTTCATCTTTAATCGTCACTTGGTAGGTCTTTACTTCTCCTATCTCTTTGGTTGGCTAACTTATACATACATCTTTTCTTCGTATCTAATCTATGTATAAATCACTAAAATTTAAATTTTTTAAATCATATATTCTTTCTTAGAATCTTCTGAGACCATTTTATAACTCTCTCAATTCTCGAGTTTTACATCTAAACCAAGTTTTATAATAATCTTCTTGGATTCTTTATCTTTTCTTTGTATGACTATTATTATTAAAAGAAATTTTTCCTTTTGATTCTCCAAGCACATTTTTAGCAATTTGTTTAATTTCACTTGCTATCTTTTCCCACATAACATTATCTTCTTTATAAACATCCCAAATTCTAAGTTCTTGTAGTTTGCTCTTAAAAATATTTTTATTTGTGTTTTTTAAGTATATCCATCTAATCTTAGGTTAATAATTTGATTTATTTTTTCTCTTACAATCTTTTATCTTAAAATCTAAAACTAATCGATGTTAGATGCTTAAACTTTCACTTGGAATGACTTCTTTCTACAATCTAAGCGATCTGTTTTTCTTATCGAGAAAATAATCAACCTGTGTTTTACTAAATTCATTTTATAAGTAATAATATGTTCATATCTTTTCTTAAATAAAGTATTACTATATAAAATCATAAGTTAAGACAAAATCTAATATAGTCCTCTCTTCATTAGTCATTCCAAATCCATAACGTAATACTTTTATAATCATCTACTCTACCAACATGCATTTAAATCTCCTCCAATAAATATTTTTTCTTCAAGGAATCTTTTGTATTAATCCTTCTAAAATTCCAAAATTTTGGTTTGATCATGAGGAGCATAAATACTTATAACATTAATAATCTTAGTATCAATGATAATTTTTAAAGCTATAATTCTATCTCCACATCTATTAATATTTATAATATTATCCTTCAAACTTTTATCTATAATCCTACACCATTTTAGTTCGACTACGTGAATATCAAAGTTTAAAACCTAAACTATCAATCTCTTGGCCTCCTCAACCCATTTAGTTTCTTGAACACATAAAATATTTATCTTTTCATAATATCTACTAATTCCATTAATTTACATGTAAGAGTACCTATATTTCAAGATTCTAACCTAATTCTAGTTTCATGGACTAACTTCTTTACCGTCATCCATAATGTGGGAGCTTATTTAAACGTGTGCACACCATTTATTTTTTTTATGTCTTGGGGCCTAGCATTAACACAATGATTTAAAGGATTCATGTCATGGTTATTTCGACAAGTTTTCTGTTTGTCATTACCTACTACCTCCACTTTTACATCCGGACTTGGGACCGGCAATGGTAGTGTTCAAAAATGTTTAAAAGCATGAGATCAAAAATTGATAAATGGCATTTATATCATCCCATTAATTTCTATAGATTTTTGCATAACATTAAAGAGGAGAAGAAAATATTTCTTCCCCTCCATTTTCTTTATCATTCTCCTCTTAATTACTCATAAAATGAGCATGAATCTAAAGAAGAAGTAAGAAAAATGAGAGGAGTGGAGGGGAAGAAAGTCCTCTTTTCAACTAAGTTATGCCATGCTAATAAAGAAAATAGGAAGAAAATACAAAAAAAAAAAAAAAAAAAAGGGTGAGCGAAGAGGAAAAGTCATTAAAAGAAAATTAGATTTATTTCTCCTCCTTATTAATTCACCCATAAATGGGTGATGAATAAACAAAAAAAAAAAGAAAGAAGAAAAGTCTTCTCATATATGAGTGCATGTCATGACAAAAAAATAGGGCATGACAAATAAATTCAAAAAGATAATAATAAAATGATATTATGAAATAAAAAAATTGATCATAATATCATGATTTTTTTTCTTCATGCTTGGCCTATCTAAACTTCTTAAGTGGGCTTATAAAAATGTAATTAGCCCATTTAAAATAATTGAACGTTCTTTCTTTTAAATAAAAAAAAGCCCATTAGGCTTAATTTTATTGGGCTTATGTAAGTAGGCCTATCTTTTGAAGTAAAGTATGATCAATTTTCAGATTTTTTTTTTTTAGTTGATAAAAAAATGGAGATGCACTATATGAAACCTAAATGTTATCATATTGCTATGAATTAAATGTTGCAAGGTTTAGGATTACCTTGTTTGTTTTGCCTCCTTTCATTGCTTGGTTATTTGCAATCATTAAAATGATTATCTTGTTTAGGCAAGATTTTAGGTTTATCTAAGTTTATCAAACTTGGTATGATTATTACAGTTTATGTGGCCTAAATTTCATGAAATTATCATGATCAAAGGAAGAGGATGAAAAGAAAACTTGGCTTTGTTAGCATTATGTTTAAGTTAGTGGGCCTTTGAAATGCAACTTGAAAGAAATTTTGTGTAATTTTAAAGCTTTCATTTTGTTGTTTAGTAATATTAATATTTTATTTTACTTAATGAATGTTCATATTGCACTCATAAGCAAGTGCTAAATCAATATCTTGCATTGATATTAAGGTGGGACATGACTTGCTTTCTTGATTTGAGAAACTCCTTCAAAATTATGAAGCTTAAATTCTAATTAATTATCATTTTTAAAAAGAAAGGGAATGAAAGAGGGAAGTAAGTGAGTAGCTTCACTAGCATTGCCATCATTCTTCTCTCTCCATTATCATTATTAAACTAATGAATATGTGAAGTGCAATCTGAAATAAGATTTCATTTGCATAGAATTTGAAAGTCTTTGGCCTTCATTATTTGAATGAATAATTTGTAAGGTTTTGGAATGGCTACCTATTAAACTTATATCTCTCTTTCAAATTCAAAGAACCATTGGATCCACACTCATATGCGAGTTTACATTTGAACTAATCTTTATTAGAGAATCCCTCAAGGTAGATACTACACCTGATGTTTAGCAATTGTTTTCAAAGATTAAATGTATATTCTATAAAGATGGAGATGTTTGATTCATGACAAACTGAGAAATGTGTAAATCTATATCATTCAGAACAGATACTCACTTGATTTGTAAAGAAACATTTTTATGTGCTTCAGTATAGATACATGCTTAATTATTTAGAACAAATGTTCATTTAGTTTGCAACAAGTATTTGAGAATATTGAACTCATATTTTTGCAAGAATAGATCTTCACTTGTTTTGTGACAAGTATTTATATGAATCAAAACTCTTATGTTTTATGAAATAGATTTACACTTGATTTGTGATTTCTTCTAGGTATCAAAACTCAGAGATGACACATATGTCATTTCAAACATAATTACTTCAATTTAGACATCTAAATGTCCATACATCATTTTAAAGAACATATACTTGTATGTATGTTTAAGTATTCATTAGATCAAACATCTAAAACGATATGTGAATCATATGCAAAAAAAAAAAAAAAACCAAATAACTATAATTCCCGGTTTGGTCTCAGGACTGGGTCTGGGTTAACAAAACCCAAAAATCCATATCAAAATTTATACTTACAATTTAACACGTCATGCTAAACATAGTCACTTCAACTTAGACATCTAAATGTCCATACAACATTTTAAAAGAACAAATACTTATATATATGTTGAAGTGTCTACTAGATCAAACATCTAGGAGAAATATGCAAATCATATGCAAAAACAAAAGAGCAGATATCTACACCCTAGTTTGGTCTTAGGACTGGGTCCGGGTTAACAAAATTTAAAAAAATTGATTATAATATCATAAGAATTTCAATTTAATAAAATCTAAGAAGCTAATTCTGTCATATAATTACAAAAAATAGATCTATTAACATAGCTTCTCAAGTTCAAGCTCTCAAGAGAAAAAGTCCCAAACCTGATCTTCTATGCTCAAGCTAGAGTTGAAAAGGTTTGGAGGATTATAATTCTTGAAGCAATGAATTTAGACCTGATCATCTATAGAAAGTAGGTAGAGTTGACAAGGTATATCAGTCAATAATAGTCATATGATTGAGAAAGGCGATCATTATTAAAGTTCTAATAATGAATCATTATATGTTTAAATCTAGATTAATTATAAAATGATCAAATATTCAAATAAAAATAATAATAATAAAATGTAAATTAAATGAAATTAATTATTTAAATTTAAATTTAAAATCATTCACCCTCAGTAGCGTTCGGGGTGACAAATTAAAAAAATTTTACTGAAAATAATGTCAAATTAAAATAATTTTTCACACTCAAATAATCTTGCAGTGGCGTGGCAAGTCCTCATAAATGTATGAAATGACATAAATGGCGGTTACGACCAGAGCCCTCTGATTGGGTGGCTTGTCACAAAATGACACTACTAAATTACGGTCATGGCTACAATCCGTATGTTCTCCAACAGCTTTGCTCGTTGAGCTGTGAATTATAGAATGCATTTGGTTGGACAAAAAGCCTTCTGTTAGCTAAAGTTGACTTATATTTGTCCCCTTAGACAAATTCTTTCTCAAGTCAACAAGGACAATTTGGACGACGTAACCCATGTGTTGTTGACAAGGATCCTTCAATCAGGTTGGGTCAACTCTCCTCACTGGACATTTGACTGTGATCACTTGAGATCTAAATTGAGTGCGTCATCATTCCCCCAACCAAAAACTTTCAACTAAATAATAAATCTCATAAATCTTAAACTCCACTCACTGTTATTATACACTCGTTATTTAACGATTCATTAATAATGAGTGCTCTATTGGGAGGGGTAATTATAGATGTTTGCTTTATGGAAACTGAAACTAGATCTAAAGTCCTTGCAAAATGAGGGCGAAATCTATGGGTAGTGTCTTATCTACTATCCCATCTGCCTTCTGAAATTTATATCGATACTAAATCACTCTCTTCATCACGAGAGGTCGGTGGCAAATTTTCGGATCCCACACTGATTAGATTCCCAATTTCTTCATGTTCTTATCAGTTGCAGTAATTTCAGTATCCAAGCAGCTATTGTCTGTGCAGCTTGCTTAGGTGATTTGAGAGGAGAACTTTGGAGCAAGATTGAGAAGAAAGGTGGAAGACAACTAAATAATGTGGTTATGATGGAATTCTCTGATGCCATCAATAATGCTAGTCTTCTAGATGTGGGTTACCTTGGTTTCCCTTACACTTGGTGTAGAGGTAAAACATTTGAAGGGTTGGACAATATTCTAACTAATAGTGAATGTATAAATATTTCTCAGCATACCTGTGAAAAACCTTAGCAAAACCTGCTCTGATCAAGCCTCACTTTTCCTTTTAGTTAACCTGATACCTCTTCTATCATATTTAGCCTATATTCTTAAACATGTGGATTCAGCATGTTAATTATATGGATTGTGTTAAAGCTACCTAGGTCACTGATTGTAACTACTATTCTCAGATTAGACTATGGAAATTGCACAAAAATTTTGCCTCCACCCTTAGAAAATGGAATTGAGAAGTTTTTAGCAATATTATCAAGCTTGTGAACGAGTTTGCTACTTTGAGAAACAACTCCTAATAGATAATTCAAATGAGATTGAAAAAATATAATTACAAGAACAATATGATTTATAGAATTTCATCAACATGGAAGAAGCATTTATTAGAAAAGAAGTTGTTATCACTTCCTTTCTTGAAGGTTATAGGAACTCCAAAATTTCCATGCCTATATTAAGATAAAAAGAGAGCATAAGGCTATTTTAATAATCAAATATCATACCAAGATTGGATTATTAATCAAAAGGATATAAGCGATCTGCCTCAAATATTTCCAATAACTCTTCAACCTAGCTTATGTCTCTTTCTCAAATTTTTCATTGTATTTTCCAAAGCTGATCTTTCATTCAAATACTTAGGTGCCAATATTTTTAAAAGAAGATTAAGATGAAGCCACTTTGATGAACATATTTGTAAAGTCCAAAAATTGATTAACTCTTGGGAAAATTCTTTTCTCTCTTTTGAAGGAGGAATCACATTTGTCAAGAGCGTACTCAATGCCATTCCTTTTATTCTATTCGTTCTTTAAACATGCTAGCAATTTTACAACAAAGGCCTGAGAAAATTTTCAACAAGTTCACCTAGAACATGAGAGGTAAGGACAGGACTGGAAGAAATTATAAATTGGCCTTTAGTTCTTTAGCTGATACTATAGACATCATACATGTACAATAAATACTATACTAACTCACATCCAACTTAAGTGAATTTTCACACCAGGGATTCAAACACATGGAGGAATATGCTATCCCATTAAAATGCTACTATAAATTTCATTTATTAGAATATTGGGGAAGATAATATAAGCTTTTAGTTTGATAACCAGTGTTCTGTAGTTCCTCTAACTGACTTTCATAGGTCTAGCCCACTAGATTTAATGGTCTTTGACTTTTGGTTAAATGAACAGTGCAACATTGAGAAGCTTGAACAATTTATTCCCAGATATATCATTCAAGATATTAAAAAAAAATGTCATCAACACCAGGACTGAAGATTGTATTGTGATTAAGAATAGCAATAATCTCTAAGACAATTTATATAAATCTGAGATTAGGCACCCATACCACTTGGGGAAAAATGCTATGGAATAATAACTTGATGCCTTTTATGTCTTTTCTTCTTTGGAGACTTTTTTACAATTTGTTGCTAACTGATGATATCCTTAAGCATAAAAGTTTGAGAATACCCTCTAAATACTACTTGTGTTTTGAAAGTGAGGAAGATATTGCACATTTATTTCTCACTTGAAAATTCAGTAAATGTATTTGGACTCATATGGAGAGTATATTCAACGTTCCTACCCGAAGGTGTGATAGTGTTACCCCAATGGATTTCTTAATGAGTTGGAAACCTCGCTAACATCATAATCTAATCCCTCACATTAAAATTATCACACTTTTGATCTCATTCTCATTTATCTGGATGGCTTAAAATAGCAACAGACATGATAACAAGCTTGCTTAAACTTTAGAAAGCTCAAAGGAATGAATGCTTCAAACAATCAAAAGTAAAAGGAATTAAACCCTCTAGGTTAATCTCCCTACCCACCTACTTTACCTACATGGCAGTTAATCAATTGGAACAAACCTGAAGTCTCCTACAATAAATTCAATTAAGATGGTAACTTTATATCTATGAATCACACTACTACTACAACAACAAGCCTTTATCCCACTATGTGGGGTTGGCTACATGAATCCTTCTTCTCCATTGTGTCTTATTATTTGTCAAATTTTCATTTAATTCTAGTATATCAAGGTCATTTTTTATACATCTTAACCAAGTCTTTTTAGGTTTACCTATACCTTTCTTAACATAAGGAAAATCTAATGCATCTACTCTCTACCGGGTTATCGATGGTGACGCTTTATGTGGCCAAATCTAGGCGTTCTAATCTTATCTGCTACTAGAGCTACTTCAACTTTTTCTTGAACATACTCATTTCTCATTTTATCTCTTAAGTGTAAAGCCACTCATCCACCTGAGCATCCTCATCTCTGCAACACTTAACTTAGTCTTATGCTTCTTTTTTATTGGCCAACATTCTGCATCATAAATCATTGCAGGTCTTACCACCGTCTTATAAAATTTTCTCTTAAGTTTAAGCAGTATTTTTCTATCACACAACAGACCAGATGCATTCCTCCACTTCAATCATCCAACTTGAATTCTGCTAATAACATTGCCAGCTATTTCACCATCATTTTGAACAATAGAGCCTAGATATCTGAAATGCTCACTCTTTTTAATGACTTGATCACCCAAAGTCACAACACCTACACTAGAACTTCTACAACTAAAATTACATTCCATATATTTAGTTTTAGATCCACTCAAATGAAAACCTTTAGACTGTAAGGTTGACATCCATAATTCAAGTTTCTCTTGTACTCCCTCTAGGCTTATCAACAAGAAGAATGTCATCAGCAAAAAGCATACACCAAGGTACATCTTCTGGTAAATGCCTAGTAAGAACATCCATAACTAAAGCAAAAAGATGAGGGCTTAAAGTTGATCTTTGATGTAATTCAACTGAAATAGGAAAATATTTTGTCAATCCTCCTTGTGTTTGCTCTAGTATACATCTCCTTAATGACTTGAATATAACCAATATTAACTCCTTTCTTTTCTAAAACTCTCCAAGAACCTCTCTTGAAACTTTATCATAAGCTTTCTCTAAATCAACAAATATCATATGTAGATCCTCCTTACTTTTTCTATACTTCTCCATCAAACCTCTTAACAAATGTATAACATTCATAGTAGATCTACCTGTCATGAAACTAAACTGATTGTAAGAAATTTTTGTATCACATCGTAACCTATGCTCAATTACTCTCTCCCATAATTTTAATGTATGACACATTAACTTAATTTATCTATAATTTGCACACTCTTGTGCGTCATCTTTATTCTTAAATATAGGAACCAACAAACTCTTTCTCTACTTATTTGACATTTTTTTAGTCTTTAAAATAACATTAATAAGATTTGTAAGCCAAGAAATTCCTTGATCTCCTAAACATTTCCACACTCATTGGAATATCATCGTCCTACTATTTTTCACATTTCATTTTTTTTAAAGCTTTCTAACTTCAAATTTACTAATACGATGATAAAAATAAAATTCTTTATTTTTTTGGGTATTATGGTTGCTAAAATCAATCATATTGTCAGATTCTTCATTGAAAAATTTATCAAAATATCTCATCCACCTAAATTTAATATCCTTTTCTAAGAAAAATACTTTATGATTTTCATCCTTAATACACTGACTGATCTTTACTTCTCCCATCTCTTTGGTAACTTATACATACATCTTTCATCTTCTTTGGTATCCAATCTATTGTATAAATCATTAGAAGCTAATTTTTTGCATCATATATTGTTTCTTAGAATCTCTACGGGTCACTTTATATCTTTTCTAATTCTCAGTTTTATATTTAAACCAAGTTTTATAATAATGCTTCTTATTTCTTATCTTTTTTTGTACATTTTGACTCTACCATTAACTATGTTTATTAAAAGATGTTTTTCCTTTAAATTATCTAAGCACATTTTTTGTAACTTGCTTAATTTCGCTTGCTATTTTTTTCCACATAACATTAACTTTCTTGTGAGCATCGCAAAATTTAAGCTCTTGTAGCTCGCTCTTAAATATTTTTATTAGTGTTCTTTAAGTGCCTCCATTTAATCCTAAGACAAACATTTGATTTATTTTTCATCTTCCAATCTTTCTTCATAAAATCTAAAACTAACAATCGATATTAGGTACTTAAACTTTCAGTCGGAATGACCTTACATTCTTTACAATTTAAACGATCTATTTTTTATCAGAAAATAATCAATCTGTATTTTATTTGATCCATTTTTATAATTTGATAATACGCTCATCTCTTTTCTTAAATAAAGTATTAGCAACTATAAAATCATAGGCTAAAGCAAAATCTAATATAGTCTTGCCTTCTTCATTAGTCACTTCAAATCCATAGCCACCATGAATACTTTTAAAACCTTCTACCACTCTACCAACATGTGCATTTAAATCTCATCCAATAAATACTTTTTTTAAAACCTTCTACCACTCTACCAACATGTGCATTTAAATCTCATCCAATAAATACTTTTTCTTCAAGAGGTATCTTTTGTATTACTTCTTTTAATTCATTATAAATTTTTTTTTTTTAGCTTACATCCAAACCTATTGGAGGAGGATAAACACTTATAGCATTGATAATCTTAGTATCAATAATAATCTTTAAAGTTATAATTCTATCTCTGAATCTATTAATATTTATAGCATTATCCTTCAAACTTTTATCTATAATCACACCAACATCATTTCTAATTAGACTTCTACCTGAATACTAAATTTTAAAACCTAAACTATTAATCTCCTTGGTCTTCTCTCCAACCCATTTAGTTACTTGAATACATAAGATATTTATCTTCCTATGAATCATAATATCTATTAATTTCATTAATTTACTTGTAAGAGTACATATATTCTAAGTTCTTAACCTAATTATAGTTTCATGGACAAACTTCTTTGCTTGCATCCATCCATAATGTGGGAACCCTTGCTTATTCAACATTACACCCGAGCGCCGATACAACGACCCTTGTGCACTTTTCTCACTACTAATATTATTAAAATCTACAATAATTTGATGGGGCAATGTGTCGATTACTTCTCCATGCCTTGTTCTGCCTCTTCAGCTATTTACATAGAATTACTTGCACTGCTAACAGTTTTGAAGATCTCTTCAGCTATTATAGCTACTCAATTTTGTTAAAAGTAGATTATAAAACTCTTAATAAGCTAGTTATTAAAGAGTCTTGCATTCCGTGGTACCTAATCAATACCTTCAAGTAAATCAAGGTGTGTTTGGGATCAGCCAAATATGTCTAGAGGAAAATCAACTTGTTGATCTTTTAGTCAAACAAGCCACATATTTGGAGAAGACTACAATTTCATCCAAGCCAGATAGTAGTCTATGCGTGCTTATACTTAGTGATAACTTGGTATATCTTATATATATATATATATATTTTTCACCTCTCTTCCACACTTTTTGTACTTCACTTTATATTTAAATGAAGTTTCATTTATAATAAAAAATTAGTATAATATCTTAGGAAGTGTTATGGTGCTTATGGTGAAATGGTGAGGGGTGTAAAGGGTTTTGGTGATAGGAATGATAAGGATAGTCTAGCTTGGACTAGTTTGGGCTAATTTAAAAGATCTCTTTTGAAAATAACTTTTAAATATTATAAATAGCTAAAATTTATTGTAGATATTTATATTTAATTCTTAATGTTTGATTTAGACTAGATGGTTGGGTAGTAAGGTCGTTTGAGGGGTTTTGTAGAAGGAAGACTAATACTACACCTGATCGAGATAGTTTAGATTGATTTGAACGATCTTTTTTTTAGATATGACTTAATATAATCTAAGAAATGGCATGAGCACCCAGTACCACAATTATCCTAGTCAATTTCTTAGAGGAAGACAAAATTGCAATTAGCAACCCCTATAATGATGCGGTAGTTGTCACGATGTTAATTGCCAAATATCATGTAGAGAGTATTCTAATCGACATAAAGAGCTCAGGGAATATTATCTTCAAGTCCGTGTTTGAGAAAATGAACTAATATAGTATACAACTTGCTCCGACAGGAGGTTTTTTTTATGAGTTTTCTAGAGAAAAGAAAGACGAAAGGATTCATTAATCTCCTAATAACTTGGGGAGAAGGGGAAAAGTAGTATACAACTATCGCCAATTTCATTATTATGTATGGACACACCATGCATAATACTATTATTGGCTGACCACTGCTCAATAAATTAGAGCAATGATATCAACTTAGCATGTGACAGTCAAGTTCCCAGTAAGAGGTGAAGAAATAGTGATCAGGGAAAATTTGAATCAATTTAAAGCATGTTATCTACAAATAATTGGTACAAATAATTGGTAGCGAGGTAAGAGTAGAAGAATTACTATAATTAGAAGTCACACGAATATGGGTGGAAATCATCAAAGAAATTAAGGAAGTGCTGACCACTCAAGATCCAAGTGAGTCCTTAGAATCAGCTTGACCTTTAGCAGCGAGTATAAAGAAGTCCTTATTTAAGCCCTCTAGGAGATATATAAATATATATTCTCCTAGACATTGATTGAAATGGTGGGTATTGATATCAACATTGCTTGCCACAAGCTTAATATTAAAAAGGATGCTCAACTAATTAAACAAAAAATGTGAAAATTGGCAGCTCTACTTATAAAGCATATTAAAGAAGAAGTCACCAAATTACTTGAAGTTAACTTTATCATAGAAGTCATATATCTAGAATGGATGTTTAAAATAATCAAGGTATGAAAATCAAATGGCAAGTGGAGAATGTGCATAGATTTTACCAATCTAAACTTAGCATGTTTTAAGAACAGGTATTCACTTCCTAAAATAGATGCACTCATCAATTCGGCAATGAGTTACCAAGTGATGAGCTTTATAGATGCCTTCTCAGGGTATCATCAAATCTAAATGCATCCTACTGACTAAGAGAAAATGGATTTCATTATTGGAGGAAGACTACATTGTTACAAAGTAAATGCTCTTTGGGCAAAAGAATCCAAGGGTGACTTAATCAAAGAATGATAGACTGAGCATTCAAAGAACAAAGAAGGAGAAATTTAGAAGTCTATGTGAATGACTTGCTAGTTAAAAGAAAGCCGCTTGAACAACATGCCCAAGATTGAAAAGAGACCTTTGCTACTTTGAAGAAGTATGATATGCATCTCAAGCTCTTGAAGTGCACGTTTTGCACCAGATTAGGTATGTTCTTGAGGTTCCTTATCACTCCTAAAGGCATAAAGTTAAATCTTGATAATGTCAAAGCCATACTCGACATTGCGAAGAACCAAAGAGGTGTAGTAATTGACTGGGTGAGTCACTATATTGAACAAATTCATCTCCATAGAAAATGAATGATGCTTGTTGTTCTTTAAAGTATTGAGGGGTGTGAAGAAGTTTGAGTTGACAGTATAATGTAAGAAAGCTTTTAGCAATTTCAAAACCCTACTTGCCTCACTACCTTTACTGCAAATTCTGAAAGAAGGCAAGATATAACAATTATATTTACGAGTTAGAAAAAACATAGTGAATTAGCGATAAAGGGGAAAAGTAATGGCTAGTCTACTATGTAAGCAAGTCACTTATCATAGCTCGCTTAGACTCGCAGCTTATGATGAATCAAATCAATGGAAAATATGAAGGGATAAGTTTCTATGAAGGTTACTACATAAAGGAAAAAAATAGAAGTTGGAAAACTAGAATTCTTTAAAATTGACTAAGTTCCAAGAAACCAAATTCAACTCACTGATTTACTATCATGATCAAATGGACTCGAGGATAAGACTACCCACCAACTTACCCATTGAAGCATTGAAGAAAGTGAGACCATGCAAATCAAAAGTGAAAACTCACCCAATTGGTTTGATCATATCAAGAAGTACTTGTAGACAATGGAGCTCAAAATAAAGGTGGGCTTGGCAAGTAGTATTGTGATTATAGTTAGGAGTAGCCTTGTTTGACTATATGTGTTATAAGTTCGAGTTTGGCGAGAAGTGACACTCAGATTCATCTTAAAGCAACTAAAAAAATAGCGTGTAGGGTTTATAGTGAGTGTGTTGTAATTATTCTTTCTTTTTTTAATAAGAAAATGTTATTATTTTCTGCTCTTTCTTTCTCTTGTCGAGTTTTCTTTATGTTTAGGATGCGAGTGAAAACTCTTGTTTTTGTTGTGACTTGCGTTGCTTAAGATTCTAACGGGATTGAATAGTGATTTCTCTATTTAATGTTTGATGTGACGTCCGCATTACCGAGCCTTACTTTCTGTGTCTACAAATTCATTTTTATCGTGAGTGGTTAAGTCTTTTTACCTCTTCGACTTTGAGCGAGTGAATATTTTGTCTAACTAATAAGTCGTGCCCTCTTTTGGCTTCGAGGCGATTTTCCTTTGATTGACTCAAATGGTGGCTCTTAGGAAGATAACAATTGTGTTCATGCAAGCCGAGACCAAAGAGGTTCCCGACCTTGATTCTTTGTCAATGACTTACGTTTTACATGGCTACTACTAGAGCAATCTCGACTTCTAGGTGTGAGTGGCTAATAAGGACGTGCAGTTTAACTCAACTTGGTTGCACGAGCAATGCATCCCTCTAGACCACTTCTGATGCGGCTTTCGGCTCCTTCCCAATGAGTGGGTAGAGATTCAGAATTTTTATGGGATCATTCCTACCCAAGTCCTGTTGAACTCGGTGGCGAGTATCACTACCTCATCTTAATCCTACAAGAATAGGAGTTGCTGTGGAGCGTTATGCTTTTTTCGCCACGTCTTCTTGGTAAAGAGTCACCAAGATGGGACCATCTAGTTTTCGACGACCTTGATGAAGATCCACAGCCTAACAATTAAAGTGAGAAAGTGGCGTTCGAAGCTCTTTTTTGTCAAGAGCTTGTCACCGTGGTTAGCATCAACCATTCCCTTTCTCTTTCCGGCAAGCAAGGCGATTACTCTTGAGGCAGATGCTCATGTGAAGGAGGTGTAGGAGAGAGTGACAGATAAAACTCTAAATGTTTAACACTATCTTGATTTACGCCAAGTCACTAGTATCCTCCGCAGTATGTACGTCATCATCCATTGACTCACCCATTCTAATCATTTTATTCGTTTATTTGTAGGAGATGCGACTTTCATGCTCTCTCCATTCGATTCCTTTGTGATTTGATTCTTGGAGGTGGGCGAACATGAGGAGGTAATGACTTGTCGGCTCCCACTGAGGTCGCCAATGAGGTTAGGTTGAGTACATCTACTAGAAAATCTAGGAGAAGGGCCCCAAGTTCGACTCCTCGAGGTCATCGGAAGAAGAAAATCGAATCTGAAGAGGAGGGAAAGTACACCATCGATAATTATATTCCAATATGTCTAAGCCAATCAATTAGACCTTCGAGCTCAGGCAAGAGATTTTCTTTGAAGAACTTGACGAGCTTCTTAAGGAAGCTTCTTAAGGAAACTCCTATTGGTCGACTGCCCTTCACTGTTATGACTACACAAGAGATGGCGTGGCAGTTGACCTGAGAGATCCACAGGAAGTAATGAGTCACATCCCCCCTGGGCAACACTAGTTGAAATGTTTTGTTGTTTGACTTGGTGTTTGAAGTAAAATTTTGTTGAAGTGAAAATTCTGGGAGTCTTTTGGAGGTGCAGCAACTTCATCATAAACAGGAGCTGTAGAGTAATGTGCTTGCTCAACTTTTGATCAATGATTTGATCGTTCATGCTTCGCTTATTTCAATTGCACGAGTAATGTAACTGATACATGACATCTCTGAAGGATTCCAACTGTCAGTTCACGCATCTATGATTACTTAAAGGTCCTCCCATGCACCAAATTAGAATAGATTATTTCTAAAATTATTTTTGTCAAGTTAATTGAAAAGACATTTTTGCATTGCATGGTTTTCACCTGAATTTGGTTATGAAACATTTCTGGGTGCTGAGATTTTATGATTTGTCACAAGATAACATATGGTGATGCTCTATCACGTATTTCTTTGATAACCCCTTTTAATTCCGATTATTATCTTTTTTTGCTGTCAAACCTTCTTCCTTGTTCTTAATCATATGGCTTTAAATACCAGTACAGGATTTTGGTTAATACGTCACATTTGATTTCTAAGGCTTGTAACAAGCACTGCGAACATATCAAAATATCCCTCCTTGTTTCATCACAGAATCTAGTACTGCTAGGACGATTACCCTGTATTTGGATCATATAGATAGTTCGTTCCTGCCAAGACAACCTTGAGAAGCCCCATGAAAATCCCGTTGTAACACTCAAATGCATCACCTTGAAAGAGGACTGGGATTGGAAGTAATTCATCAATCAGCTAATGGTGGTAGCAGAGAAGTAAATTTTCTGCTATGTACCTTTATCAATGGATTCCAAACAAGATTGGAAGCTTTCTGCAAGCAAATTGGCTGGGACGGTTTCAACTGTAGCTGGAATCCGAACAAATTTGCAAGCTTTCTACTAAAAGTTAACTGGGCACTTTGTTTTCAATCCTTCATGAGTTATTTATAGGTTTCCTTTTCATGGTACTTTCTCTTTTTATGTTATTATAAAATGATTGTTGAATTGAATTAAATTTGTACTATTTTCTGCCGTGAAATATTCCATATACTCAGGCATATGTCTTCTTCATATATTAGGTAAATGGTGATTTATCAATAGAAGAAGTTTATGGTGAAATAGACAGGCAGTTGTCCCTTCTTCTAGAGATGAAATACAAGGCCGACTCAACATCCATGTCTGCGGGCATGGCTCATTAGTTTTTTTTTTCTGTCGACTGAAAATTGGGTGTACAGAATAGCTTCTGCCAACAAGAAAGAAAATGCTCTCATCAAACTGAGAGAACATTGCTGCTAGTGTTCTTGGTTTGCTGCAAGGAGTTCGGAGTTGAGCATTGTAAGTCAACTTCTTCTAATCTCCCTTGCGGATAGGGGAACTTGATTGCCCAGTCTCTCTCTCTCTCTCTCTCTCTATATATATATATAATGATGTATTTTTTATTTCTTTTATTTGAATAACTATTTCTCTTATTAATCTTCACTTGTGTCTTGTATCTGAAATATCTCAATACCGAGGAGGATTTATTTTGCATAATTGCACACTAGGCAGAATTGACAGAGGAGCTCTCTAATTACTTTCAATTGGTATTTTAAATTAATTGATCACACAATTTAACAAATAATAAGTAGGTGGTGGATGATTAAGAACTCTCGAGTCTTGGCCAAAATTTAATAATAAGCTGCTAACCCAATTATTTTCAAGGGATATTGATGCCTACTTCTTTGTCTACATCTCTGTGATGTTTTTATTAAAACATAAGTTGGGAATATTTATTTTATTTTATATTCTTGATCGATGCAGCATTTTGTGTATGCCAATCTAAGATCAGCACTCATGGATGGGAACGCTTGTGAGTATGGCTTTCTATATTTCATTTTATATGCTATATGATAGTAAAAATTGGAGAAATTTATGTTTTTTTTGGGAAATTTACAATGCATAACACAATTATTATATATTTATAAATTTATCATCTAAATTTTTATATTTATGTAAATAGTACTTAAATCTTTAATGTTACAGTAAAAACAACAATGTTTTTAAAGTGATGTAATTTTTAATTCATAGAAAAACTGTTAAATTTATAAATAACCTTAAAGGTATCATCATTAACAGAAGTTTTTCTTTTTGCTCATTTTAAAATGAAAATTTTAGGACATGATGAATGATATTAAAATATAACACCAAATTTATCACGAAAGTCTAGATATTTAATTAATATATTAATTTTTAATGCAACATAAAGAATTTTATAATAATTCAATCCATATTGTTAGTCTATGATTCATTTTTATTAAGTATTTATTAATTTGATATCATTATGGTATGAATTTAAGATAAACTTATTATGCAAAAAATATTACCAATCCTTCAAGGATTGAATTAGGGCTCATATTTCCATATCATAATTGGAGTTTCTTTTGCACCACTAGTCTTTACACCCAAAAGATGAGGTGTTTTTCTTAAGCACTCTAACCTTAATAGCAGAATTATCACAAGTTTCATAAAAAAAATATTAAAATTAAGAAGTCAAATAGATACGAAGAAGTAATCAAAATCATAATTTGAAAAAGCCATTATCAATATAAATGGCCAATCCAAACCTGAACTACTTCAAAATATCATTAATGGGCGTTGTTTTAAATGTTCTCCCATGAAATATAGCAAATCTATGGAAGTTCCAAACGTGAAAAAAATTTGAAGAGTTGGCTAATCATGTAGATGGATTTAAATATGGTCTTATCAAAGATTTTGGCACTAAATTTGGAAAAAAAATTTAATGGTGATAGCAGGGAATGGATCCAGAAAGTTTTCTCAGAGGGAGTACAATATGATAAAAAATAATAATATATTTTTATATAAAATATGAATAAATTATTTATTATTTTATATAAGTATTTTTTTTAATCATAACTAGAAACAATTAAACATATTATAAAGTCAATCTGTACTTAATCTTTTTTTCTATGAATCTTATTATGCGCATATTAAATAGAAATTAGAAAATTTTATAGAATAAATATACAAAATTATTACTATATATCAATTATATATATCATTTTCTAAAGAGTTCGGTGAATCAATTGCATACCAATGGTTGGTCATCTACTCCGATACGGAGGTGAGGATGTTGGTTGCAAAACTTCTTGGGAGAATTATAGAGCAAGGCAATGTGATGCGTTGAGTTGACTAACATTAAGACTCAAAATCGAGAAATAGAAAAATGAGAAAACCAAAGGGGTTATTTGAATGCAGGATTTAGGTCGGATTTAACTTAAAACTAACCAAACTATATTTTCGGACAAGCTAAGACTCTATTGGCTACAGTGTTTTCTCAATTTGTTCATTTTATAAAACGTAATATTTTTTTAGAGATTTTCTTGGTAAATCAATTTTTTTAAAAAGTGTGATATGAAAAACTTGATTTAAATACTATTTTGAAACACTATTTTGTAATTCTTTTTTGAATGAAGTCTACCTTCTGCTCTTACAAAATATCACACACTTAACCCTCTTGCTCTCACTGTTATTTCTCCCACTTCCGTCCCCTCGAGTACTTCTTTACGGCTACTCATTTTGTCTTCTTAAATAATAAATTATGGGCAAAAATATTTATTTAATTTATCTTATGACATAAATAAATTATTTATTTATTTTTGAAAATTATGAATGTCAAAAATATAAATTTAATGAATTGTAATATATTAAATAAAAATTTATGAAATACTTACAAATTAAGTTCACGGATATATATATATATATATATATAATATGAAACATGCAAAATATTTCAGAGTTATTTTAATCTTTTAATCTAGAATGTCAATATTATTTATGTAGTTTCAAATATAATATGTATTAATTTCGTTATTTTTTCGAACAATATTTTCAACTTTCACTACCTAAATTTTAAAACTCCATTTTCTGTAAAACTAGTTTTAAAACTGATTTTTTTTTTTTTGAAAAGAGGCTTTGTGTAATCCTCTAAAGCCTCATTCCTATGGCTCACTTGTTAGATTTGGACAAGCAGAAGCATGCAAAGGAGGGTGGGCTCACCATGTCTCCCTTCTCTTTTTTAGATAGCAACGGGGCAGAAGGGGTAGAAAGGTGGGTTCTGAACTGAAAATCTCATCAATTTTATCTGTATCAAAATATACTTTATTAATTTTAATATGATGGGCTAGTAAGTAGTGGGGGCACGTGCCCCCAGTGCTCTACATTATATCCGCCCCTAGGTGGTAGGATATTTTACCATTTAATATGTGATTTAAAAACCTATAAAATTTTAGTTGGGGGCTTTCATTATAGCGTTACTTATCTTTACTCAAAAGTGCAAGTTCACTTTATTTTTAGATGAATGTTTGCATTGCTTTCTCTTATTTTGGTTATAGTGAGTTCTCTCAAAGTGACAATAAGAAGGCATGTCATGCATTTTGGATTCTTAATACAACAAGTTTTAAAGCATGTGCAAGCTGCTGGTAAATATGGCATTCTATGGATACTAGTATGGTAATTTCAACTAAGTTGTGCATGCCATATAATCATTTCAAACTCAACTTTTGATTCTTGATATGTCTGGAGTTGGCAGACCATATTAGTTTCTTCTAGTTGGTTCCAACTTAGTTGTTTTCAAATTTGACATCAAGCATAATGATCTTTGTTTTTATCTATGATGCAAGCAAATTCCTTGGTAAATATTCACTATTAAATCTTGCAAGGATGGAACCATTCAATTTTTTTGGGTCAAAATTCATATTAATAGTCTAACAAATAAGGTTATAAATTAGTGTGGTGGGTTCTTCTTTGTGAAGAACATAATTGGGTGGCTAGTGTCTACTAGGCTCCTTCCACTTAAGATGGAGAAGGTCATATTGGTGGAGTTGAGTTCGGTTGCATTCTTTTGGAAGCTTCAAGGAAGGAGTCTCGCTATCAATCTCCGACTTTAAGGTAGTCATGTTTATTAGACCTGCATCATAAAAATAGGCTCCCTTATTTGTGCTTTTATTAGATTAGATCACTAGTTAATACAATTGCTTCTCTATTATTTCTAGATATTTTGGGGGAACTTTTGTATCTTTTGGCTCCTTTCACTCAAATTATTTATTTCCACCATACTCTATCACCCCACCAACACAAATCCTGCTTCACAAGTATCTCAGTAGGTTCTACCTCACCCATAAACATAATAGATTCAACACATAAGATTGATGGTTAATAGGCGTGAAAGCTATACCATTTTTCTTACCTTAGATTATGCATTTGACATGTGTTTCTACATTATTTTATGGCACTTATGATTTGAATTTTGAATTTTTGTAGATATCTAAAGAAGAAGCAAAGTTTAGTCATTAATGTGCAAAACTATATGAAAACTCACTTGGAGTAGATTTGCAAGAAAATGATGCAACCAAAGCCAAATTGGTGCTTAATGTTTAGCATAGTGCTTAAGCTCCTGAGTTAGTGCTTAAGCATCATCACCAAGTCACCAAGCACTCAACTATAAGAGCCACATTATGAAGCTAGCACTTAAGTACCAGCCCTTAGTGCTTAAGCACTAGACTTGATTTCAATAGAAGTTTAAGATAGAAAGCTTGATACCTAGATGCCAAATTCTTGCATTTATCATTGGACCCAAAAATTAAGACACAAAAATTAAAAATTTTTGTAAAGAAAGAGCACGATGCCCTAGTTCTTGCTATGAAATGCCCTAATTCTCATTGAATTTCTTACCAATTTGGGAGGATTTAATGTAGTCTTATTTAAAGATTTTAAATGAATGTGATTAAGAATTTCTCCAACCATTATTGAACTTGGTTTCATTAAAGTTTGGAGTTTTATTTGCTTTTAATATCATTATTTTATTTAGAGTTTTCTTGTTTAATGATTTGACTAGCCATCTTTCAATAATTTAGGATGTTTATTTGGGATCGAGAGGAAAATGATCATCATGAATAAAATACCACGATATGGGTAGTAAGCTAGAGATAACTATGACAAAGATGTGTTGTCCATTTTGAGATCCAAAGAGATGTGATATGGATTGAATTTATCACTAAGAGGTAGGTAGATTTTGTGAGGAAAACAATGTCCCTAAGTTTTTGATAGAAAGATAGTGGTCATTTTGATCAAACTTTGGTAGAAACTCACTCCGTATTTTTTAAAATCATAACCACACAAAAAAATATTTGTAAAACCCAATCATTAGATTTATTTATAATAAGATCTCCTCATAAAAGATTCTTTCTTTAGTTAATTAGTTTTCCTCGTATATTTAAGTGTATATTTTACTAATTATTTAGTACCCGCAATTTTATAGTCAAAATAATAATTAATGAACTCAATTTTTATAATTGATATGTAATCCTCATAAGACGATACTTTATGCTCTGTTTACCTCATTTTTGAATGAAGTTAACATTAACTAAGTGTTTAAACATGAATAAAATAAAGTTAAACCAATAAGGTTTTAATTATGCTAATTAGACCATTTGATCTAAATGGACCTAAATGGACCTTATTGAATTCAAATCTAAATTGAATTAAAATAAACCCAAATTAACTATCTAAAGTCATTTAAAATTATTATTAAACATAAATTAACTAATTATTGGGATGAATTTGACAAATGCGATCATTTGACCCAATTAGACCAATCCTAACCCATTAAGCCCAAATTGGACCAAAGTGAGTTTTAAACCTAAAAAAAATGAAATTCAACTGAATTAAATCATTCCAAATACTTGAATTAACATAATTAAAATCTAAATACATTATGAATGAGTCAAGAAGGTCATTTTACTCAATTAGATTCAACCAAATCCATTTAAGCTATAATGGTTTAATTGTTGAAATAAGCAAACAACCAATTCCAAATTTCATAAAGCCCATTAATTGAGGACATTATAAATGATTAAATGAGCACAATTAAAGCTTAAATATATCATCAATCCATCAAATGGAAGAATGTATGCCAAGTCAAAAGGGAAAAATTCCTAAGTGGCACAATTCAAAGCATTTGAACATGAGCCTAAACTAATCACCTTGGAACACATTTTAACTCATTCTAAGATGAGTTTAGGATGACTGGTAGCCAAG
Organism: Cymbidium sinense; assembly: GCA_021442155.1. Classification (NCBI taxonomy): domain Eukaryota; kingdom Viridiplantae; phylum Streptophyta; class Magnoliopsida; order Asparagales; family Orchidaceae; genus Cymbidium; species Cymbidium sinense. The sequence continues at coordinate 218,901,456 of CM038215.1, read as the reverse complement.
ATTAATCAAAGTAAATGAGCTCATGTCCACCCAAATAAAAGAATATACCATGGAAAAAGAGAAGGAATCTTGAAGACAAACTCCTTACCCAATCCATTCCCTCACCTCCACTCCTCATCCTATCTATCTTGGATTGTTCCTAATTAATTGACCACCCCTTGGTGCTAGCCTCCAAGGGTAGCAATCACCTTGGCCAGCCATGGTAGACTTCCCATTACATGTAGCTCCTGACCAAGAGTGGAAAAGGAACAGAGAGCCTTCACCATGCAAGTTTGAGCCTTCCATCACGTTCTTCAAGTAAAATGAAGGAGAGCACACACTTTCCATAATCCCCATGTCGCTAGCAAGCCAGAGTTCGACCAAAGTCGCTAGAAAATGGATGAAGCTTGGTCCATAGGCTATTTCACAGGGAGGCAATTCAATTCCTCCTTCCCAAAGCTTTGTCAAGTTCCCATGGAGATTTTCGAATAATCCCCACTGCTAGAGATCATCGTCGATGAGGTATGGAAACAAACTGACACTTTAAGCATTATATTTTGGTCCTTTTCAAAATGAACTTGATCTCAAGTAAGATAAAGCCGTATAGATGCATTCCATTTGAGTCCTTGATAGATTTGCAATTGAAATTGAGTGATTTCATCGACTAGATTATCAAAAATCACCTCAATTTGATGGATGGTGTTCAGCTTTCACCATCATTAAAGGAGATATAATCTCCACCATCTATTTCCCTTCTATTAGGAACAGGCAATTTTGATTTAATCACATGATCTAATTTAAATCCTACATAAATTATGGGGTAAATCTTGACTATTCGATCATTGAACGGATGGTCGTAACCAATCCCACTTGGCCACTACTTTTTGATTTAGATATGTGTAGATCGAGCTGGCCCAATGGTGCCACGCCACGTGGCAAACAACGCCAAATCAGTGTCATGTGGCGCCGACCATTTAAAATAGTAAAATTTAATTTTTGGAATTTAAATATTACTAGAAAATCACCAAAACTTTAAAAAATATATAAAATAATATACTCAACCAAAAAATACAAATAAGGGCTTTATGGATTCATCTTAGTGAGAGGAATCCATTAAAACCAAAATCACAAATTTTTATTATGTAATTTTGGGTTAATTTGGGTTTAAATAAAAATAATCAAACTCAAATTAAACACAAACCATTAATCTAATAAATTTGAAACGTTGGAGAATTGAAATTAAGGTTAAAACACACTTTAGATAACTTTTTCATAATTTATTACTAATAAATCTCAAAATATAAAATTTTCAAGCCATAGGTCTTAATTTAATAAAATAAAATAATATTAAATTAGGAAAAATCATAAAATTAAGTTAAATCATCATAATAAACTCCAATGAACCTAAATATATCATTAAAACTCTTGGAACCTTAGAATCCCTAAAATGACTTAATTAAGCATTTAATTGAATTAATTAATTCAATTAATGAACTTGAATTTCAAAAAATCATAATAAATCAACCAAATTTCTAAAAATTCCAAATAAACCCTCAATGGATACATCTTCCAGAGAGAAATATAATAAAATTAAAATCCTTGATTAATGTTTTTTAATATTGGCTTAATTTGAGTTTTAGTAAAATAATTAAAACTTTATGTAGTCCTGAATTATCCATCTGATTAAAGCAAAACTTTAGAAAACAAAAATTGGCAAGGAACCCACTTACCATAGAAATTTTAGAGGCAAATGATATATGGATTGGAAGTTATCAAATTTCTAATCCTTAGGTTAATTTAAATGAAAATTTTAAATAAAAAAATTATAAAAATTACATAAATTTATAAAGTCACTTCCATTCAGATTCACTAATACCTAAACACTTAAGAAAAATTCTCTAAGTCTCTAAAGTTAAAGAACTCAATTAATAAAGTATTTACGGTTTAAGGTTTAATGAGATAATTTAAAATATAGAATTTAATTAAATCTTAAATCGCTAAATTCAATTAATAAATTAAAATTTAAACATTATTAACCTCTAAAGTTTACAATCCAACATGAAATCCATTAATATGGAAACATCTTAAACCCAATTAGATTGATGAACAACATAATGCAAATAAAGTAATAAATCAAATCAATTAAACTTAAACAACCCAAAATTTTGAAATGGCTTAGGATAGATTTGATGTCCAAAATGGTTATTTCCTTATATTACTTGGATCATCATTAACAAACAAAGCTTCATCATAATTAGTTAAACTAAGTGATAAAAATTCTAACATGTAATGTTACATTAAGACTAATGAGTTAGATAAAGAATTCCCTAAATAATAAAATTAAGACTTCTTCCAAATTGGTTAGAAACAAGTGAACTAAAAATTCATACATATAAATATTAATGAAGTGAAAGAAAGAAGTCATAAATTGAAATCAATTACATTAATCCAAATTCATTAGTATACAAGAAAATATTAATGAAATGAATAAATGAAACTAATTAAATTCAAATATAGTTAAATGATAAATTAAAAATATATAAATAAATAAATCATTAAATTGAAAAATATTGGATCATTTAAAGGATGAAATCAAAACCAAGCATAAATTAAGATATTAATTCAAGTTCATCCAAACCAATAAACATTAATAAAATAAGCATAAATAAGATCAATCTAAATTAATAAAATCAAATGAATAATGAAACAAATCAAAAAGATTAAATATGAAATTAAGCTATAAAACATAAATTAAATCAACCTCAAATATAAATGAATTGAAATCAAGCTTAAAATGAAAACTAAATCAAACTAAATTCATAATAATATGAACATTAAATTCCTAATTAAGATTTAAAGAAACACAGTAAATCTTAATCAAAGATTATAAATAAATTAATCATAAACCCAATCAAAAAATGTTTAATTAAATTAATGGAAAAGAAAAGAAAATTAAGATTAAAATATTAATAAAATCAAATCAAATTAAAAAAGGTTTTAAAGATACCTAAGGTTTTTGATATACTGCAAAATGAAATTAAATTTCTCTTTCTTCAGGCATAGTTCACCATCTTATAATGAATCTTCATCTTAGGATGATGATCTCATTAGGGTTTAGGATGTTGAATAGAATGAGTTCTGCCCAAAGTGAAATTTATTTTATTCTTTATTCTTAAAAATTTAAATTTTATTTTAAGAAAAAGTAAAATTAAAAATGAAAATGAAATCATAAATCAACTAAATTACTTAAATTGGAAACACCCAATGAAAAATTGAACAAAATTTAAGAATTAATTAGAAGAGTGAAAATAAAATTTTTTTATAATTAACAAACATATGGTATATAGTCTAAGTAGAGGTCGTAGGGCAATTAGTTTGAAGGAGGTCTTGATATTTTAGACTTTTGGTTTAATAATGACACATACCTATGGAGCGAAATTATAAAAATTGAAAAATCTCAAAATCAAAATAAACCAATCTTTGAAAACTTAAATTTAAACTTGAACCTAGAATGCCTAATAAAGTCATACCACACAAACCCCTCCTTCACACATTAGATTATTAGGTCACTGACCCTAGACATAGGTTAGGTTGATTTCTGATGTTCTTTGATGTTATGTGATGTGAAATATATTTTATTATTTTGTGGTGTATTATTTTAGACTGGATGGCTAGGATTGTTTGCTCGCTAGCATGGATGGTAGGACTTTCTTTCTAGTCTAATGTTGTTTTCTATGGGTAGGGGGGGTTGGCTATGTTAAAAGGGAACATAGTAATAAAATTTAAATAATTATTGTTTTCTTGTAGGTATGCTATACATCTCTAAGCATAGCCCAATAGGACAGGTGGGCGTGGCAAGCAATTAATGCTATGCCCGTATGTTTGGATTATAACTACTGGTGTGTTGTGTGTATTTCCTAATATTTGTTTTGTAGGGTTTAGGAATTTATTTTTTGAAATACAACTTGAGCCTAGAATTAGGTTAGGATCTATGGGGTTTAGGAATAACAGGAGCTGACTCTACCACTAGATGGGTGCAAAGGCCCCGTATGAAGCCTTGGAGGTCCTTGAAGAAAGTGATGATCTTGAAAGAAGATGCCCCAGAGATCAAACTTTTAGTTCTAGGTCAAATTGTATAAGGGTAGAGCTCGGCTGTACATTTTTCTCTTTCTTTTAGGGTGTACAGTGGTACCCGCTTGTATTGGCCAAGGTATATTACCATAATTCTCATCCTTCATAATTTGGATAAGTGCCATAGAATCAATTTCAAACCAATAAAGAACCAAAGGGCGGATGGAGGCAATCATGATAGCATAGTTGCAAGCAGCTAGCTCAGCATGAAGGGGGGAATGCCCCTCCACTGGCATTGAAAAGTGTAGTATATGCTTTATTTTGTGATCTCTAAAAATGCCTCCAACTCCAAAAATACCTATCTTACAATCATAGCTTCCATCAATATTAATTTTGATGTTTCCAAGCTTTAGTTTCTACCAAATTACTAGCTCCTAGTTTTTCTTTCTCCTTTTCTCTCCCTGACCTAGTATGTTAATGTTCAGCCTGCTCTGAATGGATTGGGAATTTTTAATTGTTCCATTGATAATTTCCTTCCTCAGATAGTATTTAGCATTTCTAATGGCAGTATCTACTATAATTATGGTATTTTCATGTTTTGCATCATTCCTAGCCAACCAAGTAAACCATAGAATGATTAAGGAAGCAATGAAAGAGATGTTGACCTACCATGTTTCCATAGTTTGCCAATTCTGAAGTAATTCTAGTATGGAGTTTGAGTTGTAGCCTATTCTTATTAATTAAATTTGGTGTGATTTATTTTGGGTGTGCAATAGAAATTGCTTATTTTTTTTTAGGTTTCTTTTTATGCTGTATTTCTGTATTGAAATACTTAGATGTTAGGCTCTTTGAAAAAATAAATTTTTTACTCAACTTAAATTTAAATAACTTAAAAAAAATTAATGAAATTTGAAACTTCATACATAAATTAAAGCCTTGGTGCAACTTAAAAACAACTTGAAACCATTAACTTTTGTGAACCATGTTAGCATATTATTCAAAATCCTTGAATTGGGTGCTTCACCCATTGCACATAAGAGACATCTGACCTTTGAGGATGACCACCTTCTTGGAGAAGTGTGCCTTCTTATTTTGATTTGGCCCATGACCATTTCTTACTACATCTCATTGTAGGCATAAATTGCATACTTTGAAGGCCTTAAATGAATTAAGAGTCAAAATATTTAAAAGTTGAAAATTATTGCATTAGTTAGGTGCATATCATACTTGATATGATCTCAGGAATTAGGGAGTGAGTTTAGGTTCCTGGATTATTTCATAAAATGTATAGCCCAGCCATCTTGCATAATAAGATCGACATCATGGATTTAAAAATTCATTTAGGTGGTGTCAGCTGGCAGCCCTTTCAGACGGGTAATAAGTCCTGAAGATTCCTCAACTGAAGAAAGAACTAATGATTTGAAAAGTTGAACTAGGTCGAGCCTCTGACTTATTTTAGAAGCACTTGTAAACTTAGGTTCTGAAGCATCCATTTAGAAATAAGTCTTCAACTCTAGGTATTTCTGCAGCCTTATACTATTAAAATTTAAGTCATAGATTTCTAATATAATATCAATCCAAATCTCAATAAATTCAATACAAAAAATATGAAGTATAATGGTAGGGTAGTTGAAATATCTATTAGGAATCCTAGTATTTATAGGCACTTCCTACTTTATCCTAATTGGCTTCAAACAGTACTGTTCCCCATTGAAGTTTTCCCTTTTGAAATTCTAATTTAACCACCCTTTGAAGACAACTTTGAAATTCATATAAATAAGAGCCTATTTCTTTAATCGAGAGTATTCTTAGGAAGAGAACCTCATTCTAAAGATGTAGTTAACTATAAGGGCTTTCCCTTATAGGGAACTATGATCTTAGTATAAAATAAACCTTGTCCTACTTTTCCATTTAGTTCAAGGGAAGAATCTCTTGAATATTAAGAAGACCCATTAACCTTAGGAGTCCTCATTTAAGTAATCAAATATATAATAGGATAACATGTTTATCTTCCAAGATAATATGTCTATTCATTAATGATGAATTTGATTTCCTAAATAAAAAATTTCTAAAGTCTATGTGGTCTCATAAAATTTTTCCCACATACTCTTGCACATAAATTTATGCTACACCGCATCGAATTTTTGATGTTGTTGCCCATTGCAATGCCAATATTGATACCAAGTTTATTTCTATTATTTTAGAAATTTTAATTTATTTTACTAATTTTATTTTAATTTTTTATTTTTATTTAATTTATTTTGCAATTTGATCATTGTGTATGCATCATTCCGATACTATATCTCATAGGTCTAAAAAATAAGCAAAGTATTTTATGGGGATGTCAGGAGAAGAAGTAAGCCAATTAGATGCAAGCAGGACAAAGAGCCAAATTGGAAGATGAAGGAGGCATAGGAATGGGAACTAAGGTACTATGATACTTCATTTTCTATCATGCATAGAATTCCCTAGGCCACAATTTAGCTAGGTGTGTTGGCGAACAACTTTCAAATTAAGCCTACCACCTTCCAGATAATTCAAAGCTCCTTATTTGAGGGCTTGGCCACCAGACCTATGGGTGCACATCACAAATTCTATAAAGATTTATACCTTCAAGAATAATAAAGTTTCAAACCATACTATAAAATTGAGACTATTTCTTTTCTTCTTAAGAGACTGAGCCAAAGTTTGTCTCAACCTATTGCCTAATAATTCCATCATGGGATGGGATGATCTAGTATAGAAATTTAATCTAAATACTTCCCTCTAATAGAAATAATAATGATATGAATAGATATTTCAAATTTTATGTAGATGGAAGGAAAAAACACTCTATGTTGGTTGAGATAGGTTTAAGGACCACTTGAGGAGATGATGGAACCATGTCCTTTCCAATTGGATGTTGAATTAGATCTTCTACAATAGGTTGGTTAGGCCAACTAAGGTATTGATCAATGTTGCATCTCTCAACAACTTCATGAATAAGACTAAAGAGGTGGCTTACAACTTTTTAGAGAAAATGTTCATAAAAAATTGTTAGTAACCAAGCAAGAGGATTTTTTAAAGAAGCCCATAAGTGTAGTTTAAGAGTCAAAGTCCATTACATCCCTGATCGCTTAAAAAACACCTTCAAGGATGCACTCTGCCATATTTGGATGAGATGGGTTGGAGTATATTTTTTCATGAGATTGATTGATTTATACTCAACCAGATTTCCCCTAACATCACACTAGGGTTTGTTTAGATCTGGGTTCTACTTTCTATGGATGCAAGCCTCCATAGTTAAATACCCCTCCTACCATAGCAAGAGAGCACTCTCGATTAAGGTTGGAAATAGACATATCTATCTGATATGCATTTGGTGTCTTAGAAGTATAGCATGGTTTAGATGACCATCTAAAATGAAATAGAAGGGTAATCCCGATCAAGATCATATGGTTTCGTCATCCCGGGATTATGTTATTCTAGTCTACCAACATCAAATGGATATAACAATAATGTTTAGAGAATTTGATTAGCAGTCATGGGTTGCCTCATTTTAGGTATCTCAAGTAGACTTAGAGTTTTAGTGTAAGTGGTGTAAGAGTGTTCATATAGTGAGCAAATTATAAAGTGTTTGCATGGAAAATGGGTAAAGTTCACATGGTAAACAAATAGGAGGTTGGGCTTACATCCCTTTGGAAAGACAAAATTAGGGTTGTCTACATGGTGGATGGATCTGAATTTATTTGCATGGAAAATGAATTATGGGGTGTTCACATTGCAAACAGATAGAAGACTGGACTTACAAATTTTTTTGGAATGCTAAAATTAGGGTTGTTTACATGTTGAATGAATATAAATTTGTTTGCATGGTGAATGAATTATGGTATGTTTGCATGATGAATAGATAGAATACTGAACTTACATACCTTTTTGGAATGCCAAAATTAGGGTTGTTCACATGGTGAATGAATATAACTTTGTTCACTTGACGAATGAATTATGGTGTGTTTGCATGAAAAATAGATAGAAGAATGGATTTATATACCTTTTTGGAATGTCAGAACTAGGTGTTGTAGTCAAAGTCCCCCTTTTTTATTATATTTTATTTAAGGAAGCAGCACCTCAGTGCTGGGATATGGAGCCTAGGTGCCACTACTTAGGTGGCAATTCTAGTGTACATGTGAGCTGTGATATCTAGCACCTTGGCGCTACATGGGTAGTTCCATGTGAGCTGTGATATCTAGCACCTTGGCACTACATGGGTAGCACCACAATGCTAGCATTATTAATCCATTTGACTATTTGAATAGCACCGCAGTGTCACCTTGTATCGTCTGGTGCTAGTCAAGATTCCTCAATAATATTGTAGTGATTAAGGGAGAAATGACAATCTCATTTTAATGGGCACCACAGTGATAGGTCAGAGCATCGCGGTGCAGCAACGCTTTTCATATGCATCAGTTATAAAATTTATTATTATTAAATTTATCTTTTTGGCCAAACAGTAACTAATGCAATAGGTGGACCAAAGCCTCGATGCTGCATGGGGGAACCGTGACAATGTAGTGTTCTGCAACCCTAAAGGCCGGCGCTTTGACGCCATATTTGGGTGCCGCGGTGTTGGGTCTAATTTATTAATAGGACCTCGAGCTGTTAAGGATTTTCATTCAGCAATCTCTCTCTTTACAGATTTTCTTTCACTTTCTTAGCTCTCATTTTTCTCTCCAGTTAACATATTCATCATCTCTATCATAAGGGTGGTGAGCAAGAAGAGGGCATCTAATGATGTCGGCCGAATCGTCAGCACTAATGCTGAGGAGCAGTATCAACATGCTCTTGTCCATAAACACCTGATCTTAGAGAGGAGCTTCTAAGATCTTGGTGGTAGTGTCAAAGGGGGTGATCATGAGACGGAGCTAGCCAAATTGGCCTATGACAATAGCTCATGTGTTGTCCTGATGGTGTGCAAGTTCTTCGTAAGTGTGCGTGAAAGCCAGGATAACAAAGCGTATGTACGGGGAAAACTAGTAAGTTTCAATAGTAGTGTTATTAACAAATATTATAATCTTTAAGATATTGATTATGATCAATATCTTGCTTAATATAATGATCATCCTGAATTTTATGAGATCCTCCATTTTCTTTCTAGCAAAAGTGCAAATGTATAGTGGAAATGATAGGAGGAAAGGATTGTTAACTTTCCTATCATCGGTCTCACTGCTTAATCTAAAGCTTAACATTATTTCATTTTTTTCCAAAGCTTATGCCCATTGGTAATATTAGTAAGGTTACCAAAGATAGTGTTGTTTTGAATTTTTTTATTCAAATGGGATTTACGATTGATATCGAGAAGGTTATTATAAATTTATTTGTAATATGTTGAAGGGGAGTACTACAATTGGGTATGGTTACCCTTATTTGATTTATGCCTTATGTGCTGTGATAGGAGTGGTAGGGGGGCTTGATGAAGAAATACTCATTTAGAAGACTCCTCTAACAAAGAAGGTAATTGAGGGATTTTGGCCGATGTTTGAAGTAGAGGAAGGCTCATATGACCCACGACCTTGACCCTAATCATCTAAGTCCCTAGTCGAGCAAATCCAAGAAAGTGGCAGTCAAGTCACAAACTTAAGAAAAAGGGTGGATAGGAGTAGTCGTAAGCAGGAGATTATGGAGCACAAGTTTTACCATCATATGGGTCAATAGTAGATACAGTTCTCTTACATGGCCCAATTCAATACTACATTGGTCAACATGTTTCAAAATTGCAATATTGTAGATTCAAGCCAAGTCTCCTTCCCTATGACACCTCAGTATCAGCCTTGTGTGATTACCCCGCTGGTATCAGGCATAGAAGAGGAAGAAGAGGAGAAAGAAGAGTGTGATGAGTACGATTATTAGTTTCCCCCATTTTGTACTTTTCCCTTTTTTTATTTGTAATTTTCTTTGAATTTAGAAATAAAATTCTTTTATTATATGCTTGTATGTGATTGGCATGGTTGATTTATCATTCCAATATTTAAATAAATAAAGAAAAATAATTCTAACATATTCAGACATTTTATAAAAATGAAATTTGAGTGGCAGCGCCTCGACGCTGTGGCACTGTGAAAAGAATAAGAACACTAGAGCTTAGCACCATGGCGTTGACTTTATAGCATAGTGACACTAAGATGATATTTTTGCCCCTTAGTAGAAATTTTTTCAAAGTCATTCATACATGTGTTAGGGAGATATAGTGTCGAGGTGCTAGTCCTTTAGCACTGTGGCGCTCGAGAATTTTATCTGAAAATATTCTAAGTTATATTTCCCACACCAAGTGAGCATGGTGTCATGACACTGATGCCATGACACAATGGAGCTAAGGTGATTTTGTTAGGGTGACGCAACGCTGGTGCCTGTGCACTGTGGTGCTATCCGTTATAATAGGAATAACTGAGAGCATAGGGTTGCCGCACAGATGTTTAACACCAAGGCATTGTGGATCATAAATTGAGTTTCTTATGAGATTTTAGAAAACATTTTAGGAATTTCAGCAATATTTTGCTTTAGCAATGCTAGATTTCAAAATTATAGTGTGAATCACTTTTCTCCCATGTTCAGGATCTAAGATTGATGAAGGGGAGGGGTTTTCATCTTCGGAACAAAGTTCAACAGTGGAGGTCTTCAAATCTACAATCTTTTTTTCCTCATTAGATACAAGATCAACGTGGAATTATGATTTGTCATACTTTTTAAAAGTAAAATGTCAATAAATCTTTTACCTGAAGAAAATAGAGGGTCTTAGAACAAAAGAAGATTGCTGAGAGAATGTTAGAGTGCAGTGAGAGTAAGAGTGGTCGGAGAAAGAAAAAAAAAAGGAAAAAAGAACATTGGAATAAACACTATTATTTTTATAGCAGTGTTCCTATTACTAGTCCCTCTTAATAGTTTGAGCAGCGCCTTAGTGCCAAGATCACAGCACAATAGTTATGTACCATAATTTTGACAGTTGACTATTAGCAGTTATCTTTCTAGAAGGCTCGGGTAGTGCTATGGCATCGTGAACACAACTCTGCGATGCTGTGGCCAGAAAAATAAAAAATTATACATATATATATATATATATATATATATATATATATATATATATATATATATATATATATATATATATATATATATATATATATATATATATATGAACAATCCCTTATAGCATAGATTGCTTCATAAATTCATCGCACAACCTTACCTTGAGAAACTAAAGTTTATGAGATATCAACAGAGCAATAATTCTTACTCCAAGATGTATAATTTTGGGTAGAGTAGCCACTCTAACATGGATTTCACCAATAAGAAGGAAATCAATCACCTCGCTTCAAATTATAGCTAGGCTTTGAGTAGTAGAAATCAAAGAAACCATGATTAAAGAAGTCCTTAGAATAATTGATTGCCACTACTATATAGTTTATGGCTTACATTAACACTATGCTTCAAAAGCATGATGCCTTCCTATAAATCCAAGAGACAACCATAAAAAACATTGAGTTTCATATTAAGTAGTTCTTGTAATAGCTATATAGCCATTAGTCACGCTCCCTAGTAACAAGGGATGAATTCAAGGGAACATGTTAAAGGCGTCTTGTTGAGGATTGGGATAATTGGAGGACATTATATATAAAAAAAAGCTTAAAACTAAGTAGTCTTCTAGGAGAGGCCTAAAGAAGCAGTGGAGAGCAAGGAAGCAGTTCAGAAGTAGACTAAGGAGAATAAAAGGGAGCCTAAATCAAAGCTATTTCTAGACAACCAGCTACTATATGTATCCCTAGTGCCATACCCTATGAGATTCAAAATGAATAGGTTGAATAAAAAATATTAAAGCTTATGGAGGTATTTAAAAAAGTATTGATCTCACTTTTGAGTGAGGTTGATGATCATCTCCAGAGACTTAAGATTAAATCTAAGCACTATGGTTCTCCTAGGGCTTAGCTACTTCTAATGGCTAGATGAACACGAATCCTAAGCCTATAAGACTCATAGGGCTCAACCCCAGGGTTAGACCCTGACCTAGATTAGGTAGGACCAGCCTATTCCAAATCTAAAGTAACTCTTACACTCAAATTTATCCCTCAAACCAAACCTGAACCAAGGCCAAATGATTCTAAACCCAATTTATCCTATTAAGGTTTAATTTGGCCAATTGGCTATGTTGACCCAACTTGACCCATTTAGGCTTAAAAGGTCTAAATCCAAAATTAATCGAATCCATTTGAAATTGAAATTACCCAAACTCATTTGTAATGCAATTGAACTTGATTGCAATCCAATTTAACCAAATTAAACCAATTTGGCCCTTGACCCAATTGGATCCAATTTAACACTATAGGGCCAAAATCAAATCCATCTTGTAAGCCAAATTGAATCAACTCAAGCCTTTTGATCATTCCAATCGCTTAATTAAACATTATAATCAATCTAATTGACTCAATGATCCACCTAACCCAATTGCAATTTGGCATAAAAACCTAAATTGAGTCAAAACTCAATTCAACTCAAATTTGATTCAATCAAAATTACCAATTACTTCTAAATTGATTATTGAACATAATCCAACCCTTAATTGGTTCCAATTGGCCCAATTAGGACAATTGACCCACTTGACCTAACTTGACTTAAAAGGTCAAATTGAGTCAAACATTGATTCAACCAAAATTAGACCAATTAATCCATCCAATCAATGCCAAAATGATTATTGATCATGACTAACAACTCAATTACAACTAATTGAACCCAATTGAGCCAATTTGGCCCCAAGTTGAACTAATTTGACCTAAATCCTCTCCCATTCAAACCAACCAAACATACCATCCTCACAAGCCCAACCTCAATTCCCCAAGTTCCTTGAGCCCTTTGCGCACTCCATCGATGGTGAGACTGAGCTCCCCTTCAGTCTGAAAGCCCTTCACACCCAAATTTACCTAAAGTACACGAAATATAAATTAACTTCTATCACACCTTCTTTTAACTCTAGCAAACCAAAAAAAAAAAAAAAAAAAATGTAGAACCACTCGATTTGAGCATTGAAAGACACTTAAAGACCAACTAGAGTGAGGTTCATGATGGCTCTTGGTCCATAAAGTGATTGGCAGAGAGCAAACTCACATCTTCTTCAGTAGGGCTTCACCTCTTCAAGGAAAAGCTACCTCAATTATTGGGTTGCCAGCCTCAAGCTCTAGCGAGATAAATTTTGGCAAACCATAGAATACCATTGGATTTTTAGTCCTTTTTAAAGCAAATGTGCAGTTGACACTAATCAAATCATAGGATCTTTATTAGATTCATTCTCTAATCGATCTAGAGTAATTTCCACCATCAAACAAGTGTCGGTGAGATCAAATCTAGTGATAAAAGATGAATGGTGTTTGTCTCTCACTGAAGGTTGATGACGGATCATCTATGTTTCATTCCATGTGTTTAGGATGAAAAGTTGTGATTAAACACATTAGATTTTTTTGATTTAATCTCATTTATTTTGCAAAATTAACCTCAACCAATCGATTCATGATTGAATGGCTGAGATAAATTTATGTCCATCACCATTGAGTGAACGTGCCACTTGGGACATTTTAAGTAATGAACGACATGATGCTATGTGAAAAGTGTTGTCACTTCAGCACTAACATGACATTGACTATGTAAATTGATTAATCATGTTTAAAAATAAATTTAAATCATCAAAAATTTACAAAAATAATAATTAATTATAAAAAAATCTAAAAAATATATAAATAAACCCTCTATGAAAAGCATAAATAAAGGAGAATCTAGGAAAAATAAAAACCCTAAATTTTTTTAAGTGTGTAATGATAAATTAGGGTTTGAAAATTTTCATAATTAGTAAAATTAAGCTCTAATTTCTTGGCTAATCAATTTGAGATTTAAGGTGATTATTCCATGGGATGACCTCAGCCTCCATAATTTTTTGATGTCAATTGGTTAGGTAATTTGGGAAATGCAAATTTTCAAACACTAAATGGCCATTTTATGAATTTAATAAATTAATATAATTAGAAAAATTATGAAATTATTCATGGAAGCTTAAATGTACTTTGAAATAACAATGGTGGTTAGAAAATTAATTAAGACCTCTAGTCCTAAATATTTCCCAAAAGTACCCTTAAAGGGCTTTTATTAGTTAATTAAATTATTAATTTCCCTAGGATTTAAAAAATTCATAATAGTTAACATAGTTCTCCAAAAATTTTGACCAATCCCTCTTTATGCATAGTTAACAAAGAGGTTTCTAATAAAATCAAAATCCCCAATTGATTTGGGATATTTTAAGTCAAATTGATGATTTTAAAATTTTCTCATTTCTTCAATTAACCCATAATTATAAGCCTAGTTGTATTAGAACTTTTCAGGTGTGTTTATTTATCTTTAGTAATTTTCTTATTATTTTTTGGACTTATATTTAGGGAATAATTGAATTTTTGGGCTCTTTTGGGCTTAATTGACTAAAATAATTAATTAATCTTAATTAATTTATAAAAGTCACTTAAATTACTTTTGAACCACTTAATGAATAAATATTGTTGGTTAAGGGTTAATCTTAAATATGTTATCTCTTCATTAGGATTAAATAACTCAAATTACAAAAGGTAAACACTTAATGAACTTGATTTGGCTTAAGTGTGATTATCTTCATATAAATGACCTTAGGAGTTAGTGACTTCAAATAGGTTATTTAGTGATGTTTAATTACTTTTTTCAATCATTCATTACAAATTTATGTTATATATATTTCATACATCCATGTTTTAAAAATAAATAAAGAATCTCATTTAATTTCATGCTTTGGATTAATAGTGTGACTATTATCACTTAAGTGTTTGATTACCTCAATTTTTTAATCTAACAAAGATACATACCTCAAAGTTGGTAGTGAAGTACATATTATGGTTAACTTATTTTTAACATATACATTCAAGCATCTTAAAACCTTTACAATTCTTCATTATGCTTATATACATGTGTATGTGTATATGAATTAATGAGTATATAGTCTGGACATCCCGAGAAGATGAGATTTTAAGTAGTTCCATGGGAGTCTCTTATTACCTCACTTCTCTAGTTCAACAATGGTATGTACTTGTATAAATTCAATATACCAATGTGTATGAATATGTATAAGGAATGATTAATTTATTTTTCTACAAAATTCATGCATCATATATACAATTATATTTTGAAATCCTCCACTAAACATTAATATATAAAAATAAGTTGTTCATGCATCAATGTATGAAATATTCAAGTGATATATATATATATATATATATATATATATATATATATATATATATATATATATATATATATATATATATATATATATATATATATATATATACTTATTAAGTTTAATCAATTTATTAAGTATATCATTCCATTAAATGAATATTAAGTAATGGTGAAGCAAAGCTAAGGAAACATTACAAAATTGATTATGGTTTGAAGTTATTAATTTTAAGATGTCTTTTATATTTTGATGAGATCATTTATCAAATTCAAACAAATGGTTTAATTAAAAAATTCATAATGCTTCATTAAGCTTATCAAAATTATAAAATTCATCTTTATATTCAACTTAAGGTTATGTCTGAGGTGGATTTCATTCCTCCTCTTTCTCTTTAAATTCTAAACCAAATGAAAAAAATAATAAATTAAAATCTAAAATTCACTTCATTGAATCATTAAGAACTTGAACTATAACCATCCTTAGTGGTAAATTTAAACACTCATCTTTAGAATAATTCCAACATAAAAAACCTAGTATTATCATAACACACTAAGCCTTAGCACCCACTTAGAATGTTAAGTCACTGATCATAAACTTAGGATAGGATGGTGTTTTGTTGTGGAATGATATTTTGTTTTGACATGTAATATTTTAGACTAGATGTTAGGATTGCTTGTGTGTAGTCTGGATGTTAGAGTGACATAAGACTAATGATATTTTCTATAAGGGATTGTGCTTAAGGGACTACTGTAATAATCAAAATTATAAATATTTTTTCTTACTATGCTTAAGTTCCTTAGCATAATCCATTAGGATAGGTGGGCTTGGTGAAAGGCAAAGCACTAAGTCCCAAAGCATGAGATATAACTATTTGGTGTGTATGTAGGTTAATCTAACCTTTATTTTGTAAGTGTAGTTAGATTTTATTTTCATAAAAAATGTAATCTTTGTAAAAGGCTTCAGATCAGAGCTATGGGGTTTAGGATGAGTAGTAGTAGACCTAGACTTGGGAGACCTTGTGATGCCTGGAGTGCCCAAATTCATGAAGTGAAGATTAAGATAAAGATTAAAGACCCTCATAGCTTTATTTTCATTGTAAAAGTAATTATAATCTAGGTTGTATAAGGGTAGAGCTCGACTACTCATCTTTTTCTCTTTTCTAGAGTGTATGATAGTACCCAGTCACACCGATCTCTTATTCTTCTCATCAATGATGTTCATTTAATTTGTTTATATAAATTTTGTAATAGAAACGACATGTTTTTAATATATTTCTTAAATTTTGATTATTTTGATATGGGACTTAGATGCGATAGACACTTTAAGAACTTAAATATTTTACTCCAACAAAATAACTTCAACTAAATTTTAATGACTAACAATCTCACTTTAAAGACTAAAAATTTTATCAAAGAAATAAAAGATTTAATAACCCCTTAATTGTATAGTTGTATGTTATAACATCATGCATACATATTATTTTCTTCATTTTAAATGGGGTCTCCACTCTTGCATGATAAGGGACAGGTCTTGACCTGTGAGAGCAGTTCCTTTGTAGTAGAGAACATCCCTTTTCTTTGATTCAACCCATAATCTAATTTCATCATGCATATAGACATAAACTTTCTCAAGCTTGAGTCCAAAATAACTAGTCAAAATGATATGAAAACTTATAAATTTATTGCACTGTTATAAGGTATGATTTCATACTTTCATGATCTAATCTCTTAGGGAGTGAGCTTATAACTCTATATTTATTCTTAATAAATAAAAAAATAGAAAAATTGCATTTACATATGCTCAATCCACATGATTTTAAATCGTAGGAGGTGTTAGCTGGCAGCCACTCCAAGTAATTGTTAGTCCAAAAGAGTATGGATCGTTTCACTCTCTCTAGTGGAAGGGACCAATACTTCCCACTTTCCTTAAGTAGAATTATGCCAAGCTCTTAGCTTATCCTATAGAACTTTAGATGTAGGTTCGAAGGCTACTTGTTTCTCATTTTCTATAGGCATAAGTCCTCATCTTCTAGGTATTTTTATAATCTTGTGTTGTTGAAATCTATGTCCTAGCTTTCTAATAAAAATACCAACTCAAATAAACATAATTCTCTTCTTTAAAAATATAAAGCCTCGCTATATGGTAGACTAAAGTATTGAATATATTTCCTAGTATAATGAATGCTTCCTACTTATCTTTCTTTTAGAATCTGTTAAGAACTCTTGATATTTTGAGTCTTCCCACTTCATTTTTTTTCTATAATTACCAACCCTTTGATATCAAAATTTTAAATCTTTGGAGACATTAGTTGATTACTTTAAGCAAGAGTATTCTTAGGAAATCCATATTTTCTAAGATGTAAATAACCTCCATGGGGAACTTAAGAATCTAACATAAAATAAACTCTGCTTTACTTCATCCATATGAAGTAAAGGAAAGATCTCTAGTATACGTAGACCCATGTGTCTTAGAAGTCCTTATTAAATGATTGAGTCTATTATTAGGTGATGTTTCTACCTTTCAAGGTAGTACATCATTCCTTGATTTTGTACTCGATCATTTCAATAAGTATCCCCTAAGATCTACGTAGTGTTCATATGACTCCAAATACAAACTCTACAAAAGGTAACATAAATATTCCTTTTGTTAATGCTTTGGAATAAATGCTAAGCTACATGAAGTTTATGAAGGGGATCTAGCTAAAAGAGAAAGTTGGAGGATCATGAAATATTTCCTTAATTAAAGGATGCATAATAAAGTAAAAGATAAAGCTGCCACCAAAAAGAAATTACCCAGGTAGATTTATTATCATCTATGCTATGGAGGAGAGTAGTTCAAAATGCATTATGTGATCTTAGGGATAACATTAATTTGATGCCCCTTTTAGTATTCATAAATTTGGGAATGGAAAAAGTCAAGCCCAAAATGGTGTCCTTATAGATTGCTGATGGCTAAGTAAAACTACTTGAGGGAATCATGGTGGATGTACTAATAAAAGTAAAAAAAATTCATCTTCTATGCTAACTTTTTAATTTTGTATATAGATAAGGATAAACCTAGATACTCAATCATTTTGATAAAAATTTTCATAATAAGTAGACAAGCTCAAATAGATATTTAGAAAGGAGAATTACTGCTGACCTCATATTTGAATGAGGTTAACATCATTTTTAAAGCTAATAATTAAGATACTTAATCTTAGATTAGGAATCTCCTAATTATACACTTAGGATACTTCACTTTGTGACCTAGTGCACCATTTTAGCCTAACCTAATAAGATTGGATAGACCTAGAATAAATTCAAATCCAAAATAATTGAAATCTAAATATAAGCAAATTGAAATCGTGGTGACTAGAATAATTAACTTATTTATCCTATTTAACCCTAAAGTCCCTTACATTTAAAGAAATTCAAAATAGATCAAAACAAACCCAAATCAAAATGAAATGAAACCACAAAATCAAATGGACAAGCATAAAATAAAATCCAAATTAAAGTCAAATATGGTCAACCCTTTTTGACATAGGTTTGACTTATGTGGGCCCCACCAAGTCAAAGGTCAACCCACCAAAATTTGACCAAATGAAATCATTTCAAATGATCCAAATGATAAAATAAACATGTTTAAACATGAATTTAAGGAAATATAAATCCATTAAGGATTTAATTAGGCTCATGAGATCATTTGATCTAAATGGGCTTAAATGAGCCTTATTGAATTCAAAATCAAAATCAAATTGAAATTAACTCAAATTGATTGTTCAAAATCATTTGAAAATGATTATTAAACACAAAGCAACCAATTATTGGAGTTAAATTGGTTAATATGATAATTTTCTTTAATTAACCCAATCTTAACCCATTAAGACCAAGTCAGGCTAAAATGGGTTTTAAACTCTAAATAAGTGAAATTAATTAATCCAATCCATTCCAAATGCTTGGATTAACATAATTAAAATAAAAATACATTAGAATTGAGCCAAACAAGTCAATTTGACTCAATTCAATTCAACCTAACTCACTTAAGCCATAATGGGTTAAATATGGGATAAGCAAATGATCAATTTCAAATTCCATAAAACCCATTGATTAAAAACATCATAAATGGTTAAATTGACATAATTGAAGCATCAATCTAGTGCTAATCCACCAAATGGAGCAAGCTAGATTAAGCCATATAAAAAAAGTTCTTAAGTGGCATAATTTCAAAAGATTTGAACCCAGCTTAAACCAAACACCTTCGAATACATCCAAACCTATAAGATGAGCTTAGGATAAGTGGTAGCCAAAATTAATCAAATTAATGAAGCTCAAATCAACCCAAGAGAAGGAATATGCCAAGGCAAGAAAGGAATACATGGGGACAAAATTTTCTTCCCTAACCCATTCCTTCCCCTTGTTCCTCCACCTCATCACCCTTAGACATGTGTTAAGTATCCAACGGTCATTGGAGCTTACCTCTAAGGGTGGAAATCACCTTGGTCGAGCAAAGCAAGAAAGAAGCTTGGATAAAGCTTGTAGCCACACATTGAAAACTAGAGAGATCCATTCTTAGACACAATTGAGCATCCCATCACCTTCCTCAAGAAAAATAAAGTTGAGCGTAACCTTTCCCCAACCCCCATGCCGCTGACAAGCTGAAAAATGACCAAACTCACTGAAAAATGTGTGAAGCTTGGTCTCCATGCTGATCCACAAAGAGGCAATCCAATTCATCTTTTTTAGAGGCTCGTCGCACCACCACAAATCTAACCAAGCCATCCCCACCACCTGACATAACTGCCGGTGAGGGATGCATCAAACCCGACCTCCTTTACTTCCAGTTTTAGTCCTTTATGAAAGAAACTTAATCTCAAGAGAGATTAAGCCATATAGATGTGATCTATTTGAGTCCATGATGGATTTGGAATTGAAATTAAGAGATTTCAATGGTTGGGTCACCATAAATTTTCCTGGACTGACAAATGGATCTCGGCTTTCGCTGTTGTTGAACAAAATGAAATCTTTGCCATCCACTCTATCTATTTGGAATGAATGGTCTAGATTTAGTTGGACCAATCGCTTAAACCCTCATCAAAAACTATGGGTTTGTTCTAAGCCGTCCAATCTTTGATTGGATAGCCCGGATCAAATCATGTCTCATCACCATTTTAATGTGGGATCAACATGGATCACATGTGGATGAATCCATTAGCTGCACATGGTCTTCTTGTATAAATAGAAAATTTGAGTTTTACAAATTTAAAAGTTTACAAAAAATTAATAGTAATTTCACAAAATCATAATAAATAAAATATACATAAATAAAATAAAATCAAGGGCTCTATGGGTTCATCTTAGTGAGAGGAATCCATTAAAACCAAAATCCTCAATTTTTATTTGGTAATTTTAGATTAATTTGAGTTTAAATGAAAATAATCATACTTAAAGTAATGCCAAACCACTATTCCAATTGATTTAAAACTTTAGTGAAATGAAATTATGGTCAATCTACACTTTTGAAAAAAAAGATTTATCATTTATCTCAAAGTGAAACAAAAGATATTGAATTTCAAACCTTAAACACTAATTTTGATGAAATAAATTAATATAAAATTAAGAAAATCATAAAAAATTATAAAATCACCTTAAATCATCATAATAAAGTATAATGAATCCAAACAACCCACTAAAACCCTCTAAAATCCAATAATCCATTAAATCACCAAATTTAGTAATTAATTTAATTAATCAACCTGAACTTAAGGAAATCATAATAAATCAACCGAAAATCCAAAAATTTTAAATGAGCCCTCTATGGATTAATATTCCATAGAGGAATTTAATAAAAATAATTTCCATAAGTAATTTTACCTAAATTAGGCATAATTTTGGTTTTAATGAAGTAATTAAAATCTTGATTAATTTTAAATTATACATTTGATCGAATAAAACTTTAGGAAGTTCAAATTGATAATGAACCCAACTTACCATAAAAATTTCAAATCCAATTGACCTTGGGAATGGAAGTTATTAAATTTCCAAGTTTCTAAGTCAATTTAAATGCAACAATAAATCAAACAATTATAAAATTTATAAAATTTATAATATCAACTTGAAATATGTTTATCAATAGAGAACACTTGGAGAAAGTTATCTAACACTCTAAAGTCAAGAAACTTAATTAATTATTAACTTAAGGATTAATAAAATAATTAAGAATACAAAATTCAATTAAACTTCAAAGTTAATAATTGATTAAATCATGATAAATTCACTAATAAATTGAATTGTAAAATTCATTAACCATTGAATTTTATAATCTCTTAACATATGAATCCATTAAAACCATTTAAGTTAAGGAGTAACATAGTTGCAAAAGTAAATAAACCTAAAATGATATCCAAGTAATTTATTGAATCAAGAAACATTAGGAGAATTAACCTAAAATGATAAGTCAAATCAAATACATCTAAAATGACATAGAAAGTTAAAATAGCCTAGGATAGGTTTGATGTCTAAGTAGCCAAGTCTTTGAACTTCTTAGATCATGATTAAGAATAAATATTTCATTAAATTAAATGATAAAAAGAACCTTCCTAAATAAATAAACTAACATTTCCTTTTAGCTAATTAAAGATAATTGAATCATTTTATTTAAGTTCATAACCCATGAATGTCCATGAAATAAATGAAAGAAATCATATCTTGAAACAAATTACATTAGTCTAGACTCATTAGCATAGGAATGTTAAAGAAATAAACAAATCATATAATTGAAATACAATAACATGCTAACATTAGAATTAAGATTAAATTTAAGAAATTAATTAAGTTCATGAAAATTGGATGAGCATAAATAATAATAGACATAAACCTTAATGAACTAATTAAGTCAAATAAACCTAATCACATGAATCAAATCATTTGAAGGAAAGATTGAACATGAAGATTAAGCTATAAAACATAAACATTAACAAACATAACATCAATAAAATGAAAGAATAAAATTACAAAATTGATTAAGTTAATTTATCCACACCCATTAACATAACATTAATGAAATGAATGGATGAAATCAATTTAAATCAAGTAAATTAAATATTTAAAATGCATGATAATAAATAAGCATTTAATCACAATAAAATAAAAAGTAAAATAATGAATAAATCAAATCATTTAAACATTAATCAACATTAAGAAGAATGGATCTTAATTCAAATCCAAATTATAATTAAAATTTTAATCAAACTAAAACAAATTTAATAGAATTCAAGAAGTTAATTAAGATATTTAGGATCTTAATTTGACTTTTAGAATAAATCTTTATTTTATGGTAAAGACTTCATTCTAGTAGGATTTAGGATGTTGAGTAGAATGAGTTCCACTCAAAGTGAAACTTATTATATTCTTCATTCTTGATAGCTTAAATTTCTTTTTAACATAAAATGAATCTCAAAATGGAAATATAATTATAAATTGTTAAATCATTTAAATTAAAATCACCCATGGTAAATCAAACCAATTTTGAGATTAAAAGAAATCAAAAGAATAAAAACAAATTTTTTTATAATTAGAAACATATGGTATATAGTCTGGACACCCGGCGTCGGAGGGCTACTGGTCCGAATGAAGTCTTGATATCTCGAATCTCTGGTATAATAATGACACCTACCTATGAAGTAAAATTATGAAAAGCAAAAAGTCTCAAATTCAAATTAAATTAAATATTGGAAATTCAAATTGAAACTTGAACTTAAAAAGACCTAGTACAACCTTACTACACAAATCCATTTCCTTCACACACTAGAGTATTAGGTCACCAATCCTAGATTTAAGTTAGGTTAATCTCTGATGTTCTGTGATGTGATGTTTTATTATTTTATGGTATAGTATTTTATACTTGATGGCTAGGATTATTTACCTGTTAGATTGGATGATAGGATGTTCTTTCTATAATTAATGTTATCTTCTAGAGGGGGGCTGTGCTAAAAGGGACCACCATAATAAATTATATATAGATGCAGTTTTTTTTGCAGGTATGCTAAAGTTCCTAAGCTTAGCCCGATAGGACTGATGGTCTTAGAAATCAACTGATGTTAAACCTGTATGTTTACAAATATAACTGCTGGTATGATGTTTGCATTTCGTGATGTTTGTTTTGTAGGGATTTAGAATTTTTTTAAAAATTTTAAATATAATTTGTGCCTAGAATTAAGTTAGGATATATGGGGTCTAAGGATAGCAGGAGCTGACTGTATTAGCTGGTGGTCCCCTGTGAAGCTCGAAGGAGGTCCATGAAGGAGATGATCCTGGAGGAAGACCCATAGATCTAGACTTGTAATTCTAGGTTAGGTTATATAAGGGCAGAGCTCAGTTGCTCATTTTTCTCTTTCTTCTGTACCCGACTAGCTATTATTTTAATTTAAATTTAGCTTGATTTACTTTAGGTGCACAATAGAATCAACTTGCTTTTGTAGGTTTCTTTTTGTACTATATTCTCTATGATGAATGCCTCGATGTCTGGCTTTTAGGAAAACTAACTTTTCTACCCAACCTAAATCTAAACAACTTAAACAAAAATAAAAAAGTTTAAAACTTCTCACATAAATTAAAGCCCTAAGAATAACTTAAAATCAACTAGAAATAACTAAATTTTGTGAATCATGCTATCATATTGTTCTAAATTCTTGAATTGGGTGCTTTACCCATTCCACATAAGGGGCATCTGACCTTTCAGGATGACCACCTTCTTGGAGAAGTCTGGCTTCTCTTTTTGATTTGGCCCATGACCACTTCTAATTGCATCTCATTATAGGCATAAATTGCATACCTCAAAATCCTTAAATGAATTATGAGTCAAGATATAAAAGCTAAAATTTGGTGCATTAGTTAGGTACATATCAGACCCAACATGATCTTAGGGATTAGAGAGTGAGTCTAGGTTCTAAGATTCCTTTCTAAAAAATGAAACAACCTAGCCATCTTGCATTCATAATTTAAAATTAAATTAGGTGGTGTTAGCTAGCAGCCCCTTCTAAGTGGATTATAAATCCAGAAGAGTTAGGGATAGATTTCTTCTCTCAAATGAGAGAAAGAGCTAATAATTCCCAAAAGTGAAACTAGTTTGAGCCTCTGACTTATATTAGAAGCAATTATGGACTTATGATTTGAAACATCCTATAGGAGTAAGTCTTTAACCTAGGCATTTCTACAGTCTTGTTCTGCTAAAATACAAGTTCTAGATCTCTAATAAAATTTTAACTAAAAATTTAATTTAAATTCCAAAATTTAAAGTCCAATGATAGGATAGTTGAAATGTTTACTAAGTATCCCAGCATCTATGGATATTTCTTACTTTATCTCAATTGGCTTCCAAAAGAACTCCTTCCACTTTGTAATGTTCCCTTTTGAAATTATAAATTATAATTTTCTTTTGGAATTAGCTTAGAAATCTATAGAAATAAATGCCTATTTCCTCAATCGAGAGTATTCTTAGGAAGAAATCCTTATTCCTAAGATGTAATTAACTATAAGGGCTTGCCTTGATAGGGAACTTCGATCCCAGTTAAAAAAATAACCCTTGGTTTACTTTTCATGTAGTTTAAGGGAAGAATCTCTAGAATATTAATATGACCCATTAGCCTTAGGAGTTCTTATTTAAGTGATTAAATCCATTATAGGATAACATGTTTATCTTTTTGAATAATAAGTTCAATCCTTAATGAAGAATTTGATTACCTAAATAAAAATTTCTTAAACTCTATGTGGTGTCACAAATTTTCTCCAAAGAGATAGTTTTTGATGACTCCACTAGCGAGAAATTCCTCTCTCCATCTTTAGAAATAGGCTTTTATTTTTATATATCGGTAATATACCTTTTTTTCATGGGTGAAGATTGCCTTTCTTTCTATTGAGCATCTCTCCATTTCATCCTTGGTAGAATATAATCAACCTCCAATAAATAGGGTAGAGAACTTTCCCATTTGTTAAAATCAAATGAGATGGTTCTACAACTCTTATATTTTCAAACGAATAAGATATCTTTTAAAAATTCTAGCCATAATAAAAATGACTAGGTCTTCCTAATGGGTCAAAAACTTCTTTTAAGTACATTAATTAATATCATTTAAAACTTATGTGATTTCCTTAGTTGAAAATGAAAAATGGCCAAGTGACTTATCTTTGTTGCCACATTCAGGATCAGCTTCTCTATCGACAACAGTAGATTGGCTGATGGCTCTGTCATTAAATTTAGACCTCAATTTGAAAATCTTAACATTACGACTAATGGAATAACTCTTTCTCCTATTACTAAGATGGTTGTTAAAGATAAACAACCCATTTTGGAGTTCTTTAGTGTGCCCTATTCTATCCCTGCCATTGTTAAGGTAGGCACTACTAAGGTCATTGAGAAGGTCTAGGCAGGTGCAGTCCCAAAAATTCTTAAACTACCTATTATAGAGATATTACCCGCTTCCTTCTTCCCTAGCACCTTTGAGGTAGGGTCCACCTTTGAGCTTTCCCTAATGACTAAAAGTCAAAAAAAATAACAAAGGAGGAGGCTTAGAAGGATAGCCTTGAAAGAAAAGAAAAAAAAAAAGGAAATGGTAGATATAGAGTTGGGGTGAGAGATGGATATTTCATTCCTAATACTTCCCCTCTTTTGGGAGGTAGTATATTTCATCCTCTTTCTACATCTTAGGGAGAGGAGGATGTTTCTAGTATAGTGAGTTCTCCACCTTGCCTATTCACTTATAAAAAAAAAACTTTAAATTGGTGAATAGAGAAACACATGATAGATTGCGCCAGATTCTTCACAGGACTCTTAGGTCCTCCTCTTACACTAAAGAAGAGTTACTCAGGGTCATGAAAGATCAAGCATTTAGAAACTTTGAGAGAGAGAGAGGTTCTAGGGAGACCTGCCACTTCCCAGAATAATGGGAAGGGAAAGGTGGTCCTCTTAAAAGAAAATCTTACCATCTTGTACCTGCTATACGAGATCAGTATCACCATTTGGGAAGATCCTTTACATGGCATAGGGTGCAACTTGTTAGTTTAGGGAGAGATAAGGCTTTCCCTAGAAATAAATTTTAAAAAGTTTTTGTCAAGAAAGTTCCATTGGCTCCTGAGCCAAATGTTTTTTCATCACCATCACCATCAGAGAAAGCACCTATTACCAGGCTTGTCATAGAAAGGCCTTCATCAACTTCATTTAGACCCTAAGCTGGAGGGTCATCCTCATCTCATATTTCCAGTAAGGGAATATAGTCTTTTTATCCATCCCCTTATGATAGGGAATTTATAGATGAGTGACACTTTGGCTTAGGAGCCACTCTTGTTACAGAGGAACCTCCTATTATTCGAGAAGTTATACATGGTGAAACTTCTAGGATAAGCCCCATGGATGTTGGAGATGAGTTTGATGTCATCTTTAATAGCAGTGGTATTCTGCTTCTCTTAATGAAAGAAGAAATGGAAACCATTATAAAAGAGGATGAAGAAATTGAAAAAAGAAAAAAAATACAAAAACACTTTGATCCAGGTCAGGATGATCTACTAAAAGATGATGTGAAGATATATGTAGTGCACATTTTCATGGTAGACACTAGGGAATCTAATAGAGGACAAGATGAAGTACATGAAAATCTTGTATTTTATACTAAATAATAATTAATTCTTCAGCTATAAAAGAAGGATAATCAGATTGTAAGGATGGAAAAGAGAATGGAGAAAATGATTGTTATCATGCATTCACTAGAGCATGATTCATTCTTCTTCTTCTCAGCATCATTCTATTGAAAAAACTTGAGGAGTCCCATCATGCGGATGAGACAAAACTCATATTAGGAGAATTTCATCATAAAGAACATAAACTTGTAGATGATATACATCCCAAAATTTACTTGAAATCTTTGGTAGAACATCAAGTAAAAGAACCATTAGTACAATCCCATGACGTGACTCTAATTTAAAGGATTTGTGCCTCCTTTTAAAAATTTTGATGGGCTGGGTAATCCTAGGCAGCATTTAGCACATTTTTGTGCGAGTTGCTACAATGCTGGTGGGAGTGATGCCCTATTATTTTGATAATTTGTTAGCAACTTGACCAGGGTTGCTTTCAATTGGTGTGTAAAGCTACCACATGGTTTAGTGCACACCTTCACTAAATTGGAAAACATGTTTGAAAAGAGGCTCATTGGCAGACAACACCATATTACTATAAGTGACCTAGTGGTTGAAAAACAAAGCCAAGTGAATCCTTAGTTGATTATATTCTGGGATGGAGGATTCTTAGCTTAAAGTGTGAGTCACAATTACAAGAGCAGCACACTGTTGAAATACTCCTTAGAAATATTCATGGTTCAGTGGCCTTCTTATTAAAAAGGTTTTACTATTAATACATTTAAAAATTTATTAAATAAAGCCTCTAGCCTACAAGAAGAAGGCCCTAAAATGTTGTTCTTAAAAGAGCACTCTTCTTTAGAACCATCAAAGCCTAGAAAGGTACTAGAGAAGAAGGCAGACAATGTCTCTATAGAAGATAAGGGAAAGGCCCCCATACAGGTGCAGTTAGAGTGGCCTTCATCTTTTAGGTCATCATAACAACAATTATCACCGCCCCATAAGAAGATTGCCAGTAGCCCTTTCAATGATAGAATTAGCTAGACTTATTCTTTCAAGAGAGAGGTAGTGAGGAAAATATTTAATAAAATTTAAAGAAAACACTAATTTTAAATTACCTGATCTGAAGAGCCCAGAAGATGTTGGTAAGGTGAATGACCCAAACTACTATCCATATCATTAGATGTTGGGTCAAACTATTGAAGATTGCCTCACCCTCAAAGATTGGTGTGGGGAAAATTTATGACATCACATAAGATTTAGGAATTTCTTAGTTGAATGATCAAATGTGTCATTATGGAGTAAACTTATTATCTCAAAAGTTAAACATGTTATTCTATAATGGGTTTGATTATTTAATAAAATACTCTTAAAGCTAATTAGTCTTTGATATACCAGTGAGTTTTCTCCTAAAATACATAGAAGTAGAGTAAAGTTTATTTTAAACTGGGTTAATGGCTCCTTATATGGGCAAGCCTTCATAGTTAATTACCTCTTAAGAGTGAAGGGTCTCTTTCTAAAAATACTCTTTATTAAAGAAATAAGTTATTTTTTTATGGATTTCTAAGCTAGTTTCCAAAGGACTGATATTTGGGAATTTTAATTAGGAATGATCCAAAGTGGAATGACTTATTTTGTGAAGCCAATCAGGATAAAGTAGAAAATGCCTATTAATATTGGATGCTCAATAGGCATTTCAACTATCTTATCATTAGATTTTAAATTTTGGAATTTTATTTAGATTATGAATTGATATTTTCTTAGAAATCTAGGACTTAGAGTTTAGTAGCACAAGACAACAGAAATGTCTAGTGTTGAGACTATCTCTAAGAAGGATGCTTCAGAACCTAACTCTATAAGTGCTTTTGACACATGTTAGATGCTCAACCTAGTTCCATTTTTTGGAAATTATTAGCCATTCCTCTCACTTGAGGGAACGAGCCTATCCTTGACTCTTCTTGACTTATAACCTGCCTGGAAGGGCTGCTAGCTAACATCACCTAAGCGTATTTTTAAATTCATGATGCCAAGTCTCATGTATACAAGATGGCTAGGCTGTTGTCTTTTTAAGAAATAATCTATGAATCCTAGACTCACTCCTTAATCCCTAAGATAATGTAGGATAGGATATGCACTTAAGTAATGCACATTTTTCTAGCTTTTAAATGCTTTGGCTCATGATTCATTTAAAGTCTTGGGTATGCATTTTTAAGCTTAAATGTCATGCAATTAGAAGTGGTCATGGGCTAAATCAATAAAAGAAGGTAGACTTCCCTAAGAAGGTGATCATCCTCAAAAGTTAGATGCTCCTTATGTGTAATGAGTGAAGTGCCCAATTCAAGAGTTAGAGTAATATGATATCATGATTCTCAAATGCTATTTGTTTCTTGTTAATTTTAGGTTTTTCCCTAGGCTTTAATTTATATGAAATTTCATGTTTCTTTTTTTTATATTGTAGTTGATTAGGTTTAAATTGAGTAAAAAATTTAGTTTTCCCCAAGAGCCTAATCATCCAGGCATTCATCAAAAAACACAACATAGAAAGAAACCTAAAAATATATGTTGATTTTATTACACACATAAAATAAATTAAGCCAATTTAATTTAAAGAAATGCCAATGCGGTTAGGTACCGTTGTACACCCTTAAAGAAAGAGAATATGGGTAGCCAAGCTCCTCCCTTATATAGATCGGCCTAGAACTATAATTTAGATCTATGGTCTTCTTCCAATATCCTCTCCTTCTTCAGGGATCTCTATTGGGCTTCATAGGGGACCTCTACAACCATCTGTTGGTAGAGTTAGCTCCTACTAATCCTAGACCCCATAGATCCTAACATAATTCTAAGCTTAAATTTTCTTACATTTTAAATTCAAAATAAATCCTAAGCCTTATAGAATAAATGTCTGGAAAATATAAATTACACATAGAAATTATAATTTACAAACATATGGGATTAGCATTAGTTGCTTGCCAAGCCCACCTATCATATTGGGCTATGCTTAATGACTTAAGCATACCTACAAGAAAATAATAATTTATAATTTATTTATAACGATAATCCCTTTTAGCACAGCCCCTTGCAGAAGGTAATGTTAATTCTAAAAATAGCATCCTACCATCCAGACTAAAAATAATCAATCATAGCCATCTAGTCTAAAATAGTACACCCCAAAATAATAAAAGACATTCCACATCACAACATCACAAAATATTACAAAAAATCATAAATAGACCAAACCTATGTCTAGGGCCCATGACCTAAAGATCTAATGTGTGAAGAATAGGGATTTGTGTGGCAAGATATTACTAGGCATTTTTTTTTTAGTTTCATGTTTCAATTTGGATTTCCAAATTTTAATTTAGCTTGATTTTCAAACTTATTAACTTTCATAATTTAGCTTCATAGGTATGTATCATTGTTATATTAGGGATTCGAGGTGTCAAGACCTCTTATCATTGTTTTAATTCTTTTTTTTACTTCTTTTAGTTTTAAAATTGGTTTAATTTTCCAAGGGTGGTTTCACTTTAAATGATTTAATGATTTGCAAATTCATTTCCATTTTAGGTACATTTTATGTTAAAGTGAGATTAGGGTTTTCAAGAATGAAGAATACAATAAGTTCCATTTTGGGTGGAACCCATTCTATTCAATGTCCAAGTCCTAATAGGATAAAGCCTTCATCCTAAGAATAAGATTCATCACAAAAGTCTAACTAAGATCTTAAGTACTTTAATTAATTCCTTTTAGATTCATTTAGATGATTTGGTTTGAATTAAGTTTGTGATTTTCATTCTTTTGAAATTTGATTCTTCTTTTAGTTTCTTTTTTTATTTGATTTATTGTTCATTCCTTTTATTAATGTTCATGTTTGATATTTATTTTTGTTTAATGTGTATGTTCATTATGTCAATCAAACATATTTAAGTTAATGTGTTTCATTCTTTTCCATTTTATTCATTAGTATTATTATGTATAGTTTAGGGTAAACTTTTATGTTTAATTTGATTTAACTTAATGTTTCATCTTTTATCTTTATGTTTCATTAAGTTATATTAATTTTTGTTTATTTAATTTTGGGATGATTTAGTTTTCTTATTACATTTAGTTGTATTTATCATGTTTATTTTCCAACTTGATTTCATTTGTTCATTTTGTTGATGCTTATTAACTTATGTAAATTTACATTCAATCTTAAGTTTAACATTATTCAATTTACCCATTTATATAATTTGTACTATCTTGAATTGACTATTCAAATTTTATTATTTTCGATTTATCTTATTTCATTAATTAATTTTATTAGTTTTTATAATGCTTTTAAATGAACTTGGATTAAGATCCTAAGTTATGTATAGTAAAATATTTCAATTCACTTCAATCAACTTAAAGGAAACAATGATTAGGTTATTTAAAAGGTTCTTTTTATCATTTTAGCATAATGTGATTTCTTTTATGCATCATGACCTAAGAAGTTTAGGAAGTGTTGTTATTATTTTGTTATGTGAATCAAACTTACCTTAGGCTATTTTAACTTTTATGTCATTTTAAGTTCAATTAATCCTAATCTTTCACATTACATTTGTAGCCACTTTATTCCCTAATTTAAGCAACCTTAATGTATTTATATGTTGATGGATTATAATGTTTAGAAGTTAATGAACTTTATATTTTAGCTTGTTAATTGGTTATTAGTTTTGGAGTGTAATTAAACTTCACATTTTCAATTATCCCTGATCTTCAACTTAAGATTAGTTAGGTTCCTTTACTTTTAGATTGCTTGGAAAATTTTATTGAAGTGTTCTGATGTCAATTATGATGTTTTAAGTTTATATTGTGGATTTTGTAATTTTTGTGATTTTTTAATTTATTTTTTTCCTTAAACTAATCTAGAGAATTGGAAATTCAAGAATTCCTAATCCAAAAATTAATCGGGTATGAACTTTTTATGACAAGTGGGCTTCTTTACCAATTTAATGTTTCCAAAATTTCACCTTAATCATATGTATAATTTGGGATTAATTAAGGTTTTAATTATTTCCTTAAAATTAAAATTAAGCCTAATTTGATGAGGATTATTTAGTGGTTTTATTTTTTCTTGATTCTCCTTTGAAATATGCATCCCTAGATGGTTTATTCATAATTTTTAGAGTTCTTGTTGATTTATTATAATTTTCCTAAGTTCAAGTTGCTTAATGGAATTAATTAATTTAATTAAATGCCAAATTAAGTGATTTTGTGATTCATTAGGTTTTAGTGAGTTTCATTAATGCATTTAAGTTTATTATGGTCTATTATGAGTTTTGTATCATTTTCATATTTTTCCTAATTTATTTAAGCATATTTAATTTATTTTTATTAAAATCATGGTTTAGAATTGAAAATTTCATATATTTAGATTTAGTATTCAATAAATTATGAAAATTTCACCAAATGTGTGTCTTAACATCAATTTCAATTTCCCAAAGTCTCAAATCATTTTGATCAATGGTTTGGGATTAATTTTGGATTAGGTATTCTAATTACTAGTTTTAAAAGTAATGTTAACATTATTCAAAAATGAGGTCAATAACTAGCTTGAAAGAAACTACAAAAAGGAGTTGGTGATAATACCTAAAGAGTACCTTGTGGACCTAGGACTAAGGTAATTACATGTGACTCTTCTACTTCCTCTAATTCTTCCATTTCAAATGAATGGGATAGAGCTTTATTTGGTTCTTCTAAAAAATAATTGATGAAAAATTTAATTATTCAGTGTAGGATCAGACAAAGACTTAGAAGAAGATCATCTAGATTGATCTACCATCAGTAGATTTGGTTCCACCTTTACCCCATTCAACATCTTCAAGTGTTCATATGATTAGAGAGAGTGGTGAGAGAGGGTTATCTTTTGTATCTGAGAGAGTTTTGTATAATAGGGATGGAAAGGCTAGGCTTTACACTCCTTTACCTTTATGTACATTTTTAAAGACATGAATAAAAAGCCTGTCTTTAAAGGCATTTCTTATATTTTTGCCATTTTTGATGAATGTGTTATTTAAAATAAAGAAAAATAAAAAGAATAATAATAAAATTATCATGATGATGTGTTTTGTGAACTAGGACCAGATACTGAAAGTCCTATGGATGACTTACAGGGCAACCCAATTAGTATAGAAATGGAACTGTCAGATTCTAACCAATCCTTGGAAAATGATATCATTAATGAGGGTCAAGTTGATACAACTCATGGAGATATTATTGAGGTTAATCTCCATAGTGGGAAGGTTTTGCCACCTCATCTTCCTCTTCCAAAAGACAACGGAAAGAAAATTGTTGACCAAATTTTAGAACCTTTGCAACAAGATCTAGTAGTTAGGCTG
This sequence comes from Cymbidium sinense, assembly GCA_021442155.1. Lineage (NCBI taxonomy): Eukaryota > Viridiplantae > Streptophyta > Magnoliopsida > Asparagales > Orchidaceae > Cymbidium > Cymbidium sinense. Next base: position 218,868,169 of record CM038215.1, on the reverse strand, counting down.
ACCATTCCTAAAGTCGACTACAACATTTTAGCCTATCTTAGAAAACTTCCTGCTAGAATAAGTATTTATGATGCCCTTATTCTATCTAAAGAAATGAGAGAATTAATAGTCCATGCATTACTCAACCCATAGATATGCCTGACTCAGCTAGCAACAACTTCCTCAGACAAAGCTTTCTACTTCAAGAAGATCTGTAGAATTACCTTCTCTGATGAGGATCTACTTTTGGGGACCACAGATCACAACTGACCCATTTACATTTCTGTCAAGGTGGAGAATATTAGATCGTCAAGCGTCCTTGTAGACCATGGTGATTCAGTGAATATTATGAACTTCAAAACAATGTCATTCCCATGGATTGATATAAAGAGGCTTAGGTCTGATAAAATGTTACTGAGACAGTTTAATGAAATGGGAGAGAAACTTTTAAGTTCAATCACTCTATTATTAGAAATAGAAGAATTGAAAACTGAAGCAAAATTTCACATTATTGACTCGAAGACATCCTTTAATGACCTCTTGGGTAGACCTTGGATACATGAGTATAGGATGGTTCCTTCTTCTGCCAGTGAATTAAGTATACTAGGGATGGAGTAGAGTACACCATAAAAGGTGACATACAACCATTCTCTATTCATGAGATTGAACTTTATAAAGATGCTGCCTATTATATGCCTAAAAGGAAAGCATATAATCTTATAAAATTTAGTATTATTGAGGAATCAAAGAAAAGAAAATAAAATGTCATATCAAATGAAAAAAGAAGAAAATAAAGAAAGGAGGAAAAAGAAGAAGAAAAAGAACCTTTAATAATCCAAATTGATTTGGAATCTAGTTTTCATGAAAATTCTAATCAAAAGAATGCCTAAATAAAATTTAAAATTTCATTATAATTCGATAGTGATGATGAACAAATGCAAACATCAAAGGATGATATTGGTTTATCAACTTTTGAAAGATTAAAAAACTGGATACTTTAACTCTAACTCCCTTATCTCAAAATAAAATCTCACAGTTAGAAGTTAAAGTAGCCCTTGCTCTTACAGGAGAGGTTGGAAGAGTATCAAAATTCTATTTTGTACTCAGGTCTTCAAGCTTAGAAGTACATGTAAAGCTTGAAGACCCATCTTCAAATGAAATAATAGAACTCCTATTTGATTGGTATCCTAAGTGTGTAAAAAATGCTATAAAGCGTGGTTTAATTCCTAGTATTTGGCCCAAGGGTATAGCTATAGAAAGATTATGGAATATAAAAACTAAAACTTTAAATTCTAAAGCTAGTGTTGGGTAAGGTACCATTGGACCCTTGGATAATAATGAACATTGCTTAATGATAAGCAATCATATAAAGTATAATTTGCTTTTTGGGATCCTGCCTAATTTTTAGAAGGATTGTGTCTTGAAATATCAGATGATTCAGATGATTGCTTAGTTCAGAATGCACCTCTAGAATTTGAAGAAGAAATAAAATTTACTATTGATGAATTAAGGTAAATCAACCTAAGAACTGAGGAAGACCCAAGACCAACTTTCATTAGTTCATTATTAGGTCCACAATATTCCAAAGAGTTAATCAACCTACGCTCTGAATATAAAGATTTCTTCACATGGAATTAGGAAGAGATGCTGAGTTTATCTCCCCATGTTGTAGCTCATAAACTAGAGATTAAACCTGATGTAATTCTAGCGAAGCAAGCTCTTAGACGCATGAATCTAGAAGTTGAACAACAAGTCATCACTGAGGTAAAAAAATAATTGAAGCTAGATTTATATGAAAAAAATAGTATCTTTCTTGGCTAGTAAGAATTGTCCTCATTAAGAAAAAGAATGGCCAAATGCTCATTTGCGTTGATTTTTAAGACTTGAATAAGGCCTGTCCCAAAGATGAGTTCCCATTGTCGAAACTAGAACTTATGGTAGACATAATCTCATTGCATTAGATCTTTTCACATGGATGGGTCATTAGGTTATAACCAAATAAAGATGGCTCCAAAGGATAAAAAGCATACAGTGTTTAGAATTCCTATGAGTATATTTTGTTACTTGGTCATGCCATTCAATCTCAAAAATATCAGGGTTACCTATCAAAGGGCCATAACTAGAGTCATTGATAACTTAATTCACGATCAAGTTAAATGCTACATCGATGATTTATTCATTAAAAGTAGAAAAAGGAAAAGAATTTGTATGATTTATGGATCATTTTTGAATGGTTGTACCATTACAACCTAAAATTGAATTCTTTGAAATGTGCTTTCGGAGTAGCTTAAAAGGAAGTTTCATGGTTTGTAATTAGGCACCGTGGGATAGAAATTGATCTTGAAAAAAAAATAAAAGCTATTATAGAAATGCCTCCACCAATAAGTCTTACATAATTAAGTTCATTCCAAGGAAGGCTCACATACTTAAAAAGGTTTATATCAAGTTTATCAGGAAGATTCCAACCATTCGACATTAACAAAGAAAGATTCCAAATATATATTGGGATGAAAAGTGTCAAAATGCATTTAAAAGCTTAAAGTAATATTTGATGAACCGTCCTATTTTGGCTGCTCCAATTCGTGGAAAACCTTTAATCCTGTATACTGCCTCTTTAGATGAATCACTTGGGCTTTACTAGCTTGGGTCAATGAAGAAAGGAAAGAAAATATTATTTAAACCATTGACTCATCCCGATGAAAATGAATTATCCACCTATTGAAAAATATTATTTTCCTTAGTTTTTGTTGCTCAAAAAATTAAGGCATTACATCCTTTTACACAAAGTGAATATAATTTCAAGGGTGAATCCATTGTAATATCTAATGACCCACCCAACATTATCTGGATGTCTAGCATGTTGGTCAATGATTTTATTATAATATGAGATCATGTTGATTCCTCTTAACGTTTAAGTAGCACATCCTATACCTGAGGGTTTTCTTTTAAATGATGATCTTCTAGTTGAATATATCATGACTTTAGAAGGTGAACCTAATGCCATTTGGGAGTTGTACTTTGATGGCACCGCATCATCAAAGAAAAATAAAGAATCAAATTCTTCTATCCTAGGGAAGGCAAGGAGTAGATTGATTTTCATAACCACAGATAAAGGAATGATGTGATATTCCTACCATTTGTCTGAGCCCTATAAAAATAATGAAGCTAAATATGAGGCTCTTTTAACTAGGCTAGAATTAGCAATCATTATGGATATTAAAAATATTAAGGTCTCTGGGGATTTCCAATTGATTATAAACCAAGTGAGTGGTATCTATAAGGTTTTTCACCTTAAGCTTTTTAATTATTATTATGAAGTTACTTGAAAATATTCCATTTGTAACTCTGTATAGAATATCTTATAGGGATAATTCTATGAAGTTGCTTTGGCTAAACTTTTCGAAGAAATTATATGTCTAGAAAAAGAATATATTTTTATAAAAAGTTCAAAACCAACAAATATGGTCTCATATAGACTTAGATTACATGAATAGAAAAATAGAAATGCAAAGGATAGCCCTTACCGAAGGTCAAGAAGAGTGCAATTGGAGGTAGCCATTCATTGACTATTTAAGTGAGGGGAGACTCCCTGAAGGCAAGCCACTAGCAAATTAAATTAAGAAACATGCCTTATCTTATGCATTAATTAGTAATGTGTTGTATCATAGGTCATTCATTCAAATGTGGCTATGTTTTTTAGATAAATAGAAAACCCATAAGATCTTGATTAAGGTACATTCTGGATTGTGTGGTGCCCAGCAATCCAGAACAAAAATGAAATTGAAAATTAAAAGACTCGGATACTATTGGCATTCAATGTTAAATGATTGCATGGAAACTGCATGTCATTGTCATTAATGCTAGATACATGGTATGGTCTTACATCAATCTGATAATATACTAAACTCGATGATTGCCTTTTGGCCCTTTGAGAGCTAGGATACCGACATCATAAGCTCATTGATCCTCCATCATTAAATGGGCATCATTTTATATTAGCCGTAATGGATTATTATTCTAAATAGGCTAAAGTGGTACTACCGAAAGATGTAAAAGCATACCATGTATTGAATTTTTTAAAAAAATAGCGTATATCAATTTGGTGTTCTTCGTCGAATCATATCTGATAATGGTTTGTCCTTCAAGTCCACTGTATTGAATCAGTTTGTGGCTAGACATAAAATTGATTGGAGATATTCAACCATTTATTACTCTAGGATAAATGCATTGGCTAAAGCATTCAATAAAACCATTGTGAGGATTTTGAAGAAGACATTGGAAGAAAATAAGCACCAATGGCAATGAAAAGTTGGTTGAAGCTTTATGGGCCTATCAAATAACATATTGAACACAAACTCAATCTACGCCATATGCTTTAGTTTATGGAACTGAAGCTATTCTTCCTTTGAAAGAGCAATTACCTTCATTAAGGGTAGCAATTAACAACAACATTACAACTGATCAAAATCATAAACTCCAGTTGGAAGAACTTGAAAATCTCGAAGGAAGACACTTAAAAGTTCAATAAGATCTTCAACTATATCAGTTGCATGGTTCAAGCACATGATAAGTTGATCCATCCCAGAACTTTCCAAGTAGGAGACTTGGTCTTGGTTCTTAAACGGCCAATTTTGTCTCATCGTAAGATAGGCAGTAAATTTGAACTAACTTGGGAAAGACCATTCATAGTGGAAAAAGTCTATGGAGGAGGTTCTTAACAATTAATTACTTGTAATGGTGAACATCCAATGCACTTAAAATGGACATTACTTAAAGAAATACTATATATAAATTGTACTTAATTTCAAAATATTGATCAATAAAATCATGTTCATTTTTGTTTTTTTTTTGTACTTTATTTTGATTCAAATTGTTATCTCTGTTAAATTTTTGTACAATGACATTTACAGTCTTACAAATTTTTATATGTCCTTTTAAATGTAGTATTCATAGGATTAGGAACAAGATCTTTTGGGCACACTTCCTTTAAATCATCTAAGGTTTAGAGCAAGCCTTTTATGTCACCATTCCAATTATTCACAAGTTTGGAACAAGCCTTTAAATGCCACCATTCCTAATCTTCATATCAAAATATACTACATAGGTTAGGATTAAGTCACTAAGACCCCTTTCTAATTAGTCACAACATGAGAATTGGATTAACTCATCAAGACCTCTTTCCTCTTTCTTAGATATTTAAGTTGAATTAAGCCATTAAAGGCCCCATCTTAATAGTTAATCACATAGGAGTATGTCCCTCAGTAGGCATCCTTCTAAATGGCAAGGATAAGATTAAGTCATGAAGACCCCTTTCCTGCTAGCAAAAAAAATTTATTAAGGTTTAGGAGCAAGTCATTAAAGAGCCTGCTCCTCATCCAAAGCTATTTAGGTTGGATCAAGCCATTAAAGGCCCTTCCCTAATAGCTAAATGGAAAGAAGTAATTATGTCAGTAGCCATTCTTTCTAAAAGATAAGAATAGGATCAACAACCAATGAAGGTTGGATTTAGATTAAAAGAACAAATGGAGCAAGAGAACTTAAAGGATTACTCAAAAATCTACTAATAAAAATTGCAAGGCCAAATAGTGTTGATTCTCTATCAATTCTTGATAAACAGTTCCAAACCCCCTCAAAGAACTATCTACTATGTAATGTTAGTGGTTTGCTAAGCCCCAATCCAAAGCAATAATTCATTCCATCATTAACAATCATCATTTGGGCATCATTGGGTTACTTGAACCCATGATCTCCAATCCTCAACCAACCAAAATTCAAAGAAGGTTCAATATGAAGGCTTCTACTATAACTCTAGCAATAAAATCTAGCTGATATGGAAGGCACCATATCATGTTGACATCCTCATTGACCATCCCCAATTCATCCATATTAATGCACTATGGGAAACACTTCAGTATTTGACACAAAAATACTATATGCTGCTTGCTCTAATAAAGGAAGAAGGAAATTTTGGAATTGCAAGTTTCTTGAATTTGTAGCTACTTGGTGGGGACTTTGACATGTTAGCCTCAGTTGAAGAAAAGAGAGGGGGGTGACCTCCCAACCCATCACTAATGGTAGAATTTGTGGAACATATCCTGTAAGCCAACTTAATTGATGCATGATATAATGGCAGCAAATTCACTTGGAGAAGAGGTAGAACACCTAAGCAACTGGATAGAGTACTCTAAATACCCCATAGAAGCTACAAATTCAAGACACTCAAATAGCCCACTTTTCAAGAGCCACCTCCTATCATTTCCCGTTACTTATCCATATATCAAGTTCCTAGCAACCTAAAACTTCCTTCTTCAAATTTTACAACATATGGACACTCCATCTAGACTTAATTCTATTCATCCATAGGTGTTGGAAAATTTATGAAGATAATTGTGGCTAGACCAAGCTCCATAAACTTCATAAGATGTGTGCTATAGAGCTTAGGAAGTGGAATAGAGAATTATTCTTCAATTTGCATACTCAATTGAATCAAGTTGAAGAATAAGTCAAAAAGCTTGAAGAACAAATTATATCTAACTTCAATGAAGAATCTAATGAGGCACTTAATAAAGCCTAAAAGAATATCGAGCAAAAGTTGAAAAATGGAGGAACTCCTATGGGCTCAAAAATTTATCGGTAAGTGCTTCATTGAAGGGGAAATAAACATTAAATTATTTCATGCAATACTTATGAAAAGGATGGAGCAAATAACCATTTCCAAAATAAATAAAAAACTCTAACAATGGATGACTTTCAAACCTAGCTAAAATTCAAGAGGACTACACTGAATACTTTAGGAAGTTATTAGCACTTGATAGGCAGACCTCTAGTAGAATTAAAATAGGCATGTTTCCCACAATGAGCCCAACCAACATAACCAATGTTCCATATGAAGAAGAGATAAAAACAAGCTATTTTCTCATTCTCTATTGATAAAGAACCAAGCCCTTATGGATTTAAAGCTGGGTTCTACCAAGCTGCATGGGATATTGTCAAGAAGAAAACCATCCAAGCCATCCAGGAGTTCTTCACCCACACTTATGTGCCAAAATACTTCTTTTCTTTGAGCATAATCCCCATTCGCAAGCATAATTCTTCTAATTCATGGGATAAGTTCAGACTTATAAGCCTCAATAGTATTGTCAGTAAAATTATAAGTAAAATCATTTTTCTAAGATTGCAGCAAATCCTCCCTAGTCTCATTTACCCTAATCAAAGTGCCTTCATCAAGGGCAGAAACATCAATAATAATATATCACTTGCCCAGGAAATGCTTCAGGATCTCAATACCAAGTGTAGATGTCACAATTTAGTAATCAAGCTTGACGTACAGAAGGCATTCAACACCATCCAAAGGGATTTCATTAAGCAGATGCTACATGCCATAGGTTTTATAGTTGAATCCATCAACAACATCATAAAAACTATCACTAACAACTATTATTCAATATTAGCCCATGGTGTTAAAATAGGTTACTTCAAATTTACTAGGGGATTGAAGTAAGGTGATCTTCTTTCACCAACCATATTCATCTTTACAATGGATTATTTATCTAGGATTCTTAACAGCATGATCTGTAACCTCCCATCCATAAGATATCATACAAAGGGTGGTTTCTCTATCTCCCACCAAATCTTTGCTGATGATGTCCTCTTTTTTTGCAATGGAACCAAAGCATCTATCAAAAAGATCCAACACTCTATCAAGATGTTTGAGGAAGCAACTGGAATGAAGATCAATAAAGATAAATCATTCATTTATCGAAGCAATAAAATCAATAGTAATAAAGTTAAATGGGTATATAATTCTTTGGGACTTAGAGCTGGACACTTTCCTATTTAATATCTTGGTAACACCATCTACATAGGTAGAACCATGAAGGACTACTTCATTGATATCATATCTAAGCTACAAAATAGACTACTATCATGGGAAAAATCACTTGCTATCATATGGTGGTAAACTTATTTTAATCCAAAGTATCTTGGTTGACATACCTTTACACAATCTTCAATCAACACAAATGCTTATTCACACTCAAAGGAGAATTTAATCCATCTTCAACACCTTCCTTTGGAGGGGAAATGGGAGAGACTACCACTAGATAGCTTGGAGAAGAGCATGTAAGCCTAAGGACCATGGAGGGTTAGGATTTAAATCATTGAAGGACTTCATCAACTGTAATTCCATGAAGCTCTGGATAAAATTGAGGCAAAACATAACTCTCTGGGATAGGTTTATGTTAGAAAAATATTGCCATAAAGTTCACCCCATGGAGACTGAACTCAAGCCATCAGATTCCCCCCCTCTGGAAGAATCTGTTAAGGATCAGGAATTCTGTTGAACCATTCATTAGATAGAAGATAGAGTATGGAAATGTTGACATGTGGAATGACATTTGGTTTCAAGATGAACCACTAGCTACCCATAGACTAAAGCTAATTTCTAAGAAATTGGTTAAAGACTTTTTTTTCTTCTTAACATTAAAGGCTCTATTACATGGAATCATAATGAGCTGCTTCAATATCTTCATAAAAACATTATTGAGGAAATTATCCACATTCCTCTGGATACAACTATTATAGATAAGGCCTTAGTTATACTATAGGGAGGGAAACCCCTCACAAGCAGACTTTACAATGCAACCACTAATTCCACCCTTAATTCTAGGGGACAGTTTAAATGGCATTCCTACGATAGGCCAATTATTTCTTTCCTCTGTTGGAGAATTTTCAACAATGCTTTGTCCACTAAGGATAGCCTTAAGAGAAGAGGGATGCACCTAGCCTCTAAATGTCAATTTTTTTACGAAGAGGAAACTACAACACATCTATTCCTTCATTATCATAAAACCAAGATATTTGGACTAAACTCCAATCAAGATTTTGTCTACAAAATATGGTGCAACATCCTAGAGATTTCACTCAACTCCTCAGCTCATGGACCAACTCAGACAAGCACAAATGCATCCAGATGAATTTAAATTTTTTTCATATCATTTCACTTTAGTATATATGGATGGAAAGAAATGAAACCAAGCATAATAATAAACCAAAGACCCCTGAGGCCATTATTGAACGATTACTCAACCACATCCAATAGGATATCCATTACAAGAAACTACAATAGGAATCTACCAAATTGAAATCTTCTATTGAACCAAGTTGCCATTCTAGTAATCTAGTTTTTTGGATTAAGCCAAAACCACCTTGGCATAAAATTAACATTGATGCATTTTTTTCATCCTCTATCCAACATAGCTAAATTAAGAGGAATCATTAAAGATTAGGAGGGATCTATCATTTGCACTTTTCATAAACCTTACCACCCTGTGTTTACTAAAGCTGATGGTTAGCTCTTCACTGTCAAGATTGCTCAAGCATTCCCCAACCCTTTTTGGATTGAAACTGATTCCATCCATCTACTCAACATTATTAATGGAACCACTAAACCTCCATCAAGTATGACTTATCAAATTGTTTCAATATGCCAACTAATCAAACTCAAGGACATCAAACTTTCTTACATGCATAGAGAGGGGAATAGGCCTATTGATCATCTTACTAGGATTGGGGCCTTTAAGAAAAACACATCAATCTCTTTTGGTATTTTATATAGCCTTAGACCCTTTATTCTATGTGACATGCTCAATTTACTTTTTGTTAGGGGAAAAAGCTGTCTGTTGTAAGTCCATCTCATTGATGCAATCTTTGCTTTCTCATGAAAAAAGTCACTAAGATCCCTACTTATCAGATAGACTTAAAGGTTAAGATTAATTTATTAAGACTCTTATCCTATTAGTTAGAAACTTGAGGTTTAGGATTAAGTCATTAAGACCCTTATCCTATTAGTCATAAACTTGAGGTTTAGGATTAAGTCATTAAGACCCATCTTCCTCATGATAGCTATCTAAGAAGGAATTAAGCCACTGAAGGCCCCTTCTTAATATCTAATAATAATAAATCCTAAGTAGACATCCATGTAAAAAAAATTAGGGATTGAAAATAAGCCATTAAAGACCCCATTCCTATGGACTATTTAGATAAGGAATTAAGTCCATTAATCCTTTTTATTATTTTTCAATTTAATTGATATTTTTTATCTTTATTTTGATATTTTTTTCTTTTTATTTTTTTATACTCCACTCGGCTCGAGCAATGGACTGGAATCAGAAAACAATGCTTTGCCTGGACATCAGTTATCATAGATTCAATCCAAAGATATACCCCAAGTCAAGGCTCTACCTTCTGACCGTCTGTTCTCTCTTACCTAATGGGTAAAATTTTAAGGATTAGAAATTAAGCTATTGAAAGCCTCTTCCCATCAACAAAGCTTTTTAGGTTGGAACCAATTCTTTAAAGACCCCTACCTAATAACTAAGTAGATAAGAGTAAATCCCCTAGTGGTATCTTTCCCTAGTTAAAATTCATATAGTTGGGAGACTAAGATTTATATTACCTTTTGAAAAATATCACTTAGAGAGATATGAGTCCTAGTGCTTTCTTTCTAAAAAAAAAGATAGTCATAAAAGATAGCCAAGTTAAGAATAAGTCTCTTATAGGCATCTTCTTTGACTACCATGACTATGTTAGGATTAGACCTTTCATTGAGTCTATTCCTAATGACATCCATATTCTTCGAACTTAGTTATTAAAAATTGATAATTCTAAATTAAGATAATTCTAGGTATGTTTATGCCTATCTTTCACAATAAAATCCAAAATAAAATCTAAAATCAAAACAAAAATTGAAATTCTAAATTCTAAAATTAAACTCAGATTCCTTCAAGCTTATGTTTGACTAATTCGATCAACACCAATATGCATGGTGTACTTTAGTTAGTCCACCACACATATTGGGGGTCCATTTGTTGACCTCATTTTTAAATGAGGTCAACATCATTTCTAAAGTTAATAATTAGGATACCTAATCATAGATTAGGAATCTCTTAATTAAACACTTAGGACACTTCACTTATTGACCTAGTGCACCTTTCTAGGGTTTAACCTAACCCAATAGGATTGGATAAACCAAGACTAAATTCAAATCCAAATTCAAAATAATTGAAATGTAAATATAAGCAAACTTAAATCAAGGTGAATAGGATAATTAACAATTATCCTATTTAACCCTAAAGTCACTTAAATTTAAAGAAATTCAAACTAGATCAAAACAAACCCAAATGAAAATTAAATGAAACCATGAAATAAAATAAAAAGAATAAAATTAAATCCAAATCAAAGTCAAATTTGGTCAACCCTTTTTGACATCGGTTTGACTTATGTGGGCCCCACCAAGTCAAAGGTCAACCCACCAAAAATTTGACAAAATGAAATCATTTCAAATGATCCAAATGATAAAATAAACATGTTTAAACATGAATTTAAGGAAATATTATTCTTTTAAGGACTTAATTAGGCTAATTAGATCATTTGATCTAAAGGGGCTTAGATGAGCCTTCTTAAATTCAAAATCAAAATCAAATTGAAATTAACTCAAATTGATTGTTCAAAATCATTTAAAAATTATTATTAAACACAAATCAACCAATTATTGGTGTTAAATTGGTTAATATGATAATTTACCATAATTAATCCAATCTTAACACATTAAGACCAAGTTGGGCTAAAATGGGTTTTAAACTCTAAATAAGTGAAATTAATTAATCCAATCCATTCCAAATGCTTGGATTAACATAACTGAAAGCTAAATACATTATAATGGAGCCAAGTAAGCCAATTTGATTCAATTCCAATTCAACTAAACTCACTTAATCCATAATGGGTTAAATATGGAATAAGAAAATGATCAATTTCAAATTCCATAAAACCCACTAATTAAAAACATCATAAATGATTAAATTGATATAATTAAAATATTAATCTAGTGATAATGCATTAAATGGAGCAAGCTAAATCAAGCCATATAAAAAAAAGTTTCTAAGTGGCATAATTTTAAATGATTTGAACCAAAGCTTAAACCAAACACCTTAGAATACATCCAAACCTATCCTAAGATGAACTTAGGATAATTGGCAGCCAAAATTAATCAAATTTATAAAGTCCAAGTCAATCCAAGAGAAGGAATATTCCATGGCAAGAAAGGAATACATGGAGACATCATTTCCATCCCCAATCCATTCCTCCCCCTTGCTTCTCCACATTAGCACCCTTAAACATGTGTTAAGCAGCCAACCACTCTTGGAGCTAGCCTCCAAGGGTCACAATCACCTTGGCTGACCAAGGTAAGAAAGAAGCTTGGATAAAGCCTGCAACCACACATGGAAAACTAAAAGAGTGCCATTCTTAGACCCAATTAGGCACCCTATCACTTTCTCCAAGAAAAATGAAGTTGAGCTCAACCTTTCGCTAACCCCCAGCCGCCAACAAGCTGAAAAATGACCAAACCTGCCATAAAATGTGTGAAGCTTGGTATCCACGTTGATCTATGAGGAGGCAATCCCATTCCTCCTTCCTAACGGCATGTTGTACCTCCACGAAGCTAATCGAGGTGTCCCCACTGCCTAACATCGCGGCTAGTGATGTATGCACCAAACTCGACCTCCTTTACTTCTATTTTTGGTACTTTATGAAAGAAACTTAATCTCAAGGGAGAATAAATCATATAGATGTGATCTATGTGAGTCCCTAATAGATTTGGAATTATAATTGGGAGTTTTTAATGGTTGGATTATCAAAAATCATCCCAGATCGACGGGCGGCTCTCAACTTTCACCGACGTCAAACCTGATGTAATCTATGTCATCCATTCCATCTATTTGGAATGGATGACAGAGATTTAGTCGAAGCAATTGATTAAACCCCCATAGAAAACCACGGGTTTGATCCGGGCTATCCGATCGAAGATTGGATGGCCTAGATCAAACCACGACTTGCCGCCATTTTACATGGATCCATGCGTAATGCAATCACATTTAGCCCTAAATAGGAAAATTGGGTTTTTTGAATTTAAAAAATTACAAAAAATTAATAGAAACTTCACAAAATTGTAAAAAATAAAATATATATAAAAAAAATGCAATCAATGGCTCAATGGATTCATTTTAGTGAAAGCAATCCATTAAACCCAAAATCCCTAATTTTTATTGGGTAATTTTAGGTTAATTTGAGTTTAAATGAAAATAATCGAACTCAAATTAATGCCAAACCGCTGTTCCAATTGATTTGAAACTTTGGGGAAATGAAATTATTATTAATATACACTTTTAAAAAAATATCATGATTTATTTCAAAGTGAATCAAAAGATATTAAATTTCAAACCTTAAACCCTAATTTTAATGAAATAAATTAATATAAAATTAAGAAATCATAAAAAATTATATGATCACTTTAAATCATCATAATAAAGTATAATGAATCTAAACAACTCACTGAAACCCTTTGAAATCCAATAATCCATAAAATCACCTAATTTAGTAATTAATTGAATTAATTAATTCAATTAATCAACTTGAACATAAGAAAATCATAATAATAATTAATTGAATTAATTAATTTAATTAATCAACTTGAACATAAGAAAATCATAATAAATCAACCAAAAATCCAAAAATTTCAAATGAACTTTCTATGAATGCATCTACCATAGAGAAATCTAAGAAAATTAAATCCTCTAAGCAATTATACCTAAATTAGGCTTAACTTAGGTTTTAGTGACATAATTGAAACCTTAATTAATATTAAATTACACATTTCATTAGAATGACACTTTAGGAAGTTCAAATTGGCAAAGAACCCCACTAGCCACAAAACTTTCAAATCTAATTAACATCTGGAATGGAAGTTATTGAATTATTAAGTTTCTAGCTCAATTAAATGCAATAATAAATCAAAAAATTATGAAGATTATAAAATTTATAATATCAACTTGAAATATGTTTATCAACATCATAACACTTAAACACTCAAGTCAAGAAACTTAATTAATTATAAACTTGGGGATTAATAAAATAATTAAGAATACAAAATTCAATTAAACAAAGTTAATAATTGATTAAATCATGATAAATCCACTAATAAACTAAAATGTAAGATTCATTAACCTTTAAATTTTATAATCTCTTAACATATCAATCCATTAAACCCATTTAAGTTAAGGAAAAATGTAGTTGCAAATGTAAATAAACCTAAAATGATATCCAAGTAATTTATTGAACAAGAAACATTAGGAGAATTAACCTAAATGATAAGTTAGATAAAATACATCTAAAATGACATATAAAGTTAAAATGGCCTAAGATAGGTTTGATGTCCAAGTAGCCAAGTCTTTGAACTTCTTTGATCATGATTAAGATTAAAGATTCCATTAAATTAAATGATAAAAGAAACCTTCCTAAATAATTAAACTATCATTTCCTTTAAGCTAATTAAAGATAAGTGAATCACTTTATTTAAGTTCATAACCCATGAATGTCCATGAAATAAATGAAAGAAGTCATAACTCGAAACAAATTACTTAATCTAAACTCATTAGCAGGCATAGGAAAGTTAATGAAATAAATAAATCATTCAATTGAAATATAATAAAATGATAAAATTGGAATTAAGATTAAATTTAAGACATTAATTAAGTTCATAAAAATTGGATGAACATAATCATTAATAGACATAAACCTTAATAAAGTAATTAAGTCAAATAAACCTAATCACTTGAATCAAATCATTTGAAGGAAGAATTGAACATGAAGATTAAGCTATAAGACATAAACATTAACAAACATAACATCAATAAAAATAAAAGAATAAAATCAAAAAATTGATTAAGTTAATTTATCCACATCCATTAACATAACATTATTGACATGAATGAATGAAATCAATTTAAATCAAGTAAATTAAATAATTTAGACACTTGAAAATAAATAAGCATTTAATCAAAACCAAATTTAAACTAAAATAATGAATAAATCATATCATTTAAACATTAATCAACATTAAGAAGAATGGATCTTAATTCAAATTAAAATTAAAATTTTAATCAAACGAAATTCAACTTAATAAAATTCAAGAAGAAGTTAATTAAGATACTTAGGATCTTAAATTGACCCTTAGAATGAATCTTTACTTTATGGTAAAGACTTCCTTCTGCTAGGATTTAAGATGTTGAATAGAATGGGTTCCACCCAAAGTGAAACTTATTATATTTTTCATTCTTGACAACTTAAATTTCATTTTAGCATAAAATAATTTTAAAAATAAAAATAAAATTGTGAAGTGTTAAATCATTTAAATTGAAACCACCTATGGAAAATCAAACTAATTTTATGATTAAAGAAATCAAAAGAACAAAAATAAATTTTTTTATAATTAGCAACATATGGTTTATAGCCTGGACACCCAAGGTCGCAAGCCTACTAGTTCGAAGGAGGTCTTGATACCTCAAATCTGTGGTATAATAATGATATGTACCTACAAAGTAAAATTATGAAAAGTAAAAAGTCTTAAATTGAAATTAAATTAAATATTGGAAATTCAAATTAAAACTTGAACTTAAGAAGACCTAGTATAGCCGTACCATGCAAACACATTTCCTTCACACACTAAAATATTAGGCCATTTTGTGATGTTTGGTGATGCTTTATTATTTTGTGGAGTAATGTTCTAGACTGGATGGCTAGGATTCTTTGCCCATTAGATAGGATGGTAGGACGTTCTTTCTAGAACTAATATTGTCTTCTATAGGGGGTTGTATTAAAAGGGACCACTATCATAAATTATACATAAATACTATTTTCTTGCAGTTATGCTTAAGTCCCTAAGCACGGTCTAATAAGATAGGTAGGCTTAACAAGAAACTAATGCTAAGCCCATGTTTTGTAAATATAACTACTAGTATGTTATTTACATTTCCTAACATTTGTTTTGCAGGGCTTAGGATTTTTTTTTTGAATTTTAAATGTAATTTGAGCTTAGAATTATGTTAGAATCTATGAGATCTAGGAATATCAGGAGCTTACCCTACTAGCTGGTGGTCCCCTATGAGGCCCAAAGGTGGTCCCTGAAGAAAAAGATGATCCTAGAAGAAGACCCACAGATATAGCCTTGTAGTTCTAGGCTAGGTTATATAAAGGAAGAGCTCAGCTGCCCATTTTTTCTTTATTTTGAGGTGTACAGTGGTATCCAACCGCATTAGTCTATTCTTTTAATTTAACTTTAGCTTGATTTACTTCGAGTGCATAATAAAATCAACTTACTTTTTTAGATTTCTTTTTGTGTTGTATTTTTGTGATGAATGCCTAGTCATTAAGCACCTAGGAAAACTAAATTTTTTACCCAACCTAAATCTAAAATACCTAAACAAAAATAAAGAAATTTGAAACTTCTCACATAAATTAAAGCCCTAGGAATAACTTAAAATCAACTAAAAATAACTAGCTTTTGTGAACCATGCTAACATATTATTCTAAATTTTTGAATTGGGCACTTCACCAATTGCACATAAGGGGCATCTAATCTTTGAGAATGACCACCTTCTTAGGAAAGTTTGTCTTCTCTTCTTGATTTGGCCCATGACCACTTCTAATTGCATCTCATTGTAAGCATAAATTGCATACCCCAAAAGTCTTAAATGAATTGAGAGTCAAGATATAAAAACTAAAATTTGTTGCATTAGTTAGGTACTTATCATACCCAACATGATCATAGGGATTAAGGAATGAGTCTAGGTCCTTAGATTTCTTTCTAAAAATGCAACAGCCTAGCCATCTTGCATTCATGAGACTTGACATCATGTATTTAAAATTCACTTAGGTGGTGTTAGTTGGAAGCCCTTCCATGCAGGTTATAAGTCTAGAAGAGTCAGAGATAGATTTCTTTTCTCAGATGAGAGAAAGAGCCAATAATTCTCAAAGGTCAAACTAGGTCGAGCATCTAACTTGCATAAGAAGCAATTATAGACTTAGGATCTCAAGCATCCTACTAGAGTGAGTTTTCAACTTATGTATTTATATACTCTTGTGCTGCTTGAATATAAGCCCTAGATCTCTAATAAAAAATTTTAACTCAAAATTAAATTTAAATTTCAAAATTTAAAGCTTAATAGTAGGATAGTTGAAATGTCCACTGGGTATCCTAGCATCTACAGACATTTCTTACTTTATCCCAATTGACTTCCAAAAGAACTCCTTCCACTTTGCAATGTCCCCTTTTGAAATTTTGAATTTTGATTTTCCTTTGGAACCAGCTTAAACATATATAGAAATAAATGTTTATTTTTTCAATTGAGATTATTCTTAGGAAGAGATCCTTATTCCTAAGATGTAATTGACTATAAGGGCTTGCCCTTATAGGGAACTATGATCCTAGTATAAAATAAACCTTGTTCAACTTTACCATGTAGTTCAAGGGAAGAATCTATGGAATATTTATATGACCCATTAGCCTTAGAAGTCTTTATTTAAGTGATTAAATCCATTATTTGATAACATATTTATCTTTGGGATAATATGTTTATTCCTTAATGAAAAAATTTGATTACTTATATAAGAAATTCCAAAAATCTATGTAGTGTCACAAAATTTTCCCATAATTATAACTCAATATTTAGAATGAAACTCAAATATTTAAGATGTATGAGAATCATAAAAAAGAGTATAAATATAATATCCATAAGTACAATATAGATTTTAGAGTAGGCCATAGAAGTAGAAGAAGATGACTCTAATAAAGTGAAGGGAAGCATAAAAAATAAGATGAAGAAGTAGAGGTCATGCAAAACTCCTTAAAGAAGAAATAAAGACTTTCACCCAAAGGTGGAAATGAAAACTTCATACAACTATGGATGGCTAAAACTTACTAAAAAAATACAAAAAATAAGCAATTGAAGAGATGTAGTGACTAAAGAAATATTTGCTGCTAGACTTTACTTAAGGAGGAAAAAATAAGCATTGAGCTAAGGATGTTAAACTAATCACTTATTAGAAGGATAAATAAATTTCTTTGCTTTACTTTTATATAAAAAAATTGTTCCTAGCACTTAAGCACTAGTAGTGTTGTTACACTTGGAAGAACAAATCAAGCCATATCATTGCTTGATCCATAAGCTTCAACACTTGCACATGGTCAAATTTTCATTAACTTGACCATTTTACATCTAGTGCTTAAGTGTTGACCTTTGTTTGATGGACTTTTTTATTTTATATACTAAGGGGGATAGACTAAGGGGATGTAATATGTCATGATTCTTGATAGTAAACTATAAAGAATTTATTGTGATGTTTAAAATAAAAAGTTAAAAATATGAAGCTAAAACTTCAAGTCAAGATGGGACCTACTTAATTCTTTAAAAGGCTTATAAATAAGGAAAGGGTCTTCAAATCATTCCTGATCTCTCAGTCTTCTCTAAAGGCCATCCTTCATACCCTTCACTTACATGAAGTACAAAGTAATGTGATAATGCCCAAGAGAGAAAAATGCTCCTCCTCTTCCATCGTAGTTTCATAATCATATGATGCAAGGAAATTCTATTCACACACCACATTATAAAAAAATTAACACTCAAAGCTTTGTATCCCAAAGAAAGCTTTCAGAACTTCATAGACATATTTAGATAATGCTTATCAAAAGGAGACAATAGACTTTTCCTAGAAAAGAAGATCATGATTTGATACCAAAAATTTATAAGTATGATCGCAGAGAGAAGGATGTCATAGCGGATATGGAGAAATAGATGCTTCAATATTCTTCCACTTACGAAACTGTGAGAGAGATGAAGATCTTCCACTCACCAAAGTGGAAGAAGTCTGAAGTTCTACTCACCCAAGTTGAATGGTAGCGATATATCTCTGAATCTCCTGAACAGCTAGCCACCAAGTTCGAACTAAAGAATTTTCACTCCAAGTTTCACACAAAAGTCTAAATTTTTTTATTAATCAGAATAGGCATTTAAATAAATGTAGTACTCCAAAGGATCTATCTTTTGGAGATAAAACTATAAAAAAAATATTTAAAAAGTGGGAATAGTCAATTCGCAATGTCATGGTACCATGAACTAGCATTGAGGCACCATATCCTAGTGCTAAGGCACCAATTTCTTGGACCCAAACACTAAAATCTATAAAGTGTAGCATCGAGGAGCCAGAAAGGTAGTGCTAAAGCACTAGACCCACCTATGAAATTGAACACATGAACTCACATGTTTTTAACCACATCAATAATTTACACTTACACATTGATGAGAAAATTTGTGACACCACATAGAGTTTAGGAATTGCTTATTTGGATGATCAAATGCATCATTAAGGAGTGAACCTATTATCTCAGAAGATAAACATGTTATCCTATAGTGGATTCAATCATTTAATAGAAGACTCCTAAGGCTAATGGGTCTTTCATGTGCCAGAGATTTTTCTCCTGAACTACATGGAAAGTAGAACATGGTTTAATTTAAACTAGGTGCATGGTTTCTTATAGAGGCAAGCCCTTATAGTTAATTACATCTTAAGAAGGGTCTTTTTTCTAAGAATACTCTTGATTAAAAAAATAAGTTATTATTTCTAAACATTTTTAAGTTGGTTCTCAAAGGATTGATTTTTGGAATTTCAATTGGGAATGATCCAAGGTGGAGAGAGTTATTTTAGGAGCCAAATAGGATGAAGTAGGAAATGCCTATTGATATTGGGATGCCCAATAGGCATTTCAACTATCCTATAATTAGGCTTTTAAGTTTTAGAATTTTAATTTATAATTTAAATTAACATTTTCTTAGACGTGTAGGATTTAGATTCTAGTAGCACAAGATTGTAGAAATTCCTAGGCTTGAAGACTTACTCTGAGGAGGATGCTTCAGAACCTGGTCTACAAGTACTCCTAACATGTGTTAGATGCTCAACCTAGTATTATTTTGGGAATTATCAGTTAGTCCTCTCAGTTGAGGAAACTAACATATCCCTGACTCTTTTGGACTTACAAGCCGTACGAAGGGGCCACTAACATCACCTAAGCACATTTTAAATTCATGATGCTAAGTCTTATGAATGCAAGATTGCTAAGCTGTTGTGTCTTTAGGAAAGGAATCTATGAACCTAGATTCACTCTTTAATCCCTAGGATCATGTAAGGTATGAAATGCATCTAACTAATGCACATTTCTTAGATTTTTAAGTGTTTTATTTCATGATTTGTTTGAAGTCTTGGATATACATTTTTATGCCTAATATCATGCAACAAGAAAGGGTTATGGGCTAAATCAATAATAGAGGGCAGGCTTCTCCAAGAAGGTGGTCATCTTCATAGGCCAGATGCCATTTTATGTGCAATGAGAGAAGTTGCCTAATTCAAGGTTTAGTGCAATATGATTTCATGGTTTCAAGACCTGATTATTTCTAATTAATTTTATGTTTTGCCTAAGGCTTTAGTTTATGTGAAGTTTCAAATTTTCTTTTATTTTTGTTTCAACTATTTAGTAAGTTGGGTATAAAATTTAGTTTTTCCTATGAGTCTAATCATATAGGAATTTAATCACAGGAAAGCACAACACAGAAAGTAGCCTAGAAAAGCAAGTTGATTCCATTGCGCACCCAAAATAAATCAAGCCAATTTAATTTAAGAAAAAGGCCAATGCCACTGCACCTGCCACTAGAAGAAAAGCAAATGGGCGAGTCGCTTTATACAACCCATTTAGAACTATGAGTCTAGATCTATGGGTCTTCTTTCCAAGATAGTCTCTTTCTTCACAGACATTCATTGGGCTTCATATGGGACCATTGCACCTATCTTCTGGTAGGTCCAGGTCTTACTAATCCTAAATCCCATAAATCCTAACCTAATTCTAAGTTCAAATTTACATTTTGATATCAAATTAATCTTAAGCCCTGCAAAATAAATGTTAGCAAAATACAAACAACACACAACAGTTATATTTCATAAACATATAAGCTTAATATTAGTTGCTTGCCAAGCCCACCTGTCTTATGGGCTATGCTTAAGGACATAAGCATACATACAAGAAAATAAAATTTTAATTTTATTTATGATAGTAGTCTGTTCTAACATTATCCCCTGTAGGAGCCAATGTTAGATCTAAAAAGAATGTCCTATCATTCAGTCTAATGGGCAAACAATCCTAGACATGCAGTCTAAAATAGTACACCATAAAGACATGTGAAACACTTCACATCACAACACATCACAGGGAATCATAAAGAATCACAGAATGGCCTAACTTAAGTCTAGGGTATGTGACCTAATGATCTAGTGTATGAAGTAAACAGGCTTGTGTAGCAAGACTTCACTAGTTCTTTTTAGTTTAAGTTTCAATTTGGAGTTTTCAGTTTGTTTGAATTTCACCTTTTAGATGGTTTCAATTCAAATGATTTAATGATATATTTTAATTTTAATTTTAATTTATTTGCTTTAAGTGAAGTTTAGATTTTTAAGAATGAAGAGTAGAATAAATCCCACTTTTTGGTGGAATCTATTCTATTCAACATCCTAACCCCTAGTGGAATGAAACCTTCATCCTAAGATGAAGATCCATCCCAAAGGTCTAACTAAGATCCATAAGTATCTTAATTAATCCTTTTAGTTTTATTTAGATGATTTGGGTTTAAATTCAATTTTGATTTTTGATTAATGTTTCTTATTCTTTGGAATTTAGTAATTTATTTTATTTCTTTTTATTGGTTTGATTTTTATTCTTGGTTTAGTTTTCAATTTGGTTTGGTTTGGTTTCATTATTTCATTTTGTTTGATTTGAATTAGTTCATTTAATTTAGTTTGAATTAGTTTTCGTTTGAGTTATGTTTAAGTTTGTTGGATTTAGGTTCATTCAATTAGTCTTTATAATAACCTAAGGCACTTAGGTCAATGTTTGAAATTCATTTTTAGGTTAGATTGATTATATATTTAAGTTTAATTAAGTGTTTGATTATGATTTCATTTACTTAAGGTTTAATTATTCTTAATATGCATTATTAATTTCCTTAACCTTTAAGTATGAAATTGATTAAGTTCTTTGATTTAGTTTGTTGGAATACCATATTAAATATTTTTGATGTTTGATTAAGATTAGTTCAGATTATTTCATGATTTGATGAATTTATGAATTTGTTTATTAATTTTTTGATCATATTGACTTAGGAATTTGGAAATTCAATAATTTCCAATCTAAAGGTCAATTAGGTTTGAAATTATTATGGAAAGTGGGGTTCCATGCCATTTTCATGTTTCCAAAGTTTCATGCTGATAAGATTCATAATTAGGGTGTAATTAATGTTTTAATTTTTTTTATTAAACTGTAAATTAAGCCTAATTTAGTGAAGGTTATTTAGGGATTTTATTTTTTGTTGATTCCTCTCTGAAAGATGTTTCCAAAGAGGGTTTATTCATAATTTTTGGACATTTTATTTATTTATTGTGATTTAATTAATTTCTAGTTAATTATTTAAATTATTTAATTCAATTGCTTACTTAATTAAGTCATTTTATGATTTATTAAGTTTGAATGAGTTTCATTGGTGTTTTTATGTTCATTAAAGTACATTAAGTTGATTTAAAGTGATTTAATCCATTTTGATGATTTATTTTATTTTATATTAATTTATTTAATTAAAATTAAAGTTTAGGATTTGAAATTTCATATTTCATGAATTGCATTGAATTAATTCATGAAAAATCTTTCTAGGGTGTGTTTTATCTTCAATTTTAGTTCCCATAAGTTTATTTTCAATTGTATTAATGGTTTGTGATTAATTAAGGTTTAATGGATTTCATTCAAAGTCAAATTAAGTCCAAAATACCCATATTTAATTGGAGATTTTAATTTTAATAGATTTTGCTCATAAAGATGAATCCATAGAGCCCAAGTTTGTCATTTTGGATTTGTATTTAATTTTCTATGATTTTTAATTACTTTTTAATTAATTAAAAGGGAATTTTACATTTTATAACCATGGGCCAATGTGGCGACTTGCAAGGCATTATCACCACATGGCATGGTGGGATTTGGCCACACGGATCCCTCGTGGCATTTGCATCAAAAGTGATGCAATGCAGGATGAATCTCAACCATCCGATCTTCAATCGGATGGTCCTGATTCATTCCATGATTTTCTTAAAGAGGTAAAATTGGAACATCTAACTAAATGACGTCCGTCCATTCTAAATAGAAGGATCGGACGATAGAGATTATACCCCAAAAATCTCCGGTAAGAGGCAGACATCATCTATCATTTTCAAAAAATTTTGGTGATCGCTAGTAAATTTTGAAAGGATTTTGATTGTAAAACAATTTATGATTGATTTACAACCCATTCATGTAGTTTGATCTAATTTGGGATCAATTTTCTTTTGAAAAGTGCCAAAATCAAACTTTAGGGAGGACGGTGATAAAGCATACCTCATTTTCGATGATCAGTGGTGGTGGGATTGACTCCATTAGCTTCTTCTCAATGTAATGAAGGAATGTATACAATTTGGTGGCTTGCCTCCCCATGGATTGCTCCCAAGGCCAACCTTAGATTGATTTTTCATTGGCCTTGGCCATTTTTTGGCTCATCGGCGGTGAGGGGGTGGCGTGGTAATTTGTTTGAGGTTGTCTCAAACTCTAGAACATGTTGGAAAGTTCAATTTGATGTGGGAGAGTTTCCCTTACATTTCACCATTAAAGGAGCTCAAATTTTGATGGATTTCATTTTTTTTTGCAGCGAGGGGTTGGGAAATTGATGTATTTTTTCATCTCCTTCCTTGGTGAACAATTTGAGATGGAGAAAGGGAGGGAATAGGTCCTCCTTCCCCTCTTTCCATGCTTGGTCGAGAGGCATCTTCATGCCTTTCTAGGTGGTTGAATTCCATCCACCAGCAAGGGCAAGGCCGCCCAAGGGGTGGATTTATTCCCCCCTTGGCCTTTTGATTAAGTTTGGATGAAGGATGCATAAGAGGAGGGCATTTGCCCCCTCTTCCTTGCTTGCCCGAGCCTTAGCTCCTTCATTTATTCTTTCTCTTTTCTTCTTCCTTGGAAGAAGCCAAGTTCTTATTGGTTTCCTCTTGGTGGCCTTCAATTGATTGGAATGAATCCAATCTTTTGAAGTCATGAGGTGGAATGAGGCATATGGAAGAGGGTAATGATACTTGCCTACTTTTTCATGGAGTTTCAAGTCCTCTCCTCTCATAATACCATGAATTTCATTTTTCTTTATTTTTTTTAGTTTATGGCATCACCATCAAAATCCTTAGACTAGTATGTGGTTTCCCAACTCAAACTTAATGTGTGTTTGAGGTCAAGTTTAAACCCATTTGACTTGGATTGGAAATTTGAATCTGAAGTAATTATTTGGATTCATAGTGTTTAGTTTTAATTTAATTCTTATAATTTTGCATTTAATCATCTTTAATTGATGAGTGATTGAGTTTTAATTTGATTAATTCATTTAAATTTGAATTAATTTAAATTTATTTCATTTTAACCCATTTAAACATAAATGGGTTAAGTTTGATTCCAATTAGGTTCAAATGACCCATTTGACCCAATTGGATCTAGTTTGGACTCTAATCATGCTTGATCACATTTGTGAGATGATTTGGAGTGTTTGATTTCATTTAATTTTAATTTAATTTTAATTTGAACCCATTTGACTCCCAGTGGGCTTAATGGGTTAAGTTTGGGTGGTCAAATAACCAATTTGACAAAATTAGACCTAATGATGGGTTGGATTGTGTTTAATTATTATTTCCATATGATGTTTAGCAATCAAATTGAGTTGATTTCAATAGGATCCATTTAGGGTTATTTAGACTAAGTACTCTAATGAACCCAATTAAAGTCTAAATGAATTTAAATTTCTTTAGATTTTATCAAACATGTCTATTTGATCATTTGGAACATTTGGAATGATTTAATTTGGTCGAATTCTTGGTGGTTGACCTTTGACTTGGTGGGACCCACCAAAGTCAAACCTATGCCAAATGGGTTGACTTGATTTGACTTTGGTTTAGTTTTGGATTAATTCATTTATTTTGATTTGATTTTGTGTCCCCTCTATTAAGGAAGGTGCACTAGGTCACTAGGTATAGTGACCTAAGCATTGAATTAAGAGATCCTATTTAAGATTAGGACTTCCTAATTACTGATTTTAGAATTGATATTAAGCTCATCCAAAAATAAGGTCAACACACATGATCAAATACACCTGAAAATACATAATACAACACATGAAATATAAATTCACACATAAAGTCTACTAAAAGTCCTCTTAAGTTCAAGCTTTGGTTTGAGACCTTATGGCAAATCATTTCTATTCTTAATGTGCTACATCAACTTTCTCAGGCCTCAAAGAACTCTTCTTGGAAGAGTTAAGTTTCTGAAGGTCTTCAAGAAGTTTGGGCAGAATAATTATCGTTGTTCTAAAGACATCCACGTATCTCACTTGGTGGCTTATCTTTCTACCTTACTATGAATCACTGGCTAGTAGTATCATCTGTAGGTATCTCCTCTATGATGATGTTATCCACCTCAAATAATATTGGCTAGATAGGTACCTGCAAATAATTTTTATCTCCTCCTATAAAGTATCATCTTTTAAATTTGGAGGTTGGGTAGCTCCTTTAAAAGATATTAGATCTTCCACATTAAAAATAGGGCTAATTAACATGCGAGGAAGAAAATTCAAGAACATAAGCATTAGTATCAAGTTTTTTTATAATTCTAAATGGTCAACATGCTCTCACTTATGAACATAAATCTCTTAGGATGGATACGAACTAATACATAATCACCTACCTTATATTCCTTAAATTTTTTACATTTATTCTTTCATTCAACATACTTAGCATTTTGTATTTCTAATTATTTTATTATGTCTTCATGAAGGATATAAAAATCACATGCAAATGTACATGCTAAATCAAAAAAATGAATGAATATGTGTATTAGCTAAGTCTAAAGGCACTTTTGGGTTATATCCATAAACTATCTTAGAAGGTGATTTGCACGTTATTCTAGAAATTAAGCTATTTTATGCAAATTCAAATGTTGGTAATGTTAAATCCTAATTTCTTAAGTTTTTCCTAACTAAACACCTTAGTAGATTTCCTAATGTTCTATTGACTACTTCTATTTTTCCATCTATTTATGGATGAAATGCATATGAGAACTTTAGTTATGTTCCTACTAGTTTTCTTAAAGTTTTCAAAAATAGAATATAAAAATAATTTATCTATCAAAAATTATAATAGAGGGGTCTCTATGCAACCTGATTATTTCTTAAAAGAATAATCTTGTTATGTGTGATGCATCATTTAATTTTGAATAGGGAATCAGATCTATAGAATGATGTATATCCCTTAGTGGTGGTAGCTTATTAGGTAAATCATTGGGGATTAAATTTGTGAATTCAAATAATAGGTATAAAACTACAACAAGTATGTGATGACCCTTACTATCAATAACAATTTTTTGAAGGTGCAACATAAATATAGAAGTAGGGTCATTGAACTCTCTGCCTAAGTGTTTAAACCCTAAGGTTGTAATTTAAATTTTAGGAGATTCACATGTATTTGGATGTATATTAGAGGTATCCTTCTGATTGATGGATGGAAATATCATTATCAACTAGAGTTTCATATTCCTCCTTTGATTGGGTTTAGGTTGTAGTTCAATATTAGGTTTTTGATAATGCAGAAAAAATTCTAAGTGGGGGTGTAATTAACATCTTTTCGATAGGTTTTGCAAAAAATAACTTGATTATTTTCTCATTATGTTTGAATACATAAGTATTTCATGCCCATAATGGCTCACAATCAAGTCATAAAGCCATGATCTTCCTAATAAGATATGAGTTATTTCTATTGGAAGAACATTACACCAAATTTGATCATTATAACTACCTACTTTAATTGGAATAAGACTTCTGATTATGATGGGTAAGGTTTTGTGATTTACCCAACTGACTTGGAATGGTTTTGGGTTAGGTTCCATTATAAGATTAGCTCTAATGATAGCATGGGTTGATATAACATTCATAACACTACCTCTATGTATTACTAGTTTACACTTCTTCTCTTTACATAAAATATACATCGAGAAAATATTCCTCCTTCTCCAATATTTTTCTTCACTAGAAGTAGTCATACACCTCATAATAGACATTATATTATATATATTTGGATATACTTGTTCATCAGATAGAAGTGTATTATCATATTTCTTTTCAATATCCTCTTCTTCTAAGTCCTATAATTCATCTAGGAATGTAATTTTTGCCTTAAATTGGTTTTACATATGTCACTTCTTATGATATTTAAAGAAAAATATCTCTTTCACAATTTTAGAAGTAGTTTCATTAGGGTTTACTTTAGAGGAGTTGTTCGATGTAGAAGGATGAGTCTAACAATGCGCTTTTGAGATTGAGATGTAGGCAGATATTTAAAAGATATTTGAGCCTTCATTTTAGATGTGGATAAAGCTTTATAATACTTTTCTAGAAGTAAAGCATAGTAAAAGGTGTCCTTGAAGGTCTAAAGATCATGAAGCTCTACTTAATTCCTAATATCTCATCTTAAAGCAATGACAAATTTATTAACTATTTACCACTCTTGATCATTGCATTGAGTTCTGTCTGTTAAGTCCTCAAACGTGTTCATATATTAAACTATTGACATAGTCCCTTGCCTAAGAGAAGTCACTTGTTCATGCAGTCTTTTCTCATGGTTTCTAGTATAGTATTTCACCTTAGGTTTTTTTTCATTTTTACCCACATCAACATATTTCTACCATATCTCTCTTCTTTAGCTAAAATTTTATTCCAATATATCTTTATTTGGCTTACTAATTTCATTTTAGCAAATGTTGTACATATGATATCATTCAAAGAAGTCATCCATTTAGGTTAACAAATCTAGAAATTTATTGGGAACAGGAACACCATCATATATTGGGGCTTCTATCTTAACTTATCTTGTCAGTTTTTGTGATGTTTCATGGATCCTAACATGGTCTTGTCTAAGGGCCTTCCTTAAGTTTGGCCTTCTTGTAGCATACTCATCTCTAGGAAGTTCAATGTTTTCCCATCCTATGGGTTCTAAGTTATCTGAATATGGAATAGTTGGTGGAGTTTGAAACCTAGTACTCAAGGTTTAAATTTGTGCAGAGAGATTCATGAGTAGATCTTTCTACCCTAGTGAATTTCTTACTTCTCATGGAAATATCATATACTCTTCTAGTTAAGTCCTCCAATTGGTCAAAACTAATTGATTTAGGTGGCATGATGTAAATGAAAGGATGCAATATGACACTTCAAATGATGATTTTAACTTTGAAATAAGTGAACTAAACATAATACAAATGAAATGCAAAAATTTTAAAATGAATAGCCTTCAACAATCATAAAGTAACTTCTAGATGCTATAAAACATTAAGCACACTTAGAAAAAAATAAACATAAAATCTTGAAGGATATGATTTTGATTTTTTATGTAAGGTTAGTAGTATCTAGGTTAGGCTATTTAGTGAACTCTCACTTACTTAAGTTGTCACTTAAGAATGATGGCTTGTGTTGAAGTTAAGGGAAATTCTTGACTTTAT
The DNA here is from genome assembly GCA_021442155.1 of Cymbidium sinense. Classification (NCBI taxonomy): domain Eukaryota; kingdom Viridiplantae; phylum Streptophyta; class Magnoliopsida; order Asparagales; family Orchidaceae; genus Cymbidium; species Cymbidium sinense. The sequence goes on along the minus strand of CM038215.1, from coordinate 218,839,656 downwards.
AAGTAGAGAAAACTAATTGGCAGTAACACAAAAATTCATGGAATTTCCTACCACATATATTTAACATATATTTCCAATAGAAATCACTAATTTTGTAAGAGATATAACACAAAATTCAAAGTATATAACTAACCTTGCTTAGATTTGTTATGAATTATGAACGAGTACTTTCTTCATGCCTCCAAACCTTGGCTCTCATACCAAAAATTACTATAGAAGATCACACTTTAATACCAAAAATTGGTAAAGCACAATCACAGTGAGAAGGATGTTATAGCAGATATGAAGAAAGAGATGCTCCAATGTTCTTCCACTCATTGAAGTGGGAGTGAGATGAAATCTTTCACTCACAAGTGGAAGAACTTTGAAGTTCTACTCATCCAAGTAGAATGGTAGTGAGAGATCACTAAATCTTCCAGACAGCCAACCACTAAGCTCCAACCAAAGAGTTTTCATTCCAACATTCACACAAAAGTCTACATTTTTTCATTAGGTTAGAATAGGTGTTTAAAGAAGAGAAATACTCCAAGGGATGCATCTATTGGGGAGAAAATTATTAAAAAATTAAAAATAAAGTTACAACAATTATTTTGCAGCATTGTGGCACCATGAACTCATGTCATGATGTCATAATCCAATGTCGTGGCACCATATCCCAGTGCCAAAGCACTAGCTTCTTGGTCCCCAAACATTAAAACCAATAGAGTGCAACATCAAGGCATTAGAAAGGTAGTACCGAGGTGCAAGACCCACACCTATGAAATTGATCACATAAACTCACATGTTTTCAACCACAACTCTAACATAACACTTACACATGATTAAATACACCTAAAACTACATATAGTGTTTAAAAATGTGATTGGAGACACCACATCTACCTTAGGAGGTACTTGTTAAAATAATCAAGTATGACATCAAGGAAGGATATATTATCTTAAAAGATAGACATAATACTCTATGATGGACATAATCATCTAATAAGGATTCTTAAGGCCGATGGGTCTATGTGTACCAGATATATTTACTTGACTTTACATGGATGAAGTACAGTAGGATTTATTTTAAGCTGGATCCTTAAGTTCCCTATAGGGGTAAGTCCTCATAATTAATTTCATCTTAGGAGATATAAATCTCCTAAGAATACTCTTGATTAAAGTGATTGCCTGAAATCTCTATGGATTTCAAAGCTTAATATCAAAGTTTAGTAATTTTAGGAATTAAGTGGAAGGACTCAATTAGAAAGAGCTCTTAACAAAATCCAATCAAGAATAAGTAAAAAATACCTTTAGATACTAGGAAGCTTAGTAGGCATTCTAACTATCATGTTATTAGGCTTTATGATTTTGAAGTAAAGAATTATGACTATTTAATATGACATTTTATTAGAAATCTAAGACTTATATTCCAATTACACAAGATTGTAAAAATGCCTAATAGGTGAGGACTTACACTCATAAAAAATGAGAAACAAGTAGCCTATGAATCTATATCTAAAGTGCTCTAGCATAAGCTAAGAGCTCAATGTTCGCATCAACTAGAGAGAGTAAACTAATCTGACTTTTCTAAACTTACAACCACCTAGAGTGGTGACTACTAACACCTCTTATAATTAAAAATCATATGGCCAGTCTTATGTAATTGTAGGATGACTAGGCTATTATTTATTAAAAATGAATCTAAAGTTCTAAACTCACTTCTTACGAGACTAGATTATGACTGATATGAAAATCATGAATTAGACTAATTTAATAAAAATTTATAAAATTTTATCCTATTTTGATTCATTATTTCAGACTCAAGCTTAAGAAGGTCTTATGCCTACATACATGATGAAATAGAGTCATGGGCTAAATCAAAGAAAAGGGGTGTTCTCCATTACAAAGATTTAGATTTAAGTTTTAATAATTAATATTGATTCATATTTAGACTAAAAGATTTTTTAAAATTTATTAAGATAATAATTTGAGATTTACTAATAATAATAGCCAAATTATTAATTCAAGGCATGCAATTAAATGAAATTATTTATTTATTTTTGAAACACGAATGCATGAAACATATGGAATACAAATTTATAAATGATTGAAGCAAAGCAATAAAACATCATCAAATAATCTATTTGGACTTATTAATTCCTAAGGTCATTCACATGAAGATAATCACACTTTAAGTCTAATCAAGTTCATTAAGAATTAATTTTAAATTTTGAATTATTTAATTCTAATGAAGAGAGAAAGTCATTAAGTGATTTAAATAATTTTTAATGACTTAATTAATATTAATTACTTATTTAATTAACTGAGTCCAAGAGCACCTATAAACTCAATTAAGCCCAAATCATAAATTTATAAATTATGAAAAATTTATAGAAAATGCATAGATGTGAAATAAACATGTTCTAAAAATCCCAATGCATTAATTACACTCAAAATGGGGAAAAACTCAAAATCATCAATTACACTCAAAATACCCCTAACTAATTGGAGATTTTAATTTCATTGACAACCTTTTTGTTAGTTGAGCATAATGAGGGCTTGGTCAAAATTTTTGGAGATCTACTCTAATTATTATGAACTTTTTAAGTTCAAGGGTACTTAATGATTTAATTAACTAAATAAAAACCCTTTAAAGTGATTTTGAGAAATAATTAAGACCAGAGATTGTAATTAAGCTTTTAGATCACTCTTACTATTAAAGAAATATAGTTTTCACTAAAACACAAATTACTCAAAAAATATATAGCCAAATTTAAGGATTTTAGGTTCATTGGATTCCTCTTGAAAAAAACAAATCCATAGAGCATTATTTACTTTTTGGTTAAATATTTTATTTTTTATAATATTTTTTGAAGTTTTGGGTTGGATCTAATGGAATAAATGAAAAATAAGATCTAATCATTGTCATCCATTCTATCGAAGTAAGATGGATGGCTCGAAGGCTGACTTCCTCATGGGAGGCAGACTAAGAAAGGGTTGGATAGAAGGGATCTACCCCAAATATCAATGGATCTCACAATTTTCTAGTGATCTAAGTTAGAAATCACTTTATTTTACATTGAGGAATTAAAAAAAAAAGAAAGTGTGATGAGATGGATCAACAAAATAATAGCAAGCCTAATAGCTGCTTCAACAGCTGTAATGGCTATAATAATGATTGAGAAAATTTCTCCTTTTAATTATAGATAATCAAATATAACAAAAAATATGATGAGATTTATATTCACCAAATTCAGTATAAGCTCAAGACACATAAGTGCTCTAATCATACTTTAGCTTGTCATCAGTCTGTAGATACCGTTAGAAAATAAATAAATAATTAGACAAAGTAAATGTCAACATCATTGATAAATTCATCATCTAACTAAGGAAAATCCTAGATTTGTGTAAAATTTTCACAAAATATAAACACCTATGGTTAATCTAAAGTTTAGAAAAGTTACCTCATTGAATCCCAGGTTCGGTGGATACTAGAAGATTTCCTCAAATCTCCTCTTTTACGTCCTTGCGGTGAAATTGGTGGCTTTTGAACTTAGAAAGCACAAGAAGGAGAGGTGTTCTTTTAGTTGGAAGAAGGTGTGTGTCTGTGTTTTTAGTATGTTAAGAAGAAAAAAAATAAAAGGTGTGTAGAACCACACCACCCCAATTGATATTATGCTTTTAGCTTGATTTAATTTAGATTTATTTTGATTTTATTTATTTTTTCATGGATCTACATGATTATGATCATAAATATGGTCAATTGGGTCGACCACGCCAATTACCTCAGTGTGTGCTGAATTGAATTTAGATTTTAATTTGGGTTTACTTGATTTTTTATTTCCATTATTACCTTAGATTGGGGACACCTAGTCATTAATTATAGTATCTTAAGTTTCTAATAAGGAAGCTTTTAATTTAAGATTGGAGGCCCTAATTATTAAGATTCAGGTGATTGTCAACCTCACTCGAGGTTAACATAAACTTAGTGCGTAGATCAAGTCCTAGGTCTAAGAGGAGGGTTATCAACCTCACTAAAAGTGAGGTCAATAGAAGGACCCCTAATAGGTGTTGTGTAATTGACAATGCACATTAGACATATTTGCATTGATCGAGCTAGTCAAACATATCTATTAGATAACAAACACTACTATTATGTATTGTCATCAAGTGTTTTCCTTAAGATTTAGATGAGAGTTTTATTAAAGCCTTATGCTAGCCCATTCACCCAGGGATAATATATAGTAGAGTACCTTCAATTTATGTTATGTTGCCTTACAAAGTTATTGATCTTCATGCTCTTAAAGGTCATGCCATTATTAGATATAATCTGATGGGGTACACCAAATCTTTTGATGATGTAACACTTGAAGAATTGGAGGATATGGTGAGCCTTGACTTCCCATAAAGGGATCATTTTGTCCACTTGGAAAATAAGCATGATGCTACTAAATGAAGTGATGACCTCGAAGAATGAGGAATCAATTGGACCCATTATATTCGTATCACAACACTTAAATGGCCATGAAGCTATCGTCAGATGGAGGATGCTTACTGACTAATATAGGGCTGCTTAATGCACCTGACATTGGTGACACAACATGCTATGTCCATGTAATTTGTAATCATTATCAGCCAATCATATCCAAGTCTCATAATTTTAGCTTTCATCTTTAGATCAAATTGATGTGCTCCACACAGTCTTGAATGTACCTCATTCATAAATTTTTGAGCTTTATTTTTGTTTAAACAACATAACCACATGTGATCAAAGGAACATCATTATAAAGTGCCATTAATAAGAGCATAAGATAATGTTCTTTTTTTGCTTTGATGGGGTTGAGACTTCTTTCAGGTAGTTTTCCTTCACATAAGTATTCAATGAAAGATTGTCTCTAATCAGTCTCCTCATCATCTTTAGAGATGGAAACCTCCCTTTCTAGAGCCTGTTTATCAATGAGTTCTATATTAATAAGAGGTAGGACCTAGTGATTGCATACTTCTATTGATATAGACTCATTATCTAGACAGACAATTTCCTTAACAAGCTTTGCAAAAGTGTCAGCTATAGTATTTCCACCTCAGAGAATTCTATATAGGGTGATTATGGTGTTTTAGTTTGGATTCATAAAGACACCATGCAGATCTTAGGGGGTACTTATTGAAATAATTGAGTATGACATTAAAGGATGATGTATTATCTCAAAAGATAAAAACATCACCCTACAATGGATTCAATAACTTAATAAGGACTCTTAAGGCAGATAAGTCTACGTATATACTAGAGATTTTTCTCCTACTTTACATGGATAAGCAGAGTTGGGTTTATTTTAAGATAGGTTCTTTAGTTTTTATGGAAGCAAGCTTCCATAGTTAATTACATCATAAGAAATAGGAATTTCTTATGAACACCCTCGATTAAACTAGTCAATTGATGTCTCCAAAGATTTCAAACGTAGATAATCAAAGAACTGATCATTTTAGAAAGCAATCGAGAAGACTCAAGTGGGAAGAGTTCTTTATGAATTCTAAAGGAAGATAAATAGGATGCACACAAGATACAAGGAAACTTAGTGAATGCTTCAATCTACCAAATAGTAAGGCTTTATATTTTTGAAAGAGATAATTGTTTATTTGAGTTGAAATTTTATTAGAATGCTAGGACTTAGATTCCAACAACACGAGAATATGAAATGCTTAAGAGATAAGGACTTATACTCATAGAAAAGAAGAAATAAGAAGCCTTTAAACTTATATCTAGAGTGCTCTAGTATAAGCTAAGAGCTTGACCTAATTCTACTTGGAGGAATGGTATATATCGGTTCACTTCCACTAGGGAGAGTGGATTGATCCCAACTATTTTGGACTTACAACCGCCAAAAGTGGCTGCAAGGTAATGTCTCCTACAATTTTAAAACCATGTTGGCTAGTCATATGTAAATGCAAGATAAGTAGGTTGTTATTAATCAAGAAGGAATCTAGAGTCGTAATCTCACTCTCTAAGAGACTAGATCATAATTGGTGTACATGTTATAACCTAAACTAATGCAATAAAATTTACATTTTTTTATTTCATTTTGAGTCTTCATTTTAGACTCAGGCTTAGGAGAGTTTATTACTAAATGCATGGTGAAAATTAGTTATGGGCTAAATCAAAAATGAAATGGTGTTCTCCACTAAAAGGGACTACCTTTACAGGTCAAGTTTGTCCCCTATCATGCAAGAATGGAGATCCCTTACTTTCAAGAGTGAAATAATATGCATGCATGATGTTATAATATATAAATATTCAGCTAAGGGGTTGCTAAATAATTTATTTTTAATTAATATTTGAGACTTTAAAATGTGGTTATGAATTGCTTAAGTTTTAGTTAAAATGGTTAAGTGGGGATAGAAAAATTAATTTTCCCTAAAGAGCTAAACAAATCTAGGCTACATATCAAATAATCACACTTTAAGAAACTTATGAAAAGAATGCCATTTATATTGCACAATCTAAGTAAATACAACAATCGAACATTCATTTCATAACAAAAAATAAAAGTCTGGTGTGGACGGGTACCGCCATACACCTCAAAAAAGAAAACAAATTGAGTATCCAAGCTCTACCGTTATATAACACGGATTACAATTAAATTAGAATAAAAGAGAAAGCTATGGGGGTCTTCAATTCTTCATTTTCATCTTCACTCAGATTAATATTTTGAACATCACAGGGCCTCTCAAATTCAAGCCTTCTAGCCACTGCTCATCCTGAACCCGATAGCTCTAATCATAATCCTAGTACAAAAATTACATTTTTATGGAAAATTAAATTAAAATACACCTATAAAATAGAGACTTGTATAACACATTCAAACTAAGTAGTTGTATGGACTTAGCACCCTACTTTGGGTAATGTAGCCCACATATCCTAATGGATTCTGCTTAGGGATTATGGTGTTTATTTTTTTTTCATATTGGGGACACCACGTAGATCTTAGGGGGATACTTATTGATATGATCGGGTATGACATTGAGGAATGTTATACTATCTTGAGAGACAGAAGTCACCATCCTACAATGGACCTAATCACCTAAAAGACTCCTAAGGCCAATGGGTCTTCGAATGTACCAGAGATCTTTCCTCTACTTTACATGGAAAAGTAAAGTATGGTTTATTTTAAGCTGGGTTCGTTAAGTTCCCTATGGAGGCAAGCTCTCATAATTAATTAAATTATAAGGAATGAGGTTCCTTAGGAATACTCTCGATTAAGTTAAATGATCATTGTCTCCAAAGATTTTCAAAGATAGGACTATCAATCAATTGATTATTTTTAGAAAATCAAGTAGTATTGATCAAAAGGAGAGAGTTATTATTGAAATGAAAGGGAGATGAGTAGGGAATGCTCATGATACTAGGAAACCTAGTGAGCATCCCAAACTATCCTATGGTTGGGCTTCATGTTTTTGAAATTGAGGAGAATTATATATTTGAGTTGAATTTTTATTAGAAATATAGGGCTTACAATTCCATAATACAAGATTGTAGAAATGCCTAAAGGTGAGAATTTAGGCTTGTGGACCCAAAGGGAAACAACAACCTCAGATCCTAAATCTAGGGAGCTTCAACATAAGCCAAAGCACGACCTAAATCTAAGCGACAAAATGAACGTATGGTTTACCTCCACAAGAAAGGATAAATCACTCGACTGTTGAACTTACAACTGGCTAGGGTGGCCACCAACTAACTCCTCCTATGATTTTAAATACATGTAGGAAAGTCATATGCTTTGCAAGATGGTTAGGTTGTTATTTACTTAGAATAGAAACTAAGTCCTTAAACTCACCCCTAGACTAGATCATGAAGGGCATGAATAATGACCTAAATCTAATGCAAATTTTGTCAAGTTTTATTTTTGATTTTTTGGACATTTTTATTTGACACAGGCTATGGGATTTTATATGCCTAATGCATGAGAAAATTAGTTATGGGCCAAAATCAAAAAGAAAGAAGTATGTTTCCACCATGGCTCTCAAAGGTCAAGCCATTTTTTCTAGCAAAGGTGGAAGCCCTCCATTGGCAAGAGTGAGATAATATAATTTATGCATGATATGAGAAATACAACATCCAGCTAAGGGGTTGTTAAATCTTTTATTATCTTGATTTATGTCTTAGGCTTTAGGTGAGGTTATGAATTATTTAGTTTAATTTTGAATTGATTAATTGGATAAAAAAATTATTTCTTCTTGAGAGCTTAATCGCATCCAAGCCATTCAACAATCATCAAATAATTAAGAAACTAAAAAAATCATATCATCCTAATTGCACAATCATAAACATAACATCAATCAATTTATAAAATTAACATGAAAGAATAAGAGGTCAATGTGGTCGGGTTCCACTGCACAACCTAAAAAAGAAAAATGGATAGCCGAGCTCTACCCTTATACAACCTAGATTATAAATGAATAATTACAATTAAAAGGAATTCATGTTATGGGGGTGGGGACTTCATTTATTCAGGCTTTCTTTCTTCCATTTTCTTCTTTGATTTAGTTCACTCAAAAGAATGACATGGTACAAAAAGGACCTGACCTCTTTAACCAATGTTCATCCTAATCCCCCATAACATTCATTCCAAATCTTAATTGCAAAATTTACATCAAAATGGGAAAGGTAAATCTAACTAAATGCAAAACAAAGGTTAGCTAAACGTGCTGCATAACTCAAGCAGTTATATTAATAATTTGGACTTAGCACCTTGCACATGGGTAACCAAATCCACCTATCCTAATTTGGACTACACTTAGGGGGTTAAGCAACCTGCACATCAAAAGAATTTATATTCTTTTTATTTTTATAGTAGTCCCTTAAGCACAATCCCCTGCAGAAGACATGATTAGGCTAAGATCGCCCTATCATCCAGTCTACGCACATTCACCCTAACATCCAGTCTAAAATATTATACCATAAAACAAAATCGTGCATCAAACCATGCACCGCCCTAACATAGAGCTAGAAGTGGTGACTTAGCCTAATGTGTGTGTCATTTAAGGCTTGTGTGGCATGTCTTAGATAGGATTTAAGGTTGAAAATTTTTCAAATGTGAAAGATTCAATTTAGATGGTGGTTTCATTTTAAGTGATTTAGTTGAATTGTCAATTTTAGTTAGTGAATTGTCAATTTGATTTGCTCTGAAAGATTCAATTTAGATGGTGATTTCATTTTAAGTGATTTAATATATATAGTTGAATTAATCATATTTATTTATCATTTAGATTATTATTTAGATTTTAGTTTAATCATGTGATTTACATGTGTGAAATACTATCATAATACATATTGATTCCTTATATATATATATATATATATATATATATATATATATATATATATATATATATATATATATATATATATATATATATATATATATATATATATATATATATATATATATATATTTGTTGGATTAGTTTGCCAAGATAACTTGGAGCCCTCTTCTAAATTCTTATGGTTAATCCAATCATTTAAACAATTGCCAATGCATGCATTTTTTAATAGAAAGATCAAGGATTATCATTCCCTAATCAAATACACATATGTATGTATAAAAGACATAAGAAAGTTCATGTCATTGTTAAACTAAGGAAGTAAGGTAATCAAATGACCTCCTTGGGGCTAGCTAAAGCCTCGCATTCCCAGGGTGTCCAGACTATATACTACTTTTCTTAAATATATACACATGCATATTTAATTTGGAGAATGAAATCATGTGAAAAGGTTGTATTTTATTTTGACTGAATGGTTTACATGAATAAATTGAAGTTTTTATCCAAACCCTTATATTGAAATATATATATATATATATATATATATATATATATATATATATATATATATATATATATATATATATATATAAGATTGGAATCAAATAAAGTATGTGTCATTGTTAAACCAGGGAAATAAGGTAATCAAATGGCCTCCTTGGGGCTAGCTAAAGCCTTGCATTCCCAGGATGTCTAAGCTATATACCCCATTAACATTCTTACTTATACAAATCAATACATGGATAAAAGAAAATAAACTCCATTTCATACATGCTAGCAATAATTACATACACCTCTTATGTATTTATAACTAGCATTTATGATGCATATAATCTTTTGTTTATAAGTTTTAAAAAATATAAATTTGAATTTAGTAGTCATAATAGCCACACATATATTAAATTTAAATCAACGCATGCAAGCTTGATATAAAGGAAACCATTTTCTTTAATTAATTTTGTAAAGCATGTATGCATGAGTCAAAAGTCATTCAATAATTTAATGTGATTGGAAAGGAATAAATGAACACAAGCATATAATTTCTTTCAATTAAATTACTTCCTAAGTGCAATCACATTACATAAAAGGAATTAAAGGGAGCCAAAGCTTGTTAAAGCCACTTTTAATTCTATATTTGATTTGGTTTAGGAAATATGAGAATATGTTTGCTGGTCCTAAACCATTCTCATGATTGTGATTCAATTTAGTTTAATGCAAATATAATTAAGTTGATTTTATGATTTGATTAAATTATTGTATAAATTAAATCCATTAATTACCCATTTCCTACACTTTAACATAATTATCCAAGTAATTATGAGCCAACATATGATATGAAACCACATGGAAATTAAATCAGTAATGTGCCTAAGAAATGAAGGGGCCTAATGCAATTGGCTCACACTTATTGGTTAATTAAGCTAAAAGGGTTGATTAAGTATTTTTATAACCCTCCTACACATGTAATTTGATTATAATTTTCTTTAGAATTTTCTTAGGTTATTGAACACCTAAGAATCTACCCAAGAATTAAATGATTGAGTTCGGAATGATTTGGTTTTGAGTTTGATTAATTAAACAATTTAATGAGGTGATTAAGCCATTAATTAGTTGCAAATTGATTAAGAATTATCCAAATGAAGTAAACTTATAGGAAAATATTAGAAAAGAGGTCCTAATCTCATTTCCTATGTCCATTCATTATTTCATAATGATTATCCAACTTAATTATTAGATTCATTACTATTTAACATGTTAATTAATCATTTAATTAATTAAGAGAGATTAAGAATAAAATAAGCAATTCTCCTAATTAATCAATAAATAAATTCCAAGAAAATCATGGGAAGTAGAGGTCATTCCACTAATCAATCTCAGAAAGTTTAGAATTAATTGCTAGAGTAATTAGAGAGTAATTAGCTTAATTATATTTCTAATAAAACCCAAATTAAGTCAAAATCACTATTTAAAATTGATTTAATTAATTTTCTATTATTCTCCTTTAAATTACCTTTAAAATGAGTATTTATTTGTATTTTTTGGATTTTTCTATAATTAGTCATGAATTTTGAAATTTCATCATTAAAATTGAATTAATTAAGCCTAATTAAACTCCTAATCCTGTCGGGCCACATGGTGGCTAACGCGGCGTGCTTTCCACATGGCATGATGAGATTAGTTATTTAAGTTGTCACATCCATCGGCTAAGTTAGCTAGCGGCAGACGCACTTTCTCTATGGGTCGTTCGATCTAAGATCGGACGATCAAGATTAATCCTGCAGTTTATGCTAAGAATTACAGCGGATATAGCATGATTTGATCACAACCATCATTCTAATCACACAGAATGGACATAATATGATCCTTCTCCTTAGCAAGCGATGAAAGATGAACACTATTCATCTTTCCTCGTTCAATCTGAGCTCACCTGAGCTCGGATTGGGATCAAAATGATCCCACACCTTTGGAATGAGGGGGGATGCATATCCAACAGTCAAAATTGCATGGGATGACAATTCCCTTCAAAAAAGACCAACAAAAAATCCTCTATAGCTATGGTTTTGAACAATTACCTCATTAGAGGCTATCACGAGTGCTTCCAATGAAGGAGGTAGCTTCTAGTGTAGACGAAGTCTGGAAGGAATCCATTCTTGATTTGAAGTGGGTTGCTCGATCAACCAAGCTCCTTTTAATGGTGATCACTCTTGATTGAAGTGGCACTCCTGCTTAGAGGCTTGGGAAATGGTTGATTGAGCTCAACAGGTGTGGTGAGGGTGGGGTAAAAGGAATTTGGGTTTGGTGAAGTGAGGAGGGAGTATTGTTCAGAATTGGGTTCCCCTGTTTTGGCCTTACATGCAGAGGAGAAATGCCAATTGAAGGAGCTTTGGGAGACCTTATGAAGCTCTTTGAGGATTCAAAAAATGCTCTCTGGCTGAGTGGGAGTGAATTCTCTTCTTGTTTGAGTGAGAATGAGGGTGGTATATCTCCCTTGGATGGATGGTGGATGGTCGATTTGTCATTTTGGCTCATTGGCTTGGATTGGCTGATCGGTTTAAGCTAGAAAATGTTCCACATGGGTCATTTTGGGTGGAGGAGTGAGGGAGAGCGGCTGCCCATGTGATTGGAGAGTGAATTTGGTGAACTAAGTGTCCAAGGGTGATTGGGGAGGTCAATTTGGCCTCCCCTTGGGTCATGGTCAACCCAAGCTCATTGGGTTATGGTCAACCCAAGCTCATTAGGTCATGTTAACCACCATCCTTGGTGCCCATGTGGACCAATAGATGGGTGCCAAGCATCCTTGGGAAAGGAATGGCCAAATTCCAAGTGAATTTGGTCATGGGATACCCTTTGACCCAAGGGCAAAGTGTTCATTTGACTATGAGTTTGATTTGGATAGATTTGAAATGATTTTAAAATGGGTTTGGCCAAAATTCAAGTGATTTGGAGTTCATTTGATTTGATTTGGCTCAATTTGACCCATTTTCAAGTTGAGTCAAATTAAGTGACCAATTGGTCAAATTGGGTATAACCATGGGTTAGGTCAAGTTCAAATGATCATTTGGAGCCCATGGATATCATTGGTTTGGTTTAATTTGATTTAGATTTGGTTTTGGTTCATTTAGGTTTATTTGGGTCAAATGGGTCAAGTTGACCAATTTGACCCATTTCACCCAATTGGGTTAGGTCGTGAGTTGGTTTAGGCTTGGTTGACCATTGAAAATGTATTGCAAGCTTTAGTTTCAATCCATTTGGCACATTGTGAATTTTGGCTTGTTCTCATTTGGGCTAAGTGTTGACTTGGTCAAAAGCTAGGTTTGACTTGGTTTAACCTAATTTGAGTGATTATTCATTCTAGGATGATTGTTGATCTGAATGTGATTGGCTTGGTTCAACCCAATTCAAGTTGGATTAGAACTTGGTTCAATAAGGGTCTTTAGGCTACTTTAGGTTAAGTGGACCTAAAAGGGTGAATTAGCTTGATCATGGCTAGATTCAAGTTTGGTTGAACTCACATATGTACTTATGATGGAAATATAAATCCAATTGCAAGTGGTTTAGAGTCAAATGGGTTTTGGTTCATTTGACAATTTCAAGTCAAAAGGATAAACATGGGTTTGACTTGGGTTAGTTTGATTTTGGCTTGGTGATTGTAGTTTATGTTTATATTTGGGCATGTGATCGAAGGAGTGATTGTTTGAAGAGAAAAATCTAAGGGTTTGGATTGATTTGAGAATTATTTGGCTAAATCCAACAAATTGGCTTAAAGGATATAAATTGGGTTTGGATTTGAGTTATGAATTTATATTGATTTGATTTTGACCATTTGAATTTATATTTCATTTATATTTATGAAGATAAATGAGAATATAAATGATTCATAAGAGAATCATGTGAATTAGGAGTGATTTGATTGTGAATTTGGTTAAGGTGGGTCAAAAAGTTTGAAAAAGGGATTTTGATTTTGTTTGATTTATATTCATTTGATTTGGATGATTTGGATGTCAATTTCATTTATAGCTATGAATACAAATGATGGAATAAGTGATTTATAAAGAAATCACTTGGCTTTGGGTTGATTTGAAGGGTTTAGCTAAGCTTTTGGATGTGATTCATAAGGCTTAGGAAGGTTTTGAATTTGGAATTGATCATGGGTTTCAATCATCTTGAATTGGAGTTGGATTTGAAATTGATTTTGGATTTGAATCATTTGGGATTGGAATTAAATTTGGAGTTGATTTTGGATTTGAGAAACTCAATTGAGTTGGGATTGATTTGAGATTTGAGAAAATCAATTGAGTTGGAATTGATTTGAGATTTGATTTGGATTGGTTTGAAGGAGTATACATGGGCTAGATTTGAGCTATAGGGTAAGTGGTTTCCTTAAATCCCTAATGCATAGCCTAATCCTATGATAAACCCTTCTAAGTCTCTAAGGTTAGGTTAAGTGTTTACTAAATCACTAGAAGTCTCTCAAGACTAAGAAACTCTTAGTATTTGGAGGAGTCATATGTCTAAGATGGAGAAGTTGAGAGCTCACTCCTAAAGTGAGGTCAACAAGGACTTAAGTGGCACCTGCAAGTAAAAGTATATGCTTATTTTTTATTATTATTACATCAACCCCTTAAGCATAATTCCATATAAAAATATCATTAGTCTAATATAGCCTTAACATTCAGACTACGCACATATAATCCTAACATCTAGTTTAAAATATTACATCACAAAATAAAACATTACATCATAACATTCACCATCTAACCTAAAACTAGGATTAGTGACTTAGCATTCTAATGTGTGTGAGGCTTAGTGTGGTATGTCTCAATTGGGCTTTAGAGTTATAATTTTCTCATATTTGAATATTCAAATCATTAATTAAAGGTGGTTATGCTTTAAGTTGTATATAGAAAACTATAAAAGTGCGCTTTATTTTACCAAGAAAGTTGGGCAATCAAAAGGCCCACTAGAGACTACTTAAAGTCTTGCATTCCTGGGGTGTCTAGACTATATACTTGTTGATCCATACACACATACATACATATAAGTATAAAGATGAAGGTAGGAAACGTTTTAGATTATTTTAAAACATGAAAAATAAAAGTTGCACTTTGATATGTCACTTGTAATAAATCTTATATGTATAAAGTTAGGATTTGGATTACTTAATTAACAATCATGTCACATTATTTGAAGAAAATAATTTGAGATTTATTAGTGATAATAACCATACTATCTTTGATCCAACATCATGAAATTGAATGCAAACCCCCATTTTTAAAAAAAAAAAAAATTTAAATTTGAAACATAGTGAAATAAATGAAATATGAATTTATATATAATTGAAGCAAAACAAATAAACATTATCAAATGACTTATTTGGCTTCATTAAGGCCTAAGAACAACCATGATAAATAAATATCTCTTAAGTCAATTCAAGTTCTTTAAAACTTAATTTCAAGGTTTGAGTTATTTAAACCTAAAGAGGAGAAGAAATGATTAAGAATTAACCCATGCCACCTCTATTCATTAATTGATTTAACATTATCTTAAGTGATTTTTATAAAATTAATGTTAATTAAGCTCTTAATCCAATTAAGCCCAAAGAGGCCTATGAAATTAATTAACCTTTGCATATACGCCTAAAAATCATGAAACAACTAATAGAGATGCATAAGCATAAAATAAACATGTCCTAAAGTTTATAATGCAATTAGGCTTATAATTAAGGCTTAATTAAATAAATAGGATGAAAACCAAAAGAAAATTAATAGTTACTTTGAAATACCTAAAATAATTAGAATTTTGATTTAGTAAATTACTCTTTGGTTATTGAACATAAATAGGAATTAATTAGAATTATTACTGATTTTAGTTAATTATTATGAAATTTTTCAATTTTTAATTAATTATAAATTTAATTAATTAATTAAAGGCTAATTAAGATGATTTTAAAAAAATTAGGACCAGAAGTCACAGTTATTTTATTTGGTCATCCTAACTGTTTACAAGATTAATCAATCTTCCTTAATTAATTTCATAATTTTTTTATTTTTTATAATTATTAAATACATAAAAGTGATAATTAAGCTCTGAAATTTTGAATTTTCAAAATCTCTAAGCAAATGGACTTCAAAAAATTATGGGAGGTAGAAGTCATCCCATAGGTTAGTCAACCCAAATTTCAACCCATTTAGCCAAGCAAATAGGGATTAATTAAGCTAATTACTTAAAAATTCAAACTTTAATTATTCACTATTCACTAGGTTAAACAAGGGGCTTTTATTTTTCTTTGATTCTCTTCTATCTAAGCTATCCAAAATGGGTTTATTTGCATTTTTTTTAAATTTTTAATAATTAGTTATGATATTTTTGAAGTTTTGATTAATTAAAATGTATTTTAAACCCTAATTAAACCATTTACACAATCGGTGTCACACGGCCGCTGACATGGCAGAGCTTTCTATGTGGCATACCCTTTACAACACAGAGAGAAATAAACATGATCCCAATTTGTATTAAAATCATTGACCAAAGTGCTAAAAGTTCGGACAACATCACAGCCATAAGATATTGTAATGGATTTACCCTTGAAATTAGATTCACTTAAAGCATGTAATGCCTTAGTTTTGAGCGGTAAAAACTATGGCCAATCAATGTTTTTTAATAGCCAGACAATTCATTTTCACCAAGATGAGTCCATGGCTTAGATAATAAAGGCCATTTTCTATCCTTCCTTCATTGACTTGGGCTAGTAAAGCCCCAAGTGATTCATCTAAAGTGGTAGTATACATGATTAATTTCTTTCTTGGAATTGGAGCAGCCAAAATAGGAGGGTTCAATAAATATTATTTTAAGCTTTCAAACGCATTTTGACACTTTTCATCCCAAATAAATTTAGAATCTTTCTTTGTCAATGTTGCGAATGGTTGGCATCTTTCTAATAAATTTGATATGAACCTCCTTAAGTACAGAGCCTTCCCTAGAATGATCTTAATTGTGTAAGACTTCTAGGTGGTGGTATTTCTATAATAGCTTTTATTTTTTCAAGATAAATTTCTATCCCACAGTGCCTCACTACAAACCCTAATAACTTCAGTGAAGCTACTCCAAAAGAACATTTGAAGGGATTCATTTTTAGGTTGTAATGGCGCAACCATTCAAAAATAATTGGTAAATCATATAAATGATCTTTCTTTTTCTTACTTTTAATGACTAGATCATCGATGTAGCATGAATTGATTGTGAATTAAGTCATCAAAGATTTTAGTCATGGCCCTTTGATAGGAAGCCCCAAAATTTTTGAGACTGAATGGCATGACCATATAGAAAAATATACGCATAGGAGTTCTAAATGTCATATGTTTTTCATCCTCTAGAGCCATCTTTATTTGGTTATACCTAGATGATCTTTCTATAAATGAAAAGATCTCATGGGTGAGGCTGTATCCACCATAAGTTCAAGTATCAATAATGCATACTCATCTTTGGGACATGCCTTATTCAAGTCTTGAAAATCAACACAAATGCATATTTCGTTCTTTTCTTCTGTGGATAATTCTTGCTAGCCATGAAGGATACTATTCTTCTTATATAAAGCCATCTTCAATTAATTTTTTAACCTCACTGATGACTTATTATTTAATTTCTAGATGCATTCGTCTAGGAGCTTGCTTCATTGAAATTGCATTAGGTTGAATCTCTAGTTTAAGAACTACACCATAAGAAGATAAACCTGGCATCTCCTCATAATGTCACATGAAGCAATCTTTATATTTATATAGTAGGTTGATCAACTCTTTGAAATCTTATGGACCAAATAATGAACTAATGAAAGTTGATCTCGAGTCTTCCTCAATTGCTAAGTTGATTTCACTTAATTCGTAATAGAGGATTTTATTTCTTCTTCAAATTTTGGAGGTGCATTCTGAACTAAGCAATCATCTAGATCATCTGATGTTTCAAGACATGATCCTTCTGAAGGATTAGATAGGATCCTAAAAAGCTTATCAGACTCCATATGATTTCTTATCGCTGAGAAATGTTCATTATCATCTAAGGGTCCAATGATACCAAATCCCAATACAAACTTTGGATTTAAAATTTTTATTTTTTGTATTTAATAATCATTTAATGAGTTGAGTTGCCTTAAACCAAACGCGTTAAGAATTAAACCACACTTTATAGCATTTTTTATACACATGGGATACCAATCAAATAGAGTTCTATTATTTCATTTGAAGATTAATCTTCATGCTTTACACTTCCGATGACTTGGGTACATAATAAATTTTAACACTCTTCCACCATCTCCTAAGATTATGCGCTACTTTAACTTCTAACCGTAAGATTTTATTTTGAGATAAAGGAGTTCAATTAAAGTATCCACATATTTTTTTATCTTTCAAAGTTGATAAATCAGGATCATACTTTAATGCTTACATTTGTTTATCATCATTATCTAATTCTAATGAAATTTTAAATTTTATTAAGGCATATTTTTGATTAGAATCTTCATCAGATCTATATTCCAAATCACTTTAGATTATTGAAGGTTCTTTTTTTTCCTCCTTTTTTTTCTTTTCTTTTTTTCTTTTCATTTGTTATGACATTTTCTTTTCTTTTCTTTGATGCTTCAATAATACTAAATTACATAGGATCAAATACTCTCTTTGAGGTATTTTATTAGCATGTTGGATTTCCTAAAGTAAAAAAAAGCAAGTAGAGGAGAGAGTAATGATTTTCAAAAATGGGAACCAAGGCTTTAGAATAAAAAATTCACATCTTAGGGTCTTATTTATATATATCGGATCTAGCACTACAACACTACATTGACAATGTCGAGGCGCTAGCTTCTGGTTTTTAAGATTTAGGACCGTAACCACATGGTACCTAGGCACTAGTCACCAGTCAAAATAGTTATTGTATCGATCAGAAGAGCACTTATTATTATTTATTATAATTAATTTTATAATCGATCGAAACTAAAAAGCTCATCAAACATTGATGTAGTGATGTGACGCTCTGACATAGTGTCATAGTGCTAGTCAAAAACTTTGTCATTTCAAATTAAAAGCGTCGTGATGCCAAATAGCTAGTGCCAATGTGTATTTCGTGTATTTCTATGTCTTTCCACAAATATGGACACAACTGAGGTGTTAAACCCTTAATATTGTTCATTTTGAACAAAACAATTTTATTATTAACTCAATGGCGGCTTCTTGCAATTGTTTGATTTTGATTCCATCAAATCATAGCTAAGTTCATGCTCAATAGCATAAACCCTTGTTTCAACCTCAGCAATTTTATGATTGATATTCCCAAAGATTTTCCAGTTCCATTTCCTGAAAGTAGTTGCCATAAGCTTGTGAAGCTTCCAAAGTTTAGTCTAATGATTAGGATGGTTTTTTTTTTTTGCCTTCCAAGCATCTTTAACACAACTCAAGTAATTTGGGTAATGTGTCCACATATTAAAGAACATGAGGGAGGAGTTCTTTGGCTTGGAGGTCATAAGGATGGTGAGCAAAAAGGGGTTGTAATCAGATGCAGTCTTGTTTAAGTACTTGACAAAGGAATGGTGGATGAAATTTAGCAATTTATCATTGACAAGGATTCTATCAAGCCTTTCATAAGTATTGCCTCTATTCCAAGTGTGAGGAGATCAAAAAAATCCCAAATCATAGAGTCTTGTACTAGTGATAGATTCAAAAAATTCCTTTATAGGACCACTCTTAGGCCTCCTTCCTCCCTACTTTTCAAAAGAATTCAAAATCATATTCATGTCACCTCCAACAAGTCAACTAGTATTACATCCAACAGTAATGCATTGTATCTTCTCCCATAGATCTCTTCCGATTTGAGCAACAAACATAAATAAAAGTGAAATGGATAGTAGTATCAAAATAAGACTTAGATACATGAATGAACTGAGGATCATCTATAAGGATTTGAACTTGGATATTGCTTCTCCAGAATAGCCAAATCTTACTAAAGCAATTGAAATATATGTTAAGTTTGCCAAATCTCCTTTTATATTATTTATGTTATCCTTGTGAACCATTGGTTCCAAAATAGTGAAGTATCAAGTTTATAGGATTTGATGAGTTGCTTGAGATGATTAGAGGTATCCAACTTGGCAATGCCTTTAATATTTCATATTAATGTGCTAATCATAAGATAAGGTTCTTCCTCCTATAACTCTGAGGAATCTTGTCATCCAGTGTGGCAAGGATTCCATCATTTGAATTAGAGGTCGTAATAAGAAAAGCAACATGATTGATATTCTTCAGATGTTATGTTTCAATGTTTATGAAAATCCTATAATTTGTGTAAATTTGTGACATGCTTATGTAATTTGCATGTAATTTTGTGATATGTATTAATGGAGGAAAGGTGAGAATTATAGTTAATTTATTTAAATAATTAATTAAACATGGGGTCAATGCTTGTCCCCATCCCCACCACTCTCTCCCAACTTCTCTCTTCACTTATAAATGAATGAGTGTCATACCAAAAACATTGATTGTTTTGAAATTTTGGTTGACATTTTCAAGCAATATTGCTAGAGAATTGTTCATGGTCAGAATTGGCCAACAAATAAAGAAGGATAGTTTCATGATCTTTACAACAACGCTACTTTAGTGAGTATCCTATTTTTATGTGTTGATATTTTTATAAAAGTTATATTGTTTTATTTTATCGACGATATGTAGAAAAATTATTCTCCATAATTTTCCTCCAGTTAAATGCCAAAATCTATTCCCTTAATCTGATTGTTGTGTTTGCTTAGTGTGCATAAAATTTAAATAAATTTTGTGAAATTCTCTATAATTATAGTTGACTCTTTTATCTTTCATTTCCCGGTCAAAATGGTATTTAATTCTAGTTTTTTCCAAGTTTAATCAACCTTAAGTGTTATTCTTGCTATTTAACTAAACAATTTTTTCAATGACCATTCCTAAGTGAAATTAATAAAAAATACCTACACCCCATACAAATTCATAAAACTTTCAAAGTCATCGATACGCTTCCCTATCTACAAATTATTTAATGTTGCATGTGAGTCGAAGTATTGCAGAGGGAGTTTTAATTATTTGAAGTTAAGTATCTAGAATTGAGTATGTTTTTTATCTTATGTTGGCCGACCCTAAATCACTATGTAACTTGTATACCACTCTGAACTACTTTCCTAAGATCTTTCTAACACTCTAGGCATCTTAGGATAGCTCCATCCACCATTTAAGTCACTAAGTGTGTATCTATCATCTACTACCACTAAGCCAATTGATGAAGGTGTATAAGATAATTTTTTGATTATATCAACATAAATTTAGTTGAATCAATTTTTTAAAAATTCTATTTAATAGTAAGTTTCAATTGATAGCTAAAAAGACATCTTTGAGGAGGTTCTTTGCCAGCTTTATTAAGATGGATAAGAGTATTCATGAGGTGGATTGATATATATTCAACTAGATTTCCCCTAACATCACATTAGGATATTTAAATATGAGTTCCACTTCCTATTAACTCAAGCTTTCATAGTTAATTACCCCTCTTACCATAGTAAGAGAGCACTCACCACTAGGTTGGAAAATAAATATATCTTTCTGATATTAATTGGTGTCTAACGATGCATAATATGGCATTAATGATTTTCATTTAACTTAAAGCATATATTGGGAGAATGATGACACCCGATCAAGATCCCATGATTTGGTCATCCCAGGCTATTGTGGTCTACTTAGCAGGAGAACTAGTTCTTGAAGAATCCTTATCATGTACCATGGGTTGCATCATCTAAAGTGTTCTTGTAGACCTAGGGTGATATTTGTCTAAGGTGATAAATTTAAGTCGACCTTAGCTAACAAAAGGCTTTTTGCCTATTAAATATATTCTATAATTCATATCTCAAGAAGCAAAGCCATTAGAAAACATATGGGCTATTATCATGACTGAAATATAGTGATGCTATGTAGATGCCAAGCCACCCGGTTAGAGGGTTCAAGTAGTATTTGCATTTTATGTGGTGTCGTTTGGGGAAAAGCCACGTACACAAAGGATACAGGCCACATCTTTACTAATATAAGATTATTTAAGTGTGAATATAGTTATATATTTAATTTGATATTAGCTCTTTTGTGATCAAAGGTTTTCTTAGCTTATTATCCTTGACAAATAATGATGGATGGGTGGATGATCGTTTACTTTAAGTTACGATGAATTTCATCTAATTTAAATATATCCTCTTCAAATGAATTTTACAATTAACATGACCATCATTGGAGAATGATTAGGTTTTGTTGACCCAAAACCCAGTCATAATACCCAATCAAGAATATAACTCATGAAGCATCCTCAAACAGTAGACTTAAATAATTGTTATTATGCTAGGGCTCAAGTGAAAAATTAAAATTTATTTCATATTTAGGATAACTACACTAAAAAATATGGCACCTACATGTTGTATCACCTTAGCCGCATGGTTAACGCAGCCAATTATCAATCATGTTAACTATTTGAACAATGCTTAAGTGTTGATGGTTTAGTTTAGCATCAATCAAAAGTCGGTTGGATAAGCGACGCATAAGCACTTTAAAAGTGTGAGATAAATTTTTTTATCAGTATCTATGCATTTATTTGTATATGTCCTTTTGTTTGTCATTTGGAAAGCTCCAAGATTTAAAATCTGTGGTAGCCGCACTCAAATTTTAGCGCCTAAGCACTACCAGCCTATAGGACATAAGCTTAAGACCCGAGGGCTTGGTGCTACGATGCTTGGTAAGTGGCACGATTGCACTATGAGTTCAATTTAAAATAGAATATGAATGCATTAATATTGTTCATTAAATGTCTATTTCGAGAATACAATGCCTCGGTGTTGTATCAGCGCTATGGGATGTCTGCCTGAGTTTCATTTTCTTGAGGACGAAGCATCTCAACACTAGAATATTAGCGCCACGATGCTATTTCATTAATATCCTTTTTTTGGAGAAATTTAAAAATTTTGGCGGCATAACGCCATATAATCTGATATTTACACCTTTTTTTTAATTCATTAACACTCTTCTCCCTTATTTCGGATCTAAGATCAATGGAGGGAGGGTTTCATTTCACACTAGAACTAAGTTCAACTGTTGAACATACTTCTAGACATGATACCTCAGCATTATGGTAATGGCTCTGCGCCACTGTGTTAAGTAGATGAAACCCGAGAGCATAGCGCCTCAACGCTAAGTATTCAATGTCTCGACGCTATGAGGCAAAGCGCCAACGACTTCATTCTCTAGAGCTTAGTGCCTCAACGCTTTGGTGCTGCAGCGCCACGAAATGGAAATGCACATATCGAATGAAAATTTCGTTAGAGTAACACTTTAACAGTGCAAGAATTCACACTTGTAAGTGCAAAAGCCCTCTTCTCCCTTGTTCCAAATCCAAGATCAACGGAGGGAGGGTGCTCTTCTCACGCCAAAGCCAAGTTCAACGGCGGACTTCAAATTTGATGTTTCTTGAGATTTGTGTGCCTAAAATATTTTTAACATAATTAGGTTCTTCTCTCTTTCTCCAGATCCAAAATTGATAGAGGGAGGACTATCGTCCAAGATCAATGGTGGAAATCATAAATTGGTATTTGCAATGATTTTCTCCCTTTATTTCAGTCATTTTGCGAGAATAGAGTGTAGAGAGTACAGAAAGCATAGAGAGGATATACAATAAAGAGAGTGCAAAGAAATGCCCAAGCTATAGTGGAGAGTAAGAGGAAAAAGGAAGACCTAGGGGACAATTCTCCTCTCATTATAGAAGATTGTCCACTAATGGGGCAATATTTCGCTCCATAATCGTTCACATTGCTCCTCCTTGTGCGGTTATTGCTGTTAGGGCGAGAATGATAATTTTCTTACTTTTAAAACTAAAGTTTGTCGTGACAACGCCTCGGCGCTAGCCTCACAGCACCGCGACACGTTGTAATTTACGTAAGCAACCAGCGAGGGCAGTTTGGGTTTCTAGATGTCATAAGACGGCGATAGCGCCTAGGCATCGTGGCGCTCTAGGCTAGAATATTTTATTCTCTCTTTTTTTTAATGAAAATACCAATACTACAAAATAAAAAATATAATTGAAATGAAAAGGTTTTTAGAAATAAGTTATATAATGTAAGTTGTATTCTGATAAGTAAGGTCAAGTTAGTTGCATAAGGATGCATACAAATAGATGGTAAATCTTTTGAGGAATCATTTAAACCTTTAGTAAGATTAGAAAAATTTGATTGCTCTTAATATATGTGCTTTAGAAATCTTAATTTCTTAGATGGAATCATGAGAATTTTTCTTAAATTATAAACCAAAATATTTTTGTTGAACAATCCTCACATTTTGAAAATATAAATTATCCAAATTATTAGGAGTGTGTATTTCTTGGTTAAAACCAAAAATTCAAATCGAAATGGATTGAATTTTTTTAGTTTGGATCGATTTTATATATGTTATTTTGATTTTAATTTTAAATTTTGAATATTTGGATTTTGATTTTGAATCCACTTTGTATCTTATTAAACCAATTAAATTGAAATTTTATAATATTAGTTTTACTTTTGAATAGATATCATTATGCATTTAAATTTTGAGTGACACAAATAAAATATTTAAATTATAATTTAGCCAAATAAAATATAATATGTCAATTTCTAAGACTTTAAGGTATATTTAATTATTTTGATTGGGTATTATTATTCTTATTCATTTTAAAAGAAGTTCATAAGATCATTAATTCATAATTTCTATTTTTCCTAAATCGAACCAAAAATATGTGGAAAAAAAAAATTCATTGGATCAGCTCAGTTTATGTTAAATATTAAATGGTTCAATTTTTCAAATTTTGCATTCCAATCCAATTGATAGAGAACTAATTTATCTAATTTGACTGAATGCACTCCCCTACAAATTATATATTTAACTTAAATAAAGAATTATATTGATGAAACAAACTCCTATAGTATGGCCCAATAAATTAGATTTATTTTAAATAATCATAATTTTATAAAGAGTGGAGATATATTATTGAATATACACTTTGTGTATCATACAATTTGATTTGATTATAATAAAACTTATTATGTGCAAACTAACAAGTTTGTTAAGATAGACATAAATAATCATGATTATTATTATAAAATTTAGATTTTTCTTGATAACAAATATTTGATTAAAACTACTAATATTCATTTTCAAGAAATTTATCATACTCAATAAGTTAAGACAAATCAAGCGATAATTTCTAGATCTAGTACCTTTAAGTTACAATTTATAATAAATTTGACAAATGTGCTCTCTATAGAAATAATAAAATTTTAATCACATTTTATAATTTAATTCAACATAAAATTATTTTATCATAAATCAATAATGACCAATTTTAATTTTTCTAAATCATACACATTATTCTTTTCTTGAAACTTCAAATAGCATAACTCACTCATTTTTTATTTTTATTTTTTGCAAAATCCTAGACGCAAAAAAAATAAATATACATATTATTGCAACATTTTATTTTATTTCCCAACATTTTATTAAATTTATTTATCAATAAATTCAATTATATGGTATTATCATTTTTAATCAAGTTAATCTTAATTTATTTGTAAAATAAAATATAAATTAGAATTACATTCATGAATATCATGGCTGGATGTTTTTCTTTAACTTCTCAAAACAAAATATAGATTAGAATTACATTCATTGCCAGTGCTAATTCATATTTATCTCCATTTCAAAGATTTTAGCCCGTTCATCGTATCGAACATCACCAGGTAATAATTTTTACCTTATACATCAGATATTTAAAAGGAATTTCATTAAGCCCGCCTGAGCAAAAGAAAAGGTAACATTTTCCTGAATTTACCAAACATTAAATTTGAATTGTTTGCCGCATAAGTCAATTCAAACAAAAAAATAATAAATCATTTATTTCATAACATTTTCCTATGTCCATTCATTATTTCATAATGATTATCCAACTTAATTATTAGATTCATTACTATTTAACATGTTAATTAATCATTTAATTAATTAAGAGAGATTAAGAATAAAATAAGCAATTCTCCTAATTAATCAATAAATAAATTCCAAGAAAATCATGGGAAGTAGAGGTCATTCCACTAATCAATCTCAGAAAGTTTAGAATTAATTGCTAGAGTAATTAGAGTAATTAATTATATTTCTAATAAAACCCAAATTAAGTCAAAATCACTATTTAAAATTGATTTAATTAATTTTCTATTATTCTCCTTTAAATTACCTTTAAAATGAGTATTTATTTGTATTTTTGGATTTTTCTATAATTAGTTATGAATTTTGAAATTTCATCATTAAAATTGAATTAATTAAGCCTAATTAAACTCTAATCCCGTAGCCACATGGTACGCGCGTCTTTCCACGCGTGATGATTAGTTAAGTTGTCACATCCATCGGCTAAGTTAGCTAGCGGCAGACGCACTTTCTCTATGGGTCGTTCGATCTAAGATCGGACGATCAAGATTAATCCTGCAGTTTATGCTAAGAATTACAGCGGATATAGCATGATTTGATCACAACCATCATTCTAATCACACAGAATGGACATAATATGATCCTTCTCCTTAGCAAGCGATGAAAGACGAACACTATTCATCTTTCCTCGTTCAATCTGAGCTCACCTGAGCTCGGATTGGGATCAAAATGATCCCACACCTTTGGAATGAGGGGGGATGCATATCCAACAATTGCATGGGATGACAATTCCCTTCGAAAAAGACCAACAAAAAATCCTCTATAGCTATGGTTTTGAACAATTACCTCATTAGAGGCTATCACCAGTGCTTCCAATGAAGGAGGTAGCTTCATCTAGTAGAGACGAAGTCCTGTTGAAGGAATCCGTTCTTGATTTGAAGTGGGTTGCTCGATCAACCAAGCTCCTTTTTAATGGTGATCACTCTTGATTGAAGTGGCACTCCCGTTGCTTAGAGGCTTGGGAAATGGTTCGATTGAGCTCAACGAGGTGTGGTGAGGGTGTGGGTAAAAGGAATTTGGGTTTGGTGAAGTGAGGAGGGAGTACTGTTCAGAATTGGGTTCCCCTGTTTTGGCCTTACATGCAGAGGAGAAATGCCAATTGAAGGAGCTTTGGGAGACCTTATGAAGCTCTTTGAGGATTCAAAAATGCTCTGGGAGTGGGAGTGAATTCTCTTCTTGTTTGAGTGAGAATGAGGGTGGTATATCTCCGCCTCCTTGGATCAGATGGTGGATGGCTGATTTGTCATTTTGGCTCATTGGCTTGGATTGGCTGATCGGTTTAAGCTAGAAAATGTTCCACATGGGTCATTTTGGGTGGAGGAGTGAGGGAGAGCGGCTGCCCATGTGATTGGAGAGTGAATTTGGTGAACTAAGTGTCCAAGGGTGAGGAGGTCAATTTTCCTCCATGGTCAACCCAAGCTCATTGGGTTATGGTCAACCCAAGCTCATTAGGTCATGTTAACCACCATCCTTGGTGCCCATGTGGACCAATAGATGGGTGCCAAGTGGCCTTGGGAAAGGAATGGCCAAATTCCAAGTGAATTTGGTCATGGGATACCCTTTGACCCAAGGGCAAAGTGTTCATTTGACTATGAGTTTGATTTGGATAGATTTGAAATGATTTTAAAATGGGTTTGGCCAAAATTCAAGTGATTTGGAGTTCATTTGATTTGATTTGGCTCAATTTGACCCATTTGGGTCAAGTTGAGTCAAATTGGGTTAGGTTGACCAATTGGTCAAATTGGGTATAACCATGGGTTGGTTCAAATGATCATTTGGAGCCCATGGATATCATTGGTTTGATTTAATTTGATTTAGAGGTTTTGATTCATTTAGGTTTATTTGGGTCAAATGGGTCAAGTTGACCAATTTGACCCATTTCACCCAAAGGTTAGGTGAGTTGGTTTAGGCTTGGTTGACCATTGAAAATGTATTGCAAGCTTTAGTTTCAATCCATTTGGCACATTGTGAATTTTGGCTTGTTCTCATTTGGGCTAAGTGTTGACTTGGTCAAAAGTTAGGTTTGACTTGGTTTAACCTAATTTGAGTGATTATTCATTCTAGGATGATTGTTGATCTGAATGTGAGGCTTGGGTGGCCTTGGTTCAACCCAATTCAGGTTGGATTAGAACTTGGTTCAATAAGGGTCTTTAGGCTACTTTAGGTTAAGTGGACCTAAAAGGGTGAATTAGCTTGATCATGGCTAGATTCAAGTTTGGTTGAACTCACATATGTACTTATGATGGAAATATAAATCCAATTGCAAGTGGTTTAGAGTCAAATGGGTTTTGGTTCATTTGACAATTTCAAGTCAAAAGGATAAACATGGGTTTGACTTGGGTTAGTTTGATTTTGGCTTGGTGATTGTAGTTTATGTTTATATTTGGGCATGTGATCAAGGAGTGATTGTTTGAAGAGAAAATCTAAGGGTTTGGATTGATTTGAGAATTATTTGGCTAAATCCAACAAATTGGCTTAAAGGATATATAATTGGGTTTGGATTTGAGTTATATTATTGATTTGATTTTGACCATTTGAATTTATATTTCATTTATATTTATGAAGATAAATGAGAATATAAATGATTCATAAGAGAATCATGTGAATTAGAGTAATTTGATTGTGAATTTGGTTAAGGTGGGTCAAAAAGTTTGAAAAGGGATTTTGATTTTGTTTGATTTATATATTTGATTTGATGATTTGGATGTCAATTTCATTTATAGCTATGAATACAAATGATGGAATAAGTGATTTATAAAGAAATCACAGCTTTGGATTGATTTGAAGGGTTTAGCTAAGCTTTTGGATGTGATTCATAAGGCTTAGGAAGGTTTTAATTTGGAATTGATCATGGGTTTCAATCATCTTGAATTGGAGTTGATTTGAAATTGATTGGATTTGAATCATTTGGGATTGGAATTAAATTTGGAGTTGATTTTGGATTTGAGAAACTCAATTGAGTTGGGATTGATTTGAGATTTGAGAAAATCAATTGAGTTGGAATTGATTTGAGATTTGATTTGGATTGGTTTGAAGGAGTATACATGGGCTAGATTTGAGCTATAGGGTAAGTGGTTTCCTTAAATCCCTAATGCATAGCCTAATCCTATGATAAACTCTTCTAAGTCTCTAAGGTTAGGTTAAGTGTTTACTAAATCACTAGAAGTCTCTCTCAAAACTAAGAAACTCTTAGTATTTGGAGGAGTCATATGTCTAAGATGGAGAAGTTGAGAGCTCACTCCTAAAGTGAGGTCAACAAGGACTTAAGTGGCACCCGCAAGTAAAAAGTATATGCTTATTTTTTATTATTATTACATCAACCCCTTAAGCATAATTCCATATAAAAATATCATTAGTCTAATATAGCCTTAACATTCAGACTACGCACATATAATCCTAACATCTAGTTTAAAATATTACATCACAAAAATAAAACATTACATCATAACATTCACCGTCCTAACCTAAAACTAGGATTTGACTTAGCATTCTAATGTGTTAGGCTTAGTGTGGTATGTCTCAATTGGGCTTTAGAGTTACAATTTTCTCATATTTGAATATTCAAATCATTAATTAAAGGTGGTTATGCTTTAAGTTGTATATAGAAAACTATAAAAGTGCGTGCCTTTATTTTACCAAGAAAGTTGGGCAATCAAAAGGCCCACTAGAGACTACTTAAAGTCTTGCATTCCGGGTGTCTAGACTATATACTTGTTGATCCATACACATACATACATATAAGTATAAAGATGAAGGTAGAAACGTTTTAGATTATTTTAAAACATGAAAAATAAAAGTTTTGATATGTCACTTGTAATAAATCTTATATGTATAAAGTTAGGATTTGGATTACTTAATTAACAATCATGTCACATTATTTGAAGAAAATAATTTGAGATTTATTAGTGATAATAGCCATACTATCTTTGATCCAACATCATGAAATTGAATGCAAACCCCCATTTTTTTAAAAAAAAAAATTTAAATTTGAAACATAAGCGCGTGAAATAAATGAAATATGAATTTATATATAATTGAAGCAAAACAAATAAACATTATCAAATGACTTATTTGGCTTCATTAAGGCCTAAGAACAACCATGATAAATAAATATCTCTTAAGTCAATTCAAGTTCTTTAAAACTTAATTTCAAGGTTTGAGTTATTTAAACCTAAAGAGGAGAAGAAATGATTAAGAATTAACCCATGCCACCTCTATTCATTAATTGATTTAACATTATCTTAAGTGATTTTTATAAAATTAATGTTAATTAAGCTCTTAATCCAATTAAGCCCAAAGAGGCCTATGAAATTAATTAACCTTTGCATATAACCTAAAATCATGAAACAACTAATAGAGATGCATAAGCATAAAATAAACATGTCCTAAAGTTTATAATGCAATTAGGCTTATAATTAAGGCTTAAATAAATAAATAGGATGAAAACCAAAAAGAAAATTAATAGTTACTTTCGAAATACCCTAAAATAATTAGAATTTTGATTTAGTAAATTACTCTTTGGTTATTGAACATAAATAGGAATTAATTAGAATTATTACTGATTTTAGTTAATTATTATGAAATTTTTCAATTTTTAATTAATTATAAATTTAATTAATTAATTAAAGGCTAATTAAGATGATTTTAAAAAAAATTAGACCGAAGTCAGTTATTTTATTTGGTCATCCTAACTGCTTACAAGATTAATCAATCTTCCTTAATTAATTTCATAATTTTTTTTATAATTATTAAATACATAAAAGTGATAATTAAGCTTTTGAAATTTTGAATTTTCAAAATCTCTAAGCAAATGGACTTCAAAAAATTATGGGAGGTAGAAGTCATCCCATAGGTTAGTCAACCCAAATTTCAACCCATTTAGCCAAGCAAATAGGGATTAATTAAGCTAATTACTTAAAAATTCAAACTTTAATTATTCACTATTCACTAGGTTAAACAAGGGGCTTTTATTTTCTTTGATTCTCTTATCTAAGCTATCCAAAATGGGTTTATTTGCATTTTTTTTAAATTTTTAATAATTAGTTATGATATTTTTGAAGTTTTGATTAATTAAAATGTATTTTAAACCCTAATTAAACCATTTACACAATCGGTGTCACACGGCCGCTGACATGGCAGAGCTTTCTATGTGGCATACCCTTTACAACACAGAGAGAAATAAACATGATCCCAATTTGTATTAAAATCATTGACCAAAGTGCTAAAAGTTCAGACAACATCACGCAGGCCATAAGATATTGTAATGGATTTACCCTTGAAATTAGATTCACTTAGTGTGAAAGCATGTAATGCCTTAGTTTTTGTAAAAAATCAATGTTTTTTTTAAACAATTCATTTTCACCAAGATGAGTCCATGGCTTAGATAATAAAGGCCATTTTCTATCCTTCCTTCATTGACTTGGGCTAGTAAAAGTGATTCATCTAAAGTGGTAGTATACATGATTAATTTCTTTCTTGGAATTGGGTAAAAAATAGGAGGGTTCAATAAATATTATTTTAAGCTTTCAAACGATTTTGACACTTTTCATCCCAAATAAATTTAGAATCTTTCTTTGTCAATGTTAGAATGGTTGGCATCTTTCTAATAAATTTGATATGAACCTCCTAAGTATGCGCCTTCCCTAGAATGATCTTAATTGTGTAAGACTTCTAGGTGGTGGTATTCTATAATAGCTTTTTTATTTTTCAAGATAAATTTCTATCCCACACCTCACTACAAACCCTAATAACTTCAGTGAAGCTCAAAAGAACATTTGAAGGGATTCATTTTTAGGTTGTAATGGCGCAACCATTCAAAAATAATTGGTAAATCATATAAATGATTTTTCTTTTTCTTACTTTTAATGACTAGATCATCGATGTAGCATTCGACTTGATTGTGAATTAAGTCATCAAAGATTTTAGTCATGGCCCTTTGATAGGAAGCCCCAAAATTTTTGAGACCGAATGGCATGACCATATAGCAAAATATACCCATAGGAGTTCTAAATGTCATATGTTTTTCATCCTCTAGAGCCATCTTTATTTGGTTATACCTGATGATCTTTTATAAATGAAAAGATCTCATGGGTGAGGCTGTATCCACCATAAGTTCAAGTATCAATAATGGATACTCATCTTTGGGACATGCCTTATTCAAGTCTTGAAAATCAACACAAATGCATATTTGGCTGTTCTTTTTCTTCACAGGGATAATTCTTGCTAGCCATGAAGGATACTATTCTTCTTATATAAAGCCAGCTTCAATTAATTTTTTAACCTCACTGATGACTTATTATTTAATTTCTAGATGCATTCGTCTAGGAGCTTGCTTCATTGAAATTGCATTAGGTTGAATCTCTAGTTTAAGAACTACACCATAAGATAAACCTGCATCTCCTCATAATGTCACATGAAGCAATCTTTATATTTATATAGTAGGTTGATCAACTCTTTGAAATCTTATGGACCAAATAATGAACTAATGAAAGTTGATCTGGTCTTCCTCAATTGCTAAGTTGATTTCACAATTAATAATGGGATTTTATTTCTTCTTCAAATTTTGGAGGTGCATTCAACTAAGCAATCATCTAGATCATCGATGTTTCAAGACATGATCCTTCAAGGATTAGATAGGATCCTAAAAGCTTATCGACTCCATATGATTTCTTATCACTAAGAAATGTTCATTATCATCTAAGGGTCCAATGATACCAAATCCCAATACAAACTTTGGATTTAAAATTTTTATTTTTTGTATTTAATAATCATTTAATGAGTTGAGTTGTACCCTTAAACCAAACGTTAAGAATTAAACCACACTTTATAGCATTTTTTATACACATGGGATACCAATCAAATAGGAGTTCTATTATTTCATTTGAAGATTAATCTTCATGCTTTACATCTACTTCTGAGCCTGATGACTTGGGTACATAATAGAATTTTAACACTCTTCCACCATCTCAGATTATGCTTTAACTTAACTTAACTGTAAGATTTTATTTTGAGATAAAGGAGTTCGAATTAAAGTATCCACATATTTTTTTTATCTTTCAAAGTTGATAAATTAGGATCATCCTTTAATGCTTACATTTGTTCATCGTCATTATCCGATTCTAATGAAATTTTAAATTTTATTAAGGCATCCTTTTGATTGGAATCTTCATCAAAACTAGATTCCAAATCACTTTG
Source organism: Cymbidium sinense (assembly GCA_021442155.1). Taxonomy (NCBI): domain Eukaryota; kingdom Viridiplantae; phylum Streptophyta; class Magnoliopsida; order Asparagales; family Orchidaceae; genus Cymbidium; species Cymbidium sinense. Next base: position 218,806,634 of record CM038215.1, on the reverse strand, counting down.
GATTATTCGAAGTTCTTTTTTTTTCCTCCTTTTCTTTCTTTTCTTTTTTTCTTTTTCATTTGTTATGACATTTTCTTTTCTTTTCTTTGATGCTTCAATAATACTAAATTACATAGGATCAAATACTTGCTCTTGCTGAGGTATTTTATTAGCATGTTGGATTTCCTAAAGTAAAAAAAAGCAAGCTGAGAGAGGGAGAGAGTAATGATTTTCAAAAATGGGAACCAAGGCTTTAGAATAAAAAATTCACATCTTAGGGGTCTTATTTATATATCGGATCTAGCACTACAACACTACATTGACAATGTCGAGGCTAGCTTCTCGGTTTTAAGATTTAGGACCGTGAAGTTGCTCCCATGTGGTACCAGGCACTAGTCACGTCAAAATAAATTATTGTATCGATCGAAGAGCACTTATTATTATTTATTATAATTAATTTTATAATCGATCGAAACTAAAAAGCGCATCAAACATTGATGTAGTGATGTGACGACATACATAGTGCTAGTCAAAACTTTGTCATTTCAAATTAAAAGCGTGGATGCCAAATATGTGTATTTCTGTTATTTCTATGTCTTTCCACAAATGGACTGGCGAGGTGTTAAACCCTTAATATTGTTCATTTTGAACAAAACAATTTTATTATTAGCTCAATGGCTTCTGCAATTGTTTGATTTTGATTCCATCAAATCATAGCTAAGTTCAACAGCATAAACCCTTGTTTCAACCTCAAAAATTTTATGATTGATATTCCCAAAGATTTTCCAGCCATTTCCGAAAGTAGTTGCCATAAGCTTCCAAAGTTTAGTCTAATGATTAGGATGGTTTTTTTTTGCCTTCCAAGCATCTTTAACACAACTCAAGTAATTTGGGTGATGTGTCCTCATGTTAAAGAACATGAGGGAGGAGTTCTTTGGCTTGGAGGTCATAAGGATGGTGAGCAAAAAGGGGTTGTAATCAGATGCAGTCTTGTTTAAGTACTTGACAAAGGAATGGTGGATGAAATTTAGCAATTTATCATTGACAAGGATTCTATCAAGCCTTTCATATTGCCTCTATTCCAAGTGTGAGGAGATCAAAAAAATCCCAAATCATAGAGTCTTACCAGTGATAGATTCAAAAAATTCCTTTATAGGACCTCTTAGGCCTCCTTCCTCCCTACTTTTCAAAAGAATTCAAAATCATATTCATGTCACCTCCAACAAGTCAACAATTACATCCAACATGAATGCATTGTATCTTCTCCCATAGATCTCTTATTCCTTTGAGCAACAAACATAAATAAAAGTGAAATGGATAGTAGTATCAAAATAAGACTTAGATACATGAATGAACTGAGGATCATCTATAAGGATTTGAACTTGGATATTGCTTCTCCAGAATAGCCAAATCTTACTAAAGCAATTGAAATATATGTTAAGTTTGCCAAATCTCCTTTTATATTATTTATGTTATCCTTGTGAACCATTGGTTCCAAAATAGTGAAGTATCAAGTTTATAGGATTTGATGAGTTGCTTGAGATGATTAGAGGTATCCAACTTGGCAATGCCTTTAATATTTCATATTAATGTGCTAATCATAAGATAAGGTTCTTCCTCCTATAACTCAGGAATCTTGTCATGGCAAGGATTCCATCATTTAAGAATTAATAAGAAAAGCAACATGATTGATATTCTTCAGATGTTATGTTTCAATGTTTATGAAAATCCTATATAATTTGTGTAAATTTGTGACATGCTTATGTAATTTGCATGTAATTTTGTGATATGTATTAATGGAGGAAAGGTTTAATGAGAATTATAGTTAATTTATTTAAATAATTAATTAAACATGGGGTCAATGGCTTGTCCCCATCCCCACACTCTCTCCCAACTTCTCTCTTCACTTATAAATGAATGAGTGTCATACCAAAAACATTGATTGTTTTGAAATGAAATTTTGGTTGACATTTTCAAGCAATATTGTTCATGGAATTGGGCCAACAAATAAAGAAGGGATAGTTTCATGATCTTTACAACACTTTAGTGAGTATCCTATTTTTATGTGTTGATATTTTTTATAAAAGTTATATTGTTTTATTTTATCGATTCAGATTTATGTAGAAAAATTATTCTCCATAATTTTCCTCCGTTAAATGCCAAAATCTATTCCTTAATGATTGTTGTGTTTGCTTAGTGTGCATAAAATTTAAATAAATTTTGTGAAATTCTCTATAATTATAGTTGACTCTTTTATCTTTCATTTCCAGTGTCAAAATGGTATTTAATTCTAGTTTTTTCCAAGTTTAATCAACCTTAAGTGTTATTCTTGCTATTTAACTAAACAATTTTTTCAATGACCATTCCTAAGTGAAATTAATAAAAATACCTACACCCCATACAAATTCATAAAACTTTCAAAGTCTCAATGCTTCCCTATCTACAAATTATTTAATGTGCATGTGAGTCAAGTATTGCGAGGGAGTTTTAATTATTTGAAGTTAAGTATCTAGAATTGAGTATGTTTTTTATCTTATGTTGGCCGACCCTAAATCACTATGTAACTTGTATACCACTCTGAACTACTTTCCTAAGATCTTTCTAACACTCTAGGCATCTTAGGATAGCTCCATCCACCATTTAAGTCACTTAAGTGTCCCATCTACTATCCCTACCACTAAGCCAATTGATGAAGGTGTATAAGATAATTTTTTGATTATATCAACATAAATTTAGTTGAATCAATTTTTTAAAAATTCTATTTAATAGTAAGTTTCAATTGATAGCTAAAAAGACATCTTTGAGGAGGTTCTTTTGCAGCTTTATTAAGATGGATAAGAGTATTCATGAGGTGGATTGATATATATTCAACTAGATTTCCCCTAACATCACATTAGGATATTTAAATATGAATTCCACTTCCTATTAACTCAAGCTTTCATAGTTAATTACCCTCTTTACCATAGTAAGAGAGCACTCACCACTAGGTTGGAAAATAAATATATCTTTCTGATATTAATTGGTGTCTAACGATGCATAATATGGCATTAATGATTTTCATTTAACTTAAAGCATATATTGGGAGAATGATGACACCAAGATCCCATGATTTTCATCCCATATTGTGGTCTACTTAGTGAGAGAACTAGTTCTTGTCAAGAACCATGGGTTTGTCATCTAAGGTGTTCTTGTGACTAGTGTGATATTTGTCTAAGGTGATAAATTTAAGTCTTAACTAACAAAAGGCTTTTTTGCCTATTAAATATATTCTATAATTCATATCTCAAGAAGCAAAGCCATTAGAAAACATATGGGCTATTATCATGACTGAAATATAGTGATGCTATGTAGATGCCAAACCCAGAGGGTTCAAGTAGTATTTGCATTTTATGTGGTGTCGTTTGGGGGAAAAGCCACGTACACAAAGGATACAGGCCACATCTTTACTAATATAAGATTATTTAAGTGTGAATATAGTTATATATTTAATTTGATATTAGCTCTTTTGTGATCAAAGGTTTTCTTAACTTATCATTCTTGACAAATAATGATAGATGGGTGGATGATGGTTTACTTTATATTTTGATGAATTTCATCCAGTTTAAATATATCCCCTCTAAATGAATTTTTTTAACATGACCATCATTGGAGAATGATTAGGTTTTGTTGACCCAAAACCCAGTCATAATACCCAATCAAGAATATAACTCATGAAGCATCCTCAAACAGTAGACTTAAATAATTGTTATTATGCTAGGGCTCAAGTGAAAAATTAAAATTTATTTCATATTTAGGATAACGCTGCGACACTAAAAATATGGCACCTACATGTTGTATCCTTAGCCGCATATAACGTGCCAATTATCAATCATGTTAACTATTTGAACAATGCTTAAGTGTTGATGGTTTAGCGCCATAGCATCAATCAAAAGTCAGTTCAGGATAACTGACACGCGTACAAGCACTTTAAAAGTGTGAGATAAATTTTTTTATCAGTATCTATGCATTTATTTGTATATGTCCTTTTGTTTGTCATTTGGAAAGCTCCAAGATTTAAAATACAGGGTAGCGCCTTAGCACTCAAATTTTAGCGCCTAAGCACTACCAGCCTATAGGACATAAGCTTAAGACCCGGGCTTGGTGCTACGATGCTTGGTAAGTGGCACGATTGCACTATGAGTTCAATTTAAAATAGAATATGAATGCATTAATATTGTTCATTAAATGTCTATTTCGAGAATACAATGCCTGGTGTTGTATCGGCTACAACGCTATGGGATGTCTGCCTGAGTTTCATTTTCTTGAGGACGAAGCATCTCAACACTAGAATATTAGCGCCACGATGCTATTTCATTAATATCCTTTTTTTGGAGAAATTTAAAATTTTGGCATATAACTTAATCTGATATTTACACCTTTTTTTTAATTCATTAACACTCTTCTCCCTTATTTCGGATCTAAGATCAATGGAGGGAGGGTTTCATTTCACACTAGAACTAAGTTCAACTGTTGAACATATGATACCTGATTATGGTAATGGCTCACTTGTAAGTAAGTGATGAAACCCTCAACGCTAAGTATCTCAAACATGAGGCAAAGCGCCCGACTTCATTCTGAGCTTATCTAGAGCTTAGTGTTGCCGGGAAATGCACATAATGAAAATTTATTAGAGTAACACTTTAACAAAGGTGAATTCACACTTGTAAGTGCAAAAGCCCTCTTCTCCCTTGTTCCAAATCCAAGATCAACGGAGGGAGGGTGCTCTTCTCACGCCAAAGCCAAGTTCAACGGCGAAGGACTTCAAATTTGATGTTTCTTGAGATTTGTGTGCCTAAAATATTTTTAACATAATTAGGTTCTTCTCTCTTTCTCCAGATCCAAAATTGATAGAGGGAGGACTATCATCGCTCGGATCCAAGATCAATGGTGGAAATCATAAATTAATATTTTGCAATGATTTTCTCCCCTTTATTTCAGTCATTTTGCAGGAGAATAGAGTGTAGAGTGGGATAAGCAAGAGAGTGCAAAGAAATGCCCAAGCTATAGAGTGAGGAAAAAGGAAGACCTCAATTCTCCTCTCATTATAGAAGATTGTCCACTAATGGGGCAATATTTCGCTCCATAATCGTTCACATTGCTCCTCCTTGTGCGGTTATTGCTGTTAGGGCGAGAATGATAATTTTCTTACTTTTAAAACTAAAGTTTGTTAACGCCTAACCTCCTGACAAATTGTAATAAGCAACCAACGAGGCGGTTTGGGTTTCTAGATGTCATAAGATATAGCCTAGGCATCGTGGCTCGCTAGAATATTTTATTCTCTCTTTTTTTTAATGAAAATACCAATACTACAAAATAAAAAAATATAATTGAAATGAAAAGGTTTTAGAAATAAGTTATATAATGTAAGTTGTATTCTGATAAGTAAGGTCAAGTTAGTTGCATATGGATGCATACAAATAGATGGTAAATCTTTTGAGGAATCATTTAAACCTTTAGTAAGATTAGAAAAAATTTGATTGCTCTTAATATATGTGCTTTAGAAATCTTAATTTCTTAGATGGAATCATGAGAATTTTTCTTAAATTATAAACCAAAATATTTTTGTTGAACAATCCTCACATTTTGAAAATATAAATTATCCAAATTATTAGGAGTGTGTATTTCTTGGTTAAAACCAAAAATTCAAATCGAAATGGATTGAATTTTTTTAGTTTGGATCGATTTTATATATGTTATTTTGATTTTAATTTTAAATTTTGAATATTTGGATTTTGATTTTGAATCCACTTTGTATCTTATTAAACCAATTAAATTGAAATTTTATAATATTAGTTTTACTTTTGAATAGATATCATTATGCATTTAAATTTTGAGTGACACAAATAAAATATTTAAATTATAATTTAGCCAAATAAAATATAATATGTCAATTTCTAAGACTTTAAGGTATATTTAATTATTTTGATTGGGTATTATTATTCTTATTCATTTTAAAAGAAGTTCATAAGATCATTAATTCATAATTTCTATTTTTCCTAAATCGAACCAAAAATATGTGGAAAAAAAAAATTCATTGGATCAGCTCAGTTTATGTTAAATATTAAATGGTTCAATTTTTCAAATTTTGCATTCCAATCCAATTGATAGAGAACTAATTTATCTAATTTGACTGAATGCACTCCCTACAAATTATATATTTAACTTAAATAAAGAATTATATTGATGAAACAAACTCCTATAGTATGGCCCAATAAATTAGATTTATTTTAAATAATCATAATTTTATAAAGAGTGGAGATATATTATTGAATATACACTTTGTGTATCATACAATTTGATTTGATTATAATAAAACTTATTATGTGCAAACTAACAAGTTTGTTAAGATAGACATAAATAATCATGATTATTATTATAAAATTTAGATTTTTCTTGATAACAAATATTTGATTAAAACTACTAATATTCATTTTCAAGAAATTTATCATACTCAATAAGTTAAGACAAATCAAGCGATAATTTCTAGATCTAGTACCTTTAAGTTACAATTTATAATAAATTTGACAAATGCTCTCTATAGAAATAATAAAATTTTTAATCACATTTTATAATTTAATTCAACATAAAATTATTTTATCATAAATCAATAATGACCAATTTTAATTTTTCTAAATCATACACATTATTCTTTTCTTGAAACTTCAAATAGCATAACTCACTCATTTTTATTTTTATTTTTTTGCAAAATCCTAGACGCAAAAAAATAAATATACATATTATTGCAACATTTTATTTTATTTCCCAACATTTTATTAAATTTATTTATCAATAAATTCAATTATATGGTATTATCATTTTTAATCAAGTTAATCTTAATTTATTTGTAAAATAAAATATAAATTAGAATTACATTCATGAATATCATGGCTGGATGTTTTTCTTTAACTTCTCAAAACAAAATATAGATTAGAATTACATTCATTGCCAGTGCTAATTCATATTTATCTCCATTTCAAAGATTTTAGTTCATCGTATCGAACATCACCAGGTAATAATTTTTACCTTATACATCAGATATTTAAAAGGAATTTCATTAAGCCCGCCTGAGCAAAAGAAAAGGTAACATTTTCCTGAATTTACCAAACATTAAATTTGAATTGTTTGCCGCATAAGTCAATTCAAACAAAAATAATAATAATCATTTATTTCATAACATTTTCCTATGTCCATTCATTATTTCATAATGATTATCCAACTTAATTATTAGATTCATTACTATTTAACATGTTAATTAATCATTTAATTAATTAAGAGAGATTAAGAATAAAATAAGCAATTCTCCTAATTAATCAATAAATAAATTCCAAGAAAATCATGGGAGGTAGAGGTCATTCCACTAATCAATCTCGTTTAGAATTAATTGCTAGAGTAATTAGAGAGTAATTAACTTAATTATATTTCTAATAAAACCCAAATTAAGTCAAAATCACTATTTAAAATTGATTTAATTAATTTTCTATTATTCTCCTTTAAATTACCTTTAAAATGAGTATTTATTTGTATTTTTTGGATTTTTCTATAATTAGTTATGAATTTTGAAATTTCATCATTAAAATTGAATTAATTAAGCCTAATTAAACTCCTAATCGCCACATGGTGGCTAACGCGGCGTGCTTTCCACGTGGCATGATGAGATTAGTTATTTAAGTTGTCACATCCATCGGCTAAGTTAGCTAGCGGCAGACGCACTTTCTCTATGGGTCGTTCGATCTAAGATCGGACGATCAAGATTAATCCTGCAGTTTATGCTAAGAATTACAGCGGATATAGCATGATTTGCCATCATTCTAATCACACGTAATGGACATAATATGATCCTTCTCTTAGCAGCGATGAAGACCACTATTCATCTTTCCTCGCTCAATCAGCTCACTGAGCTTGGTTGGGATCAAAATGATCCCACACCTTTGGAATGAGGGGGGATGCATATCCAACAATCAAAATTGCATGGGATGACAATTCCCTTCGAAAAAGACCAACAAAAAATCCTCTATAGCTATGGTTTTGAACAATTACCTCATTAGAGGCTATCACCAGTGCTTCCAATGAAGGAGGCTTCATCTAGTAGAGCCGAAGTCCTGTTGAAGGAATCCGTTCTTGATTTGAAGTGGGTTGCTCGATCAACCAAGCTCCTTTTTAATGGTGATCACTCTTGATTGAAGTGGCACTCCCGTTGCTTAGAGGCTTGGGAAATGGTTCGATTGAGCTCAACGGTGTGGGTGAGGGTGTAAAAGGAATTTGGGTTTGGTGAAGTGAGGAGGAGTCTGTCGTGGGTTCCCCTTTTTACATGCGAGGAGAAATGCCAATTGAAGGAGCTTTGGGAGACCTTATGAAGCTCTTTGAGGATTCAAAAAATGCTCTCTGGCTGAGTGGGAGTGAATTCTCTTCTTGTTTGAGTGAGAATGAGGGTGGTATATCTCCGCCTCCTTGGATCAGATGGTGGATGGCTGATTTGTCATTTTGGCTCATTGGATTGGCTGATCGGTTTAAGCTATGTTCCACATGGGTCATTTTGGGTGGAGGAGTGAGGGAGAGCGGGCATGTGATTGGAGAGTGAATTTGGTGAACTAAGTGTCCAGGGTGATTGGGGAGGTCAATTTGGCCTCCCCGGTCATATGGTCAGCAAGCTCATTGGGTTATGGTAACCATGTTAACCACCATCCTTGGTGCCCATGTGGACCAATAGATGGGTGCCAAGTGGCCTGGGAAAGGGCCAAATTCCAAGTGAATTTGGTCATGGGATACCCTTGACCCAAGGGCAAAGTGTTCATTTGACTATGAGTTTGATTTGGATAGATTTGAAATGATTTTAAAATGGGTTTGGCCAAAATTCAAGTGATTTGGAGTTCATTTGATTTGATTTGGCTCAATTTGACCCATTTGGGTCAAGTTGAGTCAAATTGGGTTAGGTTGACCAATTGGTCAAATTGGGTAAAACCATGGGTTAGGTCAAGTTCAAATGATCATTTGGAGCCCATGGATATCATTGGTTTGATTTAATTTGATTTAGATTTGGTTTTGGTTCATTTAGGTTTATTTGGGTCAAATGGGTCAAGTTGACCAATTTGACCCATTTCACCCAATTGGGTTAGGTCGTGAGTTGGTTTAGGCTTGGTTGACCATTGAAAATGTATTGCAAGCTTTAGTTTCAATCCATTTGGCACATTGTGAATTTTGGCTTGTTCTCATTTGGGCTAAGTGTTGACTTGGTCAAAAGCTAGGTTTGACTTGGTTTAACCTAATTTGAGTGATTATTCATTCTAGGATGATTGTTGATCTGAATGTGAGGCTTGGGTGGCCTTGGTTCAACCCAATTCAGGTTGGATTAGAACTTGGTTCAATAAGGGTCTTTAGGCTACTTTAGGTTAAGTGGACCTAAAAGGGTGAATTAGCTTGATTATGGCTAGATTCAAGTTTGGTTGAACTCACATATGTACTTATGATGGAAATATAAATCCAATTGCTAGTGGTTTAGAGTCAAATGGGTTTTGGTTCATTTGACAATTTCAAGTCAAAAGGATAAACATGGGTTTGACTTGGGTTAGTTTGATTTTGGCTTGGTGATTGTAGTTTATGTTTATATTTGGGCATGTGATCGAAGGAGTGATTGTTTGAAGAGAAAAATCTAAGGGTTTGGATTGATTTGAGAATTATTTGGCTAAATCCAACAAATTGGCTTAAAGGATATAAATTGGGTTTGGATTTGAGTTATGAATTTATATTGATTTGATTTTGACCATTTGAATTTATATCATTTATATTTTATGAAGATAAATGAGAATATAAATGATTCACAAGAGAATCATGAATTAGGAGTAATTTGATTGTGAATTTGGTTAAGGTGGGTCAAAAAGTTTGAAAAAGGGATTTTGATTTTGTTTGATTTATATTCATTTGATTTGGATGATTTGGATGTCAATTTCATTTATAGCTATGAATACAAATGATGGAATAAGTGATTTATAAAGAAATCACACTTTGGGTTGATTTGAAGGGTTTAGCTAAGCTTATGGATGTGATTCAGAAGTCTTAGGAAGGTTTGGAATTGGAAGTGATAATGGATTTCAATCATCTGGAATTGGAGTTGGATTTAGAATTGATTTTGGATTTGGATCATCTGGGATTGGAATTAAATTTGGAGTTGATTTTAAATTTGAATCATTTGAGATTGGAATTGATTTGAGATTTGAGAAAATCAATTGAGTTGGAATTGATTTGAGATTTGATTTGGATTGGTTTGAAGGAGTGTACATGGGCTAGATTTGAGCTATAGGGTAAGTGGTTTCCTTAAATCCCTAATGCATAGCCTAATCCTATGATAAACCCTTCTAAGAAGGTTAGGTTAAGTGTTTACTAAATCACTAGAAGTGTCTCAAGACTAAGAAACTCTTAGTATTTGGAGGAGTCATATGTCTAAGATGGAGAAGTTGAGAGCTCACTCCTAAAGTGAGGTCAACAAGGACTTAAGTGGACACCAAGTAAAAGTATATGCTTATTTTTTATTATTATTACATCAACCCCTTAAGCATAATTCCATATAAAATATCATTAGTCTAATATAGCCTTAACATTCATACGCACATATAATCCTAACATCTAGTTTAAAATATTACATCACAAAAATAAAACATTACATCATAACATTCACCGTCCTAACCTAAAACTAGGATTAGTGACTTAGCATTCTAATGTGTGTGTTAGGCTTAGTGTGGTATGTCTCAATTGGGCTTTAGAGTTACAATTTTCTCATATTTGAATATTCAAATCATTAATTAAAGGTGGTTATGCTTTAAGTTGTATATAGAAAACTATAAAAGTGCGTGCCTTTATTTTACCAAGAAAGTTGGGCAATCAAAAGGCCCACTAGAGACTACTTAAAGTCTTGCATTCCTGGGGTGTCTAGACTATATACTTGTTGATCCATACACACATACATACATATAAGTATAAAGATGAAGGTAGGAAACGTTTTAGATTATTTTAAAACATGAAAAATAAAAGTTGCACTTTGATATGTCACTTGTAATAAATCTTATATGTATAAAGTTAGGATTTGGATTACTTAATTAACAATCATGTCACATTATTTGAAGAAAATAATTTGAGATTTATTAGTGATAATAGCCATACTATCTTTGATCCAACATCATGAAATTGAATGCAAACCCCCATTTTTTAAAAAAAAAAAAATTTAAATTTGAAACATAAGCGTGTGAAATAAATGAAATATGAATTTATATATAATTGAAGCAAAACAAATAAACATTATCAAATGACTTATTTGGCTTCATTAAAACTAAGAACAACCATGATAAATAAATATCTCTTAAGTCAATTCAAGTTCTTTAAAACTTAATTTCAAGGTTTGAGTTATTTAAACCTAAAGAGGAGAAGAAATGATTAATAATTAACCCATGCCACCTCTATTCATTAATTGATTTAACATTATCTTAAGTGATTTTTATAAAATTAATGTTAATTAAGCTCTTAATCCAAAGAGGCCTATGAAATTAATTAACCTTTGCATATACAAAATCATGAAACAACTAATAGAGATGCATAAGCATAAAATAAACATGTCCTAAAGTTTATAATGCAATTAGGCTTATAATTAAGGCTTAAATAAATAAATAGGATGAAAACCAAAAGAAAATTAATAGTTACTTTCAAATACCCTAAAATAATTAGAATTTTGATTTAGTAAATTACTCTTTGGTTATTGAACATAAATAGGAATTAATTAGAATTATTACTGATTTTAGTTAATTATTTCAATTTTTAATTATAAATTTAATTAATTAATTAAAGGCTAATTAAGATGATTTTAAAAAAATTAGGACCGGAAGTCACAGTTATTTTATTTGGTCATCCTAACTGTTTACAAGATTAATCAATCTTCCTTAATTAATTTCATAATTTTTTTATTTTTTATAATTATTAAATACATAAAAGTGATAATTAAGCTCTGAAATTTTGAATTTTCAAAATCTCTAAGCAAATGGACTTCAAAAAATTATGGGAGGTAGAAGTCATCCCATAGGTTAGTCAACCCAAATTTCAACCCATTTAGCCAAGCAAATAGGGATTAATTAAGCTAATTACTTAAAATTCAAACTTTAATTATTCACTATTCACTAGGTTAAACAAGGGGCTTTTTATTTTCTTTGATTCTCTTATCTAAGCTATCCAAAATGGGTTTATTTGCATTTTTTTAAATTTTTAATAATTAGTTATGATATTTTTGAAGTTTTGATTAATTAAAATGTATTTTAAACCCTAATTAAACCATTTACACAATGATTGTCTACGGCGACATGGCGAGCTTTCTATGTGGCATACCCTTTACAACAGAGAGAAATAAACATGATCCCAATTTGTATTAAAATCATTGACCAAAGTGCTAAAAGTTCAGACAACATCACGCAGGCCATAAGATATTGTAATGGATTTACCCTTGAAATTAGATTCATTTAGTGTGAAAGCATGTAATGCCTTAGTTTTTGAGCGGTAAAAACTATGGCCAATCAATGTTTTTTAATAGCCAGACAATTCATTTTCACCAAGATGAGTCCATGGCTTAGATAATAAAGGCCATTTTCTATCCTTTCTTCATTGACTTGGGCTAGTAAAGCCCCAAGTGATTCATCTAAGGTGGTATCATACAGGATTAACGACTTTCTTGGAATTGGAGTGACAAAATAGGAGGGGGTTCAACAAACATTTTTTTAAGCTTTCAAATGCATTTTGACACTTTTCATCCCAAATAAATTTAGAATCTTTCTTTGTCAATGTTGCGAATGGTTGGCATCTTTCTAATAAATTTGATATGAACCTCCTTAAGTATGCGAGCCTTCCCTAGAATGATCTTAATTGTGTAAGACTTCTAGGTGGTGGTATTTCTATAATAGCTTTTATTTTTTCAAGATAAATTTCTATCCCACAGTGCCTCACTACAAACCCTAATAACTTCGTGAAGCTACCCAAAAGAACATTTGAAGGGATTCATTTTAGGTTGTAATGGCAAACCATTCAAAATAATTGGTAAATCATATAAATGATTTTTCTTTTTCTTACTTTTAATGACTAGATCATCGATGTAGCATTCGACTTGATTGTGAATTAAGTCATCAAAGATTTTAGTCATGGCCCTTTGATAGGAAGCCCCAAAATTTTTGAGACTGAATGGCATGACCATATAGCAAAATATACCCATAGGAGTTCTAAATGTCATATGTTTTTCATCCTCTAGAGCCATCTTTATTTGGTTATACCCAGATGATCTTTCTATAAATGAAAAGATCTCATGGGTGAGGCTGTATCCACCATAAGTTCAAGTATCAATAATGGATACTCATCTTTGGGACATGCCTTATTCAAGTCTTGAAAATCAACACAAATGCATATTTGGTCGTTTCTTTTCTTCAGGGATAATTCTTGCTAGCCATGAAGGATACTATTCTTCTTATATAAAGCCAGCTTCAATTAATTTTTTAACCTCACTGATGACTTATTATTTAATTTCTAGATGCATTCGTCTAGGAGCTTGCTTCATTGAAATTGCATTAGGTTGAATCTCTAGTTTAAGAACTACACCATAACAAGATAAACCTGGCATCTCCTCATAATGTCACATGAAGCAATCTTTATATTTATATAGTAGGTTGATCAACTCTTTGAAATCTTATGGACCAAATAATGAACTAATGAAAGTTGATCTCGGGTCTTCCTCAATTGCTAAGTTGATTTCACTTAATTCGCAATAGAGGATTTTATTTCTTCTTCAAATTTTGGAGGTGCATTCTGAACTAAGCAATCATCTAGATCATCTGATGTTTCAAGACATGATCCTTCTGAAGGATTAGATAGGATCCTAAAAAGCTTATCAGACTCCATATGATTTCTTATCACTGAGAAATGTTCATTATCATCTAAGGGTCCAATGATACCAAATCCCAATACAAACTTTGGATTTAAAATTTTTATTTTTTGTATTTAATAATCATTTAATGAGTTGAGTTGTACCTTAAACCAAACGCTTAAGAATTAAACCACACTTTATAGCATTTTTTATACACATGGGATACCAATCAAATAGGAGTTCTATTATTTCATTTGAAGATTAATCTTCATGCTTTACATCTACTTCTGAGCCTGATGACTTGGGTACATAATAGAATTTTAACACTCTTCCACCATCTCCTGTAAGATTATGCGCTACTTTAACTTCTAACTGTAAGATTTTATTTTGAGATAAAGGAGTTCGAATTAAAGTATCCACATATTTTTTTTATCTTTCAAAGTTGATAAATTAGGATCATCCTTAATGCTTACATTTGTTCATCGTCATTATCCGATTCTAATGAAATTTTAAATTTTATTAAGGCATCCTTTGATTGGAATCTTCATCAAAACTAGATTCCAAATCACTTTGGATTATTCAAGTTCTTTTTTTTTTCCTTTTCTTTCTTTTCTTTTTTTCTTTTTCATTTGTTATGACATTTTCTTTCTTTTCTTTGATGCTTCAATAATACTAAATTACATAGGATCAAATACTTGCTCTTGCTGAGGTATTTTATTAGCATGTTGGATTTCCTAAAGTAAAAAAAAGCAAGCTGAGAGAGGGAGAGAGTAATGATTTTCAAAAATGGGAACCAAGGCTTTAGAATAAAAAATTCACATCTTAGGGGTCTTATTTATATACTGGATCTAGCACTACAACACTACATTGACAATGTCGAGGCGCTAGCTTCTCGGTTTTTAAGATTTAGGACCAGAACCGTCGTGCTCCACATGTGGTACCTAGGCACTAGTCACCAGTCAAAATAGTTATTGTATCGATCAGAAGAGCACTTATTATTATTTATTATAATTAATTTTATAATCGATCGAAACTAAAAAGCGCATCAAACATTGATGTAGTGATGTGACGCTCTCACATAGTTACATAGTGCTAGTCAAAAACTTTGTCATTTCAAATTAAAAGCGTCGTGATGCCAAATAGCTAGTGCCAATGTGTATTTCGTGTATTTCTATGTCTTTCCACAAATATGGACACAACTGAGGTGTTAAACCCTTAATATTGTTCATTTTGAACAAAACAATTTTATTATTAGCTCAATGGCGGCTTCTTGCAATTGTTTGATTTTGATTCCATCAAATCATAGCTAAGTTCATGCTCAATAGCATAAACCCTTGTTTCAACCTCAGCAATTTTATGATTGATATTCCCAAAGATTTTCCGCCCATTTCACGAAAGTAGTTGCCATAAGCTTGTGAAGCTTCCAAAGTTTAGTCTAATGATTAGGATAGTTTTTTTTTTGCCTTCCAAGCATCTTTAACACAACTCAAGTAATTTGGGTGATGTGTCTACATATTAAAGAACATGAGGGAGGAGTTCTTTGGCTTGGAGGTCATAAGGATGGTGAGCAAAAAGGGGTTGTAATCAGATGCAGTCTTGTTTAAGTACTTGACAAAGGAATGGTGGAAGAAATTTAGCAATTTATCATTGACAAGGATTCTATCAAGCCTTTCATATGTATTGCCTCTATTCCAAGTGTGAGGAGATCAAAAAAATCCCAAATCATAGAGTCTTGTACCAGTGATAGATTCAAAAAATTCCTTTATAGGACCACTCTTAGGCCTCCTTCCTCCCTACTTTTCAAAAGAATTCAAAATCATATTCATGTCACCTCCAACAAGTCAACTAGTATTACATCCAACAGTAATGCATTGTATCTTCTCCCATAGATCTCTTCTGGATTCCTTTGAGCAACAAACATAAATAAAAGTGAAATGGATAGTAGTATCAAAATAAGACTTAGATACATGAATGAACTGAGGATCATCTATAAGGATTTGAACTTGGATATTCTCCGAATAGCCAAATCTTACTAAAGCAATTGAAATATATGTTAAGTTTGCCAAATCTCCTTTTATATTATTTATGTTATCCTTGTGAACCATTGGTTCCAAAATAGTGAAGTATCAAGTTTATAGGATTTGATGAGTTGCTTGAGATGATTAGAGGTATCCAACTTGGCAATGCCTTTAATATTTCATATTAATGTGCTAATCATAAGATAAGGTTCTTCCTCCTATAACTCTGAGGAATCTTGTCATCCAGTGTGGCAAGGATTCCATCATTTGAATTAGAGGTCGTAATAAGAAAAGCAACATGATTGATATTCTTCAGATGTTATGTTTCAATGTTTATGAAAATCCTATATAATTTGTGTAAATTTGTGACATGCTTATGTAATTTGCATGTAATTTTGTGATATGTATTAATGGAGGAAAGGTTTAATGAGAATTATAGTTAATTTATTTAAATAATTAATTAAACATGGGGTCAATGGCTTGTCCCCATCCCCCACCACTCTCTCCCAACTTCTCTCTTCACTTATAAATGAATGAGTGTCATACCAAAAACATTGATTGTTTTGAAATGAAATTTTGGTTGACATTTTCAAGCAATATTGCTAGAGAATTGTTCATGGCTGGGACTAGGTGGCCAACAAATAAAGAAGGGATAGTTTCATGATCTTTACAACAACGCTACTTTAGTGAGTATCCTATTTTTATGTGTTGATATTTTTTATAAAAGTTATATTGTTTTATTTTATCGACGATTCAGACTATGTAGAAAAATTATTCTCCATAATTTTCCTCCAGTTAAATGCCAAAATCTATTCCCTTAATCTGATTGTTGTGTTTGCTTAGTGTGCATAAAATTTAAATAAATTTTGTGAAATTCTCTATAATTATAGTTGACTCTTTTATCTTTCATTTCCCAGTGTCAAAATGGTATTTAATTCTAGTTTTTTTCCAAGTTTAATCAACCTTAAGTGTTATTCTTGCTATTTAACTAAACAATTTTTTCAATGACCATTCCTAACTGAAATTAATAAAAAATACCTACACCCCATACAAATTCATAAAACTTTCAAAGTCATCGATACGCTTCCCTATCTACAAATTATTTAATGTTGCATGTGAGTCGAAGTATTGCAGACGGAGTTTTAATTATTTGAAGTTAAGTATCTAGAATTGAGTATGTTTTTATCTTATGTTCGACCCTAAATCACTATGTAACTTGTATACCACTCAACTACTTTCTAAGATCTTTCTAACACTCTAGGCATCTTAGATAGCTCCATCCACCATTTAAGTCACTTAAGTGTCCCATCTACTATCCCTACCACTAAGCCAATTGATGAAGGTGTATAAGATAATTTTTTGATTATATCAACATAAATTTAGTTGAATCAATTTTTTAAAAATTCTATTTAATAGTAAGTTTCAATTGATAGCTAAAAAGACATCTTTGAGGAGGTTCTTTTACTTTTATTAAGATGGATAAGAGTATTCATGAGGTGGATTGATATATATTCAACTAGATTTCCCTAACATCACATTAGGATATTTAAATATGAATTCCACTTCCTATTAACTCAAGCTTTCATAGTTAATTACCCCTTACCATAGTAAGAGAGCACTCACCACTAGGTTGGAAAATAAATATATCTTTCTGATATTAATTGGTGTCTAACGATGCATAATATGCCATTAATGATTTTCATTTAACTTAAAGCATATATTGGGAGAATGATGACACGCCCGATCAAGATCCCATGATTTCGTCATCCCAGGCTATTGTGGCCCCTAGTCTACTTAGCCAGGAGAACTAGTTCTTGACCGAAGAATCCTTATCAACAGCCATGGGTTGCGTCATCTAAGGTGTTCTTGTAGACCTAGTGTGATATTTGTCTAAGGTGATAAATTTAAGTCGACCTTAACTAACAAAAGGTTTTTTGCCTATTAAATATATTCTATAATTCATATCTCAAGAAGCAAAGCCATTAGAAAACATATGGGCTATTATCATGACTGAAATATAGTGATGCTATGTAGATGCCACCCCTTAGAGGGTTCAAGTAGTATTTGCATTTTATGTGGTGTCGTTTGGGGAAAAGCCGCATTACAAAGGATACAGGCCACATCTTTACTAATATAAGATTATTTAAGTGTGAATATAGTTATATATTTAATTTGATATTAGCTCTTTTGTGATCAAAGGTTTTCTTAGCTTATTATCCTTGACAAATAATGATGGATGGGTGGATGATCGTTTACTTTAAGTTACGATGAATTTCATCTAATTTAAATATATCCTCTTCAAATGAATTTTACAATTAACATGACCATCATTGGAGAATGATTAGGTTTTGTTGACCCAAAACCCAGTCATAATACCCAATCAAGAATATAACTCATGAAGCATCCTCAAACAGTAGACTTAAATAATTGTTATTATGCTAGGGCTCAAGTGAAAAATTAAAATTTATTTCATATTTAGGATAACGCTGCGACACTAAAAATATGGCACCTACATGTTGTATCACGCCTTAGCGCCGCATGGTTAACGTGGCCAATTATCAATCATGTTAACTATTTGAACAATGCTTAAGTGTTGATGGTTTAGCGCCATAGCATCAATCAAAAGTCGTTCAGATAACGACACGCTGCAAGCACTTTAAAAGTGTGAGATAAATTTTTTATCGATCTATGCATTTATTTGTATATGTCCTTTTGTTTGTCATTTGGAAAGCTCCAAGATTTAAAATAGTGGTAGCCTTAGCACTCAAATTTTAGCGCCTAAGCACTACCAGCCTATAGGACATAAGCTTAAGACCCGAGGGCTTGGTGCTACGATGCTTGGTAAGTGGCACGATTGCACTATGAGTTCAATTTAAAATAGAATATGAATGCATTAATATTGTTCATTAAATGTCTATTTCGAGAATACAATGCCTCGGTGTTGTATCAGGGCTACAACGCTATGGGATGTCTGCCTGAGTTTCATTTTCTTGAGGACGAAGCATCTCAACACTAGAATATTAGCGCCACGATGCTATTTCATTAATATCCTTTTTTTGGAGAAATTTAAAATTTTGGCATAACCATATAATCTAATATTTACACCTTTTTTTAATTCATTAACACTCTTCTCCCTTATTTTTGGATCTAAGATCAATGGAGGGAGGGTTTCATTTCACACTAGAACTAAGTTCAAGCTGAACATACTTCTAGACATGATACCTCAGCATTATGGTAATGGCTCTGCGCCACTGTGTTAAGTAGATGAAACCCGAGAGCATAGCGCCTCAACGCTAAGTATTCAATGTCTCGACGCTATGAGGCAAAGCGCCAATGACTTCATTCTCTAGAGCTTAGCGCCTCAACGCTTTGGTGTTGCAGCGCCACGAAATGGAAATGCACATATCGAATGAAAATTTCGTTAGAGTAACACTTTAACAGTGCAAGAATTCACACTTGTAAGTGCAAAAGCCCTCTTCTCCCTTGTTCCAAATCCAAGATCAACGGAGGGAGGGTGCTCTTCTCACGCCAAAGCCAAGTTCAACGGCGAAGGACTTCAAATTTGATGTTTCTTGAGATTTGTGTGCCTAAAATATTTTTAACATAATTAGGTTCTTCTCTCTTTCTCCAGATCCAAAATTGATAGAGGGAGGACTATCGTCTCGCTCCAGATCCAAGATCAATGGTGGAAATCATAAATTGGGCGTATTTGCAATGATTTTCTCCCCTTTATTTCAGTCATTTTGCACGAGAATAGAGTGTAGAGAGTACAGGAAAGCATAGAGAGGATATACAGTAAAGAGAGTGCAAAGAAATGCCCAAGCTATAGTGGAGAGTAAGAGGAAAAAGGGAAGACCTAGGGGACAATTCTCCTCTCATTATAGAAGATTGTCCACTAATGGGGCAATATTTCCCATAATCGCTTCACATTGCTCCTCCCAGCGGTTATTGTTAGGGAGAATGATAATTTTCTTACTTTTAAAACTAAAGTTTGTCGTGACAACGCCTTGGCGCTAGCCTCACAGCACCGCGACACGTTGTAATTTACGTAAGCAACCAACGAGGGCAGTTTGGGTTTCTAGATGTCATAAGATCATAGCATAGTAGCATCGTATTTCTAGGCTAGAATATTTTATTCTCTCTTTTTTTTTAATGAAAATATCAATACTACAAAATAAAAAATATAATTGAAATGAAAAGGTTTTTAGAAATAAGTTATATAATGTAAGTTGTATTCTGATAAGTAAGGTCAAGTTAGTTGCATAAGGATGCATACAAATAGATGGTAAATCTTTTGAGGAATCATTTAAACCTTTAGTAAGATTAGAAAAATTTGATTGCTCTTAATATATGTGCTTTAGAAATCTTAATTTCTTAGATGGAATCATGAGAATTTTTCTTAAATTATAAACCAAAATATTTTTGTTGAACAATCCTCACATTTTGAAAATATAAATTATCCAAATTATTAGAGTGTGTATTTCTTGGTTAAAACCAAAAATTCAAATCGAAATGGATTGAATTTTTTTAGTTTGGATCGATTTTATATATGTTATTTCGATTTTAATTTTAAATTTTGAATATTTGGATTTTGATTTTTGAATCCACTTTGTATCTTATTAAACCAATTAAATTGAAATTTTATAATATTAGTTTTACTTTTGAATAGATATCATTATGCATTTAAATTTTGAGTGACACAAATAAAATATTTAAATTATAATTTAGCCAAATAAAATATAATATGTCAATTTCTAAGACTTTAAGGTATATTTAATTATTTTGATTGGGTATTATTATTCTTATTCATTTTAAAAGAAGTTTATAAGATCATTAATTCATAATTTCTATTTTTCCTAAATCGAACCAAAAATATGTGGAAAAAAAAAAATTCATTGGATCAGCTCAGTTTATGTTAAATATTAAATGGTTCAATTTTTCAAATTTTGCATTCCAATCCAATTGATAGAGAACTAATTTATCTAATTTGACTGAATGCACTCCCCTACAAATTATATATTTAACTTAAATAAAGAATTATATTGATGAAACAAACTCCTATAGTATGGCCCAATAAATTAGATTTATTTTTAAATAATCATAATTTTATAAAGAGTGGAGATATATTATTGAATATACACTTTGTGTATCATACAATTTGATTTGATTATAATAAAACTTATTATGTGCAAACTAACAAGTTTGTTAAGATAGACATAAATAATCATGATTATTATTATAAAATTTAGATTTTTCTTGATAACAAATATTTGATTAAAACTACTAATATTCATTTTCAAGAAATTTATCATACTCAATAAGTTAAGACAAATCAAGCGATAATTTCTAGATCTAGTACCTTTAAGTTACAATTTATAATAAATTTGACAAATGTGCTCTCTATAGAAATAATAAAATTTTTAATCACATTTTATAATTTAATTCAACATAAAATTATTTTATCATAAATCAATAATGACCAATTTTAATTTTTCTAAATCATACACATTATTCTTTTCTTGAAACTTCAAATAGCATAACTCACTCATTTTTTATTTTTATTTTTTGCAAAATCCTAGACGCAAAAAAATAAATATACATATTATTGCAACATTTTATTTTATTTCCCAACATTTTATTAAATTTATTTATCAATAAATTCAATTATATGGTATTATCATTTTAATCAAGTTAATCTTAATTTATTTGTAAAATAAAATATAAATTAGAATTACATTCATGAATATCATGGCTGGATGTTTTTCTTTAACTTCTCAAAACAAAATATAGATTAGAATTACATTCATTGCCAGTGCTAATTCATATTTATCTCCATTACAAAGATTTTAGCCCTTTCATCGTATCGAACATCACCAGGTAATAATTTTTACCTTATACATCAGATATTTAAAAGGAATTTCATTAAGCCCGCCTGAGCAAAAGAAAAGGTAACATTTTCCTGAATTTACCAAACATTAAATTTGAATTGTCTGCCGCATAAGTCAATTCAAACAAAAATAATAATAATCTCATTCCATTCACTCTGTCCTATCACAAATTAATCCAGAAAAGAAACAATCAAATTACATTTGCACACCTAAAATACCAATATTGATGAACATGTGTTCGAGGGGCCTCCGTCATTGAATCATAAACAGTACATCTCATTACCACGATATTTACACAGTTTTGCTCCTTAGCATTAGTAGAAGCAGCAGAAATGTGATATTTCCTGTTTTGAGGATAAAATATTAGAGATTTGCAATCAATCGATTTGAACAGATCAATTTTAAAATTTATTAAATTGTTTAATTTTAAATTCAGAATTCAAAAAAAAAAAAAAAAAAAATAAATCAATAATATAAACTTAATTGATTCAAACCAAAATTTTTTTAAATTTTCAGTTTAAAACATAAAAATATTAATATAAATTATAGTAATAATAATTAATTAAAAAATTACATCACTTTATTAAATTATTTCATATAAAATCAAATAATTTTTTAACAAATAAAATTAATAATATACAAAATTATCATTAAAAATACTTTTTTTAAAGAGATTTTCTAAAAAAAATATTAAAAAATTTAATTTTTTTGCTATTTTATTTAATCAGGTTAAAATAATACAAAATCAAATTGAAAATTAAATTTTACTAAATCCAAAAAAAAAAAATTATAAAATCGATCTAAATTCATAAATTTGATTTATACCAATTCAAAATTTCAATTTTAACCAAAAAAAAAAAAAAAAAATACACACTCCTACAAAACACTAATGGCCAATTTGGGATCAATTTTATTTTTATTTTAAAGATATTTTTATAATTTTCAGGAATTTTTATTTTTTATTTTTGAAAAAAATTTATTATTTTTAAAAGACTCAAAATAACTTTCTCATGATTTGAGTGTTTTCAAAAAATAATAAAATTTATTTTCAAAAACAAAAAATAAAAACACCTAAAAATTGCATCAATTGCCTCTGTGGGGTTAATTTTGTTGTCTTATGTTTTTGTTTTTTACTTAAATTATAAAACATGTTGGTTTGATATTTTTTTAAGTTTTTTTTAAAAAAAAAATACTCAAAACAACATTTGGATGTTTTGAATATTTTAAAAAAACCATCATTATCAAATATATTTTGTTTCAAATTAAAAAAAATACGACAACAAGAAGCATTTATCTCACTAAATGGGATCAGCTACATGAATTCTTCTTCTCCATTGTGTCCTATTAAGCGTTAAGTTCTCATTTAATTCTAATAAAATAAGATCATTTATTATACTACATAATCATGTCTTCTTGGTTCTACCTCTTCTTTTATTAACATAAGTCAAATCTAATACATATACTCTCCTAATTGAGTCATCAGACGATCTTATCTGCCATTGAAGCAACTCCAACTTTTTCATGTATATATTAATTTTACATTTTATCTCTAAATGCAAAGCCACTCATCCACCTAAGCATCCTCATATTTACAACACTTAATTTTATGTTTTTGTTTTATTAGTCAACATTATATATCATAAATCATTGCAATTCTTATCACCGTCATATAAAATTTTTCCTTCGTCTAAGCGGTAATTTTTTATCACACAATAACCAAATGCATTTCTATACTTCAACCATCCCACTTGAATTCTACAATCCCATCTATTTCACCATTATTTTGAACAACCAACTCGAGATATCTAAAATGTTACTCTTTTTAATGACTTAATCACCTAATGTCACAATCTCATCACTAATTTTATATTAAAATTAAAATCTATGTATTCAGCTTTAGATTTATTTAAATGAAAGTCTTTAGACTCCAAGGTTGATCTCTATAATTCAAGTTTATCTCGAATTTCTCTCTAATTTTATTAACAAGAACAATATCATCAGCAAAAAACATACTCCAAGGTACATCCGCCTATAAATATCTAGTAAGAATTTCTATAAATAAAGCAAAAAAAATATGAGCTTAAAGCTGATCCTTAATGTAATCCAAATGAAATAGGAAAATATATGATCAATCCTCATTGTGTTTGAATACAAGTAACAGTAACAATATACATATCCTTAATGACTTGAATATAAGCAATATTAACTCCTTTATTTTCTAGAATATTCTTCAAAGCACTTCTCTTAGAACTGTCATATACTTTCTCTAAATCAACGAATATCATATGTAGATCCTCCTTCCTCCCTCTATACTTCATCAAACCTCTCAACAAATGTATAACTTCCTTGATTTTTTAAAAATAAGAATCAATAAACTCTTCCTTCACTCATCAAACATTTTTTATCTTTAAACTAAAATTAAAAATTAGTAAGCCAAGAACTTCCTTGATCTTTTAAACATTTTCAGATTTCTATTGAAATATCATTAGGTCCTACTGTTTTTTAAAAGTTCATTTTTTAAAAGCCTCTTTAACTTCGATTTTACTAATATAACAATAAAAAAACAAAAATCTACATTTTCATTTTAAGTGCTAAAATCACTCAAATCAATCATATTCTCACAACCTTCATTGAAAGATTTATAAAATATATATCCACCTATCTTTAATATTCTCTTTTAAAAAAAGTACTTTATAACTCTATCCATGATGTATTTTATTTAATTTAAATCTATACTTCTATTTCTTTACTGAGCTAAATTATACATACATCTTTTACCTTTTTAGTATACAATCTATTACATAAATAACTAAAACTTAATTTTTTTTTTTGCATTACATATTATTTTTCTAAAATTCTTACGATTAACTTTATATCATTTTCAACTCTCCGAGCTTTTACATCTCAAATTCTTTTTTTTTTTTTTCAATTTTCACTCCATCATTAAACTAACTTTTATTAAAAAGATCTTTTGATTCTCCAAGTAATTTTTTTGCAAATTGATTAATCTTAATATATTTTCCTACATGACATAACTTCCTCATAAATTTTATAAAACAAATCCAAATTTAAAACTTCAGCTTAGTTCAATTTGAATTTTCGATTTTAACCAAAAATAATACACACCTCTACTCATAATTATTCTAAATCCTAAGATCTTATAATTTAATCTTAACAATATTTTTATTTGTGTTTTTTAAATAACCCCATCTAATTATAAAATAATATTTCGATTGATTTTAATATTTCAATCCTACATTTTAAAATCCAAAACAACTAATCAATAATGAGTACTTAAACTTTCACCCATAATGACTTTACAATCCATACAATCTAAACGATATATTTTTTTTATAAAAAATAATCAATCTATGTTTTATTAAATCTACTCTTATAAGTAATAATATAATTATCTCTTTTTTTAAATAAAATACTAGAAATTATAAAATCATAAGCAAAAATAAAATAATATAATGCTAACTTCTTCATTAATCACTCCAAATAATAGCCATCATAAATATTTTTAAAATTTTCTCCCACTCTACTAACATATCCATTTAAATCCCTCCTAATAAATACTTTTTTCAAGATATATCCTTTATATTAATTTCTCTAGATCATCCCTTTTTTTTTAAAACATACATCTAACCCTGCTTGAGAAGTATAAATAATTATAACATTAATAATATTAGCATCAACAAAATAAGAAAGGTCTTTCTAATCCTCCACTTTCCCCTTCCTTCGAATTAAATTTTAAACTGATTTGAGGTATGAAATAAATGTAAAAGGATAATTGATTAATCGAAAAAGTGGCATTACCATTGATATTCCACTCGTTGACCAGAAACTTCAAAAAGTAGGCAGCACATGATCACGTGCTGTTTAGGCTTCAACTTAAGGTACGCTTGTTAAATGATTCCACTGTTAAGTTTGCTGTGAAGGCGGGAATTGAGTTCATCTTTCGTATAAAAATATCAACCTGAAAAGCAGTTTAGATCAGTAATGCATCATACTTCAAAATTTGGAACCCTCATCAAAATTTTAAGTGCTGTAAAAACAACAATGGTCATACCACCAAGCGCAGAACATTTCAAGGAGTTTCATAATATATATATATATATATATATATATAAAATCCAAGGTTATCTCATATCAAAACAATCCACACAGCTGGTTGAGTCCAAACGGTAGCCACTGAATCTAACAAATGTTTCAATATATTTTTTTATTTTAATATGCCACTAAATGATTATGTTAAATGCTGTTTATTTAAATCCTTCGAACAATTAACAAACAATGCAATACACATGCATTTTAGCATTTTACGTATTTTAAATTATACTTCAAAAATTTTTTCACACTGCAATATCATTATACATATTCTCATAAAATTCTACATTTTTTTTCTGAACAAAAGGATATATAAGTATTAGTTATTAATTAAATGATTAAGTACAGTAATTTACTATTTAAGTTAATTCCTATTTAATTTCAGCTTAAATAATCTATTGTTAAACCAGAATTGCAGTAGCAGTTTAGTGGACTTCCCACTTAACCTAACATGCAGCGGCGTGATGAATTTTAGGGGAGAATTGGATGATTAGGATTTAAGTATAGTTTATATAATAATAATAATAATAATATTTTATTTAAACCCTAACCTCCCTTAATCCCACCCGAATTCCTCTCCAAAACCAGATTTCCAGCACTGTGCCGAGATCAGCTCTCGTGTGAAGGATCGGGTCGAGCATTCTGGCAGCCGAACAATTGCAAGGTTCGGCAGCTTAGGAATGCAGCTAGTTGGAGCAGCTGTAGAGTGACCAAAGGAGGCAAATCCATAGAGATATCAGCTGGAATTACAAGTGATAGCAATAGTAGAATATAAGTAAGTCTTTATAGGATATAAATGAGTATAAAATACATAATATTTATACAAAAAGGAAAAGAAAATCAGTGAATTATAAAGAAAATTTGCAGAGAATTAAGAAAATTTTTCAAGTATTATAATTGTATGTGTATATTATGATAATTGATAACTATATTAAAACAATTAAATGATATATTTTTTAGATCTTAGGTACAGTAGCAAATTAAGAAATTTAGTTGATGAAACTTTGAAAAATTGGCAATATATATATATATATATATATATATATATATAATTTTATATGATTAAACTAATTTTAAGATTTGTCTAAAGATGGTAAGATACAAAAGTATGAAGAAATTGGAGAGGGATATATAAGTAGGTATTGATGTAAATTATATTCATATTAGAGGAATTAGGAAATTTATAGAAATACAAGAGAAAAATGTTAATGTTTAGTAAGATTTGTTTAAATGATAATTGAATTGTTGCGTATGTACAGATAAGGTAAAGTGAATAACACTATTTTAAAGTAATCAGGTTAGTAGCAATTGTTGATCAATTGAAGTAATTGAGGAAGCCCAATTGTGAATTAAGAAGAACTGAATGAGAAGTCTGATACAGGTAAAATATTAGTATGTTTGCCCTATACGAATCTATGTCATTTTAAAATTGTCATTAAACTGAAAGAAAATCTATTGTTTAAGTTGTGTATTCAAAAAGATGATAAGTACATAATGTTACTAGCCCAAACACCGAGATGAGATTGATAATTGTTAATTTTAATTTAAATTTCTATAATACTGTTGGTTGTCTTATTTCTACTACTTCCTGTGAATGTCTTATACATTGCATATAGATATTTCTGTCATATTTTATTTTGATACAAATGATTAGTTGCACAACCTATAACTATATTTTATTAATTTATTATGACTATAATCCAATCAAATGCCTTCGTGTCATATTACATTACTCTGCATATTGAAAAAGGTTCAATGCAAATATTATTAACTACTAAATGAAAAGTGACGCATATGATAAGCAGAGAAATGTCATGAAGTTGCTATAAGTGAATTATTTTATGAACCTATACAGGCAGACAAAAATTCTAACGAGATGAGCTTTTGACAAGGAATCTTAGAATTCCCGACTCTTGTCATTCATGTTAAATTAAACTAATTGGTGTCAAGAGGACTATTGATATGCAATGTTGTGATGACCAACCTTATCAGTAGCTTTGGCCTACAGGTTGAGTGACCACTATCATATTTTATAGGAGTCAAATATATATAAATATAAACGACATTTTCAATAAAACAGTTTGAATTAAAACTGAAAAAAAAAAAACTTCACAAAATCATTTACTTATATGTATAGTCTTCTTAGCTATTTACTATTTACATTTCACAGCTTTACTTACTATTATTTAATTCTTTTACATGCAAGCGTGTCTCTACTTATTAACTTTCATGTAAGTTCAACATAAAATACACATTATTTTTTTTTATCATGTATTTGATTTATTTTAGCACTATTTATCTCACTGGCTATTAGTTTAAATATTATACATTGATTTTTAAGCAAAAGCAACGAGGGTTGTGGTCATACAAGATGTTTGACTTGTAAAGTTTGGGTGTATAATTTTGAAATTTATAAAAACTTTTATAGTACGTATAATTTGCATTTTGATATTTTTAATTACTTTATATTTATATAAATATTCAATATTACACACTTCTAGATACGTGATACAAATATGAATTGATTAGCAAAAGAATTCGAAATGTAAAAATTTATTCATGATGACTTAGTGAAATTTAATTTTCACCTAATTGTCTCAAATCTTTAAATGTTGAAATAAGTTTGTGAAAGTTGTATCTGATTAAATCATTTTATTCTGTTACTCCTCAGACTAATCTTAGAGAAAAAAAGAGGATCGTTTGGAGTGTGACAAATAATGTTATTTTTCACTTACTAGTTTGCATTCTAGCCCATTGCCTTTTCTCTTCTGATATTGTGGATAAGAATATAAAAAGAAATAAGTGC
Source organism: Cymbidium sinense (assembly GCA_021442155.1). NCBI lineage: Eukaryota > Viridiplantae > Streptophyta > Magnoliopsida > Asparagales > Orchidaceae > Cymbidium > Cymbidium sinense. The sequence goes on along the minus strand of CM038215.1, from coordinate 218,777,915 downwards.
CCAAACCATGCAATATCTCATTTAATACAATACCAACAACCAGTATTTTCCAAGCAAGAAGCGCAATTTAATATGCAAGGACTTCCTTTTGTTTTACTGCACAAAACGAAACGATGGTTTCACTAATTATTAGACATATCATTTACGCCTATACTACGTATATATATCAGATGCAATAGTCATTCAACAAACCAAATTTCAAACACAAAGTAATAATTTGCAACAAATATAATAATATATTTAATAACATTAATTACAAACAATTCAAAATTTTAAGGAAAGAATCAAATATATAAATAATGAAGTGATGAAAAATACCTAAAATTATAAATACTCATGAGATTGAGAGACCATTTATAGACCAATAGATAAAGACAGCATTAAGCGAGAGAATAAAGATGAAGTATCAAGAAGCATTCTCAAGCAAAATGTTTGTAACCAAGAAGCTATTAGCACAATTAACAAGAACCAATAACCAATGTATAAGAAAACTAATAAGCTAAAGAGCATGAAGAGAATAAGAAGTGACTAGCGCAAAGTATAAAAAACGGAGAAAAACTAGGGTTTGTTTAGAGTATATTTTTTGAAAAGCTAGAAAGTGGAAAAAAGAACTTTTGAAACCGTTATGTCTATCACAAATATTTTCTTTGAAAAATTCAAAACAATTTTCTCGACAACACTACACTCTAATCGCTCAAACTATTTTTCACCACAAAATTTTCTAAAAAAACAAGTTTCAGAAAAACGTTTACTTTGCTTTCTGGCTATTTTCTGAAAAAGCAAAGCAACCAGAAAGTTGTCCCAAATGCATACTAAATAACAACTCAATGATTACAAGAACTATTAAAAATAAGAAAACCTTTGGGTCCTAGTTAATATGGCAGGTGCTAAGCTATACCATAAAATCTTAACCAAATTTTTGTTTTAAGTGAAGCTAAAACCAAGAGTGCAACAATATGATGTGATGCAAAAAACTGATGGACATACAACCTTTGCTACAAGCTTGTGCTTCACAAGCCAGCAATGTGCTTGGCCAATGCATCGCTTCACTTCTAAAGCGTGATTTTAGTAATAGTATCATCAAAAGAAGTTGCCACACATTAGTCTCACACTTCATAATCTTTATTTACTACACATAAATATTAAAATTCTCATTCTAGATGCAATCAATTACTTCTTGTTCTCCAAAATTATTTTTTATATAACAGCTGTTTTCCCTTAGAAAATTGGCGAAGATCAATTGAAAATTAGTAGTCATAGTCACAAATTCCAGAATACTTAAATTAATCTGCAAGAATAAGGATTTATTATATGCTTTACCTGTTGAGAAAATATATGATTTCTCCAAACTCAAAAAAAAAAAAAAAAAAAACAATAACAAAACAAAAGCTTTAAAGCACGCTTCATCAGCTGGCCTTTGAGGCAGAAGCTAAAGGAGAAATGTCAGGATGACCGATGAAGTTGATTGAAATTTCAGTCACCATTGGGGAAGTATAATTTAGTCTCATTTCATATTATTGATCAAAAGAATAAATGACCCCAAGATAATCTGATGAATTGGACAGAGTTTTCAGTTCAATGATTTTGATCAATATAGCATCCCTCAGGCTAAAATAATAATCTGAAGGCTATACTCAAACTGTACATAAACCAACGCTTAATTTAGTAATTGTATTTTCAATTTAAATAAAAACGGTAAATACCTGGTGATGTATTTCTCTCTGAGAAGTATAGTCATTATCCTACGTCAGAAGAACATTATGTCAATCCTTTAAAAAAAAACTGCAACAATGTTGTCATAATAGCAATGATTCTTCAAGAGAATATTTTACCAAAATAGTTGCATTTCCTGACTCATAGTCAAACTCAAGTTTTTCATCATCATTCTGTGCATAAATAGATTGTAAAGTAAACCGCGTCACAGGAATCCCATTAGGACGTTGTTGATCTTCCATTACAATCTAGAAAGGGAAAACCTGACATTAACATCTTACAAGCTATCAACAAATATTCAAAATACATTTGTAATCTGTAATTGGAAAAGATTTCTCAAAATTGCACTATTGCAATATAATTTTTTTATGTTACTAAAGAAGCTCAGGTCATTTAAAAACCTTGAGTGACAAAAATAGTTATGGGTCTAACAGGGTAGGCCTGCATGAGCTGGGAGCTGGCGTGTAGGCCTGTTTAGATTTTTTTTTTAAAAAAAAAAAACAACCTACCTCATCAACTTTACATCACCATCATCTTTTTACAGGCAACGAAGAGTTCCAACCTATAGCTAATTGAGCTATGGTAGGCTCCCTAGCTTAAACAAACTGCCATTAACTTCCTAATGAACCAAATTGGCTTTCCTATATTTCTAATGAAGCTTTACGAAGCTAAGCCAGCCAAAACCTTAATGCATCCAAACAGGCCTGAAACCAATTTATGCTTTTCAAGTTTTATTAAAAGAGTGATGTGCAGGAGGATAATAGGGTACTAGCAAAAGAGAGAAGAGAAGATAAGAGGAAGTCTTAATCTTTAATTCATCATCAATTGATAAAATGCTATCATAGATATTTCTTTAATATTTTGTTCAAATCAAATTGATTGCCTACACAACCTATATATCATGTTTTATTGATTTACTACGATTCTAATCAAGTCAAATTCCTTGATGTCATATAATAATGTTATGCATATTGTTAAATAATTCAATGCAAATATTATTAAATGTCAAATAAAATTAAATCATATGATAAGCAGGAAATATCATAAAAATTGCTATAGGTAGCAAGAAATATCATAAAAATTGTTATAGGTAAACTGTTACATGATAACATTCGTAGATAGGCAAAAAATCTGACAAGATTACTTTTGACAGAAAATCTTATAATTCTCAACTCTTGGCATTTAAATTGGATTGGACTGATTCGTGTCAAGAAGATGTTGATATCCAGTGTGAATACAGCCAATCTTATTTACAATTTTAGCTAATGAGCCGGTAATGACTCTCATATTACAACAAGAGTCAAACCTAATCAAATATAAATGATATTTCTAGCAAGATAATTTGATTTAAAATTGAACGAAACTTGATGAAATAAATTGCCTACATATATAGTTATCTTTATAATTTACTCTTTACATTTCACAGCATTATAAACTATTGTTCAATCTTTATACTTGTTAACATGCATTTACTAGTATTCAATTCTTACAAATGCAAGCATACCTTTATTAACTATTACATTCATGAAAGTTCAATTTTACATGCACCTTGTTTTCTATCATGTATTGAATTTACATTGGCATTGCTCATCTCATTGAACAATTAGCTTATATTATTATACTTGACTTCTAAGAAAAGAACGAGGAGGTAATAATCAGATGGGTCTTTTGATTTGTATAGTTTTTTAGTATACAATTTTAGAAGAATATAAAGTCTTTTTAGAGTACTTATAATTTATAATTTGGTACCTTTAGTTACTTTGTACTCATGTAGGAATTTATTTTTACATGCTTCCAATTATATGATTTAAATATGAAAAAAATACTAAAATAATTCAAAATATAAGAATTTGTTCGTGAAGACTTCGTGAGATTTAGTTTTTGGCAACTTGTCCCTATACATATTGTAATATCCATTAATTTAATTCCTAATTAATTTTGTTTAAGCTAATTAACCGCGTTATCAGAAGACTTATCAGAAGATCTTGCAAGCGCAACGGATTAACGCTCGACGCTGCATGGTTGGGATCGATCGAAGGTAATACCCGTTCATTTATTTCACTTCCTTCCCTACCGCGCCCTTCACGCGAGTTCTTCTCCTCCTTTCCTTCCTTCGGCCGCTTTGACGACCTCCGCACTGAACGCAGAACCGCCGCTTCCTTCCTCGGCTGCGGCGCTGAGAAGTGCCGCTTCGCGCCGATCCAGATGTGAGTTCAGAACCCTTCGCTGACCCGCTTCTGGAAGCAGAGGTCCTTCGTTGCCGCTGGAAACGCGACATGTAAGTCTTGGAACTGACGTTAAATCGCAGTCGCTTCGGGGAAATCGAACCGACGGCCGGCCTGCGAACCGATCGGCCGCAGGATTTCTGCTCGCCAATCGGAAACTTAGAATTTTGTAAGTTACTAATTTTCTTTCCTATCCCTTTTCTTTCAGCCTTCCTGGTGTTGAAACGTGAAATACGTGATTGGGAAGTTCAAATCGATCTCGCGTGAGTTGTAGAATTATTGAATGGGATTTAGGATTGATGTTTGTTAATTTTAGTTTGTTGATTGAAGCGAATTAATATTGGCATTAGAGTCGCGTAAGTTTATGAGGAGATATCAATTTCGGTAAGATGTGTTAATTATGAGTTTCATTTATGAGTCAGCGTATTTATTAGAATTATTTCATTATAGGGAGATCGAGGAGGAATCGAGGAAGACATCAGACACCGACTTGTATTAATTAAGGTGAGACATAAGCTAATTTAAAGTCGCTTCATTCTTATGTATACCGCTTTCTACGACTACGATGCCAATGTTACGACTTAGATAAAAGTATGAATGACATGTAGATATTTATCATATTGAACGCAAATATAAATGTTTATTACTGACCTCAGATGATTAATGATTTACAATGACATGCTTACAGTAGAAAGAATGATTTACAATGACATGCTCGCCTACAAAGATTGATTTATCGATATAAATGTTTGAAAACATGTTAAATGCGAATGTGATAAAGGAAATGTCGGAAAATTGTGATAGGAAGGCTATACGGAGAATCAGAGATAAAGAAAAGTTAGAGCCGCGATTAGGATCTTAGTATCCCCACATTTGAGGTTTGAGTCGTAGCCGCCCAACCTGTCATTAGGTATGTAGAGTGCTCCTACCGCTTTACCTTCGCCTTTAGACGCCGTGTCAATTTTTTTTATATAAGTCAAAACATGTAATTATAAATGACATTTCTAAAAATGACATACTGAACTGAATGATTTAATGAAACGATCCTCGACAGATACGATGAACCTACTTATTACCCGCAAAGATATTGTTATATTGTTACATTTCTACAACACCTAAAGATATCGTTTCAAGTTACATTACCGCAGACATTTACCGCTTTTGCAAATTTATACGTATTACATGCATTGTTTTACCGCTCAGAACTTTTAAGATTTTGTCTGTGCCTTTCATACTACAATTGAAAATTTAAAAGACGAAAGTAGTTTTGCTTTTGTTGAATCAGAGTTTTTTAAAGTTTTCGCACGCATAAAATTAAATGTCTTTAGCTTCAGATTTATTTACAAACTTAAAGATTTCACGCCCAATATTTGTGATATGAATTAAGTTAAGAAGATAATCGAAATATTTGATGATTTGATTAGATGCAATTTCTTTACGCGAGAAGAGGGAACGCGTGTTGGTAATCTGTCCAATCGAGTCATCCTATTCTGTTATACTCGACGACCCCAAAGATGGTCATCATATATAAATGAATGGGGAGGTTGCATCTAACCAAGTCATCCTATTCTATTACACCTCAAGCTGACCTGTGAAAACGGAGGTTGTTTAGAATGCGACATAAAATGGTATCAAAGGAAAAGTTGAAATGCAATCAATAAGAAAAGCATGATTAGAATTAGAAGAAATATTATTAAATTTGAATTGATCAATGCAGATCTATAGAATGATTAAACTTGGGTTAATAATCCACATGCTATGAAAATCATGCATTTATGATATTACTATTACGATTGCATCCATCAATTAATTCATACCACTACAGATAAACATGCCTAAAGAAATACTAGAAAGATTGAAGGATTAGTCTTCCAAACTACAAACCCTAAATTACAGGAAGGATATAATTCTAATCGAAGTGAAATACAATCTAGAGCAAATGAGGAATCTTGATCTAAGGAATTATAGGGTGTTGTCAAGTTGATTTCATAGAGAGTTGACAAGCTAGCATCTATTGAGAAATCTTCCTCCAGAGGGCTCAGATCTGAGAATGGTTTCTGAAATAAATCAACATATAAGGATATTTCAAATATTTAAGCCACCAACATTCAAAGGAGCTAGTGATCCTATAGTTATTGAAGGTTAGTTGTTAAATGTTGGAAAACATCTGGATGGAATGATTTATCCTAAGAATAAAAGAGTAGTACTAGCTATATTTGTACTAGAAGGTAAAGCAGAGAGATGGTGGCAAGCTCAACACAGTGAAATTTTGGATTAATGGCTATTACTCAAATTAAGTAGAATGATTTTATCAAAGTATTCAAGAACAGGTTTATTCCACCATCAGCTAGATTAGCCTTGCAAAATAAATTTTTCAATTTGACTCAGGGATCTAAGACTGTGATGTATTATGAGGCAGAATTTACTTCTCTCTCTAAGTATGCTCCACACTGTCACTACTCAAGAAAAGAAATACCACGAATTTTTGAGGGATCTCAGAGATCAGCTGGCATTAGCTCCATTTGAAATCAATGAGTTTTTAGTGTTAGTTGAAAGAGTAAGAAAAATTAAAAATGAGCTGCATTTTTCTAAGCAACATTGGATTCCATAGGCTGGTAAACGGAAAGGTTTTGAAGGATGATAGACTTCCCTAGCAAGAAATTCAAACCCCTGAATAATAAGTAGAAGCAAGTTTAGCTGGAAAGGTCAATCTATGTTAAGGGGTAAAGGCATTTTGGTCAGGTTGAATTAAGAAAATGCTACAAATGTGATCAAGTAAGACACCATCAGACAGACTATCCCTTGAAAAGAAAAAAGATACCAAGCCATTTGATTATTAAGGAAAGAATTAGCAGAGAAAATTTTTGGAAGATAATAAGCCAAGTGATCCTCAATTATATGGAAAGCCTTCAATTTTGGAGATATGAGAAACATCACAACACAAGACAATCCTTCAATAAAATCAGAGTTTTTATCGTTACCCCTCAACCCCTCAAGAAGCAAAGAATCAAATGAAGTAAAAATAGGTACACTTAAGATTTCATATCAATTGAATTCAATTTTATTTGATTCTGGTGCATCACATTCCTTCATTTCTAATAATTTTTCTACCAATTTGTCTATTAACACTGTTTATTTTATACCTGTTTTGAGTATTGTTATGCTTTCTGGTGATAGTTTATATACAAGTAGAAAATGTTTTGTGGGCATTAGCATTCAGGAGGAAAATTAGTAGCAATACTAATTATTATATTAATTACAAACTTCAACATCATTCTGAGCTTTGATTGGTTGACTAAATATTTTGCAAAAATTGAATGCTGGAAGAGGAGTGAAATTTACTATGTCTGGTGAGAAACCATTTCATTTATCATACAATAAGAATGCAGTGTCTTCTATGATCAATGTAATGAAAGTGGAGGAATATTTGAGTAGTGAGTCGATATTTTTGGACAAATAAAAAGTATTGAATAAATATGTGCTTGAACTGAAAAATATTACAGTTATTTTTAAATTTTTTAATACATTTCTTGATGAATTGCCAAGTTTACCACTAAAAAGAGAGGTTAAATATGGGATTAATGTGCAGCCGAGTACATTTACTATATATAAATCTCTTGACATAATGATTCCTAAAGAGTAATAGAAATTAAAATGTCAGTTGCAAGAATTAAAGGACAAAATATTGATTAGGTCAAGCAATTCACCCTAGAGTGCACTAATGTTGTTTGTTAAAAAAAGGATGGATCAATGAGATTGTGAATTAATTATAACGAGTTAAACAAAGTTACTATTAAAAACAAATATCAACGATCGAGAATTGATGATTTATTCGACCAACTTGAGAGAGATGTCGTATTCTCCAGGATTGATCTGAGATCAAGATATCATCAGGTCAACGTTAAAAAAGTAGATATCACTAAGACCGCTTTTAAGAGCAGATGTGATTATTATGAATTTCTTGTAATACTATTTGGCCTAACTAATGCTCCTAAAATCATTATGAATTTCATGAACAACATTTTTAAGCATTTTGTTGAACAATTTGTCATTACATTTATTGTTGATATTTTGATCTATTCTAAACTGTTGAAGAGCATGCTAATCATTTGAGAATAATTATGGAATTGCTAAGTATGAATCAGCTTTATACTAAGTTTTCTAAATATGAGTTCAGGATGCGCAATATTGTATTTCTAGGTCATAATATCAGTGGTGAGGGTGTTTCTATTAATCCTCAAAAAATAAAAGCAATATTAGAATGGCCCACACCTAAAAATATTACAAAGATTTACAATTATAAGAGATTTGTCAAAAGATTATCTTAGATTATAATACATATATATAATTTAATGAGAAATGATATCAAATTCCAATAGATTGATAATTATCAGCAAAGTTTTTAAAAATTGAAGAAGTATCTAACAATTATGCCAATTTTACCTATTCCATTTGGGATTGAGACATTTTAAATATTCAGTGATGTTTCATAAAAGATTTAGATTGTGTGTTATTGCAAAATAGAAGAGTAATTGTCTATGCTTCTAGACAGCTAAAACCCCCTGAAAGAAATTAATTATATTTGCTCTTAAGATTTGGACGCACTACTTGTATAGAGTGAAATATGAAATTTTTACTGATCATCAGAGTCTAAAGTATATCTTTACTCAAAAAGAACTAAATTTGAGGTAGAGAATATGATTGGAGTCATTAAAAACTATGACCTAAATATTCAATATCGTCCAAGTAAAACAAATGTGATGGCAGATGCTTTAAACCATAAGTCTATTGTTAGTGCTAGTTGGATCCTCACTAAGGAGTCGGAATTGATTAAGGATATAGATTTGAAGTTAGAGTTTAGAAAATTTGATGATACTGGGTATTTGTATTAGATGACAGTGAAATCAACTTTAATTAATAGAATTAAAGCCACATAAAGACTAAGTAGTGAATATCAAATTTTCATTGAGTAAATTCAGATTGATAAAAAGTATATGACCGTAGATGTGGAAGGTGTTATCAAAAAAAAATTCAATTGTGAGTACCAAATGATATTGATGTGACATAAGATTTTGCAAGAGTCATATCATGCAAAATACATTATTTCATCTAAGCAATTCAACGAAAAAGATTTAAAAGTCTTATTCTGGTGATCAAGTATGAGAAGACATAGTTGAATATATTTTTAAATGTCAAATTTGTCAAATTGTTAAGGCTAAGCATTAGAGACCTGATGAACTATTACAATCATTGTTCATAATTAATTGGAAATAAGAAATTATAATGAATTTTGTTAGAAGATTTCCTAGATTCAGGCATGATCACGATAGCATCTGGGTTATGGGTTATTGTTGACAGATCGACTAAGCCCATTTCTTGCCTAATAAGCAGACAGTCAATTGATAAATTGGTTAGGTTGTATGTTAAAAAAATAGTCAAATTACGTAGTGTTCTTAAAGTGATTGTCTCTGATAAAGATGATAGATTCATTTCTAGTTTGGAGACAGGAATTCAGAGAGGCATAGGCACACAATTACATTTGAGCACAGCTTTTATCCTCAGATTGATGAGTAGTCAGAGAGGACAATTCAAGTAATAGAAGATTTACTAAGACTATGTGTTCTGGATTTTAAAGGCAACTAGAAAGATCACATATCTATGATTGAATTTGCATATAATAATAATTGTCAATTTAGTATTCAGAAGCACTTTATGATAGAAATTACAGGACTCCATTGAGTTGGGTTGAAGTATGAGAACGACAGCTATTAGGTCCAGGGTTAGTTAATTAAGCTACAAAGGAAATAAGATTAATCAGAGACAGATTGAAGGCTGCTTAGAATTGTCAGCAAAAATATTATGGCCCAAAGCACAGAGCTATGAAGTTTTAAGTTAGAAAATTTGTGTTCTTAAAAGTAAAACCTATGAAAGATATAAACCAATTTGGTCAGGGTGGTAAATTAAGCCCTAAGCACATAAGACCGGCTTACAGGCTTGTTTTACCAACAGAAATGATCAAATTTAACAAACCTATATGAAACTTTAGGCCAAATTGATAAACAATAGATATTCAAATGATTAAGCATTAGTAAATTAAAAACCTTTGTAAGAGCTTTCGGCCAAACAAGAAATCAAAGAATTATCAAATGATTAAACACAAAATAAATTAATCTCCTTATGTTTGTTCTCGGCCAAACAAAAACTAAAGATTATGAAGTGAATAAACACAAGATAATTTAAATAACCTTATAAACTTCAAAGCCCAAAAGAAATAAAGGAAATATAAGAACTTAGCACCTTAGAAATTTAAGAGCAAGGCTATATGATGCTCTCGGCCAAGAGAGGAAACACAAATTATGAATAGCATGAAAATGATTTAATAAAGTTTAAACATAATTGATCTTGTTTAAATACATATGAATAAAAGTTATGCATTTAGTTCATACTATCCGAAATGAATAACTTAATGAATAATTGCAATATTAAGATATAAAAAATATAAATAATTTTATAATGATGAATTTAAAATTGAATGAATCATTTATTTTACCTTAGTGAGCTTTTCATTTGTCTTAATATAGTAATTCATAGAAAAATTTCCACCAGTTTATGTTCAATAGTTTTAGCATTCTGAATTGACTAAAGAACTTGGAATTAAAGAATTTTTCTGCACACTTGAATTTAACTTTGATTAGTAGCATTTGAATGTGTTTGTTATCATCAAAACCAATCTCATATGAGGTGAGGCTCATGAAATCAACACTCTCTTACTACAGTAAGAGGGGTAATTAACTATGAATACTTTCGTTCATATGAAGTAAAACCCAAATCTAAGTAAACCCTAACATAATGTTAGAGAAAATTTAGTTGAATATAGATCAATCTGCCTCATGAAGAACGAAGTCCTTAAACATCTTATAAGATGAAAGAGATTTTCAAAAGTCTTTTTTTCTGAGCAATCATATTTCTTGCAACTCCATTGGAGATTACTTCTATCTCCATCTTTAGTTGAAAAATTAAAATATCTCCCCTAGAATATTTGGTTAAATATTTAAACCAATACGGTGTCATAGAAGACATGAAATATTTATCGAGCTATTTTATCCTCAAAAGTTTAGGTTCAAGAAATCGACTAGAACTTAACTTTAAAAAATTTACAATCAAGTGTTAAAAGGTCAATGGCAAACCTGACAAATGTAATGACTGCTAAGTTAGGAGAGAGATCTACTATTAGATTCCTTTAGGTTATGACCAACACTAGCTTTGTTGGAGCCGCACTCCAATTTGGAATAATTTATGAAGTCATACAGTTTGTACCTACTGAAGCTATGACTAATAACCTACAATCTAGAAAGCCCATCACTGAGGACATTGAAATGTCTAAAACATTCAAAAAGCTATCGTGCAAAGGAAAACAGATTGAATATAATCATTCCCAATGAGCCTAAGCAGTTAGATGTTAAAGCTTTAACCAATAAAGGAAAAAGCTCAACTCCTAAAAAGAGCTTTGTTTTTGACAGACTATCAAAGATAGTCTTGATAGTGCCTGCTAAGGAGGACATGACTACTAAGCTTAAATTAAAATCTGTCATTGTAGATCCACTTAACAATCCATTAGAGGAGCCTATTATTCTACAAAATGTTGCCTTTGCTCCAGGCAATCATGATCATGAAGCACCTTCCTCGGCAACCAAAATGTTAAGAGAGCTAGAAGAAAGTATAACGTTTATTGCAGAGCTACCATATCACTTGTATAAGCTGAACAACAATATGAACCACTGGTAAAAATAAACATAACCAACAATAATTTTGAGATGCTTAGATGGGTAAAAAATAATAATTCTAAAGGGATAAAGAAATCTTACTCGAAGAAACACATACAGACCACTTCACAAGTAAGATCAAAAAAAGAGAAAACTATCACCTCTAAAATCTATAAAGTTTTAATGGCTGTTAAAAATTGAAATCTTCAAAAAAGAAATAACAAGTTAGTGAGCTAGGTCATCAATCTAATAAATTCCTATCCTAAAGGAGGCAAAAATATCAAAAAATATCAAGCCCACCTTGAGCAAAGTTTAAGACCTAGGAGTCTAGTGATCGATGAATACCAACAACGAGCCCTTCAATACAAAGTATTGAGTGGCCATTAGTCGAAAGATCCTGACAACTATCACAAGAGAAGTAATATTAATCACACGGTCTTAATTCATTCGATGAACACTAGGGTGTAACATCTAGGATACATTCCCTAGAGATCTACCATTAGGAAGTCCTGGCCAATCTAGATACCTAAAGAGAACCAAATCATCAAAGATAAGAGGACCTAATGTGAGCAAATTCAATCAAATGAAGAAAAGTCTGAGTCTCCTATCATCAATTGGAAACGTAGACCTAAGAACAGGCAGCCTATGACTGATGATGCGAACAATCAATTCTTTTGGGAAGATAATAAATTTTTGACGAAGAGCAACAAGCTCTGACTTCCAAAATAATGAAGATATCGATTAGATGGAGGTCGAAGTTGTTCGCATGGTCGATCAAACTCCAGAGCCAATTATTCAATATGTTTATACACGTTTACAAAATAAAAATGTGATAGCTGAACATCAAAACGAGGAGCAACATTAGAAGGGTTCAAGTCACAAAGTGCTCAAAGGATAAACTCGAGTAGAAATTAAAGAAACTGAAGAAATAACTGATGTTGTAACAAGATTACAACGACAAATGGATTCCAACTCCAAAAGAGAGACCAAGAAATCAACCAACTAAACAATCTCAATGAAATGAATGGGCTAATGAAAGAACTATTTAGTCAGCTTAACTAAATAGCAACTGCAATACTGCAAATACCTCCAAAAATTCCTACAAAGACAGTCAATCCAACAGCTGAAGCTGGGGCATGTAAAATGCTTCACCTAATTTGCCAACAGTATCAACACAAAGCAAGAACCTCTAGAAGAAGTTACACAAAGTACTCACCTAGAGGCTGATGTCATTACAAAATCTCAAATAAAAGATCTTATCAGTCAAACGATCAAAGCAGTCATTGCCTCAGAGACTGTTGAATAATTAATTGGAAAGACCGACCATACCGAGCTGAATATAATCAAGTGCAATACCCTAAAAGGTATGTTGTACCAAAATCTAACACATTTTCAATCACAGAAATCCTAGATAGCACTTAGCTCAATTTAAATCTACTTGTGAAAATACCGGAGGAAATGATGTCTTACTGCTACGACAATTCGTTAGCAACCTTGTCAACACAACCTTTGAATGGTATGTTGAGCTAACCATTGACTCAGTAAAAACTTTTTGCTGAATTAGAAACACTCTTTATCAAAAGATTTACTAGTGCTACTAAGAAAGTGACAATCGCAGATCTCACCTTAGAAAAGAGAAAAAAGGATAAGTGTTAAAAAATATATCACAAAATGGAAAAATCTAAGTATAAAATGTGACCAACAACTCACAGAAAAGCATGCAGTAGAACTCCTAATGGGGAACATTGATGATCAAATGGCTGCATATTTAGTAATGGTTACAATTAGTATATTCTAAGAACTATTGAATCGTGTAGCCAAATTCGAGAGATTTTCTAAGCAAAAGAGCTTTAATACTGCTATAATAATAATCTCCCTGAGAAAGGAAATCAATCTAAATCATATGATTTAAAGAAAAATTATGTAAATATAACTATCACATTCACAATCAATAAGAAAGGAAACAAAGCCACAACTTCACGATAAGTTGCAAAATCAATAAACTATGATGCACGGACATAAACATGGGGACAGACACGACACGTGACACTTCAATTTTTAAAAATATGAGATACGAAGACGTATCGGACACAACATTATAATAATAATTAATAATAAAAATTAAGTAATTTAATTATAAAAATTAAATTAATTACTTAAGTAATATATATATATATATATATAACTTATTTTATTGTACTTTAATAACTTTAATAAATAAAATTTATTATCAATTCTAAATTTATAATTTTAATTATAATTTTTTTATAAATTTTAATTATTTATAATAAATATATCTTTTTATTTTTTCTTTCTTAATCAAATTTCATTCTTCAAATTCCTAAAACTCTCTACAATAGCATAAAATATAACAAATTATATTTAAAAATATTTTTGATATAATATTAATTTAATAATTTAGGACAAGCATCCCTTTAATTTTTTTTAATATTATTTTAATCGACGTGTGCGGTTCCGACACGTCGGCGAGCATGTCAAAACCCACGTTCATGTCTGACATGTGTCAAACACTACATACCATATTTTTGAAAGTATTAGTGCATCATCAGGATAAGAAAAAAAGCTTGACCCTCAAAAAAAATGAACAAGTAGCATTCACTTAAAAGAGAATGTACTATTAAAATTTTTAAGCATGTCCTAAAATTGGGGTTACAATTGCTGGAGTCGCGTCGATCTAACCAAGCAGACAAAATCGACGATCCCAACTACTGTCCATATCATCGGGTTGTAAGTCACTTAATTGAGGATTATTTTGTCTTCAAAGATAGGAAAAGAGGAGCTATCAAAATGCGGAGTTTACTCTATCTCATAATGTATTGGTATATTCTAAAAATGAGAGGGTAAATGTTATCACAATACGCTCATGCCAAGATACAAAAGAAAAATATGTTGAGCTTGTGAGACAAACACTAAACCAATATCCTAAGATGATAGATTTAGAAAGTCCTGATAGTTATTATAACATTTTTTATAAATTTCTTGCGCCCTCCAATTACCCTTTTTGAGCCCATTATAGTTATTTTTTTATTTTTTCTATATGGAGAGATAATTGTTGCATTTATTTAGGGTGATTTATTCAATGTAATGTGAATTTATTAATTTCAAAGCATAAATTATCCTATTAGGATAGTAATCATGGAATTATCATATTTCTTTGATATTAATCCAAACAAATAAAGAAACAAGCATAATATCAATAATTGAGAGTGCTTATTGGAGATGTCCTTGAATACAATTAACCTTAAAGAGCATAGTCTCTTTAAGAGCCTAATCATATCTAAATTCTCTATTTGACTTAATTTGACCTTGATGATATGATTTATAGTGAGCATTTTATATGAGTTATAATAAGATTTATTATTCATGTCACTGGATTTCTCTTATCTCCTTTTGTGGAATCTCCTATAGTAGAAGAATGCCTTCATATCATCACTTTTATCTCTTCAATATAAGAAAACAAGCGCACTATATTACTTTGATGTACCTTTTTATGTAAATAGCATAAAAAGTGCACTATGCTTTATCATGGGCTATAGCTCACTATTCACATGCATGCATATGTCAAAACAATCTATCTATTTCCTCAATCTTTAATTTAATGGATACAACTCTAATTGCTTCTTAATATAATTATTCTAAAATTATCCTTCCTAATTTTGCCACATCCAACACAACAATCTCACTTCAAACTTGCTAAAACTTAGCTATCAATGAGATTTTGTTACTCGCACAATACTCATATTTATATAACATAACTATACAATTATATTATAAAATTTACAACTCTCAATGATATTCTCTGTCATGTAATACTCCTTAAACACAACTCCATTGTCATCAAACATTAATTGTATAAATTAATACTAACATCTATATCATAACTCTTCTATATCATAAGTCTAAGAAATTTAAACTTATCACACTAAGTAATCATTTATATGTAGATAAAATGATATATAATTTGAATATCACATAAATTAAAATTACAGTGTATACTCCATTTTTTTTAGATAATCTAAAGCACAATTATCTTATAAATATTTTCTCAATTGTTCTAACATTTAAGTTGTCTACAAATATCTCTTTGATTAAAACCATGTCATTTGCGAAAAACATGCACCAAGTCACTTTACATTGAATATGGATTGTATCTCTATAGCCATTACAAAAAGGTATGAATTTCATGCTAATCCTTAATATTTTTCTGTTGTAATTAAAATTATTTTTTGATATGGGTGTCAACTAATCCGATTAGTAAGGATTTTAAAAATTATTACCACAATCTGCCTACACCATAATAATGTCCCACCTTATGTACTAAAGTGAGAAAAAATTATAATTTTTTTCTGTGATCACTCCACAACTACTTGTAATAGTAGTCAACGCTCCATCATATTATTTAACTTTAATATACATTTGGAGTAAACTAACCAATCAATGGCAATAAGAATTGTAGGAAGTTACTAAGTACTGATTTCTGGACAATGAAGGAACAGAGAGCAACCATCTCCAACAAAGAAAGCAGATGTTATGGCACAAGGTTTGTATACCAACAGTCAACGTGGTAAGAGAAGAACTAATTTTCAACCACCACTGAACAAGAAAATAACTTGCATCAAGTTATGTAAAAGTAAAACTCATAAATACAATAATATATTTTTAGATGGCTTTTGTTCTTCCACTGCTTTACAGTTTACCTTTGTACGGAGAATATTGATAGAAATACTATTCCTCCTCAGTTTGTTGTCATGTTGGAGGATGATAGTAAGCATGAAGTTTTTTTCATAGTTTCTTCTTTTGGACAATTTCTTGTACTTGTTCCTTACTTTTTTTAATGCAAAATGCAATATTTTAAGGATGGCTTCTACAAAAATATCACAAAAAAAAAAATGAATTTATGGGATCGACCATGAAAACAAAGTTCATGCTTTTTTTAATTACTCACCAATAATATCAAGCATATCAGTATATAACCCTCAAATCATATGATTTAGTATATTACAATATTTTAATGTATATTTTACTAAAAATATTTTACCTTATAGCCAAATAGTGAACAGCATGCTCTTCTAAAAACAGAAATCTTCTCGGCAAAAACGGCTTTGTATCTGCACTAGGTAGGTAAATAAGCAGTTACTTTAAATATAACAGCAATTTGATGAATAAAATCTAAGCATTAAGCCAAAGGGTCACCTTTCTTCACGCTTCTCAAGTATTGCAATCTGGTCTTTAAGTTGCGATAGCTTTTCAGAAATGTCGACATTGATTACATTACCTGTATCTGTTGACCAAACAGAAATCCTTCAGACAACAAAACAGTCTGAAATTCTATGAAAATGAGTTAACATAAGCACACGTCAATCTTATAGAAAGTCTGGATCAAATTATAGAGGAAACGTTGTTGGAAGCACCTTCAGTTTAGCACACAATATCTATCGAGATGCTTGAAAAAAGGATGGGCTTTAATACTCAAAAATTTCATAAAAAGTTAATTATACTTATTTTGAAATATACCTAATTTTTTCACATTCCGCAAAAATCATCAAAATTATTTTTATAAAATTCTATATTTAATATAGATTAAATCTATGTATAAAAGTACATTTAAATTATTAATATATTATATTTATGAAAATAATTAATAAAATTTATTAAATCTATTTTTTCTCTATTTCCCGTAAATAACACGGTAGCAAATCCACTATTCCACTAATCTCGGCATGCAGAGTCGGGAGAGGCTGATTAACAACTGGGATTAAGGATGAAATATATGTGTGTGTGCGCGCGCGCGCACACACGTATGCGTACTAAACGTTAATGAAATCCATATTTCTTCTATTATTTTCTTCCATTTTTCCAACATTGCCTCTTTGTGCTGCGGACATTGTGCTTCCCGTAACACTAGAGACCGTGTACATTCTCGTGTCGTGTAATGCTGGGACGGAAGGAGGAACTGAGGCGCGAGGCCTTCATTGGGCTTAGAATAGTCGAGAGATAGGATAGAGAGAGGAGCTGTTGAGTGATGCTGGAAAGATTTTGGTAAGTGTATAGATAGATAGATAGATTGAAGATAATTAAGATTACATAATTCAATTTTTTTTTCATTTCTGTTTTATTTAACCTATAAATCGCCATTCGCAAGAAAATTTCTAGATAAAAAATTATTTTTGGAAAATAATTAGAGTTAGCACTGAACGAAACTTAAATGATATATTGTAATTACAAGTTCATATATAATTAAAATAAGAATTAATAATTTTATTTTGTTCCAATCATGTAAATAGCTTTTGGTGTAAAATTAAGGGCTTTTGGAAAGATTGGTTGTAAGTTAAGAAGAATTGCATGTAGTGAAGTTGATTACAGGTAAGATTACAAATGCACTAATTTATGTTATTTTAATTATGTTATATAAAGTACAACAACAAGTCATCATCCTATTATGTGGAGTCGGCTGCATAAATCTTTTTTCTCCAATGTGTCCAATTAAGTATCATATTCTCATTTAATCCTAATAAATTAAGAGCATTTGTTATACTTCCTAATCAAGTCTTTTTAAGTCTACCTCTGCCCTTCTTAATATAAGTCAAATCTAATACATTTATTCTCTTAACTGATCATCAGACGGCCAAACTTTTATGTGATCAAGCCATCTAAGGCAACCCTCTAATTTTATCTGTCGTTAGAGCTACTCCAAACTTATCATATATATATATATATATATATATATATATACATTTTTTATTTTATCTCTAAGTATAAAGTCACTCATCCACCTGAATATTATCATCTTTACAACATTTAAGTTGATTTTATGCTTCTTTTTTACAGGCCAACATTATGTGCTATAAAGCATTATAGGTTTCACCATCATCTTATAAAATTTTCTCTTGAGTCTAAGTAGTATTTTTCTATCACACAATAAGCCCAATCCATTCCTCCACTTCAACCATCCAACTTGAATTCTACTAATAACATCCCCATCTATATCACCATCACTTTAAACAATAGACCCGAGATATCTAAAACATTCACTATTTTAATGATTTGATTATCCATTATCACCACTCTGTCACTAGATCTTCAACAACTAAAATTACACTCCATATATTCAGTTTTAGATCTACTAAAATGAAAGCCTTTAGGTTGACCTCCATGATTGAAACTTTTCTTGAACTCCCTCTCTAGTCTTATCAACAAAAAGAATATCATCAGCAAAAAAATAAATACATTGTTCACAAAATAAATCAAAAAAAAAAAAGAGGGAGAGAAATTAGAAAATTTTAAAACCTTAACCGCATAACAACCGCCCTCCACGTCACTGGAAACTGCTCAAAGTAAGAGCAAGAGATGTTAGAGGTTAAGCATCTATAAAGAGGATCGGTCGGGCATCGCTCCTCATATACAAGAAAAAAAAATCAGATTTCTAAATTACCCCTCCTTTTTTATGTCTTGGAGAGGAGTAATCAAGGGCAATTTTGTCCAAATCAAAGGAAAGGTTGTTTAAGAGTCCAATTCAGGTAAACTTCGAAATAAAATTTATTATAATTAATTGTTTGCCTCCTCAAGTTAAATCAAAGGCTTCCACCGCCAATCTTTGGATCCAGTGTGAAATGAAATTACTTCCCTCCGTCAATCTTGAATCTAGAGCAAGAGAGAACGAGCGAGCGAGCGATTTCATAAAACTCAACACTTCAAAGCCACCCAATTGCTAAATTTAAAAATAATTAAACTAAAATTTGTGTTATTTGAAATTAAATAAATCACAAGTCTTAAAAATTTAAAGACCTGCATCCGTTGATCTTCGATTCGGCCGAAAATTTTTACAAAGACCTCCGCCATCGATCTTGAATCTAGTGCGAGATGAATGCACCTTCCTCCGTCGATCTTGGATCCAGAATAAAAGAGAAGAGTGCACATTGCACTAAAATTTTTGCAATTGTAGAACTGCTAAGCTGTTATGTTGTCGAAATTTTGCAAAATTATTAAACTTAAAATCCTAATATTTAGCAAAAAAAAAGCTGTCTAAAAACGAAGTCTCCCGACTCGTAAAAGCCCCGACGCCATGATCCTACCGTCTAGGCATTGGCATAACTATTCCCTGGGCTTTTCTACATGAGTTCAAGTGTCGTGGTGTTGCTCTACAACACCGAAGCGCTAAGCTCTCTGCCTTATCTATCTTTTGATTCTCTGTTCCCAGCATTGCGACACTGCCCTGAAACATCGTGGCACTACCTCTTGGAGCCGCCTCCTCTAATCCTGAAGTAAAAAAAACTCCCCTCTCAGCATTACAGTGCTATTCTAAAGCACCGAGGCACTATGACCAATGCCATGGCGCTGCCTCTTGGAGCCACCTCCTCTGACTTTGAAGTCAGAAAATCTCCACTTTCAGCGCCATGGCACTGCTTCTCCGGCGTCGAGGTGCTGCCTCTTAGAGATGAAAATCATGCTCCACCATATAACAGACTTAAACTTAAGTTGTTAGCATTCTAAAGAGAGTTGGCATAATGCACTCATGCGAAAATTCCTGTGAAATTAATGATCCTTAATTAAGCTTTATGATCGTTAATGAATTAAGCACAACATATCAAGCATCCAAACACAAATAAATAACCTAACAACATCAAGTTACTTTAATTATAAAATGATCACAAATTAAATCGAACATTCCAACGAGCATAAGTCTGAATCATACTTGTCAGTTGAACTTCAAACAAATCACTCAAATTATGACATTCTATTAAATGTAAGTCAAACATATATTGATGACTTGAAACATCAAATAAAACAATGGCCTTCCAAAGAGATATAAGTACAGTCATTTGTTCGTAATGCGAACCTAACTCAAATATGACATTCCAAAGGGATGTAAATCCAGTCAATTATTCGCAATGTGAACCTAACTCAAATATGGCATTCCAAAGGGATGTAAATCAAATCTTACCTGGCATTCTAATGGATGTAAGCCCAGTCAATCACTTGTTCGAAATACAAACTTCCTTAGAAAAACACTGGCATTCCAACGAATATAAGCCCAACCATTTTTTCACAATACAAACATAAATTTAAATGATATTCCAATGGATATAAGCCCAGTCATTTATTCACAATGCGAAGCCAAATTTAAATAGCATTCCAAAGGGATGAAAGTCCACCCCATGGCATTCTAATAGATGTAAATCCTATGCTTGTCTACAAGGCAGACTTCAAACTATCATTCCAATGGATATAAGCCTGACTATTTGTTCGCAAGGCAAACTCCATATGTTAAACACATGGCATTCCAAAGGGATGTAAGTTAAATCCATGACATTCCAATGGATGTAAGTCTTATGCTTATCTACACGACTTCTGTACAACGGCAGAGCTTGGAATACTAGAACAGTGACGATAAAAGAAAACTACATAACACTTCCAATCTTAAATAAAATCTCCAATCATACAAGAGCTACGATCCACAAAAATGATTTAATAATTTGTCACACATATATATCTTAACAAAGTTTATGACATATAATTTAAACATAACTGACATAAATACCTATCTCATGTAGTCTCTCTACGGCGATAAACATAACCCTCTCTTCTATCTGCCATTTAGGTAGGATGGTTACCTAAAAAAAAAATTAAACTAACAATTGAATAAAAATTCGATTAATTATCTATTATAAGAAAGCGGAAGGTAACTAAGATGTCGCTTTTATTATCACACGTATAAAGAAATTTGCTCAAACAATCAAATATATTGGGAGGGGGGGGTAGGTATGCATAAACATTTCGTATAAACTTTTACTTTTACATTTATCGTCCGTCTTAGGAGTCACCGTCTAAACCTTTACCAATACTCATCCAAAGGATAAGTAATACTACCATTTGTCATTATTCCCCTTTTTCATCATTTGCACGTACATTCCACATAAAAGGGTGAACTCTACTTTCAACATACACATTTATAACATACAATTATACACGATATTAATTCATAATAGTAAATCGTTAACTTTATAAAATAACGAAAATAATGATGAGATTCAAGTTATTGCCAATACGTGAATAAGCGAAACTACATCACAATTTACAGAAAAATAATCACAACACGCAGATGTAAAAAAATCATAATCATATACATTTCATCACAATTAAAGACATTTTTATCATAAAT
The DNA here is from genome assembly GCA_021442155.1 of Cymbidium sinense. NCBI lineage: Eukaryota > Viridiplantae > Streptophyta > Magnoliopsida > Asparagales > Orchidaceae > Cymbidium > Cymbidium sinense. The sequence continues at coordinate 218,756,034 of CM038215.1, read as the reverse complement.
ATACATAATTACCCATCTTAACTTTGCTTCCTCAATCTCCTTTCCTTTAACGCTTTTTCTTAATTGAATTCTATAAAATAAAATCGATTTGATCAATATTAAAGCAAATTTATTTTATTTTATTCATTTTTATCTATGATACCTATATATATGCTTTATAAATTAACGCCACATTCATCAATATTCATTATCTATTTCATAAATCAGTTAAATTAATAATTAATAATAATAAAGATAATAATCATATTTAGTTAATTTATTTATTTGAATTATGTACATTTATTGGCTAAAATCAAATTAATACTTAAGTTATATTTTGCATGTAGCATATAAAATTTTAATAATTAGGTTAAATTTGTATATACTTAAGGAAAGGTAAAATTAAGCTTTCAATCTATTAATACAATTAATTGTATTTTTACTACATCCATTTCATTCATAAGTTTCAAATGTTTCATTTATGGTTCATAATTTAATACTTCCATCTATTATTTTACTTAAAATGATTCTTGAATGATCTTAAAATGATATCTTAATTGAATTTAATTTATATTACATATTAATTACTTTATTTAAATTGATAAACTCGTAATTATAAACCCTAAATCAAAATTTGAGATAATAACATTAACATCAAAATTAAATTAAATATATAATTTATTTATTTACTTACCCCTTTTCTCTTGGCTTGGACCGCTCGCTTGTCCAAAGTCACGACGCACTCTTCCTCCTTTTCTCCGTCATGCCGAGAGGCTCAGACAGCCAAGATGGAGTTGTACACCATGACCCCTTATTGTGGTCAACCAATAGAATAGGATGACTTCGATTGATTCAACGTTCCACAGGCTACTACCTATAAAGAAGAAAATCTAATCAAATCATCACTAAACTATTTACAATTCATATTCATAACACAAATACAAATGAAATCTTTAAATAAATCTGAGCATTTAAAGACATTTAATTTATGCACTCCAAAATCCTTTAAGTTCCCAAACTATATTAACAAAACAACTACCAAATTTTTTTCCCCGAAATTTTCAATGAAGATCATAAAAGCAGTGAGACAAGAATGCTAAAACAAGCTCAAGATAAGACAAGAGACAAATGTGAACATGTAAATGTAAAATCAGAGAACTCATCGAATGTAATATCAGAATCGAACAATATCAGAGTAGGTGAATAATATAAGAATAATATGTCACATATCAGATCAATCCGCCGCGAATGTTATTTCATTTCCAGCTCTATATCAAATCATTTTCATTTTAGAAATGTCATTTATAATCGCAGGTTTTGACTTTCATTCATAAAATCCCACCGTCTACTAAAAGTGCGCTCGAACCATACTCTACATACCTAAAGCCGACACCGCTTACAAATTCTAACAACCCAATGGGTCGGGGATACTAAGATCCTAATCACGCCATCTCTTTAACTTTTGCTATTCGCATTCTATACCTCTTCTATCACAATTTTCCGACATTTCTTTATCACATTCGCATTTACAACATGTATTAAAACATTTTATACAAATGAATCAATCAATCGATTATATCAGAATCATTAATCATACGCAAATCAACATTTATATACGATTCAACGTGTGAAATATCTACATTTTATATATATTCATACAATTTATCAAGTCGTAGAAACAATGGCATACATAAGAATAAACCGAATTTACTTTAAGAATTATGTCTCACCGGTCAGTCAGGTCGTGATGTGCACCTCGATTCCTCCTGCCACAACCTATAATAAAATAACTCTTCTAAGACTTACATACTCATAAATGAAACATAATTAACACCAATCTTACCAAATAGATCTCTCCTCATAAGCTTGGAAGACACTCCAAAGTAATCTCCGAAATCTCCTACTATTAATTACGCTAATCAATAAACTAAAAAATGATCAAATCCAAATCCCCTCAATAATTCTACCACCCTGAACAAACAGTTGAACTCCTCAATCACGATTTCAACGCCAGAAGCTGGCGAAAGAAAAGGGATAGAAATTAAGAAAAAATTCCCTAAGTTTCCGTCGGCAGGGAATTCCCAGCCGGTTCACTAATTTCCCAAACCGAGCGGCTTACGGACTTTCCAACCCGTCTTCACGGATTTCAACAAGACTTCTGGTGCGGCGCTTCGGCAACAGCGGCGACTTCCAAATCGTGATCGGGTCCAGACAACGAGGCGAAGAAGAGCGGCGGTTCTGAAGTCGACGCAGATCGGCGTCGCGCGTCGTTCGCGGGCGTTCTCGTGGTCACGAGGCGACTCTACAAAGTCGACGACGGCGGGGCTCGCTGCTCGCTCGGTCACGGAGTCGATTCCAAAGCCGAGGGAAGGAAAGGAGGAGGAAATCCGTCGATGAAGGAACTGCGGTCTCGATCGGCATGCGAAGGAAATGAGGCGCGGAGGAAGAAGTGGAGAGATCTAACCGCCCACGCCGGCCGAGTGGCTTTAATCTCATGATGGCATCTGACTTACAAGAATCGAAGAACGGGTTAATTAGCTTAAACAAAAATTAATTAGGAAATAATTTGGATATTACAGGAGTTGCCTCACCCTACTAGGGCACGCACTAGGGCCGCCACTTCTCCTTCTTCTCCCCACAATGACCCGATGTCCTGTGGAGTCACTCACTCAGTTAGCCTGCACAAAGGTAAGTCTTCCCGTCTTCTCCCTTCCTCTCTCCCTCGTGTGTTTTGAGGGTTGGTTCTGAACCCAAACCGACTTTCAATTATTCTCTTCTCTTAACCGCGGTTGTATTTTTCTTTTTTTTTTTCGGTTATTACAACTTCAAACTGGAATTCGAAAGGGATGTAAGTCCAATCCATGACATTCCAATGGATGAAAGTCTTATGCTTGTTTGCAATGTAGGCTTCAAACTGGCATTCCAATGGATGTAAGCCCAGCTACCAGTTCGCAAGGGGAACTCTATATATTAAGCATACAACATTCTAATATATGTAAGTCCATCCCAAATGGCATTCCAAAGGGATGTAAGTCGAGTGGCATTCCAATAGATGTAAATCTTATGCTTATTTGGAATGCAGACTTCAAACTGGTATTCCAATGGATATAAGCCCAACTACTTGTTCGCAAGATGAACTCCATATATTAAACAGATGGCATTCTAAAGGATGTAAGTCCATTTATTGGTTTGCAATGCGAACATCAATTATACATGGTCTTTCAAAGAGATGTAAGTCCAATCTTATGGCATTCCAATGGATGTAACCCCAACTATTCATTCGCAAGACAAACTCCACAATTAAAGATGAAATTCCAATGGATGTAAGTCATATATTTTTCTACAATGTAGGCTTTAATACGACGGATTTTCAAACATTGGCATTCCAATGGGTGTAAGCCCAACTTATATTTGCAATACAGACATCACTTTAAACATGGTATTCTAATAGATGCAAGTCCAATCAATATGACATTTCAAGGAATGTAAGTCCAATCACTAGTTCGCAATGCAAACCTCAATTAAATATGACATTTGAATGGAGGTAAATCCTACATTTGTCTACAATGTAGACTATTATCAACCCAAGCACAACATTTCAATGGATGTTAGTCATATATCTGTCAGCAACGCAGACTTTAATTAACTTAATATGACATTCCTATGGATATAAGCCTTATGTATGTCTACAATGCAAACTTCATAAAAATTGAATTATCAAGTAGACTTATAAATTTAGTCTAAATAATCCAATAAATACTTGCACAACAACTCTAGTTTACTGGGATATAAAGATGAGGTAATCCATGGATGTTAATCAGACTCCATGAACACAGTAATAATCTCGATGTTAGAATAAATGACAGATGAATCAGAGATCTTGATCGGGATTATCCTTTTTTTTAGACAGTTATCCACATCACACTACTAGACACTAATTTATATTAGAGATTTATGCTTATTTCTAACCTTAATCGAGAGTACCCTCTTACTTCCGTAAGAGGGGTAATTAAATATGAACGTTCAAACCTAGATCTAGATAAACCCTAACATAATGTTGGGGAAAATCTAGTTGAATATAAATCAATCTGCTTCATAAGGAACAGACTCCCTAACCATCCTATAAAGATGGCGGAGATTTTTCAATATGTTTTTCCTAAGCCATCATACACAAAAGTGCATCCTCTTGTAAATGTCTAGTAAGAACATTCATAACTAAAGCAAACAGATATGAGCACAAAACCAATCCATGATGTAATCAAACTAAAATAGAAAAATATTTGTTCAATCCTCCTTATGTTTGAACACAAGTGACAGTTCCAATATGCATATCCTTAATATTTTGAATATAAGCAAATATTAATTCCCTTCTTTCCCAGAACTCTCCATAGTACTTAATGTTTTCTCTACATCAACAAATATTATATGTAGATTCTCCTTATTCTCCTTACACTTCTCCATCAAAACTCTCAACAAATGTAAAGCATATATAGTAGACCTACTCGGCATAAATCTAAATTAGTTTTGACAAACTTTTGTATCATGTCATAATCTATGCTCAATTACTCTCTCTCCAATAATTTTAATGTATGGCACATTAACTTAATTAATCTATAATTTGCACACTTTTGTGCATAACCATTATTTTTAAAAGTAAGAACCAACAAACTCTTTATTCATTCATCTGACATCTTTTTAGTAATTAAAATAATATTAAAAAGACTCGTAATCCCAAAAAACTCATTGATCTCCTAAGTATTTCAGCACTTCTATCGAAATATTATCAAGACTTACTATTTTTCCATACTTGATTTTCTTTAAGGCCTCTGCAACTTAGATTTTATTAATCAGATGATAAAAATAAAAATAAATTTTTATTTAAAGTGCTAAGATCACTGAAGTCAATCATATTCTCACAACCTTCATTGAAAAGTCTATAAAAATATTTCATCCATATATGCTGAATATTCTCTTCTAAGAAAAATAATTTATGAACATCCATAATGCATTTTAGTTGAACTAAATTTTTACTTCTCCTATCTCTTTGCTTGGCTAACTTATACATGCATCTTTCGTCATCTTTGATATCTAATTTATTATATAAATTATTAAATACTGAGTTCTTTGTATCACATATTGCTTTCTTAGAATCCACACGAGCTACTTTGTATCTTTTCCAACCCTTTGAGGATTTATATCTAAACCAATTTTTATAATAAAATTTCTAATTTTTGATCTTTTCTTGCGCATTTTGACTACGCCACCAACTGCTTTTATTAATTGGAGGTTTTCTTTGATTCTTCAAGCACAATTTTTACAACTTGTTTAATCGCACTTGCTATTTTTTCTCACATAATATTTGATTCCTCATGAATATCTCAAATGCTAAGATCTTATAACTTGCTCTTAAAAATATTTTTATTAACGTCCTTTAAATTCCCTTTATCAGATCTTAGGGCAATGCTTCGATTTATTTTTTATCTTTCAACCCTTATCTTAAAATTCAAATTAATAATCAATGTTGAGTGCTTAAACTTTTACCCGGAATGACCTTACGATCTTTATAATGTAATCGATTTATTTCTTTATAAAACAATAATCAATCTGAGTTTTACTAGATCTATTCTTATAAGTGATAATATATTCAAATCTTGTCTTAAATAAAGTATTAGCAATTATTAAATCATAAGTTAAAATAAAATCTAATATAGTTTTACATTTTTCATTAGTCGCTCTATTATACCTATAGACATCATGAATACTTTTAAAATCCTTTGCCACTCTACCAACATATCCTTTTAAATATCCTCTATTAAAAACTCTTTCTTCCAAAGGCATTTTTTTGTGTTAATTCTTTTAGGTCATTCCAAAATTTTTCTATTAACATACATCTAAATCAACTTGAGGAGCATAAGCACTTATAATATTAATAACCTTAAGATCAACAATGATCTTTAAAATTACAATTTTATCCCTAATTATATTAATTTTCACAACATTATCTTTCAAACTTTTATCTATAATTACACATACACCATTTCTAATATGACTTCTATCAAAATATCAAAATTTAAAACCTAAATTATCAATCGCTTTTGCCTTCTCCCTAACACATTTAAGATACATAAGATATTTATCTTCCTATGAACCATAATATATATTAATTCTATTAATTTACCTATAAAAGTGTCTATATTCTAAGTTCTTATTTTAATTTTACTTTCATAGACTAATTTTTTTGCCCACATTCATTCATAATATGGGAACCCTTACTTATTTAACACTACACTCAAACGTCGATGTAGTGGCATTTGCATACTTTTCACTTGTATTCAAATTATACAGTGCGTCACTTCCAAGGAACACCATAGCATTGACACAATATATTAAATGATTCATTTCATGATTTTTCAATAAATTTTACACTAGTTGTCAACTACCTAACATAACCCTCCATTAAAAATGTTAAAATTGTAATGTCATATTGTGTATTCAAGGAAGCATTGGCATACTCATCACAAATCTAACACAGTCACTAAGATGAGATATTCAATTGCTAAATTAAGAATCAGATCTTCTACATGATTGATGTTTATCACTATTAATTTAATATATTGTTAATTATATGATGCAATTAGCACTTCTTCATGTTGAGTATGCTGAAACGATCAGTTTGATTTAAAGATACGATTAATTAGCTATATATTTTCTATTAATAATGGCTCATCGAATGACAAGAATAAATAAAAAGTCTGATTTTGCTATCAAACAATGTTTCTTGTGCATATTGGTAAGTGACTAGTTTCAGATGCATGCAAATATAAAAGAAATGCATATGAAAATGATATAAATAATAATGATAAGGAAATGTCAAAAAAGTTGTGATAAGTAAACTGCTTTATGATAACCTGTGAGAAAATATGAAAGTATTGATAAGATGAGCTTTTAATAGAGAATTCTTAAATTCCTGACTCTTGACATTCATATTGAAATAAACCAATTAGTGTAAGGCGGGTTGCTTTATCAATGTCTTGGCTGATAGGCCGGATGACGACTCTCATAAAATCAAATGAGTCAAAGCAAATACAAAAATAAATGATATTTCTAAGTTAAAAAGAATTAAAAATGAAAATAAAAGTATAAGAAAATGAAATGCACACATGTAAACTACTAATACTAACCATTGTTTATATGTAACATTCAAACATGTTTACTGTACAATGTTTATACAAGAAAATATGTCATTTTTCTTATTGTTGACACGCATGTTAGTTTCTAAATTGACAAGCACATTACTTATTTTTTTGTGTAATGAATCTTATTTTAACATTATTTATCTCAATGGGCATCTAACTTATACAATATTAAATTGTTGGTTTTAAAGCAAGAATAAGAAACTAGGTAATTGTTAGCTGAGCATTTTGACTTACGTAGCTTTAGATATATAGTTTGGAAGATTGTAAAGAACTTTTTAGATACTTAAAGTTTTATATTTAAGTATTTTTATATTTACTTTGGAGTTTATTTATACACGCTTCCGATTGATGTTCGAATATGTAAGAATCAATTAATTGATTCAAAATATAGGAGTTTGCTTGTGATGATTTAGTGAAATTGATTCTTCACTATTTTGATCCAGATGAATACCTATCAGGATAAGTGTCGGTGAAAATTAAGTTTGACCAAATCATCCTCCTCTATTACATCTCAGTCTAACTGTAATATCCAAATTATTTCCTAATTAATTTTTGTTTAAGCTAATTAACCCGCATCAGAAGGACATCAGAAGATCTAGTGCTGCATGCGCCGGATTAAGCCACTGACGCTGGACGGTTAGATCTCCCGGCTTCCTATTTCCTTCCTTCCTCCGCGACCTCATTTCCTTCACTTTCCTCCTCCTTTCCTTCCTCGCTGAATCGACCGCTCAGGACCTGCGCTGAAGCCGCCGTCTTCGCTTCGTTGCCGACTTTGACTAGAGTGCCAGCAAATCGCGGCGACGAAGCCGCCTTCCTTCCTTCGCTTCGATTTGCCTCCCATGACACGTAACCTCCCGTGAGCATACACGAACGACGATCCGCTCACGGCTTCACCGAGAACCGCCGCTTCTCTTCATCGCTTCGCCCGCCTTCGCCGACGCCGCACTGTAAGTCCCGTCAGATTTGGGAAATCCCGTGAACTGACGGGTTGGAAAGTCCCGTAAGCGCCGTTTGGGGAAATTCGAACCGATCGGCTCTGGGGAATTCGCTCGGCCGACGGGAAACTTAGTGAATTTTGTCATTGCACTTTTCCTCCCTTTTTCTTTCGTACAGCCTTCCCGGCGCTGAAATGCGATTGAGGAGTTCAACCTGCTTTTGGTCAGTGAGTAATTATGAGGATTTGGATTGATGGTTTGTTAATTTTTTTATTGATCAAGGTGAATTAATAGTGACGTTAGAGATTTCTTCGGAGATTACTTTGAGATTCCATGTTTCCAAAGCTTATGAGGAGAGATCTATTTCGTATATGTTTCATTTATGAGTCAGATAAGTCTTGTAAGAAGTTATTTTATTATATGCACTGGCGAGAATCGGTACATCACGACATCGACCTGTATTAATCGGCGCTGGTGAGACATAATCGAAAGCCGCTTCGCTTACGTTTACCGACTTCAGATAAATTGATGAACGATATATAAAATGTAGATATTTCAGAACGATATATATAAATGTGATTACTGACGCGCATGATTTACGATTTACAACGACATAGCCGCCTAGCAAAGATCGATTTATCGATAGAAATGATGAAAACATGCACGCGAATGTGAATGTGATAAATGCGAAATGGAAAATTGTGATAAATAAGAATGCAGAAGTGCGACGATGAGCCGGATTGGGATCTTAAGATCCCCGACTCGCATTTGAGGTCGTAGTCTAACCTGCGTGGTAGTATAGAGTATGGTTCGAGCCCCGCTTTACCTACTTTTAGCCGACGTGACGACTTATGAATGAAAGTCAAAACCCAAGAATTATAAACGACATTTCTAAAATGAAACGATATGATTTGATATAGAATCAAATCAAATGAAAATCACGTTCGACATCGATTGATACAATGAACTTACAAAGATATTATTCGGCATTTTCCAAAGACCTACAAAGATATCGTTCGCCAGCTTATATCATCAGTAAAGACAGCTTTACCTACCTAGCTTTACAAATTTACATATACATGCACCTTGTTTCACCGCTCAGACGAAATTTGTTTTAAGATTCTGTTCACTCAAGCCTTTAAATTTTACGACGCTACCGCTGAAAATTTCGTGAAAAGACGTAACCGCTTAATTGAATCAGATAGTTTTGTTTGGCTTTTGCAGCGCATAAATTAAATGCCTTTAAGCTCAGATTTATTTAAAGATTTCACGCCCAAAGATTTAATTAATTGCTAAGTAAGATGAATTTAATCAATAATTGACGATTGATAGATACACCTTTCACTTGCTTCGCTCCGCAAAGAAGACAGTCGGAACGCTACAAATCGGTCCAATCGAAATATCCTATTCTATTACATCGACGACCCAGATAAGAGGTCATCCTGTGACAGATGATGAGCCGAATAATGAGCAAAAAAAGATCGATGGAATGCATGATTTGATTTGGATAAGTGTCGAAAGCAATACGAGCTGACGATTAATGTTGTTAGAATCTATATGTTTAATTTCATGCATGTATGATATTTAATTTCATGCATGTATGATATCAATAAATCCAGATCATATAAATACCTTTTGTTAATTTCAAATTAATTCCCTCAAGAAATGCCTAAAGGTTGCTGGGGTCACCCTCTAGACTAAATGCACTCGAATTGCTCACAAGATAATTTAACGAGGAAATACAACCTGTGAGCAAGTGGTGGAGGTAGATCCGATGAATCGGTAGTTAGCACTGATTTCCCGTGTTATCGATAAGCTAAAAAATCAAGACCGCAAGACGATCTAAGTATGGTTCGGCGGACCAACATTCGATATATTTCAAACGCTCAAACCACGTGATTCAAGGAGCCTGATCCCATAAGCATAAGATTACGCTTAAGATTGGAAAAATTTTGATGGGATGATTTGCCCAAAAAAGAGTAAGAGCTCTTTTTGTTAAGGGAGGCGAAAGCGTGGCGGCTCAACATAGAAAGATTTGATACCCATTACTCGATCAAATGGATGAGTTTGTCAAAGTATTCAAAGATTGGTTCATTCCACCATCGACTGTTTTGCAAGATAAATTTTTCAATCTAACTCGCTCAAAACTATAATGCAATATGAAGCCGAAGTTCACTCTTTCTGGGATACGCTCCACATTATATCCATAATGCGAAGAGAATGTCATGTCATGATCTCAAAGATCAATTAAGATCATACCCTTCGATATCGCGAGTTCTCGCTAGTTGAAAGGGCTAAGAATTGAAAATAATTATTCCAAGCGGATTCATTAAAGAGCAAACGCAAAGAAAGAAGGCCGATTTGCAAAGAAGAAATTTAAGTTTGATGATTTAAACAAATTCGCAGAACCTATTTGTGATAAGTGGGAAAAGACATTTTGGTCAATGTATGGCTGATCGCGAGATGCTCGACGTGGTCGATTGACATCGGCACTGGGACGCCTAATGGAGAAGAAAGGATGTAAAGCCATACAATTATCGTGGACGCGGTCACAACAAAGAAAATTTTGGACGCCGAAGCCGTAACACACAATTTTTGGGAAGACCTCAATTCAAGAAAAAGGAGAAACTTCAGAACGTAAAACCAACCCTCCAGTAAAAGCAAGAATTTTTGCTATCACCCACAAGAAGCAAAGGAATCAAATGAAGTGTCGTGCGCTTAAAATTTCGATCATTTGGGTTCGCTCATTGATTCCGGCCGTGATTCGCTCATTTCGATTCCTTTTTCGCCAGCCATCTGATGCTATTTATTTCATACATGATTGAATAGAATGCCTTCCTGATAAGATAATACAAATGCAGAATTTGACATTAACATTCAAGATAAACACTTTCCTATTAACCAATTATCTTACCAATCGACATTTTGACGTTATACTGTGATGACGTATTGATCAAATATTTCGCAACAATCAACGCTTCTAAGAGGAGAGGAAATTTGCATGCCCGTGAAAAATCATTTTATTTTTCTCGCGGATAAGAACGCCGCTTCTTCTTCGACATTAGTTGAGTAAATATTTAAGAAGTGTGAAATCTATTTCTACCAAATATAATAAGGGTGTTTGAACCGAAAAAATATTCCGCTTGTTTCTCCGATGTGTTTCCTGAGGAATTACCGTGGTGCCACCAACACGAAGTAGTCGGGATCGATGTACAACCCGGTACAACTTCTATACATAAATCTCCTGTGATGACTCCTAAAGAATTGCAGACTGTGCCAATTGCAAGAATCGATGACAAAGGATTTATTCCAAAGAACTCACCGGAGTGCACCAAGATATTTGTTAAGAAAAAGGATGGCCTATTATGCGTTGACATGTGGAATTAAATAAAGTGACAATCAAGAACAAGTATCCACTACCGGCGATCGATGATTTATTTGATCACGGAGGAGCCACAGATTTTCCGTAATCGACGAGATCCTGATATCATCGTTAGAGGAAAGATGCCGATATTTTAAAACAAATTTTGGAACCGCATTACATGAATTTCGTTATGCCATTTGGTTTAACTAACGCCTCGCAGCCTTTACGACTTAATGAATCGTGTTTTCAAGCCCTCGACCGGGCCATGTTATCATCTTTATCGATGATATTCGATTTATTCTAAACCGATAAGAAGACGCAAATCATCCGGCGATTGCTTAATCATAAGACAAAATCAATTATACGCCAAATTTTCAAAATGTGAATTTTGACGATACGTCAGATTTCAGTCACATTATAAGCGGCGAGTTGATCCTCAAAAAAGTAATTTTAGAATGGCCCGCACCAAAGAATGTTACGTAAGTTCATAGCTTTCGCTTAAGAAGTTATTACGAAGTTTGTCAAGAGATTTTCATATCGCAACGCCTATCCAATTTATCGAGAAAGGATGTCAAATTCCACTGATACCGGAGCGAAAGCAGAGTTTTCAAGAATCAAAAGATTCGACCACCGCCCGCTTTTAGCTATTCCATCGTGGACCGGATTCCAAATATTTATGACGCCTCTTTAAAAGCCGGTTAATGCGTAACGTAAGAATTGCTTACGCTCGAGACAATTAAAGCCTCACGAAAGAAATTACCCCGCATGATTTAGATTAAGAACTTTTGTTTTAAAATTTGGAGACATTACAGATGAAATGCTAAATTTTACCGATCATCGAGTCTTATATATCTTTACACAAAAAGAATCAATCTACAGAAGCATCATTGAAGTTTATTAAAGACATTGATTTAGATATTCAAGATTGTCCGCAAGTAATGTGGTATGACATTAAGTCGCAAGTCCATGGAAATGCCATTGGATTATTACTCAAAGTCGAGTTGATTGAGAATTGAGGCTCTACAAAGGAAGTTAAGATTCAGATACCTGCATTTATCTCAATCGGAATCAATCAAAGCCGCAAAGAAACTATCGCGAATATCGAAATTCATCAACAAATCCAGAGGGGCAAGATTTTCAGATGCGAGGGTATTATTCTAAAGCATTCACAATTACGCAGTGACGCGGTGTGAGACAAGAAATTTTACGTGAGCCATCGGCGATATACTATTCATCCGTAGTTCAAAATGTATAATGATTTAAAAGTAGATTTTGGTGGTCGTATGAAGAAAGACATACCGAATATGTCTCTAGTCGTTGTCGATTGTTAAAGTCGAGCATCAAAGACCCGTGGACGATCCATTACCTATACCGGAGTGGAAGTGGGAAGAAATCAGAATGATTTTGTTATGAGATTTCCTAGATCAGTGCGTCGCGATAAGATCCGGGTCGGGATAGATTGATCAAGTCACCATTTCTTACCCATGAAACGACAGATGATAAATTGTCGCATTATATGTTAAAGAAATCAGAAGACTTCACTGGTGTACCAAAAGTGATCGCTCTGATGGTAGATTTACTTCCATTATGGAAAGGAATTGAGAGGCCGCACAAGCACTTAAGTAGCCTTTTCATCCGCAGACCGATGGACAATCGAAAGAACAATTCAAGTCCTAAGATTTGTTGAGTTAGATTTTTAGATTTGGAAGATCATATTCCTATGATCGAAGCCATAATAAATACCAATCTAAGATTCAAATGGCTCATGAAGCATTGTATGGTCGAAAGTGTAGAACTCCATTAAGTTGGAGTGAGAAAGACATGTTAGTCCGTTATCGTCTCGAGAAAATCGATTAATTGTAGATTGAAGCTGATCGCCGCCAGTATACAACTTAAAGACCGAAATAGAATTTCAAGTTGGAGAATTTGTATTTTTAAAAGTCAAACCTATGAAGGGAATTAGTAGATTTGGTCACGAGGTAAATCGATAGCCATACATGACCTTTGAAATCATCAAAAGGATTGGTAATATACTGACTTGCCTTACCCATCAATCGCAGACATTCACAACGCTTTCACATTTCAATGTTGAGAAAATGGATCATGCGTGAAGATTCCATATACAAAGAAATACGACCGATTAATTTACGACGGAACCGAAAAGATTTTAGAATTTGATGTCAAGATATCGAAATGTACAAATTTCCCATGTTAAAATTAAATGGAAGCACGCACCAAGCTAGTTTGGGAGAACGAAAGAGATGAGTCGAAGTTTCCTTCCGTTTGAATGATTCGTAAGAAATTTCTAAATTTTGTTAAAAGGGGAAATTGTAATATCCAAATTATTTCCTAATTAATTTTGTTTTAATTAACCTAATCGTAGGACATCAGAAGATCTGTGCTCGCATCGGCCGGATTAAGCCACTCGACGCGTGGACGGTTAGATCTCTCCCGCGGCTTCCTATTTCCCTTCCTTCCCTCCCGCGACCTCATTTCCTTCACTCTTTCCTCCTCCTTTCCTTCCCTCCGCGACAGACAGTAACCTCCGTGACACGAACGCACGAACGATCGATCCGCTCCGGCTTCACCAGAACCGCTTCTTCATCGCTTCGCTTGCCTGGGCCGCCTGACCCGCGACCTCAGAAGTCCCTTTCAGATTGGGAAATCCTGAACCGACCTTGGAAAGTCCCGTAGCCGCCGGTTGGGGAAATTGAACCGACGGTTCTGTGGGAATTCCCTCCTCGCCGACGGGAAACTTAGAATTTTGTAATTTCTTTCCTCTCCCTTTTCTTTCACAGCCTTCCTCGGCGTTGAAATGCGTGATTGAGGAGTTCAACTGCTTTGCTGAGTGAGAATTAGGGATTTGGAACAGTTTGTTAATTTTAGTTTATTGATCAGCGAATTAATAGACGTTAGAGATTTCTTTGGAGATTACTGAGTATCTGTTTCCAAAGCTTATGAGGAGAGATCTATTTCGTAAGACGGTGTTAATTATGTTTCATTTATGAGTCAGATTTTATGTTTAAGAGTTATTTTATTATAGGGACTGGGATAATCGAGTGCACATCACGACACCGACCTGCATTAATCGAGAGACATAATCGCTAAAGAAATTCGCTTCTTATATGCCATCGTTTAATGACCAGATAAATCAGTATGAATGCATATAAAATGTAGATATTTCACGAACATATATATAAATGTTGATTACTTGACCGAAGATGATGAAGATTTACGATTACTGCCATAGTCAAAGATCGATATCGCAGATATAAAACGACGAAAACATAAAATGCAGAATGTGATGCGAAACGAAACGCCGTGAAAATTGCGATAGAGCGCTATACAGAATCAAGGCAGATAAAGAAAAGTCGAAGACGAGCCGTGATTAGGGAATCTTAAGATCCCCGACTCGACATTTTGAGGGGTTGTTATCCAACCGGCCGTCGCAGGTATGTAGAGTATGGTTCGAGCCCCGCTTACCTACAAATTGCTTTTAGTCGAATGACGTGACCTTATGAATGAAAGTCAAAACCTAAGAATTATAAATAACATTTCTAAAATGAAAATGATATTTTGATATAAATCGAACTAAATGAAAATCAATCGCTCGACATCGATTGATACAAGATGAACTTACAAAGATATTATTCGGCCATATTTTCGCAAAGACCTACAAAGATATTGTTCGCTTATAATGTTACATTATCTGATGCTTTACCTACGCTTTACCTAGCTTTACAAATTTATATATACATGCACGGTTGTTTCTACTTGCTCAGATCGAAATTGTTTTAAGATTTCCTCAAGCCTTTAAATTTTACGACGCTACATGAAAATTAAAAACGAAAGCAGGTTTTAGCTTAATTGAAGATAGTTGGAAGTTTTAAAGGCCATGTACGCATAAATTAAATCCTTTAATTCCTCAGATTTATTTAAAGATTTCACGCTCCACAATTGTTAAGATATATGAATCAGAATAGTTTAGATGATGATTAGATACACCTTTCACTTACTCGCGCAAAGAAGTATAACGCTCGAAATCGGTCCAATCGAAGTCATCATATTCTGCTACACTTCGTCAACCAAGATAAGGGGGTCATCTGGGGTGTGACACTAACCAAGTCATCTTGTCTAGAGTGTGACATGGATAGCCTAGTGTATAGAAAAATTCTTTTGTTTTACAACAACAACAAGCCTTAATCCCACTAGGTGGGGTCGGCTACATGAATCCTTCGTCTCCATTGTGTCCTATTATGTGTCAAATTCTCATTTAATTCAAGTATACTAAGATCATTTTTTATACATCTTAACCAAGTCTTTTAGTCTACCTTACCTTTCTTAACATAAGGCAAATCTAATGATCTACTCTCCTCCAAGACGGACTAGATGCTTTATGTGGCCAAACCATCTAAGGCGACTCTCCCTAATCTTATCTACCACCGAGCTACTCCCAACTTTTTCCAACATACTCATTTTGCATTCTATCTCTAGGTAAAGCCACTCATCCACTGAGCATCCTCATCTCAGTAACACTTAACTTAGTCTTATGTTTCTTTTATTGGCCAACATTCGCACCATAAGTCATCGTGTCTTACCACCATCTTATAAAATTTTCTTAAGTTTTAAGTAACTTTTCTATCACATAATAAAGCCGATGCATTCTTCCACTTCAACCATCCAACTTGAATTTACTAATAATATCTCCATCTATTTCACCATCATTTTGAACAATGAGCCTAAATATCTCAATCGCCACTCTTATTAATGACTTGATCACCTAAAGTCACAACACTACCACTAAAACTTCTACAACTAAAATTACACTCCATATAATCGCTTTAGATGCTTAAACAAAAACCTTTAAACTCTAAAGTTGACCTCCATAATTCAAGTTTCTTGGACTCTCTAGTCTTATCAACAAGAAGAATGTCATCAAAAAAAGCATACACCAAGATACATCTTCTTATAAATGCCTCGTAAGAACATCCATAACTAAAGTAAAAAGATAAGGGCTTAATGTTGATCCTTGATGTAATCCAACTGAAATAGGAAAATATTTTGTCAATCCTCCTTGTGTTTGGACACAAATGACAGCTCTAGTATACATATCCTTAATGACTTGAATAAGGATTCATGTCATGATTATTTCGACAAATTTTACGCTGGCTATCGACTACCTAACGCAACCCTCCACTTTTTGCATCCGGACTTGGGACCGGCAATGGTAGTGTTCTTTTGTTTTACAATCAAATGTAAAAAAAAAAAGGTTCAATTCAAGGAAAAAAAATCTTAAGGCCTATTGGCCCGTTCTTAAATATTAAATATCATGGTAATGCCCTGCAAACAAAATGTGAAGGGATCCCAACCATCAACAACGCCATATATTAGAGGAAGAGAAAGGCCATAGGTACGCTTGAGAAGAAAACTATGATGGAAACGATGCAGCCAGTTTACCAAAGAAATACACCACTTTGTTATACAGCAGCTAATGTTGTCTCAAAAATAACATAAGCATGCAAAGATTAATAAGAACTTACCATACAACTAAAAACAGAGACATAACGGCACATGGAATTCCTGCTAAGACAGAATCAATGGATGAGGCATAAGATATAGCAGGGCTCTGGCAAATTTTCCCCCGAAAAAATCTGGCACTTTAATCAGGCGAATTTTTTGGCAAAAAGTATGCAAGAATATCAGCTGAGATTTCTAGCAAATTTCCACTAAAAAACCCCAACAGATTTTCCCATTAGTGGAGCAGCCGATAATTGTGTCTTTTCTTTGTAGTGTATAAATTGAATCATATATCATACTTTGTTTATGAAATAATCAGATAAATTAAATACTAGGAATTACAGATACGTATAGAGTGTTAATGCTTATTATGATACATAATATAAGAAATTACTTTTTTATGTATGCATCAGCTTTGTCTTTGTGCATATTGGCATTATAACTTCATCATAAGGTCAATTATCATATTTAAGGAATTCAAGGAATATGAATATGATGCGTAAGAGTCCAACGTCAATCTACTTAGAATAAACTTATGGACTCCGAAAATTCGCCACCGACCTCTCGATTAAGAGAGCAGATTAAATGTCGATTAAATTTTCAGAAGACAGATGAAATAGTAAATAAGACACTACCCAGAGATTTCGCCCTAACTTTATGAGAACTTTAGATGTTCCGTTTCCTATGGCCCAAGCACCTATAATTAATTACCTCTCACCGAGAGAGAACTTTCGACAAGCTAGCCGTTAATCGCAGAAATAAGAGAAAGACGTGGAGTTTAAAATTTGTGATTTATGAAATTCATTATTTTAACTTAAAGCTTGATGGTCAGGGAACGATGAGGCGACGATCTGTATCTCATTGCTCACATCCCTACTGTCATGTCCCTACATTTGGGCAGAATACCCAACCTAACGGCGCCAGCCTACATGAGTTGCATCGCCCAAGAAATCCTCAGAACCCAGGGTGATGTTTATCTAAAGAGACATGTTAAGTCCACCTTACCAAGGGCTTTTTGCCCTATCGACCATGGTCATCACATCTCAAAGCGGCAGAGCCATCGTGAGCATAAGTAACCGCGACCATAATATAATGATGTCATTTGGCACCACCCTACATACCTGGTCAGAATCGATCATATATGGCTACCAAACCACGCAAAGACACGCCACGCCCTTCGGCATGAGATTGATTGAGAGTGAAAATAATTGTGTAGTTGATTTGACATTGACTCCTTTGTGAGCTAGAGTTTTCTTAATTTGCCACCTACGACAAATAATTGCGGAAAGTGGATTGAATTTTAGCTTTGTTTTAAGTCTTTAAAGATTGAATTTCATTTAAGCATTTAACACTTAATAATATGTTAGATTTTGCATTTGAATTAATACTTAATTTATATTAACTTGATTTGAAATTTTAAATATATGTTGATAGTAGTATCCCATCCAGGTGAAATCTCTATTCAACACAGCCATCATCGAGATGGTTTATTCTTTCAAATCCTGTCGACTCTATTAATTTAATAATAGATAATCCATCTATCATTATACGACGTAATGTTTTCTCGATATTTTAGTGAGTTGAGATTCTTATAATATTATTATTGAATTTTTTTAGGTTTTGTTAACCCGGACCTGGTCCGCAGACCCAACCGGGGATCAACCCGGGCAGTATCTTCAAACATTAAGTTTAAGCATTCAGCGTAGTGTCGGGGCCCATGCGGGTTATTTAATTTAAAATTGATTTAACTTTAGATATTTGAATAGTGTTGCCTATTTTGATTGAATTTTATTGCAACTTTAAGATTTTAGATAAAGTTTGATAGCATTTCGGCAGCCTTCCAACGTCAACCTCACATAGGGGGCTACAACGGGGGCTGGGCCTGCCCAGCATGCCAAGAAAGGTATGTATGGGTGGTGTAAACATCGCGACAGAATGCATCATCCCACCATGCCAAAAAAGGCATGTATGGGTCTCTAAAGCACCTGCATGTAATACAAATTTCCCTGTCATGCCAAGAAAGGCGTGTACAGGTACTTATATACTTACAATGTCAAGTTAAAACATTAATTTTAGCTTAGAATTGAATTTTATTAATTTATGTCTCCCATCTGGTAAAAGTTTGGCGATTTGAAGATCCCAACGGCCCTCAGATAGGAGCTACCTGCATGTTAGTTTTCCACCATGCCAAAAATGGCATGTATGGGTGGTATAAATATCACGACCAAATGCGCCATCCCACCATGCCAAGAAAGGCATGTATGGGACTCTGAAGTACCTGCGTGAAATAGATTTTCCCACCACGCCAAGAAAGGCGTGTACAGGTACTTATACATTTGCAATATTAGTTTAAACAATAATTTTATATTGTGACATGACTTTATGTCAAGCTGTTTAGGCCCCCCTGTAGGTGTGAAGTTTGACAGCATTTTAGCAGCAGTTGGCGTCATCCCCGTGTAGGGGGCTGTCTCGAATATACTGGACCTGCCCACCACGCGAAGAACAGCGTGTATAAGTGGTATAAACTACGGCCAAATGCGTCATCCCACGATGCCAAGAAAAGCATGTATGGGGCTCTGAGATACCTATTGAAACACATATTTCCCTGTCACGCCAATAAAGGCATATACGCAGACTTATATATCTCGTGCAAGCAGCTTTCCTCACCGATATCAAGAAAAGACGCACAGTACTTATATTTCAACACGACTTTAGTGAACTGCATGCACAGGGCATGGGGAGGGCGCCGCACGAGCGCGCCAAGCAGGTGTTGTGGCGCCAGACGCTAGTCGCGGTTGCACGAGCGATCTGATGCGACAGTCGTGTGAGAAGCTCACTTGCGGGAACGACGGACGGGAATTCGCCACTGCTGCTACCGCGGTCGGGGAGAGAGGGAGGAGAGGGAGAGGTCGGCTGAGGCTTTGGGGAGTTGGGGAGAATAGAAAATTAGGGTTAGGGTGATAAGAGGGGTATTTATAAGATTTTTTTTTTTAATTAGACATAATTTGAGTTTTTGCAACGACATTATCATATAGGCAATATATATATTGATCGTAAGTTATTTTGATATTCTGACGATGCAGCGCTTTCGATCAAGACCCGGCCTGGTCATAATCGAGTCGCTCAAAATTGGCGCGTCGCTTCAAATCGCTTCGATATGCTACGACTCGTTCAAATTGAGCACGAACAGTCTCATTTAATAGATTTCAACATTTCGACGCTAAAAGCACAATCAATTTCACAAACGAAGGTCGTTTGGGCATCGTCGAGGCTTCCCGATCTCGTTATGCGCGCCGATGGATGTTCTTCTTGATCGATCGATCGTCGAATTGTGCAATATGTATATCGAATTCGACGCTCAACGCTGATGGCAAAATCCGTCGATATTTCGATTGATTTCGACGATGCCAATGCATTTCACCGCGCCGTTTATCAAGTCCGTCGAATTTGTTCTTGTAAACTCGACTCGACTGATGCAGCATGCATGGAGGTCAACAAAACTTTAACTTAAATGAAAAGTAGTCCTTTGCCATTTGTCATAAACCAAATGGCCAAAGTGGTTCACTTCCATCAATTTTCGCTTTACATTTCTTAGTACAAGCAATAAAGTAAGCTCCAAGTGTAAATTGAATTCAATTACACACATAGATATATAATATATATATATATATATATATATATATATATATATATATATATATATATATATATATATATATATATATATATATATATATATATGCTTGCATTAAATTTATTTCAATCACTTATTGTCCGTTTGTAGTCGGATTAACCACATATTACTAGTTTCCCTATTTTATAGAATTGCTGACTTTACTAGAGGCAACTCCAATAATCTACAAATATTCCTTTCTTCTAAGAACAACAGAAGCTGGATGATGATAAGAGAAATTGGCAACAATATTTTCAGGATGCCATCTCATGGTTATTCGCTACAACAAGCTTTAAAAACACAACACAATACCTGATTGTCCGCTTAGCTCTTCAATTGCTTGCAGCTTTGCCTTAGTTTTCTGCAGCTCAGCTCTCAATATCTCTATAGTGCGCTTTGCTTCATTATCAATGCCTAAAGAATTCAGCATCCGTAATACCTTCGTATTTGCTGCTGAGTAATCGCCATGCCCCAGCTGCAAAGGACGATAGTTGACAACTTATGGAGCTAATTCCCATATTTCATCGTAATTTTAAGCTTGGGTAAGACCTTATAGTAGAAAATTTAAATACTAATTTGACGTGTGAATCTTACTCTCTAAATCGAATTTCTACAAAAAAAAAAAGGCTGAAAACTTTAAAAAAGGAACTTGTACAATGAACAGACTAAAACACAAGGACATGGGTCCCAGGGTTTACAGTTTAAACGCAAGATATACATTCCTTGAGGCATGGCCTGACCTAAGATAATCTTAGAAGATACTGATCAAAATCCCATGGCCACACAACTCGTCATATTATATTATATTATATTATATATATATATAACTTGAACAATTGACAAATAACCATATTGCGTATTAAAATTAAAATAACACCAACAAAAGAAATATAATAAATTCAACTAAATTGTTATGATACGGTAAATAATCCATGTTCCTACATTATTCCTTATGGTAGAAAGAACTCTGTTCTAGAGAGCTTGAATAACGTGGATAAAAACCTCAAAAGGTCTCATGTTGGAGTCACAAAGTGGCAAAATTCATCATTTGGGAACATATCTTAATGAAGAAGAGACAAATAAGCTACAGTCATTTAAATATGGATAAAGAGGACAAACATCATCGCTTATAAAACATCAAGAATCTAACAATAGATCCTCTGAAAACAATCAAATAATTCCAAAAAGGTAATCTTTTTCTAGAATTTCTAATATAAGTACATTAACTTTAGAAGGATAGGCTAGATGAAGAAGATCTAAATGAATTTTAGTCTTTGTTTGTCATATTTTTTTTATATAAAGTATAATTTTATAATCAATAAATGACATGAGTGCAATAAGGGACAGCAAGAAAAATTGCAAAAAAATAAAAATAATAAATAAAGCAAAAAAAGCAAAAAATACATAATACAACAAAAAAGATAACATGATGGCTAAAACTGAAAAATCCTTTAGATTTTGTTATTATGTTCATCTAATAAATTAACAAATAATTTTTCTTTCTCCTGCCCCTGCCCAACAGAAAGAAATCCTGTACTTCCTTCTATAGAGAGCTCCATATAGAGTCATTCTAAAAATTACTTGAAAACTACAATTATAAGAAAAATCTATTAACAACACATGTGACTCTCATCCTCCACCAAAATAATCAAGTATACATAATCTAAGTAAATTTTATAAAATTTAAATCATTCTTTTTGATTGATCATCTAGCTATAGATATAATACTTAAAAGTAAATTTCATAGCCAAAGCTTTTAAATTTTTGACCATAATCTAGATATAAATTTTTCATCTCTATCTAAAATTATAAACTTTGATACTCTGCGTAATCTTATGATTACATCCACTTACATTTTTGTCAACCTTTCAATAGAGTCAATTTGTCGAATCGATAAAAAAATATACAAACATAATAAGTTTATCAATGATTACCCAAATAGCATCATGATATTACCATGACCTTAGTAGTCCAAATATAAAATCTATGGCAATTACATCCCATTTTCATTCTAGCATCAACATAAGTTGGACCAATCCACTCGGATTTTGATATTCGGCTTTAACCATCGAACAAGTAGAGCATTTGGCATCAAATTTTGCTATGCTCCATTCATTCTAGGCCACCAAAATAATTCTTCAAAGTTTAAACACATCTTATTACTTTCTGGATAGATAAAATAACCTGAGTAATATGTTTCATGTAAAATTTTGTTTATTAATTCATTAGCTTTTGAAACACAATGCTCCCTTGTATCTTAATAATTCATTCTAATCAATTTTGCACCTTGAATTTGACCTGTTCTTACCAAACTTGAGATTTTATGTAACTCTGCATATTGTAAAAATGTGTCATGTATCTTGTCTTTTAGAGTAGACTATATCATCTTTTGATAACAATATTAGTTTTTCATTAATAGGTTTGACTACTAATAGTTCAAATCAGTCCATTTCTCAAATTAACTATTCGTGTGGTATGATTAATAAGTTTGCACTATCAAAAATTTTCCTATTTAAAGCATCTACTACTACATTTTTTTCATTTAACTATTGTATGTCTAAGTCATCATTTTTAGAAGTTATAGCCATCATCTTTAACATAAATTTAATTCTTTGTGTGTAAATATATATTTTAAACTTTAGTAAAAACTTCACACCTAATTCCATAAAAATAGTACTTCTATATCTTTAATGCAAACACAACTGCCGCTAAAACAAGATAATGAGTAGGGTGATTTCATTCATGATTCTTTAGTTGTTTGGAAGCAAATGCAACTACTCTTTCATGTTGTATAAGAACACGACCTAATCATTTTAATGAGACATCACTGTAGTTTTAAAATACTTATATGCCTAAAAGAATTGTTAATATCGGTGCAGTCATTAAATAAATTTTTACTTCTAAAAATCTTCTTCGCATTGATTACTTCACTCAAACTTAACTATTTTTTGTATCAACCTAAATAATAGTATAGCAATTTGGGAGAATCCTCCCACAAACCTTATATAGTATCCAGTAAAACCAAAAAAACTCTTTACTTTTGTATACAGTTGTTGGTCTTAACCTGTTTGCTATACCTCAAACAATATTCTAGTCTACTGAGATATTCTCACTACTAATTATATGTCCAAAGAATACCACACCTTTTAACCAAAACTCGCATTAAAAATTTTGCATATAATTTATTTTCATTACGTGTTTGTAATACCAAATAAAGGTGATTTATATGGTTAACTTCATTGCTTCAATAGACATGGATATCATCAATAAATATTATTACAAATATATCTAAGAATGCGTAATACTCCAAATTTTCAAAAAGGTATATATACACACAAACATACACACACCTATATGATGCTTTCATTTATTAATTAAAATAACTAAATAAATCAATATATTAATTAATTTAATTATTATTTATTTACAGTTGAATTAACAGGTTTAATTAATAAATTTAGATTACTATAGCCGTTTAGTGGATTTCCACTTAATCTTACATGCAACCGTTTGATTTTGGCTAGGGGAATTAAGGGGTAGAGATTAAAGTATACAATTATTAAGTAATTAACTAATTTAATATATATATTAATTCCTCAATTTCCCTCAACCTTCCATGCTCCCCATTTTTCTGTTCCGTCCCTTTTGGTTTCATGCACTCTGGCTCATGAGAGCGGGTGCCGTGAGGTGAGAACCCCATTTCAGCCTCCCCGATTTTCTGTTTCCCTGTGCCCTACTTCTTCATCTCACCTATTCACGCCTGGAATTGGGAGTGTTGCTGTGAGTAGGAGGGGCTGGAAGGAGGTTATGGTTGCTAGATTGGAGAAAGAAGTAAAATATATAGTATGGATTTAGATATACAGGAGTTAAGGTTATTTAGCTAAATCGAATTATTAAACCTATATCACATTTGATTTGTGATTTCAGCCAATAGAAATTACAGCTACTCTTAAACCGGGGCAATTGGAAGACTAGGTGGAAGAAATCAGACTGTGTACATTTTATATATATATATATATATATATATATATATATATATATATATATATGTATATGTATATATATGTAATCCACTAAACATTCCCACCTAAAGTTATTAACTTTAAATTTTAGCTAGGTAATGTAATTAAAGATTTAGAAAAAGAGAATAAAAAAGGGGAAAACAGTTAAGTATCTAAAAGATTTAGATATATTAAGTACTTATATATAAATATACATGCTAAAGATGTTAGAATTATCTCAAATATCAAATTTTGATGATTAAATACATTTCTCAAAAATATACCTTGGTTAAGTTCGAAAGATTAAAGATTGAGTAAGAACATTGAATATTATATAAATTACAAGAATATATATATCATATAATGAGATTAGGATAGATGAAATATTATTTATAAGTACAATAAATTTTTGAATGCTCAAAAAAATACCTTTAAAAATCTCGGTCATCTTATAAAATGTTTAGGGAGTTTGTTCTTCATGAGGAAAATAGGTTTATATTCAACTAGATTTCTCCCAACATTGCGTTAGAATTTATTTAGATATAGATTCTACTTCTTATGAATGCAAGCATCCATAGTTAACTTACTGCAGTAAGAGAGTACTCTCGATTAAAGTTGCAAATAAACATAGATCTCTGGTATATATTGGTATCTAGTGGTGTGATGTGGATGACTGTCTGAGATAAAAGAGAATAATCCCGATTAAGATCCCATAGTCTGTCATCCTAAGATAACTATTATTCTAGTCTACCAACATCAGTGTTATTAGCCATAATGTCTAGGGAATCTGATTAATAGTCATGGGTTATCTCATCTCAGAGATATCAAGTTGATTAGAGTTGTGGTGTAGGTTTTGTTGTGTAGTTATTTATTAAATTATTGAAGCTAAATTTAATCTATAAGTCTACTCAATAATTAAATTTTATGAGGTTTGTATTACACATACGTAGGCTTACATCTATTGGAATGTTATATTTTAAGAAAGTTTAAATGGTGAAAAAATGACATATTAGGCTTACATCCATTGGAATGTCAGGTTGTTTGATGTAATGTTTGTATAGAAAACATAAATTGGGCTTAATCTATTAAAAGGCCATGTATTTAATATGTGGAGTTAACCCTACGAATGATAGTTGAGCTTACATCCATTGAAATGCTGGTTTGTATTTGCAAACACAAGTTGAGCTTACATCCATTGGAATGCCGATGTTTGATTTAATATTTGCATTGCAAACAGTAATTGGGCTCACATCTATTAGAAAGCCATTTGATTAGACATTACATCCCTTTGGAATGCCATAATTTTATATGTGGAGTAGCTAGGATTACATCCATTGGAATGCCAAATTTAGATTGGACTTACATCCCTCTAGAATGATGTGTTTTGGATTGATATTTATATTGCAAAAATAGGTAGGACTTATACCCATTGGAATGTTAATTAAGATTGGACTTACATCCTTTGGAATTCCATATTTTGGATTGATGTTTGCATTACAAACACAAGTTGGGCTGACATTCATTGGAATGTCAATGTTTAATTTAATGTTTGCATTACAACTACTAGTTGGACTTACATCTATTGGAATGTCAATTTAGGTTGGACTTACATCCCTTCGGAATGTCATATTTTAAGAAAATTCATATGACGAACAAGTGACTGACTTACATTCCTTTGAAATGTCATTATTTTAGAAAAATTTGCATAGAGAACAAGTGACTAAATGGGCATATATCCATTGGAATGCTAGTAGATAATATGATGTTTGCATAAAAAACATAGATTGAACTTACATTTATTAGAATATAGTAATTTAACATGTGGGGTTCGCCTAGCAAACAAATAGTTGAGCTTACATCCATTGGAATGTCAGATTTAGAATTATGTAATATTTTCATGGCAAACATAAATTGGACAAACATCTATTTGAAGGCTATGTATTTAATGTGTAGTTCGCCTTGCGAACAAATAATTAAGCTTACATCATTGGAATGCCATTAAATTGGACTTATATCCTTTGGAATCCCTATATGGGTTGGACTTATATCCCTTTGGAATGCCAAAGTTTTAATAAGTTTGATATGAATCTTTAATTATATCTTTAAAGTGAATCTTTGATTTAATCCCACTTGTATGTTTTGAGATGAATCTTTAATTCAATCTCATTTATGATTGAGATGAATTCTAAATTTACTAAGATTGCTTGTGATGTATTTAGACCCTTAAAATTTTGTGTCTAATCAAATAAATAATTTATCGATTAAAATTGCATTTATTGCAATGCTAATGTTGAGTTTCAATGTTATTATCTAAAGGTGATAGCTCTTAGATATTTTACGAGGCTATCTTGATTCTCATATTGATCGTTAGATTGTGTTTGGATCCTTCACACTTTGATTAACTGAGCGATTGACGATTGTTCATGATTATGATTATGCGAGTGATTTTTTTCTTAACTTAAATAATTGGAAATCATAAATTACTTTTTTTTAATAATCCAAAATTCGATCATTTTTTATTCATCAATGTGTTCAAATTCATCAAATAATTAAATAACTCAGCTTTGAGCTCTCATTTTGGTTACAAATTATATCATTTCAATACAAGAATGAAGGGTTAACCATCGCGCACAATTTTAATTCAAATAATTTGATATTATTTTCTTTTTAGTCAAAAGTTTAAGTCCAATAATTTTCATGAAATTTTAGTAGCATAACTGCTTAACACTGCTATATTTGCAAAATTTAAAACGATGCACTATTCTCTTTTACTCCGGATCTAAGATCAACAAAGGGAGGATTGTCATCTCACACAGGATCCATGATTGACGGTGAAGGCCTTCACAAAATTCCCGGCTGAATCCAAGATCAACGGATACGAGTCTTCAAATTTTAAACCTGTGATTTATTTAATTTCAAATAATTTGATTACAAGATTTTGGAAAAAATGGAGACTTAATAGTATTGTATTTTTGCAAAATAGCGCACTAGTGTCTTCTTCCTAGCTCTAGACCCAAAATCGATAAAAAAGAGTAATTTTATCTTGCACCGGACCCAAGTTCAATGGTGGAGGCCTTCGATTTGACCTATGAAGGAAGAAAATAATTATAATACATAATACATGTTATTTCAAAATTCACCTGAAATCAGCACTTCAAAATTTATTTTATTGGATGCTAGACAAAAATACCATTATTTATGCCTACGCAAGACTTAAGAAGAGAAGGGCAGTACGAAAATTAAGGCTTCTTAATTCCTCCTAAAAGAGTCTTATCTAAGGCTCGGATAAAAAGCTGCCACCCACTCCTTGTGGTTCAGCCAAGTGAAGCATGTGACAAGTGGGGATTAGGCGGCTAGGGCTTGGCTTCTATTGAACCCACAAAAGAGGGATAGGGGTCGACGGCTTCGATTCAGCACACTAAGGTCGGCGGTGGCTTCAATCGAACACTATGGAGGTAGGTTAGGATTGGTCAAACAGTGGAAAGCTTTGACCATTTCACCTCTCTCTCTCACTTGAGTACGCAAAGTGACGGTGTCCCCGACTTCAGCCACACTCCTCTCATAGCCGGCCGGTTCTATAATTGTTCGTGCTTCTTTTCATATGCAATTTTGGGTGACGTGGAGGGTAATTGCTAGGTGATTAGGGCTTCTTTAGTTTTTTTCACTTTTTTCTTTTTTTTTTTGTGTTTGTTTGATTTCTGCCATGACCAAATTTAATTAATCTCATGTTAATTTAAATATGTAAACAATGTTAGCATTAATTGGGTGTACTTTTGGCGTTGCATTATTATTTTACTACGAAGTATTAAATCTAGCGAGACCGAATTCAAGTAAGAATGTAATTCAAGCTTGTAAAAATATTAAGTTTAATTTAAAATTTTCATGTGTTAATAAGCAATATTTGATTAATAAATTGTGTATTCAAATATGCGTCAAACACATTACAACACTAGCCCAACCACTAAGGTGAAACTTATGATTGCCAATTTAAATTCAAATTTATATAATATTATCATTTGCCACTTTTTTATTACTTTTTATGAATGTTTTATATATTATATATATGTATTTCTGTCATATCTTATTCTGATACAAATGATTAGTTGTACAGCCTATAACTATATTTTATTGATTTACTGTGATTATAATTCAATCAAATGTATTAATGTCATATTAAAAATATTTGTGCAGATAATCCTAATTGCTAAATGAAAAGTAACGCACATGACAAGCTAGGAAATATCATTAAGTAGCTATTGGTGGACTATTTGATTAACTTGTGCAGAGAGGCAAAAATTTTGACTAGATGAGCTTTTTATAGAGAATCTAGAGTTCTCAACTCTTGTCATTCAGGTTTGATTAGATCAAGGGGACTGTTGATATGTGATGTTGAAATAAACAATCATATCAGAGGTTTTGGCCGACTAGTAGGGTGATGACCCTCATGTTTTACAACAATCAAACCTATGTAAATATAAATGATATTTCCAATAAGACAGTTTGATTTAGAACTAAACAAAACTTTATGAAATCAATTGTCTATATATATATATATATATATATATTTATCTTAGTTGCTTATTATTTATATTTTGCAGCCTTATCAACTACTATTCAATTCTTTTACATGCAAGCATGCATTACTTACTATTACTTTCTTGCAAATTCAACTTTACATGCATATTATTTCCTCTATCATGTGTCTATATCTTACTTGCTTAATTGTAGATATATTTTATATGAAATGAAAATCATAAGTGTACTTTTAGTCAAGGATACCTATTTGAGTAGCGACTGAATTTATTTCCTTCTCATGTATTTTTGAGTGAATATTTTTATCATTGAGCTGATACTGCAGATCAATGCACAGGTCACTCCATTCATAACTTATAATATTTTGAATCACTAAACAATAGAAGAAACCTTCTTAGGTAGTTGCATTAGCATCACGAGATGGTTTACATTTGTTGGATTGGTGCTCACTTATTGATGCATAGATAGCTCCGCTCATTACTCAAAGCCTTTTGAAAGAATCTTCCTTGGATAGTCGCTTTATCATAGCTAGTTCATGTATACTCACTTAGATAATGTTCACTTAGTACTATTTGACTTACTGAGTTTTTAGCTTACGATATTACACGTTGACTAAAGCAAGAACGAATAGGATGGTGGCTAGATAAGACGTTTGACTTGTATAATTTTGGTGTAGAGTTTTGGAAGATTGTAAAGATTTTTTTGGAATGCACAATTTACATTTTGATATATTTAATTATTCTGTATTTATGTTGATATTCGATGTTATGTGCTTCTAAATATATGATTTAAATATAAAATGATTAATAGAATAATTCGAAATATAAGAATTTATTCGTGATAATTTAGTGAGATTCAATTTTCACCGACTTGTGCCACGATCCTTAAATGTCAAGATAAGTTGGTGAAAACCACGTCTGATTGAGTCATCTTATTCTGTTACATCCCAAACTAACCTTGAGATAAAGGGAATCATTTGAGGTGTGATAGAATTGCTTAAAAATTATGTTCATTAAACTCATAAATACTACTAAAGCATTTCTTAATCAAAACAGCATTACCATAAATTCATAATATCACACCACAAATAATCCCCTCTATCCAGGGTTAGTCTGGAATGTAATAAAATAGGATGACTCAGGCAGACGCAGCTTCCACCAACTCATCCCGACAATTATCGATTCGAGACAAGCATGTGAAAATTGAATCTCATGAAATCATCACGAACAAACTCCTACATTTCGAATATCTTTCATAATCAATGAAAATTTAAAACACATCTAAAAGTATGTAATATCAAATTCTAATATAAATACAAAGCAACTAAAAGTGCAACAACAACAACAACAACAACAAGCCTTTATCCCACTAAGTGGGGTCGGCTATATGAATCCTTCATCTCCATTGTGTCCTATTATGTGTCAAATTATCAATTAATTCAAGTATACTAAGGTCATTTTTTATACATCTTAACCAAGTCTTTTTAGGTCAACCTCTACCTTTCTTAATATAAGGCAAATCTAATGCATCTACTCTCCTAACCGGGCCATCGGACGACCGACACTTTATGTGGCCAAACCAACTAAGGCGACTCTCTCTAATCTTATCTGCCACCGGAGCTACTCCAACTTTTTCCTAACATACTCATTTGCATTTTATCTCTAAGAGTAAAGCCACTCAACCACTGAGCATCCTCATCTCAGAACACTTAACTTAGTCTTATGCTTTTATTGGCCAACATTCGCACTATAAGTCATTGCGGGTCTTACCACCATCTTATAAAATTTTCCTTAAGTTTAAGTGGAACTTTTCTATCACACACAATAGCCGATGCATTCCTCCACTTCAACCATCCAACTTGAATTCTACTAATAACATCTCCATCTATTTCACCATCATTTTGAACAATAGAGCCTAAATATCTGAATTGCTCACTCTTATTAATGACTTGTTCACCTAATGTCACAACACTACCACTATAACTTCTACAACTAAAATTACACTCCATATATTCAGATTTAGATCTACTTAAATGAAAACCTTTAGACTCTAATGTTGACCTCCATAATTCAAGTTTCTCTTGGACTCTCTCTCTAGTCTTATCAACAAGAAGAATGTCATCAGCAAAAAGCATACACCAAGGTACATCTTTGTAATATCCAATTAATCCATAGTTTATTCCTAATTAATTTTGTTTTACTAATTAACCCGTTGTTACTGTAGCACCTAGGTGTTAAGCATGCAACGGCTGGATTAACGCTCTCGACGCGCGTATGGCTAGGATCGATCGAAAGGTGTTGCTCATTTATTTCACTTCCTTCCTACGCCTCGCCCTTCACAGTTCTTCTCTCCTCCTTTCCCTTCCTCACATTCATCACGACCGCCTCGGACCGAACAGGAAGCCGCTTCTACCCTCGGCGGGCTAGAAGTGCGCCTCGCCGACCTGTTCAGCCCAGAACCCCTTCGCTGGACCCACCGACTGGTGGAAGCCCATGTTGCCTTCGTCCGCTTGAAGCCGACATGTAAGTCTGAACTGACGGGTTGGGAAATCAGTCCGGTTTAAATCCGAACCGTCGGCTGCTCCCGAACCGATCGGCCAGGATTTGCTCTCGACGGGAAACTTAGGGTAATTTTGTAAGTTGCTATTTTTTTTTCCTTATCCCTTTTTCTTTCAGCCGGCAGCCTTCCTGGGTGTTGAAATGCGTGATTGGGGAGTTCAAATCCGCTTGTGGAGAGAATTATCATAAAAATGGGGATTTAGGATTGACATTGTTTGTTAATTTGGATTGAAGCAGAATAATAATAAAGTAGACTTTGGAGTCGCATAAACTATGAGGAGATATTAATTTCGAAAGAGTGTTAATTATGAGATTTATGAGTGTATTACAAGTATTTAGAAGAATTATCATTATAGGTCTACGAGGAGGAATCGAGGAGCACATCACGACACCGACTTGAATCGAGTGAGACATAATCTAATTTAAATTCGATTCTTATAGCCATGCCAATTTCAAACAACCGGAATCGAAAAGGATTTATTACCAAGAACTCACCGCGAGCAAGATATTTGTTAAGAAAAGGATGTCATGCGATTGTATTGATGGGAATTAAATAAAGTGATAATTAAGAACAAGTATCCACTACCGGGATTGTTGATTTATTTGATCGAGGGAGCATCGTATTTTAATTGATTTGAGATCCTGATATCGTGTTAGAGTTAAAGATCCGATATTTTAAAATTTTGGAACCAAGACATTATGCTTCTTGTTACGCCATTTGGTTTAACTAATGCTCTGCAATCTTTATGACTTAATGAATCAGTTTTCGCTTGGTGGACGGGTATATCATCTTTATTGATGAACGATTTATTCTAAACCGAAGAACACAAATCATTTGAGGATTGTTTTAGAATTAAGACAAAATCAATTATATGCCAAATTTTCAAAATATGAATTTTGACGATAGCGATTTAGTCACATTATCGGCGAAGGAGTTTCGATCCTCAAAAGTAAAAGCAATTTAGAATGGTTTGACCAAAGAATGTTACTGTTCAAGTAGCTCGAAGCAAGTTATTACGAGACAAGAGATTTTCTCATATGCAACGCTTCTATCTAATTTATTGAGAAAGGACGCCAAATTCCAATAGAACTGAATGCGCAGAGTTTTCAAGAATTGAAAAGCATTTGACAGCTTTTTTAGCTATTATCGAACCGGATTTCAAATATTTAGTGATGCATCTTTAAAAGGCTTGGGTTGTGTTTAATGCGAACGTAAGAGTAATCTTACGCTTGACAATTAAAACCTCACGAAAGAAATTATCCCGTGATGATCTCGAAGTTAGCGTGGTTTTGCTCTTAAAATTTGGAGACATATTTTGAAATGGAATAAATTTTAGATCATCAAAGTCTTAAGATATTTTTTACAAAAAGAATTAAATCTAAGACAAAAAGGTGGCTTGAGTTTATTAAAGATTATGATTTAAATATTGATTGTCCGTTTTAATGTGGTATGATTAAGTGAAGGGAAATGCTTGGATTATTACTCAAAAGTCGAGTTGATCGAGAATTAGCTCTACGTTGGAAGTTAGAAGATTGATCGGCATTTATCTCAATTGATAGAATCAACTTTATTTGAGAATCAAAGCGCAAAAAATTATCGTAGATATCGAAATTCATCAACAAATCCAGAAAGAATTACAAGATTTTGATGGATATTCTAAGATTCACAATTATGCATGCGGTGGTGAGACAAATTTTATAGACCATCAGATATACTATTCATCCGTAGTTCAAAATGTATAAAGATTTAAAAACAACATTTTGGTGGTCGTATCAAGAGACATAAAATAGAATATTGTAAGTTGTCGATTGTGTCGAAAGATCAAAGACCTGGATTGTTACGTCATTACCTAACCGGAGTGGTGAAATCTATGGATTTTGTTATGGGATTTCTAGATCGCAAGGTCGGATAGATATTGTCATGGATAGATTGACCAAGTCACTCATTTCTTACCCAAACGTGATGATTCAGATAAATTGTCCGATTATATGTTAAAGAAATTGTAAGACTTCATGTACCAAAAGTCGCACCGATGAGACAGATTTACTTAGACATTAAAAAAGGAATTGAGAGGCTTGGGCAATACGCAAACTTAAGTACTTTTTTCATCCTGATGATGACAATCGAAAGAATAATTCAAGTCCTAGAAGATTTGTTGACTATGTGTTTTAGATTTTGGAGGTAATGAAGATCATATTCATGATCGAGTCTACAATAATAAATACCAATCTAGTATTCGATGGCCCGTATGAAGCATTATATGATCGAAAGTGTAACTCTATTAAGTTGGGTGAAGTGAGAAAGCATATTAGGTTGAGTTGATCAAGCCACGAGAAAATCGACAATCGTGAATAGATTGAAGTCGCCGGATCGCCGAAATATTATGACTTAAAGACCCATATGAATTTCAAGTTAGAGAATTTGTATTTTTGAAAGTCAAACCTATGAAAGGAATTAGATTTGGTCACGGAGGTAAATTTAAACATACGTAACCTTTTGAAATCATTGAAAGGATGATTTGCCTGACTTACTGAATGACATTCACAACGCCTTTCACATGTTGAGAAAATGGATCACGATGCAGAGCGTAAGATTCCATATACAAAGTTTGAAATACAACCATTTGACTTATGCATTGGAGCTAAAAAAAGATTTTAGAATTTGATGTGAAGAGATTACGAAATGTAACAAATTTCATGTTAAAATTAAATGGAAGCAGATCAAAAGAAGCTACTTGGGAGGTTAAACAAGAGATGAAGTTTCCTTCCTGTTGAATGATTCAAGACGTAAGAAATTTCAGGATAAATTTTTTTTAAGGGGAAATTATAATATCCAATTAATCCATAGTTTATTCTAATTAATTTTGTTTTACTAATTAACCCGTTGTATCAGAAGACCTAAAAGCATGCAACTACCGGATTAACACTCGACGCTGCATTTGCGATCGATCGAAGGTAATACGCTTCATTTATTTCACTTCATTCTACCGCGCCTCACCCCACGGAAGTTTTCTCCTCCTTTCCTTCCCTCGTCATCCGCTGACGACCGCTCCGTGACTGAAGCGAACCGCCGCTTCTTCCTCCGTTTGACAGAAGTGCCGCCTCCGAGCCATCATGATGTTCGAGTTCAGAACCCCGCCTGGACCCGCCAGACTGGTCAGCCTTCGCCGCCGCTGAAGCGCCAGACATGTAAGTCCCGTGAACTGACGGGTTGGGAAATCCTGTAAGCCGCTGGTTTGAAATCCTGAACTATGGCTCTCGTGAACCGATCGCTAGGATTTCCTGCGCCGACGGAAACTTGGTAATTTTGTAAGTTGCTAATTTTCTTTCCTATCCCTTTTTTTTAAATGACTTCTGAGTGTGAAATGTGGAGAGTTCAATCCTGGGTTGATTGTAATTATGTATTAAAATGGGATTTAGATTGACATTGTTTGTTAATTTTAGTTTGTTGATTGAAGCAAATAATTAATATTGGCGTAAGATTACTTTGAGAGCAAAGAGCATATAAATATCATGTAAGATTGATTAATTATGAGTTTCACCATGAAATTAGAAAGTATTTAGAAGAGTTATTAATTATTTCATAGAGGAAATCGGCGGACATCACCAAACAGATTAATCGAGGACATAATCTAATTTAAATTCGCATTCTTACGATGCGTTTAATGACTTCATATAAATCAGATGAACGACACGTAGATATTTCATGTTGAATGAAATATAAATGTTATTACTGACATCAGATTAATGATTTACAATGATTACAGATTTGGCCAAGATTGATTTATCGTATAAATGTTTGAAAACACGTTAAATGCAAGAATGATAAAGGAAAATGTCGGAAAATTGTGGGAAGCTACATGCGAATCCTGACATAAAAAAAAGTTCGAATGACGAGTGACAGTGGGATCTTAGTATCCCCGACTCGACATTTGAGTCGTTAGTTAACCGCGCCGTGTCGTAGAGATTTCGCCGCCGCTTTACCTTCATTTTTAAAGCCGAGTCGGGTGATGACCTTTTATATGAAGTCACCATGAATTATAAATGATATTTAGAAAATGATTATATAATAGAACCTAAAATGATGAAATCGCCTCGACATGAATAATAGAACCTACAGCCTTTATTACCACAAAGATATTGTTTGCTTATATCATTATATTTCTACGACCTACAAAGATATTGTTCACATTGTTACATTCACGCAAATACGCTTACCGCTTTGTAAATTTTCACGATACGCACGATTATTTCTATCTTCAGACGATTTACTTAAGATTCTTGTCTCACTGCTTTTTATGACGCTATCGCCGATAATTTGAGACGAAAGTGTTTTGCTTTTTAATTATATAATTTTGAGTTTTAAAGGCTTTTGGAACGCATAAATTAACGTCTTTATTGCTCAGATTTATTTACAAACTCAAAGATTTACGCTTATAAGGAATGAAGAAGATAAATGAGTATTAAATAATGTTTGATGATTTGATTACACCTTTCACTTGCTGTTCGCAAGAAGCAAGGAACGCAATGGAATCGGGTCCAATCGAATATCCTATTCTGTTACACTTCGATGACCCCAAGATAAGGGTCCGGGTGTGACA
Source organism: Cymbidium sinense (assembly GCA_021442155.1). Taxonomy (NCBI): domain Eukaryota; kingdom Viridiplantae; phylum Streptophyta; class Magnoliopsida; order Asparagales; family Orchidaceae; genus Cymbidium; species Cymbidium sinense. Next base: position 218,719,677 of record CM038215.1, on the reverse strand, counting down.
ATCTTCAAATGCTAAGAAGAACATCCATAACTAAAGCAAAAAAAGATAAAGGCTTAAAGTCGATCCTTGATGTAATCTAATTGAAATGGGAAAATATTTTGTCAATCCTCCTTATGTTTGGACACAAGTAACAACTCTAGCATACATATCCTTAATGACTCAATATAACCAATATTAACTCCTTCGCTCTAGAACTCTCCAAAGAATATCTCTAAACTTTATCATGCTTTCTAAATCAATAAATATCATATGTAAATCCTCCTTACTTTCTCTATACTTCTCCATCAAACCTCTTAACAAATGTATAGATTCATAAGTAGATCTACTTGGCATGAAACCAAACGACAGGAGAAATTTTTGTATCACATCATAACCTATGCTTAATTAGTTCTCCCATAATTTTAATGTATGACACATTAACATAATTTCTATAATTTGCACACTCTTGTGCATCACCTTTATTCTTAAATATAACTAACAAACTCTTTCTCCACTCATCTGATCTTACTTTAAAATAACTTTAAAAGATTTGTAGAAAAGAAATTCCTGATCTCCTAAACATTTCCACACTTCTATTGGAATATCATCGATTCTACCGCTTTTCCACATTTCATTTTCTTTAAAGCTTCTCAACTTGATTTACTAATATGACGATAAAATAAAATTCTATTTTTATTTAGATAAGGTTCTAAAATTAATCGTATATTCGGATCCTTCATTGAAAAGTTTATCAAAATATCTCATCCACCTATTTTCAATATCCTTTCTAAAAAAGATTTTATTATCTTCATCCTTAATACACATCACTTAAAGCCTTTACTTCTTCCTGTCTTTGTTAACTTATACATACATCTTTCACATTCTTTAGATCTAAACTATCAGTATAAATCACTAAAAAATTTTTCATCATATTACTTTCTTAGAATCTCTAGGACTTTATATCTTTCCCAATTCTCCAAGTTTTACATCTAAACCAAATTTTATAATAATGTTTATTATTTCTTATCTTTCTCGCATTGACTGACTCACCAACTATTTTATTAAAAGTTTGTCCTTTTGATTCTCCAAGCACAGCTTTAAGAATCTTAATTTCACTTCTTTTTCCAACATAATATTAAATTTCTTTATGAACATCCCAAATTCTAAGTTTCTCAGAATTCGCTCTTAAAATATTTTACATGTCTTTTAAGTGTCCATCTAATCCTGAGTGACAATAATGATTTATTTTTTCTCTTACAAATTTTCATCTTAAAATCTAAAACTAATAATCAATCGATTTAAACTTTCACTTGAATTTAATTTTATAATCTAATCTAAACGATCTATTTTCTCATTAAAATAATCAATGTGTTACTGATCCATTTTATAAGTAATAATATGTTCATCTTTTCTTAAATAAAGATAGAACTACAAAATTATGAAGGAAAAATCTAATATACCCTACCGCTTCATTACTCCAAATTTATAACCATCATGCACTTTTAAAATCTTCTACCACTCTACCAACATGTCCATTTAAATCTCCAATAAATATTTTTTCATCAAGATCTTTTTAAACCTCCCAAAACTGTATAAGTCAAACGGCCTATCTAACTAATATTCATTCATTATTCTTGTCTAAAAGTCAACGTGCAATATTATAAGCTAATAGCCCAATGAGACAAGAAATGTTAAAATAAACTCAATAAATGATATAAGAAACAACGTACATGTCAAATTAAAACTTGCAAGAATATAGCAGTAAGTAAAGACATGCTATCAAAAATAAGAACTAAACAGTAATCTGTAAGGCTGTGATTGTAAACAGTAAACAGCTGAGATAATTATACATGTAATCAATTGATTTTATTAAATTTTGTTCAGTTATAAATCAAATTATCTTATTAGACATTATTTATATTTGTATAGATTTGACTCCCATAAAACATGAGGGTTGTCATCCGATCCATTGGTCAAAACTATTGATAAGGAGAGTCATACCCACACTTCATATCAAAAGCATCCTTAACATCAATTGGTCTAATTCAACATGCATGCTAAGAGTTGAGAACTCTAAGATTCTTAGTCAAAGTTTAATCTCGTCAGAACGTTTACCTACTTGAATAGGTTATCATAAAATAGTCCACTTATAATAATTTTATGAAATTTCTTATTTATCGTAAGCGTTACATTTCATTTAACATTTAACAATATCTACACTAAATCATTTATCAATATGCATAGCATTATTATATGGCATCAATGAATTTAACTTGATTAAAATTGTAGTAAATCAATAAAACATGATTTATATACTATAAAGGTAATCAATCTAATTTGAACAAAATATGAAAGAAATATCTAAATATAATGAATAAAACAATCGTATAATAATAACAACGGCAAACACCAATCTTATAAAAATATAAATTTAAATTAACAATTACAAGTCTCACATGAGTATTTGAGCTAGTAACGTGACGTGCTCGATCCTTATTAATGCTTGAAATTCTTAAATTAACTTAATTTAATACATTCACCAGCTTAAGTTACATTCTTACCTAAATTTGACCTCGTCATATTCAAACAGCTGCTATCAGATAGTTACACTACTTCAAAATGCCTTGAATTAATGTCAAACAATGTTTGTCTGATTAAATTAAAATAAAGTTAATAAAGTTTATCATATTTCTATAATAATATTGCATTTAATATTTTAACAAATTTCAATTAAAATATATAATGTCATACCCCATGACCCATACGCGGGTCGTTGTATGGTCAGACGACGACGATTGATTCACCAACACGCTCCAACTCGCAGCGAACGAAAGTGTATCAAATCAAATCATCACTAAACTATTTGCAATTCATATACTACTTAACTTGATTCATATCACAAATACCTAAGATGAAATCTTTAAGTTTGTAAATAAATACAGAAAGAACTAAAGACATTTAATTTATGCACTCCAAAAGCCTTTAAGCTTCCCAAAACTATACATTAATAAAAGACTATTCTACCCACTGCCTTTTCGAAATTTTCAATAAGAAGATCATAAGCTAAAAGCTCATGATAAAAATAAAACAAGCTCGATAAAGACAAGAACGTGTAATATGTAAATTTAAATTGATAAATCAGGTGCAGAATGTAAATGAATCAACAATACGTCAGGGCCGCAGAATGTAACAATATAATCAATAATATGTCAGTAGTTCTCATCAGATCAATCAATGTCGAACGTGATTTTCATTTCGCCAGCTCTATATCAAATCATTTTCTGAAATGTCATTTATAATCGATAGGTTTTGACTTTCATTCATAAGGGTCGCCACGCTCGTCCTAAAAGAAAGCGGTAGCGGAAACCATACTCATACCTAATACCGACACCATGGACAAACTTTAAACCCCAACCTAATGCCTGGGATACTAAGATCCCCTAATCACGGCCATCTCCGAACTTTGCTATCTGGCAGATTCTCAGAATAGCCTCTTCCTATCACAATTTTCGACATTTCGCTTATCACATTATCGCTTTACAACATGTATTAAAATATTTCTATATTCAATGAAATTATATGTCAAATAAATGGCTTATAATCATCAGAATCAATCTACGAGGCCAAATAATAAAGATTGTATTTACATTCAATGACAAATCTACGCCATTCATACAATTTATAAATCAAGTAGAAACAAGATACATAGCATAAACCGAATTTACATTAAGAATTATATCTCACCTCGTTGTCATGTCGCGGATGTGCACCTCGATTCCTCCTCGAGTACACAACCTATAATGAAATAACTCTTCTAAGCACTTCTATAACATACAACTCATAAATGAAACTCATAACTAACTTAACCTGCAATCTTGCAATCTTACCAAAATTGATGTCTCCTCATAAGCTTTCAAAACACTGGAGTACGACTCCAAAGTAATCTCCTAACGTCATTATTAATTACCTGCTTCAATTGACAAAACTAAAATTATCAAACAATATCAATCCTAAATCCCAATTTAATACACACAATATACTCACCTACCTAAAAACAGTCGAACTCCCAATCACGCATTTCAACACCGGAAGGTCACGGCCGAAAGAAAAAGGGATAGGAAAGAAATTTAAGAACTTACAAAATTCCTAAGCTTTCCTCGACCGCCAGAACAGAATCCAGCCGATCGGTTCACGGAGCCGAGCCGACGGTTCACTGATTTCCAAACCGAAGCGCGATTTCAACCGCTTTACCACCTGACGGGCTGCTTCCCGATGGCGTGCGCATGGCAGTCCAGCGAGTCGACCGATTCCGAGCGCCAGTGCAGGCGCGAGGCGACGCCTTTGTCGACGCCGATGTCGGAAGGGACGGCGGCTCGACTCAGGTCACGGAGCGCCGGCAAGCGGGTCGGGGAACGAGAGCGAAATCGTCGACACCGGCCGAGGAATGGGAAAGGAGGAGAAGAACTCATGAAGAAAATGAAATAAGCACGCTTATGGAAGGAAATAAAATTACCTTCGATCGATCCACCATACGCTGTGCTTTAATCCACAGATGCTTAGACCTGCTACAAGAATCGCTAATTAAGCTTAATTAAAACAAATTTAATTAGGCATTAATGGATATTACAATTTCCCCCTCTTAAACAAAAAATTTAAATTTCTTTTCTTCAATCATTCAAACAGAAGGGAAACTTCATCTCGCTTCATTCTCCCAAGTAACTTCTTTGATCGGTCAGCTTCCATTTAATTTTAACATAGAAAATTTATTTCGAATCTCTTCACATCAAATTCTAAAATCTTTTGGCTCCAATGCATAAGTCAACTGTCAGATTTCAAACTTTGTATATGAATCTTCGCTCGTGACGTGATCCATTTTCTTAACATTGAAATGTGAAAGACGTATGAATGTCTCCGCTAATTCAATGGGTAAGGCAAGTCTCAGTATCATTTATCCTTTCAATGATTTCAAAAGGTCCTATGTCATTTACCTCCTGACCAAAAATCTACTAATTCCTTCATATTTGACTTTCAAAATACAAATTCTCCAACTTGAAATTCTACAAGCTTTAAGTCGTAATACTTCACGACGATCCAGCAGCCTTTCAATCTATCTCGACATCCGATTTTCTCTCAGCTTGATCAACCAACTGACCTAATATTTTCTCCCACTTCACCCAACTTAATGAGTTCTACACTTTCACCATATAATGCTTCATACGGAGCCATCTCAATACTGGGATAGTTTATTATCAGAAGAAACTCGATCATAATATGATCTTCCCAAATACCTCCAAAATCTAAAACACATACCAACAATCTTCTGGACTTGAATTGTTTCTTTCCATCATTCATCTATGGATGAAAAGACTTTGTAATCAGGCTCAAGCCTCTCAATTCCTTTCCATAATCTAAGTAAATCTATCATCCGTGAGACGATCACTTTTGGTACACCGTGAAGTCTTACAATTTCTTTAACATATAATCTGACAATTTATCAATCAATTGCTCATTTACGTAAGAAATGAGTGACTTGGTCAATCTATCCACAACAACCCATACTATCAGACCTTTTTGCACCTGGAAATCCCATAACAAAATCCATTGCAATTTCTTCCCACTTCCACTCCCAGATGTAATGACGTGAATAACAATCGGCTTTGATGCCGCCTTTAACAATGACAAGTTGACATTTGTATATTTATGTCTTTTTTCATACCACCACCAAAATGCGCTTTTAAATCTTTATACATTTTTGAACTACGGATGAATAAGATATCCACCGATGAGCCTCGTAAAATTTGTCTCACTCGCATCATCACATAATGAATTCTTCCAATAATACCTCGCATCTACAAGAAAATTCTCACCACCGGATTTGTTCAATGAATTTCGATATCCAATCCGCAGTTTGATTCTATCAAATAAAGTTGATCAGACCAATCGAGATAAATGCGATCATCAATCTTCTAACTTCCAACAGTAGAGCTCTAATTCTCGATCAACTCGACTTGAGTAATAATAACCGGATTTCCCATTGACTGACTTAATGCATCACCACCACATTCTTTGCTCTGACAATATCAATATCTAAATCATAATCTTTAATGAACTCAGCCATCTTTTTTTGTCTTAAATTCAATTTTTTTTGTGTAAAGATATATTTAAAACTGACGATCAAAAAATTTCACATTTCACCCATACAGTAATGTCTCCAAATTTTAAGAGCAAAACCATACCGCTAACTCTAAATAATGACGGATAATTTCTTTCAGAGTTTCAAGATAAGCAATTACTCTTCTTTCTGATTAAGATACACCCCAAACCTTTTAAAGATGATCACTAAATATTTGGAATCCTCCCCCGATGGAATAGCTAAAATCAAGTGGTCAACGCTTTTCAATTTGAAAACTCGCTTCAGTCATGAAATTTGATATCCTTTCTCAATAAATTAGATAGAGATTGCAATACGAGAAAATCTCGACAAACTTCATAACCCTAAGCCTGTAAAAGGAACTTCAGAATACATTCTTTCGCGGACCATTCTAAAATTGCTTTTACTTTTGAGGATCAATGTAAACTCCTTCGCCACTTATAATGTGACTAAATGCAACGCTATGCATCCAAAATTCACATTTTGAAAATTTGGCATATAATTGATTTTGTCTTAACAATTCTAAAACAATCCTCAAATGATTTGCATGTTCTTCATCGCTTTAATAAATCGAATATCATCAATAAAAATGATAACAAACATCCACCGCTTGAAAACACGATTCATTAAATCCATAAAGATCGAAAGAGTATTAGTTAAACCAAATGGCATAACAAGAATTCATAATGCCCATACCGTTCCAAAAGTCGCTTTTAAAATATCAATATCTTTAACTCTAACTGATGATATCCATCTCAAATCAATTTGAAAATACAAGGCTCTCCAATTGATCAAATAAATCATCAATCCTCTAGATACTTGTTTTGATTGTCACTTTATTTAACTCTGTAATCAACACATAATCGCATGTAATCATCCTTTTCTTAACAAATAATACGGCACTACTGAGTTCTTTGGAATAAATCCTTTCAATCGTAATCGCACTTCACCCCTCGCAATTTTAGAGCCATCCTGTAGGAGATTTATGTATGTAAGTTGTTGTACATCAATCCCAAACTCTACGTGAGGGTAACCCCGTAATTCCTCCTAAAACACATCGTGAAATTCAAAACAAGTAATGTTTTTCAATTCAAACACCTCCTTATTCAACACATCTAATTTGGCTAAATACAATTTCACCGCTTCTTAAATATTTACTCAACTTCACCGCACTAATCAAAGAAGACACGCGATTCTTATCACAAGAAAATAAAATGATTTTTCACCGTGCATGCAAAATTTCACTCTCCTCTTCCAAAGATTCAATAAATATTTGATCAACCAATCCATACCTAAGATAACGCCAAAATGTCGATTGGTAAAGATAATTAGTTCTAGAAAGTGTTTATCTTGAATGTTAATGCCAACAACACATTTCCTATTTCAGTATTCAAACTATCGTAAGGCATTACCACATTCAATACAAGTATTTAAAATAAATAAGATCAACCGGTAACCGTGGAAAAGAAATCAAATGACGAATGCTAATCAAACAGAATCAACCCAAATGATCAAAAATTTTAAGCATACCGATACCACTTCATTTGATTCCTTCGCTTTTGGAGTGATAAAGAAAAACTCGCTTTTACTGAGGGTTGGTTTTACGCTCAAGTTTCTCCTTTTCGAATTGAAGGTTTCCCAAAATTGTGTTACCCGGGCTTCCAAAAAATTTTCTTTCTTGCCCCTCGATAATTGTATGGCTTTATGTCCTTCTTCTTCAGTGCGATGTCCAATCGACCACATCTCAAGATCCCCGATCCAACCATACATCGACCAAAATGTCGCTTTTCACACTTATCACAAATAGGTTTCAAATCAATTTGTTTCGCCTATCATCAAACTTAAATTTCTAGTAACTGCCTTCTTTCAAGCTTTCGCTTGCTCAGAATCCCACTTAGAAAAATTCACATTTTCAATTCTACTCTTTCAACTAACACAGAACTCACCGATATCAAAGGAGCTAATGCCAATCTCAATTGATCTCGAGGCCTCAGAATCTATGACATTTCTCTTCCCCAGATCGATATAATGTGTATATTTAGAGAAGTGAATTCTGCTATTGCATTATCGGAGCCTGAGTTAGAAAAATTTGTCTTGTAAAGGGCCATGGAGGAATAAACCACCTAATACTTTGACAAACTCATCCCATTTGATCGAGTAATGGGTATCATTTCAAATCTTTCCTATGTTGAGCACACCACCTTTCGCCTCCCTTCTAATACAAAAAACAAGATTTCACTTCTTCGCTGTGGCAAATCATTCCATCCAAAATTTTTCCAATTTTAAGCGCCAATCTTCCCACTATGATCACCGGCTCCTGAATGCTGGTTTCAACGCTTTAAAATATCCTCAAATGTTGGTCCCACTTCAACCATACTCGATCTGTGCCAGCAGATTTTTCCATGATACTTTATCAACAACCTGGAAATCAACTGAACTACCCTCAATTCATCGATCTACCTTCACCACTTGCTTCTAGGTTGTATTTCCCCTCAGTTAATTATCGCAGGCAGTGTGGTCTCTGCAGTGGCCTGGATCACCATCTAACATTTTGCATTTCTTCAAAAATTAATCAAATTATAAAAGTATTTATGATACATATATTTATTACATATCATACATGCATAAAATTAAGAACATATGATTCCTAACCCAAACTTAATCGCCCTATACCAGACATCAATTCAACTTTATCTCTAAATCCAAATCATGCTTCCATGCTCGTTTCTCAACCTTATCGTTTCGATACTACTTTTCGTCACACCCTGACACCCCTTACGCAGGCCACCGTGTCAGAATAGATGACTCGATTGGACACAGATTCCACCAACACGCTCCAACCCGCCACGCAACCAGCAGTGAAAGGTGTATCTAATCAAATCATCACTAAACTATTTGCAATTCATATACTACTTAACTTAATTCATATCACAAATCTGGCATGAAATCTTTAAGAATAAATACGAGAACTAAAGACATTTAATCAGACGCATCTAAAAGCTTTTCCCAAAACTATACACCAACAAAACAGACAAATTTCTACCCAAATTGCCTTTTCCTCAAATTTTCAACCAGAAGATCATAAGCTAAAAGCTCATGGACAAAAATGCTAAAACAAGCTCAAGACAAAGACAAGAAATAATCGCGTGATATGTAAATTTAAATTGATAAACTTGCAGCAGAATGCATAACGAATCAACAATACGTCAGGTGCAGAATATAACAATATAATCAATAATACGTCAGAGTTCATCAGATCAATCAATGTCATAAATGATTTTCATTTCGCCAGTTCTATATCAAATCATTTTAGAAATGTCATTTATAATCAGATAGTTTTGACTTTCATTCATAAGAGCCACCCTACCGTCGGCCTAAGAAAGTAGTAGTGTGGAACCATACTCTACATACCTAATGCTCGACACCTTGGACTTTTAACGACCCCAACCTCAATGCGAGTCGGGGATACTAAGATCCCCTAATCACGCTCATCTCGTCAGAACTTTTGCCTATCTGCGCAGATTCCTGTAACATAGCCTTCCTATCACAATTTTCCTGACATTTCCCTGTTTATCACATTACTGCCTTTACAACATGTATTAAAATATTTCTATACGATGAAATTATATATAAATAAATTTTATAATCATCAGAATCATCTACGATGTCAAATAATATTAGATTTACATTCAATATTACGCATCTATTCATACAATTTAAGTAGAAGAAATGCTACATATAAAGATAAACGAATTTACATTAGAATTATGTCTCACCTCAGGTCGTTGTCGTGATGTGCACTCGATTCCTCCTCATACACAACCTATAATGAAATAACTTTCTAAGACTTCTATAACATACAACTCATAAATGAAACTCATAACTAACTTAACCTGCAATCTTACCTGAAATTGATGTCTCCTCATAAGCTTTCAAAACACTGGAGTACGACTCCAAAGTAATCTCCTAACGTCATTATTAATTACCTGCTTCAATTAACAAAACTAAAATTATCAAACAATGTCAATCCTAAATCCCAATTTAATACGCAATAATTCTACAACTCACCCAAGCAAAAAGCGAACTCCCCAATCATGCATTTCAACACCGGCGGCTGGCCGAAAAAAGAAAAGGGATGGAAAGAAATTTAAGAACTTACAAAATTCCCTAAGCTCGATCGGCCAGAACAGAATCCCAAACCGATCGGTTCACGGGAGGCCGACGGTTCACGGATTTAAACCGAAGGGCTTACGGATTTCCCAACCGGCGTCTTACCTCACGAGGCCGCGCGTTTCCGATGATGAAGCGCAATGGCTGAAGTCCAGCGAGGCCGACGCGATTTCCAGCCACGCCGCGTGCATGGAGGCGACGCCTGTCGACGCCGATGTCGGAAGGGACGGCTCGAGAGGTTCTCAGGTCACGAGTGGCCGTCAGTCGAGGGGAACGAGAAAATCGTCGACACCGCTGGGAATGGAAAGGAGAAGAACTGAAGGAAATGAAATAAGCGCGCTATGGAAGGAAATAAAATTACCTTCGATCGATCCCTACCATACGCTGTCGTGCTTTTAATCCAAGACGCTTAGCACTTTTACAAGAATCGCTACAAGAACGGATTAATTAGCTAAAACAAATTTAATTAGGCATTAATGGATATTACATATAATCTATTTCTCTTACTTTACATTAGCTTACAAATATTAATTGTACATATAATATTTATGGCTATGTAATTGCTATATCACAAATATTAAAATTTGTACTTTACTTTCCGAATTTCACCTTATAATCTCTTAATTAATTACACATTGAAATTAATAAGTAAATTTGATAAGAACAAGATTTAATTAACCCATAATAATACATATATATACACACACTTTAATACATATGTATTACAATTTTTATATCAAACTTCCTACCTTCATCCAGATTCTCCACTTAGCCAAGCCCACACCTCATATGACCTCACGATTTCGCTCTCAAAAATGCGGCAAGAGGCAACCGAGGTGATTTCTACCTGACCCACAACAACTCGCTGTCACAAGCAACAACTGTGTGGCACAATGCCAATATCAAAGAAAAGAAAAATAAATAGGAGGAAATAAGTGTTTCAAGCTAAATTTATAATAATTAAATTAAATAATGAATTACATAATTTATTTGTCAATCACACCTGCCCATTTTCCTCTATTAGCCCTCCGCTAATGCATGTTTGCCGAAGTGGAATTCCCGATTTCTACAGTACATTAATCGGATGAACAATGAAATGCTACAGTACATTTTTACGATGAATTATTGTGGTACTACTACAGTGAACTCTACAATGACTGTTGGAAAAACAATAGAAATCAAATAAATTTAATTGATTTTTATAAATTCTTTAAAGAAATTTTAAATATCTATATACATATATATTATATCTTTAAATCAGATAAATAAATAAGATTTTATGAAAATTATTTGGATGACTTTTTAGGAATGTGAAAATGGGTTGTCATCAAAATTTCCTTGATAATTAATCAAAATGGAAGGAGAATTTCTATCTCATCTCTTATTCGTGCTACTAGGTGACTTCTTTAGCTAGACTACACTTCTATTTAATTTTAATATAAGGAATTTGTTTATTTCCCAATTTCTTGACTTCAAATTCTAGAATTCTTTCTAATTTCAAAACATAAGTTAAATCTGATTATATTCCAATTTATGTATGTGAAATCCTCTGCTCTGTATCAACAATCAATTTTCTTAACATTGATATGTGAAAAATATTGTGGATGTCGGCCAATTCAGCTGGTACAGCAAGTCTATAGGCCATATTACTAACTCTTTCAATGATTTCTAGAAGTCCAATGTATCTGGGGCTCAATTTTCCTCTTTGACCGAATCTACTAATTCCTTACATAAGCTTGACTTTAAGAAATATAATTTCCCTAACTTGGAACTCCATAGCTCTATGCTCTGGGTCATAGAATTTTTGTTGACGATCCTGAGTAGCTTTCAATCTATTTCTGATTAATCTTATTTTCTCTATAACTTGAACAACTAGCTATAATCTTAACAACTATCATTCTCCTACTTCAACATAACTCAATAGAGTTATTGACTTTTTATCATACAATGCTTCATATGGAGTCATATGAATGATAGATTGGTAATTATTATTATAGACAAACACTATCATAGATATGTGATCTTCTCAGCTACCTCTAAAATCTAAAATACATAACCTCAACAAATCCTCTAGAACTTGAATCGTTCTCTCTGATTGCCCATTAGTTTGAGAATGAAAGAGTGTACTCAAATGTTACTATGTGCTCAAGCCTCTTTAAATTCCTATCCACAATCAAAAGTGAACACGTCATCTCTATTAGAGATAATCACCTTAAGAACACCATATAATCTGATTATCTCCTTAATATACAATCTGACCAATTTATCTATTGAATATGCTTGCTTAATAGTCATAAAATATACCAACTTCATCAATCTATAAATAACAACACAGATATATCATAACCTTATTTGGATATAGGAAATCTCATACAAAAATCCATTGTAATTTTTTCCACTTTCACTCAAATATAAGCAATAACTGTAACAATCCACTAGGTCTCTGATGGTCTACCTTAGCAATCTAACAAACTTGACATTTAAAAACATACTCAACTATATCATTCTTCATACCTGACCACTAAAATGCAACTTTTAAATCTTTGTACATCTTTGAATTGTTTGGATGTATAGTATATCATGTATGATGAGCCTCCTACAAAATCTTGTCTCAATTCAGTGTTGCTCAGCACCCATAATTGAATTTCCTTCCTGATAATATCTTCTATATCTGCAGTGAAGTCCTGTCTCTTACCAGTCTGAATTTGCTCAATAAATTTTTGATATTCATTGGTCAGTTACCGTGCAGCATTGATTATATTAATTAAAGTTGATTGCATAGCCATCTAATACAAATACCCAGTATCTTCGAGTTTTCTAACTTCCAATTGCATAGAATCCATGTCTTCAATCAACTCTAACTCCTAAGTAAAGATCCAGCTAGCACTAGCCATAGACATGTGGCTTAAAGCATATGCCACCACATTTACTTTGCCTAAATAATACTAAATATCTATGTCATAGTCTTTAATAAACTCCAACCATCTCATCTATCTCATATTTAATTCTTTCTGGGTGAAAATATATCTAAGGCTATGATGATCAGTAAAAATTTCATACTTCACTCCATACAAGTAGTGCCTCCATATCTTACAGCTATTATTTCTAAATCATGAGTGGATAATTTCTTTCATGATGGTTCAACTGTTTAGAGACAAACAATCACTCATCGATTCTACAATAATACACAACCCAAGTCTTTTAAGAATGCATCACAAAATATTAGAAATCACTTAATCTCTGATGAAATAGCTAAACTGGGTGCAGTTGTCAGATGTTTCTTCAATTCCTAAAAATTCTGGTCACATTCAGTTGTTCACTAAAATCTGACATCCTTCCTTAACAAACTAGGTAGAGGCATTATAAACTGTGAGAAATTAATAAATATTCTGTAATAACCTATTAGACTGAAAAAATTATGAACCTCTGCCACAAGTCATTTCAATATTTCTTTTATTTTTTGAAGATCAATAGAAACTCCTTCACCACTAATAATATGACTTAGAAATACAACACTACACATCTAAAAATCACATTTACAAAATTTTGCATACAATTGATTCTTTCTTAGTAGATCCAGAACTATACTCAAATGATCAACGTGTGGCATCCGTTTTAAAATAGATCAAAATGTCATCAACGAAGATAATAACAAGCTGGTCTACATAAGGCTTGAAAATATCAAATCCATAAAAACCACATAAGTATTGGTTAGATCAAATTGTCTTACATGAAATTCATAATAGTCATACCTAATCCTAAAAACTATATTAGTCATATATGCATCTTTAACTCTAACCTTATGATATCTTTATCTTAGATCAATCTTAGAAAATACATTACCTCCTCAAGTTGATCAAATAAATCATCCATCCTCGGTAGTGGATACTTATTTTTTACAGTAACTTATTTAACTCCCTGTAATCAACGCAGGTTGCATAGACCCATCCTTCTTCTTTAAAAACAACATTGGTGCACTCTATAGGCTGAATTGTTGGGTCTGATAAATCACTTATCCATCAATTCTTGCAACTAACACTTTAATTCATACAATTCCTCAAGAGCCATTTTGTAAGAAGATTTGTGTAGTAGTTGTACCTGATTGCACATCAATCTCAAACTACACTTCTCTTTTTGGTGATAATCCTGGCAATTCCAAAGAAAACACATCAAGAGATTCAGAGACAACTGAAATATTTCTTAATTCCAACACATACTTATTCAACACTACTAATTTTACCAAAATTATCAACTCACCGTTTCTCAAATATTTTCTCATCTTTGCTACACTGATTAAAGAATATATAGCATTCCAATCACAAGAGAAATAAAATTACTTCTCACCAAGCATACTAAATTTTACCCTCCTCTTCTAGCATTCAATTGTTGCAAAATATATGATCAACCAATCCATACACAAAATGATTAGCAATCATGGGTTGCCTCCTCCCAAGAATCCTGAATAGACTAGGGTTGTGTAGATTTTATTGTGGAAATGTTTATTGAATTATTTAAGCTAAACTTATAAATCTACGTAATAATTTAATTTTATGAAGTCTGCATTACAAACATACATAAAGCTTACATCCATTTAAATATCATGATTTGAATGATGGAAGTCTGCATTGCAGACATACATATAGCTTAAAACCATTAAAATTCCATTTTATAATGAGTTAAGTCTGCCTTGCAGACAAGTATTGAGCTTACATCCATTGGAATGCCATGATTTAAATGAGTGAATTCTGCATTGCAAACATGCATAGAGCATAAATCCATCTAAATGCCATGATTGATATGATTAAAGTCTGCATTGCCATGATTTGAAGAGTGAAGTCTGCCTTGCAGACACATATAGGGCTTATATCCATTGAAAGGCCTGATTGAGTTGAATTTATATCTATTAGAAAACCATTGATTTAAATGAGTGAAGTCTGCCTTGCAAACATATATTGGGTTCACATCCATTGAAATGCTATTATTTGTGTGATTAAAGTCCGTCTTATAGACATGCATAAGGCTTACATCCCTTTGAAATGTCGTATTGAATATGATTGAAGTCTGTCTTGTAAACATACATTGGGTACATTCATTGAAATGCCGATGTTTTAAATGTCGGGTTCGCCTTGCAAATAATGGTTAGGCTTACATCCGTTGGAATGCTAGTAGTGAATGGTGTTTGTCTTGCAAACACATATTAGACATACATCTATTAAAAAGCCATATGTTTTATGTAAATTCCATTTTATGAATATGAGTTAGTCTTACATTCATACGAACTTTGGGGCCGGCCTTGCAGACAAATAATTGGGCATACATTCATTGGAGGTAAGGGCAATTCATACACTAGCTCACTAATGCAGGGTTGGCTTTAAAATCTGAAAATTAGTAAGCTTGAGAAAATTAAAAATATTGCCTAATATTCTACATCTATTAAACACCCGAATAAAATTTCATTGATAACAGTAAGTATATTGACTTTATAATTTATGAAAATAGATTCCCTGTAATAAAGACTTTGCAACATAAATTTTTCTGAGAAAAAAAAGTAATAAAACAACAAATATAATTAATTGAGCACACAATAATTGTAAATTATGGTGGGCAATCAATAACAAAGTCACATACAGAATAATAGCATGAGTTATAAATCTAAAAACTTAAAGCTTGTCCTGGGATGAAAATCTAAATAAAACAAAAAATAAAAAATTAGATTAGAAGATCATGAAAAACATACATAATAACTGTAATGAGACTTAAAAGAAACCTCTCTACTAATAATATTAGCTGAATACCTTTGATTCAAGCAAAGAAATCTCAGAGCGCAAGCGATCACTCTCTCTCTCTAATGACTTCACCTTTTTTGTTTCAACACTGAGATTCTCATTCAATACCATCATTTCATCACGTTGACGATTAAAAATTTCCCTCTGTTGACATAAATTACTCTCCAGTTCTCGAATCATATGTTCTCTTTGCTCAAGTAATGTTTCTAGGTCCTGTGAATAGATTAAAAATGCAAAGAGAGGAAGCTATAAACAATTATATCGACAATGAAAAATATAAAAATGACCAACCTTACTAACTGCTTCAGTTGTTTGACCGCCACATGAGAGTCCACTCTTCCGCTTATTCAAGCTAATAGCATCATTTTTTAGCTTTGCACATTCTTCTGAAACAGAAGAAAGCTGCAAAGAATTGAACAAAATTAAGTATAAACTTGGCAACCTCCAGAATGCCCAGTTTTATGACAATGTATCACTAACCGAAAGTTGGAGTATTAGCTCGACGTTTTCATGAAACATATATTTGAACCACACATTTCATCTAACAAATTTAAATATAAAAATAATTAGAAGAAGAAATGCAAAATTTATTACATTTACAAGTATCCCAACAATTTAAACACTCAACTCAACTGCTACTTAAGTGTATCATTCGAACAGAGGGATATCAGTAATGATAATATTGTATGTGCTCACCGATAATCATCTATCTCTAAAATCAAGTGTGCCACCATAACTAATGATTCCACCTTCCCAATTGTGTTCAAACAATTTGAGCAACTTCATTACGATTGAACTATCTTGATCCTAAGGTCAAAATAATAGAATAATGAGAACAACATATTTTTCACTCATTTTTTAACGTCCATTGAATTATCAAGAAAGTTCCCTAAAAGCTCTAAATGGGATTCAATAAGTTTATGGCTTTAATAAGAATCAAAATATAGAATTTTAAGCTGCTTTTATAGATTCATTTATTATTTTCTTAGTTCCCTAAGAAATTATGGGCTTTTAGAAGGTCAAATGATGAATTCAAAGATTGTTGAAAATTAATAATTCATTAAATTAAATTTTCAATAAATTAAACTCCCATAAATTGGGATCATTTTATAGTGCACAATTTAGTCTACAATTTATCAAATCCTTAGCATATTCACTCCAAGTTTCCATATCATGCAAGGGACCATCCAAATCATTTTTGGTGTGGTGAGAAGAAGACTTTTATGATCCTTTTTGGCACAATGAGAAGAGCCAAGCAATTAAAAAAAATTAGATACTCATACACATCTTTTATTAATGCCGCTAAGAAATCCCATATTGCTAACTTTCATATAGAGGCAAAGATTCGTACACAGTTTTTTGAGCATAGAGGGGTAGAATACTCGATCAAAAAAGTTTACATCAATTGTACATGTCTTACTTGGTCTGATGAGAAGGCCAAGCCATGTGTACATCAATTGTACATGTCTTACTTGGTCTGATGAGAAGGCCAAGCCATGTGTACATCAATTGTACATGTCTTACTTGGTCTGATGAGAAGGCCAAGCCATGTGTCCCATGCAAGGGGTGATGTTGAAATGCTACCAAAATTTGGCCCAACAAGACCAAAGAAAAACAAAATTAAATGATTCTTATGAGCTCTAATGTACTATAAAAACAAAATATAAAAAGACAATATAAAAAAGAGCCTAGCCCAAGTGGCCAAATATTATCCTTTCTCTCTCTCTATAGAGTACTGCACCCTACCACATGACTCTCCCTCCCTTCCCTTCATGAAACGAAGTAATCTCTTTGACTTCCTCATAAACTTGCCACCAAACCATCCTCACCTCAACAGAGACCACCTGATACCATTGCTGAGCAGGAGAAAGGGTTGCTAAGAGAAAACAAGAGTGGGAATGGGAGTAAAACCTGAAAATCCGAGGAAGTCTTCTCCTAATTTTTTGAATGTTGTGAGGGTTAGAATTGTTTTCCTTGGCTCTCTTACTTTGGTGAGGTAGAAAAGGGATTGGTTGTGCAGCTGGACAGCAGCAACTAAGAGAAAGATGGATCCTAGCTACTAAATGAATCAAATAGTGTCTTGGTAAAGATCTGGAGGGAAAACTGCAGCCTGTCTGGTACTAGAATAGGGAAGTTGTGGCTGTACCAATTGCCGGATGGAAAAATTCAGCTG
The DNA here is from genome assembly GCA_021442155.1 of Cymbidium sinense. Taxonomy (NCBI): domain Eukaryota; kingdom Viridiplantae; phylum Streptophyta; class Magnoliopsida; order Asparagales; family Orchidaceae; genus Cymbidium; species Cymbidium sinense. The sequence goes on along the minus strand of CM038215.1, from coordinate 218,701,418 downwards.
GGTTGGTGTAGGGGCAGCAAGCTAATGTATATAATTATATTAAAGTAAAATTAGTCGAGTTAATGTATATAATTATATTAAAGTATTATTTAAAAATAATAATAAATCAAAATTCATGAATTAGTGAATTGAAGTAATTAGGATTATTATATATTGAAGGATTATGTTAACAAACTTTTTATAATGCTACATATATATATATATTTATATACGTGTGTGTGTGTGTATAATTTAGGGAAAAATTTATGAATTGGATAGTTTAAAAGATAATTAGTTGTGTAATTTAAGTATAGCAAATTTATAAATTCAAAATGATATGAAATCCAATTTATAAAAAATATTATATATATATATATATATATATATATATATATATATTATGTATATTTTATTTAGTTAAATTGTGAATTTAGAATGTCATTAATTTAAGATATTTAATTTAATGTTTTTAAAGATAATTTTATTTTGTGAATAATTAAAGTCATTTGTTTGTTATTAATATTAAATTTTGAGTGGAACAAGATTTATCAATTAGCAATTTAACTTGATTAATTAAATAAATTTAATTTAACTAATGATTATTATGGATAGCATAAAATTTAAAAGGAATTGATTCTAATTAACTTTGAATATTTTAAGCAATGTTATAATCATATTATTTTCACAATTAAGCAGGAATTGATTTTATTAACTTTGACGATCAACACAATATACTCTTCGTTTTGTGACTAACAATTGTTGTGAGCTTATTTGGAATCAATTCATATTCATAGCTTTTGTTTTATATGCAATTCAGTGAACAGATTATTTCATGTATTCTTTATTATACTTCCACATTTAGTATACTATCCTGATTCATTTCTAGTCATCTCGCATAATATATTATGTAACTGCTAAAGAACATATCAGACATATAAACAAGCTTAGCTTATAAACGTCATATGATAGAAATCAAGATTGACAAAATATCATGATATTACTTGTGTAGAATTTGGGGCAAAAAGGATCCCCCAGTGAGGCAAAAAGGTCATCAATTGATATAAATTAGAGCAAAAAGTTCTCCACGTAGCTTTTAAGCTAAGATATGTTAGCAAATAACTTTGATAACTACACATGACATATGTCAAAGCTAATATTTACTATATAAGTATTACTTGATATTGTATAAATTATGTTTTCTACAAAGAAGATTGCAAAGTAAGTTACACTGCTATTGTATAAATCAAGTTGATCATGTCTACAATCTTTGTTTCACTTGTTCAGATTAGCATGTATATTAATGTACTATTCTTCAATATTTCAATTTTATATTAGATTTATTTATCTTGCCAAGTTGTATGACTTATTGATTGAAAATAATTATTTTTCAAGGAAGGGTAAAGAGAAGTTAGAAGAGTAAGTTTTATCTCTTTTTAGAAATTTTGTAGGTAAACTTTGTAAATAAGTTTTGAAGTGAATTCAATAAAATTTTAAAATTACTGCTTCAATATTCGATGTTTTAGATGCTCTATAGTTTAGCATTAAAAATTTCAAATGAATTGCTTCCGCTTGCTATGAATATTAGTAGATATCATTACATTAATATTCATGTGTACTGTTTAGATGAATTTAGATGATTGAATAAATATTTCACACTATTCTATAGTAATTACAGTTTTTAGAATAGATGTTTGGGAAACATTCAGTCAACTAAATCTATTATCTATATTACATCCTGATTCGATGGATTGTAGGATATCATTATGGGGCATGACACAAAATCAAAAGTATAAATCAATCCTAAAGCCAACAAATTATATAGTTCTCTCAAGTAAAATAACCCTAATATTAGTGCTAACAAAGAAAATATAGAAAGTAGCAATTCGGTCCAGCCACTAGGGTTGGAGATTTTTGGACCAATTCCAGAAATCAGAATTGATTCCCTTCACAGGCTTGTCCTAAGAATCTCTTGATAATCAACTTCATCACTTGGGTTTATCCCGAAATCAATCATCTAATCATTGCACTCTTGAAAATGAGTCTTCTATGGAACAACGAAGGAATGCTTCTTCATTTGATTCTCTAGCTCTTCATCTTCAATTAGCAATATCAAGGATGAATCAACATGAGCCACCTGTCTCTTGAAAATGTATATCTACTGGTTATCCCTTTGTATCATGTTAGATAATACCAATAGTGATAATTTCATTGGTGTCTGCTTCTTAATCTGTAGCATAGTAGTATGGTCATCTTTGTCTTGTTCTTCGAAACCTCTCCCAAGTAGCAACACAATATGCTTCTTATCTTTGGTGAAAGTGTAAGTATTCGTATACCCATCGTAAAAAGTCTTTCTATCATACTGGTATGATCTACCTAACAGTAGTTAACAGGCATCTATAGTTATCACATCACACAATACCATATCCTAAAATTTGGCTCTAATAGAGAACTCCACTAAGTACCTCTTGTCAAAGCTAATTTTGTTTGTTTTTTTTTTTAAGCCACGTCAATGAATATGTTGAGGAGGTGCTTTTAGTAAATTTTTCTACTACACAACTGCCTCCATCAATGATGATGATGCACACATTTCCTTTCAATGCACCTCTGATGTGAAAAAAATTGTCCAAGTCAAAGTTCCTCTATTTCACACTAAGACTGAAGGACACATCATATCACTAATAGTTCTCCTTTACCATCAACCAAGTAATACTCTTCTTTTGTTACTTCTACTATAGGCACTTCATTAGGCTCCTCTTCCACTTATTCTTGCTCAACAAAAGATACAAAAGATATAACTCTCATGTTTGGGCAATAAGATGCAATGTGTCCAAAACCATAGCACTTCCTGGATGTAGGAATTGGGGTATTAGATCCATTAATTGTACCACCCTTCTTGACCTCTGCAGTGGCAGAATTATCCTATAAGGTTGCTTCACACCTCCCTACTTCTTGATCCTAGAGTCGAACTTTGTCTGGTAGGAGGGGCAGATCTAATATGCCTAGGCTATTTTTACACCTTTAATGCTAGAGCCTACACATCCAATAAGGACCAATAAGGTTGCAAGTAGACCATATTACTAATGGGTGGTTTCAGTTCTCCAAGATACTTAATAATGATGTTCTCCTCAAACTCTGCTAACTCACACTTCAACCCTTGCGTTGATGCATGTGCTACAAAATCTCTCACCGCAAGAGGCATTCTTCTTTAGTTTAATGGCTATCAACTTTACTATTCAATCCTGAGGAATGCATTTGTACTCAAAGACTTTCTCAACTATTTGTAATTAGGATTGTAAGTAAGCCAAGCAGACTCGCAAGACAACTCAAACTCGACTCATTAATGAGCTTACAAGTCGAGCTTATTGAGCCAACAGGTCAAGCTTAAGTTGGATCTTATTTTAAACAAGCTCGAGTTCGAGCTAGACTAAACTTGACTCATCGGCGCACAAGTTGATTCAATTATATATATATATATATATATATAAAGTTATTATAAAAAAAATGTTATAAAATAGTTGTTCAAAAAAAGTAATGGTTATCACTTCTCTACATAGTAATTATAATAGTTAGCACAACACTTAAAAAAAGGATGCAAGTTTCACAAAAAAAGATAGCGGGTAGAATAAATGAGATGTGTATTTTCTCCTCAAAATTATTAAATATAAATAAAATATTAATGTTTTCTCTCTCAGAGTTTTCAAATTTTTATCATTTCTTCAATCCTTAACCTCACGTGAGCCTTCTTCGTTGGTCACATTGATGCTCCTCCCTCCGATAAAGCTTCTATGGCCGTGATTATTCTTTGATTGAGATAACGAGCCGGCTCGCAAGCTTGCCACTATGGCTACAAGCCAAGCTCAAGGTTGACTTTTGAACTCAACTTGAGCTCGAGTTCAATCTAACAAGCAAGGAGGTGAGTTGAGCTCGAGTTAGGTATGACTTGAACTTGACTCAACTCACTCATATTTTCAACCACCCAATGAACTTATATGGGTCAATTCGTCCTTTAAACTCAAGTAAATCAATCTTCACACCGATATTTGCATTCTTTCTCCTATATATAATGTCAAATCTATGTGGCATTGGTTCTTCTTCACTATTATCCTCCTGATGGAGAGGATTCAAATTTTCTCCTTCCTCCTCTTAAGGATCACCATCCTAGCCATGGATGTTCTTTGTTGCCTTCTCTCATAATCAGCAAGTCTTTGTTGCAAATAGTGAATCTCCCACTGCATATCTTCTAAAGTCATCACATGGAAATCCTCTAATTTTTTTCCTTGGTGGCATGTTGGTCATTCGTTGTAGTAGCTCACAAGTAGGGTTTGGAGAGGTTGAAGTGGTTCTGATGACGAAAGCCAACCACCACTATAGTTTAGCTTTGATGATCTTCACCATCTTCCTCGACACTGCAAGCTAAGCTCTCCAACGAGAGTTTTATTTGCTTTCAAATCAAACTTTCAAAAAAAATATTAGATTACAAATAAGACAATACCCATAGATCTTACACTCAATTTGTGAGGATTTTAGATCTAATTCTAAATTTCTCATAGGCATAACCACCTATAGTTAATTTCAACAAAAAGAAAGACCTTTCAACTAAGACTAATTGGTAGGCACTTAACCTATAATAGCAGTAATTTATGTTTTAGATTGAGAAATTCATCAACTTTAACAAACAATGGAAGTTGGGGGAATAGTGATGAACCTGAATAAAATCCCATAATTATGTCATCCTCTTAGTAATGAGAGAAAACTTTCAATTAAGGATAGTTACTAAATGCTAAGAACTTAGCATATAGTGTTAGTAAGTTAGGTTTTAAATTGAGAAATTTACCAACTTTAATTTAAAATGGATGGTGGGGGGATTGTGACGAACCTAAGCAAAATCCCATAATTTTGTCAGCCCCAGTTGTAGTGATCCATGGTCTATTTAGTCTGACAAGGTAGTCGGCTATAACATGACTGAAGGATACTTTTTAACAATCATGGATTATGTCATCTAAAAAGACCTTATAGAGTTGGGGTAAATATTTGTCTAAGAGAACAAATCATCCTTAACTAATAAAATGCATTATATGAAATCACAACTCAAATAGGTTAAGCCATTAAAGAATATATGAGAACCATGACTGTAATATGTATGTGCCATTAAATGGCAAATCACTCGATCAGAGTACTTTAGTCATAACTGTTATTTTTGTGATGCTAGTTTGCAAAAAAAAAATTAAGCAGATAAAGGATACAATCTACATCTTTAAAAGTGTGAGATCATTTGAGAGTATTCGTAAGAGTACACTTAATATGATAATAGAGCTTTTGAGCTTAGGTTAAATTTATACAACTCAACAAAATATTATGTAAGGTGGATGGATTTTTGCTCTAAGTTTTATGTGGTGAGTTCCACTTAAATAATTTTACATCTTGTAATTTTCTTGACTTCTTGATATTTCATTAGAGTTTAAGTTCAACGTGATTTGCACTAGGACTTAAGATAATAATATTCCCTTTGGTTAAGATTTTCAATCAATATAGCTATCATTAATGTGCTTGAACTATTGAATTATTTAATTAAACCTTATTAACTAGTGCACTTATTTAGAGAGAAATGAGTTTATAGCTGCTATCACGTAAGTTCATTTGAACATTCATTACACTACAAACCCTATCAACTCTATCTTTGCATATAGAGAATCAGGTTTATAAGACAAACTCATTATTATGGTTTGTAGGTGAAACAATGCCGAGAATTTTCATTTTAAAAGATCATACACAAATGATAAAATGAGATGATTTTTCATGAATTTTGCAATTGGATTTTACAGTTTATAACTAATATCACTTATGTTCATTTAAACATTTGTCATGCTATAAATCATGTCCACTCTATCATTGCATATAAAAGAATAGATCTACAAAATAAACATGTTATTATGCTTTGTAAGCAAAACAATACCAAGAGTTTTCATTTTGAAAACAAATATAGTAAAAGATCTTGAAGACAATGCACAAATGGTAAAACAATTTTTTTTGTTTTTTTTGTTTTGTAGTAGACTTTTGATCGCAAGTTTGCTTGGTTAGCAAATTTATTTTTAAACAATGATGCTATATTGTATCAAGAGATGAAAGTCTTGTCAACTCTGAGACTTCAAAAGATAGGGCTTACCAACATGTGGATTGGCCAAGGCGGCTTGAGAGATCTCCTTTTAAAAAAATTAAATTATCTTTGCGAAAGGCCTTAAAAGTCTATATGCAAATATAAAAATATAATTCACCAAGATACAATCTCCAGCACTGCAAGAACACATTAGGTTTGGTTGATTAGTTCCATTGAGTTACTTGTCATGTTTCATTAAACTTTTCAACTCATGATAGTCAACAAATTTAGTCAAGTTATTGATACCATTATATTGTTGCTTACAAAGTTTCATTGAACTTTTATGCTTGGAGGTTTAACAAGAAGCAATTTCATCACATTGCTTAAAGGAAACCTCAATGCTCCCTAGGTTGTATTGCTTATACACAGGAGCGTCGTATTTGTTCACAAGGGTATATTGTTCATTCAAGGTGTGCCTGACCTACTTTTGACTATTGACATGCACATCATCTAAAGTAACTATGCAACCAGTGACATGCACTAGACTAGGTTGTTTTGTTTGAAAATCATTTACAAGAACACACAAATACCCAGAACATGAGAGCTCAGAATGGTAGTCATACAAGCACATGGTTTTCATTTTAAGGTCATTAGTACTCACATTTTGTCCACTTACATATCTTGACTTCCACTTACATATCTCTATCAAATTCTCTCCCTCTTTATCTACCTTTCTATCATAGTCCTCTCTATGTATTTCTCTCTATAATTTATTTTCTCTCTAACTCTTCCTCTATCTACTTCTAAAAAAAAACAAAAGGCAAAAACACAAAACAAAGAAAAAAGAGAGAGAGAAAAATTATGTATTCAATTTTATCATTTCGCTTCGAGTTCTTCATCGATGTCCTCACTCACAAAGTTCTAAGATGCAAAGCAAACTTGTTCCCCGACATTAAAGTAACCATGCACATCACTTCGATGTAGAAGAAAACTTTTGTGTATGTTGATGTATTGCTTGTGCAAATGACCAATAATGATATCTTCACATTATAAAGAGAAGATTCATAGGTCTTTCTTATAATAAGAAAGGAAGACACAACGCACCAAAATAATAAATACCGGTACAAATATTTTTCAACGTGGTGGGAAAATCTCATGCTACAAACTTTCAAACAGTTACGAAAATACATATACACCTTTCTTGACATTGTGGAGTAAAAAAAACATATGCAATAGAAAAAAGAAGTAAATATAAAAATTTCAAAATAGCAAAATAAATGATGACATTGAATAAGAATAAAATTGAAAACAAGAGATCAAAATAAAACAAGAGTTGGTCATAAATGGACCTACAAGAATTTAATAGCTCACATGTGCGTATGAACATATCTTCCTCACTACCTCTAAAAGCCTAAGAACTATGGACTGAATGAGGACAGAATGCAAATGACCTAAGGAGTGCTCTTATTTATAGAATAAAAATGATTCCCCATAGGGCCCACCATGATAAAATACACATCACATGCAAACAAAATTATGACAACTTGGAAATTGTATTAGATTCTAACTCAACAACTACAATTGGATCCGTAAACAAACACATACAAACAAACAAAATGTGAGCAATAATGAGATCAAAATGAAAAGTTGTGTTTTAATGACAATGCATTCACACGGACAACTAAACCTGGGTAATTTAGCCAAGCACCCAATGAAATGAATTTAGATAAATTGTGACACAAAGCAAGTTTTGCAAACACATCAAAAAACATGTATCTCCTATACTGTGTTCAAATCTTTGAAAGTAAAATCTATGAAAAACATGTAAAATGTTATACCTAAAATCAATAAATAATATCCAAAAAAATAGAGAAATTAAAATTATCCCTTTAGAATCATGCAATCACTCTAAAAAAAATACATTTATTCTAAACTTGGCATACTCTTTTTCTAACTCAAGTTCAAAAAATCAACAAGTCATACACACTTGCTCGAGTACCTGCCCTAAACATAGGATAGAATCATAAGTCTCCTAATTCAAATCTAATCCTCCGCATCATGAATATGGGAGTCAACAAGACTTACTTCAAAGAATCATTTTAAAATCCATCAAGCAAACAATCATCAGATTGACAATAAAGTACTCAACATAGGAATCCGCAAAATTATTTTTGGTTTTATATTTTGATAAGACATTCAATGCCTATTTACATAGCCAAATTTACCAATTATAGTCACAAGGCCAAATCTATAAACCCAATCCTCTTCATATAAGAGTCAAAAATATTTGTAATATAACAAATGTTCAAATAAAATTAAACCATATGCAAACTATGAATGTGATCCTCTATAACCAAATAACAAGAGTAAATATGTAATAACCGAAAGTTAGAAAGAAAAAAAAACAAAAAACAAAAAACAAAAAAACAAAATAATAAAAAAAAATCCAACCGCCTCGACGGTTGGCCACTGGAAAAGTCAAAAAAAAACGGGGGGGGTCACAGAACTCCCAATGAGCGAGAGAGGAAACGGGAAAGGGAGAAAGAGAAAAAGGAAAGTTCGTACATGAACCTTCCGTGCATCGACGACCAAGGGAGAAGAAGGAGAAGAGACAACTCGTGCGTTAGTTACCTAGCCGGAGGCTCCACACCAGTCGTCGAGGCTCTCGCGAACCGAGAGGAGAGAGCTCTTGCATGCACGGGAGGAAAGGAAGACCGTGCGTGCATTTGTACCAAGCGACGGGTTAGGGCTCCGAATTAGCGAAGGAGGAAAGAGGTAATTAAATAAATAATTTATATAATTATATGTTTAATTGAAATCTGATATTAATGTTATTATCTAAATTTTGACTTAGTGTTTATCGATTTCAGCAAATAATTTAATTCAGGAATATGTAGCATAAATTAAATTCAAGTTTAAGAATCATTTTAAGATCAATTTAAGAAAAATCATTTTAAAAATCATTTTAAGAATCATTTAAAAAAAATGATAAACATTTAATGAAAATAAAATTTATTTATATCACGTTAATTAATTTAGAATTATTTCAAGGGGTATGATAAACATTAAATGAAATATATTAAATTACTTTAACACTTAATATTTTATATTAAGAAAAATAATAGGATTAATAGGATTTAGAAGTATTATATGGCAAATTAGACATATCATTATATTAAATGAATTAAAGGTTAATATAACCTGATTTAGAAAATAGATAATGAATATTGATGAATATAAGCGTCGAATAATAAAAATTTATATGTAAGTATCGTATGAATAAAATAAAATAAATTCCTTTAATATTGATCCGTCGATATTTTACTTTATAGGAATTTACATAGAAATTTATTAAGAAGCGTTAAAGGAAAAAAAGATTGAGAGAAGCTACTGAATTAAAGTGGGTAATTATGTTCTTTACATTTATGGTAAAATATCATAATTTCTTGATAAAATGTGTTTATATGATTATGATTTTTTTTCGCATCTTTGAGTTGTGATTATTTTCTTTATTTCTTGCGTATTTGGATAATACCTTGCGAATCTTAGAATCGTCGACGTTATTATAAAATTAAGCGATTCTTATTAGTTATGAATTAAATATCGTAATTGTATAATTGTATGTTATGAGGCATTATGTTGAAAGTAGAGTTCACATAGTGGGGTGAAATTAAATGGTAATAAATACTGTCCTTTGGATGAGTATTGGTAAAGGTTTTCTTTTGGTAAAAGTTTATACGGTGACTCCTAAAATGGATGATAAAAATAAAAGTAAAAGTTCACACGAAATGTTTCTTTATAGATAGCTCTTATATGTTTGATTATAGCAATTTCTGTATGTTATAAATAAAACTAATATCATCGCAATTTACATTCTTATTCTTATAGTGTAACAACGTAATTGATCGTAATTTTATTGATTGTTAGTTATAATTTTTTGGTAATCATCTAGCTAAATGGCGATAGAAGGAGGCTTATGTTTATCGTAGTAGAGGCTACGTGAGATAGGTAATTATGTCAGTTATGTTGAATTATGTTTAAATTGTATGTCATATGAATTTTGTTAGTATATATATGTGTGAACAAATTATTAAATCATTTGTGGATTATAGTGGCTCTTGTATGATTGGAGATTTTATTTAAGATTGGAAGTATTATGTAAGTTTTCCTTTTATCCGTCTGACCGTTTGTTCCCGCCATGATATTCCAAGCTCCCGAGCCAGGTCGTGACAAGAATGGTATCAGAGCTAGATTTTATATTTAGGGACATAAGTATTATCATAATGAAAGAGCCATTAAGAATAGAATAAATTTTATGAAGACATTTTCATATGATTATATTGATTGATGCGTAACGGTTATAATTAATTTGTGCTTCTCAGGCCTATGAAATCAATTCAGGAAGATGTTATGGGTGAAAATAGAGAGCCTGAACGGTAGCACCATAATTTAGTGCAAGCGCTTCTTAGGGATAGATGCATTTACTCGAATGATGAAAGATGACTCGAATGATAAGAAATCGGCTGTAGTAGAAGTGGTGGGGTTCTGATGACAAATACACGAATTATTTGATATGAGACACCTCTTTTCTCGGGACGAGAATGACTATAGAATCAAGCGGTTGATCTGGATAGAAAATTTTAGAAAGTATGTCATCCCTCAAAAAAAGAGTTGTTTTAGCTTCTTTTGCTTTTGAGGCGAGTTGAAGATAATTGGCGAGACAATTCTGAGAGAAGTTTGAAGGAACGCAATCTTATTTGAGGAGGGCTTTGTGAAGACTTTTAGAGATTGGTTTGTACTCTTAGGAGACAAATGACAAGTTCATAAATTGTGCAGGAGATCGTTATAATGCTGATATGAAGCTAAATTCTAATACTTTCAAGGTATACACAATTAATCCAAATCTGAAGAGAAATGTCATATTTATCTGGATTGAAGGATGTAGTCAGAGACTCTTGATTATACGGGTATTGATGATGTTTATCTTTGGTGGGCGGGCTAAAGATAGAATTAAATTCTGGAAAATACTTGGAGATATTAGGAAATGGTAGAGATATTCAAGCGAAAAATGTGAAAGAAAAGAAACTAAGTCATATACGATACGTGCAGCGGTATTATCAGCGTCACGAAATGTGGAAGAAGCAAAAGAGTGCCTCGTGCACAAACACTGCTATCGATGCCATCAGTGATATGGTAAAAATCTTGTCTATGTTGGGTCAAAAACTTTGATACTAGACAAGCGCTCAACCTCCTCGAGAGCAGGAAAAATGACCGAATCGACCGCATCGCTCCATCTCAAACTCGTAACCAATTAAATACTGAAGCTCACACAACAACAAGAAAAGACACTGATGTCATTACATGGTATTTATTTAAATTAGTATTGTTATAATTTTATATTGTGTTAGATATATTTGTTTTATATGTCTACCCATTTATAGGTATCATCTTTATTAAAAATAAATCAGTTAAAATTTTATTTGATACTAGAGCATCACATTCATTTATATCTGAGGAATGTATAAGAATTTTGGGATTAAAGTTATGAAAATGGCTATTTTTTTAGTGCCAAATCTCAAATGAATGCTAAATATTTGCAACTTAAATATCTCAGAAGAAGTTTTGCGATTTAATAAGACCGCCAATATACGAATTGATGATTTTAAGAATGGATAATTATCTAAACATTATTCTATATTGTTGAAAAGATAGTCAAATTCAATATTCCCTGAGAAGAAAATTCAAAAAAGGGTATGGCGCATGACAATGCTCTTGAAAATTCAAAAGATGCTAGCAAAGGGCTATGAAGGCTTTCTTGCTCAAATTACTAACGCTACTAAAGAGGTAAAGAAGTTAGAGGATATACCAGTAATAAAGGAGTATCCAGAAGTCTTTCTGGATGATTTACCAAGTTTACCTCTAATCAGAGAGATATTTCATCGATTTAATTCAGCAAAACGAAGAAAAGTATTATAATGACCATCAAAAGAATTACAAGAGTAAGAATCAATTACAAGAATTGTTAAAGAAGGGATTTATCAGCAAGACAACTCCTGGGAGCTCAGATATTTATGAAGAAGAAAGATGAGAGCTTAAGGTATGCATAGACATAGAGAGCTTAACAAACTCACATTGAAGAATAAATATCTAGAATTGATGATCTTTTGACCAACTGAAGGAGCTGTGATTTTCAAAGATTGATTTAAGATCGCGTTATCATCGAATCAGAATAAGAAGATACTGCATCAGAATGTGATGCTGAGGAACGGCCGTTATAAATTAAACAGAACATAATCTGTTTTAATCTTTAAACCTTTAAATTCTTTTAAATTGATTATATTTAATAATATTCTAATTTATTCCAAAGATCAAACAGCTCATGAAAACCATCTTCACATTATTTTGCAAGCTCAAGGAAAATGATTTGTATGCAAATTATCTTGTGAATTTTGGTTAAATATCATATTCTTTGTTACATGAATTGGGAAGGGTTTTGAGTAAAGTAGAATACTGAACGACCCACCAACCATCGTCGTAATTTTCGGGACATGATACACATAGATTCAGAAGGATTTTCCCAGATCATACCGTCTATCATGAGGTTAACTCGTACAAGCTTTGAAACGATCAATGCCAAGCTTTTCAAAATTAAAGAATCATAATTACACCAATATTAACTATTTTATCGGATATGATTTCAAATATAATGTTACATGGATGTATACTCGAAATGAAAGAGATGTTTCGCTTTCTGCAAAAAATCATGAAAAGTTAATTATCCAACCCACGATCTGGGAAATAGTGATTTGCATTAAAATTTATATTATCTATATTTAGTATGTGAAGTTTTCACCGATCATCAAAGTCAAATATATCTTTACATTAAAATTTAAAGAAAATGGTTGAACTCCTTCAAAATTATGATTTGGATATTCAATATCATCCAAAGGCAAATGTAGGCCGCTTTTAAAAGAAATATCCCAGAATTGGTTGATCTCTCAACAAGGAGTTGATTAAAGATTTAGAAACCAAAATTTCAATTATTAAATCTGATAATCATGCTTTTATTCAAATTACCATACAATCAAATTTAAAAGAGCACAGACGATTTAAATTTTAAAATTTTAAAAAGCCATACGTAAGATTTTGAAAATATTACTCGTGATCGGATTCTGATAGATTCAGACATCTTACGGAGATCATTCTAATATATTAATTCATCCGAAGAAGAAAATATATCAAGATCTTAAGAAAATATTTTTTTGCTGGCGCGAATGAAAAGAATTAATTTATCATGTTATTAATCATGTCACAAGCGTGTTATTTATAGCCTTTTTTACCAATACCGAGTGAAAATGAAATGATACATGAATTTTGTGGTGACCCAGATCCGGGAGGATGGTGCATTATTATCGACGATCTACACACTTTATACCTATATCAAACACGTCTGAAAAGCTAACAAAGAAAGTGGATGAAATCAAGTTATTGGCGCCAAAATCTATACCCGACCGGATATAGATTCTACTTCAGAAGCTTTAAGACGTTTTACTTTAATATCAGATTCCATCCTCAAACCATACCACTTGGAAAGAACAATTCAAGATTTAAACCAGATCCTTAATTTGAGAGAAAGAAATTCATTCCTTTCGATTAGCACACAATAGTAGTATAGGTACTCCCACATGATTGTATGGAAGAAAATCTACGTAACACGCTTTGCGCTGGTGTTGGTGGAATCAGTAATGTAAGATGAAAAAGATCCGATCGATCCGCCGATAGAAAGATGTCCAAGAGATAAAAACTAATGCTAAACATCGCCAATAGAGTTTGGTGGGAGAATTATTATTTTAAAGTCAATGAATAAAATGATTTGGCAAAGTTAAAACTTGACCACACATTTTGATCCGGAAAATCTTGAAAGAATCGAAAGCTTATGACCTGTTTTCTTCATAGCATACAATGTATTTCATTTTCTCATAAATATATTACTAATTAAATAAAAAATTAACGATCCTATCGATATTCAACCGGATCTCACATTTGATGAGAGAAAGAATTTTAATTAGAATAGAAATTCATTTGTCCAGATCGAAAAAAACATCGATCGGTAAGTTTACAAAGGAATCAAAATGTGAGAACTTTATCCTCAATTTAATTAAAGTAAGTTTTTTATTATCATTATTAATTTTGAAGAATTCTAAATTTTATAAGAGAGAGATTGTAATAACCTAAAAAAAAAAAAGAGAAAACAAAAAATAAAAAAATAAAAATCCAACTACTGGTGAGAGTGGAAAAGTCGAAATGGAGTTCTGCTTCAAACCAAACAACTCCAATGAAATGAGAGAAGTAAACTGAAAAGAGAAGAAGGAAAATTGTATGGAACCTTTCGTGCATCGATAGGGAGAGAATGTTCGCAAGTCAATCACCTAGGAGAAGAAGGAGAAGACAACTGTGTGTCCTGCCCTGAAGTGAGGTGGCTCCACCACCGACATCAGTCGTCGAAAGCCTCTACCTAATCGAGAGAGAGAGTTTCAAAAGTGAGGGAAGGAAGACACCGCATGTACACCAAGCGACTGTTGGGGTCTCAATCAGGAAGGAGAGAAGTAAATAAATAATTTATATAATTATACGCTTAATTGAAATCGATGTTAATGTTATTATCTCAATTTTGACTTAATAATTGACTTAAGATTTCAACAAATAATTTAATTCAGGAATATGTATGTAATAACCGAAAGTCAGAAAAGAAAAAAAAGGAGATAAATAAATAAATAAATAAAATCCAACCTCCGACCACAGCTAAAGTGGAAAAGTCAAGAGGGGAGTTCAGTTCTTCAAAAGAACTCCCAACCAGCGAGAGGAAACGGAAAGGAGAGAGAAGGAAAGTTCTGCGAACCTTCCGCAAGGCCATCACCTGGAGAAGAAGGAGAAGCAACTGTGCATCCGCGTTCTACTGAGTGAGGCCTCTCCACATCGATCGTCGGAGGCTCGTCATGACAACCGAGAGAGAGAGCTCTGATGCACCTGAGAAAGGAAGACCGGCATGCATGCTTACTGCCAGCAATTAGAAAAGAGGGTAAGTAAATAAATAATATAACTATATGTTTAATTGAAATCTGATGTTAATGTTATTATCTCAAGTTTTAACTTAGGGTTTATAATTTTAACTTAGGGTTTATAGATTTCAGCAAGAAATGTAATTTAGGAATATGCAGGATGGATCAAAGTTAAGTAATTAAGTGATAAACCCTTACATATGAAATATAATTACAAATTTAATAAAACCGTAAATCTATGCTAAGTTATAATATCGTTAATTAATTTAAAATCATCTTAAGAGAAATAATAAACATTAAATGAAAATAAAATTTATCTATAGCACATTAATTAATTTAGAATCATTTTAAGGGGTATGATAAATATTAAATGAAATATATTAAGTCACTTTAACACTTAATATTTTATATTAAAAAAATAATGATTAATAGGATTTAAAAGTATAAAGAAATTGACATATCATTATATTAAATAAATTAAAAGTTAATTTAACTTAATTTAGAAAATGTATAAATATCAATGAACGCACACAATTAATAAAAGTTATGTAAAGATCAAGATAAATAAATAAAATAAAATGCTTTCTAATATCGATCCAATCAATATTTTATTCTATTTAATTTCAAGGAAATAAAGATTAAAGAAAGAGATTCAAAGAAAACCGCAAATTAAAGTAGAGAATTACGTTATATTTATAATAAAACGCTTTAATTTCTTACATTAAACGTGATTTTGTATGATTACGACTTTCTTCTCAGATCGAGTTCAGAATTATTTTCCCTTCATAAATCATAATGTAGCTTACTTTCTTCACGGATAATAACCTAACGCTAGATCATATCATTACTGCTTTATAAAGCTTAACTAATTTACTATTGTTAATTAATACGATAATGTATACTCAGATGAATGCGCCAGATGTCAGTTAGTTTCACATAGGGACGCAACGCACTGCAATCTAAATGACAGCGCAAAAAATCTAAACCAGAATGGCCATCATTCTGGATGATGAAATTTAGATGGTATTCTAAAATGGATAATAAATGTAAAAGTAAAGCCACAAAATGTTTATCTCAGACTACCTCTCATATATTTGATTGTTGAATTTTCTTAATACGATAAAAAAAATCATACTGGCCATCTTCTTGCTACTATCAAAGAAAGATAATTAACTCACCGAATTTCAATCATTGCTTAATTTTTTCGCGAACCATCCTTAAATGGCAAAAGAGAATCTAGAGTTATATTTATCGTCAGTACTTCGTGAAAGAATTACGCCGCTTATATCAATTACGTTTAAATCAGATGTCATATGAACTTGTTAAGATTTATACGCGACAAATTGTTAAATCATTTGATCAGAAGGCCTTGATGATCAGATTTTATTTAAGACGTCATAAAGTTTTTTTATCCGTCAATCCTGCTCCGCAGATTCCAAGCTTCCGCCGGCCGCCAATATAGATATAAATTAAATTCAAGTTTAAGAATCATTTTAAGAAGAATTATTTTAAGAATATTTTAGGAATCATTTTAAGAAAAATGATAAATATTTAATGAAAATAAAATTTATCTATATCACGTTAATTAATTTTGAATCATTTTAAAGATTACACCCCTGGATGACCCCTTAGGTATCAACCTAAGTGTATCATAGACGACTGACGGACACGATTTCAACGCTCCACTCTATCATGCGAACAACAAACAAAGTGTATCTAATCAAATCATCACTAAACTATTTACAATTCATATACTACTTAACTTAATTCATAACACAAATACTAAGCATTTAAATCTTTAAATAAATACGAACAATAGACATTTAATTTCAGACCCAAAAAAGCCTTAAGCTTCCCAAAAATATATAATTCAACAAAACAGACTACCCAAATTGCTTTTCCGAATTTTCAAGAAGATCATAAGCTTTAAAAGTTTTGCAAGAATGCTAAACAAAGTTTTCAACATAAAGGTAGATAAATGCGCATGTAAAAATTAGAAATCAGAAACTGTAAAATCAGACAAAAGAATATCAGAATCAACAATAAAAAGTAAGTAACAATATAATCAATAATATCAGATCAATCAATGAATAATCACATTTTCATTTCGCCTATATCAAATCATTTTCATTTTCTAAATGTCATTTATAATCGCTTTTCATTCATAAGTCACCAGTTGGCTTAAAGTTGTAGTGTAGCGTACTCGCCATACTTACATACCTAATACACATAATTTCTAACAACCCCAACCTCAATGCGAGTCTGATACTAAGATCCCCTAATCATCTTCATCTCGAACTTTGCCTATCGCAGATTCCAGATAACCTTCCTATCATCACATTTCACACTGCATTTACAACACATTAAAACATTTCTATACGCAAATAAAATCAAATCTACCGACATATCAAATTAATCATATTTGCCAAGAATCAACATTTATCATTCAATAAAAATATCTACATTTTATATACGATTCATACAATTTATAAGTAAAACAAAATACATAAAGAATTACTTTAAGAATTATGTCTCACCTCAAGATCTGTGTCAAGTGTCGACGCACTCATTCCTCCTCTACACAACCTATAATAAAATAACTCTTCTAAAGCACTTCTATAACATACAACTATAAATGAAACATTAACACCCAATCTTAAATGATCTCCTCATGTTTGGAAACACTAGTACTCCAAAGCAATCTCCAAAGAAATCTCCTAACGCCACTATTAATTACCGCTTCAATCAAAAACTAAAATTAACAAACACAATCCAAATCCAATAATTCTACCACTCACCTAAGAAACAAAACGGTTCAACTCCTCAATCACGATTTCAACGCCAAGAAATCAAGAAGAAAGAGGAAAGAATTAAGAATCGACAAACTTCCTAACTTCGGGCCAGAATGAATTCTACCGAGCCGACGGTTTCATTTGATTTCCAAACCGATTTTTAACCAACCCTCCCAAATGGCAAGCGTGACTTTCGGCCCAAGGATCGGGCGATGAAGAGAGCGGCTCCGGTGAAGCGACGAACCATCGGCTGATGCTCGAGGCGCGGCTGAGGCGCTCCTCAAAGTCGACGCAAAGGCGGATCGCTGCTCGGTCACGAGCCGACCCGGCCGGTGGAAGGAAAGGAGGAGGAAACCCGATGCGGAACTAAGCTCTCGACCAATGGAAGGAAATGAAAGTCATGGAGAGAAGGAAGTGAAATGAGAGATCTAACCGCATGCGCCGAGGTTTAATCCTACCGACGATGCACCTAAGATGCTACAAGAATCGCTACAAGAACGTTAATTAAACAAAAAATTAATTAGGAAATAATTTGATATTACAATTTCTCTTAACAAAAAAATTTCCTTTCTTTCTCAATCATTCATGGAAACTTCTCATCTCTCGCTTCATTCTCCCAAGTAGCTTTGATTGGTCTCAGGCTTCCATTTAATTTTAACATAGAAATTTGTCTATTTCGAATCTCACATCAAATTCTAAAATCTTTTCCGCTCCAATGATAAGTCAAATCTGTCAGATTTCAAACTTCAGATATAATCTTCTCGCTTGATCTGATCCATTTTCTCAACATCATGTGAAACACGCCAAATGTCCGCAATGCAATGTAAGTTCATAGCATATGCCGATCCTTTCAATGATTTCAAAAGGTCCCCATGTATGTAGCTCACCTCCCGACCAAATCTACTAATTCTTCATAGTTTGACTTTAAAATACAAATTCTCCAACAAATTCAAATGCTTTTTAATACTTCGGCCGACATCCGATTTTCAATCTATCTCTCGAATCTGATTTTCTCATTGATCAACCAACTGACCTAACAAAATGCCTTTTCTCCCACTTCAACAACTTAACGGGAGTTCTACACTTTCACCATACAATGCTTCATATGGAGCCATCTCAATACTGGGAAGTAGTTATTATCAGAAGAAACTCGATCATAGAATATGATCTTCCCTACCTCCAAAGTCTAAAACATAACCTCAACAAATCTAGACTTGAATTGTTCTTTTCGATTCATCACCATTTAAAAAGTCAGATTAGTGTAAAGCTCAAGCTCTTCAATTCTTTCCATAATCCTAAGAAATCTACCATCTCTGAGACGATCACTTTTGCACACCACAAGTCTACAATTTCTTTAACATATAATCTGACAATTTATCAATCAATCTGCTTTCATGGTAAGAAATGTGACTTTATCAATAATCTATCCACAACAACCCATACTATCACGACTTGCTTGGGATCTAGAAATCCCATAACAAAATCCATGCAATTTCTTCCCACTTCCACTCCAGATAGTAATGATCGTAATCCACCGGCCTTGATGTCAAACAACTGACAAGCTCGACACTAGAGACATATTCCATATCTTTCTTCATACCGACCACCAAAATGTTGTTTTAAAATACATTTTGAACTACCTGATGAATAAGATATCCCGCCCGATGAGCCTCCTCAGAAAATTTCTCTCAACACCGCATCACTGCATCTAATTGGAATGCTTCAATAATACCTCAGATCTACAAGAAAATTTCGCTTCGAGTTCATTTGTTCAATGAATTTCCATCCACATCTAGTTTCGCAGCTGATTCTATCAAATAAATGATCATCAATCGAGATAAATGCCCAAGATCATCTAATTTTCTAACTCTAATTCTAATCAACTCGACTTCGAGTAATAACCCAACATTTCCCATGACTATGACTTAATGCGATCACCACCACATTCCTGCCTAATAATATCTAAATCATAATCTTTAATAAACTCAAGCTATCTTCTTTGTCTTTATTCAATTTTTTTGTGTAAAGATATACTTTAAGACTGATGATTAAAAAATTTCGATTTCACTCCATATAAGTAATGCTCCAAATTTTAAAAAAACCACAAACCGCTAACTCTAAATCATGCACGGATAATTTCTTTCGTGACTTTAATTGTCTCAAGATAAAGAATTACTCTTCTCGCATTAAACACACCCCAAACCTTTAAAGAGATCACTAAATATTTGAATCCTCACTAATAAATAAAATCAAGTAAATGTCAAATGCAATTTCAAAACTCGCCCAAATTCACCATCGAATTTGACATCCTTTCTCAATAAATTGATGATCGCAATACGAGAAAATCTCGACAAACTTCCGTAATAACCTCAAGCTAAAATAACTTCAGACATCTTTCTTTGCGACCATTCTAAAATTGCTTTTACTTTTCGATCAACAAACTCCTTCGCCACTTATAACTAAATGGACGCAAAATCCAAATTAAACATTTTGCATATAATCGATTGATTTTAACAATTCTAAGACAATCCTCGATGATTTGTATTTTCATCGCTTAAAATCGTAATATCATCAATAAAGATGATAACCTGGCCACCAAGGCCAAAAACACGCCTCATAAAGATAGAAGAGCATTAAACCAAATGATAACAAGAAATTCATAATGTCCCATACCTTGCCAAAAGTCGCTTTAAAAATATCAAGATCTTTAACTCTAACTCGATGATATCCGCATCTCAAATCAATTTAAAAATAAAGGCTTCTCTCCAACCGATCAAATAAATCATCAATCCTAGTGGAGATACTGTTTGAGTCATTTAATTTCAGTAATCACATAATCGATAACCATCCTTTTCTTAACAAATAATACTACTGCTTTGCAATAAATCCTTGTCACAATTCTAGAATGCACTTCCCTCGCAATTTTTAGAGCCATCCGTAGAGATTTATGTAAGTTGTACGGGTACATCAATCCCAAACTCTACTTCTGGTATGGCAACCCGTAATTCCTCCAAACACATCGTGAAATTTCAAACAACGGAATATTTTTCGCCTCAAACACCTCCTTATTCAACACATCTAATTTGTAAATACCATTTCACCGCTTTACATATTTACTCAACTTCACCGCACTAATCAAAGAAAGAAACGCATTCTTATCACAAGAAAAATAAAATGATTTTTCACCGTGCATGCCAAATTTTCACTCTCTTCCAAAGATTCAATTGTAAAATATTTGATCAACCAATCCATACCAAGATAACGCCAAAATGTCTGTAAGATAATTACTCAGGAAAGTGTTTATCAATGTTAATGTCAACAACACATTTCCTATTTCAGATTCATACTATCACCGTAAGGCATTACCACATTCAATATGAAAATAAATAAGATCAACCTAAAATCAAAAAAGGAATCGAAATAAACGAATGCTAAGCCAATCAAATGTAATCAACCCAAATGATCCAAATTTTAAGATACATGACACCACTTCATTTGATTCCTTCGCTTTCAGGAGTGATAAGAAAACTCTTCTTTGGGTTGGTTTTACGCTCAAGTTTCTCCTTTTCAATTGAAGGTCTTCCCAAAATTGTGTTCCTGGCTTCCAAAAATTTTCTTTGTTGACTCGCCCCTCGATAATTGAGCCCTTCTTTCTTCTCCATCGGCAACGACATGTCCAATCTCGACCACATCTCAAGATCTCTCCATACATCACCAAATGTCTTTTCCCACACTTATCACAACAGCTTAATCAATTTGTTTCTTCATCATCAAACTTAAGCTTTTCAGAAATCTCGCTAGAGAAATCGCCTCTTTCAAAGTTTCATTGCCGTCAGAATCCCACTCAAAAATTTAACTCATTTTCCATTCTTCAAATTTTCGACTAAGAGACGAGAACTCACCGATATCAAAGGAGTTAATGCCAATCTTAATCGATCTCGGCGCCGCAGAATCTATGACATTTCTCTTCCTGCATCGATATAATGAGTATATCTAGAAGAGAAGTGAACTTCATATTGCATTATAGTTTTGAGCTGAAGTTGATTGAAAATTTGTCTGCAAGCCCTACTGTGGAATGAACCAATCTTTGAATACTTTGACAAACTCATCCCATTTGATCTCGAGAATGGGTATCGTCAAATATTTCTATGGAGCTCGCCACCACCTTTCGCTCCTTCTAATACAAAAGAAAGACTACTCTTCGCGTGCAAATCATCCCATCCAAAATTTTTCCAATTTTAAGTACCAATCTTCCGCCCACAGGATCATCGCTCCCCTCAATGCGGGTTTGAACGCTTGAAATATCCTCAATGTTGGTCAACCAACTATTATCCGCCGCAGATTTTTCCATGAGGAAATTTTTATCAACAACTGGAAATCAACCTGAACTACCCTCAATTCATCGATCTACCTTCACCACTGCTTCAGTCAGATTTCACCCCGTTAGAATTATCTTCAGCTTGGTCAGATTCGATCAATTCTGTAACCTTTCGCATTTCTTCGCATAAAATTAATCAAATTAACAAAAGGTATTTATATATGATTAATATCATACATGCATGAAATTAAATATCATACATGCATAAATTAAATATATGATTCCTAACCCAACATTAATCGCCTATAGCTCAGATTCAACACTTATCCCTAAATCCAAATCATGCCATTCCTATCAATCTTTTGCTCATATCAACCTTATCGCTCGATACACTTTCTCATTACCCCATGACCCTTACGCTTCAACCCTGTATCAGAATATCGACTGATTGACACGATTTCACCGACATCGCTCCACCGCTACGAACCAGCGAAAGCATCTAATCAAATCATCACTAAACTATTTACAATTCATATACTACTTAACTTAATTCATAACACAAATACTAAGCATTTAAATCTTTAAATACAGCAACTAAAGACATTTAATTTCAGACGTACCAAAAAAAGTTTTAAGCTTCCCAAAACTATATATAATTCAACAAAATACTTTCTACCCAAATGCCTTTTCCGAATTTTCAATCCAGAAGATCATAAAGTTTCAAAAGTTTTGAGACAAGAATGCTAAAACAAGCTCAAGATAAAGACAAAACAAACGTAATTATGAATTAGAAACTGAGAATCAGACTGCAAGAATGTAATATCAGAATCAACAATACAGAAAGGCCGCAGAAGTAATAATATAATCAATAATACGCTATAAGCTCATATCAGATCAATCAACGCTGAATGATTTTCCGCTCTATATCAAATCATTTTCATTTTCTAAAATATTTATAAGCAGCTGACTTTCATTCATAGCTGCCACCCTACCTCGCTAAAAAAAAAAGTGTAGTGCAGGCTGAACCATACTCTACATACCTAATGACACCACGGACAAAATTAACAACCAACCTCAAAATGAAATGGGATACTAAGATCCCCTAATCACGCTTCATCTCGTCAACTTTGCCTATCTCAAGACATTCGTCATTCTTCCTATCACAATTTTCCCGACATTTCCTGCTTATCACATTATCGCATTTACAAATGTATTAAAACATTTATACGCCAAATGAAATCAACGAACCAAATTACATCAGAATCATTAATCTGGCCAAGAATCAACATTTATATACGATTCAACACATAAATATCTACATTTTATATACGATTCATACAATTTATAAGTAGAACAAAGGCATACATAAGTAAACTGAATTTTTACTTTAAGAATTATGTCTCACCCTTTCGTCAAGTTGTCGACGTGCACCTCTTCTCCTCGATACACAACCTATAATAAAATAACTCTTCTAAGACTTCTATAACATACAACTCATAAATGAAACATAATTAACACCAATCTTACCTCAGATCTTCCTCATAAGTCGAAACACTACACTCTAAAGTAATCTCCAAAGAAATCTCCTAACGTAATTAATTACCGCTTCAATCAATAAACTAAAATTAACAAACACCGGCCAATCCAAATCCTCTCAATAATCTACCACTACAGTAAAACGGTTCTGAACTCCTCAATCACGATTTCAATGCGCCAAGGCTACCGAAGAAAAAGGAGAGGAAAAGAATTAAGAATCGACAAAACTTCCCGCTCGATCGTGAACAGAATTCTACCGAAGCCGACGGTTCAATTTCCCAAACCGAAGCGCGGGACTTTCCAACCGCCGCTCACGGATTTCCAACAACAGATTATAGGCGGCGCTCGCTGGTCAGCGGCGCCCAAACGTCGCGGATCGACGGTCCAAGCGAGGCCGAATGACGGCGATGAAGAGAGCGGCTCTGAAGCCGACGCTGAACGGATCGCATGCGCGGCGCTCAGGTCACGGAGGTTCTGTGGTCACGAGGCGACTCTACCAAAGTCGACGAAGGCAGGACGGCTGCCGCTGCTCGTCAGAGCGCCCGATTCCGGCCGGTGGAAGGAAAGGAGGAGGAACTGTCCGGCGAACTAAGCTGCTCGATCTCGAAGAATGAAAATGAGCCGCGGAGAGAAGAAGGAAGTGAAATAGAAGCTGGAGAGATCTAACCGTCCATGCGTGGTTTAATCCTACCGATACGCTAAGCACCTGGGATGCTAAAGAATCGCTAGAACTAAGTTAATTAGCTTAAACAAAAATTAATTAGGAAATAATTTGGATATTACAATCATAAACATTAAATGAAATATATTAAGTCACTTTAACACTTAATATTTTATATTAAGAAAAATAATTAATAGTGATTTAAGTATTATATGGCAAATTACATCATTACAATTAATTAAAGGTTAATTTAACTCGATTTAAAATGTATAAAATGAATATTTAATAATATAAGATCGTATGAATAAAATAAAATAAATTATTTTCTAATATCGATCCAATCAATATTTTACTTTATGTAAATTTTAATTAAGAAAAGAAGATTAAAAAAGAGATTCAAGATGAAACTACAAATTAAAATAAGTAATTATATTCTTACATTTAGAAAATATCTCTTTAATTTCTAAAAATATATGTTTATATGATTATAACTTTTCAAAGTCATGATTATTTTTTTTTCACGGATAATAACCCGAACGCTGATCATATCATTACTCGGCCATTTTATAAAGTTAACGATTTTAATGAATTAATTACGATAAAGATAATTATACGTTATGAATGTATGTTGAAAGTAGTAGAGTTCACCCTTACGAGATCCTACTGACTGTACTGCACCAAAAAAAGAGCTAATGAAATCGGCAAAAGAATTACCATTTGTCCTTTGGAAAGTAATGGTAAAGGTATTCTTTTGGTAAAGGTTTGTGCTTAATCTTAAAATTAATGAGTAAAAGTAAAGTCATCGACATAGCTTTATTTGTAGATACCTCAGATGTTTGATTGTTTTAATTTCTTTATATACAAACAAAAAATTGGCATGCATACTAATTCCTATTTTTATTATTATATGTAATAACATAATTAACCCACTGAATTTAATTAAAATTGTTCTGATTTTCGCGAACTATCCTAACTAAATAAATAGATGTTTTATGCTTATCGTAGAGAGGTGAGATGGTAATTATTAATGCTTAAATTATAATAACATATAGATATATATATATATATATATATATATATATATATATATATATATATATATATATATATATATAATAAATTATTAAATCATTATTAAATGATTGGAGATTTTATTTAGATTGGAAGTGTTATGTAAGTTTTCCTTTTTTCCTGATTCTGCTTTCGCTTCAGATTCCAAGCTCCTGGCCGTGACAAAATAGAGTTCAAACAATAAAATTCAATAATTCAAAATACCTCAAGATGAACATAATTAATGCATATAATAACTGGAGGGATCCATTTTAAGAAAACTAAGCTCTCAATTTCAAATACAAATGCTTACAACAATTTACCCTAATGATGATCGAATTTATAAGAAATCTCGAGTAAGAGGACCTTATTATTAAAAAAGCCCTTAAATCCCTAAATCTTAAAGGAAACTATTTTGGGCTCAAATTCCAATTAAAAATTTAATAATCTACAAAATTGCATTTCAAATAATGAATGATTGCTCCTAGCTTAGGGCATCACATCTATCCATCTTCTACAACAGTTTATTGAGGATGACAAATTTAACATAACATAAATTCATAAAGAGCTAATGTAATGCCAGGCATACTCTATGCTCACTCTCAATGGTCACATGCCAATAAGAGCATAACAAATTTCCTCTGATAAAGTAATTTCATCGCAAAATAGCACCAAAAGGTACAATTATGATCGATGCCTTCTAACCTAGTGAATCACCATAATAGCATCATTTAATTATAGTCATCGCCAAAACTCAAAAGTTCCAAAATGAACTAAATCCTAATTAGTAAATCATGAAGTATAATTGATAATCAATGAACTAAAATATTTGATGAAGCATTGGTAAAATGACAAACCTTTTAAAACTCCACATCTTGAAAAAGGACCGAGTATGACACTTCAAAATAGTTGTGATATTTTTGTATCCACCGTGATTCCTAAAAAGAAACACTGTGCGCAATTAAGTTAATCTTGCATGCCCAGAATTGGCATTTCTTTAAGTTGGCATTCATCTTTTGTTGTCCCAGCATTTCAAAGATATATTGAAGGTGGTTCAAATAATCACTCAATGTACGATCATACACATGATGTTTTCAAAATACGATAACATGAACTTGCCATTGAACGGCCAACAAATTTGTGTCATAAGAAGCACAAAAGTGTTGAGTTGATAAAACAAATGGTATCACCATCAATTTGTATAGACCATCACTTGTTTTGAATGTCTTCCATTCATATCCAAGCTTCATGCGACTTTGATGGTACAAGATGCACAAATCAAGCTTAGATAATCGCGTCACCACAAGA
Source organism: Cymbidium sinense (assembly GCA_021442155.1). Taxonomy (NCBI): domain Eukaryota; kingdom Viridiplantae; phylum Streptophyta; class Magnoliopsida; order Asparagales; family Orchidaceae; genus Cymbidium; species Cymbidium sinense. The sequence continues at coordinate 218,674,621 of CM038215.1, read as the reverse complement.
AGTCGATCAAACAAATCATCTAAAATATATTGGAAAGTAATATTACATGGTTCTCTAGCTCATGGCTTAGGCATTGATGCACAATTGCTAAGCACCAATTTTCTTTGGAACCAACAAGATGATTATAACACAAGGGTAATCACTTTCTTATATTACGCCTTCGGTGATGAGCATGTCCACTTATGCTACAGTTCTTTATACTGTTTAGGATGCAAATCATTGAGAGATGACAAACCTTTGAATTTGGCATATTACATGTACATCAAGCATATGTGACAAACTATGAAAGAATTTTGGTTGACAACACATTCAGGTGCTATCGCAGCAACGGTTGAACCTTTTTTGGCACTAAATCTTCATCTCAATTCTCTTCATGACCCACCACGCCACCACATGAAGTTGATCAAACAAATCATCTAAAAGCTATTAGAAAGCAATATTAGATGGTTCTCTGGCTCATGGCTGGGGCATTGATGCGCAATCACTAAGCACCAATTTTCTTTGGAACCAACAAGATGATTACAATGCAAGGGTAATCACTCTCTTATATTAGGCCTTCAGTGATGAGCATGTCCACTTATGCTACAGTTCTTTATGCTGTTTAGGATGCACTCAATACTTAAATCATTAAGAGATGACAAACCTTTGAATGTAGCATATTACATGTACATCAAGCATATTTGACAAACTTGAAAGAATTTTGGTTGACATCACACAGCAACGATTGAATCTTTTTTGGCACTAAACCTTCATCTCAATTCTCTTCATGACCCATGAAGACAAAGGCGCCCCTCAAATCTTACATAGGCCTCATTAACATAAATTTTAACATGATCATGTCCTCAATGGAATCTTCTTTATCCTACATTTAATGGTATAAGGACTACTTGCTCACTATCTTACTCCAAAATGACAGAACTCTTGCACACAGCACGAAGAGTGTGTTTTCTGTATTATAAAGGTTCTCCAGACAATAAAGGAAAACATATTTTGGAATAACAATATATCATATCTCTTCTTGGAGTTTCTTGCCAATAAAAACAACATCAAACCTAACTTAGAACATCTCTCCAAAGCCAGCCATGGGGTTGGCAAGGATTGCTTGGCAATACGTGCCCTCAGAAATGAAATGTAAAAGACATTACATGCTGAAATTACCTCTTAAAAACTGCTTGATTTAAATACCTAGTACCCCAAGCCATCATCAAGTACTCAATTCTAATCCAAGCATTCAATACTTCATCTTCCTAATGAATTCATATTTTCAATTAGTTTCTTATTTATTCATTTACTTATTTTATAATCATCTTAAACCGAGCACTCTCTATCCTTGGCCAAGCAAAAGTGTGAAGTTTATAACTCGACCTTGGCTAAGCAGTCAAGTTAAACTAGTTAACCTCAACTGAGTTGAAGTAGAAACTCGAAAGTTTATATCAGGTGTAGTGAACTCAAAGTAGAATAGAATTATTCACAATATGAAACAAAAAAATTCATCTATTCCATATCTAGTCGACAATCTCACAGCTTAACTAAGGTGACTCTAGGGCAGGATGATGACAATCAGGTCAAAATTAATAACAAAAAATTATGACAAGAAAAACTAGATTAAAAAAGTGCTAAATTTAGCCCTTTTCACAATTTTCTACCCCTAATCGTTTTTGCCAAAATTGTCATGTTTATTTTCAATGTTTATTAGTTTAATTGTAATAAGCATAGAGTAATCTCATCATTAATTTAGGACTTCTTTTTATCCAAGTTAATGGCTGGTTGTGGGTCCTTTCCAATTGATCCAAGTTGAGTATGTAGACCACTCTAAATTGAAGGATAAAAATTTACTCTTCCTCCTCCCTTCTCCTTCACAATAAAGGCATTTTACTTCAATTTAGCGATTTTCTCTCTTCAAAATTTCTCAAGCACAATCCCTCTTCCAACTCTTCAATAGACCATAAATCCTAGTCTCATTATCCAGCTGGACAAAGCAAATCAGACAATCTTCTCCATGACATGGAGATTTGATTAGTTTTTACTCACTGTCCCCACATTCTATTCAAGCTTATAAGGTCTTACTAACTATAACAGGTCATATTCCATTACACACATAAAGACAACAGGCTAGCTGATTTTTGTGCTTCTATAGCTTTACATTTTGACTTTTGGCATGATAGCAACAGGGATACTATTCCTTCTTACTCTTTTGACATTTTAGGGGATGATAGAAAGCATGTAATCCTTTCTTAGTTTTCCTTTTTTGGACCAAATTTTGCACTCTTTTTTACATATTTTAATGCAAAATGCATACTTTCAAAGACTATAACAATGCATGTGCTAGAAAATCCTTTCCAAACCAGATGAATTAAACAGAACTTTTTCATAAAAGGATACACCATAGTCATTACAAACAAACAAAGAGAATCTTGTGAAAAGCTGAATTCAACATGTCAAGCCAGACACATGCATCAGAAAATAAAAGAATATAAATAGGATATGTGTCATCACTCACCATCAACTCAAGCCTCTTGACCTCTAACGATAAGCATTCAGCCTTTTCTTGTTCTAGTTTGCATTCTTTTTCAGTATGTTCTTTACCAAGATTTGCCATTTCCAAAGTTACCTGAAGCTCTTTCAAATGTGCATTAGTCTCACCAACCTTAAGCATATTTTCAATTGTTTCTCTGAAAACATATAAAAGAAAAGAGAAAAGATAGATAAGATGCATGGCATATGAACAACATTCACATCAAAAAGAATAATAGTTAAACATCAAGTTATGAAAAAAAAGTAACAAAATGATAAAAGAAGTCATGAAACAAAAATTAAAGAGAAGAAAATAATAAACATGCATAGCATACTTCTGCAGCTGAGCATATTTTTTGGGTATGTCATCATAACATGACACATCAGGTATCTGCTTCAGCAATGATTTCCAAGATGTCAATTCAGATTCCAACATCTGAGCATGTACTTGAATTTCCGGTAATCGTTTAAGCTCCATTTCTGCCTTCTCCCTTCGACCCTTTTCCTCCAACAACTGCTCTATCAATAGCTCTTTATTCATATGAGAAGATTTCAATTGTCTGGCCTCTTGTAATTCAGCCTCCTTAAAAAACATGAAATAGATAAGCAACAATGAAACATGAAAAGCTTATCCAGTTTAAGTTTAGGCAGGGTATATAGTCCAGAATCAAGCATTAGCAAAGAAACATAACCTTGAATCAACTGAATACAAAAAAATTAGAAGCAACCAAGTATGCTACGAGAACCCTAAAGCATATCAATTTGACAAAAGAAAACGTAGAATTGGAACCTGTCAGTATGGTCCCATATTAACAATTTGAGTAATATACTAAAAGAGAGTATGATGGGGCAACCAAAATTATCGGAAGAATTTGAAAATGATAGGTTTATGACTAGCCACAGGGTCCTAAATCTAATGGTATGAAAACAGAATTTAAATTATTAATTACTTACATAATTAAATTAATATATTAGTTGTGTTAATTAATAGGCTGTTGCAATGATAGAAAAAGATATAATTAGTGGCACCAATGACAGTAGTGGCAACAATGGTAGTAAAAATAATAGCAGCAGCAGCAGCAGCAAAGCACTATACCATTATCAGTAACAGTAGCAAAGCGTGCTAGAAAGCATTCAAACATAGGAAAAATAAAAAAACTTTCATAATTAATAAAGTAAGAAATATTAAATAGAATAGTAGTCTTCGTCAAATTAATGAAATAAAATGTAATAGTTTATTAAAGTTACTCACAAGTTCCTCATTGCAATTGAGAATTAAATAATTTTAAAGTGTTTATTATTTTTAAAAAACTAACATTTTGTAGTAGTTGAGTAAGGTGCTCAAAGTAGTAGAACTAGTAACCACGACAGTCAAAATAGGACTATAATAAAAACTTTATTAACAAATGCATATAGGCCACATTTCAAAGAAGGATACATTAATGAAATTGAATAATTAATTTTTCATTGGAAATTAATATGCTAGACTAGCTCATGCAAGTGTTGGTGGTAGATATCGTGGTAAGGGTGGGGTGGTTGTAATAATAATAGTGTTTTTACGCCTTATTTTTATGGCTTTAGTAATAAGGGTAATGAGAATATTACTCACTATCGTAGGGGTATGCCTAATTGATAGCTCAAGAAAAACGCCTTTAAAAATCTCCGTCATCTTTATAGGATGTTTAGGGAGTTCGTTCTTGATGAGACAGATTGATTTATATTCAACTAGATTTCCTCCAACATTATGTTAGAGTTTATTTAGATCTTAGTTCTACTTCCAATGAATGCAAGCACTCATAGTTAATTACCTCTCTTATCGCAATAAGTGAGCACTCTCGATTAAAGTTGAAAATAAATATGAATATCTAGTATAAATCGGTGTCTAGTGGTGTGGTGGGCATGACTGTCTAAAAAAAAATGAGGGTAGTTCCGATCAAGATCCCATTATTCTATCATCTCGGGACTGTCATTATTTCAATCTACCAACATCAGAGGGTTGTAACGTCTAGGGAGTCTGATTAGCAGTCATGAATTATCTCGTCTCAAATATCCCGAGTAGACTAGAGTTTGGTGTAGGTTTTGTGCAAATATTTATTGAATTATTTCAATTAGACTTAATTCATAAGCCTATCCAATAATTCAATTTCATAAAGTCTGCATTGCAGACGTGTTATAGACTTACTTCCATTGGAAAACTAATTAGGATTGGTGGTGCTTACATTGCAAGCATAGCTCAGACTTACATCTATTAGAAAGTTGTTAGATTAGACTTACATCCCTTTGGAATGCCAGTTGGTTTAAATGTTTACATAGCTAATGAATAGATTGAACTTACATCTATTTGAGATGCATAGATTGACGTTTGCATGATGAACATATAGATTGGACTTACATCCCTTTGAAATTGCCAGATAGACTTAAATCAATTATAGTGGTGGATGTGGTGTGGTGGTGGGCATGACTGTCTAAAAAGAAAATGGGTAGTCCCGATCAAGATCCCATGATTCTATCATCCCAGGACTGTCATTATTACAATCTACCAACAATGTAAATTTCAGAATGAGAGTCTCATTTAACAATTGTCTGCCTCAAATATCCCAGTGTAGACAAAAAGTTTGGTGTAGTTGTGTAATATTTATTGAATTATTTGAATTAGACTTAATTCATAAGCTTATCCAATAATTCAATTTTATAAAAGCTGCATTGCAGACGTGTGTTAGACTTACTGCCATTAGAAAAACCAATTAGGATTGGTGGTGCTTACATTGCAAGCATAGCTCAGACTTACATCTATTAGAAAGTCGTTAGATTAAACTTACATCCCTTTGGAATGCCAGTTGATTTAAATGTTTACATAGCTAACGAATATATTAGACTTACATCCATTTGAGATGCATAGATCGACATTCACATGATGAACATATAGATTGGACTTACATCTCTTTGAAATTGTCAGATAGGATGTTCCCATAGCAAATGAATAGATTGAACTTATATCCCTTTAAATTACCAAATAGGATGTTCGCACAGCGATCAAATAAATTTAACTTATATCCCTTTAGAATGTCATTTGGATGTTCGCATAGCGAACAAATAGATTGAGCTTACATCCCTTTAGAATGTCATTAGGATGTTCACATGACGAACCAATCAATTTAATATTTGTATTTGCAAATGTAAATTTTTTTTTATTCTTACCTAGGGAGGTTAGCGACTTGGCACCAGAAAAATAGCGCCCAGCGCTAGAAGACAGAAATTTAGGCCTCAAAACTAGAGGGGGCGGTGCTTTGTGGCTGTGAAATTAGCATGGCGGAGATGAAGCACCAAAAAAAAATGAGTAATGCAATGTTTGAAATAAATGAAAGTAGATTGACTAGTTGACCAGCGCCTAGGTGCTACCAACGTTGCATCACGGCACCAGTCAAAAAGGCCATTCAAAAATACTGGCAAGTGACAGGCGCATTTAACAGAAAATGATAGAACTTTTGACCATCGTCAAGGTCAAAGCCAGACATCAGAAATCGCTGCTTAATGACTCATCATCGGTTATGTAATTAATGATAATAAATCTTATACATGCACCTTTTTTACAATAATAGTAACCGCATTGACCCATTGACCAGCACCTTGGTGCTGCATGTTCAGCGTCGTGACGTTGTATGCCATTTTTTAGAACCAAAAGGCCAGCACCTAAGCACAACAAAAGCGACGCCGCGGCGATGGATCCAGTCTATAAATAAGACATTTGGGCTGCCTATTTTTCATTCTAAAGCCTTCGTACATTTAGGAATTCTTACAACCTTTCTCTCTTAGCCTTCGCTCATATCTAAGACAATGAATATGCCGATCAAACATTTCCACAAGGACAAGAAGAGAGCGGCCCTGGGCAACGCTGACTGATTTGTTAGCGTGTAGGCGGAGAAAAGATACCACCACGCTCTTGTCAACAAACATCTCATTATGGAGAGGGGATTCCACAATCCGGGTGATAGCATAGAAAGAATCATCAACGAGCAAGGCTGGGAGCATCTTGCTTATGACAACAAAGCTTGTGTCGTCCCTGTCGTGCGGGAGTTCTTCGCCAATGCAAAGGAGCACCAAAATAATAAGTATTTGTAAGGGGAAGATAGTACTATCATTAACACATATTACAATTTACAAAATTTTATATATGATCAATATCTTTCCTATTACAATAATTATCCTGATTTCGATGAAATTCTTAGATTATCAATTTTCCTGTTGTGAGCCTAACTGCTGAGGCTAAAGCTTGACATTATTTTACTTTTTGCTAAGCTGAAACCCACTAGTAATATCAATGAGATAACTACGGATAGAGCCATTTTGAATTATAATTCAAAAGAATTTTATTATAGATATAGAGAAGATTATTTATAATTCAATTTGTAATATATTTAAGGGTAGTACTACGCTAAGTTATGATCATCTTTCTCTTATTTATGCCTCGTATTTCAGCTGGTGTGTCGAGGGAGTCAGACAAAGAAGTCCTTATACAGAAGAGTCCCGTAACTAAAAGAATAATTGAAGGGTTTGGATCAAAAATGAAAGTAATAAAAAACTCCCGCGCTCCTCAATTCTAGTCCAAATCCTCCAAAATTTTAAACAAGTAAATCCAAGAAATTAAAGAAAAAAGGTTGGCAAAAGCAGCCGACGAAATAGGAATTGAAAAGAAAATTCGATCATCATATGAGTCAACAATAGCAGCAATTTTCTTATATGGCTTAGTTCAACTCTACACTGGTTCAAACATTTGAAAATTGTAACTTTAATGTTGGCTCGAGCCAAGTTCCTTTTCCTATAGCGCTCATTATCAATCCTATGTTAGCACTCAATTAGAGCCAAAAGAAGAGAAGGATGACTACAACTACTACGATAGTTCCCCACCCCTTCCATATATATATATATATATATATATATATATATATATATATATATATGTATTTGTATTTCTTCTTTTCTTATATATCTTTTTGTAATTTTATTTAGCACATTTTATAATAAAATTTTTATTTCATATTAATTGTTTATCATTTCAAATGTTGATTGACCACTCCCAGGATTTAATTGCAATTTAGATTTGATCATAAATTAAAATTTTAAGTTAAGATTAACAAAGTAGAGAAGTCAGTACTTTAGCACTAGAAAGTCAATGTCTTGGCGCTAGATGGTGGAACTTGGGCTTACAAATCAGATAAGATAGCGCCTAGAGGCTAGAAAAATAGCACTATAGCATTGATAACGGCACCTCGACACTTCAAGATAGTGTTGCGGCACTGCAAGTAGACATTTTGACCTTATAACCCGAGAAGGCATCGCTACGGCGCCAGGAGGTGACACTACAACACTGATTTCAATGCCTTGACACTATAAAATAGCGTTGCGGCACTACAAGTGAAGAATTCATTAATAAAAATCTGAAAGCTCACCGCTGTGGCAGTTGAGTCCCATGCAGAAAGACTTAGGGGTCTAGGTGCCCGATCACGACGCCAATGGTACCTCGAATCAAGATACTTCATTTTTTAGAGCATTTTAGGCCATTTTTGTGACATTTTATTAAAATCTTCTAAGTTTTATAAAATGTTTATAATATTTCAGTAACATAATAACTTAGCAATGCTATACTCATAATTTTTTATTATCTTCCCCCTTACTCTGCATCTAAGATCAACGAAGGGAGGTTTTCATCTTGCATCAGATCCAAGATCGATGGCATAGGTCCTCAATTTGATCAAACATTTAATTATATAAAAATTTTGCTTTGAAAGATTACCTAAATTTGACACTTTAGATAGTCTTTGCTTTCAATCTAGACGAAATTTCCTTTAATGCCTCCTATGGGTATAGGGCTTATATATTTCACAAAAAAGGGAGTCAGCTTGGACAATCTCACACACAAGAGATAGGGAGCGGCTCGGCTTGCTCTCACGCAGGACATTGGATGTCGCATGGGTTGGCTATCATGCGAGGAGAAGAGCGGTGGCTAAGATCTTCTCTCCCTTTCTCTCTTACTCTCTCTTGGTCTCTCTCTCTCTTCACTCAGGTACGCATAAGGAAGTCCATCCATTCGGCCGACCCCTTCCTTTTATAGCCAAACGAAGTCCCAATCCTTTCCCCCGAGAGGTTTCGCTGGCGTGGCCGACAGTTATGTAACCGGTTAAGGTTTCCCTCTCCTTCTTTTTTTATTTTTTTTTTCCTTTTTTTCAATTTTTCCAATTGCAAACACTAATGCAAGATATTCCCAACAATAAATCTACAAAGGCCCATCTTATATAGTTAAAACAGTAGAAGAGACCGTTTGGTTGACCAGAACTAAATATTTTATCAAGATAATGAGTCAGGCCTTAGAACCCCTATATAGAATATCTCTAGGATAAATTGTTGATACGAGAGGGCCTTGAGAGTGGAGGAATTATAAGGTTGTGGATAGATCGGAAGACAGATTAAAATTTTATCTTCTAAATTTTTTTCAAACATACAGCAGTTCCCAACTTAAATAAATTTAACTTTTTGTTAAGATGGATTTGAAAGTAAGGCAAGGTTTACATGCTGTGGGGGATTGACAGATATACAAAATGCACAATGATTTTGAAAGTTCATTATATTATCTTCATGTATTCCAACATGAATTGAATAAGATTACTAATTATGAAGAGTGCATACATTTATTAAGAAAGAAAGAGTGACCATTCACATAACTTCTACGTAAGATTTCATTTGTTATATTTAGTGAAAATTTTATTTTTCTACTTAGTATTATAAATGTGCTTGGAGAATCAAAAGAAAAAAAAAAAACTTTAATAAAAATAGTTTGTGATAAAGTCAAAATGTGAAAAAAAAATAAAAAAAATAAGAAGCATTGTTAAAACTCGGTTTAGATGTAAAAGAAGAGAAAGATATAAATAGAGATTCTAAGAAAACAATATATAATGAAAAAATTTAGCTTTTAAGGATTTATACAATAGATGAGATATCAACGAAATGAAATACGTGTTAAACCAAAGAGATATAAGAAAGATCTAAGACAATGAGGAGATATTATGAACATCATAAAGTACTTTTCTTAGAAAAGAATATTGAAAATAGGTGGATATTTTGATAAACTTTTCAAGAAAGGATCGAAAAATACGATTGATTTTAGCAAACTTAATATCCTAAACAAAAATAAAGAACTTTATTTTTATCGTCATATTAGTAAATTTGAAGTTACAGAAACTTTAAAGAAAATGAAATGTGAAAAAACAGTTGGACCTGATGATATTCCAATAAAAGTGTTAAAATATTTAGGAGATCAATGAATTTCTTGGCTTATAAATCTTTTTAATGTTATTTTAAAGACTTAAAAGATAACAGATGAGTGGAGAAAAAGTTTGTTGGATCCTATATTTAAGAATAAAGGTGATGTCACACCCTGCACCCCTTCCTTTATTCTGCAGCGTCAGTGTCATCAGACGATTGACTGACACAGATTTCACCAACACATTCCAACCCGTATCATGAACAAAAGTGAAATTTGCATCTAATCAAATCATCACAAATATTTGGAATTCATATACCACTTAACTTAATTCATATCACAATTACCTAAGACGAAAACTTTAAGTTTGTAATTAATTAAAGAAACTAAAAGACATCGATAAAATTTTACGCACTCAAAAAAAAACCTTAAGCTTCCCAAAACTATAATATCAACAAAACAGACTAGCTTTCTACCCATTTTTTTCCAAATTATCAACTGAAGACACTCAGATTCTATAAATCTCATAACAAAATCCATCAATTTCTTCCCACTTCCACTGCAGAATAATGATCAATAACTACGCTTCAGCTTTTAACAATCCATGACAACATACACTGTAGAGACAAATTCCTTTCTTCATACCCCACCAAAATGCCGCTTTCAAATCTTATATTTTTGAACTACCTGAATATTATATCCCGCCTGAAAATTTCTCAGAAATTTCGTTTCAATTCCATCACCTTGCATCTATAATTTGTGAATTCTTCCTAATAACACCCCTCTCGTATACCGCATACTTGTTGATTTGTTCAATTTTCATATCCACGCATCCGCCGCATTCTATCTATCCAATAAAGCCATCAGACCGCCAATCAGAGATAAATGTCAAGATTAAAATCTCTAACTTCACCAGAATTTCTAGCCTCTCTCTGGATCAACACTTTTTTCGAAGAATAATCCAACCGACATTTCCATTGAATGAATGCATCACCACATTTTTTGGACAATACCGAATATTTAAATCATAATCTTTAATAAACTCAAAGCCTATCTTTCTTTTATTCAATTTTTTTGAAAGATATATTTAAGACTCAGGTAAAATTTTGCATTTCACCCATATAAGAATGCCTCCAAATTTTAAGAAGAAAACCACAAATGCTAATTCTAAATCACGTATAATTTCTTTAGGTTTTAATTGTCTCAAGATAAGCGATTACTCTTTCGTTTCGATAAGACATAACAACCAAACCTTTTAAAGTGATCACTAATATTTGAATCCCTCGCCCCCAATAAATAAACTGCAGCACAAATGCCAATTTTGAAAACTTCACATCAATTGTCCATCGAATTTGATATCCTTTCTCAAGTTGCATATGAAGCAGAAAATCTCGACAAACTTCCCATAATAAGCCCTAAGTAAGTAACATTCTTTCGCACCATTCTAAAATTGCTTTTACTTTTTCGAGATCAACAAACCCCTTCACACTGGAGAATGCGACGCCATGATCCAAAAGTCACATTTTGAAAATTTGCATATAATTGATTTTCTTAACAATTCTAAAAATAATCCTGACGATTTCAGATATTCTTCATGCTTGAATAAATTAATATCATCAATAGATTTATAACAAACCTGGCCCACCATGCTTGAAAACAATTCATTAAGTCCATAAAGCATCAGCAGAGTATTTAAGCTAAACTACATAACAAGAAATTCATAACGCCCATACCTCTGCAAAGTTGTTTTAAAAATATCAATCTTTAACTCTAACGATGATATCCGCATCAAATCACTGAAAATCGCCTCCAACATCAAATAAATCATCAATCCTCAATGATATTTGTTTTCTCATTTTATTTAATTCCTCGTAATCACACAATCTAAGATGTAATCCATCCTTTTTCTTAACAAAATAATACACCTGCACTCCAGCTGCTTAATAATAAATCTTTGTCATAATTCCCGTGAATCGACACTTCACCTTGCAATTCCTGTGAGCCATCCCGTAAGGAGATTTATGTATGGGTTGTATGTGTATTTCAATCCCAAACTCCACTTTCGTTGTAATTGAATTCAAACACATCGAAATTCAAACAACTGAATGTACCAAACACCTTATTCAACACATCTAATCGGCTAAAATACAATTTCACCGCTTCTTAAATATTTATTCAACTTCATCAGATTAATCAAAGAAAGAGATTCTTTTATCACAAGAAAAAATAAAATGATTTTTCACCGTGCATGCAAAATTTCTCTCCTCTTCCAAAGATTCAATTGTTGCAAAGATTGAAAACCAACCAATCCATACCCAAGATAACGCCAAAATGTCTGACGTAGATAGCTTCAGAGGAAAGCTATGCTTTAATGCTAACAACACATTTCCTCCAGATTCAAACTATCACCAGCGCATACCACATTCACAAAGCAATGGGAGCAGATCAACTGGTAAATAAAAAGGAACGTAAAATGAACGAATGCAAGCACCGTAATCAAACGTAATCAAACCCAAATGATCCAAATTTTAAAGATACCCGACACCACTTCATTTGATTCTTCGCTTTTGAGTGATAAGAAAACTCGCTTTATGGGTTGGTTTTTCGCTCAAAGTTTTCTCATTTTTGAATCAAGCGCTTCCCCAAAAAATTAGGTTACCTCCACTTCTGCTTCCAAAACTTTCTTTCACCCCGCCCCTAATAATCAGATGACCTTCTTTCTTCTTCACTGGTCAACCAGTCTAACCCGACCATCTGTAACATTTCTGATCCAAATGACATTTAAAATGTCTTTTCCCCACACTTATCACAAATAGTTTCCAATCAATTGCTTCATGTTTATCATCAAACTTAAATTTCTCATAGTAAATCCCTTCTTTTCAAAGCTTTTATGCTTCCCAGAATCCTCATGTTGCTTTTGAAAAATTAACTCATTTTAAATTCTCCTAAATTTTCAACTAACACCAGAACTCATCGATATCAAAGTAATGCCAATTTAATCGACTGGCGCTTGAACACATTTCCTCTTTATAGAGATGTATAGCGTATCTAGAAAGAATTGTCCATCACATTATAGTTTTTTGATCTTGAAATTTGTCTTCAGAAAGCAAGCTACTACTTGAATAAACCAATTAATATTTTACAAATTCATCCCATTTGACTGAGTAATGGGTATCATTTCAAATATTTCCTCTGGCCAGCTCACACCACCTTTTCTTTCCTTTCAATACAAGAAATAAGCTTATTCTTCTTCGTGGGCAAATCATCCCATCCAAATTTTTTTCAATTTTAAATACCAATCTCCAATAGGATCATCTGCCTTGAATGCTTTGGTGGTTTTAACGCTTGAAATATCTCTCAACGTTGATCCACTTCAACCATACTTCGTGATTCAGCTCACTGCCAGATTTTTCCATACTTTAACTACCTCTAAATCAACCTGAACTACTCTTAATTCATCATCACCTTCACCTACTTCACAAGTCAGATTTCACTTCATAAATTATCTCCAACATGTAGTTCTCGAGGCCAGGGTCTGCAGTTCTGATAATCACCATCTAATATTTCTGGCATTTCTTCAGGCAAATTAATCTGTAATTATAAAAAGTATTTTATATGATACATATTTATTAAATATCATACATGCATGAAATTATTAAGAATATATGATTCCTAATCCAAACTTAATCGCCTATGCTACCAGATGATCAATTCAACACTTATCCCTAAATCCAACTCATGCCTATTTATTCGCTTCATCAATCTTTTCGCTTCATATCAACCTTATGATTCTTTTCGTCACACCTGCATTTACCCCCTTTCCTTATTCTCTGGTCAAGTCAGTTGTATCAGACTTTAACAATGCATTTCACCAACATTCCAAAACCTGCTATCATGAATCCAGGTAAATTGCATCTAATCAAATCATCACAAATATTGAAATTCATATACTACTTAACTTAATTCATATCACAATTACTCAAGACAAATCTTTAAATAAATAATACAGAAAGAATCAGACATCATTAAAATTTTGTAAATGCACTAAAAAAAAAACCTTTAAGTTCTTCCCAAAACTATAATTCAACAAAACGACTATTTCTACTCATTTTTCCCTCGGAATTATCAATCATAGGATTAAGTTTAAAGTTTTCATGTAGACAAGAATGCTAATATAAGCCAAGCATAAAGCATAGAGTAATCGCATATATGTAAATTTATAAACCGTAAATCATACGCAAGAATGTAATAAATGAATCAACAATATGTCAGATTTCAGAATGAATAATATAACAACAATACGAGGCTCATAATCAGACAAATGCCAGCTGAAAGAAATGATTTTCATTAAAATTATTTCGCTCTATATCAAATCATTTTTCGAATGTCATTTATAATCAGATATGCACTCATAACAAAGTATGTCACCCTACCGTTGTCGGCCAAAACAAGTACTAATCGCACTACTTACCTAATGTACCGACACTAATCTGGACAGTTTCAACGCTTCCAACCTCAAATGTCGTAGCCTGAATACTAAGATCCCCTAATCACGCTTCATCTCGTGAACTTTTGCCATCTCAAGGCAGACATTCCTCGAATATGCCTTCCTATCATAATTTTTCCGACATTTCCTCTCGTTTATCACATTAATGATTTACACATGCCACAACATTTTATACGCCTAATGAAATATATACATTAATTAACTATCTTATAATCATTATAACTATATACTCGTAATAAACATTAGATTTACATACAATATAACAAATATTTATATGTCATTCACAATTTATATACAAAGCAGAAAGCTGCATAAGCATAAAGTAATCAGAACCTAATTTAAATTAAAGAATTATGTTCACTTCAAGTTTATACCAATGTCATATCAGCTTCATCGACTCTCCTCGACAAGACACAACCTATAATGAAATAACTTTTCTAAATACTTCTAATACAATAAAACTCATACTTAACTTAACCCGCAATTCAATCTTACAAATGACATTCTCATGTTTCATTTGCATTTAATGCTAATATTACCATTAAATTAACAATAATTCTACAACTCATACCGATTTGAACTTCCCAATCACGATTTCAACACGAGGAAGGTGAAAAGGAATAGGGAAAGAAAATTAAGAACTTACAAAATTAGTTTCCGTCGGCAGAACGAAATCCCGAACCGACGGTTCGCAGGAGAAGCTTTCTGATTTCCCCGTCGGTTCACGGATTTCCAACCCGGCGAGAACTTACGGTGTGGCTTAGCGAAAGAGGCGATACGGGCTTCCACCGAGTCGGCGGGTCGAGCAAGGCATTTCGAGCGTCGATCTGCGCCATGAGGCGACAATTCACCGTCAGCCCGGCCAGCGAAGCGGCCGGTGTCGTGGCGTTGCGGGAGCGGATCGGCCGTCAGAAGGAAAGGAAATCCATCGATCGGCGAAGGAACGGGAGCGGTCTCGATCAGCGGAAATGAACTGAGGCCGTGGCTATGGAAGGAACGAAATAGATGAACTCGATCCGCATCGCCGTCGAGGGCTTTAATCCAACCAGCATGCAGGTCTTCTGATACTCTGATAACAACGAGTTGATTAGTAAAACAAAATTAATTAGGAATAAACTAATTGGGTATTACTTGGATATTACAGGTGATGCACAAGAATATGCAAATTATAGAGAAATTAAGTTAATGTGTCATACATTAAAATTATGGGAGAGTAATTGAGCATAGGTTACGATGTCATACAAAAATTTCTCAAAATCAGTTTAGTTTCATGTCAAGTAGATCTACTATAGATGTTATACATTTGTTAAGAGGTTTGATGGAGAAGTATAGAGAAAGTAAGGATTTACATATGATATTTATTGATTTAGAAAGCTTATGATAAAGTTTCAAGAGATGTCCTTTGGAGAGTTCAACGAAGGAGTTAATGTTGGTTATATTCAAGTCATTGGATATATACGTGGTCCAAACACGAGGATTGACAAAATATTTTCCCATTTCAATTGGATTACATCGGATCACTTTAAGCCCTTATCTTTTTTGCTTTAGTTATGGATGTTCTTACAGCATTTACGGAAGATGATACCTTGGTGTATGCTTTGTTGATGACATTCTTCTTGTTGATAAGAATGAAGTCCAACTTGAATTATGGAGAAGGATACATATGATATTTATTGATTTAGAAATATGATAAGATGTTCTTTAAGTTATAAAAATGATATAAATTATAATTATACTTTTATTTTTTAAAATATGAGATATTACGTTTTATTATAATAATAATTAAAAATAATATGTATAAATTAAATATATAAAATATTAAAAATAATAAAAATATAACATTTAATTATAAATTTTAAATTAATTACTTTATATATATATATATATTACTTAAGTAACTTATTTTATTGTACTTTAATAATTTTAATGAATAAAATTTATTATCAATTTTAAAATTTATTATCAATTTTGAATTTATAAATTTAATTATATTTTTTTTTAATTTCAATTATTTATAATAAATATATCTTATTATTTCCTCTTTTTTTAGTTCATTCATTCTAATTAATTCTACAATAATTTAAAATATAACAAACTATATTTAAAATATTTTTTATATAATTTTAATTCAATTATTTAGGACATGAATGTCCCTTTAATCTATTAATATTATTTTAACCGGACACTTCTCTGTCGACGCATGTCGAGCGTGTTGGAGTCTCCGTGTCACGGTATGACACGCATACCTTATTTTTGAAAGTGTCGGTGCATAGTATCAAAAAAAAGGAGTTAATATTAGTTATATTCAAGTCATTAAGGATATATATATACTAGAGCTATTACTTGTGTCCAAACACAAGAAGGATTGACAAAATATTTTCCTATTTCAGTTGGATTACATCAAGGATCAACTTTAAGCCCTTATCTTTTTGCTTTAGTTATGGATGTTCTTACTAGGCATTTACATGAAGATGTACCTTGGTGTATGCTTTTTGTTGATGACATTCTTCTTATTGATAAGACTAGAGAGGGAGTCCAAGAGAAACTTGAATTATGGAGGTCAACCTTAGAGTCTAAAGGTTTTCGTTTAAGTAGATCTAAAACTGAATATATGAAGTGTAATTTTAGTTGTAGAAGTTATAGTGGTAGTGTTGTGACATTAAGTGAACAAGTCAATAAAAAGAGTGAGCGATTCAGATATTTATGCTCTATTGTTCAAAATGATGGTGAAATAGATGGAGATGTTATTAGTAGAATTCAAGTTGGATGGTTGAAGTGGAGGAATACATCGGCTTTGTGTGATAGAAAAGTGCACTTAAACTTAAAGGAAAATTTTATAAGATGGTGGTAAGACTATGATGATTTATGGTGCAAAATGTTGGCCAATAAAAGAAGAAGCATAAGTAAGTTAAGTGTTGCAAAGATGAGGATGCTCAGGTGGATGAGTGGCTTTACTCTTAGAGATAAAATGCCAAATGAGTATGTTTGGGAAAAAGTTGGAGTACCTCCAGTGGAAAAAAAGATTAGAGAGAGTCACCTTAGATGGTTTGGCTACATTAAGCGTCGGTCGTCCGATGCATTAGATGCATTAGATTTGTTTTATGTTAAGAAAGGTAGAGGTAAACTTAAAAAGACTTGGTTAAGATGTATAGAAAATGACCATAGTATGCTTGAATTAAATGAGAATTTGACACATAATATGACACAATGGAGACGAAGGATTCATGTAGCTGACCCCACTTAGTGACATAAAGGCTTGTTATTGTTGTTGTTGTTGTTGTTAAAAATTCAAACTATATTTGCTACTACCATCCTAGGATTTAGAGGTTACTTTACTTGTGTCTATTATTTGGACTACATATAAAACTTGGTTGTCTTTTTAATAATTTCGTGTCAAGAGCAAACCACCACGTCTAAACAAAGCTTGTGATGCTTAGTCCTTGTCTTGGCAAAAAAAATTTTTCCCTGCAGAAATACTTCTACATAAAATATACAAATCAATGAAGTGCATCATGCTTTTCAAACCCTACAAGGATTTTTATGCTGCATGAATTTGATTGTTACCATTTCGAAATGACATTTGGATGATATGGAAAGGAGCACTGGAAATTTTAAGTAGGTATAAGGCACTGGTATTCTTTTTGATTCATTGTTTTAGCTTCTCGGAGATCATATGCCGATATTGCTGGATCTAGACCCATAAATCAACATGGCACCTTTGAATTCAACCATATCAAAGGAGTTCTAGGTAAGGAATTTTTATGCACGTGTTCCAAATCACTGGAAATAGGCCAAATTGCTGGAGAGTAAGATGTTACAATTTGTTATGGATCTTGAAGAAGTTGATCATATATCAAGTTTATTCTTTCTATCAAAGAAAAGTATTTGTTTCTTTAAATATGCCATTTTTCTCCAAAATGTGGAAGAATGAAAAAATGTTAGGAAAAATAATCTTATTGAAGCTATCAATTGGCATTGGAATGAAGACTAAATTTACACATTTCTTTCATCAAACCTACCTCTTTGCATCACGTTCAATTCATAATGCTTTCAATTCACAATATGAAGAATTGAAATTGAATTACATTATATTTCATATATAAATAATAGTGCAAAATTTTGAAAATTTGTATTCTATATTAGAATTACAATTCTTACCCAACTGATGATTTACCCCCGCTAAATGAACTACTTAAACCTCTTTCTAACATAAATAATTCTGAAGTGACTTCTCCTCATAAAATATTTAACCTATAACCCCATTAAAATTGATCAATTAAAAAATTTTCTAAAAATCCGCATTTAAATCAAAATACCCAAATCTTATCTTACATATTTTTTTTCCTCTTCTTCTCCTTCTCTTCCTCTCCTTTCTTTCTTTCTTCTTCTTCTTCTTCTTTCCTTCCTCGCCTCTTCTTCTTCTCTTCTTCTTCTTCTTCTCTTCTTGTCCTCCTCCTTCCTTCCTAACTGCTCTCTGATTCTCCCAGCTTTTCACATAAACGGAATAGATAAAATAACGATTAAGGGATTAATGGTTTATTTTCATTTAATATATATTCATTAAATTTCCCTTAAGTAAATCATCATTGTTAATTAATACCCTAGCCATTGCATGTTTCGATAAGTGGAATTTTCTGGACGCTACAGTGTCGATGCTATAGTACCACAACTACAGTACTACTATAGTGAATCACTACAGTAATCCTGAAAAATAAAATTAATCATAAATTAAATTAAATGATTAAAAATTCAATTTAATTTCTAATTAAAATATATATATATATATATATATATATATCATTTTGATCAATATAAAAAGTAAAATTTTATAAAATTAACTTAAAATTTTTTGGGGATAATACAAAATTTTAGGTATATTTTAAAATAACTTAATTAATTTACTTTTTTATTTTGTTCTTTTGGATATTACATTGAAAATGAAAGGCTCTATATGACACAACGGAAAATACTTGAAACAATGCATGTTGTTTTTCTATATTTGCAATGTAGTATGTAGTAGAAAGATTTACTTTTTCCAAATTTTTTAGTTTTTCAAAAATCTATAACATAAAAAAAGGTCTAAGACCAAATTGATCCCTCAACTATTTATGAAGGGCAATTTAGTAGATAAATAGGGACCAATCCCTCGACTATTTGATTGAGAGTTGATCCTTCCGTGGTGCGGTGCGTGAATAAAAATAAGAAGAGGATAGGGTTTATTAGTTATCTACTTTTTTTTATTTTTTGTTATTCCGAAAATATCCTGCAATATTCATGATTTCTGCACAACTTTTTGTTAAATTCTGAACAAAAGGACCAACTTGGTCCCTGATCAAATAGTCAAGGGACCAAATTGGTCCTATTTAATCTGGACTAAATCGGTCCTTCATAAATAGTTGAGGAACCAATTTAATCCTAAAACCCCATAAGAAAATAATGACTAAGGTTGACATAAAGGCCAAAACCACCAAAGCTTTTGGAACTTAAACTCTTAAACAGATACCAATGAAATGAACTCATAATTAAAACAATGATTATGAGGTTATCAAGAGGAACGAGAGTGGTAGTAAATTTTAGCCAAATACCATATATAACTTATCACATTTGCTAAATTAAAGTAGGCATTTGCATTATTTATTATAATAATATTTTTTTGTTATTGATGATATTCTTTTTTATTATATTTTCCTTGATTGTTCTCTACTATTATCAATATATCTAAGCACATTTATGTTTATAATAATATGATAAATGAATAAAGATTTAACCCTTCACAACTCTCTCTCACTTTATAATATGATATTCAAGCTTAGATCTCTCAATTCCTCCTCACAAGAAGATCTGACGGATGTCTATAATGTCCTTCTCATATGTTGTTATTTTACACATTGCTCATATAGCACAAGACTCAATTGCTTTATAGCCCACAAAACTATCATGAATGTCTTTCACCCTCCTATAAGACCTCCACTCTCTAACAATAACTGTGCCACTGACAAGTGCCCTCATTATGATATAGCTTTCTATTAATACTCTTCGTTAACAATTCCCATTAACCCCCTCTAATAATACTCTCCATTAATACTATGGATACATTCCTTCAAAAATCTTATTTACGATTTCTCTGAAATGGATCTCATTGACAACTCTTTATGTCCGGTTTACACTTCTCACTCTTTAACGAATTAGTCATTCTCTTATGACATTTGTAATTTATTGACAACAAAATTTTAGACTAATTCCTCTCTGGTCAATGTTATTTCTAAGCCTAAATTGCAATATTCTAAGTTGCCTTCAATATACAATGAAGTGTTATCATATGATGTTATCAAATATGCTAAAAGCTTATTCAAAGTAGGAATATACACTTTATTATTGAAACATATCCTCATTATTGAAAATATTCTCCTTAAATATATTTCTTGTTGATTCTCTTCTCTTACCACATGTTCCAAAAAAAATAAGACAAACAAACTCAAATACACATTACTATACAATTGACTTAACATTATGTCTTCATGAGCCGATTCATGTATCTTTATTACAAGTAGCTATTTCCACCACTAAAAAATTTGTATTTTCATGTCAAAGAAAAAAGGTATATCATTATTCCTATTGCCTATATCAAGAACAATAGCTACAACTATGCTTGATCCCATTATAACGAAGAAATGGAAAGAACAAATGTCATGCACAGTTACAGTAGAAAGGGATATTATAACAATGGAAATATAACAGAATATAAGTTCATTAACCATGATTAGCATGCCATTATAATCAGTCAAAATACATACAATAACTTTCCAATAATTCTGAATATTGAACATATCAGAGAGAAATGCAATCCAATAATATGCTGAAAAACTCACTGCCTTCCAAAGTTCATCCTTTAGATGATTCACCAAAGTGGAGCACTCTGCAGGGCAGGCTTTAAACAATGGGGAATCGTAACTTGATAACTTGCACTCTACTTGACTCTTCTCATGGAGACACTGTTAATGATAAGGGTTGAGTACTTTACACAAGAAATATTATAACATTACAAAACCATCTTGATTATCATAATACAAAACCATCTTGATTATCATAATACAAAATCAAGAATAATCAAATCGTCCCAGAACAAATCAACTTAAAAGGAAGTTGAAATAGAAGAAGCAGATGCAACGAAAAGCAAAAGTTCGAGTTGCAATAATGGTGGATATTGTAAGCGTGAAAATTCAAAATATTACGAAAGAAATAATAGCATTATGGTAAAGACGTCAAAATTTTTCACCTCATTCAGTTCTTCTTTTAAATCCCCTAAGCTCTTTTTCAGCAGTTCTGCTTCTTTCTCAAAGCTATCAGCTCGGATTCTCATTCTTTCAAGCTAAAACAATCAAGAAATTCAATAAATTTAAAATCAAAAATCATTCAAAGGAGTTTCACCTGACTAACCTCAGCATTAGCTCTTGAAAGAGATAGCTTCGATTCATCTTGCAAATGCAAGAAAGACAAATGTAGATGGTTTTTCTCCCTTTCATTGCTCCCAGAAACCAGAAGAAGTTCATTTTCAACAGCTGAAGCTTTTTCTTTTGCTGTCTCAGCTAACAATTCAGCATTTTTGCGTGCTTCAACTTCTTTTTTCAACTTTAACTGTAGTCAGGGACAGAGAACCACTGTAACCACATATACGAGAACAAAACATAAAACCATAACACTTACAATGCCTTACAGACTTAATGAACCGAAGTTGGGAAATGTAACAATTAGCAAGGCCATTTGATGAAGAGCTAATTTAGATATTGAAAAGTCACATAAACGTTGGTGAAGTATGCTTGCCCTTTATTTCAAAAAAATTTAAAAAAAAAAACAATAGGTGGTTCAGTTTTGTACAATCCCAATGCAACAATAAGTGAAATATCAAGCAAGTTTGTGCGTTTGCTTCGTTGAACTTAAACCATTTGTAATACCTAAAAATATACCAAACAGGTAAATTTAATTGCATTTAAAATAAACCCCATTTTTTGTCTCAAAAATCATCATATGCATTTTTATAAGATTCTATTTTCGATTTGATCCATTTTGATATATGAAGTATATAAAAATTTTATTATATTAAGAGTTATGAATTTTATTTATACATTACTAAATTACCTAAGTTTCAATTAAATTTATGTTGCCTAAATTAATGTACTATAGCAACATGGGTAATTCCACTAATCCGTTCATGCACCGGTTGGATAGGAGTGGGATTAATTTCACGGCTGTGATTTAAGAGGTTAAGACTTAATAAATTAATTTGTACTATAATAGGGAAATCAAAGTCTTCTCCTATTAAATATTGTTTGCTCCTGCATAGCATCCTGATTTTCCTGTTTTTTGTCCCTGCTCTCACGCGGGTAGGAGAGATATGTGAGCTACGGCATTGTTAATGCCGCAGCTGCAGAGTTTCAAGGGGTAGAGGCTGGCTCACCATACCCTCATTTTTCTTCTTATTTTGTTGTTTCTCAAATCACATTAGCTGCTGTTGCTTTAGCCCGGGAGAAGCCAGCTGTTGGAAGGCTGTAAGGCAACTGGGTCAAAAGCGGTAGGTGATAAGGGACTGTTGGGAAAAAAAATAAGGTAAAACAGCAATTGAAAGTTAGTGCTTATACATAAGGGGTATATAAATATGAATGCACACACACACACACACATATAGCGCGCACACACACACACGTGCACATAAGTATGTAGATATTTAAATTGATTATATGTATATCCATATTAAACTTTCTTTCCTTTTAATATTTATTGTAGTGATTCAGAAGCTTAAAAAAAACTCACCTAAAAACAATCAATAAACTTGGAATCAATGAAATCAATTTTAAGAAAAAGTAGAAAAAGTAATTTTGATATATTTTTTGAATGTGGAGAATGACATGAAATGGTTTCAATGATATAATATACATAATTATATATGTACGATAGATTTTCATAATATTACTTTATTTTAATCAGGTATTTAGCATTTGTTATTAGTAGGAGTCATTGGATAAAGTTTGGCTATAAATCAAACAGATTATATGAAGAGAAATCAAATTTAGGAGAGACATTAGTGTATTGCTATATGCAAACCTATGTTTATGTTAAAAATTTCACCGAATTAAAAGAATGAATTGTTGTTAGGTTGTGTATTCAAGGAAGCATCATGCATATCATGAATCTAGCCCACGCACTAAGATAAGATTTACAATTACTAATTTAAATTTAGATCTCTATGAGGTTGTTGATTGTCACTGTTTTTACTACTTCTTGTGAATGTTTTGTATGTAAGATTCTAAGAAAGAATATATGATGAAAAAATTAACTTTTAGTGATTTATACAATAGATTAGATACCAAAAGAAGAAGATGTATGTATAAGTTAGCCAAAGAGCGGAAAAGTAAAGACCTGGTGAGTGTATAAGGATGAAGATAATAAAGTGATTTTCTTAGAAATGATATTAAAAATAGGTGGATAAGATATTTTGATAAACTTTTCAATGAAGAATGAATGTACGATTGATTTTAGCAACCTTAATACTAAATAAAATAGAAATTTTATTTTATCGTCAGATTAGTAAATCTGAAGTTTTTAAAGAAAATGAAATGTGGAAAAGTAGGGACGATGATATTCCAATAGAAGAAATGTTTAGGAGATCAAGGAATTTCTTGGCTTACAAATCTTTTTAATGTTATTTTAAAGACTAAAAAGATACCAGATGAGTAGAAAAAGAGTTTATTGGTACCTATATTTAAGAATAAAGATGATGCACAAGAGTGTGCAAATTATAGGGGAATTAAGTTAATATGTCATACATTAAAATTATGGGAGAGAGTAATTGAGCATGTGATGATACAAAAGTTTCTCACAATTAGTTTGGTTTCATGCCAGGTAGATCTACTATGGATGTTATACATTTGTTAAGAGGTTTGATGGAGAAGTATAGAGAAAGTAAGGAGGATTTACATATGATATTTATTGATTTAGAGAAAGCTTATGATAAAGTTTCAAGAGATGTCCTTTGGAGAGTTCTAGAACAGAAAGGAGTTAATGTTGGTTATATTCAAGTCATTAAGGATATGTATACTAGAGCTATTACTTGTATCCAAACACAAGGAGGATTGACAAAATATTTTCCCATTTCAATTGGATTACATCAAGGATCACTTTAAGCCCTTATCTTTTGCTTTAGTTATGGATGTTCTTACTAGGCATTTACGTGAAGATGTACCTTGGTGTATGCTTTTTGTTGATGACATTCTTCTTGTTGATAAGAATAGAGAGGGAGTCCAAGAGAAACTTGAATTATGGAGGTCAACATTAGAGTCTAAAGGTTTTCATTTAAGTAGATCTAAAATTGAATATATGGAGTGTAATTTTAATTGTTGAAGTTCTAGTGGTAGTGTTGTGACATTAGGTGAACAAGTCAATAATAAGAGTGAGTGATTCAGATATTTAGGCTCTATTGTTCAAAATGATGGTGAAATAGATGGAGATATTATTAGTAGAATTCAAGTTGGATGGTTGAAGTAGAGGAATGCATCACGCTTTGTGATAGAAAAGTTCCACTTAAACTTAAGGGAAAATTGTATAAGATGGTGATAAGACCATAATAACTTATGGCGTAATGTTGGCCAATAAAAGAGAAGCATAAGACTAAGTTAAGTTACAGAGATGAGGATGCTCAGTGGATGAGTGGCTTTACTCTTAGAGATAAAATAAAATGAGTATGTTCGGAAAAAGTTGGAGTAACTCCTATGGCGATAAGATTAGAGAGAGTTGTCTTAAGATGGTTTGGCCACATAAAGCGTCGTCCATGACCCAGGTTAGGAGTAGATGCATTAGATTTGCCTTAAGAAAGGTAGGTAGACCTAAAAGACTGGTTAAGATGTATAAAAAACCTTAGTATAATTGGATTTAAATGAGAATTTGACACATAATAGACCACAATGGTGATGAGGATTCATATGACCCACTTAGTGGGATAAAGGCTTATTGTTGTTGTTGTTTGTTGTTGTTGTGAATTTTTTGTATATTCCATCTAGATATTTCTAACGTATCTTATTCATATACAAATAATTAATTGCACAGCTAAAAATCATGCTTTGTTAATTTACTACGATTACAATCAAGTAAGATTCTTTGGTGTCATATTATATTGTTATGCATATTGACAAATAATTTAATGCAGGTATTGCTAAATACTCAAATAAAAAGTAATGTATATGATAAGCTGAAAAATATCATTAAATTGCTATAGGTGGACTATTTCACAATAACCTATATAATTAGGCAAAAACTCTGACAAGATGTGCCTTTGATAGGAAACCTTAGAGTTCCTAACTCTTGACATATAAGTTGGATTAGAGCAAATATGTTCAGAGGGTTAATGATATGAAATGTGGATATGACCAGTCTTATCTACAGCTTTGGCCAACAGGCCGGGTGACGACCCTCATATTTTATAGGAGTCAAACCTATACAAACATAAATGATATTTCTAATAAAGCAGTTTGATTTAATGAAAGAGGTTGTGAATGGCATGTAATACCCAAAAACTTTAAAAATAAAAGAGGTAAAATTCTTTTTTAAATTTTTTATAAATTCTTGAAAAATTTGCATATGTATTTTTTTTTATATAAAATTCTACACTTAATTTGGTTCATTTTTATATATATAAGTATATGTAAATTTCTAGCATATAAATATTTGTGAATTAAAATTTTTATTTAAATTTACTATTCACTTAATTACCTAATTATCTAATGTACGCTCTGTAGTAGCAATCCCTCCACTTTTATGCATCGGTTGGATTAAAGTAATAGACGGTAGACTTGGATCAAAGGAAAGACCAATAAATGCATATATTTGTTTCTTTCTTATCCCATTTCCACCAAATGACTTCTTTCCTTCTTCCCGGCTTTTGCATGGAGCAGCAGCCTTCCTTGATGCAAAACACACGTGATTGGGAGTCCCGTGAATTGCTGGAGGATATTTTCTTCTGGCTGTTAGGTGAGTATAAAGAATTTCTCTCATGGGATTGGTTGGTATTTATATTTAAGTATACTAGTTATATGTTGATGCACAATTGTATTATAAGCATAATTCCATACCCTAATTAAAGTATTTTGTTGTTAACCGAGTGTTGTAGGGATTTAGAGTAAAATATAAAAGTATTAAAATAAATATATTAATATTGGGTAATTAATTATATTTTTGTTCTCATTTTCTACTAAGACTGAAATTGGATTGTGAATTGAAATGGGGGAATTTGTATTGGCTTCTTAATATATATGTAGATTACTTTATAATTTTCTATTTAATTTCAG
The DNA here is from genome assembly GCA_021442155.1 of Cymbidium sinense. Classification (NCBI taxonomy): domain Eukaryota; kingdom Viridiplantae; phylum Streptophyta; class Magnoliopsida; order Asparagales; family Orchidaceae; genus Cymbidium; species Cymbidium sinense. The sequence goes on along the minus strand of CM038215.1, from coordinate 218,648,010 downwards.
CCACTTTTCAGCCCTTCCCATTAATCCAGCCGAATTAATGGAAAGATTAGTGGATTGTAATAATTTTGCTACAAGAGATTAATTGGATGTATAGTAACATTTAAATGAGGGGATAGGTTAAAAACTTGTATTAAAATTATTCAAATATTAGATGAATGTTAATTATAGTTATGTTAAGTATAGTTATATAAAAATATTACATTTTGTTAACTTTATTATGCTAATTTAATAAACAATATTGACATTAGTTAAATCTTGAGTGCGTATCTGAAAGATTATATGAGACATCAACTGCAAGAAT